>OZ010788.1:586929554-588314154 GCA_963932465.1 Maratus speciosus | reverse complement strand
GGACACATAATAAGTTCTGCTCGGCCTGGGAAAAAGTTAAAATCTCGGCTCGGTCCGACTTAATTTCTACAAAATATAGTTTTTTTATGGCGATATGGTTAAAAAAATGTTTTATGGGGGAGTTCTGACTAAACATACTTATTATAGCTTTTCTTTTGTCAGGTTTATAATATTCATTTTTAAAAAAGCGCCAAAGGCTGTGACATTTTTTTTTTTTTTTTTTTTTTTTTTAATGAATCTCTATTTTTATGTAAATGTTTAACTTATTATTTAATATCTTTAATCCCTTTTGCATGTATTGGAGACTTTGAAAAATGTTATACATTAAAATATTTTAAGGCGAAATCACATAGGAAAGAAAAAAATGCGTTATATGCAAGTTCCCTTCTTAGGAGGTGTAAATATAATCAGTTTTTTTTCTCAGGTATTATAATATTCATTTTGCATGGATCAACACACTTTCTGTTTAAAGCAGGATTGCAACATAGACAGGTTCTTTTTCACTGGTTTTACTGTCTGTTTTTTTTTTTTTTTTTTTTTTTTTTTTGTCTTTTAATCTATTGTTTTTTAAAAAATGAATTTTAAAGTTTAATTGTAAAATAATGGCAATTTAAAAATATATGCATTTTTTGTAAAGATTTTTGGACGGAGCCAAATTTTACTGGTTTTTGCACGGACCAGGTCAGTCAGGGACAATGATTTTTATACGGATTGGGTCGAGACAGGGGCTGAAAATTTCGCCCCATGCAGACCTAGGAAGAAGGATGTCAGTCCAGTTCGGAATAAAAAAATACTTTAGGCTTGGTGCTTCCCAAGAATTCAGACCCTTTTTAATGGCCTCGCCGGGACGATATAAAACGTGAAGTTGTGAGGCCTAAAATTATGAAAAAAAACTCTTAATCGGCATGTTAGAAGAAATTATTGTTTTAAATCAACTGGCGGGCATTTAAATAGTACAGAAAGGAGGTGGAAATAGCTAAAGTTGAACTGAATCGTATGTTTAAGCTTCAGGAAGGAGTTACTTATTCACCTGCAATTAAAAAAAAACATTTAAGCATTTTATTAGGAGTCAATCGTTGTTTAAAATTTAATAACGTTTCTCAGCATTATGGGTTTTTTTTTTTTCACCATTTTTCGTCTTTAAGTTATTGTAATTCAAGAATAGTTAAAGAAAAGAGGTGCAAACTTGGAAAATGTCTTTTTTGATCAATTTACAATAATTTTGTTTCGGCAAATATGAAAAAATACTTACTTTTAATGATATGATTTTTTAAAAAATAAGTTACATCATATTTATATTTATATTTTTTATATTTTTAAAATTAATATTGAAAAAAATCCTGAAACAAAATTGAAATTATATTTTTCTCTTTAATTAGATGAAAAAAATGTAAAATTCTACAAATAATGTTTCGAGCTGTAATAATCTTAAATTACTCCACTTAATCAAAGTAATAATCCTTTAAACATTTTTAAAAGCTATTATGTGGTTAACCATCACAAAAAGAAAGAAAAAATAAAAATTTTAATTCAATAAGTATATTTTTTACATGTTTCCTTGGAACTTTCAAAGTAACATTGTTTCTTGAATTACACGCATTTTAATTTGTGTCTAATCCCTTAAAATCTGACGAAATATTTAAACGGGCATATGTGTGTTAATTTTGCAGATATGAAGATGGGATTTTTTGTGTTTAATTCAGGAATGGATAAGGAAAAATTTCCTAATTGGAAATTTTATTCTACGGGGGCCGTATAAAAATTTAATTTTTTTTTCTCGAATAGACCCCCCCTTGGACTTTCAACTTATCTCATCAAATTTTGGACCTTTTTCTATGAAACTTTTTATTTGGAAGTATGGGCCTAGGGGCAATATTTAAAGAGATAGCCCATTGTTTCGATATTTATGAATCACACTGTATATTACGGTTTTCCTACTATCCACTTTTTAAATTCTAATTCACTAGAAATATAATCATGTTTCATCTCACCTGCTTTAACTAAATTTCAAGAATTCGCTTAAGAAATTTCTTTCACTGCTAAAATATTAATCGTTATAGGCAGAGGCAACAAAATTGAACCTGAAAAATTTATCCGGATAAATTCTTGGTGATACTAAACTTGGATCAACAAACAGCGGTTTATTTTTATCTTGTATAAGATGAAATATTTATGCTTTTCTAGACTAAATGCAAGTTTGGAATTCCGTCATTTTAAAAATACGGTTAACTCTCCCAGAATCAATTCCCCAAAAAAGTTTTTGACCCTTTCAGACGCAAAACACTTCCATTGCTAAAATGATAATATGAATGAGTGACACCGGAATTTACGGACAAATTTATTTGGAAATAATAAAAAGCTTTATTTCACATACATAATGAATGGAAAATACTTGTACCAAAATTATGGTGCCACTGTGGCATTAGAGAATCAAGTTGGGTGTTCAATTTAATGGAACACTGAGCAACTAAGGGTTAAGGGGACTCTTCACTCACTTGAAAGCACCCGCTCGGTAATGTTAAACCTATGTGCAGATTGTTTACGTATTTCTAGTTTAAATTTGTTTTTTTGTTTTTTTCATAGGACAGTTGAGGTTGATCTGTAATATGGCTATTTTTTATTTTTTCGATTTCGGTTGCAGATTTTTTTAATAAAGGTACTTTCACTTTCGGAACCGGTTTCGAAAGTACCTTTATTAAAATACCTTTATAAAAAAATTTTTGCAACCGAAATCGAAAAAGTACAAAATGGCCCTATTAGAGAACGACCTCAGCTTTCCTATGCAAAAAAAGTGTTTAAAAATATTCAAATTTAATCGAGAAACTTGAAAACAACCTGCCCATAGATTTAACATTTCCCAGCGGGTGTGTTCAAATGAGGGAAGAGCCCCCTTAATGTAACTCGTGGATGCTTGAAAACAGTGTTTTGCCAGGTCGTTAATTTCATTATTATTTTTTTTAAATTCGGATTGCTTGATTGTGACTGTACTTGTTGTTGAAATGGTATAATTCATCTTGTTTTCGGCATATTTAATCTGTCATTTGACAACGCGAAAATTATTATTTGGAAAAAATGGTTTCAATCAAGCAATCTGGATAATAAAGTAATGTAGTAGACTAGCAACTCTGCTTGAAAACTGAGTTTTTGAAGATATAGTGAACATATTAATTCATCGAATCCTCCTGCATTCATCGAGTCATTGTGATCACATTATCGAATTCATCATTCATCGGATCATAATCATGAGCATATTCATTCATCGCAAATATTTCCAAAGTAAAGCCAATATTTATTCATTATCGGTATTTCACTGCAAGTACTTCCAATCAATGCGCTATTGGTTCACTGCTGGTTCCCGATTGAATAAATATTCGTCTTATACTAGGATAATTTTGCAGGATAAAAACAATTCGGAAATTGTCTGTCAAACATGGCAAATGAGGTGCGTTCGTACTGTAACTAGTTTTATAAATATTCAAATCTTGGAGCAATAGCTGTTGCACTCTTATGAAAAAATACATGAATGCGAAATTTATTA
The DNA here is from genome assembly GCA_963932465.1 of Maratus speciosus. Lineage (NCBI taxonomy): Eukaryota > Metazoa > Arthropoda > Arachnida > Araneae > Salticidae > Maratus > Maratus speciosus. Next base: position 588,310,616 of record OZ010788.1, on the reverse strand, counting down.
CGATTCTATATATTCGATTCAGTAATAAGGAAATAATAGGACTCCATCTTAAATAGGACGTCATTACCATGGCAACCTAGAATCACTACCTATAATGTGATATGATTGCATAATTTACTAATGATGGGATTTAATAGAATAATCACCATGGCAACCTAAAATCATTACCTAACATGGGATATCATTGAATTAATTACGTATGAAGAAAACTTTTATTAATATCTTTTGAAATGACTAGGCAAAATTCTGCAATGTTTATATATAGTAAATTTCAAACTATTCAGTTGGGTAGTTTTTGCGCTATTATATGCGGACAGATGGACAGACAGACAGACGGACGGACCAGAAAACGACTACAGGTGCTACACGGAAAAAACTGTTTTGTTGAAATTACTAAATTTTGGTTCATATAGCTCCATCCAAATATTTTGGTTGAAATAATTAAATTTTGGTTAGAATAACCAAATTATTTTGTTAATTCAACAAATTGTTTGGTTAGTCTACCCAAAATTTGGTTATTCCAACCAAAATATTTGGATGGAGCTATATATGAACCAAAATTTAGTAATTTCAACAAAACAGTTTTTTCCATGTACGTATTTATATAATTACGAACGCACCTAAAAATTAATAAACTTTCGCATATTCGCAAAACTTTTCTTATATAAGTTGAAACATATTAAGGTTTTCCTACTATCCATTTTTTCTTTCAAATTATAGTTCATTCCAAATATAATCATGTTTCACCTGACCTGTTTTAGCTTAACTTCAAGAATTCATCTAAGAAAGTTCTTTACCTATCAAAAGATTATTTTTTCCCCTTCTAAGCACAGAAGCAACGAAATTAAACCTGAAAAACTTCTCCAGAGAAATTCTAGTTGATAGTAAACTTGAATCAACAAATACCGTTTATTATTATCTTCTAATATGAAATATTTGTGATATGCATGAAACTTTTGGCAGCATCGTTATCCTTCCCGGAATGAATTGAATTTCCTAATAACTCTTTTAATGTAACCCTCGGATGCAAATGAAGCTTGAAAAATGAGTTTTTGAAGACATATCAAGAACATATTTTTGAGCTCCTCAACTCAAATCATCTTGACCTTGTTTTCTATAGTAGGTTAACGTTTTCTTACAAAATTATGATAATTATAACAGCGGAGAAAAAAAAATGAAATAGTATAACTTTTGAGTGAAAAATACCTCTCTTCTATTTTTATTTAAATGCATGTAAGGAAAAAAAATGAAGATGAACACTTTTTAGCCGGTTTTTCAACCGAAACAATGACACATTCGCCGCATTTTTCAGTAATGGGTCAATCACGATTGCATTGAAATGTATTATCTATCTTCTATATTATAAAGGACAAACGTGTCCGTGCGTAACGCTGACGTCAACACCAGACGATTAAATTTAGCTTTTACTGCCGTTTTTTAAATGTCTAAATATCGCAGATTTTCAATTGTTACACCGTCGAATAGAGAAAAAATTGTACTTTCAAATGCAATTTGTTTGAAAACTGTATCGCAATTTGTTTGAATATTGTATCGCAATTTACTCATTTTTTATGTTTTTTAAATAATTTTCAAGAGAATTTTTTTTTAAATCGATATCTGTAGCGGGCAGACGATTGCGAAAGACAGGGTTCGTAAATATCATGATATTTTTGAAAATATCAAAAATATCCGATATTTTGATATATATCCGATATTTTCGATATGTATCCGATATTTTCAAAATAGTCGACTTACTGCTGATAATAAATATTTTCAAGCATAATATAAATTAGAAACTAAAACATATCGCACTTTACATGAAAACTTTAAAACAATATACTAAAAACTCATTTTTCTTTTTCTTTTCCTTTTTTTTTTCTTTATTTAACTTAGAACAAAATTGAAGATCAAATAATTGAAAACAAACAATTTGCTTTATAAACTTACATAAAAAAAAGAAAGACAGAAACGAAAATGCTACAGGATTCAGTATCAACTATCAAGAAATCAGAAATTTATAAAACAATTGTTTTAATTTAAATTTTTTAACATAAATGTAAGCTTATCTTAATTGTTATTCCCTATTATGTTTTACAGTTTAAACTGAATTAAATCAATACCAGAACAGATTCTTTTCTAATGAAGCTGTATACAGGGTGCAATATGTTATCTATCGCCGACCTTTAATTTATCAACCGTTGGCCGTAGACACATAGTTCCAATTGCAAAAACGTTTCAAATGAGCTAAATATTTATGTTGTGGCATTATTTAAAGTAAAAAATCAATTTTATAAAAATTACAAAATCTAACTTTTTATACGGTCCCCCAGTCCCTATAGTTATATTTAGTAAAAGTTTAACCATATCATAACAGATATAACACAAAAAGTTTGACATCTGTACTGCAAAAATTGACATAGTAATTAAATTTCAAAGTTTGAGATTTTTGCACATGATTTTGTCTTTCATTGAGGGATCAGTTAAAATATGAATTAAAGTAATTCGAGATCAAAGTCAGGGTGCAATGTCCTTTTTTATGGCGAAACCACCTTTAGCCGGTATCACCAAATCGAAGAATCACCAAAGAGGGTTATTTCATCTAAAAACTTGAGCTAACTTTTATGGGTCGAACAACATTCAAACGTCAAAGTATATAGAATCGACAACCCGAAAATAAAACATTCTTACTAAGGATTAGATAAATGGCAGCGAAATTGCACTCTGATTTTGATCTCGAATTACTTTAATTCATCTTTTAGCTGATCCCTCAATGAAAGACAAAATCATGTGCAAAAATCTCAAACTTTGAAATTTAATAACTGTGTCAATTTTTGTAGTACAAATTTCAAACTTTTTGTCATATCTGTTATGATATGTGTAAACTTTTACTAAATATAACTATAGGGACTGGGGGGACCGTATAAAAAGTTAGATTACGTAATTTTTATAAAATTGATTTTTTACTTTAAATAATGCCACAACATGAATATTTAGCTCATTTGAAACGTTTTTGCAGTTGGAAGTATGTGTCTACGGCCAACGGTTGAGAAATTAAAGGTCGGCGATAGATAACATATTGCACCCTGTATATGACAGAGTTTCTAATTTAGACAGTTTATCTTTCAGTGTCTGTTCTGACTTATGTCCCTCATAATCTACAGTTAAAAGTAAAAAATTCAAACATAATGCTTAGAAAAGATATTTGTTTTCTTCTTTGGCTAAAAAAGTCACTATCAGAGACAACATTTCTTTATTTACAGATCAACACAGTCAATAACAGTTGGAAATTACATTTGCACTTGTTTTGACTGAAAATATCAAAAATATCTTGCACAGTGATATTTTGAAAATAAATATCAAGTAATATGAAAATATCGAAAATATCAAAAATCTTGATATTTTGAAAATAAATACCGGTTATATATCATGATATATATCAAGATATATATTGATTGATATGTATCAACGAGCCCTGCGAAAGACAAATCCGTTTGTACTTATATTAATATAAATAGCTCAGCATTTGTTTCCAGCTTATATTCCATAACGAAATTAAAACTTCATCAATCAATAAATAAAATATAAATAAAATACAAATTTAAGACATGCAATCGAATTACGCGCTTAAAACACTCTGATGTAAAAGATTATGTCTTTGGCGAACTTTTAGTTTAAACTCCTTCCTTGGTTAACTCCTAGCCAGAGGCTTTTAATAAATTTAAAAACGTTATTTGAATGCAAAAAAGCTATTTTTTATATAAAATTATTTTGGGTATTGTTAGTGAGATTCTAAAAAATATATTAAATGTAAAAAATGTATTAGAGATTTCAATTTATTAAAGAAAAAAATGGTTTTCACATATATTCTGTAACCTTGGAAGACAGGATTATCCCCCTCTTTAAATAGAAGTAAAAAGAAGAAAAAAAAAACACCTATAAACGTTCAGTGTTTATCTGAAAAATGATTCCCAATTTCATGACAGCAATTCATGTTGTTCTCCTCGTTTAACCCTAGAATACCAACCTTTATATTTAGTACGTAAATACTAACCATCATGCGTAAAATTTACTCACCCCATATTTAAAGTACATTTAATGCATATTTAAAAAAAATAATTCTTGCCACTTGTATTGCCACAAGTGATACAGAATTTCTGTTGATGTTCACCGCGCATGATGTTGGGGAGCGCATTTCCTGGGTGTGTGAGTAAAATTTACGCAGGTTAGTATTCCAGGGTTAAATAAAGTGAAAAAAAGTTTAGAAAAAAAAAATACTTTTTGATAAACATTCACTGTTTATCTTAAAAATGACTCCTAATTCCATGACAGTAATTCATGTTGTTCCCCTTCTTTAAATAAAGTGAAAAAAGTTAAGAAAAAAAAACTCTTTTTGATAAACATTCAGAGTTTATCTTAAAAATGACCCTTAATTTCATGTCAGCAATTCATGTTGTTCCGAAATGTTTCCGTTACATTACGTTAATTTGGCCAAGGAATCGATTAAGGGAAATTCACCGCTTTGATTGACGCTCGGTAGAAAGGGCAAACCAGTGAATTTATTAATATATATATATATATATATAAGATACCAATTAAGGAATAAATAATTCAAAATGTATTGTTGCATTCAAAATGATAAGATATAATAAAAAACATCATTTTTTATTGTCAATCATTCACAATAATGTCGTTTATGATGATGGTCGGTAATGTTTAATTAATGGTTATATATATATATATATATATATCAGCCGAAAAACATTATTACAATGATTTTTGAAAAATCAGGCATTTAAGGGTTAAATTTACATTATAAAATATTCCTCTTTTTACATTATAAAATATCCCTTTCAATATCCATTGATTAAATTATGTTAAACTTTATTTAAACTCGATGTTTTCCCATTCTAAATAAATTCATTTTTAATAATGCAATGGATAAGTTTTGAGAATTTTGTCAACAGTAATTTTTTTAATGTTTCTACTAAATTTTCTACTATCCTTTCACAAATAAAAATCAATAAAAAATGGATTTAAATTTTTGTAATAATGATTCTTATCAGTTACAGGGCTGCCACATGCGACTATTTTTTAATTCTTCCCCACACCTCTTTCTCAAAGCAAAAATTATTGACATACTGTTCGAGAACATTTGCAAGAGAAATATACTACACAATCGATTTTTTTTTTTTTAAACAGTGGTGAGAATAGAAAAATAGTCGTCTGTGGCAGCCCTGCAGTTACTAAGACTTTCACCCTATGTCGAGGGAATACTACAGAACATTAATAATTTAGTACATGCTTAGTAATATAACAGCTCTAAAAAAAAAAAAAGAGCAATAAACAAAAATAATTTCCTCTCTTTGAATATCCCATTCAATCTTGAAACATCGCATACATTTGCAACGTAATAAGAGCCACTGTAAGTGATACAGTTGCAGCATAAAATTACTTAACTTCATAACCGATACTCTTGCTTATAATCTTGCATGAATCATTTATGTATTATTTCGTTTTTATGTTAATAGAATACAGTTACTCGGATTCTCTTTTCTTTCATAATAATGATACGGGCTCTATAAAATTCAATAAAACAGATCTTTGTTTAAAAACAGAATTGAGAGGCTTTTGGCGCAAGACGTTCTTGGCTGTTTTAAGTATGATTTAAATGGTCGTGCAAAAACCTATTGGGAGTACAAATTAGTTCGATCCATTTATTTATTTTTTTTTTGTGTGTGTGTGTGTGTGTGCGTGTATTTAAATAGGAATTTATTTCAAAACAAAAAGGAATGAACAGATTAAACAAAGTATTGTCCATCGCTGGCTACTACTTTTCGCCACCTCTCAGGCAATTTTCGAATTCCGTCTCAAAAAGAAAAAGAACTCATATTTTGAGGCGATCCAAGTTTGGAGCCAGTTTTCGATTTTTGCGAAAGAAGTGAACCGGTGACCTGCTAAATCGTGTTGCATCCGTCGGAACAACCAGTATTCAGAAGGACCAATGTCCGGAGCAGTGGTGTAGTCGTAAAAAAAGCAGTGGGTATACGTTCTAAGCAGAGGGTATACGCTCAAGGCAGAGAGTATACCCTCGTGCATATATACTATAGCTTTCTTGAGAAACAGAGGGTATACGGTGTTCTTTAAAAAAAACCAGAGGGTATACGACGTATACCTCCGTATACCCTCCACTACATCCCTGGTCCGGAGAATACGGCGAGTGCAGCAAAATATCCCACTTGAGCGTTTAAAATATTTTTTATGACTTTTGCGAAAAATCACCTTTCAACATCTGACGGTTTCAGTTCATAAAGCACCCAGTTTCCTTGTTTTTGAATCATTTCCATGGATTTCAAAGAAACGGCTTGTTGACTCACTCCCAATGATTCTGCACGATCTTCTTGCGTTTGACTCTGATCTTCATTCAGTAATGCCTCTAAATCTTTGTCTTCGAATCTTTTTGTCTGTCCAGAGCGAGGCTTTGTCTTCAAAGCTGAAATCACCATTCTTGAAACGTCGAAACCATTCCCTACATGATTTATCAGTTGGAGCAGTGTCACCACAAACTTGCACAATCATTCGATGGGCTCCAACTGCACTTTTTTTCCAATTAAAGCAGAAAACTACAACTTTCCGCAAATGCTGCTTAGTTAACACAAAATATGATATATTCAACACAGTAAAATGAAGGTTTTTGTATGAAACTCAGAACGATATAACTGAATATTACTGACAGCAATGGTGGATCCAAGGGGTAGGTCACGGGGGTCATGACCCACACTCTCTGAGCACCAACAAAAATATTCTAAAGATCATTTTTATATCCGAGTTTCCGCTTTAACAGAGTTATTTTCTTCAGGTGGACTGATGGATTCCATTATTTAAAAAAAAAATTATGGCCATTGTTTTCCCCATTCTGACCAGAAAATCAGAGTTCTAACTTTTTACGGCTTCTAATTCATCTTCGCCTAACACTTCATTTATAATGGCTGTTTCATAATAGTGGAAGCCATCAGTCCATCAGAAGAAAATGATTCATTCCAAAGGTATAAGTTCGATTGAAAAACTAATACTTTGAGCAGGAAGAAGGGGCTACGCCTGCAATTTTCGTGACACTAATAGAATCACATAGCTGCCAAATGTGTACGGTTTAGTCACCTCTAAAATTTAATACAAATTTTTGCCATATTTAATCGTTGGCAATTGTTAGACTTTTGAAACTGAATTTCCGGAAGTGACACCCAATTGTTCCTTTGCGACGGCATTTCTGTGGCTGTCAACTCGTAAAACTTGGCTAAAAATGCTAACTTTGACAACATTTTCTGAATAAATCTTTGCATTTATAAGAAAATGGGAAACTCTTTAATTTCATGGTATCTGAACAAAATCGGTAAAATTTATATTTTTACGAATATTAATGCAATTTGTATTTACGAATGAAAATGACTTCTCTCGAAAGTATCAGAAAAGTAGTTAGTTTGTATTTGGGAATAGCTTTCAATATAAAAAATTCTCATAACGAGATGTGATCCCCTCAAATCCAAAAAAAGGCAATCCTGAACCCCCCCCCCCCCCCCCCTCTAAATGGTGAGCTGGATCTGCCCTTGAATGACAGATGTCTAACCTCTCTGAAACCACCGAAATCAGCTGCCACGTTTTAAAGTTTTGATTCGATTTTCATAAAATTTGAAATGCTTATACAGAATTCTGCAACGGTCATATATATTAAATTTCAAACCATTCGATTGGGTAGTTTTTGTGGTGTTATATGTGTACAGACGGACAGACAGATAGACGGAGGGCACGCGACGACTATAGGTGCTACGTATTTATATAATTACGAATGCACCTAAATAGCAGTTGTTTTTGAGATCGATAACAGCAGTTATGGGTTAATTATAATAGTCCTTTTACATCAAATTTAGTACAGAAGCACTATCCTATAAGGCAGGGGCTGGCAAGTAATTTTAAGTGGGGTCCGAATACTTTTGAAAATTTTTATCGAGGTCCAGAGAAAAAAAACCCGAAAAATTAATGCGAAATATTACACTTGCGGTCTCCAGCCAGTTTTTTATAGTTTGGTTCACGAACAGCTAATGCGAAGTGCGTCCGTTTTAAGGTGGGCTTCCGTTAATCTCGAACGATATATCTTTTTCAAAAAATTCATTTTGATGAAAGTTCTTTCGCATACATATGAGGAGCTAAACATAGTAGCCAGGTTAATAACTAGTTATTTGCAATTTTCCTACTTTTCTGAGACATGTTTACCCAAAAATTCTTCAGGGGATGTGGTTTTATACATTTGCAAGGAAATATTATCTTGAGAGTCAAATATCTCCATTTGAAGTAAAGGTTTTTCAAGACTGAACAACTTCGCAGCCCACATCAGTCCATTTTACAACTGGAGCAACTTCATAAGACGATTTAAAGAATTGAGACAAATTACTTATCTTTCCAGAGTTTTGGAATCTTGCTTCAAATTTCTCCACAAGATCTGGCATAAAACTTAGGAACACTGCAGTGTGTATTTCGGAATTCTTTTTATATTCAAGAATTGTTGGAAAATGAATAAATTCTTTATTTGCAATATCTTTTTCTACGGTCCAGGCTTCGACCTTCGCGGTCCGGACGTGGACCGCGGTCCGCCATTTGCCGACCGTGGCTATAAAGTAATTAAGGCTTTCATTCATCTTTTGATCTATCGCTGTCTCAGAGACCGCTTTCAGTGTACTCACTCACAGCAGCTATGCGACAAGTTCTGTCATAATAGCATGGAAATCGATCGTCTTTTTCCTCATTAATCCAATGAAAACACTTTTGTTTCTTTTGAATACTTACTTACTACCTTGAAAGGTAGAAGTAATGATTTACGTATAAAGAAAAAGCTTCTGTTGTTCTATCCAAGTTAATTCGACAACTTAAATGCAGTTCGCATTTCCCTGAAATTTAATTCGATCTATTTAATTAGAATGTATTGTAACTTTATCCTCAATCATTTCTCGTAGTGTAATAAATTAAAATTTACTTTTTATACGTAAGACTAATAAATCTGTTGATTTTATGTAATTTTAATATAGAAATAAATAAAATGTGCATGTGCATTTAGCTTTGTAAAAATGTTTTCGATTATCTTAAATATAACAAAAGTAATTATGGTTTATCGAAAATTATAATCTTATAATCATAGTATAATTATACTCTTATAATTATAAAATTATAATCATAAAAAAAGGATGTGGTGTACTGGATATTAAGTAGATTTCGTAAGAAATACTATACCTATTACATTCGCCCCAATGTTGGGATTTCTGAAATTTTTTTGCAGATCTCGCAGATCAAGACCCCATGAACCCAAAACCACCCCCAGTTCAAAACTTTATCTATTTATCTATCTCTTTTGCTATTTATCTTATATATAACCATTATGTAATGTTACAGTTCATGTATATCACTTATATGTATATCCCTTTTTATGGACACGATAACTTCTATGATTCTGCGCAAATCTCTTCCAAACTGATACATAAAATCAAGGGGGAGAAAACCTTGGTCAAGTTCGTTAATGGGCACAATCAGACCAGGGGGGGGACCTAAAACCCCCATAATTTCTTAATTATAATACATATCAAATCAGTTTAAAGTTATTATTACGTCTAGGAAAAGGGCCAAAAATTTATGCATCACAGATTTTTGATAAAATTAAAAATGGGGGAAAAATCAAGGGCCGAAAAAAAATAGGGTTTTAGAGAGAAAAAATTTATAACGCCGTCAATTCTCAACATATCAAATTCACTTAAACTTATTATAAATCTTCTTAATACTATCTACAACTTTTATATTGACAAGTTTTTGATAGGACCAACTATTACCGCAAAGAAAAATAAAAGGGAGGGGGGGGGGGGGTTGAAGAAGAAAAAAATGCATAACTTCGTCAATTCAGAAACTATCAAATCAGCTTAAGTTTATTATAAATCTTCTTAATAATATCTAGAATTTTTATATTGACAAGTTTTTGGTAGGATCAACTCTTACAGCAAAAACAAATGAAAGAAAAATAGGGGTTAAAGAAAAAATTATCGTATTAATATGATTCTGACAAAACCATCTCTTACTGAAAAATAAAATTAAAAAAATCGTCAAAAGCGGCCAGATAAAATTTTTAAACAGCGTTTATCTCTAATCGTGATTTAGTTTTACCTGGTCAAATTAGTACTTAACTTCGAGATCCACCTCCGCCTGTAGGCCGAGCCGGCAAGGAAATTTTTTATATGGTATTTGGTTATAGAGTTACGATAATAACTACGTGGCATATAATAGGAAAATATGTACAATGCTACATAGCAGGTTCGAAGGGTGGGCGATTAGATTAGATTAGATATAATTAATGCCCAGAATAAATCACTAGTCTTAAAGTCACGATATTTGGGTAAAAATACACCTTTCGAGTCGTTGGCTCAGTTTAATTATAAAACACACATAATTTTTATTAACACACACAAACAACTTATTTTGTTATAAAAAAAACACATACACCTTTATTATAAAACACACGCAGTTTTTATTATAAACACACACAAATTACTTTATCCTAAAAATCACACACAAAAAACTTATTTTATTATAAAACAGTTTAACAGCAGATTTATTTATCATAAAACACACGCAATTTTTAATACAAATACACACGAATTATTATATTACAAAAAATACACATAATTTTATTATACAACACACACACTTTTATTATAAAACACGCAAATTTTTATTATAAACGAACACAAATTATTTTATCCTTAAAAATCGCATACAATTTCATTACAAACATACACATTTTTATTATACAACACACGCAACGTTTTATTTATTTATAAAATACATGCAATTTCTGTTAAACACACACACAGTTTAATTTATTATAAAATGCATACAATTTTTATTATAAACAATGAAAAAATATTTTATTATAAAACACACGCAATGTCCTATTAGTATAAAATACACATTTTTTTTATTATAAACACACACACAGTTTAATTTATTATAAAACACATACATTTTTTTTATTATAAACGCATACAAATTATTTTATCCTAAAAATCACACACAATTTTGTTATAAAACACACATGATTTTTATTATAAGCAAACACAAATTATTTTATTGTAAAACATACATAATGTTTTATTTATTATAAAATATACACAAATTTTATTATAAACGCACACACACACACAATTTATTTTTTAACAAAACACAATGATGTTTAATTTAATATAAAACACGCACAAACTGTTCTACCGCGTTGCCATACGGCGCAAGATTTCGCCAAAATCGTCGGGTTGACTGCCAGGTAAAAAATCTATTTTGGCCATTCGCCATCGCCAAAAAGAAATCCTCCTTTAATTTAGATAAATGGGTTTTTCATGGAGAATTATCCGATTGGCTTCAAAATTTGGATATAGATTCATTCTGATGAAGCACTTTCCGGATTAGTTTTGAGGGTTCATTGGTTAAGTATAAAGAGGGAAGGGGGGCTAATCCTCCTTTAATTTAGATAAATGAGTTAGTCATGTAGAATAATTCAATTTCTTCAAATTTGGTATACCGGTTTATTCTGATAAGGCGCTTCCCTGATTAGATTTGGTGGTTCATTGGTTAAGTATAAAGGGGGGGCACGGGGGCTAATCCTTCTTTAATTTAGATAGACCGGTTTTTCGTGTAGAATTATCTGATTTGCTTCAAATTTGGAATACCGGTTTATTCTGATAAGGCGCTTCCCTGATTAGATTTGGAGGTTCATTGGTTAAATATAAACGAGGGAAATGGGGGATGTAGCCCCCCCCCCCCTTAATTTAACTAAATGTTTTTTTTTTTTTTTTTGTCGATTTCTTTATTTTTTGAGGGTCATTATTATTTGTAATAAGAGTATAATATACAATTAGTGTGAATAGCCTGGGAGATCAATGCCATTAGTTTAACTGGGTACTTTTCTTTTTATTTATTAATTCATAAATTTGGGACGTAAAGGATTAACATTTAAGACGGTAATCTCTATTTATTACTTTGATCACCATGCGCAAAACCTAAAAATCTTTATCTTGAATTATTCATCTTAATTTTTTTGTGTTGAATTATTCATCTTATTTTTCTGTGATATATTTCGATATAGTTCCTTATAAAGGAAAAAGATACTGATGCATCGTGTTCCTCCAGTTGGTTATTGTAAGCTACAATTACTTCTTAATAAATTCTAAACGATGAATTGATCTACCGCTTCCTTCGCCTTCTGTTTTCCTCGATTGTTGTACAGTATCAATAAAATCGCCATATTATTCTGCTTTATGTCAGATCAGTGTCTGATTTGTCGATTGTATTACTTCTGTCATCTATAAAACTAAACGTATGGAACTCAGAAGTTTATTAATTGGACAGATGTCGCGAGGGACGTAAAGATTTAATGTCTGTAACTGTTTAAAAAAAAAAAAAAAAAATCTATACAGTCATTGTTATTGGAAACTTTATATGAAAAGATTGGCAAAAGAAACCTGTAAGCTTGTGTTATATCATTGTTCACTGTCATGTTACTTTGATTAGGGTTTTGATACCATGCGTCAGTTTAGCTTCTTATTTTTGGAAATCGATTTCATTGTGTTTATTCGGGTAAAATTTCGTTGACAGATTCTTTTTGCATTATACTGTAACCACTCATACATCTCTCTGGATTGTTATTGTCTTAATGTAAACGTTTGCAAAAATATTGATACTGAAAGGCTTGTCAAACAATATAAAATTAAACTTAAAGCTATCATACCTCGAGGTACGATTACAGCGTTGTTTATTTTGATTAAGATATTGAATTATTTTAAACTTATTATAGCGGGTTAAATGATGAGCTAGAATATATATTGTTTTCGTAGTAATTTGAATCTTTTAGACATATAATATTCGATCATAGTGAATATGAATTTTTACGAACTATCAAACAATATAATATAAACAGCTCTGTTGGTAACAAGTAAAAATTAAATTTAAAAAATTTAAAAACCCGACTGCGTAAAAAGCGAACTAATTATTTCTCATCAATGTGAAACTATTTTTTATATTACTTACCGATTTTTTTTATTTACTTGTATTGATGACTTTTAACTTGTGTTTAATTGTTAGTTCTTATCTATAAACACTGTTTGAATGAGGCCTATAGATGTCTACGATGGTTAGAGTTGCAATCAAGCTAGAGATCCTACCTACACAACTACCAGGTTGTGTAATATTTAAACAGAGCTTCTGACTGTAAAATAGTCAATGAAACATCGTCTTCATTTTGAAAGACCTATCCAATGATATGCCACTCAATAGAGTGCGAAAAAAAAATCGTCTCTACCGCCATTTTGTATTTTAAGGCTGCCATTCTGAATTTATGAAAACAAAACCTAGTCTATAACCATCGGGCGGTTAAGATGAATTGATACAGACCTCACTCATTAAAATCCATCCAGCCGTTGGGATGTTTCGAGGGTATAAAAAATCAACATACCCAGATACGCGTAAAACACATAACCCTTCTTGGCAGCCGGGTAAAAAAAGACCGTCGCTTAGTAGAGATGATCGTTCTGCCCCTCCCACTAAAAGGCGGAGAGTATACACTAGTGCTTTATTTGAGAAAAGAGGTATGCGGAACTTCTTTTAAAAAAATCAGAATGAATACGGCGTATATTCTTCACTACACCCCTGATCATACGACAGAATTTTTAACTGACTTTTGACATAGAACACTCGCATTTCGTTAAAAAACTCCTTGCTTGATTAAAATTTACTGCTAATTAAAACTAATGAAACAGTTGGAAATCGTACGTCGTCGAACGTGGCAAATGAGGTGCGTTCGTACTATATAACTAGTTTTATAAATATTCAGATCTTGGTGCAATAGCTGTTGCACTCATGCAAAAATGCATGAATACAAAATTTATTACGATTCTATATACTAAATTCAGTAATACGGAAATAACAGGACTCCATTTTAAAAATATGACGTCATCATCATGGCAACCTAGAATCACGACCTATCATGCGATATCACTGAATTCATGACGTAGGATAGGATTTAATAGAATGAAGAAAACTTTTATTAACATTTTTTTATGTTTTGATTTAATTTTCATAAAATTTGAAATGACTCGACAAAATTCTAAAAAGATTCTATATGTTAAATTTCAAACCATTCGCTTGGGTAGTTTTTGATCTGTTATATGCGGACAGACAGATGGACGGACCATACGACGACTATAGATGCTACGTATTTATACAATTAGGAACGCACCTAATCACCTAATCAAGGGGGAAACGCATCAGCAAATAATCTCAAAGATTAAAGTGCAAAAGCCTCACACGGACATACTGGTATTTATTTTATTTGAGAACATTTTATTCTGTATTTAATCAAATTTGTACAGAAATGTTCTTAATTACTTTACAAACTAGGGTTGTGCAACTGTTATTTACCAACTCTAATGATTAAAAAATTTGAATGCTGCTTTGCATAGTGATTTTCTTTCTTTAAGATCTTGTATTTTACTCTTCAACATGCGAGTCGAACGAACCATATCTTTTATATCATGCTATCTCCATTATCTATAAAAACTAATGAATAACTTATACAAAACACAACCTTTGAACTTCTTAAAACACATATACAAATGTAGTGTAATTGCATGTCTAATGGTTACAGAGCGTACATCGACTTTAATTAACCCCATTCTTGCGTAGTTTTTCAAACCTCGTGTCCAAAACACTCTCTCTATTCTCGTTGAATATTTCCGTGGTCAAGTCTAATAACACAATTATGATTAGGTTAAAAATCTTAAAATAAAAAATCCTGAGAAATATTTTTTTTTCAGGAAAATAAAGTTAATATAGTTTGGAAAAAATTTAAAAGTCAGAAAAAAAGCATGCTTTGACATTTAATGGAAGAAAAAAGTGATTGTGAATGCTATTCTACATACTGATTATTTTTTCTTTCAGGTGTTGACATTTCACTGTTCAGTAGACTTAACCATAGCTGGCAACTTGTCGACTTTTTTTTTTTTTTCTTTTAACCACATTTTGAATAGAAATTTTTAATTTATTTAATCGTAAAAATTCTGCGTTCAATTAAAACAAAGATTTCTGTTCGGAAAAAAAAAAAAAAAAAAAAAAAAAAAAGTAACAAAAAATCATAAAAATTTGCTGCTATGGTTAATGAGTCGAATAAAATACGCCTTTTACATTGTATTTATCGCGATGTCGATTATATATAGACACTATAAATGGTCAACTTATGCAAAATAAAGGGCCTTCTTAAAGGGCCTTCTTTAAGACCTCTCTTTGAACTTGCTAATGTGCATATACTAATGTTAGGTTAACTATTAGGTTTTAGTATTCATTAAGCTTAACCCTAGCTACCAACTTTTATTATTATTTTTGTTTTGTTTTGTTTGTAGCCACATTTTTAGAGCAGAAATTTTCATCATATTTAATCGCAAAATCTCTGCGTTTAAATAAAGCAAAGATTTCTATTCGAAGAAAAAGTAACAAAAAAAGCGTAAAAATTCTCAGCTATGTTTAACGAGTTGAATGAAATGCGTCTTTTACATTATGTTTATCTCGATCATCTATAAACAATAATAACACTATAAACAACTTACGCAAAACAGGGTATCTTTAGATCTCTCTTTGAACTTATTAATGAGTAACATACTAATATAGTATTACAGTCGTGAAGTTAATTATACGTCTAATGGTTACAGAGTGTACAGTCGTGGGGAAAAAAAAGTAAACACCCCCTACTAACTCTTCAACAAATTATCGTAGAAGAAAGTTACTGGTACCGAACGATTGAAAATAAAGTCTACTTTTAAATGATGTACATAAAATTTGCTTATCTACATATTAAAACGAACCCTAACTTCATTTTTTTCAATAGCAATACCCAATTTTAACGAGCTATTTCAAACCTTCGGTTCAAACTATGCCTAGTCGCCAAATTTCAAGTCATTTGAATGATAAGTTTTTGAATTATAAACATTCAAAATTTGGTGCTTCTAATGTTAAATTACATTTTCATATTTTCATTAATACCTCCTGAAATTATAATCCTAATGTGCTAATTTTTTGTCTAGCAATAATACTAAAATATCCAAACATAAATACGTTGAATTTACAATTTTTATGAATTTATGATATGAATTATGAAATTAATATTAAAAAAATATGAATTGCAACCTACAATTTTTTTGATGAATTTAGATTTATTAAGTCCTATTTTATGGAAATCCATAATTTCACATTTTTCTTCCAAGTAGTTTTCAAATTATGCTTAAAAAACAGCAAAATGATAGTTTAAGGGGCCGTCTATGATAGAAGTGACCAGATATTTTGAAATTTCTTATGCTATCCTGTAATCTAGCAGTCTTCAATGACAGCTTCAGTGACACTTAAGATACCTCGATCAAGAGGGAGGCTCTCTCAGTCAGCAATCGAGTATCGAACTTCAATTTGGATACAGCCCCTAAAATACGCTCGCTTTAAAATAATTAATTTCTCGGAAACTTATCGTACGAATTGCATCAAAATTTGTTTTTAGGCTAATTGAAGGGTGTACAGTTCATTTATGCTGTCAGAATTATGTACTGCTATTGAAAAAAAGAAAGTTATTGTTCGTTTTAATATGTAGATGGTCCCCTAAGCAAATTTTATATTACATCATTTATAAGTAGACTTTATTACCAATCGTGTGGTACCAGTAACTTTCTTCTACGATAATTTTTTGCAGAGTTAGTAAGGGGTGTTTACTTTTTCTTTTCCACGACTGTACATCGACTTTAATTAACCCCATTTTTAGGATTCCGCACTTAAAAAGTAATACGGAACCATTATAAGATCATTCTTGTGTCTGTCCGTCTGTCTGTCTGTCACAGCCACTTTTCTCGTAAACTATGGAACGTGTAAAGTTCAAACTCGGGGAAGTAATAAAGATTGTTGACCCACATATTTTCAGATTATTAAACATTTATAAATATATTTAGTAAAAATGTATAGGGCCAAATTCAGTTGCTTGAAAAGAAAATATATTTTCTTTGTATATCGTGTGAGGTATCGTGTGAAAGCTTTCGTAACGCTGAATTCAAAAATAAATTTCTTTTAAATTTAGGTATTACATTTTCAAAGATATAGTCGAAAATGTAGCGCAAAAATATGTCCCCCTCCCCCCATTTAATTCCGAATCTACTGAAACTAAATTTATGAAAAAATTAGAGGGAGTAGACATTAATTTAAACCTTGCAGGAAAATTATAGCGATTACCTTAGGTCACATAGTTTTTGAGAAAAGCGCATTTTTCCGTTGCACACAAATTTCGATTTACGGCCATTTAGCAAAACTGTTGAACAACGCTGCTGATACCTATCGTAGCAGAAGTATAAAAGCATTGTTGATCATGATTTTCGAAAAAAATCGTCAGTAATTAGCCGAGATATGATCCCTTAAAGATATGGACGGTTTGGACATACATAATGACAGGGGCGGCGTACACTATGTACCATCGGCTTTTAAAGCCTAGATTACAACTTTTAATGATATATGAGTGTAATGAAATGGCCAGTAACAGTATAAAAGCAATAAATATCAAATTGTTATAAACAGACTAATTCAAGGTGTCTCAGGACTCTTAAAGCTCCAAAAAAAATTTAATTTTAATTTTTTTAGATGTTAATCTTCCTTTTTTCTGAACCTTTTAATATAATTGTTTCTTTCAAATTCTCATTAGAACAGAAGTTATGGCTTTTAGAATTATACCGGCTCAATAGCTTAAGCGGCATTTTCGAAACTTTTAAGTCATTTTTCTCCAATTGACTTTTTAGGGAATAACGCGCACGATATCTCAAAAACATTTGAATATTTTTTCATGAAATTTTCAAAACATACGTTTTATGTTAATCTGTATAAACTGAACCTAAAATTTCCTTTTTATTGTTCAAAAAAAATATTTTTTTAACTGATTATGCTGTTCAAATTTTCAAAATTTTCTATTAGTTAAATACAACTTTGTATAAAAAATATAAAAATGCTTTAAATACAAATTTATTTAGGTTCAGGGTAATTATTTTTTATTTTCTAATCGTGCGCGTAAGCTGTTATACCAATATTCTGCTTGTCAAATGTCTGACTATTTGGAGTACCCTGTAAATGCTAATTCTTCATCTAGCAATTATTTAATACTTTAAATGAAAGAACATACTTATATCTTTAATCTCGACAAAAATTGTCTTTTAAGATCATATACATTTTAAGATATTAAATGTTGAAAATGGTGTCTTTTTTTCATTTTTTCCAATTTTTGAGATCTCTGAGACACCTTAACTAGAATGAATTACATAAATACTGTGGGATTCGTGACAATTTGCATTGAATGGCTCTTTCAATACGCCTCGAGTGGCTTTAAATGTTAATTAAAAACTTATCTAGAAAACGCAGCAAGGACCAAGGCGGCGTTGCAAATTTGTGACCCCCCTTTCGAAGCGCGCTTAGCTTAATGCCAAATGTAAACTTTGAATAAATGTTTTGTTTTAGCTGCACTGTAGAAAGAAAGGTTATTACTATGCTGAATTTAGTTTTATGAAATGCCAAATGAAGTTTAAATATGCATTTCTTTTATTGTCAGTACCGAATTAAGTTCATTATAAAGGGATTAAGATAATATTAAACTAGTCGGATGTGTCAATCCAAAAACTTTCTTCTATCTCATACATGTCAATACTTCCTGATAAATGCAGCACTGCAGCGCCACCGGTTAGGCGATTTATACCAAAATCTAATCAGGGACAACTTTCGTGAACTTCTAATTGAATTTGAAGTTTGGTGAAAATTCGTGCATTAGTTTTTGAGATAGAGCTATTACGGAAATCGTGAAAAGTTCTGAGTTGCAGTGGAACCTCTTGTGCAATTTACACCAAAAACTTATCAGGATCAGTTTATATCAGGGACTAACTGAATCTAAAGTTTGATGAAAATTCATGCATTAGTTCTTGAGATGCGGATATCGGGAAAATTGCAGCATAGTAGCGCCACCTGCTGGGCGATTTACACCAAAAAGTAATGAACACCAATCTATATCAGGGACTAACTGAATCTAAAGTTTTATTAAATTCCGTTCAATAGTTCTTAAGACCCACAAAATTTGTGTCACACACAGATAGACAGACTCACAGACAGACATTTTGTAAAAACATGTTTTTCATTGCTTCTGTACCCTAAAACGTATAAATCCGTCGAAAACCGAAATTCGAAAATTTTCACGAATCCAATACTTTCTTCTTGTAAAGATAGAAGATAGTAAAAAACAGTTATACAGAATGGCTGTATTTGAGATTTTTTAGGTTCCATATCTCTTTGAACTTTCATGGTATATCCATTTACATTTTTCTAGTATATACTGTTATACCCAACCCTAATTTTCACAGTTTTTTACAAAGTGTTAGTATTCTTTTAGCAACGCATTTTTTAATAATGCAATCAGGGTTGCCGGCCAAAAGCCAGGCCAAAAAAAGCCGGACGGCTTTTTTTGGCCTGGTTACAGTTAATTCGTTTTAAATTTGGATCAATTAATTTTTAATCCCCTTATAAATATTTTCTACTAAAAAAATTAGATTTCTATTAAATTTTGTCAAATAAATAAGTCTTTATAACTTCTAGAAGGCAACTCTAAAAGCATTATGTCTGAAAAAAAAAAAAAAAGATTATAAACATTGAAAAGAATATAAGTTAGGCTCCAAACTGGTGTTTTGAAATTCTGTATTACATAGCTCCACGTATACTACACATTTTAAAGATTATATTTAATGACAAAATGTAGCACATCAAAGTGGAAACATGTGTCCATATGGAGAGATTAAGTTATAAATGTTAAAAGAGAAATTAGAAAGGGTATAATATTTGAAGAAAGTGGCAGAGTAGTATAATATAGACGCACCCCGTGCGCGGAAAACTTTCCGCGAAATTCCGAATTTTGCGGGGGGAAATTAGAAAAGTAAACATTTTGTTTTTGTAACTTTTTTTTTTTTTTTTTTTTTTAAATAGCAAAAAATTAAAAATATTCCCCAATTTTATGTACGATTTATTTACCGTGGAAAAAGAAAAACGCGTATTTCGTCAAAGAATCTCGAAAAAAACCACGAATTTCGTCAAATGATCGCAGAAAAACACTAATTTCGTCAAAGGATCGCGAATTTCGTCAAAGAATCGCTGAAAAACCGCGTATTTCGGCAAAGGGTCGTGAAAAATAAGTCTTTGGAAAACAACACGCATACAAATATCTATGTTTATTATTATAGTTATAGTTTTTAATTGAAATAATATACTGAACGAACTTTTGAAAAATCGGGTTAACACGAACCCAACTTGAAGGAACCTTCACTCAGCCTGAAATCCACTGGACTCGAAAACAGTTAACTGGATGGGCAATAAAAGTACTTAGCGGCGGGAGGGAATTTCCTCCCTCTGCTGTAACCTTTCAGAAAATTTGCTTTGAATTTCAGAATTTTTTTTCTTTACTCAGAATCGCCCCTGCATTCCTATGATGGGTTATTTTTTAACCAAAATAATTATTCTTTAATTAATATTAATTTTTAATTTAAATATTAATTATTTAAAAGTACTGTTTTTAATTCATATCATCAAACACAAGTAATTTTATTAAACGTTAAATTAATTTGCAGAACGTTTTTGACCCAATATTTGTGGGTGCAGAAAGTTTTTGGTTTTATACAAGTCTGGAGAGTGGTACATAAAACATAAGTGTATAAAAAATAGAGCATTTAAACAAGAAAAAAAAAACATAAAAATTCTCTAAATAAAATTTTGAAAAGCTTGTTGATAAGCATGTTCATGCATATGCTATTCATAATGTTTTTAATAATGAGAAATGGTGTTTTTGTTAATATGACTATGTATAATTTTAAACGTGTACTAGAAATAAAATAAGACTTGTATATTAATAGCTCTTAAAATTAATTGAGTAATAAAACATGTAACTAAGTAATTGTCCTCTTTAATTTTATAAAGCAGTAAAAATGAAAAAAATTGGCAGTTGGTATGGCCCTTTCAAAATTCAGCTAACATATTTGTATTTTTTACTACAAATCACTAGCAAAACCATCTAAGTTTTATTCCAGTTTTAATGTCCTCATTATTGAGAAATTGGGTTACTTATTAAACTCTAAATCAATTAAATGTCATTAAAACTAATTAAAAACACTTTAAAATGTGTAGTTTATAATTACAATGCTTCATTGTATAAAAGCCAATTATGGTCAAAAAAGGCCAATTTTGGCAAAAAAAGCCGGTTAAAACCAATAAAAGCCACCGGCCTGGCTTTTTTTAATTTTAGCCGGCTTTTTTGCAATCCTGAATACAATTACTAATTCATATATTTATTGTACGGAACCCTCTGTGCGCGAGTAATACTCGCACTTGACCTTTTATTGCATTAGTTTTTCAAACCTTGTGTCCAAAAAACTCTCTCCATCCTTGCTGAATATTTCACTGATCCGGTCCAATTCAATTATCATTCATTACGTTTAAAATCTTAAGAAGTTGTTGAAATTTTTTTTTACATATTAAAGCCAGTAAAATAAAATTAGTATAGTTGAAAAAAAAAAAGTAAGAAAAATAAAATAAGCATGTTTTAGATTTTATTTTTATTTATTTCTTTATTTCTTTATTTATATATTTTTTAGGGTTGGGGAGGTGGAAGTCGGTGTGAATGTTGTTCTATATAGGGATTTTCTTTCTGTAAAGTGGATGTCTTAGTATTTTAAGCTCAATAGAATCAATCATAGTTCCAAGTTTTACGCTTTTTTTTTTTGGTACCACTTTTCAAACTGAAATTTTTAAGTTATTTATGCGCAAAAATTCTGCATTTAAGTAAAGCAAAGATTTCTATTCGAAGAAAGATTAACGAAAAAGTTTAAAATTTTACAGCTATGCTTAACGAGTTGAGAGAAATACGTCTTTTATATTGTATTCATCTCGATCTCGATTATATAGGAACACTAATGGGTAACTTACGCAAAGCAGAAAACCGATCTTTGAACTTACTAATGTAGCATTACATTCGTGAAATTAATTACACGTCTAATGGTTTACAGAATGAACATCGATTTTAATTAACCCCATTCTTGCATTGGTTTTTCAAACCTTGTGTCCAAAACGCTCGCTCCAACCTCGTTGAATATTTCAGAGTGGTCATGTCTAACCCAATTATTATTTTTCTTCTGCCGGAGTCAATTGTTACGGGACGCGTCATTGTGTAATGGTTGCCCACCGTGGATAAACATAAAAGGTATTTGGTATACAGGAGCATCCGCTGCAACCAACTGATATAATGGGTGGAGAAAGTAGAACTTGGTGTAACATGACAGAATTATAAAAAAGAAAATGTAACACGATAACGCAGTTTGAAGCTCGGTGCAGCGCTGTCGTGTACGTTTAAAAATTCTACGACATTTGATAAATAGCGATCATCATACGCTGGAAATTTAATTTTTTTTGTCGCCGTCGTGAAATAACCCCATTTAGGAGAGACATTAGGAAAAGGAGAGTCAAGATTTTTTTTTTTTTTTTTATTGTTATTTTGGCACAGATATCTTATATATGTTCATTGTATATCGGCTGCTATGTTTCTTTTTAAAAAGAAGGAAGTGTAGTTTTCTCTCGTGTACACAGCTTCCTAATTTGCATTCAAGAACAGTTTTAAAAATGTCTATCTTTGTCAAGCATAAAATTTACAAAAAAGTGGAATGTCAAGCTAAACGCAGTGCAGCCGTGTACATTTAAAAATTGATCAATCAAATGATAAATAATAATCATCATATACTCGGATTTTAAAAATTTTGTCCTTCAGAAGTGACCTGAATTAATATTTATCAAAAAAGACTTTCGATTTTTTTTCTTTTTGTATTTCGGTACAAATATCTCACATATATATATATTTTCATGTTTCTTAACATATTTTGGTAATTTGTATTAAAAAAGCGCTTGAAAGATTTTTATCTTTGTCAAGCATAAAATTACTGTATTCACAAAAATGTTTTTGCAAAATGATAACCTGCGCACAAAGATGTAAGTTTCGCATCATAAAATAGTATATATTTATGGTTTAAACCTAATTTTTGCAAAAGGGGGATTGGTAAAAGCCATCTATTTACTTAAAAATTTCTAAAAATTAAAAAAATATATATTATTTTTATTAAGTAAAACACATATTTAAATGAGTAATATCGCTCACCCGCAGGAAAAGTAACACATCTCGCAAAAACTCATTTTGCGCTTTATTCCACTAATAGGTCTGTCACAGGTGCATCTTGCTACACAAAATGTTTCATACGTGTAGTTACACGGAAAATCACTTTATTACGCCATATGTCCATTTGTGACCACAGTAGAGGGGTGGATTGTGTGTGGAGGTAAAATTACCCAACTCTCCAAACCTCATCTTATGTCTTCATTCTTAAGGGGACGGTGGAGTTTAAAATCCTTAAAAATAATTTTTTTTATTTTTGTAAATTTCAACTTAAATATTATTCAAGGGTACATTATATACATTATAACATGCATTTATCCCAAAAAAATTTTAAAAAAAAATTTATTTTTGAGAAAAAAATGGAATTTTACGCGTCGTGTTAGAAATCTTCGAAATGCCCCATGCGTCTTCCATATCAATGAAAATCCCCAATATTTTTTATAAAAGTTTGGTTTATATATAGAAATAAAACAGAGCATCGAATTTTACATATTTGAATTTAAAGGTTTAAAAAAAAAAATTGAAAAAAATTGAAATTTTTTCGAAAAATTTTCAAAATTTCAAATTTTTTCAATTTTTTTTTTTGTTTGTTTTTTTTTTTTGTAAATTTCATCTTAAACATTATTCAAGGGTACATTATATGCATTATGGCATGCATTTATCACAAAAAAAGATTAAAAAAAATTTTATTTTTGACAAAAAAATGGAATTTTACGCGTCGTCTTAGAAATCTTCGAAGTGCCCCCTGCGCGTTCCATATCAATGAAAATCCCCAATATTTTTATAAAAGTTTGATTTATATATAGAAATAAAATCAAGCATCGAATTTTATATATTTAAATTTAAAGGTTAAAAAAATTTTTTTTTTTGCAAAATTTTGAAATTTTTTCGAAAAATTTTTGAAATTTGAAAATTTTTTTTTTTTACCTTTAAATTCAAATATATAAAATTTGATGCTTTATTTTATTTCTATATATAAACCAAACTTTTATAAAAAATATTGGGGATTTTCATTGATATTGAAGACGCATGGGGCATTTCGAAGATTTCTAAGACGACGCGTAAAATTCCATTTTTTTCTCAAAAATAAATTTTTTTTTTAATTTTTTTTGTGATAAATGCATGCCATAATGTATATAATGTACTTTTGAATAATATTTAAGTTGAAATTTACAAAAATAAAAAAAAAATTATTTTTAAGGTTTTTAAGCTCCACCGTCCCCTTAAGTGTTTTAAGCTTCTATGCATGTTTTTATTCATGCATGCAGAGAGCTATTTCCTGTTACAGTAAAATTATTCAAATTTTCTTTTGCCTCTTCTGTGAAATTTACTTTTGATGAGATGTGTCACTTTTCTTTCAGGTGAGCGATATGTTAAAACTTTATATATAAAAGCTTTACTTCTTTTTGAATTTCGGTACAAATATCTCGCATGTATATATTTTTTCATGTTTCTTTACATATTTTGGTAATTTATATTGTGGGGCCTCAGATGAAGGCGGTAGCGTGACGTAAACTCCTCAGAGGCGTGATGACAAAGGTTTTAGTTAAGATGAAAATTAAAGGTTTTATTCTCGCAAAACAACAAGAAATCTTGGCTAAATACAATGTCTACACTAACACAACAAATACTTAGGAAATTAATTTGATGAAATAAAGTCTTGTAAGGTAGGATTATCTAAAATTGTCCTTGACCGGATAACAAATCAGAGTCCAGATTAGTTATATTCAAGAGTCTCTGGGAAACACTATGGTCCCTTCTAAGTAATCAAATGTCCGTTAAAGGTGCGGACTAACGTTCGCCCGTGCGTTCAGCCTTTCCGCTGATGCTCCCAGCTGTGGCTCAGCTGATCGGCTATTGTTGCCGTTGAGAGAAACAAGTCTCCCCTCTCCTCGGGGCGACCTCAGAAAAATAATCCCGTGAAAAGCCTGGAGAGAAACTTTTCTCTCCTTCAGGTTGAAGAACCTCTTTTCACGTTTAGCTTCTGCTAAACTCTTCTAAAAGTCAACTAATCCCCCTGATCTCCTCAGAGATCTCGTATATATCCTTCATTTCTCTCTCGGAAAACAATGCTAGTTTCCAACATCCGCTGTCATTGGTTCGCCCGTCAAGACCCTTTTGACAGCCGACCTTCTAGTGGCTGGTCGGGGGCCCTTCCCCCTTTTTGCACACGGAACTCTCCTGTCAAAGTATGCGATGTCAAAAAGCACTTAGCGGCATATTTCGGTGTTACAAAGTGGGAACCAGTGGTCCTCTTTTTATGTACTATGTTCCAAAGTTTCATCTTCATAAGATCGATCGCACTGAAGTTATTTACTTTTAAGTTACCGGCAAACTCTGAGACTTAGACAAATTTTCTAGTGTCACTCCCGAATACATGGAGTTTCCATAGGCCGTGATTCTGTAGCATTTGTGAGGGTTTTTATGTGTGGAAACTGTGAAAAGGCTAAGTTCCACAATATTAAAAAAGCGCTTGAAAGATTTTTATCTTTGTCAAGCATAAAATTATTGTATTTGATGTATTACGTATTAACGTATTTTACGTATTATATTGATGTATTATGTAATTCATACATCAACTATATATAAAAATCACTTGAAAACTAAAGCAATAGAGAAAGCACATAAATAAATTAATTAAGAGCATGAAGAATAAGAAGAAAGGTAATTTCAGCGTACAAAATTCCAAGTTATCCCCTTTACAAAATTTTCCTGCTTTCTTCGAAAGATTGAAAAATAAATTCAATAAATACAATATCTCCATAGTTGCAAAACCTTTCGTAAAATTAAAAAACATAGTATGTCAGAAAATAGACCCAATAAAACTAAATCAATTATCAGGGGTATATGAAATACCTCTCACCAAAGAAGATGGAAGAGTGCAATTTTATATAGGAATGACAAACAGAAAGCTTAAAACTTGGATCAAAGAATACATAGCAGACATCAAATACTAAAAGAAAACTACTAGACTATATAACAAAGAACCTTTACAGATTATTTTTAAAATAGCAGAATGATTTATCCATCAAGATTTTATTTGCCATCCATTATCCGAGAATCAATAGAAATCTTCTTACTCAGTGAGAATATATGCAATGATTCAGTATCCAAAGAGCTTCCTAAAATTTGCGAAAAAATGCTACACAGAATCATTAAACAATAATATAAAATAATTCACGTTCACAAATATCTGTTTCTAATATTACAGTTAATTTCATTATACTTGAATTCTCGTGATTTTTGTTTACCAGTTTTCAATTTAGATTTTTTGCGAAAATATTTGTATTATTTTACTTCTTGAGAATGTTGCCGTTAGAGCAATGAAACAAGTCGAATCTGAGTAAATAAAGGTATTTTTGCCTTTTAAATGTATTTTTTTCACTTTAAGCAAATATTAAATTTGTTTGAAGTAATATGTTATTTCAAACCCTTTTTAGCTCGCAGGCTATCAAAGCCTGAGAGCTAATGTGCCCGCAGGTTCTGTATGTACGTACGTAACGTGATAACTCTTGATAGAAATATCCGATTTGCTTGAATTTTTTTTTCTAGGTTCATTCTGATAAGGCGCTTCCCTGATTAATTTTGGGGGTCCATTGGATAAGTATAAAGGGGGTTACGAGAGGCTAATCCCCCCCTCTTAAATTAGATAAGTGGGTTTTTCATGCAGAATTATCAGATTTTCTTCAAATTTGGTATACCGGTTAATTCTGATAAGGCGCTTCCCTGATTAGATTTGGAGGTTCATTGTTTAAGTATAAAGGGGGGGATCGGGGGCTAATTCCCCCCTTAATTTAGATAAAGGGGTCTTCTACCCGATTTGCTTCAAATTTGGTATACCGGTTTATTCTGATAAAGCGCTTCGCTGATTAGATTTGGAGGTTTATTGGTTAAGTATAAAGGGGAATAATGGGGGGCTAATACTTCCTTAATTTAGGTAAATGGGTTTTTCTATCCGATTTGCTTCAAATTTGATATACCGGTTTATTTTGATAAGGCTCTCCTCTGATGAGTTTTTGAGGCTCATTGGTTAAGTATAATGATGTGAAACAGGCGGGGGGGGGGGGGGCTACTCCTTAATTTATTTTTCATAATATACAATTAGTATGAATAGCCTGTGAGCTCACAGCCATTAGTTTAACTGGGCACTTTTCTTTTTATTTATTTTAATAGTTTTAATTAGACTTATTGATGAAATAAAGAAACTCGCGATAATTCGAACTGATCATAAAATCCCGAGATTTTTTTATTGAGACTAATGTTAAAAATAGCTCCTTCATTCAAACATATTTTTATCACATCGGTTAATTCTAACTGGAAATTCAATATTATAATTTAAAAAAAGAAGGAAAATAAGGCTGTAATATTGTTAAAAAATACATAAATATCTTTATATTTCTCTTTTATTTATTGACAAAGACTCCCTACATTAATTTTTTCTATGAATTGTGTGAAAATTGAACTATGCTTCTATCGGCCATTAATGATTTTCAGAACCTGTAGAATGCTGTGAAAACAATAATAATAATAAATTGATTTTGCTACACGGGATCTTCAAACATATAAAAAAAATGGCATCATGACACGGCGTAGTATATAAAACACAAGGCTGCCACAGGCGACTATATTTATATTCTGTTTGCACCATTATTTTTTTAAAATATATTTTGCTGTATATTTCTCTTGCAAATGTTGTGAAAGCGTATGTAAAAGATATTTGTTTTTAAAAAGCGGTGCGAATTAGTATTAGAAAGTAGTCGCCTGTGACAGCCCTCAAAACATTCTGAGCAACTTTTCACAAAAATGTATATTTCCAATAAAAATTTCAATTCATTATGTATTTCTTTTGTTTAATTTATGTTATTATGCTTCAGTTTACTATCAAAATTAGAAAATTTTAGCTCTTAAAGTTTAATATGCTACTGTAACAAAATGACTGCCTTCCCTTATTTTTATAGTATATAGATGGCGCTGTTGCCACTGTCGGCAAAATATCCTGAGATATTTTGCCAAACATGAAGTGATGAAGTGAAGTGAATGTATGTAATGATGATTGCGCGGGTTTAAGAAAAGTTTCGGCGTGTGTTCGAAATGTATCTCACCTAGAGATCTTTTCATGGAAATACGTATGTTTCAAAGATAATAGCGCTTTTACGCGAATTGTATATATTTTGTGTGTGATTGTTAATAAAATGTGATTGTTTAAGTGTCGACCGAGTTAATCCTAACTCACAACGACACAAAATGACGCCCAACGTGAAAAAATCTCCTTCTTCAAAAACGAAATAAAAAGGAACCGCTATACCAGGTTCAAAATATTGTCATCCGGACAATAATGACAGTGGATAATTGTGTATTTGTCATCCTGACAAAGTAAGTGATTAAAAAGAATCTCCAAATTCTAAAGTTTGAGAAACCATTCTCAATTCTGTGAATGTGAAAGCCTAATTTCAAGAAAAGCGTTTTCCTTCTATAGTGTATTGCCGCCCTGGCAAATGAGTAAAAAGAATCAGCTAGATTCGTAATTGTGTGAAATCATCATTTCAAGAATATGGTATATGGAAAAAAGAACCACTTCGTTTCTAATGTGTGCATTCTTTTTGATATTAAATCAAGTAATTAGTGCCATCCTTATGGAATAATTATTTGTGGGTATGCTTCAAGATTCAAAGTTCTCAAGGCGAAAGTGTGCTGTTAAAAGTGAAAAAAAAAATCTTTCAGTTTATTTCATAATTGTTGTTTGTGATCATCAAAAAGCCTTTAGACAGATCTAAAATGTTTTCGAAATAACTTTCAGTGTTCTACTATCGCTGATATTCTGTGTGTTTAAAAGAAATCTGAAACCGCCATATGAATCAGCGAAAAGTGATTAGCTAAAGAAAGATAAATCTTATTTTATTTGTTTTGTTACCGGTAAAAAGTTGAAATTTTTTTTGTTTTTCTGTTTATTGCTGGCCAGCTGGTGGTTTATTTATTTTTAAATGCTGTTTTAAGTACGTGGTTTTTTTTTTTTGTTTTTGTTCTTTTGAGTATTATGAAAGATTAATTTTCTGAAAAAGAGATTTATATAATTTCTTTTGGTAATATTTTTTTCTTTTCTTTTTTCAATGCAATATTATTTGAGTAAGTCAATTTTATGATTATTTGTTCTAACTGTGCACAGCGTAGTATATTAGAAAAGAAAAGTGATTTCAGTAATCGTCAATAATTATTTAAAATGTTGTTTTTTTTAAAGAAGTAAGTACGTACTTTATTTTGATATTTTTGTTGCTTTCATATTTATTTGTGAATGAAAATTTTTTTCACATCAAATTATCGATGGTATTTCATATACTTAAAATTTTATGATTTAATTATTTCTGACAGTTTTATACGGTAAGTTATATTAGAAAAAAAAAAGTTGCATATTAACTGATTATAATATTTTTGCATTAATATTTACATGAGCTCATGTTTAATTAGAGATAGATTTTAGTATGGTATTAAATTATTTTTGTATGTTTCATCAATTGTTTATGAAAGTTTATGCATATTTACCTGTAAGGGGAAGGTAGTTATTTTGTTATTTGATTATTTAATGGGTCAAGTATTGCATATAATTTTGTAATTTAAGCATAAATTTAACTGATTTTAGGAAAAATGGCGTTTCTTTCTAAAGGGAAAAAAATCGATTTATATAATTTGGCTACCGAATTAGAACTTCAGGTAGATGCAGATGATAAAATAGTAGTCTTGCGTGAAAAAATTATGAAGTGCGCCCTTTTTAAAGACGATGAACAATTTGTAAAAGAGGCATTGATTGCTATCGTGGAAGATAGAAAAAAACAAGAGAGCATAGAAGAACAAAATAGGAAAAAACAAGAGAGCATAGAAGAACAAAGGGTTGAGGACAAACGTATCGCAGAGGAAAGAGCTTATGAGTTAGAAAAACTTAAACTGCAAGCTCAAAACCATACCGCGACAACTGTCCCACAAAATCAAATGGACCAGATGCGTATAGATATTAAAAACATCCTACCACCATTTAATCCGGAAAAAGATAATATGTCGTTGTTCTTGACAATGTTTGAACGTCAAATGAAAATGTTAAATGTCTCCAAAGATTTTTGGGTCTCACAATTAGTCGCCGTACTTCCGAATGACATTGCTAAACTTATAGCAAGAGAGCCTGAAGAAATGTTCAAAAACTATGCACATATTCGTGACATTTTGTTAAAAAGATTTAAATTAACAGCGGAGAAGTTTAGGGTATTATTTAGCCGACATCAAAAAAGAGAGAATTCTACTTGGAAAGATTTTTACTTTGAAATTAGAAATTATTTTGAAGGTTGGTTATCCGAATTAGAAGTTAATTCATTTGAAAAGCTCTCAGAACTAATAATCGCTGATCAGATTAAAAAAAAGTGCCCACCAGAATATAAAAATCATTATTTAGATGGTTGGGACAAACTAAATGACCCTGTCTTGTTGCCCGAAAAGCTTGACATATATGAAAATATTAGACCCCCTTTTCAAAAATCAGCAACTAATTCAAAATCGCGTGAAACACACAAACATGTTTTGTCAAAAAATTCAAATGGTCAGGAATTCTGGAAAAATCAGGTAACCAAAAATGAAGCTAGCGAACATTTTGGAAATTTCAAAAATACTTCTACCTCAAAATATACGAATTCACGCTTTGTAAACGATGATAAGCGTCCAGTTATAAGCTGCTATGGCTGTGGGAAACAAGGTTTTGTAAAAGCAAAATGTCCTAATTGTTCCCCATCTACGCAAGTAAAATCAGCAAATTTTAGTTCCCTACATCTCCAATCCTGTTATATTAATACACAGGCAACACCTATGTTGTATATAAAGGTAAATGGTATTACAGGGGTAGCTTGCGCAGATACCGGAGCTACATATTCCATTGCTGGGGAAATGTTGTTCAAGCTTCTCCGCGACCAAGGAACTTCGTTCGAAGAGACCAGTGTAAACATAACGCTCGCTGATGGCATACGAAAAGAAACTAACGTTCTTCAAGCAACAATCACTGTTGAAATAGAAGGTCGTAGAACTAATACAACGATTTTTGCGTTACCCGGAGCCACCGGAAATAGAACATTGTTAGGCATAGATTTTTTGAATAAAATGGGGATTGTGTTGGATATGCGAAGCCAAAGTTGGTATTTCCAGAACAATCCAAGATATAAATTTCCTTTTGTTGATGATCTTTCAAAACGACACCTGAAATCTCAACACCAAATGTCAAAGCTAACACAGTTATGTTAAGAGAAAATGAAGGTCAAAACCTATCTGCAATACAACGAAAGAGACTTAATGACTTGCTTGAAAAATTTTCCAATACCTTTCAACCAGGGGGAGTAGCAACACCCGTCGTCGAACATCGCATAAACACTAGAGAACATCGTCCTATATCATTACCACCTTACAGATTATCACCGGCAAAGAAAGAGTTGTTGAAAACAGAAATTGATGATCTTCTTGCCAAAGGAATTATTGAGCAATGCGAATCTCCATATTCTGCACCAATCGTGCTCATTCCTAAGCCAAATGGTAGTGTACGTCTATGTGTAGACTACAGGAAGCTCAATGAGGTGACTATACCGGATACCTATCCACTCCCTCGTATGGGCGATCTTCTACATCAGGCAAAGACTGCCCAGTTCATGACCACTCTGGATCTGAATGCTGGCTACCATCAGGTGAGTGTCTATGGCCCTGATCGTGATAAAACTGCTTTTGTATGTCCTCTCGGAACATACCGCTTTCGAAGAATGCCTTTTGGACTCCGTAACGCTCCTGCAACGTTTCAGAGGACGATGGATAATTTTCGCAACGGACTCCCAGATGTAAATATTCTCTCTTACCTTGATGACCTCATTATTTTATCATCAAGTTTTGAACAACATCTGTCTGATCTTGAAGCTGTTTTTCAAAGATTAGACAAATGGAAACTTTCTGCAAATCGAGAAAAATGCAATTTTGCATGTTCCAGAGTAAAGTACTTAGGACACTGGATAACTCCAAATGGCCTAGAAGTTGATCCTGAGAAAATTGATGCTATTGTGAGGATCCCGCCTCCCAAGAATATAAAACAACTGCAATCGTTTCTGCAGACATGTTCATGGTATCGCCGTTTTATACAAGATTTTGCAGAAATATCCAGACCGCTTAGTAACCTCACTAAGAAGAATGTGCAATGGCATTGGGGTGCCGATGAAGAAAATGCATTTCAAGCCTTGAAGCAATGCCTGGTTTCATCACCAATATTGAAACAGGATGATGAAACAAAACCCTTCATCATTCGAACCGATGCAAGCAATTATGCTCTTGGAGCAGTACTTCTCCAGGGTAAAGGTGCGGAAGAGCATCCGATTGAGTACGCCAGTAGATTACTGACTCCTGCAGAACGCAACTATCACACCACGGAACGGGAAGCTCTTGCTGTTGTCTGGGCTCTTAATAAATTCAGATGATACATTGACGGAACAGAAGTTACTGTGGCATCCGACCACCAGCCTCTCCGATGGCTCATGAGCTTAAAGTCCCCTTCTGGAAGACTTGCCAGATGGACTTTACAGTTGCAAGAGTTTAATGTGAAGATAGAATACATTCCAGGTAAAGCGAACGTCATAGCTGACATGCTTTCTCGTCCTGCGTGTGATCATATCAGTAAAGAAGATTGTGATATTTGCACCATAATGATTGATATCCCTGCTAAAATGCCTAGTGATCTACGTGCTGAACAAATGAAAGATGAAGAATTAAAGAAAATTATTAAAAGTTTCGAAGATGAAGAAAAAACTCTAGACTACACTAACTGGGCTGAACGTGGTTATGTTATGAACCAAGGAGTTTTATACAGGTATTCCCCAACTTCGGAATCTGAAGAAGCACAACTAGTAGTCCCCTCACATGAAAGGGAGAAAATTTTAAAAGAACACCATGACTCACCTACGGCTGGTCACTACGGTGCTGAAGGTACATTTAATAGAATATCCAAAAGATATTATTGGACTGGAATGCGTTCATACATTGCAGATTACGTCAAACATTGTGCTGAATGTAATAGGTATAAACCTTCTATCAAAAAAACACCGGTTTGTTACAAACACCAGTGTATTCACAACGATTTGAAGTTCTATCAATTGATCTTTTTGGCCCTTTACCAAAAAGTAAGAATGGTAAAAGATGGATATTCATAGTAGAAGACTGTGCAACAAGATGGGTTGAACTATTTGCCCTTACAGAAGCTACTGCAGCACAGTGTGCAACTACGTTGCTCGAAGAAGTTATCCTTAGATATGGTCTACCCAGACGTATAATATGTGATAACGGACCACAATTTGTTAGTAGTGTAATGCAACAACTTTGTTTTCTTTTAGGTATCAAACAAAACCCAACTCCCATATATCATCCTCAGGCAAACCCTGTGGAGAGAAAAAATAGAGATCTCAAGCCGAGATTGGCTATATTAGTAGAGAATGACCACTGTTCATGGGAAGAGAAACTTCCAACAATACGTTTTGCAATGAATACTGCTATGTGTGACACCACTGGAGAAACAGCAGCATTTTTACAATTTGGGAGAGAATTAAGAACGACAGACGATGTTCAACACGACATTCGTGCTGTAATTCACAATGACAACTTTGTACCTGAAATTACACCATACCTCAAGAAATTTGCAAACTTCACCAAAGACATTAAGGACAAAGTTAAAGCCAAGCAAGATCAAAGAAAGAAATACGCTGACCGTAAAAGAAAATCAGGACATTGTTTTGCTCCAGGAGACAAGGTTTGGGTTGACTTACATCCAGTAAGTAAAGCCTCTAGCAATAAAACTGCAAAGTTCATGCCTAAACGTGACGGACCATACATTATTTTAACTCAAAAATCACCCACCACATTTGTTATAGCAAGCATGGACAATCCAAATGAACCTCTTGCTACATGTCATACTTCAGCTTTGAAACTGTGTAATGACTCTGACATTATGCCTGTTGCACCTATTAGGAAACGCGTCAGACCACCTAAAAAGTTACTGGTTCCTCACCGGGACGTCCGCGGAACCAGAGGGGGAGGTTGTAACAAAATGACTGCCTTCCCTTATTTTTATAGTATATAGATGGCGCTGTTGCCACTGTCGGCAAAATATCCTGAGATATTTTGCCAAACATGAAGTGATGAAGTGAAGTGAATGTATGTAATGATGATTGCGCGGGTTTAAGAAAAGTTTCGGCGTGTGTTCGAAATGTATCTCACCTAGAGATCTTTTCATGGAAATACGTATGTTTCAAAGATAATAGCGCTTTTACGCGAATTGTATATATTTTGTGTGTGATTGTTAATAAAATGTGATTGTTTAAGTGTCGACCGAGTTAATCCTAACTCACAACGACACACTACTAATAATTTAAATTTCAGAATGTAAAGTGTTTTTATAATGTAAAATGTTTTTTAGAATTAACGAGCGTCGTCTATAGTATTTACGAATATGTGAGAGTGCGTGTGTATTTATTTAATGATCATTCAACAATACAACTTCCAATATTACTCAGCATTTGTTTCTTATCTATCATATTTTATATTTTTATATTTAAAAAATCAGTAGGGTGTAACCATTAAATTTCACGTGCGTATCATCAGATACTAGTGTAAATGGCGAGTCCCATCCCCCACCCTTCCCATTTGCGCTATATTGTTTATTTTGATTTAGCGTATACATTTAAGAAAAGGAATTTTGCCCTTATAGTTAGAAACAAACAAACAAGTAAACTGTATTTTCGTAATATTTTTCAAAAATAGAAGCACTGAAATAACATATTGATTCTCAATCTAGTTTATGCAAATAATTCAATCGATAAAATAAATAAATAAATATTTTCAGACGACTTCAGTTGTGTCAATTAATGTTTTTCCCCCCCTTTAATAACTTTATAAGCAATTTTCTCTGCTCTGATCCACACAAATTGTTATTTGACACTCTTTACAATGAAATATCCAAGGTCTTATGCACGCGATGTTTGATTTACGTGATTTTTCCGGAATTCATTTTGAATGCTTTACCGAATTTCCTATATATGTTGATACAGCTTGTTAGTCTTCAAGAAACTGCCGCACCTATTTAAAAAAAAAATAAATAAAACTGCTGAAATTACCATAACAAAAAAGGTAGTGATACTGTCTTCTTCTTCTTCTTCTTTTTTCTTTTTATTCTTTCTGTTAGAGTTACCTCATGACTTTAAACATGATTTATTTTATATATATATATATCAATATATGGTGTAGTAAATTGTCTATTTGAAATGGAGAGAGTTTTTGTACCAAGCCGTGAAATCGTACATATATGATATAGTCTCACATTTTGCGTTAAGACCGCGAAGGCTCCAATCCTGAAAAATGAGAGAATGCTGAAAAAACACTTACTCAATAATTGCACAGTTCGATTCCATGGAAAGATTTTATTTGATGAGTAAGATGAGGTGGCCCCCAGCCAGCATTGCTAATTACAACCTCTCAGATGCAAGAATATAGGAATAGTGACGCTTGCAAAGCCAGAAAATATTTTCCAAATCGAGTCATGGTGCGCCAACTAAAATGTACGTTACGAAGAAATGCATTCTAAAATTTAAAACAAAAACTGCCAAGGGTCAACCAGAATTGGCGACATCATCATTAACCAACATATTGGACAGTGACAGACAGCCCTAAATTAAAGCAGTTGAAAATATCGCAGATATGTCATAATAACTTTATTTATTGCTTTTGTTGTTATGATAACCGTTGTACGTTACGCAGGCATTATAAGTGAAACTGAAGATAATATAAAAAGTTATTTCCTTTTATGATTGCAAAACCCATAAATCTATCAACTTGATTTTCCAAAATGAGTTAAATTAACACATCTGCCCGAAAGAATGACCTTTTTAACTGGGATAAAATAGAGTAAAAGATATTGAATTTTGACAAAACAAAAGAGAGTTTTCGTTTAAAATAAAAAGACTGAAGGAATAAACATTAAAAGAGAGGGGAATTAATTACCTTCTAATACATTTAAATTAATAAATTAGGCCAAATATACGATTACATCATACAATATAATATTTTCAAGGAGTTAAAAAATTCAATAGCTCAAGGGAAAATCTAAACTTGCTTTGAAAATACGATAAGTATACGCTGGTAATGGTATAACAGCGGTGATAAACTGTTGGATAAAATATATGAAGACGTGTGAGTTTCAAAACTAGCCTAAACCAAAATTTAAAAAAAATCGAGTTTTTTCTGTCAATCTATTCAAAACCTGCTATTGTAAACCTGACGAATTAGCGATGTAGTTTGGAATTCTGAAAATCCGGGCCCAGATTTTTTTCCAAAGCTTTCTAAGAATTGCGTTATATATATTTTTTATATTCAGGTTTTTCACAACTTGATCCACAATAGTTAATGATATTTTTGCATGCTATTTACTTTAAATTCAGTGTCATTAACCACGATTTTGTAACACTCTAAATTGAAAATTACGAAAAATGGAATTCTCAATTCGTTAAACTTTCATGCATGGTTTCGTTTCCCATTTTCCCGACAAAACTTGCGAATAAACGAAAATAATTTATTTTCTACTTTTAAGCTATCAACTCAGATTCATTTTGTTTAACAATAGTTCAAAAAAAAAATAATAATAATTTTCTACCGTCAGAATTCTTGAAAATGTCACAATAACGTGATTTACCGGAATCTGTGGCTTGACGTGTTACCGGGACAGTTGAAACACAACGAAGTGTAGCGGACGCTGTTGGAGTCGCTAGAAGTGTCACTGCAAGGCTGTGGAATCGATTCCAAGACACGTGGAATGGTAGGCATCGACAAGGTCAAGGTCGGCTATGTGCTATCACAGAAACTGATGACCGATATATCCTATTAATAGCTCGTCAAGACGGAACAGGTAATGCTACTCAGCTGCAAATACAGTTGTTCTTTTCCACAGGACGAAGGGTGTCCAGCCAAACAATCCGAAATTGGCTCATCAGGGTGGTTTTCACGTAAGCCAATGGTCTGTATTCCGTTGACCTTAAGCAACTGTGTGGTCCAAAGGAGGTGGGCAACTGAACATCGAGTTTGGAGGCAACGTTGTTGGAGTCAAATTCTGTTTACAGACGAGTGCTGATTCAGTCTGGATGTGGCATCCTATGTGTTTTGGTATGGAGAGAAATGACATGTGTTTTTGCACTAAAAAAAAATCCCACATTCGTTCGTGAAAGATCACATTACAGACGAGGTGGGTTGATGCTATGGGCTGGAATATTCTTAGGTGAACATACAGGCCTGCATATGATTCGGAATGCCACTTTGACGGTCCAAAGTTATACAGACGAGATACTGAGACCTCATGTCTTATTTTATGTAGAAGCAATTGGCGATTTCTTTTTTCCATGCATGATAATGCCAGACCGTATACAGTTTGTCTTGTGGAGAACATTCTTAAAGTTGAAACAATACAGCATATGGAATGACCAGCATGCTCTCCTG
The DNA here is from genome assembly GCA_963932465.1 of Maratus speciosus. Taxonomy (NCBI): domain Eukaryota; kingdom Metazoa; phylum Arthropoda; class Arachnida; order Araneae; family Salticidae; genus Maratus; species Maratus speciosus. Next base: position 588,272,755 of record OZ010788.1, on the reverse strand, counting down.
ACCTGAATCCGATCGAGCATATGTATGAGATACACTCGGACGACACATTGCAGCGAAACTGAGGCCTCCTTTTATTGTCCGAGACTTGGAGATTGCAATTCTTGAGGAGTTGGAACAGTACTCCTCGAAAACTTATCGATAATGTCATCCAATCCATGGAAAACAGGTATGCGACATTTTTGTCTATTCGAAGAGACCGCACGCCATATTAAATACCTTGCATCATTCCTAAACAGTACTTTTTTTTTTGTCATTTACATCATGTAAATGACATGTAACCAAATTGTTGCCTTAAACCATCTTTTCACGTTCTACCCTTTGTTTCAAAGAATTAAATCTCTCTTACAAATATTTTTGCGTCTTTTTTTCTGTATTGCGCATTGATACACATGTTACTCTCAATTTTATGCCCATGCATGGCTGTCTAGCACTGTTCTCTTCACTTTTTTGATTGCTCCCCTAATTTTTTTGAGTAGTGCATTTAAATCCTATCATATGTAATTAACCCTTAAATGCCTGATTTTTCAAAAATTATTGTAATAATGTTTTTCGGATTTCATGTTTTAAATAAATCATGGGAAAAATACTAAAAAAAATCATATTTTGTTTTAAGTATGGTTTACGGCTAAAAAACAGTTTGTTACTCATCGGCAATACTGGTCTTTAATTGAAAAAATAATTTTCCTTGATAAAATTCTATAATATTAAACCCACAAGAATTTTAGGAACTATAATAAGAAATAATTTTTACTTGCTCACTGCAGAACAAAATAGGGTATTTCGCAAGCTTCCAAACAAAACAAAAAGAACAAGTAACAACAGTTGAAGAAATAAATCTGTCTTTATTCTTAAACAGCACAAGTGTTGCCATCTACATGTTGAAAATCGATTTAATAATATTTTCAGAATGTATTTTATTGGCAATATTAGGCATTATAGCTTCAATATTATTCTAATAGTATTTTAGAAGCCTAAATTGGGTATGTTGCCGAAAAGCAACACCAGGGATTTGGGGGCTCAAGGCTTGAAAACTTTTCAAAAAATTGATTTTTTTTTTTTTTTTTTACTATCTATTTTGATTATTCAATTACTTCTGAACACAGTGCAAAAAACCGCATAAAAATATTTGCATTTTTAACGGAGTTATAAGCATTTATGTCACTTTCATAGCCGCACCCATTTAATTGCAACTTTAAGTCGCGTTTTCTCAAAATTTGATTTTTGACGACTATCCGTAAGATTAAAAAAAAAACTAATTGTTGGAATGGCTTAAAATTTTTTTTGCATGCATATAACATCATTATCTATAGAATGAATTAATATATTTTAGATAGCTTAATATTTTGCGTATTTATAAGGGAAAATCTTGTATTTTTTAGGGGGTTTTAAATTTTTAAATTTGAGAGTTTTTTTTAATAAGGTTTCCTTTGAGTGATAGTTATATGCTTAATTCATTCTATAGAGTAAAGTTTCCCGATCATTTTAAAGCAAAAATTAGGTTCTTATGACAATTCAACTTTAAGATATCTTGTGGGTGGTGATACGACACCTAATTTTTTTTTTTCGAAAATTGTGTTATAAAGATTTTGCTGTATTTTCCCTTTTATTACATTGAAGCACTTCATTTTATAATTTTATAAGACTACAAACGTACCTTAAAAATATCACAAAATTTAAATTAGTTACATTGAATACTTCTGTTTTTATATGGATTCGAAGCGAGAGCTCTGTTTACATGTTTTTCGGTATCGATCAAGTCCTGAACCCCCTTAAGGGTTAATTCAATGATATTTCATGATAGTTAATGATTCTAGGTTGCCAAGTTGATGAAGTCCTATTATTTCCGTATGACTGAATTTAATGTATAGAATCGTAATAAATTTTGTATTCATGCATTTTTGCATAAGACTGCAACAGCTATTGCACCAAGATCTGAATATTTATAAAACTAGTTATAGTAGACCATTTGCCACGTTTGACGTGCAATTTCCGACTTGTTATATTTACCCGACTGCCAAGAAGGGTTATGTGTTTCATGTGTATCTGGGTATGTGGATTCCTTTATACCCTCGAAACATCCCAACGGCTGGATGTATTTTAATGAATGAGATCTCTGTCGATTCGTCTTAACCGTCCGATGGTTATAGGCTAGGTTTTATTTTTATTAATTCAAAATGGCGGCCGTAAAATAAAAAATGGCGGTAGAGACGAAAAATAAATTTACGCACCATATTAAGCGAGATATCATTGGATAGGTCTTTCAAAATGAAAACGATGTTTCATTGACTATTTTACAGCCAGAAGCTCCGTTTAAATGTTACACAACCTGGAAGTAGTCTAGATAAGATCTCTAACTTTACTGCAACTGTAACCTTCATAGAAATCTATAGGCCTCATCAAAACAGTGTTTATAGATAGGAACTAACAATTAAACACGCCTTAAAAGTCATCTATACAAGTCAATAAAGAAATAGGTAAGATAAAAAATAGTTTCACATTGATGAGAAATAATTAATTAGTTCGCTTTTTACGCAGTCGGGTTTTTTGATTTTTTAAATTTAATTATGTTATTTACTGTACTATACTATCTGGTATATTGTTTGAAACAAGTAAATAAAGGAGCGACTTCGAGAGGAGAACGCATTATTCGTATTTTCACTAATTCTTTTGGTAAAATTTTATCCCGTTTTTGAACAATTTTAACAATTTTACTGAAGCTAACAACGAAAAATTTCGTTGATCGTGAATCTGACCTGAACCCGACAAAAAAAATTTCGTCGATCCGAAACCCGAAACTGACCCACAATTTAATGCAATTATGGAAAACTTATCTGTAATTATATATCTAATATCAATTTTACCGTAACACTTTGAATGTAATATCTTTATCCTGATGATGGTTATAGAAGTTACCAAAACGTCACTTTTAAGTATTTTAATTTACTTTTAAGTATCTTAATTTAATTTTAATGATTGTTTAGTTCTTAACTATTCAATATTGTGTTTACACTGTTTAGTAACATTGTGATTCGTTTTGTTTTCCCAAAAAAAATTTACAGTAATCAATTTTATCTTTAGTACAGAACAATTAACAGGTTAAAATTATTCACATTCTGATATATTAGTTTTTCATCGGAAGCAATGTTTTAGGATTCTTTATTGAAAATTTGGGTTAACCTGAATCCAACCTGCAAATAATCAAAACTTTATTCGAAGCCGACCCGAACCTGAAACAATTAGAGTCAACTCAACCCGAACCCGACACGGAAAGAAAAAGATTGCGCCAACCTGACCCAAACAGCAGGACGGGTCCGATTCTGGTAAAACGGGATTACCCGACCTGATGCAACACTCTAATTCAACGTAAGGGGCTACTGCACTCACGTGTAAACAACAGCTCGCTAATGTTAATCCTATGGAAGAAATTTTTTAAGATATCTCTTTTGCATTTTAATATTTTAAAATCATTTTTTTGGCATTGGATAGCTGAGATTGATCTCTACAAAGACCGTTTTTTACTTTTCCGATTTTCTTCGCAGGTTTTATTATTATTATTATTATTATGATACTTTCACTTTCGAAACCGGTTCCAAATGTGAAATTATCACAATAAAAAAATCCTGCAAACAAAATCAAACAAGTAACAAACGGTCTATCGAAATGCAAACGAGATATCTTTAAAAAATTCTTCCATAGGATTAATATTAACGAGCGGGTGTTTTCGCGTGCGTGAAGTAGCTTCTTAACCCTTTCAAGGGCGGTGGTATGTTTATGAAACCACTTAACTTTAATTCCCAGATACCACAATGACACCAGAAATTTGGTACAAATATTTTCGGTTTGTTATGTGTCTGTAATATAGCCTTATTTTCTATTTACAAATAAATTTCTTTGTAAATTCCGGTGTAAATCATTCATTTCAACGATGCAACAATTTTAGCAATGGAAATGCTATGCCCCTCAAAGGGTTAATTAACTACCCAAAGTATTACGAACATATATTCTATAAATAATTTCATAAAGTACCACAGATAGATATTCTAAAAAAGTATATCTTAAACTATACTTCAGGCATGTATCCTATAATCAAATTTCCAAGCAGCGAAATATGAAATAAACAAACCAACTGTCACTGCACGTATAATATACACTCGGACCTCTATTTAACGAACCTCTATTTTGAGAATTTCGCTATTTTGCGAACTTTTCCTTGGAACCAAGAACATTTTGCAAATTTCTTCGTAAAATAACCTCCAAATAGCGAAGTGCATTCTCTATTTAACGAACTTTTTCTTGTGATCTAAAATTTTTTTTCTCCCCATTTCTCTAAATACTTCTGGACATTTCAAACTTATTCTTTCTTTAAACACATTTTATGATGTTCAATGGCCTTGAACTGGTTTTACAAGGCGCCTTCTTTGTCAGCAGTGAGAATTCGGTAAGTACGGAAGACGATAATCCCTTCGAGTAACTTTAAAAAATGTGGATACAGATGAGAAAAAAAGACAGTGTGAAAAATAAGAACAATACAGCTATGAATTGCGATGAAGACGAATATGATGATGATGGAAATGATCATTATGCAGGAATTAACAAAACTTCGTAGGATGAAATGCTAAAATCATTTGAAACGATCCGACGCGGATTATAGTTAGAAGAAAATACACATGAAGGGGTTTTTGGTGCATTGTAAAGATGCGAGACGTATTATGAGTGGAAGCACTTTTTTAAATAAAAAACTCAGGCAAAATTAACAGAGTTCTTCAGAAATTAAATTTAAGGACGCGTATGTTAATGTATAGTAAAAATTATTTTTTATAATAATAATAAATAAGATAATGTCATTAAAATTCGTTAATTTTAATGTATAACTATTTACTTTAAACAGAAAATACAGTGTATTCCTGGACAATGTTTTGTTTTCCTTGCAGATTTCAAAGATTTAAACACATAGAAAAAATGAATTGATGATGGATATTGGGTAAAATAAATAAAACAAATCGATATAATTTATTTAAAAAAATGTGATTAATTACTTTTAGTAAAAATATTTAGTGTTTATGAATTTAAAATCTGTTTTATGTAGTTTAAAGTATTTTAAAAGGTGAATCTCTATTTAACGAATTTTCCATATAACGAACTTTTTCCCAGGATTTAGCGACTTCGTTAAATAGAGGTTCGACTGTACTCAGCAAAAAAGTCAAACAAAGCAACAAAGGCTTTCGCGCGATAAAGTCATTTTTAATAATGAGCGAAGAACCTTCCAGGTGTCTAGGGTATATGTTTACCAGACGGGTCAGGCCTGGCACAGCTCGTGACACAGTACAAATTGGATAATAATAATATACTCAAAAAGAAATTTCAGTTTTTGGGTCAATTTTACCTCAAATAAAGGTCCATGGTCCCCTTAATTAGGGACCCAAGGTATTACGAACAGGTATTCTATAAAATACTTCCTAAAATACTACACACAGATATTCTAAATGTATATCTTAGCCCCTTGAGGGGCGGTATATATTATATTCCACCTTAAGTTTAATCAAGATTTCCACCGGAAACATTTAATTAAATTTTATTTTTAAAGCTTTAGTGGAAAAAGTTGTAAAATTGCTTTTCCTTATTTTGGAATAAAGTTTTTCAAAGATTCCGGTGTGAATTCAACATTACAGGAACACAATCACTTGCCCCTCAAAGGGTTAACCCTTAAATGCCTGGTGTTGTTTTTCGGCAACATACCCAATTTAGGCTCTAAAATACTATTAGAATAATATTGAAGCTATAATGCCTAATGTTGCCAATAAAATACATTCTGAAGATATTATTAAATCGATTTTCAACATGTAGATGGCAACATTTGTGCTGTTTAAGAATAACGATAGATTTATTTTTTCAATTGTTGCTACTTGTTCTTTTTGTTTTGTTTGGAAGCTTGCGAAATATCCTATTTTGACCTGCAATGAACAAGTAAAATTTACTTCTTATTATAGTTCCTAAAATTGTTGTGTGTTTAATATTATAGAATTTTATCAAGGGAAATTATTTTTACAATTAAACACCAGTATTGCCGATTAGTAACAAACTGTTTTTTAGCCTTAAGGGTGTATTCGAAAAAATATTTTTCCACCCTCAACAGCTCGAAATTTTCTGATACATTTTCAGACTCATTTTTAAAAGTAAAAACATGAAACTTGCTGGGGTGATTTCTGAAGACATGTTTAACATGCCGTGTGATTTCATTTTCAGCTCAATTCATTAGAATTTGATTTTTAAACAATTATTTTCTCAGTATGACCATTTTTTTCATTCCCAGATCGCCCGCTTCGGAAAATTCGGTTCAAAACGCCAACTTTGACAGCGTTTTTACAGTATTTTCTGCATTTATTAAAAAATTAAGAAGCACGGCACATTATATAGTTTCTAAATAAGAGAATTTCCCACTTTGATGCGTTTGAGAGTAAAAATGAATTTTAAAATGAATCAGAAAGTAAGCAGTTTGGATCGGAATACACCCTTAAATTATACTTAAAACAAATATGATGTTTTAAAGTATTTTTCCCATGATTTACTTAAAAAATGAAAGCCGAAAAACATTATTACAATGATTTTTGAAAAATCAGGCATTTAAGGGTTAAACTATACTTCAGGCAAGTATACTATACTCAAATTTACAAGCAGTGAAATATGAAATAAACAAACCAACTGTCACTGCTCGTATAATATACTCAACAAAAAAAGTCACACAAAGCAACAAAGACTTCACACAATAAAGTCATTTTTAATAATGAGCGAAGAACCTTCCTGGTGTCTAGGGTATATGTTTGCCAGACGGGTCAAGCCTGACACAGCTCGTGCCACAGGTTTACGCACGAAAAAAAGAACTGAAATTTGGTATTCCTCCAATCTTTTATTTGTGTTCAACCGGCTTCCTCTATCCACGGAAAATGAACCATTGCCGAATTTCCGCAAGTGAGTTTTTTAACATTCACCCATGGGCAACGACCTGGTGGCCATTCATGGATACATTTTTTTTTTTGCCAAAGCGCGGGAATGTTTGGTACATTTTTTTCCCCTATAAACAATTGGTTACTTCGAATAAACGATAACGGAGTAACAATGGATCTGCTTTGTGTCTAAAAATATGCATTTAAGCTCGACAAAAACCTACTATTCCATATCGGAATACTGTGAGAACGACATTGTTTCTTTGAAAATGACGCTAAACTGCAGTTTTGCTTGTGGAGTGAGAGAATTGTTAAGGAAAAATTGCTCTTCTGCGTATCTGTTTAAAAACAGTTACTCGGTTTGTGGGATTTGGTTATAGGATTTATACAGGATAAAATTGGTTTACGGCAAAGAATAATCTATCGCATTTGAATTACTCTCTACCTTTGCAAATAGCATATGAAAAAGAGGAAATTTTACTATTGTCGTTTGCTTTACTCAAACGAGAATAATAATAATACAGGCATCCCTCGACTTACGTAAGTAATGCGTTCCATGAACTTTTGCGTAAATCGAATTTTTTATTCGAAATAAAATTTCGAATTGCGTAAGTCGAATTTGTAAATTCCTTAGGTAAAATTTCGCCAGAAACTGCAATATTTATTATATATATATAATATATACATTATTTACACAGTATTATTTTATAAATAAAGTAGCATGCAGCAGTATTTACTTGGATATAAACTATAAAAATATAAAAACAAATTAAAAGAACACTTTTCAAATAAAAAGTATCTTAATTTTGAATCTACATCAAGCGAACAGCTCTGAAGCTGGAAGAAAAAATACACTCGTTCCTCTTCACCGAAACTTTAAAATTAGGTTTCGTTATGATTTGAATTCAGCTAACAAAATTAAAACGGTTAAACAGAGTTTTTTTTTTTTTTTTTTTTTTTTTTTTTTTGCTGATTTTAATCAGATTTGTGTTTGTTTTGTTAAAGATTTGATTGTATATTCGAATAAAAATATAACTCTATCTAATATATAAAACTATTTTATTGTTGTGGTTTTTATCTTCATATTTTATTTATAAAACAATTATCAAAAGTATGCAAATGCGTATCAAACACGCTAGTATGTTCATAAATGTAATTTTCGAAATTTCTTACGTAAGTGCGAATTTACGTAAGTCGAGGGATACTTGTATTGAGGAAATCTTTGAGTAAAATACAGGGTGTCGTTGTAGGGGTGACAGTTTTTGAAATTTAATAACAAGTGAACAATGTCAAATATTACAATTACTCTCACAAGATAATAATGTGTGAAGTCAGGAATTTCTTTTCTATGCTTCTTTGGTTTAATTTCAAATAACACCGATAGATGTCACTGCTCTGTCTTAAACTGTAATCATGTTCAAAAATACCACTGTCACAAAAATAATGCTTTCTAATTTAATAAAGTAGTAATTTTCTCATTCATTTAAACTTATTCACAATTATTTTTTAGAGTATTAAAAAATATTCACATGTAAAATATACTCTAAATTCATTTAAAAAATATGTACTAGTTCAATGAACTTCAAAAAATCGATTTTATTGGAAAAAGCAAACATTTCTTCTCGAATTTAATTAAAAACGTAATTTTCATATTTTACATCTAACAATCAAATTATGTCTTATTAAATTATGTCTAATGTGTAATAATTGTCTCCTGTATTATTTTATAAGTGTTAAAACACCAATCATTATTTCATAACGACGAAATGTTGCTACAATTTAAGTTTAAATTTCCGAGCTTTCTGAACAAGAAATTTAACAAGCCTTACTCAAATCCTCCATTTGAAGACAACCCATATCTTCTGTTTAATCTCGCTCTTTACCATGTGCTCACTGGCCTAGTGGTGAAGATGCTCGATTCGAAATGCGCGGTCACTTGGTTCAAAACCAAGATCATTCACGGTAGAAAGAGAGAGTTTTTTTTTACTCCTTTTTTCGAATTACGGAAATTTTCTGTCGTAGAACTTGAACGAAAGAAAAAATCATGGAAATTTCTTGAATTGGCAGATATTTCCTTTCCTGTCACATAGAAAAAAGAAATGCACATTCTTCAATTCTTTGATATACAGGGTGTTTCACAAAATATGGACAAAACTTTAAGAGGTGATAGTACACGTCCAACGAAACAACTTTCATAAAAGAATGCATGGCCGGATATAAAACGCAAAGGTAGTGGCGCATTTGGAAACTTGGTCCAAGCAAACGTTAAAGCTTCATTCGTGTTGCGAGTCATCGGGAGAAGAGCTACACTATTAGCATGCAAATGTAATATGGGGAAGAAACAAAACGGGTATGCAAATTTTCGCCTCGATTGCAAGAGAGAGTGCAACTGTCAATCGCGGTAGGAACGTATTCGGAGATGTTGCCTTTCACTAATAAGGAAAGGGCTGGCATGCATTTTATCTACGGAACTGCAAATGGAAATGCCTCAGAGGCTCAACAATTGTACGGAGAACAGTTTCCGACCTTGCTTTTGTCACTTAATCGTTCTTTGTGTGTTTTCGTCTCGTTTAACAACATCACCATCAGCGCTCACTAGCACCTTTGCGTTTTAATTCCAACCATGCATTTTTTGATGAAAGTTGTTTGTTTGGATGTGTACTACCTCCTCTTAAAGTTCTGCCCATCTTTTATGAAACACCCTGTATTCCGGTCGCAGTGCTGCCAGAATTATTTCCGTGAATTGTAGAAAGCGTTTCCGATAGTGTGGTGTACTTTCGGTATCGAAATCGAGCTCTGATGACACAAATTGTTTCGCGTTCGGGTGAGTTTGGACTAAGAAAAAAATAGCCCGAACTCATCTCTAGTACTTTCTCCTTTCTCCTTTTATTTTTTTCTGAAAATTACAAACCCGTGCTATTAATTATTAATTTTTGGTTTGCAAAGTTATCAGCTCTCTGAAACTGGTCGTTGACATTATGACCATATTCTTTAACATTTACTTTTCTTCCAAACTCATCCATGCAGTAAATTGTTCTTTAACCGCTCTGAGCTAACATTTTACAAAAAACTAGCGCTTCATAAAAGCCGTGGTGAGCGGCCTCTTTCCTTCCGCTGTCCTTTAAGCTTTTCTTCTGTTATTCCGACTCTTTTGCGGAAGTCAGGTTCATAGTTTCCCAGCCACGTCCCGAGTATAAGAGACTCTAGCGAAAGACAGGTTGAAAAAAAAAAAATCAAAAATTAAAACCGGACAAATTTAAAAGGGAAATTACACAAATTAAAGACACCAAAAAGCGAGAAGTGAGGGCTCGGGGCTCTGAAGCTACCGAACTACCGCTGATGAATCGAGCTTATTATTAGTCTCGGTCGGCGGTTGGGGGCGGGTGAGTGGGCCTACCACCGCGGCGAGCGGCCTCTTTTCGTCCGCGGTCCTTTAAGATTTTTTTTTTCTCTTATTCCGACTCTTTTGTGGAAACCAGGTTCACAGGTCTGAGCCACGTCCCAGGTATAAGGGACTCTAGCGGAAGTCAGGTTGAAAAAAAAATCAAAACTTAAAACCGGACAAATTTGAAAGGGAAGTTACACAAATTAAAGACACCGAAAAGGGAGAAGTGAGGGCTCGGAGCTTTGAAGCTACCGAACAACTGCTGCTGCGTCGAGCTTATTATTATACCTTTGTCCTTTTATTTTTTTTTCTGAAAATTACAAACCTTGCTATTAAATATTAATTACTGGTTTGCAAAATTATCAGCTCCCTGAAACTGGTCGTTGACATTACGACCATATTCTTTAACATTTACTTTTCTTCCAAACTCGTCCATGCAGTAAATTGCTCTTTAACCGCTCTGAGCTAACATTTCATGAAAAACTTGCGATTCATAAAAGGCGTCTAGTGAAGCATGTAATAATCTAAATATAAATAAGATTTTATTTCTATAATACCATGTTTGTTGTTATAATAATGAAACATTGTTCATAGTTACTTTCAGTTGGATGATTCATTAGGGGAAAGCCTTTTTTTAGGCAATAGTGCTGTGACTGGGATATCTTAACCCTTTATTCCACAAATTAAGAATCGAGAAATTGCCCTACCTCAATAATTATCTTCCTTAATATCTGAAGATATATCAGAAAATTTATGGAATAATAACACTATAGTCAACAGTCATTTTGTATCTGATTTGTAATAAACATTTTTTATGTATTTTTGCATGCAGAATCCGAATCTGCTACCAGAAATCTTCTATCACGTAAAGGTTTTACAAAATTTTAAAATTTAGTCTTTACTTACATAGTAAAATACGCGGTGAAATGTAAATTATAATTTACATTTTGTAGTCAAATAATACGGAATGTAGGCTAAAGACTTTGAATGACTATGTAGGTTAAAACCTTTATTTGGATGCATTCTGCAGTAAAAATAACTATCAAAACATACATTACTGTCATAAAGAAAGACATTACCTAAATTTGAAAAATAACTTTGTTAATATTAACATTATGGACTTTTGTGCAACAGTTTCGAGCTCGTATTAGCTCATTAGTTTTTGTTAAGTAATCAAGAAAACATTTTTACTGAACATTATGCTTTATTTGTATTTCAAATGGTCAATTTTTGTCAAATATTTCACTTTTGTTTTTACGTAACTTCCCTGTATCTAATAAGTGTGACGTAATTGAGATAATCTGATTATTCCACTGAGATCAGCACCCTAAAATTAATTAAATGTAACCATTTAAAAGCCAGATACAGAAAAAAAGTTAAAATTTGTTGACTAATGTAATATAAAATTGAGAATTTTTTTTCATTAAATCGGATTTAATGAGTCGGAAGTTACAGTTCTTTTTGTAAAATATTTACAAGAATAATTAGCATAATTAACACACAAATATTGTTACATAAATCTAGTAATTCTTTTAAGAACAATGTAGATAAATGCACAATTTGATTTAAAAAATCTGGCATTTGGAAATCCAGCAACTTCAAAAATACGGAATCATTTTTTACACTTCCAACTTACGGGAGGGAAAAATATTGCAATTATTTACGAATTAAAAACTTTGAGATCAAAAGCGATGGATTAGTGGAGAGTGAGATTGCTGACGCTGTGTTAAATAGAACTGCCGATAACGTTGGTTGCAGCTCAGAGGACGAAGGCAAAGAGCCGGCAGAAAAAAAGGTGTAACTGGGAAAATGCATAAAATTGACTGGAAAATTATATTTGCAAGATTAACTTCCGAATTCGATATTCTTCCGTTGTATAAAATCCAAGAAAACTTGTTAAATAGAACGGTCGAAAAAAAATAAAGCAATTAAAATTGACATCGATGTTTCAGAAATTATACGAGAAGAAATAACTTCACTGTTTATTAGATTTTTTTTTTTTTTTTTTTTTTTTTTTGTAATATAGAAAATATCTATTAAAGTAAGTTTATTTTTTAATATTTAATTTTCTCTTTTCTCACAAAAATATCACTGGGCTAGGTATGAATCAAATTATGAATAAAAGCACCATTAAGAACATCAGAAGCATTTTGGATATTCTTTCAGAAATCCGGGATTTTCGAAAATCCGGCTTAGTCTTAGTCCCAACAATGCCGGATTTTCAGGTTTTTATTGTGATCCTAACTGTAAATGGAAAGGTTTTTGTAGTTTCAAATTTTTGACATAACGACTTTTAATAGAAGAAGATCTACACTTACTTAAATAGTTGAGAAAATCGACGGTTTAAAAAACACTTAGCTTCCACTGTTATTACAGTCTTTCCTTTCTAAATGTGATCGAGCAATGTATTTATCTATCTATATTATAAATAAATGTCAATTAAATTTAAAAAAAATCAAAAAACCCGACTGCATAGAAAGCGAACTAATTAATTATTTCTCATCAATGTGAACTATTTTTTTATATTACTTATCTATTTTTTTTATTTACTTGTATTGATAACTTTTAAGTTGTGTTTAATTGTTAGTTCCTATTGTTAAACACTGTTTTGATGAGGCCTATAGATATGTCTATGAAGGTTAGAGTTGCAGTAAAGCTAGAGATCCTACCGACACAACTTCCAGGTTGTGTAATATTTAAACGGAGCTTCTAACTGTAAAATAGTCAATGAAACATCGTCTTCATTTTGAAAGACCTATCCAATGATATGCCACTCAATAGGGTGCGTGAAAAAAAATGTTCGTCTCTACCGCCATTTTGAATTTATAAAAGCAAAATCTAGTCTATAACCATCGTGCACTTAAGACGAATCGATAGAGACCTCATTCATTAAAATCCATCCAGCCGTTGGGATGTTTCGAGGGTATAAAGAAATCCTCATACCCAGATACGCATGAAACACATAACCCTTCTTGACAGTCGGGTAAAAACAAACGTGTCCGTGCGTAACGCTGACGTCATTTTGCGAATGACAACAGAAGATGATCAAATTTCCCTTTTAGTGCAATTTTTTTTAAACTTCTAAACATCGCACATTTTTAATTTTTATACCGTCGAACAGGGAGAAAAAAAAAATACTTTCAAATGCAATTAGTTTGGAAACTATATCGCATTTTTTTTTTAACTGTATTGTAATTTCATCAATTTTTATTGTTTAAAAAAATTTTTCAAGCATGATTTTTTTTTTCAAATCTATATCTTGTGCAGACGATTACAAAGATAAATCCGTTTGCACTTAAATTAATGTAAATAGTTCATCCTTTATTGCCAGTTTATATATTCTATAACGAAATTCCCACAAAATGAATTATTTTCATTCCAACGGAAACATCTATTAATCAATAAGCAAAATAATAAAATATAAATAAAACACAAATTTAAGACATGTAATTGAATTCCGCCTTCCGCGCTTAAACCACTGAAACGAATCTAATCAAAAAAGCTAATTGTAAATTGCGATCTTTTGGGGATTTTTTGGGTTGTTAAATCCTGATACCAGACCAATATGAAAATATCGTTTTAATATACAGTAGAACCTCTATTATCTGAAGTAATAGGGACCGACCCTCTTTCGGAAAATCGAAATTTTCGAATAATCGAGAATGCTTCAATTTTAGGATTAATTAGAAATATATGCGCTATTTCTTATTATGGAACAAGTGCTTAATAAAGATAAGTCAATAGTAAAATAGAAACAAGAATAAATTACAGGAATTTTAATTTTGAAATTAAGTGCCTTTTACATATATCACAAGGGTTTGAAACAATGTTTTTTTTTTTTTTGGTCGCAGTTTCGATTGCCTTTGCTTTGAAGCTCTGTCACGGCGCTTTTTTATATTATTAGTTCACCAGTATCACAGTTTTTCTGCTGCTCCAGCCAAGTCAAACCTTTTGCAAAACATTCAAAAGCTTCAAAATTGCTAATTTCTTCGCCCGCAGCTTACGGTAGCTCAAGTTAAATTCAAAGGAACTCTAAGAAAGGCGGTCGAAAATATTTATATGTACTCGTAGCTCGGAAAGGACCGCTTGCACACAAGGAATGTGATAGTTAAAAAAAAAAAAAGCGCTTTCAAAATGAATTTTGCCCACAAGGAATGTAATAGTAAAAGAAGAAGAAAAAAAAAAGCTTAAAAAATTTAATTTCGGTTAATCGAGAGTTTCGGTTAAAATATCTTCGGATAAAAGGGTTCTACTGTATTTAAAAAACTTATTTGAACGCATTATTGCTGTTTTTCATATAAATATGATATTTAGTATTATTAATGGCATTCTAAAATAAATATTAAACGTAAAAAATCCATTATAGTTATCAATAATAATGGGGAAAAAACAGTGGATCCGCCTATTCTACATTCTACGGCAGCATAAGTGTGTTTTATCTCAAGTTACAGTCTTTGAAAAGAGGAAGAATTCGCTTATTATCTCAATTAAACCTAATCTCAACTGATTTCGAGAAACATGTCATATATCTAAACGAAAATGATAGGAATATTTATTAACGTGATATTCAAAATTAACTGTAAATAACCATTATTAGGTTGTTCCGTGACCTAAATACATAATTCTTTATGAAAGTATTATGAATACACATCTGTCAGCTGAAAGAAATCTTGAACAGAGATTAGCTTATCAAATTTGCATTACATATTTATACAGTTTACGCAAATTAGGGTATACTGTTTTCTATAAAAATCAAAGAAATAGTTTTGTAATAATGCATAAAAGATCATTTAAAATAATAATTTTATCTATATGATGGAATAGCAGATTTTGTTTATGTGGAAATAATTCAAAAATATTCTAATAAAAAGTTTATATATTACTAAAATAATCCGGAAGACAAGTAAATAGATCTTTTATTCCTTTGGGAAATAAAAAAGTAATAAACTGCAAATTGGTCTCCAAAATTTGTGATATACCGTTTTATCGTATCTAAATCTGATAAAAATTAATATAAGGAATATATGGACGTTTTTTAAACAATATAATTTTTTTATTGTTTTAAAAATCACAACAACAATGCAACAGACGATTTATATTACAGTCGGACCTCTATTTAACGAACCTCTATTTTGCGAACTTTTCCTCGGAACCAACAACATTTTGCGAATTTCTTCGTAAAATAACCTCCAAATAGCGAAGTGTATTCTCTATTTAACGAACTTTTCTTCTGATATAATTTTTTTTCCTCCCATTTCTCAAAATATTTCCGTACACTTCAAACTTATTCTTTCTTTTACACATTTTATAATGCTCAATAACCGTGAATTAGTTTTACCAGGCACCTAACTCAACGAGAGCAGTAAAATCCCTGTCATTCTTTGCATTTCATCCAGGAAATGCAAACTTTCAATATCCCCCTTTCACACTCAAAAGGGCTGTTTCAGTTAAAGTAAGTTTCAGTAATTAAATTTAAAGACGCATGTAGTAATACAATGCTTAAAATTACTTGTTATATAAATACGATAATGTCATTAAAATTCATTAATTTTAATGTAAATATTTTCTTAAAACTGAAAATACAGTGTATTTCCGGACAATATTTTTTTTTTCTTGTTGTCCTTACAGATTTCTTTTTGATGGGTAAAATGAATAATAATAAAAAAAATAAATATGATTTACAAAAAAAAGTGTGATTAGTTCAGTTTTTTAATAATGTTTAGTGTTTAGGAATTAAAACTCTGTTTTGTGTAGTTTAAAGTATTTAAAATCGTTCATCTCTATTTAACGAATTTTCCACATAACGAGCTTTTTTTCGTGATTTAGCGACTTCGTTAAATAGAGGTCCGACTGTATATCAATAAAATTAAAAAACTGGAAAAAATTAGTAACAAATACATCTGCACTGTCAGAAAAACTCGTCAATATACTCTAAATTATTCCTCATTTTATACAAATAATTTCCGTACTCCTAGAAAACATGTTTTTTCCGTGAATTATCCCCGAATGTCTAAAAAGGAGGGAGAAATTCCGTTCATTCCTAGCACACATGCGTATTGGGTCTATTAATAATAAATCCGAATTTATTTCAACAATGAAAAACCAAAAATTCTATAAATTAAAATTCCTAATTTAATTAAAAATGACAAAAAGTTTTCGAATTTCAAAATAAGTAACAATTATTTTTCTCATTCATTCAAAAGTACTCACAATTTATTTTTTAAAGTCGAATAAAGTTAAATAAAGTTGAATTTATGAAGTTGTTTATAAATAAATATTCGCATTTAAAATATACTTTAAGTGAACACATTTAAAAGGTATTTTAATTAAGAAAATTAAATGGAAAAAAAATCGATATTACTTTTAAAAAAATCTTATCGAATAAAAATATAATATTCGTATTTTATGTCTAGCAATCTACCTAAAACTATTTAAAATTCCTATTTTTATACTATTTTAATACTAAAGTATAAAAACCACAGTCACAATCTCATTAAAGACAAAATCTTCCCGAAATGAACTTCAGAATTAAAAGCTTTAAAGAAATTGATCAAGTCATACCCACCTGAGGCAAACATATTTTCTTCAAAGCGTCTCGCTGCTGTACAACTATAGCTCAGTGATAAAGCGTTCGTCTCGTAACGATGAGATAACTGGTTTGAATCCAATGTGGTCCGCTTTTGCTTTTCCCCAACATCCTTCAATTGACGGATATTTTACCTCCTGTAACGGAGGGGGGGAAAACGGATATTCGTAAATTCACGGACATATCCCGGCAGCATTGCTGCCAGTAGAATTTCTGTGAATTGAAGAAAGTTTTTTTGAGAGTGTGAATAACTAATAACAAAGAACCCTTTTTAGGTGCGTCCGTAATTATATAAATACGTAGCACTTATAGTCGTCGTTCAGTCCGTTGTGGCTTGTCTGTCCGTCTGTCTGTACTGCATACAACAACGTAAAAACTACCCAACCGAATGGTTTGAAATTTAATATATAGTATCGTTGCAGAATTTTGTCGAGTCCTTTCAAATTTTATGGAAATCGAATCAAAATTTAAAAAGATATTGTTAAAAGTTTTCTTCATTCTATTAAAATCCTATCCCACGTAATTAATTTAATGATATCCCATGATAGGTAACCATTTTTTTATTCGTGCATTTCTGCATAAGAGTGCAACAGCTATTGCACCAAGATCTGAATATTTATAAAACTAGTTATAGTACAAACGCTCCTCACTTGCCACGTTTGACTTACAATTTCTGACTTGTTTAACCCTTTCAAACATAGTTTGAAAGGTGCTTATGAATTCGGTTTGTCTGTCCGCCTGGCCGTCTGTCTGTCCACGCTCTAAACGCGCGTAAATATTTTTGGCTTTTCATGCAATTGATCTATGTTAATGATGTTTACCATGGCATATTAGATATTAAATATGAAGTGTGTAGCATTGATAGTTTATTTACAGGGACACTCAAAAGAATTCCGTTACATTAGGGCCAATGGAGAAAAATCGTTTTTTCAGTGTATTTTAATGACAATACGCTATTTCAAATGTATTAAGATTGCTATAAAGCACTGAATCCCACTACAAAATGATTACGATAGAGTCGGGCATTCATGGCATCTATCGCTCATTTACAGGGGCACACAAATGAAATCGGTTACAGTAAAGTTTTTGAACAATAATTGCTGGAAGTGTGTTTTCAATTTCGATATGCGTTTTTAAAATGAACTAATTTTTTGCATGTTACTCGTTATGTATAAATTCTATACCTCATGTACAGGGCTGTACAAAAGAGTTCAGTACCTTTCTCCTTATGAGAGAAAATTGATGAAGGGGAATTTTTAAACTGTGGTATGTATTTCCTAACTAAACTAAATTTTTGCATACAACTAAATTTGGCTAACTCCCTTAAATATATTCAGATTTTCATGAAATTGATAAAGGCTATTTAGGGTCACCAAAGCATGTTTGGTATTGTATATGAAGTATATAGGAGTAATCGTCCATTTACAGGGGCACTCAAAAGTATTCCATTACATTATTGTATATGGGGAAAAATTGTTTGCAGAGTATTTTAATGACATTACGCTATTTGAAATGTATTGAAATTGAAACTGGTATAAATTAGGTTAAACACACGAAATTTCGCCTTATCATAAGGAGAGATTTTCTATAAGAAAATACTTGCACCGAAGAATTTCCTGTTCGGAAAATTCCCTGAAGCGTGGCAACCCTGTATGGTATATGGGTAAAAATCGTTTGCAGAGTATTTTAATGACATTACGCTATTTCAAACATATTGAAACTGATATAAATCACTAAATTTCACTACGATCACGTTAGAACAGGGAATTTATAGCATTTTTTTATTCATTTACAGGGACACACAAAAGAAATCGGTTACAGTACAGCACTATCTTTGAGTAATAATTACTGGAGTGTAGGGTTTAAAATTCGGTATGCGCTTTTAAATTTAATTAATTTTTTTGCATCTTACTCGTTATATATAAATTCCATACCTCAAATACAGGGTTGCACAAAAGTACTCACGTACCGTTCTCCTTATTAGAGGAAATTGCTGAAGGTAAATCTTCAACTGAAGTATATGTATCTCTCTTAAGTGAACTCAATTTTGGCATGCATGTAGTTAATAGATCCAAATCTATATATCCTATACAGGGCTGCTCAAAGAATTCGGATAGTTTTCTGATTATGGATGAGAACTGCTGATATTGAGTTTTTAAATGTGTTATGCGTTTCCAAATAGTTCAATGAGACATCCTATTTCAACTTATTGAAAGGTGCAGTTTTGTTACAGTACTCTGAATGTGTTGGAAAGTGTTTCATAATCGATGCGGGACACATTATTTATTCTTTCTTGTTTATTATCTTCCTTTGAAATCATAATCCTTACACAAATCTTCAATAATATATAATGAATGACTTCTCATTAACTGGAACGTTATTGTTACATGAAAAGCTATATAACATAGTATAATATAATTAAATCTATAAAGCATTATCGGTGTACTTGTTGTATTATATTGCTAATTTGTATCCAGCTGAGAGTGCGAATAAAAGTAAATCTTATTAAAATTTAAACAATAACCATTGAAATCAGGGAATAGAAAAAAAGATAAATACATGTACTCAATCATGCATCTTACTAACAAGTTTTATTGAATATCATGTTATAAAGATCATTATAAAGAACATAATTATATCATATATATGAGATTAAAAGGAAACACTTAATCTCATATAAAAAGTAATCTACTTTCGGTAAACATCATATATAGGTATCCCACACTAAAATATTCTTCTTAAGTAAAATATTTAAAATTTTTTTTAAAAAGACTGATCTTACATAATTGTTTAAAATTAACTAAGTTTTTTTGCCTTATTTAAAATAAAAAATAAAAAACTGTTTGAAAAAAAAAATTTTTTTTTGTAAAACATAACAAGAATTGTACCTTTTAGGGTCCAAGTAACCGGATTTTAGGGTGTATTCGAAATTTCTATAGCAACATTATACATTTTTAAGCTGTAATATACATTATTCTGCACTTTCCTATACAGGGTATCCACTCCTATACAGGATGTCCAATGGGTTATTCCTAAACAGTTGGGCATAGACATATAGTTCCAATTACAAGACTGTTTTAAATGAGGTAAAGAAGTGTTTTAAAAGCGATTTGGGTGAATAAAAATATTTCTTAAAAATTGCGAAATTAAAATTTATATACGGTCCCCGGTCCTATAAGTTATACAGTCGACGCTCTTTATAACGACCCTTCGCGTGACAAAGAAAAGTATCGTTATAATGGTGTCGCTATAATGAAAGTGAATAAAAAAAATATTGACTCCAATAAGGTGCAGGAAAATTACGATTTCAAAAAAAATCTATAACACAGCATATGTCAGCTATTATATGAACATAACTACAAATTATATGTTTACCTTAGTATCAAATAAACATCGACAATGAAAAATAAAATTAAGAGATTGATTACGTATTTCTAAAAAATAATTTAAACGTAATTATCTACAAAAAAAATTCGAAATCGTCGTTTTTTTTTTCTTCTTCTTCTTAATAGATATATTTTCCTAATAGAAACCTTTACAACAAAATTTTCTATTTCAGTTAAGAGATGATAAATAATTTTCTGCGTTTTCTTTTTTTTTCGTAGCATTTGTAACACATTTACAATAGGCATCCACAGCGACTGCATTGTTCCTTCATTCGATTACTAATAGCGAGAAATAATGAAATATTTTCCACATAGACTGTATACGGTTAATCGTGACATAATCATTAAAACTAACTTTTTCCTACAAATCAGTCATTAATAAATTTAATCTCTGGAGAAAATCTATTATTTCTGCTTCCTTCAGAACATGGTAATAAGTTCTTGGGAAATGAAAAAATTATGAGGAAAGATCATTTCGGTCGCTATATTGGGAAAGAAACTGCTGTCCATTCGTTATATTGGATGCAAAAATAACAAGCATAAAGGGGACATATTTCGGGACATTTTGTATAGGTCGTTATAATGGAACGGTCGCTGTAATAGGTGGTCGTTACAATGAGCGTCGATTGTATTTAGTAAAAATATCCTATTACACTAAGAAGTAAGACAAAAAAAAAAGTCCCATTCTTCTACGATTAAGTTGGGAGGACATTTAGGGGGCTAATAATAAATTTAACAATAAAATAATATTTGCGATCACCTATGTAACAGAAAGTGCTACAAATGGTTTGTCTCTGTGTTAAATTAGTATTTGGGTCCTGTTCAACATTTGTGTGCATTTGTGAAAGCATAGCATTCATATTCGTGAAGATGTTATTGTGTCTGTGAAAAATTTAAAAGTTTTTTATTTATAACATGCAAAGTTTTCAACCAAATTTAACACAACTTTCCGAATACCTGACAAAGAACAGTTAGCAACAGTAACTGCAATTCAAACATGAATATATTGAATGTTTGATAAGATATGGGCATTTGTATGAAATAATTTTTGACTGCGCATGCGTGAAAGATTTCAAAATTCTTATTTCATAATTTGGTAGTCAGCTATTTTGGGCTATTTTTTTTTCTAAAAATAGCTTTATTATACGGGATTTTCCACAACTTTTCAATCAGCTCACTTTATCGTTGTGAGATTCCACAATATTTCACTGGACTTTTTATAGGAGTAGCTCAAAATAGCTGACTACCAAATTATGAAATAAGAATTCTGACATATTAAAGAAAAATATACAATTTGCACTAAAAATATAAGCTAAAGAATAACAGATTTTTTGTTAAATGAAATGATAAAAAGCAACAGTCAGAATTCTTTACAAAAGGATATATATTTTAAAATTCTATTAGATTATCTAATCTAAAACTTCATTAATAAAAATTAAAGTTATCTTAAACTCATTCGAAGGGACTTCCTTCGGCAGCAATGAAGAAATGTACACATGAAATAAATCCTTCTAATATTTTGTGTACGATCTCTCGAAACGGTCGTACGATCTCTCCCAACTCATCTGTGTTCAGATGCAGAAAATTGGTATAAGTCAAGCAATTCAAAGTTTCGTAACTCGGTCAATTTTAGTGTTAGATGAATGGGGCTTTTTTGTCTTACTTATTAGCGTATTAGTAAATTTTTACTAAATATCACTTATAGGACCTGGGACCGTATAAAAATTTAAATTTCGCAATTTTTTAAGAAATGTTTTTATTGACCCGAAACAACTTTTAAAAAATATTTTTTTAACCTCATTTAAAACATTTTTGTAATTGAAATCATATGCCTGTGACTAACTGTTTAGAAATTAGCCATTGGACACCGTTGATAGTTGCCACCCTGAAGAAGTCATAGTACTTATCATTTCAAATTAAATTTGAGTTTAGAAGTTACACCATTTATCATTCTCCATTCAAAAAAATTTCGGGCTTTCAATTTCTTAACCACAATTTTTTTTTTTCCCAAGATCTCCTAAATATATAGTCGTGGGGAAAAAAAGTAAACACCCTCTACTAACTCTGCAACAAGTTATTGTAGAAGAAAGTTACTGGTACTAAATGATTGGAAATAAAGTCTACTTTTAAAGTATGTATACCAAATTTTCTTAGGAGGCCGTATACGTATGAAAACGAACCTAACTTTACATTTTCAATAGCTTTTCAGCAAAAAAAGTCACAATAACAAGTGATATAATTTTGTTTTTAAAGTCAATTCCTACTTAGGTCATCAAAGAAAAATTTAATACAATCCCTTAAACTAATATTAGTTTTTGTTGCATTAAAATATCTCAATTTGTTGATTTTCTATAAGCAAGTAAACCTTATTGGTTTACAATGGAAGTCTACGGAAATTTGGCGAAATATTAGAGATATCGCCACGTTTGCGATAAACTTGGCGGTATTTGGCAACAGAACAGGGTCCCCCCTATGGTAACCCCCCTTATAGGTATGGAGATGCATTAACCCCTTGAAGGGTGGAGGGATAAAATATATCCCACTTAATTTAAACAAGATTCTTTCCAGAAAATTTAAACTAAATTTTATATTTTTAACTTTGGGGAAAATCGTTGAAAAATTGCTTTTATTTATTTAAAAGTAAAATTTTTCGATTATTTCGGTGAGAATTCAATATTTAGAGACATTTTTGCTTGCCCCTCAAGGGGTTAAATGCTCCAATGGCCGCTCTTTTTTCTCCCATATTAAACTAAAATTAATTAATTAAACTTAATTAATGAATTAATACTTGAAAAAACTGTATTAACATCAAGTGACATCCACTACAAGTTTAAAAAAATGTATTTGAACTTGAGTGGATGAAAAATAAGTATTTTATTAACGATAGAAAATTTGAACAAGATGGGAGAGTGTGAACTAATAGTAGGGATTGAAAAAATTAGATAATCGTTTAACACCAGAAATAAATTCGACACTGTTCAATTAGCCTAAAAAAAATTTCACGAAATTCGTATACGATTAGTTTCAGAGAAATTATTTTAAAATGAGTCTATTTTAGGGGTTATATTCAAATTGAAGTTCGGTACTCGGTTATTGAATTGCTGCAGCATGACAATACCACTTCTATTAATGTATTATTTCTTGCCAATATGACCATTTCACTCGCTTAATATGTTTGACTATTACCAGCCCAAATATATCAATAAAATGAGAAAAAATATATTTTTTTCAAATTATGCTTTTCTGCACATCTTAGACGGCAACTTAAATCATCATTTTGACTTTTTTAATCATAATTCGAAGACTACTTGGAAGAAAAATTTAAAATTGAGAATTCGCATAAAGTAGAACATAATAAATATAAATCTACGAAAAAATTGTAGGGGTTTCAATTAATTTTTTTCTAATATTGTTTTCATAATTCATAATATAAAAATTTTTAAAATTACAAATTCAGTGTATCTATATTTGGGTTTTTTAGTATTATAACCACACGCAAAATTATAACATTATGATTATAATTTCAGGAGATATTAATAAAAATATTAAAATGTAATTTAACATTAGAAGCTCTAAATTTTAAATGTTTAGGCTAATGTCAGACGAACGTCTTTTTGCACGTTTTTTTCGCTACACCATCTCTACACCTTCGCTAGCATACGTAGAGATGGTGTAAGAGCGAAAAAAGCGTGCAAAAAGACGTTCGTCTGACATTAGCCTTATAATTCAAAAACGTATCATCCAAATGACTTGAAATTTCGTTTCTAGGCATAATTTGAACCGAAGACTTAAAATAAATTGTCAAAAATTGGGTGTTGCCATTGAAAAAAAACAAAGTTTGGTCTGTTTTTTATTTGTAGATAGACCTCTAAGCAAATGTTATACATATCATTTAAAAGTAGACTTTATTTCCAATCATTTGGTAACTCTCTTTTATTATAACTAGTTGCAGAGTTAGTAGGGGTTTTACTTTTTTCTCCACGACTGTACGCTTCCAATTAAACAAATTAGGAAAAACAGATTTAGAAATATTACTTCATTTTCCTCCTTTAACCTCTTTTTGCCCTTTTATTTTCCTCATCTGGGAATTTTTCCTCAAACCTATTGTACGGAATCTACAATCGTAACATCGCACCATTCATGATTAGTTCTGAATGACGTTTTTGGCCAAATAAATTACACGTCATGGAACGTGATTTTTAACTGTGAAGTTTTTTTCGTGACCTGTAGTTCATGCACCGTTATCTAGAAATGTGCAATTGTTACACTGTCATTTAATTCCGATTTATTAATAATGATTATGTGAGAAAGAATTGGCTGATATCAGATTTTTGATAAGCTCTTTAAAAAATCCGATGAGAAAACAAGTGCAAAGGGGAAAAAATTGCCTTGCCATATCACAGATCGTTAAAAGGTGAAATACCATACTGGTTGATTTAAGAAGCTCTATATTGCGTTGAATCTATATTATAAAGGACAAACATGTCCGTGCGTAACGCTGACGTCATTTTGACGATTAAATTTAAATAATATTATAAGACGAAACGCAATAGTTCACCTTCATTCAAACATAAAATATATGAACTTTAAAAAATTCACTCTTTTACTTAAAAGGTGACTAAAATAATAAAAGAGATGTTACAAGTTAAAAATATACATTTTATTTAAAACTTCTTAGTACTTTCAAGCTTTTCCAAACTCTTCATCAGAGAATATTTTAATAACTAATTGCTGTTTATTTATACACTGCTACTTCTACTTTCAACTCTAATAATTATTGGCTCTATCATTTTCAAAACGAAGTGACGTATTTGTATAAATAAACAGCAATTAGTTATTAAAATATTCTCTGATGAAGAGCTCCGAAAAGCTTGAAAGTACTAAGAAGTTTTAAACAAAATGTATATTTGTTAACTTGTAACATCTCTTCTATTATTTTAGTCACCTTTTAAATAAAACAATGAACTTTTTAAAGTTCATTATAGTATATTTTATGATTAAATTTAACTTTTACTGAAAATTTTTTAAGCTTCTAAATTTTTACATGCACGTATTAAATTTTTACACCGTCGAATAGGGGGAAAATGTACTTTCAAAGGAAATTTGTTTGAAAACTGTATTACAATTTGTTGGGAAAATGTATCGTTATTTACTTAATTTTTATTGTTTTAAAATAATTTTCAGGTATGATTTTTTAAAAATGCATGTCAATCGCGTGCAGACGATTACGTAAGAGAAATTCGTTTATACTTAAATTAATATAAATAGCTCAGCATTTGTTTACAGTTTATATGACATAACGAAATTAAAACATTCATCAATCAATAAATAAAACAATAAAATATAAATAAAACGCAAATTTAAGACATGTAATCAAATTTCCACTGAAATGAACAGACTGAAAAAGGCTGATTGTAAATAGCGATCTTTGGAGATTTCTTCGCCGGTTAACTCCTGACACGAAGCCAATACGAAAATATCGCTTTTAATACGTTTCAAAACTTTATTTGAACGCATTATTGTTATTTTTCATTTAAATATGATTTTTAGTATTGGTAGTTGGCATTCTAACAATATATATTAAATGTAAAAAGTCTATTAAAGTTATATATAAAAAAAAGACCCATGCGAAGCTTTCTCATCCAAACTTTAGGATTATTTGCTAATACATTTTTTCCTTAATTTTTGATTAACTGCAATTCTTTTTATCAAACAACGTGTTTTAAAAATATAAGTATATACTATGTCGAAAGTCGCTTGCAGAACCTTTTGAAAAATACCTCATTCATCGTTGTACCTTTAGTATGTGAAGAGATAAAAGGATGTTAAGATCGAAAATAATATACATGATGGTTTTTACCTATATTCTGTAACCCCGCTTTATCCTCTTACCAGAATGATTGTGTTTGAAATTTATAAATTGACATTTGTAGCGAAACAGGTTGTAATGTGAATAGTCTTTTTTAGCATAAATCAAAAACTACGCTGTGAAAAAAAAAAAAAAAGTAAATCTACAAAATTGGTGTTTGTTAAAAAGCTACAGAAATTTGTTACTAAACTGTAATCTTACTAAAATTTTATCTGTACATTGTAAAACAAAAAGATTTAGATCTACGAAACTAGTTTTTGTAAAGCTACAGAAATCTGCATGCTTACTAAAATTTTATCGGTAACACGGGATAATTTAAATGAATTTCTTTTTGTTGCAGTTACATAAATAGTTCTAAGCTTCACAGTTTCCTAGAAAATTCTTCTGATTTTTTTTTTTTTTTTTTTCAGTTACATAAAAAGTTCTAGGCATCCCAGTTTCTTAGAAATTTCTTACACTGTAAAAAAAAATGGACTAAAATACGGAAATTGTACTGGCAATCGAGACGCCAGTAGTATTTCCGTATTTTAACAGAAAATTTCCCCCGTAAATTACAGAAAAACGGAAAATTTTCTGTAATTTATGGGGAAATTTTTCCGTTAAAATACGGAAATAGTACTGGCGTCTCGATTGCCAGTACAATTTCCGTATTTTAGTCTTTTTTTTTTTTTACAGTGTAGTAACCTCATAGATTTTTTTACAGTGTACTTGTCAGAATGAGCTATTGTAATTTTGGATTCACACATTTCAACACACTTCTAAAAACCGATTTCTCTTAAAAAATTTACAGGTTTTTATTAGAATTTTTTTCAAAAATTATGTATTTTCGAAAGAAAAATATGAGTTGTAAGCTATGCATTTTTTAACAAGATTATAGTTTTTGAGTAAGAGCACCTACCAATTTCATGCATTTTCGAACAAAAATAAATTAAAAAAATGTCTCGGAAAGTAGCTCCTTTGGATTTGACGACAGCTTTAAAGAAAACGACCGAGTGTGTCTGTGTATGGTATGAAATATAATAAATTGCCTACGAATTGATGACTTCTTTTAAAATTAAATGATAAATAAAAGTTTAAATAGTAGAAAAAAAATTAGAATTAGAATGCATTCTGGAATGATCTCAAACTTCTTCATCGATGGTAGATAATTATATTTGTAAAAATGGTTTCTTTTTTAGTGAACTGGACTAATTCTTTTCTTTCTTTCTTTTTTAGGTAAGTGATAATTACTGTCTTCTTTCCTATTCAAGAATAAATTGGTAAGCAATCACCTAAATTTAAAAATACTTTCAGTTTTATGTTAATGAGTTTGTGACTACAACATCTGACCTTTCAATCAGCCTTAGTAAAGAATTTATAAGAGAAAAATATGTTAAACCTATGCGGTCAAGTGTCGGCAAATACGTAGTTGCCTAAGCTTTACATACATGATTCTATTTTTATATTCTATTCGCACGACTACAGTGGTAGCCAAAATTGTGGGCGCTTTTAGGTAGCTTTCATTACAAAAAGTAAAAAGCTACCTGTTGCAGCTTTTCGAAAGAAAACACATGGAAATTTTGCTACAATTTCGCCGATCATGACCCCCCAGATACCGAAACCACCCTCCGTTGAAATGCTGACCTATATATATATATATATATATATATATATGTAATAATAAAAATTTTCGCCCTTTTATCTTAGTAAAACTATTCCAAATTCTTAAATTTTTTCCTTTTTTACCTATCTTTAATAATATCTTAATATTTTTTGTCTTTTAGTTCATGCATTTAAAACTGCGTATTCTTTTATTAGTCTAAAAACCTTAATCCATTCGCCTCATCTCATAAAACCCATTAAATTACTTTTTCATTTTATTCTAAAAATAAATTATTTTTCTTTCGAATGTTTTTTAATATCATTTGTTCTTCGGTGTTCTATTCCCATCATTCCTTGCACAACCCGCCAGCCATTGTTTGCGCAATAATTCTGACGCCGAAACTATATAGTTCGTATCGTCGTCACCCCCCCCCTCCTTCCGGAGCTAGGTCCTATCGTATTCTGCTCTAATCGCGTCCTTCCGGCTACTTTTTACGTGATTTGTCATTTATCGTGTATTGTATTCATACGCATGCAGTTTTCGTAAGATATAACCAGTTGCATGGGCTAGGAGAGGTAGAATTTGACGATTATTGAGTTGCTTAATTCAACCACGCCACCTGGAGTGTTTGTTTTTCCTGAATCTTCATCATTTGTTCTATTCGTAACATCTAGTGATACATTTTATTACGTAGCGACTGCCCGCACATGGATCACTTATAACTAGTGGAATTTGGTGCATTATATGATCGATTAATAAACGTTTTGATGCATCTATCGGCCTCGATTATTTATGCTTCGGGAAACATTCCAATGGACGACAGCCTGACCTTCCACTCTTCCATCACGATTATTCGACTGCATAAAACCATGATTTCTTCATTGAGTGAATAATGTGGGTATGCTGGTGCTTAAGATCTACATGTTTATATGATACGAGTGAAATCGTGTCATATATATATATATACTATATATATATATAGTTAGAAGCGAGTTAGAAGCGATTTTTATCACGTGACACGGCATTTTTCTCCCTTTACTGACTGGATTTTCTTCTTTCGTTCGGAAGTTCGCTTCAAAATGCTCACTTTGACAGTATTTTCTGAAAGATCTATTGCGTTTACAAGAAAACGGAAAAACAGTTCGATGACATAGTTTCTGAATAATAACACCTTCGAGTTTCATGCGTTTCCGAACAAAAATGAATTAAAACTTATGTCAGAAAGTTGACTCTTTGGATTTGAGAACAGCCTTAAGAAGTCTCAGGACTCTTAAAGCTTCGAAATTTTACAAAACATATTTTTTTAGAAGTTAAACTCCTCTCTTTTCTGAACATTTTGATATAATTATTTCCTTGAAATTAACCATTAGAACAGAAGTTATGTCTTTTTGAATTATACCCGCGCAATAGATGATGCGGCATTTTCCGAAATTTTGTCATTAAAGTCATTTTTCTCCAATGACGTTTTTGGGCATAACGCGTAGGATACCCCAAAAACTTCTTAATATTTTTTTCAGGAAATTTTCAAAACATATGTTTCATGTTAGTTTGTATAAACTGAACCTAAAATTTCACTGTTATTGTTCAAAAAAATATTTTTTTAGGTGTAGGTATTTTTTAGGTATTATACTGTTGAAATTTTGAAAATTTTGTATTAGCTAAGTACAACTTTGTATTAAAAATATAAAAATGCTTTAAATACGAACTTATTTAGGTTCAGGCTCATTATTATAATCTGAAGTATAATTAGGCACAAAAAAAAATTCATTCTAGTAGCAAAATTTATTTTGTAACCTGCGCGTAAGCTGTCATACCAATTTTCTGCTCAACAAATGTCTCGAAGTTTCGATCGCCCTATAAATACTAATTCTGCATTTTGTAATTTTTTGAATACATGAAAGGAAAGAACGTACTTATATCTTCCATCCCAATAAAAATTGTGTTTTTAAATCATATACATTTTAAGATATCAAATGTTGAAAATTGTCCTTTTTTTTTTTTTCATTTTTTCCAATTTTACGAGTCACGAGACCCCTTAAATGTTTCATATGATCTGATCGCTTAATTTGTGACGCTTTCTATTAATTATCAAGTACGATCGCAGTTCATGTTCGTGACAGTTGACGAAGACATTCTTAAGCAGATGTGACTGCTTCTTCAGCAAACTTGGGTATTTTCTATTAAGCCGCTAGTAAACAGATTAATCTGACAAATAATGTTTATTCTACCTGTTTTGCTTTAAAATGTTTTTCTTTTCTCCTTTAATCGTGCCTATTTTTAAAAGAAAATAACCTGATTTTGATAAGCTAAGTAAATTTAAGACTACATAAACTACAACAAATAAAAACAAGTTCGAAATTGCACCTCAAACGTGGCAAATGAAATGCGTTCGTGCTGTAACTAGTTTTATAAATATTTTTTGCGCCGCATATTGTGCTGAATGTGTATTTTAGTGCACTTCATAAGTGCATATCAATTTCATTCTCTTCAAAAGGCTGTAACATCATTAAAATGCACTTGAAATAATTTCATAACGATTTTCATAAGATTTGAATTGACCCGACAAAATATTACAACAATTATATATTTAAAATTTCAAACCATTCGGTTGGGTATAGTCTTTACTCTGTTATAAGCGGGCTGGTGGATGGACAGACAGACAGACAGACGGACCGAACGACGACTATAGGTGCTACGTATTTACATAATTACGAACGCACCTAACAAGAACGAAGAAAACTGCATCGCAGTATAGATTATAAACCACTTTCTAATACTATCGGAATATTGTTAAAAAGTATAACTGTGTTCATATACATTGAAAGGAAATATCTAAATAAACAAAAAAAAAGTAAAAATTCAAATAAAATGATACGATGAAATGCAATATTCCAACTTCATTCAATATCACAATGCACAATATGAACATAAATGAAACGCTTTGTGCTAATTCCAATACATAAGTCAAAACTTTTAACAACGTTTTAACGCACAAATACATACAAACATGACACAAAAAATTACAATACAGCTGTTTCAAGGATTGTTTGATTCCCTTCCTCAGTGCGAAAAAAGAAAAAAAAATCAAAATGGGTTCCAAGAACCCCTGGGTTATAGCCCCGAGTACTGGCTAATGAATTAAAAATTAATTAGAAAAACCGCTGCAAAAATAATAATAATAATAATAATAATAATAATAATAATAAACGCTAAGAAATGAAAAATCGCGCGGACGAAAAAATCTACATACATATATTTCTCTTACGAGGCGCGGAAATAAGGCTGAATTTTAATTTTGCTGTTTGGCAATAACCGTAGTTTTCGGAGCGCCAATTCTCAGTGGTTCAGTTTACGGTCATGTGATCCATTCACTAACTTAGAATTCAGAGCTGGAGCATTTTTTAAACACAGCACGATTTTTTGGCCGATGTATGAATAACAATGGTCATTGGTTCGTTTTACGGACACGCGGCACATTCAGAAAATCAGCTCTTTGATCGAGAATTTCCTTTAGACACAGCAGAAAACTTGTTGTTTATGTTTTGTTAACTTTCCCAGCGTCTGAGAGATATTATATTTTTCACGTCGAACGAACTTTAAGGCTGTTCTTAAATCCAAAAAGGCAACTTTATGACATAAGTTTTAATTTATTTTTGTTCGGAAATGCATGAAAGTAGCAGTTGTTGTTGTTCAGAAACTATGTAATCGAGCTGTTTTTTCCGGGGTTTTTTTTTTTTGCAAATACAATAGTTCTTTCAGAAAATAGAGTGAAAGTGGGCATTTTGAACCGAATTTTCGCGCGAAAGGTGAAAAACCACTCAAGAAATGATAAAAACGTGTTTGTCACGTCACCAAAATCGCTTATGACTCAATAGGAAATTTATTGATCAAAAAATGGAAAACACAGCTCGATTCCAAATCGCTTCCATGGTCAAGCTTTCCAATTTTATATCTTTCCATTAAAAACTGAATTTGTAAATGTGTCAAAGCGTTTTGCGCTTGTTGAGCAGAGCAGTTAAGAACAGCCTTAATTATTAAATTATATATGTTGATGATTGTTAATTTATATTGAACTATCTTGCTATCACGCCATTCCAAGTGTTTTTCGAAAATAATTCAAACCGTGCTGTACAATATTATAGAAGTTGTATTCCAAGGAAATTTTTTTAGTTAATTACATTTGTTAACAAAATTGGACTTTTGCTTTGCCACAAAACCGAAATTGGTTGTCTCTTCTTCATTTTTTTGTGCTGATTCCGAATCTTGTTTTAGATATTTTTTTCCAGCACATCTAGTTTTTGAGATACAATAGTACCCCACTAATCCGAAATTCCGGTTAACCCGAACGATTTTATTTTCGAAAATTATACTTGAACATATTAACTGAAAAGATTAACTTACGAAATTTTCTGGATTAAAAGATAAATGTCGGGAAAAACGTGTAGAAGTTAGAATTAAACAAAAAAATAAGTATGTTTTTTATTCTTTAAACAGCTTGAATAGAATAAAAAAAATATTTAATAATGTAAAAGTACAACATATGTACACGAATATAAAATGAAAACAGACTCGTAGAAGCCATCTTCAAAAAATCTCGAATATCAGTTTGTTTGCCAGTCACTATAAAATTATTTTTTTAAATGCACAAAGCAATTTAATTCAGATGATAAAAATTTATTTTTTCTTTTAACAGTTCAATTTCATAAATTATCTACAGAAATGATTTTTTTTCTTCAAGCTCTTTTTTTCTTCAGAGCTATTTGTAGATTCGAGATTTTGAACGTTTGTAAATTCCTCTTTCTGTAGTTCCATTGGATTTATAAACATCAGGAGTGATTAAACAAGGAATACTATTTTTTTCCGAAAGTCGTGCCGGATTGTCCAGCATGCTGGACCTTAGAATATCGGATTAGAGTATATTTATTGTATTACTGAGTACTTTTTTAGCACATTTCTTTTTCTTTTCTATTTTCATTGTAATTTCGGATAATCCGAATTTTTTGTAATCCGATCAGGCACCGATCCCAATTACACTGGTTATCAAAAATTAAGGAAAAGTCACAAAATGCTAATTTTCAAATACGCGAACACTCAAAAGGAAATAATATAATTCGAGTAATTATTATCTCTACAACACAGCTAGCCCATATAACATCTCATTCAGGTTACACATGGTCACAAGTGTCACAGTCACTACGGTGAAGCAAAAAAATAGGAAATTCCATACATCTCATTATGGGTCTCAAATGATTACTATATGTGACTCCACTGAGACGTCAGTGTGACTGCTGCTTTGTGACGAGTCACTATGTGACTTTACAATGCAGTTACATTGTGACTCTCATGTGACTGTCATTTGTAGACTCAATTTCAAAGTCATCGTAACGCTGCATTGTGATAAGTTACCAAATAATGTCACATTAAAGTCACATGATGACTTTCAGGTGACAGAGAGACTACTGTGAAGTCACAGTTGTGCTCTTTTGGGTAAAGTCATCATGTGACTTTAATGTGACATTATTTGGTGACTTATAACAATGCAGCGTTCACGATGACTTTGAAATTGACTCTACAAATGACAGTCACATGAGAGTCACAATGTAACTACATTGTAAAGTCACATGGTGACTCGTCACAAAGCAGCAGTCACATTGACGTCTCAGTGGAGTCACATATAGTGATCATTTGAGACTCATAATGAGATGTATGGAATTTCCTTTTTTTTTTGCTTCACCGTAGTGACTGTGACACTTATGACCATGTGTGACCTGAATGAGATGTTATATGGGCTAGCTGTGTTGTAGAGATAGTAATTACTCGAATTATATTATTTCCTTTTGAGTGTTCGCGTAATTGAAAATTAGCATTTTGTGACTTTTCCTTAATTTTTGATAACCAGTGTACTTCGGATTAGCGAGATTCTACTGTATTTGCATATTTCGATGTATGCAAATTTTGGAATTTTTGTACAATTATATGCAAATTTAAGGCATATAGCATTATCAGACTGTCTTTTTTGTTTTATGTTATGATTACTATTGAAAGTAATGTAAACATTACACCATAGAAAAATATGCAAATTAGGCTTAATAACTGACAGATAAATGTTAAGAATATGCATATTGCAACATTTATCTGAAGCAAATAGTCCAGTAGTCATTATCTAGAAAAGTTAATTCAATCTGACATTTATTGTACCTAAAATTTGCATAAAATGGTACAAAAAATCTTAAATTTGCATAAACTTCAATATGTAAATTTCTCAAAAACTGGACCACCTAGAGGAAAACGGAAAGCACATTAGGAATCAGCGCAAGAAACCAATCTATCAACTAGTTTCAGTTCGGTGTAAAACCATTGTTGACCAGTGTCATTTTACATTTCAAAATTTTCATAATGTTAAAATGATTTATGCCCATTGGTAGCATCAATTAAATGCATCTTTGACTAAAGTTTTCAATTACTTTTTTTTACATTAAAAAATCGTAAATTTCATATGTTAAATTGATTTATGATAGTTGCCGCAAAAAGTGGCCAGTAAAGGAAGCGAGCTTAATGTGAATTGCGTCGTAACTCATGGGGTTCGCGAGCAGTGGTCGAACCCCCCTAATATGGCTAAAAGTTTGAAACCAGATACTTTTTACGAATGTCAAAAAATCGTCCCAAAACTCGAAAAAACTCTAAAAATCACATTAAAAAAATTCGCGAAAAATTCAAAAATCGCTATATACAAGTTCCGAATTAACTATGTTTAAGACAGGAAAATATTTACTATATTGTGCTAAAAGATTAAAACTGGATTCCTTTAACTAATGCGAAAAATTGACATAAAATGTGATAAATATGCTAAAAGTAGCATAAAAAACTAACTTTAAAAAATCTAATCCAAAAATTTAAAATCTGGCTTAGAGGTGCATAACTATACAATACATAGAGATGTTTTCCTGCCAAATTTTGCAGATCTGCGTGCAGCGGGTCTCTTCAAACCACAACAGACAAAACGCACACACAAACTTCCATTTTTATTATTATACAGGGAGCCGCAAATACAGGGCGTTTCATCCTAACTGAACCCGGGCTGACGGTAATACGAGGAAATAAAGACATTGTAATGAAAATGCAACGGTATGTGCGAAATGTGATAATATCACAAAAAGATCTGGATAAACATGTCGCTCAAGCAATCGACGATATGGTATAGATTGATAATCACAGTCCAAAATATGGGGCGTCCAGTACATACTGCTGGCGTGTATAATGCAAACTTCTAACACTTTTGTTTGGTGTTGTGACATTTACAACAACGGTGAGAATGTCTGTTAAATGTTTTATTATAACATACTTCAGTTTTCTGAAAGCTATTATCGTAAACCCAAATTGAGTTAGGGTGAAACTTGTATTTGTGACTAAATAAGTGGTTTGCGACCCTATGTTCCTATGTGATTTTTCATCCTTGTCGTATGCCGGATTTGCCATGTCATTTTGTAAACTTTGTTTGAATCACCCTGTAGATATAATTTTAAGAAAGTTAGCTGTGGATCTATTGCAGTTTTTCTCATTAAATGTATGTTTTGATTAAGGCTAATGTCAGACGGACGTCTTTTTGCACGTTTTTTTACTTACGTATTATCCCTACACAATTCCGCTAGCCTTGTGAAGGGATAATACGTAAGTAAAAAAGCGTGCAAAAAGACGTCCGTCTGACATTAGCCTAATGATATAATATCGCTGGATCAGTTAACCGCACTAATCGAGAGAAATCTGTAATATAGTATGTGTTTCTCCAAAATATTATTTGGGATATTGACTCATATGGAATAGAAAGTACGACGGTGGTTCAATAAGTAATGCCTCATATGTCTTAAAAACTTTATTAACGAACGCATAACAGCAGAAATTGTTATAGATCATAGCCTGAACTGTCCTCCCACAAAATTACCTTTCAGCATAGTCGCCACGCATTTGCACACATTTGCGCCATCGGTTAACCCAGGCATCAAAACCGTTTTGGAAAAATTCAGTGTTTTGCTTTTAGCAGGGTTTTGCCTTTTTTCAGGATTCTGCAATTATTCCTTCGACAGAGCCATACAAGACGTTCAATGCATCAGAAATATTCTGAACTGTAACGCGTCTGTCTCCTCGAATCAATTCATCAGCACGTTCTCGATTTGAATCGGTGACTGATGTTGTCAGACGGATGCTTCTCGGTTTATCTGCAGTTTCTGTTTCTCCGTTTCCAAACTTCTTCACTCAATGCCGCACATTGCTTATGTCCATTACAGCGCCCCCAAAAATATTCTTCAACCGCCGTGGTGAGTGGCCTCTTTCCGTCCGCGGTCCTTTAAGTTTTTCTTCTCTTTTTCCGACTCTTTCGCAGAAGCCAGGTTCATAGGTCCCCAGCCACGTCCTGAATATAAGACACTCTAGCGGAAGCCAGGTTGAAAAAAAAAATCAAAAATTAAAACCGGACAAATTTAAAAGGGAAATTACACAAATTAAAGACATCGAAAAGCGGGAAGGGAGGGCTCGGGGCTCTGAAGCTATCGAACGAACGCTGCTGCGTCGAGCTCATTATTAGTCCTTAGGTGCACAACTTTCTTTTGCCAGAAATTCAATGAAGATTCTTTCATTTAGCTTCAGATCCTTGGTTCTAATCAGTCAATTTGAAAAGGAAAATACTATAGAAATAGAGTAAAGTTACCTCTATCATATCATGCATAGACAGTCCAGTAGCTGTGATAAAAATAAAATTTAGAGCAATGGGGGTATTACTTTTCTGATTCACCCTCGTATATTACTTCTATGAGACTTTATTAATGTAGCCATAAACATGTTGATCTTATTTAAAGACCCTTTATTTTGTACAATAGGCTTCTAATATCAGATTTCTGTAATATTCCTAATTATATTATACATAATCATATATATATTTTAAAAGTTAACTTTTTTCATGCTTAATTATTAAAAATAAATTAATTTTCAATATTAAGATTTTTACAATCTCTCTTTCGCGTGCGCATTTTATTTTTTTTCTCCTGTCAATTAACAAATCATACTTGACTGTGTCTACATGGATACTTCTATTTAGCCCCTTCAATATCGTTACAGACAATTTTCACTAAAATAATGATTCGTTTATAAAGAGCTTCCAAGAGATACGTTAAGGTAAATCCGCGCAAACTATAGCGAGTTTACTTGCAGCAGATTGGACAACAGTTATGAACATACAGGGTCGTACTGGCCCACCGGGCAACGAGGCAAATGCCCGGTGCGCCCATCGTCTTTTTTTTTTTTTTTTCCTTAAGCACGCTTAAAGTTGTGTATTCTGAAAGGCATAAAATTTTCAAAAATTTTCATTTGGAAAATTAAAAAGTAATGCTTTTTATTTTTTAAAGTATAGCATAAGCAAACTATGTGTGATCAAAGACAATTAGATAACCCAATTTCGAGATAACAGAAGTTATTGACAATCAGATATGCCATTATTACACATGGTATCCTGGACCAGACTTTGTTTCAAAGCTTGTACTAAAGATAAATTCTAAGAAAAATAATATTAAGTATTAACTTATTTAGATATACGCCTAAATAAGTTCTGCTCTAAGAATGCTTCTAATAAGTCTGCGTCTAATATGTTTGCATATTTTCTGCGTCTAAGTATTTAGCGACCCTGGTGTTGTCAGGTATTTTTGTATTTCTGTCTTTTGTGCAAGTATAAGCGACGAAACACTGTATAAGAAACATATTCTCATTTTAAATGGATTCATTGGCAGAGAATTTGATAGTCATGGCGCCCTGGTCCAGATTTTATTCAGTACCCCGAAGAATAGTAACTTCCACATAAATTAATATTAGTATTAATAACGTATTTAGCATATTTTCTGTCAAATATTAAGCGCCCGGGGTTGCTGCCCGGTAGTTTGATATTTCTGCTTTTTGTAAAAGTACAAAAGACAAGAATAAAAAGGGAATGGCAATTTAAGACAGCATATTTTTATTTTTATTTCATTTGGTCCCATTGTCAGAGGCGGCTTTGGTAATCATGACGCCCTTGTTCTGATTTTTTAAAGCGTTTCTGTAAAAATAACTTTCAAAAAACTAATATCGTGTTTTTGTAATCATGGCGCCCTTGGTCAGATATTTTTCAGTGCCTCTTTAAAAATGCCTTTCAAAAAGTTATCGTGTTTTTCTAATCATGCGCCCTTGGTCAGATATTTTTCAGCGCCTCTGTAAAAATGCCTTTCAAAAAGCTATTATCGTGTTTTTTCTAATCATGCGCCCTTGATCAGATTTTTTTCAGCGCCTCTGTAAACCTGCTTTTCAGAAAACTATATCGTGTTTTTGTAATCATGGCGTCCTTGGTCAGATTTTTTCAGCGCCTCTGTTAAAATAAGGTAAAAAAATAACTAATATCGTGTTTTTGTAATCATGGCGCCCTTGGTCAGATATTTTTCAGCGCCTCTGTAAAGATGCGTTTCAAAAAGCTATTATCGTGTTTTTGTAATCATGACGCCCTTGGTCAGATTTTTTTTCGTCAACTCTGTAAAAATAAATTTCAAAAAACTAAATCGTGTTTTTGAAATTATGGTGCCCTTGGTCAGATTTCTTCAGCGCCTCTGTAAAAATAACTTTCAAAAAACTAACATCGTGTTTTTCTAATCATGGCGCCCTTGGTCAGATATTTTTCAGCGCCTCTGTAAAAATGCCTTTCAAAAAGCTATTATCGTGTTTTTCTAATCATGCGCCCTTGGTCAGATTTTTTTCAGCCCCTCTGTAAAACTGCTTTTCAGAAAACTATATCGTGTTTTTGTAATCATGGCGCCCTTGGTCAGATATTTTTCAGCGCCTCTGTAAAAATGCCTTTCAAAAAGCTATTATCGTGTTTTTCTAATCATGCGCCCTTGGTCAGATTTTTTTCAGCGCCTCTGTAAAACTGCTTTTCAGAAAACTATATCGTGTTTTTGTAATCAAGGCGTCCTTGGTTAGATTTTTTCAGCGCCTCTGTAAAAATGCCTTTCAAAAAGCTATTATCGTGTTTTTCTAATCATGCGCCCTTTGTCAGATATTTTTCAGCGCCTTCTTAAAGATGCGTTTCAAAAAGCTATTATCGTGTTTTTGTAATCATGGCGCCCTTGGTCAGATTTTTTTTCAGCACTTCTGTAAAAATAAATTTCAAAAAACTAAATCGTGTTTTTGAAATTATGGTGGTGCCCTTGGTCAGATTTCTTCAGCGCCTCTGTAAAAATAACTTTCAAAAAACTAACATCGTGTTTTTGTAATCATGACGCCCTTGGTCAATTTCTTTTTCAGCACCTGTGCAAAAATAAATTTCTAAAAACTAATATCTTGTTTTAGTAGTCATGGCGCCCTTGGTCAAATTTTTTTCAACGCCTCTGTATAAATAACTTTCAAAAAATTACTATCGTGCTTTTGTCATCACGCCATTCTTGGTCAGATTTTTTAAGCGCCTCTGTAAAAATAACTTCTAAAAAACTAATATCGTGTTTTTGTAATCATGGTGCACTTGGTCAGACTTTTCAAGTGCCTCTGTAAAAATAACTTTCAAAAAACTATTATCGTGTTTTTGTAATAGCAACCTCCCCCCCTCCCCCCACAGACACGCACACACATACTTACATACAGACACATAAATTGATACTCTTGTTCTACTAAAGTGGGGCATTCCATAGTTTCCTAATGATAATATAAGTGTTAGACCGTCAAGACTAATTCTTCACAAGATTTTGCAATGGAAACTTATGTAAATTTTGCTTTCGAAAGAAGAAAACGTTAATTTTTCATATATATTTAAAATTTCGATTATACTTTTAGCATCCGAAAATGCCAATATCTAAAAACGTTTTTTTAAAACCGATCTGCTTAACCGCTTTAAACTTCAAACACTACCTCGATTTATAAATTGAAAAATACACATGTAATGAAAATAAATAGACAAACCACTAAAACTGTAAAAGATGTTTTACAAAAGAATGGGTGAATATAAGTAAAGAGAAGTGCAGTTTGTGTTCAGTTTTCAATGCTGTTAGTCAATAACGTGGGATGGGATCTTGTTCCTAAGAAGACAAATTACCATTTCTGCGGGGTTTCGAGTTAACTAGATAATGGGTTCTATAGACACCCAATGGTTTCTGTAGTAATACCAGATGTGACACTTTTTATTGATTATACTGTATTCTGAGATATCTGGTGCTCAATATCTTTCTGCTGGAGGTATTTTCCCATGAAATACTAATTAACGCACGACACAAGATTCTTCTTCTTTTAATTTTTTTTTCACATTAAGCAATTAATGGGGTTGGTCACCCAGCTTCCGATTTCTCCTCACTAATGTAAAGTCTATGGACATTGGATAGATTCATATATTTGAAATATCTCCTCGGGAAATTAATATTTTTAACTTCTATTTTTTGTGTACACTTCCTAAAAGTTTTTTTTTTCTTAGTTCTCAAGATATTTCTAAGGTATAGACTTAATTTTATATGAAGTGTTAAAATCTTACGAGTGTGTCAAGTGTTAAAATTTTAAGAAGAATTCATAGAAAAAAAGATGTTAAAAATGTGAATTTTCCGAGAAGATATTTTAAATGTACGAATGCATCAAAAGTTTATAGACTTAGCATTACGGAGGAGAATTTGGAAGTTGAGTGACGAGCCCCCTCAAGTATTTCTATTTTCTTTGACTTTGCTTTTTATTTTGTAATACAATGCTTAAATATAATTTTGATACATATTACTTTTGAAAAATGTAAATATATTTGAAATTATTGCCTCTTTTCTGGTGCGTTTTTTGTGCGTGTGAGTTGCGGCGAACATTGTAGTTTAAATTTAGCTTATCTGAAATTAAAATATACAGTAATTTTTAATTAAATACGACTTATTTTAGTGACTAGACGGGACAAAGAGTGGAAATTACGAAAAGCTTTTTTTTTTATTTTTATTTTTTTAATGCTGATTATTTGAAGAGGGTATTCAACTTTTACCGTAGAAAAATACTGATTTATGATGATAAAAAAAAAAGTCCTTAATGCACTGCATAATTATATAAAAAAAAAAGCTGACAAAAGTAAAACAATTCATTATTATTAAAGTAATCGTGCCGTAGTCAACAATTTAAAAATGCAATTTTGAGAAAATTTTTATTAGTTTAAATTTTGTTATAATTATAATATAATGCTTATTGTATTTTTTTTTTTTTTTTTTTTTTTTTTTTTTTACTAACATAGAATCGTCTATTCCAGATTTTTGGCCACATAAAGAAGTTTTCCGTGGATAAAGCCGCTAAAATAAAACTCGATTTTCTGAAATTTATAAGTTATGATTACGTGGTAAATCCTTAAAGCGGTTCTCAAAGAAATATTTTTTAACGTTAAATAATGCGAAAAATTCTGCTCATTTACAAACATAAAAATAGTGTTCGACAGAAACCGAATTTCGTTTACCTTCCTAGTTTCGACCGAAAACGAAAGCGAAACTGTTTTAAAAATAAATTCAAAGTAATTAACATAAACATACATATATGCATGTTATCTGAATAATGTTTTGAGTAGAAACAGTACATAATTATTAATTAAAAAATAATTTGATTGAAACAAAAATAATTCAATATAAGGTGCTATAAACATAAAAAATTATTAAAAAATAATTTAATTTAA
Organism: Maratus speciosus; assembly: GCA_963932465.1. Lineage (NCBI taxonomy): Eukaryota > Metazoa > Arthropoda > Arachnida > Araneae > Salticidae > Maratus > Maratus speciosus. The sequence goes on along the minus strand of OZ010788.1, from coordinate 588,231,334 downwards.
AAATAACGATTAGTAATACCTTCTAAATTTATCCCCTTGTATGTGAATACATACTACGTGCGGCTCAATAGATGGGAGTGCCGTTTGGGGCAGGCTAGGGAAGGGCAGTTATAGTAATAACGAATATTCGCCAGTACTTTCGCCGAAACTAAGATTTTGGGCTGAAAACAAAAATGAAACCGAATATTCGGCCAAACTGTACATAAAAGAAAAGACTTGTAGTAGAGGTCTGCACGGGCCGACATTTCCAGGCCCGGGCCCGGCCTGACTCAGAGAAAAAAAAATTCGGCCCGGCCCGTACAAAAAAAATATTGCCCCGGCCCAGCCCGGTATAAAAGTTAAAATCTCGGCCCGATCCCGCCACGGCCCGAGTGAATTTCTACAAAACATTGATTTTTACGTCGATTTGGTTAAAAATTTGTCTCGTACGAGGAGTTCGAGCCAAAAATATTTATCTTAACTTTTCTTTTCATGTTTATAATCTTCATTTTTATAGAAGTGCCGCAGGGTGCGATATTTATTTTTTTAATGAATCTCTATTTCTTGTATGTAAATGTTTCAGTTATCATTAATATTGTTAATCCATATTCCATGTATTGAAGCGTTAAATATCTGAAAAATGCTATACAGTAAAATCTAAGACTGAATTGCATAGAAAAGGAAAAAGAAATGCGTTATACACAAGTTCCCTTCTTAGCAAGTGTAAATGCATTACATATTATTTTCTTACGTAGTAGTATATTAATTTTGCATGGATCAACACGTTTTTCAGTTTAAAACGAGAGTCCGTCATAGACAGGTTCTTTTTCACACGTTTTACTATATTTTAATTTAACTGTATTTTAATAAGCGTAGAAATCTACTACTCTTTAAAAAGAATGAATTTGAATGTTTAATTGTAGGATAATGGCGATTTAAAAATGTATGCATTTTTTGACAAAAAATTTGTGCCAAGCCTAATTTTACTGACATTTGAACGGACCAGGCCACGCCGAGACAATGATTTTCATACGGGCTGGGTGAAAACTAGGAATGAAAATTTTGGGCCATGAAGATTAGGAATGAAACCAGTACCCGGGTGTGTGCAGACAAAATAAGTTAGGGCCGGCCCGACCCGAAACTTCAGGGAAAAAGTAAGGCCCGGCCCGTAAAGAGTAGGCTAGGCCCGGCCCGATTGCCGTGAATGAAAATAGATGCGCGGCCCGATCTCGGCCCGCGGCTGGGCCGGGTGTTTATTAGTTTGGATTTTTGTGAAATCTTCAAAATTTGTCTAATGTATTTCTTTATTTTCTCTTTATAACTGTTGCGAAAAAATAAAAAATCCCTGCCGGCCCGGCCTACAGGCGGAGGTAGATTTCGAAGTCAGGTATACTAATTTCACAAACAAAAACTAAATCATGATTAGAGATAAACCCACTTTAACAATTTTGTCTGGCCGCTTTTGACAAGTTTTTATTTCATTTTTATATAATGGCTAGTTTTAGCAGAATCATGTTAGGGTGGTATTCAAAAAAATACTTTTCCATGCTCAACAACTCGAAATTTTCTGGCATAACTCCAGATTCATTTTTAATTAAAAAAAAATATGAAACTTGCTGACGCGATTTTTGAAGAGATTTATAAGCGACCTGTATTTTTATTTTTCGTTCAATTAATCAAAACTTGATAGATAAAAAATTATTTTCTTAGAAGGACAATATTTTTCGTTTCTAACACAATCGCTTCGGGAAATTCCGTTCAAAATGCCCACTTTGTCATCATTTTTTGAAATATATTTCGCCTCTATCAAAATATCGATCATTACGATAGATTATATAGTTTCTGAATAAGCGAATCTACCAATTAAATTCGTTTGAGAGCAAAAATTAATTTAAAAATGAGTCAGAAAATAAGCAGTTTGGATTTGAGTGCATCCTTAATACAATGATTTTTCCAACACAATCCGCTTCGGGAAATTCGGTTCAAAATGCCCACTTTAACAGCATTTTTTAAAATATATTCTGCCTCTCAGGGGCGAAGCTACTGGGGGGGCGTAGGGGGGCGTCTCGCCCCCCCAATGTCGGCAACTTTGATTACAGTCGGCAAATTCTAGGTAGTCAGTATCGATCAATACAACTCTGAAACAAACGATTTTTTTTCCAATTTTCTACGTTTTTTCTTAAAACATATACTAAAAAAACACTAATTTGTCCTAATTTCTTTCAAAAATCCGAAGTTTCCCTCTCCTTTCTTCAACTTTTGCGTGACTGCTGAAAATAAATTGAGAAAGAACTAGGAGAGACTAGTTTTTCGATATTTAAAGGTATCTTTCTTAGAGTCTGCACCGGATTAGTGGGGTTCTAAACATCTAGATGATAGACTAGCACTGAAAATGATGAAGACTTCGATGAAGGCATTCATATTACTCGTGGTGTATTGAAATGTGCTCGACAATTGAATCATTTAGTCGATTGTTTAAATAATTGCAAGCCAATTATTGAAAAATAGACCCCATCTGATGAATTACGTGTTTTCTTGTTCCTTAAGGAGACCATAGATATAATTGACAGGGAAAAATAAAATTGTTCGTCTGTGTCAAATATTTATAGTAAGATCGTGAAAGAAATCGAGAAGAACCGTGGAGAGGTTAGCATTACGGAAAGTGGGAACGATTCCATCATTGAACATGACCCGGGGAAAAGGTCTAAAATTAAGTCAGACAATCAGAGACATATTTGATCAGTTTAGGTCCATATCAGCCAAAACTCAGTGCATATCCGATAACTGATTCCACCACGCAAGATAGACAGCGACATTTCAACAGAGCTTCGTAGAAAAGAGCATATGTTTTTGGACAAATACGTTATAGTACAGAACTCAATACTATTTTTTTTCGCGTTTCATGAAGGACCGGGGAGAGAAAAAAAATACAAAATGCTTCATTTGAGAGTGGTGTCAGCAAAGGACACAAAATGAAAAGCTTAAGGAAAAGAAAAGAACAGAAAGTTCGCACAACATTGCTTTTCCAACACCCATCAAATTTACTGTTTCCTATTTTGTCAGTTCATGATGATGGTAATCACTTACTCGACGAGAGCAAGCGCAAACAGATTATTGTGGAAGAGCAATAGCAACATCTTGCATTCAGCACAGAAATTGTAGCAATCTTAATGGACACTACGCGAATGCTGAGTAAATGGAAGCTTTGGAAAAACTGTGAAATTAATTTCCAGGCATAACCCACAATTGAAGAAATGTTTGAGGACATACGCTTCAGCCCTTACCATATAACTTACCTTTCCGCTTCATCCCAAAACGAGATGATTGAATTCTTTGCTACGGCAGTGCGCAAAATGATAGTAAAGGATTTCAAGAAGCACAATTTTATGGAATTATGACAGATACGCCACCAGATGCTTCGCACCAGGATCGATCAGCTGTTGGGCTGGAATCTGCCGACAAAGAGGGAAGAACTCCGATCGGCTTTTGGAAGTTTTAAAAGAAGTCATGAACACCATTGTCGATCTTGCATGCTAGATATCACACATCTTTACAAAGAATGAGCTCGAAATAGAACAGGCAGTTTCCAGTCGTACGATTTTACAAGCAGCATGTCTGGAGAATTCAACGGCACTTAGGAGAAGTTTTCAGAAATCGTGGGTCAAATTGTGCCCTATATTCCTTGTCAATGTCACAGATTCAACACTTTCCTTTCACATATGGGGCTTTCTCACAATCTTTTAACTTTCATGTCTCTGAATAATAATTTTTTATTTAATACAATTTTTTGTGTTTTTTTTATTTCATGTACTTGGGAACATCCCATTCCATGATTGCACAACAATATTAACGAGATAAATAAGTTTTGGACGATGTTAGGGGTCCAAACACATGGAAAACTCATCTACCGTCCCGTGTCCCTGATGCTGATTTTGAAGTTTGGAGCTGTCTGGATAAAATTGTTTCAATAAAAATAATTCAATTTAATTTTTTTCTGAAACTGGAACTATTGTTTTATACAAATATGTAGCTAAAAATTAACCTGCACACACATTTTTAGGGTTGGTATTATTTTTTGAACTCTGTCCCTGGGTTTTAGATTTTTTACCATCCCTCTTCTAAAATTATACAGAAAATCACTTCAGATGCAGCGACAGAATTTTTTCCAAGTTTTTGCTCATGCAGAAGTATGCTAGAGAAAGAATATCTAAAATTCTTTGACAGGAAATTTACTGCAGAATATAAATCAGCATTTAAATATAAATTTCAAGCACCGTGGCTTTATTGGTAGTCTGACCGTCCCCAAGGTTTATTCCTGCACTTTTCGAGGTAAATTTTAAAATAAATGTAATTTAATCCAGTGTTAACAACTGTTTCTAAAAATCAATGAACATTGTGGCTATCACTTAGTCTTAGCATGATTTTCCTAAAAATAGGTGTTAATTTTCCTTACCGTTCCATCCTTACCGTTCCTTTTTTTACCTTACCGTCCCTTCTTTAACTCCCCTTTAAGACAATGTTATACAAAAATTCTGTATTAAAAGTACTACATTTGTATTATTTCTTATTTGAATGTCCTGTGGGTACTATGCAAATTCATTATAAGTAAAAATTTAGAAGAAAATAAAAAGTTATAGGGGTAAAATGATAAGGAAAATTAAACTCGCAAGTTTAACCTAAACCTCAGTTAAATAAAAAAATTTTCGCTGCTGACCTTTTTTCTTTATTTTGAATCATTAAGGCATTCGTCTATCAGATTAAAATGTTATTTTAGCAAGTTTAATTTCGCTAGATTTTTTTCCCCAAAAGTCAAAAGATTGTGAGAATGCCCCATATATGCAATGCCAGCAGTATTATAGGTGATGTGTTCGACGTGCTGGAGGATATTTGTGTTTTTCACAGCAAGTACTAAATCAAAGAAGCCATTAGTAGACAAGCTCCAAGAAATAGAAAATGCTCTTCTGCTGCAGAATCTTTATAAGGCGACATGGACTGCTCGAGCGGAATCATTGAAAGCGGTCTGGATCTTATATGAATGTATCCTACAAATTTCGAAAAAGTTTATTCCTCTACTCCTGTTAGCAAAACAATGACCAAGCCACGAGGTTTAAGAAAGAAAACGTTATCGCTCGACTTCATTGCTTCACTATGATTTTTCTCAAGAACGTTCAGTACAAGTGCAAGTTAGTTACTGAAAAAATGAAGACGAAGACTCTTAAAATAGACGCTACGAAAATACTGAAGATTTGTACCAAATCATTGGAAACAGTCAACAATGACAATGAAAATGTGAATAGGCAGATATAGTGTGCAGTTTCTCTTTTAAAGAAAGTAAGGTGTTGATCCATTAAATGAATTTGCTATGCAATATCCACGAAGATTGGCACCAAAGAAGTTAGACGGTAATTGAAACATTCTCTTTGTTCCCGAATTTCTAATGTTCTAACGCATGGAGTTTCAGAACGAATTGGATACTCTTACAGTTGTGATAGCTTAAAGTCTTAATTCTTGCATCAGCATAATCTCATTACTGGATAAAATATGTATCCTCTCATTGCAAGAAAGAAATAAACACTAAATCTGGTTAAGAAAGCGGTAAATAAATGTCTCTCGTGAAACAGTGACAATTTCTGATATGGAAGCATTACACGCAGAGCTGAAAGTTTTGTAATACTTCTGCGCAGAGGCTGAAAGAATGGACGATATTTACATGAAAACAGAATCTTTGAGACACATTCTGCCACTTGCAAACCATGTCAGTCATCTGGCTCTAACTTCTCCAGCCACAGTTGCCTCGAATGAAAGGACGTTGTAAATTAAAAATTGTGAAAAAATATCTAAGAACAACAATGACCGATCCACGTTTGAATACACTCATGATGTTAGGAGGATATTTCGAAATACTTAGATTTGGGCACCGTCGTGAATAGATGGGCTCGTCTAAAAAAATAGTGAGTTAAAATGCATGTTATGCAATGAATGAACAAAAATGTAATTAAAATAAGTTTTGATTTCATCCTTTTTAATGTAAATATAAATAAGATGATTCTGTATAAGTTCCACGTAGCATCTTACTAAAAACTTCAACTTGTGTAATTAATCCGAATTGCAGATTTTCATCTGCACATTCAGGAAAAAATATCAAATACTTTACTGGAACATTTGCAACAATGTAACGAAAGTGAAGGGGTGGTGTATCCATCTTTAAATCTACCTTATATTCTCCTCAATATTATAAAGTGAAAAGTATTCGACGTTCTAAAGTGAAAAATTTTATCTCGATGGGTTAATAATGTTCAATTTTATATAGAACATACCGGGTGTCCTAAAATGGATTGATTGATTGATTTAAAATTCAATAACTTGCAAACGGTGGCAGCTATTTAAAAAAATTCTTGCAGGAGGATTATGTAAGATGCACGGAGTTTTTTACAGCTATTCTCGATTTTAGTTTAAAATAGCAGCGATACATGGCGCTGCTAGCAGTAGGTGCTAAATGGGGACCTGATGTTTTGTTTCTCTTCTCTCTCAGTATTGATGCGAACGAAGGAGATTAAATATATGAAATGGTTCTAAGTCGCCAATGAAATTTTGTTCTTAGAGTCCCACTGCATATATTTAATCTTCTTCTTCCACATCAATATTGAGAGGCCAGAATCTGGCCCCGATTTAGCGCCTATTTCAAGCAGCGCCATCTACCGCCACTACTTTAAACTAAAAACGACAATCGCAGTAAAAAAATTCCTAACATCTTACATAACACTCTTGCAAGAATTTAATTTTATAGCTGTCACCATTTCCAAGTTAATGAATTTTAAAATCAGTCAGTCCATTTTAGGATTCCGGGTAGATACATATATACAGACACAGAAACCTACTTTTAAAGATATATATATATATTTTTTTTTTAAGTCAGTCGGCAAAATTGTCATATACGCCCCCCTAATGAATTCTGCTTAAATACGCCCCTGCTGCCTCTATCAAAAAATCAACTATTACGGTACATTATATAGTTCCTGAGTAAGAAAACGTACCAATTGGAAGCCTTTGAGAGCAAAAATGAATTGTAAAATGAGTCAGAAAATCAGCAGTTTGGATTTGAGTACACCCTTACTAAGATGATTTTTTCTTCAACCGCTATTTGCAAGACATTATTAGAATGACACTTTCATTTTCAGAACTGGTTTTGAAAGTGAAAGTAACTTTATTAAAAATATCTGTGACCAAAATCGAAAAAGTGAAAAAGGTGCGCTGTAGAGATGGACCTCGGCTATTCAATGCAAAAAAAATTATTTAAAAATGTCGAAATGCAAACAAGATATTAGAAAAATCCCTCCCCATAGGATTAGCATTAGCTCGTGAGTGTCTTCGCCGGCAGGGACAGGACCCTCAAGCATCAGTTCGGGTTTCAGTTGTTGATATAGAAGTTTTCTAGTGAATTTGGCGCCAGTTTGTCTTTGATTTTCAAAGTTTCTCATTTTAGCCCTCCTAATCTGTCCCATATCTCTTAATATTATAATGCTATTGTTAAAACAAAATTGCACTGCAAATTATGTGTTTTCAAGATTTTAAGTGCCGCGCCTCAGGGAAGAGGGTTTTTCAAAATTATTTTACCCCACTCATGTAACGTATTAAAATAAGGGTAATCTCATAACCTTTCTAAATCTGCCTTTCTTTTGTCAATCCACCGTTAATTTTAGACCTCTGGGCTTAAAATATTCTAAAGGAATATACTTAGCGGCGGTTTTTTTTTTTTTTGTACTCTGGTACGGTATCTTCCACTCATAGGAAAATTATAAGACTAACATAAAATTGTATCTAAAATCGAATAAAGAATATGGACATATGTTTCTTAATTTTAACTCCCTTCTTCGCCTCAAGCGGGCGCTTTAAAGTTTTGTTTCTTCAAGCCTTTAGTATACTGTTTGTGCAAAAATTATAAAATTCACAAAATAAAGTCTTTTCACTCTTCCCTATCTTTTCGTATCAATTTTATTTTTACTACCACCAGGGGACGCCGCCCAGTGAAACATTTTACTTTTAGCCTCAGGCTATTGGTATTTTTTATCTGTTTTTCATAATATTTTGTCTCATTATTTTTCTTCATTGTAGATACTATTCTCCAAGTTCTTGACACATTCTGACAACTCGGGCATTCATTCTGGACCAGCCGTGGCCCATCGGGCCCTTCTCCATTTGTCTGGCTCTAATCACACGCTTCACTTGTTCTTTTACCATTTTTCTTTTTCTTCAAATATTTTCTTATTCAATGGTTTGTTTTTTTTTTACCATTCTCAATTTCCCTATAGTCCTCTCTTACATGAAGTTAACTTTCATCCTTGGTCTGCTCTACTGTCAATTTGGGGCCTAATGCCGCTTCGGGGGAGGGGGGGGGGCGTTTTTTCTACCTTTTCCAGACCCATCATCTAATACCACGTTGGTAAGGATTGGAAGATTAAAATTATCCAAAATACCAAAAATGAAGTCCATTGAAATTTTATTTTAGTTATAGAATTCCCTATTAGCGGATATATTTGTCTGTTTACCTTTCTATTTTTCGATAACGCTCCTTTGTCTTCGATAAACGGAGAAATTCAACATCATTAGACACACTTTAGACATTTAGGGAACTTTAACTTGTATCAAACCTTCTGCCTTTATCGAAAAGAAGAAAATGCTAATCGATTCTAGCTAATGCGCCTAAAATAAAAAATGAGCTAGTAAATGTGTCAAAAACTAACTACTTCGGATTTCGATACAGACTTGAAGAGTCATGTTGGAATCGCTAGGCACTGGAAAACAATTTCCGTATGAGACAGGCTTCCTCTTAGCAGTTATATATGTCTGGTTATCCTTCCGTTTTTCAATAAAGCTATCTTGTTTTTGATAAACGGAGAAATTCCACAGCGTCTTTTCCCCCCTCTTTTTTTACACATTCATCTTTCTCTCCTGCCCAGGTGGGGCAGGGAATGAGTTACTATGTATTATGTATTTGTATATGGACTTTCTTAATATATTTGTCTTGTTCTTATTTGTTTGTTTCGTGTCCAGTTACGGCACAGAATTAGGGTGGCTTTATTTCGTTGGGACACACCTTATATATATATGCATTTGGGCCTTTTTGTAAGGCAATCGGCGCCCTTTTTATCAATTTTGCCACCGCCCTAACAGTTATGCCAGTACGACCCTGTGAACATATGATGTCATACTGATAAAAATCGCCACGAGATATGAAAGAACAATGAAAGTTCTTCTACTCCATTTTATTCAAATAAAACAAAAGGATACTGGTAGTACTGCTACAGAAAACCAAGGAATACAATGACACTAAATCTATCTGTCCAACGTTTCTGGAAAACCAGTTTTAAAACCGATAATAATCTGAAACCCTCCCGCACGAAAACTCTTTCCTACCGTCAATATTCCAGTAGTTTTCCTCAGTATTCACGTTTGAGTAATTCCAAAAATTATTCACCAACCCATGACCTCCCCATCCCTTCTTCAGAGCACTTCTATCGGCGTTTTTATTTTGAGTCCACACAAAATTCGCTTCACCCGTCGATGCACAACAGTTCAAGGTAGCTAAAAAATAACATAATCATAATTCTCTCACAGTAAACTTACTTATAGGGTAATAAAACCATCGAATTGTAGAATATGATGGCTTGGCAGACGAGTCTATCAAAAGGATAGTGGACAAGCATCAGTTCTAATGTGAAATGATGGGTGACAAAAGTAACCGTTGGAAGAAACCGCAAAGGTGTAGAAATATTGGAATTGTTTTTATCGGATAACTAATAAAGGTAAGAGAACAGTTTTTTTTTGTATTTGGCAATATTAACCCTTTAGTGCGCAGCTTTGCATATATGCAAACTGCGTGTGTTTTGAATTTAATAGATTTTTTTTATTCGTATGTACCTAATTCACACCGGAAAATTAAAATAGTAATATCTGCTTTAATTAATAACAGACATTCCGTATTTAAATAAAGCGAAATTAACCATTGAATCTTTCTGGTGTAAAATCAGATTCTCTGAACTATGTAATTTCTAGAACGTATTCTATCATGGGAATTAAAGGGTTAAAGTTTAAGTTTCATAAAATAAATAATTAAATAAAATAAGGTATTTGGTGGCATACTTCTTAAAATATTTCACTAATTTGCAATATTTTAGCGTAAAACAGCCACGCGACAGTAGTTTTTACTTGTATTGCAGATGTGCGACAGAAGAAAACATTGATGCATTATATGAAAAATGTATCTCTGATTTTTTTCATTATTTTTCCCGAGTAATAAACCTTTCAGAGAATCATATATAACATTTTCGAAAAAAAAAAAAAAAAAAAAAAAAAAGTGCATTTAAGGTTTAAATATCTTGTGAATATTCTTGCTTAGAGATACAATTACTAACTGAGATTTATAGTCATAGATTCCATGATAATGGTGAAATTTAGTTCTAATAGCCAAAAGTACAAGAATATAATTGAAAATTAAGGTAGTCGAGGATTTAAACATTAAGGAGATTTTCGATATTATTTGTCTTCATTGCATTTCGACCCACCAGTGGCCGAGAGGTTCTTCTCTCAAAGCTGGTAGACGTGAGGTGCTGGGTTCGAACCCAATCGCCCCCGTCGTCCTTAATCGTTCGGAGTTTCCCGTGGTTTTCTTCGAACCTTGGATTTCCTTGCGAAAATACTGGTTAGATTACCTTAGAAAGACCCCCCCCCCCTTCGGGCCATATCCCCTGAGCAGATAATAAAGAACATATCAGCAGTCATAAAGAACACCAACATCTTTATTGTCTTTCAACTCTATGTTGTAATTCTGACAATTATCCACCAGCCATAACCCCATTATGCCTCCTTCGTAGCTCAATTATCGGTATTTTTAATTTTAACTCTTAAACTGATGCAGCGCAAAAATTGTCGCATAACTACTCTAAGAGGTATGTCAGACCGCTTAATCTAAAAATGAATAAACAATTATTCTCAAAATACTATTTCTGTACTAAGCTTTATATACAGGACTATTATACTTAAAATTCAGCTATTCAAAAATCTCTACTGATAGTAATATTTATTTATTTATTTATGCTTAAGTGGAGCAAGATCACCAGATCACTAGATGATAGTAATATTGACCAAATGAAACAAAAATTTAACCAGTATCCATAGTTAAATTGAAAATTTGTGAAAATTGAACAAGTTGTAAATTGCACGTCAAACGTGGCAAATGAGGTGCGTTCGTACTATAACCAGTTTTATAAATATTTTTTTCTCCGCATAATGTATACTGAATGTATATTTTAGTGCACTTCATAAGTGCCTATCAATTTCATTCTGTTCGAAAGGCTGTAACATCATTAAAATGCACTTGAAATATTTTTTCCCCATTGGCCGTAATGTATCGGAAATCTTTCGACTGTCCCTGTCATTACACTAGACATCCGATTTTCATGAAATTTGAAAGGACTCGACAAAATTATGCAACAATTATATATTTAAAATTTCAAACAATTCGGTTGGCTGCTGTTATATGCGGACGGACCGACAGACGGAATTAACGACGACTATAGGTGCTACGTATTTATATAATTACGAATACACATAAAAACGCAGCGATCTGTGAGATCGCTATAACTGCAGTTAAGGGGGCTGGTCACTCAGCTTCAGAATTCTCCTCCGTAATGTTAAGTCTATGGACTTTTGATGCATTCGTATATTTAAAATAAGTTCTCGGGAAATTCATATTTTTAACACCTTTTTTGTCTGTACTCTTCTTAAAGGATGTCTCTTTTTAGGTGCGTTCGTAATCAAGCAGGACGGTCGTTCTGCCAAGCCAAGCTGAAAAAAAAATGCTAACCTCGCCAAACAAACAAACGCCAAGAATAAAACGCAAGACACCGTAACTGCTTATTATACTGATGACAACTTCTCCATGTAAAATCAACCAAACATGCCAGCGTAAAATTTCCCATATCAAAAGAACGAATCATCGCAGAAAAATAAAACCAAAACCAGAAGGACCTAATGGAAAATATCTTCAATTTGAGACCAAATGCATCCTCATAAATTAATTATAAACAGAGATATAGATTTTTTAAAATAACGTCGAGATACTGAAAATGATCGATTTATTTTCTTCGTCACAATTTATGGTTCAATCAAGGTAGAGACTTAAATAATGGACATAAAAAAGTAAGGATTGCATTTTTGGACAGATATTTACTCAATCTACGTGCTTTTGTAAAATTCAGCTTTAAAAACACAAATTTTCTATTCTTAATTAGCGAAAAACTGTTAATTAATTTTAAAGTTTATAAATTATGCCAAACAGCGATAAACCCGCCAAATCATTTTAGAAGTCTTTTAAAATTTTTTATATTATCCTTTTGCATTGATTTCATCGAAGAAAACTATGGCCGAGATCCAGATAGATTTTTCGCTGTTAGCGAAATGAGTTTGACCAATCAGAAGCCAGAATGTTTGAGAATTTTTGCTGCTTCTGGATCCCGGCCTATGTCATAAAAGTTTTGAGTCTTTTTCTTAGGGCCATGGATGAAGTGCAATGTTTACAGAAATTTAGGCTGGGATCCAGATGGATTTTTCGCTGTTATCGAAACGAGATTCACCAATCAATAGCCTGCATTGCTGCAAACAGCAAAAAGTTCGCAAAAGTGCAAGCTTCTGATTAATGAATCTCGTTTCGCTAACAGCGAAAAATCTATCTAGATTGCGGCCAATTATGTTGAACACAATTTTGCATTTCCACATCCAGGAAGGGTATTGATGTCATAACAACAGTGCGTATTCGAAACTATTTAAGGCATTGATTCTGAACTCCTTTGCTATGCATTTCAATATTAAAGAAGTTGTTGTTTCAATAGTTTTAGTACTTTTCTCTATTGCTCACTCTAAAACACGAATATCGAAATTTAACCAACAGCGCTCAGAAACTATAGCGCCTAGAATATATAGTGTTGAAATCGGCTAACCCTGTAATACTTTAAAAAGCGCTAAAATATTGTATCCCTTAAATGTGCAATGATACTGCTGTAATATGCAGATCGCAGCGGCATCTGCAGGATATTTTCTACAACTGCAAGAAATTGCTAGTCTATACAATGTAATAATAGTAATACGAAAATCCCACAGATATCGCTGCGATCGACACTTGAAATTTTAGCAGTATCGTCGCATATTTAAGGGATACAAATTTTTAGAACTGTTTGGATAGCATATTTCCACACTAGGTATTCTAGGCGCTGTATCAGAAACAACACCATAACAGAGAGCCTTTATACATAAGAGTGGTGATATATGCACAGGAGACATGCTCATTTCAAGCTTTTGTCGAAAGTACGGCAGTCCGCTTTCTTGAATAGAGGATATTCAATCTACGTTATGATCACATGGTCAAGGCAAGAACGTCTAGCGTAAAGAAGGGAAGGCTCCGTCTACGTAATGTAAATCCCCGCTAGCCAAGGAAACAGTTCATGGGAGAAAGCAGTAGTACACTGTTAAAAATATCGTGAAAAATTACCTCTGTTTTTAAAGGCTATCTGTATTCTGACCAATGAGAACGCTTCATAGGCGTTTATGTAGCGTTCTCATTGGTCAGAAAATAGAGAACCTGTAAGAACCGAGGTAATTTTTCACGATATTTTTAACAGTGTAGTTTCCTGTTTCCCTTTTATCAGTTAGAAATTCTTTGGGTAAATTACCGGTACCACGTGACTTTTTCAGCCTCGAACCCATATTTGGAATATCCTCCATTAGAAGATACGCGCATGGACGATCTCTATTAGACTAGGGAAATAATTCAGCATGCATTAACCTGGCGATAATGGCATGCTCGTAAAGAACTTTAACGATTTGTTTTTATCACTTTTACCAATAAACATTTATTGGCCGTATGTCGCTACTTCGTTATAGAGACACACTTGTTCCTAATTAGATCCCGGCCTTAATGTATCAAAATACAGAGTTTGCTTTCTGTACTATTCCTGAGCTCAGTTATAGCGTCTAGAAATATAGGCCGGTATCCAGGTACAATTTTGCAAACAGTAAGCAAAAATTCTGGCTTCTGATTGGTCAATCTCGTTACGATAACACAGAAAAATCTACCTAGATCACGGTCACAGTGTGGAAACCGGCTATTCCAGTAATTCTTTAAAAAGTGCTAAAAATTGAATCCCATAAATATTGAAAAATACTGAATGACAAATGTCGATAGGAGCAACATTTTCTAGATCTTCTCTGAGCGAAACATTTTCTTTTGAAATAGTTATGTCGGAATTACCATATGTCGCTGTAATCGACATTTGTCGTTCAGCCTCGTTCAACATTTATGGGATACAATTTTTAGCACCTTTTTTAATAAGCCGATTTTTAAACTATATCTTCTAGAAACTATAGCTCCGTTATAGCGTCTAGATTATATGTTGTAGAAATCGACTATCCCAGCAATACTTAAAAAAGCGCGAAAGTATTGAATCCCTTAAATGTACAACGATGTCGAATTCCAAACAGTCATTTGCATCGACATCTGCAGGATATTTTTTAAAGAAGAAAGAGACATGTGTAATGCACCGCTACAGCGTCTAGAATACGTAATGTGGAAATTTGCTATCCAAGAACCGCTAAAAAGTGTATCCCTTAAATGTGCACTGACGCTGAAATCCAGGGAGATTATCGCAGCGACATCTGCTATATATTTTCAAATTTCAAAGTAAACATCGTATTATTACAGCGGGTTTGACGCCAAGCACACAGGTCAAATGTAAGTTAATAAAACGTTTAAAAAATGTTACAGCGTCTAGACCAAATTGTCTTGGAGTTTTGGGAAATATCCTGCAGATATCGCTGTGATCGACTAATTGGATTTCCACACTATATATTCTAGACACTGTAGCGCCGCGGTAGCCTGTCCTTTTTCGTTTGCCTCGAAGTAGATGACGTCATTTGAAGCTGTTCCTAAGTGTGGAGTTGATTATCTGTACACGGCAATGGACACAAAAAAATCGGCGCACCGCTTTGTACTAATCATCGTGTAAAGATGATCCAACTCCGTGTGACTTTTAAACGTCATAAACTGGCCTATTATGTCATTGGTCACGCTAACACCCTCCCCCTTGCGTCCGCCATATATAGCTGCATCTTGCTATGGAGACTGCTAAATGGGCTGCTATCGGTCAAAATCAAGAGAGAAAAGGGCAGAAGAGGGGGAAAGAACTCGTTTTCTTTATGTAGTTTTTCACACGGGAAGATTGACATGTCTGCTCCTCTCCTTTCATAGCTTCATGGTGGTGAAATAAACAAACGCCCCTTAAATATTTGAGAAAGTCTTGACACGCATCACAAAAACATCACACAAAGCAGGCAAAGCAAAGGAACAAAATCATTCATTGGCTCGTGGATATGAACGAGCCAATGAATGATTTTTCTTCTTTGTTTTGCCTGCTTTGTGTGATATTTTCCTGACTTGTCAAGGCTTTCTCGAATATTTAAAGGACGTTGAATAGACCGGGATCAAGATAGATTTCACGCTATTAGCGCGATGAGATTGATCAATCAGAAGCCTGCATTTTTGAAAACTTTTTTTATGTTTGCAGTAAACACTCTGGATCCCGGACATTAACTTTGGTTGGTTAAGACGATTTTGAATAAAATCAAATCAGAAAGCCAATGTTTTTAAACTTTTTTGGTTAGTTTAATCGAAATCTTCCACGTCTATTAATGAAAACTGAGTTACTGTACTTTGGACAAAAACTTGAATATGAGTACACGACTTGTGCATATGTGTCACCACTCTTACATATAAATGTACTCTGTTATGAGCATAATTCTAAGCGCAGCTGGTTAAATTTGAGTACCTGGATATTAGATAAAGCAATAGTGGCCCACCGTGGCTGAGTGGATAAGACACCACGCCGCTAATCGCTTGAGAACGTAGGTGGGGGCGGGTTCAAATCCCGCCGTGATCCTCACGTGATCTGATATATATGTGTTCAATAAAACAAACAAACAAACAAGCAATAGTGAAAGGTACAGTTGCCATGGAAACAACGACTTCTTTAATTCGTATAGAAAATTAATGAATAGTTGTAAATAATTTAAGTTTAAAATGTAGGCAAATGCTCTGAAAATATCAATGGCTCCCATCTAGTATTTTACAAAAGTAATTTAATATATTCACATGATGTATAAGTTGATGCAACTCTTACCTAATGAAAATTCTGCAACAAGACTTATGTAGGCAGATCTTTTCAATGATTAATTCAGAATTCTAAGAACAAAACGAAGTTCTTAAGCGCCCTTCCTCACCCCTCCCCCCACTCAAAAAAAGAAATACGATAGAAAGGTATAAGTATTTGGATAATTTCAGTATTTCTGTGATCTTTGGTCAGAGTTTAGAAAAGATGTCTGGGTATTAAAAAAAACATATAACAAATTTGACGAACGATAAGACTATAGATTTCAGGCAATTTTTAACTGCAAAAAAATTTTATTCTAATGTTTATGCGGCTTTAATAATAGACTATTAAATATAATGAATTTACGGGAATTTTTATACGAAATTATATTCTCACATTTATGCAAATAGGTATGGATAAACAGACTTGAGTAAAATTACATATTTATTCTTTCTTCTCTATAACACGATCTAAATGAAGATGAAGTTATATGTACAGTTTATATCTTTAAATTTTTAGATTTTTTTTATCAAAAATGTTTCATCATCATGTCTAGAATTGCTAGATTTACTTCTTTAGACAGATCTTCGATTCTTTAGATGCCTGCGGGGCTTCATTCTCGGATTTTCCGTAGGTATTTGTAAAGATAAATTAATTTTGCAAAACCGTCAGCAAAAAAAAGTTAGAACAAACAATTAACTGGCAGACTAACTGTAAATATATATTTTATTTTGACTCTATTTGATTTTTACTAAATTTTCATCCTTCATAGAAAATTTTAAGGCGATATAAATTGAGAAAGACTGATACTTTGAAAGAAGAAATTGACTTTCCTTACTTTTAAATTATTAATTACTCTAAAAAATGAATGATAGGTAAACAAAGTGTATACTATTGTGTTTGTTCCCTACTTATAAAGGCTATACAAGGACTAATTTTAGCGAGTAGAATTATTTCAATTATATATAATCTGTTTAAAAAAAAGAGCTGATATCTACTAAAAAACAACTTTTCAAAAGTAAAAAAAAGCCAAGCAAAAAAAAAAAAAGAAAAGAAAAAAGGGGAAAGTTGTGGCTAAAAAATAGTATGATATCAAATTTCCAAGCTAATATTATGGTACTTATTTAACATTTTTTATTAAAAATTTACCATATGTAAGTCGAGTACCTAAGTATGCGTTGATAGAAAACCTTTTCTCCTTTACTAAATACATCATAACGTGTTTCTGAAAATTAATTTTTTTTAATTATGCATGATGGGCTTGGCGGCCATCTTTCCATATTTTACACAAATTTCTAAGCAGACAAGCTCGTAATATGTTTGCATTATTAAGAATTTTGAACTTCTAGTTTTGGCTACAGACAGATAAATTAAGAAAGTCTTTTATTTTGAAGAAAAAAAACCAAATTGATTTTTACTGCTTTAACTAATTAATTAACCCCCTCCGAAAAAAGAGAATCATAAGATAAAACCTGAAGTTACTTCAACTTTATTTTAAGACACAAATTTCTAGGCACTCATTTCCATAAATTAAAAGCATAAAATGTTTGCTTTAGCAACAATTTCGAATTTCCGATCTTAACAATGTACTTGTGTGCTTAGAAAATTGTGTAAAATATGGAAAGATGGCCGCCAAGCCCATCATGCATAATAAAAAAAAATTAATTTTCAGAAACACGTTATGATGTATTTAGTAAAGGAGAAAAGGTTTTCTATCAACGCATACTTAGGTACTCGACTTACATATGGTAAATTTTTAATAAAAAATGTTAAATAAGTACCATAATATTAGCTTGGAAATTTGATATCATACTATTTTTTAGCCACAACTTTCCCCTTTTTTCTTTTCTTTTTTTTTTTGCTTGGCTTTTTTTTACTTTTGAAAAGTTGTTTTTTAGTAGATTATATAAATACGTAGCACCTATAGTCGTCGTTCAGTCCGTCTGTCCGCATATAACAGAGCAAAAACTACCCAACCGAATGGTCTGAAATTTTAAATATATGATTGTTGCAAAATTTTGGCGAACCATTTCAAATTTTATGAAAATCGGATGTATAGTTTAATTACAGGGACAGTCAAAAGTTTTTCTTTACATTACGGCCAATGGGGAAAATTATTGCAAGTGCATTTTAATGATGTTACAGCCCTCCGAATGGTCTGAAATTTTAAATATATAATTGTTGCACAATTTTGTCGAGCCATTTCAAATTTTATGAAATTCGGATGTATAGTTTAATTACAGGGACAGTCAAAGTTTTTCCGTTACATTACGGCCAATATGAAAAAATTATTGCAAGTGCATTTTAATGATGTTTTAGCCTTCCGAATGGTCTGAAATTTTAAATATATAATTGCTGCAAAATTTTGTCGAGCCATTTCAAATGTTATGAAAATCGGATGTATAGTTTAATTACAGGGACAGTTAAAAGTGTTCCGCTACATTACGGGGAATGGGGAAAAATTATTGCAAGTACATATTAATGATGTTACAGACTATGCACTTATGAAGTGCAAACAAATACACATTCAGCACAATATGGGGTGCAAAAAATAATTATAAAACTAGTTATAGTACGAACGCACCTCATTTGCCACGTTTGACGAGCAATTTCCAACTTGTTTTCTTAGTTTTCAAAATATTTCTAAAATCTATGCTGAATTTAATATTTTATGTGTTAAAAGCGGGCGAACTGTGAGTAAGATTTTAACACTTGCTATAAAATTAAGTCTATACTTTAGAAATATTTTGAGAACTAAGAAAAAAAGAGACATCGTTTAGGAAGTGTACACAAAAAATAGAAGTTAAAAATATTAATTTCCCGAGGAGATATTTTAAATAGACAAATGCATCCAATGTCCACAGACTTTACATTAGTGAGGGGAAATCGGAAGCTGAGTGACCAGCCCCCTTAAGGGTTAAGGCCACTCAAAACCCTCATCACCAATCGATGCCCAGTGATTCACGGTAGCTAAAGAATAGTGTATCATAATTCTCCCATTGTAAACTTATTGAAAGTATAATGAAGTCGTCAGTATACCATCGTGCAAATATAGGAAAGGGCGGTGGGCAAGCATCAGTGCTAATGTGAATTGAATGTTGTGGTGGAAAAAAAAGTTACCGTTAGAAAAAAACCGATGTATGGAAAAACGCGGAATTTTTTTTTTCTTACTGGATATGTATGAAAAAGATAAAGTAATAGATTTAGTTTTGTGTCGGGAAAAATTGAATATCTTGTAAACACTTTATATTACTAGAGACAGAACGGACTAAGATTTATAATTATAGATCCCAAGTTTAAAGCCGTTTAGGAGGCTAGCCCCGTATTTTTCCGTTTCCAGAGATCGTGTTAAATTAGCTGTAGACAAAAGAATTTTAATAGAATTGCGTTTTACAAAGTATTTAAAAAGTAAAAGGATATGAAATTTATTTTAGCATCAAACCGCAAAGAAATATAAAGTGTGGTACATAAATGGATATCCCAAATTTACAAGGACATTAAAAGAAAACAAAAAAGTACAACATTGTTGTTCATCGGAAATCAAAAATAACAGTTGAAAGTTTAAATTCAACACAGTTATAAGTGTTCAATGGTAGCCCCTCTGGAAACACGAACGATATCAAAGCGGTACGATAAGGCATCCCACACTTTTTCAGTAAGTCAGGTGTGATTCTTTGAAAGGCTGAAGGTATCCGTGTCCTAAGTTCTTCAACAGCAGTTAGTAGCGGTGGAACAAACACCTGATCTTTGATGAGGTACTACAAAAAAGAAAAAAAAAAGTCGGAAATTGTACATTAACCGTCGCAAATGAGGTGCGTTCGTACTATAACAAAGTTTTATACCTTACGAATTCATTTGTTTAGCCCTGTATATGATCTACAGCTTTTATACATACAACGTAATATGCAAAGAATCAGTTTAACTTAAAAACTCATATCACAACTAAAAATGCACTTCCAGCAATCATCGCTAATATACAGTATTTCGGATACAGTATAGTGAATGAAATAAATTTGCATTTTGTGTGTACTGTAATTTATTATTATTATTACTACTGTTACTATTATTATTATTATTATTTTGAATCGAATACAAAACAAACGGAACGGACTACGGTATGAATTTCACTGGTAATACCATATACATAAAGCATTGCTATATATATTATACAGTCAAATTAGAAATATGGGTCCAGATTCTGAATAGCAAAAAACTGCAATCGAGAAAATTATTTTCAGTCATTAAAATCGTCGTTCTTTCTACGATATCGAAACGTAAACAGGCTTGGAAATAAAACTCGCAGTCTAAAGTGCTTATTTGTGTTACAATAGGGAAGCTATAAATGCCCTATAAAAGTTACAAATGCTCAAACAATTGCTTAGGTTTTATATTATTCAATTAGAAGGGAGGAAAATTCTATAAGCTTTTACATCTGTTGAGGAAACCTTTTGTTGAAGACATTTTTATTTGCCAAAAAATTTTTTGCTTGAAATTACTTTTCAATTAAAGCACCTGCTTTTACATTTATGCAATCTCTCTATCAATCTAAAATCATACTAAATAGAACAAGCTTTACGGAATTGTAGCGTTGATGAAAGCGAGTCCAAACTAGTGTGATATGATATGACCTAATACTTTTGAAATGAATAGATGTATTATACAATAAGTTATAGTGTTTGTGTGCCACGGAATATTACGTTGTTATGTTTAAGAAAAACACATATCTTTGTTTTGATTTATTCTATAAATTCATCACCAAAATATATTTGGTAATTCTTGTTTAGCTCTTTACTGCATGATGTTTTCATTTTGTTGTTGTTGTTATAAATAAATAAATAAATAAATAAATAAATAAGGTAAACGTACCAGTAGTCCGCCACTTAAGGACATTTATCTAATTTTTACTAAAGCGTTAATGAATTGAAAAAAATATATATAGCCTAATCTTAACTTTCATGTAACACTATAAACGTTCAAAGTTTCAAAATATATTCTTCGTAAAAAAGGGAGAATAGAAAATGTTACTTTCCTCTATGCTCCAGTAGTGGACATAGTAAATTTCTGAGGCATGAACTTTTAAGTTTTTCGCTTACCTATTTACAATGTAATAGAGAATATCAACAGCAGTTTAATTGAAAATAAAACATAACATTAAAGAAACAATATTTTAGATGGATGAAAACTTATCTCGTAATGAAATCTTGCAGAATTTGCCAAAAAAATCTGTTTTTGAAGAAACTAGAAAATAAACAAATGTAATAGTAGAAAAAAAAACAATTATTCCAAAGAGTTTATGGAAAGTTAACACATTAATTTCAAATGTTATGTAAATGAAAGATAAAATTTAAGGATGTTAGTCAATTAAATTTCTTTCAGTCGTTTTTCAGAAATGCATTTTGGGATTGTTTTTAAACTTAAAAAAATTAGTGACTCAATACTGGAACTTGGCCTACTATATGTGTATTTACCTTACTTGATACTCTTAGGGTAGTTAAAAATATATTTTTTTTTTTTTTTTTAAGTCGAAAGTTTGAATTTTGTCGTTCGTTCCAGCCTATCTTTCTTTCTGCCTTTTGATTTTACAATTTCTGCTTGTTAAAGCACACTTAATAGCATGACAAATGCATGTATTTAAAAAGACTTCTTACTCTTTATATTAAAAAAAAAAAAAAAAAAACTTGTAAATCGATTTAAATTAAGATACTGCGTCATTATCAAAAGAAAGAAACTTTTGTCCATTTTGATCTCCTCCCTTAAACATTAGGTGTTTTAACCCTTTATGTAATGAATTATGAATTCATGAAAATTTTATCTTCTAAAGCATTTTTCGTGAATTTTTGAAATTAGATTAGAAAATTTACATAATAATTCAATAAATTTTGGAAGGATTTTAGAAGGATTGGAGGATTTAGAAGGATTCATTAAATTTGAATTTATAGGGATTTTGTGCCATATTTATAAACCCCACTGAAATCTTTTATTTTAAATATTTTTCTTAGTATTTTGTAGAGTTAGGAAATGTACAAATATAATGTTCGTACAATAAAAAAAGTAGGAATATTTCCGAATTAAAAAATCCCCCCCCCCCCTCAACGCCAAGAAAGCTGAAACGATGCAAAGGTAAAACAAATCATCCTTTTAAAAATATTTTTGTTTTGTGTAACCAATAGTGCTTTTGAAACAAGATAAAGTAATGCATTAATGCATCCATAACTCATTCTAAACTGTATTACTACTAATTGATGTATTAAATAAATTTTATAACAAGTTGTTTTAATGGTACTTATAAGTACCGTCAGTAGATTAGATATGAACAAAAAAAAAACTGCAAAAAATCACATTTTTTGCAATCACATCATTACATTTCATCATTTGCATTTAATATCACAAAACTTGTAAAACTGCCAAACAAATATTATACATAAACTTAATTTGTATATAATTTATTATATTATATACGAATATTTTCTTTCTTTTTAAAATTCAGGCCAAGTAAAAACGTGATAAAACAAATCGAAGTGACAAATTATGCAACACACGAGTTTTCTCGGGATAATAATTAATTGTAATATATATGAATCCGATATAACTCGGGACACTCTGGGAAACGGTTAAGAGGTTCCATTATTTCCTACTAAATGCAACAATAGCAGTGCTGAGGAATAAACATAATTGTCGTTTGATTCGTCTGATTACACCATACTAGAGTCCTACGCTAGTAGAGGTTCTGACAAGAAAAACTTCGTCTAGCCAAAATCCGGTTCGATTAATACAATTATAGAAAAATAGTGCACAATTATATCTCTAATATAAACTTTTTTTTATGTTTAAAAATAAACGTATACAGATATAAGCATTAATGTTCAATTATATAGATTTTTTCATCTTTTTGTAAAGGGTCAATCCAAATCCGATCCTCAACAGTCAAATCCAAACCCGAAACCGAATCGAACCTAAATGAATTAAATACAACCCGGCCCGCGACAAGTAAAATAAGCGTCAACCCGAGTAAAATCGTTTTCTCCGACCCAATGCAGACACTACACCTAACTTGGAATAAGGCTTGTTTTGCTTGAATGGATGCAACGTGGATAATATGTTACATCTGTTGGAATATATCAGATATGACCGTTTACACCATGCTGTAAACCAGTGTTTCTCAACCAGTGCGCCACGAGAGATTGCCAAATGCGCCGCGAGGTTTTTTGACAAATAATTAAAAATGTATGGAGTCGTGTCAAGGATACGACATTTTGTATTTATCATGTGCTTAACACTTAAAAACTACATTCCATCGCTTTCAATTGACAAATATGAATGATTAACGAACCCATTTGTAATTTGCAAGACACCAAATTTTACAACAGAAAAAAAACAGCTGATTGTTTTGAAAAACGATAGGTTTTGCCTTCCAAAAATCTTCTAGGAAAATTTGGATGAGTTTTGGTTTTCTGTCCGAAATATGAACCCCGCAATCAGCTTGGAAGCAATTAAAATTCTGCTGCCTTTTGCATCTTCATGCTACTGCGAATTTGGATTTTCAGTATTTACAGAAATCAAGTACAAAAAGCGAGAAGACTTTTAAAAGTTGACAATGAAATGCGAATTTCTGGAGAATTTAGAACCTCGTATTGATTTAATTTGTTCAAAAAACACGCCGAGTCCTCCCATTGAATACATTTTGTAAATAAATAAATACTTTTTTTTGTATCATACAACTTTTACATTTTTTTTTTATTATTCAGGCTTGCCGCAAATAATTCCTGATATTTTTAGTGTGCCGTCAACCAAAAAAGGTTGAGAAACACTTCTGTAAACGGTTAAAGTACATGCGTAAATGTGGAGTAAAATACTAACGAAAATCTTACTGTCGACGAATCTGACTACAATACGAGTCGTAAATTGAACGTCAAACGTGGCAAATGAGATGCGTTCTCTCTATAAGTAGTTTTATAAATATTCAGATCTTGGTGCAATAGCTATTGCACCCTTACGCAAAAATCCATGAATACAAAATTTATTACCATTCTATATATAAAATTCAGAAATACGGAAATAATAGAACTCTATCTTATAAAGGACGCCATCACCATGCCAACCTAGAATCATTACCTGTCATGTGATATCATTGAATTAATGACGTATGATAGGATTTAATAGAATGAAGAAAACTTTTAATATCGTTTTAAGTTTTGATTGAATTTTCATAAAATTTGAAATGGCCTGGCAAAATTCTGCAACGATTATATATAGTAAATTTCAAACCATTCGGTTGAGTAGTTTTTGCGCTGTTATATGCTGACAGACAGACGGACGGACCAAGCGACGACTATATAGGTGCTACGTATTTGTATAATTACGAACACACCTTAAAAAATGATTAAATATTTATTGCAGTGATCATGCTTGTTTATATGGTACGATTAATGTACTTTTTACATATTTCTTCTACTAAAACCTGCCCCACCAGTGGCCGAGAGCTTCTGCTCTCGAAGCTGGTAGACGGTAGGTGCTGGGTTCGAACCCAATCGCGCCCGTCGGCCTAATCGTTCGGAGTTTTCGTGGTTTTCTCCGAACCTTGGATTTCCAAGCGTTAATACGGGTTAGGTTCCTTTAGAAAAGCCCCCCACGAAGGGCACCCCCCCCCCGCCCTTGGGCCTATATCCCACGTGTTGATAATTGGCCGTCATAAACACAAACCAAACCAAATCTACTAAAACCTCCTTATTTACTTTATTCACACGATATTAAAAGAGATTAATTTTCTTAATTTATACTACTTATCGATATGAAAACGCAATAAGGTGAAACTGGAAAAATAATTTTTGCCCACGGGCAAAATACCTTCCTTATTCAACTAATTTGTATTCTGTAGAAACATTAAATTGATTCATAAAACAGTAGTCAATAGTCAGCGTTTGCTTTCTAATGGCACAGACAATAAATAGACAGGAAGGAGTTGGTATGGATGGAAAGAAACGTGTTAACGTTAGAAGATTGAATTCGAATGTATAGTGCACAGGGAAAAACAGGAATACTTTCATAACGTTAGTTTGATAGTACAACAGAAAATCTAATGGAAATAGGTAATGTTATTTTTTGGAAATATTTTGACATTTAATTCCTTTGCACTCTTCTCTTATATTCGACAAAATAAGATTATTTTGTTTAAGGACCCTTGCTTAAAATATAACTTAAGGTAAATGTACAGTCGTGGGAAAAAAAAGTAAACACCCCCTACTAATTCTTCAACAAATTATCGTAGAAGAAAGTTACTGGAACCGAACGATTGGAAATTAAATATACTTTTAAATGATGTATATAAAATTTGCTTAGGGGGGCATCTACATATTAAAGCGAACCATAACTTTGTTTTTTTCAATAGCAGTACACAATTCTGACAGCATAAATGAACTCTACACACTTCAATTAGTCTAAAAACAAATTTTTATGCAATTCGTACCATAAGTTTCCGAGAAATTAATTATTTTGAAACGAACGTATTTTAAGGGCTGTATCCAAATTGAAGTTCGGTACTCGATTGTTAACCGAGAGAGCCCCCTTCTTGATCAAGGCACTAAAGCAGTCAATGAAGTCTGCTAGATTACAGGATAGCTTAAGAAATTTCAAAATATCTAGTCACTTCTATCATAGACGGTCCCTTAAACCATCATTTTGCCGTTTTTTAAGCATAATTTGAAAACTACTTGGAAGAAAAATGTGAAATTTTGGATATCCATAAAGCAAGACTTAATAAATCTAAATCCATCAAAAAAATTATAGGTTGCAATTCATAATTTTTTCGAATATTAATTTCATAATTCATATCATAAAATTATAAAAATTGCAAGTTCAGCGTATTTATGTTTGGGTATATTAGTATTATTGCTACACAAAAAATTAGCACATTACGAGCATAATTTCAGGAGCTATAAATAAAAATATGAAAATGTAATTTAACATTAGAAGCACTCAATTTTGAATGTTTATAATTAAAAAATTTATCATTCAAATGACTTGAAATTAAGTGTCTAAAGCATAGATTTAACCGAAGGTTTGAAATATCGCGTTAAAATTGGGTATTGCCATTAAAAAAAAATGAAGTTTGGGTTCGTTTTAATATGTAGATGGCCCCCTAAGAAAATTTTATATACATAATTTAAAAGTAGACTTCATTTACAATCGTTTAGTAACAGTAACTTTCGTCTACGATGATTTTTTGAGGAGTTAGTAGGGAGGTGTTTACTTTTTTTTTCCACTATATAAGGTAAATGCAATATAGTGGGCCAATACTTTTTAACCTATTTATGGCCAGCGTCCCATTTCTGGGACGCTACAATTTTTAATAAATTTGTATAATTTCCTTCTTCTTTATAACGTGAAAATTGTTTGAAATAATTATTTATAAATATATTTATTGTTACCGAAAGATGACAGCATAAGACGGATATATATTTGCTCAAATGAAGGTTTTTTTCGGAGTTTATAGATTTTTCATTTTTCAAGATTGCGAAATGTAAAAAAGTAAGTTTATTTGTATTTTTTCTACCATGGATTCAAATAAATAAGTCATAATTTTAGTTTGTAAACTTCTTTAAAATATGTATTTTTTAAAATTGTAAAATCAGATGTTCAAGCCTTTTTTAATGCAATTTTGTAACGTACAAAATATAGGGCGCTAGGCATGAATGGGTACATATTTTTACTAGTCCTTTAGGCGAAAGTTGTTTATGAAAAGTTCTTTTCAAGATGATTATGAAGCAAATTGTTTTTAAGCATCAAATACGATTATTCTTAATTTATAATTGCTAATACTTACAATGTTATTAGTCTCTGTAAAGAAATGAATATATGTATATTTTAGCAGTTCATAAAAATTCTAATTATAGTATATAATATACAATTTAAAAGCTTATTATATATAAATTTAGACAAAACATATAATTACGCATAGTATATATACTATTACAAATATTATGCATATTCCCATGTTTAGTACGCTTACATTTCATCAAATAAAGACAAAAATATTTTAGCGTATTTTTTTTAGTATTTTTTCAGTTCATTTTGCAACGTTTTGAAATGATTTTACCAACAAATTTGAGAAAACAAAAATTCAGGCACAAATGGGTTAAAGTTTAAAAACAATCCCAAAATGCATTTCTTGTAAACTATTGAAAGAAATCTGATTGACTAACATCCTCAAATGATACTTTTCCATAAACTGTTTGGAATAATTGTTTTTTTTCTGCTGGTATATTTGTTTATTTACTAGAGTGTCTTCAAAAACAGATTGTTTTGGCAAATGCTTTGAGATTTCATTAAGAGATAAGCTTTTATAGAAAACATTGTTTCTTTAATATTATGTTTTATTTTAAATTAAACTACTGTTGATATACTCTATTACATTTTAAACATAATAATTTGTTGGATAAGGCCAAAGATTCATGCATCAGAAATTGGCTAGGCCTACAGAGCCTAGAGGAAGGTAACATCTTTTTTTTTTCCCCTTTTTTCCTAAGAACATATTTCGAAACTTTGAATGTTTATTCTGATACAAGAAGGTTAGGACTAGGCTAAAAATATACAGTGAAACCTCCCTGTGCGACCACCTCCCAGAAAGACCATTTTTTCATGAAACGAAATTTATTCCCATAGGCTCAATACTAAATTTACCGCTATTCAGACACCACTCCAGTTGAACTCCCTCCATGAAGGACCTATTTCTTTGAAGAAAATGAAACAAATTCCGTTTTTTCCTGGTCGCTTGAAGAAGGTTTTATTAGAATAATAGTTCCGGAGAGCGCATTATTCATCAAAATTCTAAACTAAGTTTAGAATTTTTATTTATTTCAGTAACTTTGAAGTGTTTAAACCCCTTTGTGCCTTTTTAGGCAATGAATTTAACTCTGGTGACAAAGTAAGGACGACGGTCAATAAACTCCCCTGCCCTATTCTGTCAGCAAACTCTCAAAGAGATAGATAAATTAACGAAGTCGTCATAATTTGTTCCCGTCCAAAAAGAAAATTGCATTTATTGACTGAACTTCGAAAGGACTTGGAAATAAAAGTTATAGAAGATAAAACCGTAAAATCAAAACAAACGTCAATGTATTTTTTTTTTAAACTCTGCACTAATTAACTTATGTAATCAACTTTTGTTTTGATACTTAAATATTCATATTTTTTCCTAATATGAAAAATAAATTTTAGTAACATTAATTGTTATCTTTTTTCCACAATTAAAATCTAGATTTAAACATGACCTCCATTAACAGACCACCTCTTGGAGCGACCCATTTTTATTGGAACGCAACGTGGTCGCTTTAGGGAGGTTTTACTGTATATATATTGGGGGGATTCACTAACACTTTAACATTTAACTGATGTTACCGGCCTCACAGACCGCTGATTTTTTTCAATTTTTATAGTTTAAATTGTAACTATCAGCTTAACTACAAACACTACCGAAATTTTGTTTCGTTTGGAACTTTAGTACTATCACCAGAGATTTTTGAATATGTGAATTTTAATTATGACAGCCCTATTCAAAAAGTTTAGTTCAAAAACATCATTCTATGAGTTAATCGCGCCTTTTATTCCTCTTTCGATGGAGCGGTCTCACAGACGCTTCACAGTAGTTATGTGACAATTTCTGTCACATCAGTTAAAGGTTAATAATAATTAGGTAAATGTCCTTAAGTGGCCCACTTACTGGTGCGTTTACCTTATTTATGTTTATAATTTTTACGATTTCAATGAATATAGAATGTATGATTCTTTGTGTAATAGCTGCAAACGTTTTCATGCACAATTTAATATTGGAGAACAGTTTTTATCCTTTTTGATCGGACATTATACAGCTTACAGGAATCACAAATATACGAGTGTGTTTAAAATATGTTAAAAAATCATTTGTTTGTAAACCCGCCTGGTCGTATACTGTTAATGTAATATTTTCTAGTTGATCATGCTTTAGACTTAGTTTAACCCTTAAGGGGTATCGGGACTGTTAAAATTGAAAAAAAAAAAGACTATTTTCAACATTTAATATCTTAAAATGTATAGGATTTTAAAACACAATATTTATTGGGATGAAAGATATAAGAATGTTCTTTCATTTCATGTATTTAAAAAAAAAATGCAAACTACAGAATTAGTATTTATAGGGGTCTCCAGAATTAGTATTTATAGGGGTTACATTTGTCGAGCCGAAAATTGGTATAACAGCTTACGCGCATGATTACAAAAAAAAAAAAAAAAAAAAAAAAAAAAAATGCAACTAGAATGATTTTTTTTTTGTACCCAACTAAACTTCAAATTGCCCTGAACCTAAATAAATATGTATTTAAAGCATTTATATATTTTTAATACAAAGTTGTATTTAGCTAATACAAAATTTTGAAAATTTCAACAGTGTAATCACCTAAAAAAATATTTTTTGAACAATAAAAAGGAAATTTTAGGTTCAGTTTATATAGACTAACATGAAACATAAGTTTTGAAAATTTCATGAAAAAATATTGAGAAGTTTTTGAGATATCATGCGCATTATCCCCAAAAACGTCATCTGGAGAAAAACGAATTCAAAGTTTCGGAAACGCCGCTTCAGGTATTGAGCGAGTATAATTCTAAAAGCCATAACTTCTGTTTTAATGGGAATTCCAAGGAAACAATGATATCAAAATGTTCAGAAAAAATAAGAGTTTAACATCTAAAAAATTTAAATTTCAAAAATTTTGAAGCTTTAAGAGTCCTGAGACCCCTTAACTGCAGTTAGCGGTCTCACAGATCGTTGCTTTCTTCAATCTTCACAGCTTAACTTGTAATTTTCAGTTTAACTGTAGATCCTAGTGAAATATTGTTTCGTTCGAAGCCCTAGTATCTTTGAATGCCTCGGTCTAAAAGTGTTAATGTAATACTTTTGAGTTGATCACGCTTTAGTCTGAGTTTAACCTTAACTGCCCTCAGCGTCTCACAAACCGGTGCTTTTTTCAGTCTTCACAGTTTAACTTATAATCTTCAGTTTAACAGTAGATACTAATGAAATGTTGTTTCGTTCGGAGCCCTACTACTATTGCTAGAGATTTCTGAATGCTTGTGTCACAAAGTGTTAATGTAATATTGAGAGATGATGAACATGCGTGTTGTTGGTATCTTTCTATTTTTATTTCGATTTAACTTTTAACTGATGTGACAGAAATTGTTACATAACAACTGTGAAACGGTCTTTGAGACCACTCCATTGAAAAATGAATTAAAGGCCCGACTAACTCAGATACTAATGAAATGTTGTTTCGTTCGGAGCCCCACTACTATTGCTAGAGATTTCTGAATGCTTGGGTCACAAAGTGTTAATGTAATATTGAGAGATGATGAACGCACGTGTTGTTGGTATCTTTTTATTTTTATTTCGATTTAACTATTAATTGATGTGGCAGAAATTGTTACATAACAACTGTGAAGCGGTCTTTGAGACCACTCCATTGAAAAATGAATTAAAAGCCCGACTAACTCATAGAGTGGTGTTTTTGTACTAAACTTTTTGTGCAGGACTGTTATAATTAAAATCCACCTATTAAATAATCTCTGGTTCTGTTAATATAAAATACCTGTCTTTATGTTGTTATGAATATTTTTATGTTGTTATGAAACGTACTTAATTTCCAAACGGAACAAAATTTCGGCAGTGTTTGTAGTTAAACTGTTGTTAGAAGTTAAACTATAAAAATTGAAAAAAGCAGCGTCTGTGAGACCGGTAACATCAGTTAAAGGTTAATGTAAATATTAAACTATGCACATTATTTTAAAATAATTTAAAAGGGCTTGAGATCAGTGCTCTTATCAAAAAAATATTTGATTTGGGTATCTTGATAATAATTCTACTATTTTTCCTTAATAAATAAGCAATTAAATGTTTTTGTTGATTTTAAGCGGGAGTTAACCTTTAATTGATGTGACAGAAATTGTCACATAACTAACGTGAAGCAGTCTCTCAGACCACTCCATCGAAAGATGAGTAAAAGGCGCGATTAACTCATAGGATTGTATTTTTGTATGAAACTTTTTGTACAGGACTGTTATAATTAAAATTCACCTATTCAAAAGTCTCTGGTGATAGTATTAAATTTCCAAACGGAACAAAATTTCGGTAGAGTTTATAGTTAAACTGAAAGTTACAAGTTAAACTATAAAAACTGAAAAAAGCAGCGGTCTGTGAGACCGGTAACATCAATTAAAGGTTAATATTCAAATTTCGTATTTCCTTATTTTAAGGGGACAAGGGACCTTAAAATCCTTAAAAATAATTTTTTTTTATTTTTTGTAAATTTCACCTAAATATTATTCAAGGGTACATTATATGCATTATGGCATGTATTTATCACAAAAAAAATTAAAAAAAAAAAACTATTTTTGAGAAAAAATGGAATTTTACGCGTCGTCTTAGAAATCTTCGAAATGCCCCCTGCGTTCTCCATATCAATGAAAATCCCCAATATTTTTATAAAAGTTTGTTTTATATATATAAATAAAATAGAGCATCGAATTTTAAATATTTGAATTTAAAGGTAAAAAAAAAAATTAAAAATTTTGAAATTTTTTCGAAAAAATTTCAAAAATTTCAATTTTTCATTTTTTTTTAGCTTCAAAATTCAAATATATAAAACTTCATGCTCTATATTATTTATATATATAAAACAGACTTTTATAAAAAAAATATTGGGGATTTTCATTGATATGGGATGCGCAGGGGGCATTTCGAAGATTTCTAAGATGACGCGTAAAATTCCATTTTTTTCTCAAAAATAAATTTATTTTTTATTTTTTTTTGTGCTAAATGCATGCCATAATGCATATAATGTACCCCTAAATAATATTTTAGATAAAATTTACAAAAAAATTTTAAAAAAATGAAAATTTTTATTTTTTATTTTTTATCTTTAAATTCAAATATATAAAATTCGATGCTCTATTTTATTTATATATATAAATCAAACTTTTATAAAAAATATTGGGAATTTTCATTGGTATGGGACGCGCAGGGGGCATTTCGAAGATTTCCAAGACGATGCGTAATTTTCCATTTTTTTCTCAAAAATAAAATTCTTTTTACATTTTTTTTGTGATAAATGCATGCCGTAATGCATATAATGTACCTTTAAATAATATTTAGGATGAAATTTACAAAAAATAAAGAAAAAATTGAAAAACTTTGAAATTTTGAAATTTTTTCGAAAAAATTTCAAAATTTTTCAATTTTTTTTTTTTACCTTTAAATTGAAATATATAAAATTCGATGCTCTATTTTGTTTATATATATAAACCAAACTTTTATAAAAAGTATTGGGGATTTTCATTGATATGGAAGACGCAGAGGGCATTTCGAAGATTTCTAAGACAACGCGTAAAATTCCATTTTTTTCTCAAAAATAATTTTTTTTTTAATTTTTTTGTGATAAATGCATGGCATAATGCATATAATGTACCCTTGAATAATATTTAAGGTGAAATTTACAAAAAATAAAAAAAATTATTTTAAGGTCCCTTGTCCCCTTAAATAAGTGTATTCGAAGAGCAGAGAGAACGGCGAACCTGCGTGCCGATGTTCACCCCTGTTACTCAATAATAAACTTCGTCTTATTTAATTAAACCAATGGCGTCAATTTAGCCCACTTGTACGCGAGTAAATAAGGCAAATATTTCTATTTGATAGTAGTAGTGAACCTTTGGTGTTTCTCACCCTCCTTCCGTTAATGAGTTTATAGTTTTAATTAATCGATATAATTAAATTTTACCGATCGGGACGTCCCATTCTAGATTATTTAAAATTTTGTTTTCGTTTTATTAAGGAAACCCCTACGAATTTCAATAATGTGTCCCATCTGGGGAAAATTGCTAATTCAAAGCAGGTGCGTTTTGAGACGTTTCCGGAATCAAATTTTCCAAAGAAGCACCCTACCATCGCAACATGGCAAGGTGGTTGAAACGGTTTGAAAAGACATTTGATTATGCAAAAGAAGAAATCAAAAGTCCATTAAATTACACCATTCATATTGCATTTCTTAAGGGGACTCGGTACCAAAAAAAATTATTTTGCAACTATAACCTATTATATTTTTAGGTTCATGTTTCAATAAAGCATAAGTCATAATAGATCACAAAAAGTGTTTTAAAAATTTTTTCACAATTTTTAAATTCCTTCTTCTTTTCCATTTTTCATATTTTGAAATATTTTTTTTTTCCTTTGTTCAGAGTACTTTTTTCTATAAATCTAAGTATCGGATTTTTAATGTGTCT
Source organism: Maratus speciosus (assembly GCA_963932465.1). Lineage (NCBI taxonomy): Eukaryota > Metazoa > Arthropoda > Arachnida > Araneae > Salticidae > Maratus > Maratus speciosus. Next base: position 588,197,861 of record OZ010788.1, on the reverse strand, counting down.
ATTAGATCAGCAGAAAAAAAAAACAAAAAAAACCAGTGAATATGTATGGGAAAACGTGGGAAAATAGCCTGTTTTTAAGTTCTTTTTATTTATTTATTTTTTAAGTTACAAACATATCGAAAATTCGATACTTACAAAGAAGGTCTCCATACCGGACATACTCAGAATATTTTTAAAAAAATACTAATTAAATTACTTATTTATGTAATAAAGAATCCGTCATATTTAGCGCCGGAATTTCAGTTGAAAATCTGTAAAAATATAAAATGCTTTCGAGTATTTTGCGCTAAAAGACGAAAGCGCCTGAAATTTACTTGTTAATTTTTAGAATGCGTGTAAATAGTATTTAATGAATTTAAACTTAAACAATGAGAGAGTTTAATAAATACAGTTTTTTAATTACACATTTATGTTGCTTGTTGTTTAATTTTATTACTTTAAAAACAATTTCATATATAAAAAAGTATTTTCATATATTTAAGCGCATTCCAAAATAAAGGCAATATGAGGAATGCTGCAGTTATTCATTTCAATATCAAAGAAGTCGTTGTTTCCATAGCAAAAAAATTGAATCGACGGTGCTCAATTGGACTTAATTTTGAGATTGAAACAATTTTAATTAACTTAAATTTTGTTTTAATTCATAAAATTTGGTAGTTAATTTTCATTATAATATATATATATAGATATATATATATATATATATGACAAAACTGTAGTTAAATAAAATTAAAACTGACAAAACTAAAGTTATTTACATTAAATTTTTTTAAACAATTTCAATACGAAACATTTTTATCTTAGAGAGTATTTGACATAAAAAAGTATTTTTTGAAATTTTATACAATCGCCAACCGGTGATAAATCGCCAAATATCGAAATTTTCATTATTTTTTTACGGACGCTCTATCGAGTTTCAGTCGAAATTTTTTTATGAACATATCCATTCTCATGAGTCCATTATATAATTTTTTCAGAGTTTTTGGAGTATGCCCGTATAGAGACCTTTCTTGTTAGTTATCGCACACAGGGTCTAAAGATAGTTTTTTTTTTTTTTTTTTTAATTCAGACAATTTGCTTAATTATTGTACAAGTCTTAGCATTTCGATTAAAATGAAAATATAAAAAATTGCAAACTGAGAAAAATGAGTTTAACCATCGGAATTTAAAGGGACGTTGAACGGGAAGGCTCAGGAAAATTAAACATAGTATATGCTTTATTATTTATCGAATCATTCCGAAATTTGAACAAAATGTTCGAAGGCACATTTTAAAATAAAAATCTGAAATTCGACATTTTCGTCATTTTTTATCGAAATGACAGGTACTGGGTCCCCTTAAAACCAGCCCTCCAATGCACATGCTGAAAGTATTATTATCTGTTGTGAAACGTGTGAAAATATCCTTTTTAGAAGCGTGAAATCATACGAAGATCCGCTCGCGTTTCCTGTTAAGAGCTGGTGGTAGACAGATACCCCTTTTTATAGGCCTCCAATCCTCGTTCTGTCGATCAAATGTTCACAGCATCTGAAACGTTTAATTACTGCTCTTCTCGGTTAATGGTTTGATATAAAGAGATTAATTCTTCCGCTTTAGCGGTTGGATTTTAAGGGGTCTCAGGACTCTTAAAATTGGGGAAAATGAAAAAAGAAAGACCATTTTCAACATTTTATACCTTAAAATGTATATGATTTTAAAACACAATTTTTACTGGGATGAAAGATATAAGTATGTTCTTTCATTTCATGTATTTAAAAAATTGCAAGATGCAGAATTAGCATTTACAGGGCGTTTCAAAAAGTCAGTGATTTTACGAGCAGAAAATTGATATAACAGCTTATGCTCTGGATTACAAAATAAATTTTGCAACTAGAAGGAAACTTTTAGTGCCTACTTATACTTTAGATTGTAGTACTTAGACTGAACCTAAATAAATTTTTATTTAAAGCCTTTTTATATTTTTAATACAAAGTTGTATTTGGCTAATACAAAATTTTGAAAATGTCAACAGCACCAACAACAGAAAATTTCATCATCACCTAAAGAAAAATATTTCTTTGAAGAATAAAAAGAAGATTTTAGGTTCAGTTTATACAGACTAACATGAAACATGTGTTTTGAAAATTACATTAAAAAAAAACATTCAGAAGTTTTTGAGATATACTGCGCGTTATGCCCCAAAATGTCATTTGGAGAAAAATAACTTCAAAGTTTCGGAAACGCCGCTTCAGCTATTGAGCGAGTATAATTCTAATAATTTCTGTCCTAATGGGAATTTCAAGGAAAAAATTATATCAAAATGTTCAGAAAGTTTAACATCAGTTTAACATCTAAAAAAATTAAAATTTCGAAAATTTTGAAACTTTAAGAGTCCTGAGACCCCTTAAATAATAGTATAGCATAACATGTAACTTGTTTTTCCCAGCACCGTAATCGGAACTTTTATGCGGCCTTTTATGCGAACTTTTATTAAATCGACAAATATTGTTCCAATCGCCTTTACATTAATTCCATTTAAAATAAAAACCTCTCATTTCATTTAAAACATATAAAATTAATTTAAAACACATATATTACATTTTACAGGCATTTAAAATACTTTCATACATTTCATTTAAATTAAAAAAAAAGAAAGAAAAAATAAGAAATAATACCCTAAACCAAGACATTTATATTAAGACACGATATTAAAGCATTGTTTTTAATTTACACAGGCGAAAAACAAAAAGTGATACTGTCGAGGGAAAAAATGCTATTGGCGAGATTTGCGCACGACTTTCTTAAAAATACCCGCAATTCTATTCATATGTTTCTATATGTTTCTTTATTGTCAAATAGGTGGTATATATAATTACGGACGCATCTATAAATTGAATGAATTGTTCACTAATTTATGATTCGTTTCATTTAAAAACTTTACAAGTACTTGCGCAATAGTTTTACATATCAGATGAATAATAAACGCTTTAGATATTTTTCTTTATATTTTTACTGAGTGTTATCCTTATAGACACAATGCTTTGTCCTTGAAACTTACAGCAAATTTAAAACCAATACTGTAAAAGCACTTATTTTCGCAAGGCTTTAATTTTCGCAATTTTCGCGAGACCGTCACAATCGCGAAAATTTAAGCCTCGCGAAATATTTTTCTTCGCCTCAAATAATAATAAAAAGTCAGAAATTTTTCACTTATCCACAATTTAATGATTACAGTTACTTAAATAACAAATAAGTACAAAAATTTCTTGAATACTTACAACTATTTCTTGAATAAAAACAATAATACAACTAATAGAATGCAGCTCATTCACTTACAATATTTATACCAGCTTCTTTGAAGCCATTCAAAGTTACCTCATATTTGGCTTTAACACCGTTAAATATTTGCACAAGCCAAGAAGCGTGAATCGGTTTTAGTCGTGATATTTGCAGTTCCACAGATACTTTTTACTCTAGAAATTTAAACAAAAGGGGTTCTATTAGGTAGTTTCAAGATTTTTCAATTTTCGGTTCTGCTCATATAAAATTCGCAAAATTTTCAGCTCGCGAAATCACCGATATCTTCATTTTCGCGAAAATTACGACTCGCGAAAATAAGTGCTTTTACAGTAATCAAGATAAATATACCGTTATTACACTCTTTTAACTCAACTTGATTTTTGCATGTAAAAATGGAATTTTGTAATAACTTTTTTTTTTCTCTTTTCCTAATTGGCTTAAATTATGAAGAAAATGTACACAGGTATGTTTACCGATGACCATACAAAATTTCCTAAGTTTTAGAACTTAAGTTAATGAATTCATTTTAGGGCACTTTCAAGTTAGTCGGTCACAGGTGATAATCGCCACTGTTCTTTGTGGTTACAATTATATACGGGTTACAACAACAATGAAATTAATGATACGCTACATCACGCTCGCCAAAATAAGCCAATTGCCGGTAAAACTCCAGCAACAAAACATTTTAAGGATTAAAAAGCAGAAAATATAAATAAATGAAAAATAGTGTAGTTTATATATTTTTACAAATGCGCTTTAATTAATTAATAGTTTCATATCAATAAAATTATTACTGTAAGTTGAGAAATCAATTTAGAAATATAGAAGGAAAATAAAGTTTCATTTTTAAATAATGCTTAATTTTTTCTTTCCTGTTGCTAGATCTTAAAAAAAGAAACAGAGCAAAAATGATATGTTTTTTAATATAGAGGCATCTCCCGATTCACGTAAGTAATGCGTTCCGTAAAGTTTTACGTAAGTCGAATTTGTAAGTTGCTTAGGTAAAATTTTGCAAGAAACTGCAGTATTTATTATATATTTGTATGCATACATATATATACTATTTACACAGTATTATTTTATAAATAAAGCATGATGCGGCTGTATTACTTTAATTACATGTATGTGGAATATAAAAGTATATGAAACAATATAAAAACAAACTTAAAGAACACTTTTCAAATATCTTGTAGAATATGGAATTTATAAATCTAACATTGATGAATTGATCTATAACAATTTTGAATCCACATCAAATGACTATATAAAAATAAGAAATAATTAAAGAGGAATCATTTAACCTATTCTCCATGAATTTTTGAAGGCAAGAGAAATGAATAGCAATTGCAAAGTGAATAATTCTTGATAAGCACACAAACTATATTTATTATGAATTAGATGACTACTATGAATAACTAACAATAAAGATTAAGTTGTTTCGTTATAGATTTGATTGTATATACCAAAAAAAATATGACTTTATAATACATAAACTATATTACGGTTGTGGTTTACATCTATATATTTTATTTATAAGAAAATATATATCAAAAGTATACAATTGCGTATCAAACCTGTTGCGTATTAGACCTGTAAATGATCTTACTCTCGTTAGAAAGTATGTTAATGTTTTCAATTTGATTTAGCCGGGATAAAGAGTATTACCTCTATTGTATAGCCTAATTTTTATTTACAATTATTCATAAGAGAGTCCATTGAAATTCATTTAAGAGGTTCAGGAGTTTGTAACGATACACTATCTTTTCGTATCCCGAATTTATGGATTGAATGGTTGGATAAATTACGGCATCGCGACATAGAGGGAACACGAGCAATCGCGAAAATATAGGGCACGTTACATGATTACTTGTTTATTTTCGATGATTTTTTCCATTTTTCATTATGCATTTGTAATTTTCTATTATACATTCTGACGACGACTCAGAAAATGAGTTGAAACATGTAAATAAAGAGTTTTTAATTTACTTTTAATGTGTTTTTATAACGTCTTTTAAGCAAATAAATATTTTAATATTATGATATGATTAGAAATGGACGTAATTTTGACTTACTACTCGCACTTAAAAAACATTTAATTACAGGCATGAAATTTTGGCATGATTTTCAAGATAAGCATTCAGTGCTTATAAAAAAGGGGTAAAAAAAAACCCAAAAAAAAACTAGTTTTACTTTCGGGGGAAGGACGGGTAAAGGGTAAAGGATAAAGTGGCTAGTGAGGCAAAGTAGCCATTTGAGTTTTTTCCACTGTGTAGCGCTTCCGTCACGCAGGCAGGCCCTTATTATAAAATTGGCAAATCGGGACTTTGCCCTTGGACCCCGGGCCTCAAGAAGCCCCGAAATCCATATATTAATTTATAAAATATTCAGTTTTTTTTCCAATTCCAACTCTGAAAATTTTCTAATACAAAATACAAATTTGATCTTTAAAAGATTCTGCTAAACTTTCTGAAAAGCAATTTCATTTTGAACTCATAAAGCTGATTATTTTTTCAAAGCTAGCCTCAACCACTATTAAATAATAAATAATATTTTGATTTTAATAGATTGTATTAGCAGTGAATAATAATATTTTGATTTTAATAGATTGTATTAGCGGTGAACTTAAATCATATCTAAACTTTAGTGGTTGAAAATAATCAGTTCTAATGGTCATGAGATAAATTTTCTTCCGTATTCAAAGTTTTTTCTTTTACGTTTAGAGTTAAATATGAAAAACAAACCCAAAATTGCTATCTTTTTAGATGTTTTGAAAAAACACTTTCTACTTCTAAAGTAGAATGTATATGATTTGATATAATGTTGTGTGTGGTATAACTTAAAAAGATGTAAAATAAAGTAATTTGATTAACACATAACACATATTTACATGTTAGAGTATTTGACAGTCTTCCATAAGTTGAAGTTATTAAATTCATCTTAAAATAATATAACAAGTTGCTAAAGTTATATAAAAGAGTTGCGAAAACATTGTTTATGCATTACATATATGACTGGCCATCAGCTCTATATTTGAATAATATGTTGCAACGATTCGAATCGGGGCCTCCTAATTTACTTTTGCCCAGGGCCCCAATTAGTCATGGTCGGGGCCTGCACGTAGAAATTGGGTAAAACAGTCGTCAGAGATGCTGGTAATATAGTCTGCGATTTTGAAGTAGAAGGCTACATTTTTCTACTTCTGAACTCATTTTATTGCTTTTTGATTTTAGGCAAGTGGTACAATTTCTTGAGTATAGCTAAATAATATTTAGTGTTATAATTATTAAGCTGTAAGCTGGCTCTTAAGCTGTTTGATCAGTGTGAAATAACCTTTTAACTGATGTGTGTAACGGGAAACGCAAAGTGATGTAGATTAGATGCTAGGCCACAGTTTTTGTAATGACGTCATTGCGGGCAAAGTGGCCACAAAGAGATCCGCCAGATAGCTGTTTGTCCGGAAATTTTTTTTTTATTCATTGTTCATAACAAAATACCGGGTTAGCCAAAAGTTCGTTACAACTTTAAAAACTCATAAAAAGGAAAGAAATTCTGATAAAGGGGTGGGGTTCGCCAGAAAATGCTCACAAGGTAGTCGGATTATTTTTATCAGCAAAAAAAATTTAGTTAAAAAATCACATGTAGAGGGCGCTGACGACCCGAAACACAATGAACAGGACAACAATATGCTCCATAAATTTGTTCTTCCAATAACAAATGTTCAACATGACCTCCAGAACATTCTACAACATATTTACTGTCCTGTTCATTATGTTTCGGGTCGTCAGCGACCTCTATATGTGATTTTTTAACTAATTTTTTTTTGCAAAAAAAATCCGACTACCTTGTGAGCCCTTTCTTGCAAACCGCACTCCTTTATCATAATTTCTTCCTATTTTATGAGTTTTTAAAGTTCTAACGAACTTCTGGCTCACCTGCTACTACTCAAAAGTATTTTCTTTGAAAGAAAGAAGAGATGTCGTGGCAATAACGTCTGCAGAGAAAGGCTTACACTCGACATTTGCAGTCTGAATGTTTGCTGGGGTATCCTGTATTCCTCCATTCGTCATATTGATACTCATATTACTGTTTATCTTGTAACCTTTTAATACCTAAGATATTACAAAACATAATACTTATTCTTAATGTGTGTTACTTTGTATGTTAATTAAATACAGAATTTGTCAGAGGAGAAAGGCTGAAAAACTATTAAATTCTATTTGGTGGAGTAAGAAGATCTCTAGAAAAAAAGTGTAATATATGCAACTCTATTATAAAGAACATATTGTTATACGGAGCAGAAGGAGGGAGAATTATGGAGACAGAAAGAAAGAAATTGGTGGCAGTAGAAATGGATGCCCTAAAAAGATCATGCAGGATATCAAGAATAGAAAGAATAAGAAATGAAAGAATCAAGGAAATGATGAAAATAAAGGCAACCCTATTAGATGATATTAAAAAAAGAAATTAATCTGGTATGGTCATGTTAAAAGAATGAATGATGAAAGACTACTCAAAATCACATTCAATTTAAAACAAATAAACAAGGGAAACGGGGAAGATCATGGAAGAACTGGGTGGATGATATTGCAAAGGCAATGAGGGATAGAGGTTTGGAGGAGGAATGGATCCTTGAACGAAAAAAATGGAAAAGGACTGTTGTAGATTCTTCGGATGGCGGCATCTGACGCCATAAACCGAGTTCATATATATATATATCAGTGGCGTGGTGCCCGGTCATCGCTGGATGCGGCGATGACCAAGCAATATTTTAAAACTCTTAATAAGCTTTTAAAACTCTACGATCCAGTTTTAGCAGAACATTTGGAGTTCATGTATAAGTGAAGGTAAGATTTAAAGTTTCTTTTTTGAACATTCAACCATTGAATTTTAGAGTTAATAATTTTTCACCACAAACTTAAATAATTGCGATGACCACCGAAAATTTTCACGCCACGCCACTGATATATATAATATATATATATATATATATATGTTGATTAAATACAATTCATCCTGAATCAATGTGATTTGTTCATTTACCTATTTTGGCAACTTTGCCCAGCAAAGCGACCATTTTGTAATTTTTCTTTTAAAGTGTACATTTTAAAATGAATAATAATTAAAAAAAAAAAGAGTAAAATAGCAATTGAAACAAAAGTTATTATAGTAACTATTGGTATTTGTTTCTAGAACTTTACTGATTAAGGGGTCTCAGGACTCTTAAAGTTTCAGAATTTTCGAAATTTCAAATTTTTTTTAGATGTTAAACTCCTATCTTTTCTGAACATTTTGATATAATTGTTTTCTTGAAATTCTCATTAGATCAGAAGTTATGGCTTTTAGAATTCAACCAGCTTAACAGCTAAAGCGGCGTTTCCGAAATTTCGAAGTCATTTTTCTCCAAACGACGTTTTTGGGCATAATGCGCACGATATCTCAAAAACTTCTGAATATTTTTTCATGAAATTTTCAAAACATATATTTTATGTTAGCCTGTATAAACTGAACTTAAAATTTTATGTTTATTTCTCAAGAAATACTTTTTTAGGGGATCATACTATTGAAAGTTTCAAAATTTTGTATTAACTAAATACAACTTAGTACTAAGAATGTAAAAATGCTTTAAATAGAAATTTATTTAGGTTCACGGTAATTACTACAGTCTTAAGTATAAATAGGCACGAAAAAATTCATTCTAGTTGCAAAATTTATTTTGTAATCCAGCGCGTAAGATGTTATGCCAATTTTCTGCTCTACAAATGTCTGACAATTTGGAGCGGTAATTCTGCATCTTGCAATTTTTTAAATACATGAAATGAACGAACATACTTATATCTTTCATCCCGATGAAAATTGTGTTCTTAAATCATATACATTTTAAAATATTAAACGTTGAAAATGGTCCTTTTTACCCGACTGAAAAGAAGGGTTATGTGTTTCATGCGTATCTGTGTATGTGAATTTCTTTATACCTTCGAAACATCCCAACGGCTGGATAGATTTTAATGAATGAAGTCTCTATCCATTTGTCTTAACCGTCCAATGGTTATAGGATAGGTTTTGTTTTTATAAATTCAAAATGGCTGCCGTAAACTACAAAATGGCGGTAGAGACGAATTTTTTTTTACGTACCCTATTGAGTGGCATATCGTTGGATAGGTCTTTCAAAATGAAGACGATGTTTCATTGACTATTTTGAAGTCAGAAGTTCCGTATATTACACAACCTGGAAGTTGTGTACTTTGGATCTCTATCTTTACTGTAACTCTAACCTTCATAATAGTTGGAGGATCTATAGGCCTCATCAAAACAGTGTTTGTAGATAGGGACTTATAATTAAACACAACTTAAAAGTCATCAATACAAGTAAATAAAAAAAAAGGTAAGTAATATAAAAAATAGTTTCATATTGATGAGAAATAATTAATTAGTTCGCTTTTTACGCAGTCGGGTTTTTTTTTTTTTTAATTTAATATATTTATTCTTCATTTTTTTCCAATTTTAAGAGTCCTGAAACTCCTTAAAAATCTATCATAAAAATCCATCAAACCTTAGAATGGCCACATTATTCTTCTTTCTTCTATATTATTTTTGTAAAAGTAAATGTCAGAAAACTCTTTTCCTCAATTTTTTGCAGTGATAGTGAAGTTTTTACTGCTCATCTACTGTAATATCAGCTAATCCTTTTAAATCCTTACCTCTTGATCTCACTCAATCATTTTGCATCAATTACAGTCTATAACGAAAGCAAATAACTGTATTCCTCCAACTGTGAATATCTCTATTGTGTCTTTTTTAAGAGCAGGTTTCAGTTTCTTTACACCGCTGAATGCTATAATCGATAACTGATCTGTTCTTTTATGATTTTGTCAGGCTGAATTTTCCTATTTTTTTATTTCTTAGCGAAAAAAAAAAGAAAGAGAATAATCCCTTCTCTTCCTCTTTGTTTTTACCGATATTTCCTTCACCGCCAATGCACCAGACCGTTTCGAAGAGACAGTATCTTCAACTTTTCTCAGATTTTTAAAGGATTATTTGCCGAATCTTTGTGACATCAACCATGGTTACTTTCATACATGCTTTTATATAGCTTTATTTTTTAAAGGAACAGTATTATTTTTGTACCTTGAGAGAATTTCAAGGGCAGTAAATATAAAAGATTGTATAGTTAACTTTCTGTTCTAAATTTGCTCGCGGGGAGATTTACATAAAGAAGTTTCTACTTCTTTGGATCTAAATTTTCGATTTTTAGCACTTTCCAACATAGCTGAACAGTTGCAATAAAAATCAACACAATAAAATTCTACTACTATAATAAAGTTCTACTATTACAATAAAGTTCTACTTCTTTGGATCAAAATTTTCGATTTTTAACACTTCCCAACATAGTTGAAAAGTTACAATAAGAAATTACTTGTTAAATAACTTATTGTTTATTAGAAATTTTCACATTACAATTATTAAATATCTTATTGGCTGTTCTCTAAACTTTCCTGAAATTCTATTGGCCAATAAACTTGATCTTTGAATCCGCTTACATGGCCTGTTTCTTCAAATTTCCTATCGTAATTCTATTGGCTAATACACTTTATCTTTGAATCCGCTTCTCTTACATTGGATGTTTCCTAAAATTCCCTAATTCTATTGGCTAATAAACTTTATCACTGAATCCGCTTCTCCTGCATATGTTTCAGCAAATTTTTTTCTGAGCAATCATATTTTGCACTAATAACGGTACTCTATGTTTGTCGAAACTAATTTGCAACAAGAAATGAAGTGTTTTGGTGCTCTGAACGTTGTTTTTATCTATTTATAGTTGAAAGGTGTTTTATGAATTCGGTTTGTCTGTCCGTCTGCCTGTGCGCGCTCTAACTGGCGTGTAAATATACTCGGATTTTCATGCAATTGATATATGTTAATGATGATTACCGTGGTGGTATTGAATATGAAGTGTGTAGTATTAATCGTTCATTTACAAGGGCACTCGAAAGAATTAAGTTATATTATGATCAATGGGAAAAATCGTTTGTAGTGTATTCTAATAGACTTTACACTATATTTCTTATACTTCTATAGACATTACGCTACTTCAAATGTATCGAAATTGCTATAAATCACTGAATTTCACTACAAGATGATTACGATAGAATAGGGCATTCATAGCATTTGTCGTTTATTTACAGGGACACACAAAATAAATCGGTTACAGTACTGTCTTTGAGCAATAATTGCTGTAAGTGCGTCTTCAATTTCGGTGTGTGCTTTTAAATTTAACTAATATTTTGGATGTTACTCCTTGTGTATAAATCCTATACCTCGTATACAGGGTGCATAAAGTAATTCACGTACCGTTCTCCTTATTAGAGGAAATTCTATGAAGGGGGAATATTCCACTGTGGTATGTATTTCCTAATTAAACTAAATTTTTGCATGCATGTAGTTTGTAGATACTCATCTATATAACATATACAGGGATGCTCAAAGAATTCAGATAATTTTCCGACTACAGATGGGAATTACTGAAATTGGGTTTTTAGGTGCGTTCGTCATTATATAAATACGTAGCACCTATAGTCGTCGTTCGGTCCGTCCGTTTGTCTGTCTGTCCGTCCACATACAACAGAGCAAAAACTACCAAACCGAATGATCTGAAATTTTAACTCTATAATTGTTGCAAAATTTTGTCGTGTCATGTCAAATTTTTTGAAAATCGGATGTATAGTTTAATGACAGGGACAGTCAAAAGTTTTCCGTTACATTACGTACGGCCAATGGAAAAAAATATTTCAAGTGCATTTTAATGATGTTACAGCCTTTCGATCAGAATGAAATTGATATGTACTTATGAAGTGCACGAAAGTATACATTCAGTACAATATGCGGTGCAAAAAATATTTATAAAACTAGTTATAGTACGAACGCACCACATTTACCACGTTTGACGTGCAATTTCCAATTTGTTAAATGTATTATGTGTTTCCAAATGATTCAGTTAGACCATCCTATTTCCAGCTTATTAAAAGGTGACGTTTTGTTACATTCTTCTGAATGTGTTGGAAAGTATTTCATAATCTATGCTTGACGCGTGTTTTTTTCTTTCTTGCTTATTCCTTTATTTATTTGGCATTTTTTAAGTTTGTAGCTTGTTGCCCTAAAGCGGTTTCGTGACATTTCAACTTCTTACTTTTGCTCATTGAATGTAACGCCGCTCGTTGAACGTAATACTAATTGTAGTAAAATTTTAAACTTGTTTTTCTCGAAATCCTGTTTTTCAAACTGGGCTCCCCTTAGTCTCGAGAACTATTGGACCGAATTTCCTTCATTATTTAATAGAAAGCTGTTCGATTTTGCTGAAGATTATACCACCGAAAAGTGTAATTACCACTGATTAAATATTTTTCAGAGCTCGGAAAAGAGAAAAAGAGGCCGATTTGTAACCTTTTTTGTTCAAATGACCGCCATTTTATCTAAAATCAACTTTTAAAACTAAATAATGGTACAAGCTCCAGAGAATTGAGTGCCCTTTCATGATAGGGTGACCCAATTTGTTTGAGTTACTTGTGACTGGAGGAAAACTTTCGCCCGATTGGAAATGCATAGCGCGCATCTGCAGCCGCCCTAGACATAATATTTGTTTTTTAATAAATGTAATGCACCGTAGTTAACATTTTGTTCTAAACTTGCTCGCGCGGATATTTACATAAGGGGAAAATCACCTTCTTTGGATTCAAATTTTCTATTTATTTTATTTTATTTATTTATTTATTTTAACCATTTGGAAAAATGGTTATTGTCCTCGTCAGGGTAGGAAATCAAAAGCATATCTGAAGCTTTTTATTGGATGAATCCGTATTTTATTCGTTTTCTGATGGGTCTATACAGTAATCTGTTTTCCCTTTACTTTCAACAGAGATGGATACTTCTGTTGCCACTATGACAAAAAAGTAATAAAAACTACAAAAAAAAATTAATAACTCGGAAACAAATTGAGATACAGCTTTCAAACAAATTGCATTTAATAGTACATTTTTTTCTCTATACGACGGTGTAAAAAGTAATATTGTGGATGTTTAGAAGTTTAAAAATGAAATTTCATTTAAAATGGGTCGTCAGATTTCTTGGAAATCTGAAGATGGAAAAGCCTTTTTCCGAACAGCCAATGAAATGCTTGGATAATACGTGAGTTTCAGGTGGATAATACGTAAGTTTCAGGAAATCTGACGAGTCGCAGGCGATTTTTGTCGCTTGCAATTTTTACGTGTAATAACACTATTAATGTTTAATTCATGGCGTGCATAATGTAATGATCAACTCCGTGCGATTTTTTGTGTCTTAAATTTTAGTCTTTGAAAAAATCATTTTCCAAATGGTCGTTGTAATTTGTTAAATTGCATTTTTTTTCTTGTAAAGGACTTTGCCAGTGGCTTAATAGTTTTTTTTTTTTTTTTTTTTTTTTGCTTCCCTTAAATGTGTAGATTAGTGCTCCCGATGGGATACGTATTTCAGTTATACGTTTAAACGATATACGTATAATACGTTTCTATATGAAATACGAATACCTTAAAATATACGTTTAAACGTATCCGGATACGTATAAGGGTACACCGGTTAAGCGTATCTTTAAGCATACGTACATTTAAAGTATACGTACATTTAAAGTATACGTATATTTCAAGTATCGTATTTACTTTTAATAACAATGGACCTCAGTCTTACGTCACTGAATGAAGAATAAGATGGAAGTCGGTGGAGTTATCGTAACAATCTGCATATTACCTTTCATATATAAGATCTTTATTTTCCTCTATAAATATTTTAATTAATTTATGTTTCTTCTAATTCCATCTTATGGTGTTGAGATCAGATACCCCGGTTATTTTTTATATTTTGTGTATATAATGTATACAAATTGTATTCATTGTAAATAACTAGTAAAATTAATCACATTTTGAGCAAAGAATGAGAGTATAAATGTTTCAGATTTATTGTGAATTCTTGGTAAATATGGTTTTTTTTCTTTTTAATCTTTTACAAATTCTTTAATCGTGTGTGTTTCACTCAAAGTTGCACCCGGGAGCAAATGTTATTCTTTCCACGGAACTAATGTTTTCTACTCTGTTAATGTATAATGAAAATCCATTTTTTTAATCATGACACTTGTGGTATTTTTTATGCAAAATGTTAGAGCATCACGTTTAAGATTTGTTAATATTGAAAAATATCATTTTTTGTAGAAAGTACCTATAAATTTCGATTACTTATAGACTGGCAAATAATCGACTTGCAGGTTTTAGAACGCAATTACACATGCTTAAAAGAACTTGCCTTCTATTTTCGTTTTTAGAGTAAAACATATTTTCAAAATATTTTAAATTTAGAAAACAATATTCTTGAATACAATAAAAATATGATTACAAAACTTCCCAGGAGTCGGTTTGATCAGTATCACTATAAAATATAAAGTAAATTTAAATCTGTTCTGTGACTGCATGCAAAAATAATGTTTCGCGCTAAGGGACCATGCCATAAATCAAAAGAAGCTAGGTGCTGTGCTACAGATCTGCGAAAGATAGCTTTGAAGCTACCCAGTACCAATAGTAAAACATTTGATAATTAATAGCTTAGTTTTTAGGGAAAACAACCAAAATCTAAAATGAGGAAAAATATTCAGATTTTTTTAAGTACCTGCACAACAACCAGAAGGTACGTAAACCGCAGGCCATCGTGGTTCTTTGAACAAAGTATTGCGATGGCCCCGGTAAACCGCGAGAATACAGGACTCTAAAGAATATTTCTCAATGTCTCTAATCCGCAGATAAGCATTAAAACATCTATTTTCATGCCTTGAACGAAAAACGTTTAGATGTTTATACGTTTAACCGCTTGGGTAAGATCCGTATATACGATGTACCGTATATGCTGTTTTTCATAGTACATATAACCGCCGTAGTCATATTATACGTATCTGAAATTCGTATTCCGTATAATACGTATTATACGTATACTCTTATAAACGTTTAATAGGGAGCACTAAGTGTAGATTGTTGCTCTAAAGCGGTTTCGTGACATTTCAACTCCTTACAGAATTTTTTAGTCCCCGATATGCTATTTCTTTTGCCCAGCAATTAAAATGCCGTCTCTAAAAAATGACGTTCCGTTGTATAATCCAGCCGTAAAACAAAGCATATGTCCCATTGTACGGTTAAATACTCTACTGCAGTTGTTTTTTTTTTAACTTCTAAGCATCGCACATTTTCATTTTTATACCGTCGTATTGGGGGAAAAAAGTACTTTTCGATGCAATCTGTTTGAAAACTGCATCTCAATTTATTTTTCAGATATTAATTTTTCGGTAGTTTTTAGCGCTATTTTTTTAATGTTGGCAACGCAAATACTTCATTTCTGTAAAAAATAAAGAAAAAATAGTTGGAAAATAGTAGTTATATCTTTTTGTTGCCATTTTCCCATATAAACGGGGGGGGGGGGGGATGCAGTTAAAATACATGTTATTTTGAAAAAAATATAAAAAACATGGAGCTATTATAAACTATATTTAATTTTAAGTATCTATATTAATATTACAAACACATGAAGGCATATGAATCATTAGATTCATTTTTTTTTTTTTACACACAAAATAATTAAATATATAATTAAAATGTCAAGAAATATAGTGCAAAAAGTCCGGAGGTGATATTTCTTATCTTTGTAACCCCCCCCCCCCCCCTCCAAAAAAAAAAATCGTAAAAATCACGTAAATTTTAGGCCAAAGTAGTTGAACCTCCCAAAAAAGGAAGAATAAAAGAAAAGAAGAGATATAAAGAATGCTTATAAATACAGTGGTGGCCAAAATTGCGGACACTTTTAGGTAGCTTTCATTACAAGAAGTAAAGTGTTAATTTTTTGTGTAGCAATAATACTAAAATACCCAAACATAAATACGTTGAATTTGCAATTTTTATAATTTTATGATATGAATTATGAATTATTAAATTAATATTCGAAAAAACTATGAATTGCAACCTACAATTTTTTTGGTGGATTTAGATTGATTAAGTCCTACTTTAAAGAAATCCAAAATTTCACATTTTTCATCCAAGTAGTTTTCAAATTATGCTTAAAAAACGGCAAAATGGTGGTTTAAGGGACCGTCTATGATAGAAGTGACTAGATATTTTGAAATTTCTTATGTTATCCTGTAATGTAGCAGTCTTCAATGACTGCTTGAGTGGCGCTTAAGATGCCTTAATTAAGAAGGGGGCTCTCTCGGTCAACAATTGAGTACCGAACTTCAATTTGTATACAACTCCTAAAATACGCGTTTCAAAATAATTAATTTCTCGGAAACTTATTGTACGAATTTAAAAATTTGTTTTTTGCTAGTTGAAGGGCGTAGAATTCATTTATAATTGTGTACAGCTATTGAAAAAAATAAAGTTATGGTTCGTTTTAATATATAGATGGCCCCCTAAGCAAATTTTATATACATCATTTAAAAGTAGACTTTATTATCAATCGTGTGGTACTGGTAGCTTTCTTCTACGATAATTTTTTGCAGAGTTAGTAAGGAGTGTTTACTTTTTTTTTTTTTTCTTTTTCACGACTGTACTACACTTGAAATGATGCTAAGGTCTGAGTATATTGATGTTCAAAACAAATTCTTACATCAAAAAAACGTTTTGTTATCAGTAGATATCAGTAAAAAAAGTTGATGTCTGGGTATTAACAGCATGTTTCTGCGATTGAAGATATTTCTGACAGTTTAAACGGCTAAGCCTGTCTCACCTAAGTTTATCAGGTTAAGAATCTCTTGTTAAATTACTTTTATGGTTTCTTCAACATGATGCGGTTGGGACATTGCCCTTTAATTTAAAACGGTGAAAGAAGCAGCAATTTTTTTAATTAGAGTTTCTAATTACTGTTTATTATTTTATCTTTACTGGAATTATTTGGCATTACCTTGCGGATTGCAGTGTCATTAAACTATAATTCTGCAAGAGACTGGCTCTTGAATCTATTAATATTTTTTGGTACTGCCAAATTAACATTTTATGATTTTATTAATCTGTAACAACTTTATAAACTTATTAACGAAATATCCAACGCCATGTTTGAAGTGTAAAGGCACCAGTGTGCAACATCTTAAGTACTGTTTTTCTCATACTATCATGGACATTTCTATTAAAAACTCCATTTTTTTCTAAGAATTTTTTTTTTTCATACAACGTTTCAGAAAAGCCCAAAAATATTGAATCAGAGTTAAAAGATTTATTTTTAAGTATTTTTTCCCTCCTTTTATCAGTAAATCACTGCAAATTTTAGCAAAATAACTTAAGCACTGCTTTTCTCATGAATATTTCTAATAAAAACTCCATTTTTTTTTTCGAAGAATTTTCTTTAATACAGCGTTTTAAAAAAGCCCAAAAATATTAGATCAGAGTTAAAAGGTTTTTTAAGTATTTTTTTTTCCCTTGTATCAGTAAATCACTCCAAACTTTAGCAAAATAACTTAAGCACTGTTTTTTCTCATAGCTATTTCTAATAAAAACTCCATTTTTTTCTAAGAATTTTCTTTAATACAGCGTTTCGGAAAAGCCTACAAATATTAGATCAGAGTTAAAAGATTTTTTAAGTATTTTTTTTACTTTCTTCTATCTTCAATATATACGAAACTCTTGCCTAATCAACAGCAGACATAATTACGAGTAGGGGAGAACGGGGCTAGTAGGCGCAGTTTTTAATTATTGATTTTTATTAAATTTTTGTTTAAGTTTTTTATGAAACTTTAACTTATTGAAACTTTTAAAGGACAGGCATTGGGCTATAAATACCCAGAGTTTTGAGTTTGTAGCTACTGTAGTTTATGTTTAGCGGAAACCTAAAGAAAAAGGAAAATTATGTGCCAACCTACCCCGTCACGGGGCAAGTTGCCTATACCTATGGGGTAAGTTGGCACACGCTTTATAAAAATTTAAATGAAGCTCAAATAAGACACGTAGTTAAGAGAAATCAATTTCATTATTATCAGTAAGTTTAAACAAAGGCGTTATCGCCGTACAATGTAAATTCTAAATTATACAGACATAAAAATAACGAATAAAACATTAACATTGAGTAACTTCTATCCTACTCGATGTCATCATCAGAATTATAGCTGTCATAAATTAAAAATCGAGTGTCTCCGTTTGGGCAAGCCTCGTGTGCCCAAAATCTTGCATTGCAACCACTTTTCTCGGTGTTTTCTGTTTTTCAAGCTACCAGCACACACCAGACACCGAGCCAACTTGCCCCGTGTTCAATGCGCCTATTAGCCCCATAATAAATTTCTTCACAAAAGTGACACGCAACCATCTAAGCATAAATAATCCAAGTAAATCACATATGGGGTAGGTACAGTTAATCATACACTAACAAAAACTACACAAGTTAAATCGCAATTAATAAGATAAGTATTGGAAATTAGAAAAAGAATGAAGCAACAAAAAATTTACTTATAAGTGCAAAAAACAGAAAAATCGTAATAAATGTCCACTGCACGTAGGTAACGCTGCAAAACTAAAATGAGGATTGTAAAAGGCAAGAAGAAAGGTACTCTGTGACTGGTTGCTCAATCTATCCACAAACAAGGCGATTTATGAGGACTGCGCCTACTTACCCCTGTAGCCAACTAGCCCCGGTCTCCCCTACTATGTACTATCATGCCTTCTTTGATTTATTTTTTGTATTGTAATATCAAGCGTCTAATAAAATAACATGGGAATAAATGTTGAATTTTTAATATTGTGAAATAATGTTAGTTATCAAAGAGTTAATATTGTAAATCAGAGGTGAAGCAGGAAATCGAGAAATCTAATCCTACATAATACTGAATCGTTTTATAATTGTGAATAATGTGCGTATCTAAATCTTCGTCAATTGTTTAACCTCGTTATTTGCATACTGCAGACAAACAAGAGTTGGAAGATGCCGGCATTCCTCAAGTATTCATGACATGTAATGTTGCATTCCGTCCCAGTATGACCTTCTGGTGGGGACAATATGCTGCGCGTGCTACTCACCTAACCCTTCCTTTCCCGTTTAACGCGTTGAATCTGGGACACCACGAAAGACACCATTTGCTGGACTAGTGAAGAAAACAGGTTAAAGCGAAAGCTTCATTCATTGTTCGTATGGAACAAACCTCTCATGCATCTTTAGGTAACATAGAGGTCAGAAGAAGTGGAAAAGGAGTTTGTTTATAGTATTTTTCCTTGCTGGGATAGTAATGGACTATTTGGAGATCTCAAAGATGACCCGGAAGCAACCTTGAAATCATTCTAACCCGGTTAGTGGCACGAAGAAAATATAAATATCGGGAGAAAATGAGATTAACGAATCTGGGCGATAGGGGACCCTCTGGGTGTTTTTACGAGAGCGAAAATGTGTTATGTTTTTGTGATCAGAATTGGAATGAAAGGGTAAGGCAATATAAATTGAAACTAGGAAAAAAAGGGGGACAAACAATGTTATATTAAGGCCAGACGTATTTGGATTTTAAAACTAATTTTTTTTTTAATGTATTTATTAAATATGCGGATATTTATAAAGTAATAAATAGTACGCTAAGATGTAACTCTAGAGATGTGAAATCCTTTTCAAGATTCCATCGCAGCTTCATAAAAAGAGTAAACAAAGAAGAGAAATAAACTTCCAAATATTGAAATTTTATGATACAAAATCGCATTTCTAAGTAACTGGCATAACATCAAATGTTAGATGTTAAAGTATAGATGTTAAGGGGGCACAAGACCTTTGAGTTTGTCGAAATGATCAAAAACATCACCTTTTTCAAAGTACCGAAATACAAATAATATGCAATGAAGATCTTTCTTTTCGCTTTCTGCCTAAAGTATATATTTTTAGCTATAGTATCCAGCAAAATAAAAATTGTGTATGCAAAATTAATATTTAAATTTTAAATTTAAAAATTCATCTCACTAATGTATGAATTATAATCATCAAGTGCTGCGCGCATGATTAAACTCTAAATTAGGCATATAGAAAACAACATTTGAACAAAATAGAATCATAATACACCTACTTCTAAATTGAAATCAAACTATATACCAAAAGTTTTGTTTAAAATTTAATTATAACAGAAAGTAAAAAACAATTCAGAATTTAAAAAAAAAAAAAATCAAGTTTTTCCAGTGCAAAAAATAAATAAATAAATAAATAAATAAATAAATAAATAACCAAAATATGGGATTTTTTTTTTTTTTTAGCATGAAGACAATAAAGAAACGCGTATTTGGTTATTTTTTTAAGCTGTAGCTTATATAGTTTATATACTTTGAAAGTAACAGTGCGCGCAAACTCCAACATGCCTAATCTGAGAAAACGTCTCCCGAAGTTTCAATATCAACGGACTCACCCTCTGTAAATGATTATAACTCAAGAAATAATGCAGATTTTTGAATGGTTTTTTTTTTAATACTGTAAAGCAATTTTTAAAAATTAAAAATGAATCAAAATCTGAAAACTGATTTTTCGAAAGTTTAAAGGTCCTGTGCCCCTTAATTCTTAAAATATTGATGCAACTTGAGCGGCACATCCGATGTCCTCTCGCATCGCACCACTGTACCGCAACACACCACTTCAGAACCATGGTGAAGTTTGTCACAAATTATCCTATTTATTTTATTTTATTATAATATCATATATATGTTTCATATTTCGATTAAGAACCCTCTATCGATTACTTTTAAAATTCAATAAAAAAAGAAAGAAAACAAGAACGAAAAATCCGTAGCGTCCAGCATAGTTTATGAAACACTTTCCAACGCCTTCAAAGTACTGTAACAAAACTTTACAGTACTATCCGCTCTTGGCGACCAGTTTCGTCTCCCTTAAAATTTATGTTTGGGAAAGCATGCTAAGCATTGTATCATGTTACTTTTATTCATAATTTAATTTACTTGGACCCCCTTAAATATAATTAACATAATCCCTTAAGCTAATATTAGTTTTTGTTGCATTAAAATAATATAATTCCTTAAGATAATATTAGTTTTTGTTGCATTAAAATATCTCAATTTGTTGATTTTCTGTAAGCAAGTAAACCCCATTGGTTTACAATGGAAGTCTATGGGAATTTGGCGATATATCGCCAAGTTTGTGATAAACTTGGCTGCATTTAGCGACAGAATAAGGTCCCCCTATGGTAACCTCCCCTTATAGGTATGAAGATGCATAAGTGCTGTTCAATAACCAATGAGATGCGTTTCATTCGGGCGTTGCTATCAAACAATTAACAAATAATCGCGATTTCTGTGCCACGCACGATAGCGTAATATATATATATATAGATGTTACGGTAAAAGTTCATATCTAAATAAACAATTTAGAATATGTATAACGCATTCGTAAACCGTATTCGAATTTTCTTCTGCAGTCCTGTATAGTCCTGTATAGGACTATAGGTTTGTGTGTATACTACCTGGTATGATAAAAAAAATCAATTAAACTAATAGCACAGTTGAAAATTCTTATTTTAGTATCCATAATTTAACATTTAAATCAATTATCCAAATGCGCCATTTTCTTTTTATGTGAATGGTAAAATTTGAAATCTTTTGAAACCCCACGGAAAAGCTTTACGGCGTAAAGAAAAGTGTTCTATATTTTTCGAACAAATGAACCATATCTAACAAAAAACTATGCAGGTAATTCCGGGTACCTCACCAGCCTACCTACATAATTACAAATTAATCGGATGCTTTTTTCGGCAGTTGTTACCAAACGTAACACATAGGCAGACACCAAAATCTTTCAGTTCTCCACAGTAAGTCTTCACTTGACTTTTCTGCAATTATATAGTTTTCCATCCGTCGGGACTACGAATTTATTTAGACATTAGTTCGTTATAGACAAGTTTATTTTTCACAGCATTTACTGTGTACTTCCAAAATTATTTGTATCATGCGCAACAAAAACTTTTCCAGTATACTTTTGCAAATAAATAAACTGATACAAAAACCGTAATTTAAGACGACCTATACCATAATGACATGGAAAATGCACAATTGGTTGCTCATGCACTTAAAGATTGATCATGTTCTCGATTTAGAGAATGCGCAAATTATGAAATCTAATTGCTCGTATTCATTAATCGTGCATTCCTTGAGGGTTAGATGACTTTTTTGGCTGGATCTCCAACTAACGAAGCTACCCAGGTTTTGGCAGATTATGCTATCCTTGTTAAACCGTAATTTTAACTGTTTTAATTGTTGTAGTTCTTGCATGTTTTGTGATTGTGTACGACTATTGATGAGGGCTATGGAATGTAGCCGAAACGTCTACTTTTACAATAGTTTTTAGTATTTTTATCCATGTATGTTTGTAGTATAGGTGCAGATTTACGGTCGCCAGTCACCACGTGGAGACTAAATTTTTTGCTGTGGCGACTAATTTTCAGTGCCTTAGTCGCTAGAGATCAATTTCCAGTGTTCCCAATCCCCGTCGCGGAATTTTGATATTTTTTTTTTCTTTTGCAAATAGAAAAGCATCTGCTCTTTTCACTGGCCGGGATCAAGTAAGACCTTGATAAAAAGGCAGGGAATTTTTGCGATCTCAGTGATTATTTAAGGGTTTTGGATCATGGAGTCGCGAAGATAGAGAGGATTCCGAACTCTGAAGAAAAAAGAACAAAAAGAAAAAGAGACTCGCACGAAAAAATACTTAACGCCAGGTATATTCTTGCCCTGTAAATGTTTTCTGCAAGTGCGAGATTTTTATAGTGCAAAATAATCTTACATGTTCCTAATTTTTTTATATGTATACTTTAATATGACAAAATCAAAATAAGAAATAAAGTTTTCCTAATTTTTCCCATTATCATGACTGCTTGTCTTATACATGTTTTGTTATTCAATTGTATCTTGTCCAACTTTATCTTCTGATTTTTCCAGATTTATATTATACTTTTTTAATATCAAAGTTTCAAGAATTTTAGGATTAAATTAAATATATACATTCGTTATAATTAGTCTGTGTTTTGTTGTACATGTATATTTATTAATTAAACTATTTTTCATCTTGAATTCCTGAGTTTTTTTTTTTTTTTTTTTTTTTTTTGTTTTGTTTTAAGTTTTTTCCATATAAACACTACTGTTTTATGAGTTTGTTTCACAATGTGGTTACTAGATTTTGGTTAGGAACCAAAGTGGCGACTTGAAAATTGGGGTTTAGGAGACACTGACTCCTTAAAAATTTTGGAATCTACACCTTTAGTTTGTAGTCACATAATTTATGTATAATTAATAGTTATCCAGACAAAATTATGCATATATTTTTAAATTTTTAAAAAAGTATAAATACTTTGATTTCATTTAGTTTTCCGCTTCTATTGTTTTAAGACACACAAAAGCGTGTATGGGGTTTAATAGCGCGAATGAGTAAGTAGCACGTGTTTAGAAGAACCGTTATTTTGCTCTTCTTGCTGGCCTCAAATTTTCCTGGCCCGAGCGTCTCTTTTGAAATGATGCCGGTAGCACAGACTTCTAATATAAGTAGACTCCCAATTCCATTGTTCTTTCGGGAAGGTTTTGAATCCAACATCTTTTGATTTCATCGCCAAAAGGGTGCCGTATTTTGGCGGTGATCCCTTTATTGGCAAAGCAAAAGTGCGGTCAACTCAAGACAAACGCAGACAGGCGATGTTTCGGCGGGAATCTGGGGAGAGATTACGAGTAGAAAAACCGGTTTGGCGCGCTAAATCTGCCTTCCATCACGTGATAGAGGGCAGAGATGTAGGAGTCAAAAAAAGGTTGCCGATTTGGAGTCTACTTATATTAGAAGTCTGTGGCCGGTAGCAGCGAAAACCTTTTTGTAAACATAGATTCTGATCCACCGAATTTTATTCTATCCAACTGTATAATCAAGATTCCCTAAATAGTAACTTTATTTTTTGACTTTTTGGCCAGCTTTTCGTGATTTGGCCCTAGTGGCGCTAACATATATGGACCCATGGGGCGCGAGTCCACGGAATAATTTGATCTCTCAGCCCACCGAATTTCAATTGATTTAATTCAGAATTTATTTTTTTAATTTAATCTCTGAAATAAAATTTGGTTTTATTAACGTTCTCAAAATAATTTTGTTTGAAAAATTGCAAGGACATCAATGACTTGCAGGAGCACTTGAAACCCTTCAGCGGATGTGTAGTTAAATTTCTCAAAAAAACAAATTACCTGCTATTTTGCCATCTGTTTTGAAGTCTTCAATAGATAAAAAACTTGGTGACTAAAATGTATGCTTTTCTTGATATTTAGTTTTTTGCTCTTTTAACTATTCCAATGTTATTTAAAATAAATATTAATGTATTTATGAGGAAGAACTTATAATATTATAATTTAATGAAATTATTTTTTAAATTATAATTAAATTATAATAATTTAAAACTTTGCTTTGAGAAAACATAATTTAAAATCGAATTATCATCTTTAGTCATTCGCTCCTCCACACACATGCACACTAAGGGAAAAACTATGTGTGTTATTTTGTCAAAAACTTTTGTGTCCACCCCAATATTTTTGAAAAGTTTGCGCTACTCATTGTCCCCACTGCATTGTAAAAAAAAAAAAAAAAAAAAAAAAAGCGGACTAAAAAACGGAGATTTTACTGGCAATCTAGACGCCAGTACTATTTCCGTATTTTTATGGAAATTTTCCCCCATAAATTACAGAAAATTTTCCGTTTTTCTGATTAAAAACGAAAACTTTTCTGTAATTTATGGGGGAAAATGTCCGTAAAAATACGGAAATAGTACTGGCATCCAGATTACCAGTAGAATCTCCATTTTCTAGTCCCCCCCCCCCCGTTTTTTTTTACAGTGTGTGCATTGGTACTATTAAATTTTTTTTCTTTGCAGACAGGTTCCTTTTTCATATGATTTACTGTGTACTTCCAAAACAATTTGTATCATGCGGCAACAGAAACTTTTCCATTCTTATGCAAATAAATAAACTGATACAAAAAGAACAGTAATATGAGACGACCTATACCATAATGACATGGAGAATGCACAATTTCGCTAAAGTATAAAATACTTTGATTTCATTCTGTTTTCCGCTTCTATTGTTTTAAAACACACAAAAGCGAGTATGGGATTTAATAGAGCGAACGAGTAACTCCTCTTTTTCAATTGGATTGTATTCTTCCAAAACGACAGTCGACACTTTTTTTTTCGCATTCAGTGACTATCGACCCTGAATTTCTGTCTTTTCTCGTAATGCATGTGACGACCCTGAGATCTTTTAAGCAGCATTCTGCATTGGTTTTCGACCCTGAAACGATCGACCTTGTCCCATTAAATTTTTATGAAGTTGATTGTTTGATGAATTCAGAAGGAAGGCGAGCAAAAATAAAGCATGTCGCAGTATTACGCAGAAAAAAAAAAAAAAAAAAAAAAAAAAAAAAAAGATTAAAGTGTGCCGAAGAAGCGTGTCGAAAGATGATTTAATTTCTTGTGATAAAAAAGTAACCAAGGATTTAACATTTTTTAAAGATGGAATTTCATACAGATGGTGCCTATTACTGGTTTAATAATATTTACTTATTATTATTGTTTAATAGTAATAATGTCTGAACAAGAAATTATTTTCTTGGAAATATGTGGTAATTTCTTGAAAAATAAGTGCACTGTAGATAAAAAAGCAATTTTTTTAAAACTATATTAATCCTTTATATTCCAAATTATGAATTCATGAAATTTTCTTTTTTTGAAGCATTTTTCTTGAATTTTTGAAACTACGTTAGAAGATTTAGACAACCATTTAATAAGTTTTAGAAGGATTTTTTCAATTAAAGTTAGTTAATTAAATTTGAATTTATAGGGATTTTGTGCAATATTTCTAACTCCATTCAAATCTTTTATTTAAAATATGTTTTTTTTAGTATTTTATAGAATTAGAAAATGTACAAATATAATGCTCTTACAATAGCAATATAGAAATTTTTCATAGTTGAAACTTTTCCCTTGCAATCTTTCACGTTCAAGAAAAGTTAAAAAGATGCAGTTGAAAAAGAGAATATCCTTTAAAAAAAAAATTTGTTTTGTGCAACCAATAATACTTTTGGAACAAGATGAAGTAAAGTACCTATAACTCATTCTAAATTGTATTACTACTAATCGATGTATTAAATGAATTTTATAACAAGTTATTTTAACGGTACTTTAAAGGGTTAGACTGCTTATTTTTATTCATATTTTATTTTCTTTTTTAGGTGTATAAAATGTTTTATACATATGCTTTCATGGCCAATTGGCATATTTTTGCGAATGTGGTTTGGTGCATCATTAATTCCATTGTTGTTGTATGCAGTTGCAACTGCAAAGAATTTTTGGCGATTTATCACCTGTAAAACACCATGGAAAACACCATGTTTATCACCATGGAAAATACCTTAAAATTAGATAATTAACGAATAGAACTCCGGGGGTGGAAAATTGCACTTTTTGACCATTTTAAACACAAAAGCTCAAATCTTCCGGGAGGGGGAAGATCTCATTGCTGTGGGTAGCCCCTGAATTCAACACTGGTTGTAATAGCCTTTGTTTCTCTTTTTAATCATCCGGTATAGAGTGTTTGAAATTTGTTAGGAGTACTTACTCTTTTATAATTTGTTCATGAAGTATCATGTTTTTTTTTGTTTTTTTTAGCTAATAATAACAGAGTGTAAGAATATTTCACGTCAGTATCAATTTCCGCTTTATATAAACATTTATTTTGTTAATTAAAATAGGAAAAAACCTTCAAAACAACTTTTTATTTTCCAAATGCATGCATTTCAATATGTATGCTTCAAGGTTTCAGAAGTGTTTAAAAGGTAATATTCCATACTTGTACATCTAAAAAAGTTATGTGATGACGTTTGTGTGTTGGTTAATTGCTGTTAATTAATGCAACATGCTTAATAAGTAATTACGAATATTAGAATTAATTATTACTGCCACCCATATTAATTACTGCATTCATTACACGCCTCTAAGGCCCACATATTCAAATAATTGTGACAATTGGAAATCCTTGACACATACCTCATTTATACCCTTGGGGAACAAAATTATTTACATGAAGTTAAAGCCTTTTTTTAAAAATAAAATGGAATTGTTTTCCAATAAAGTCTGCAATTTACTACATAAATTTATCAAAGATTTTGTCATAACATTATTAACTTGTGTCAATGTATATTGCACGAGGTAATATTGCAAGTTTGGCCAGTTGTTAAACAAGCAGATCATCAAATGAAAAATACCCGTATAATACAAATACCTGTAGATAAGAATACCTGCGTATTATATACAAAAAACCTCTTGGCATAGGAAACCCATGCGTTGCATTTGCATTGCATGAGATCTTTCGATTTTTAAGGGAAAAAAGAAATCTAATTTAATTCTATAACATTTCATTGTTTTTTAATTCCTTAAAAGGCGTACAGCCAGCGGAGTGAAAAAGAGCCCAAGGCCGGACTCGAACTCGGGTCATCGATATAGCGCACCGACGTTCTACCAATTGAACCACTTGGAACGATACCCAGCCTGGCACTTCCCACTATCATATATTCGCAAGGCTACAAACGAAGCCATAAGATGGATTTTTTTTTTTTTTCGTGATCCACCGACTCATGGCAAACATGAAACTAAACAGAATCAAGTATCAATGAAATTGAATATATCTACATAAGCCTTGGAAATTTTTCTGTAGGAAATTTCTCAAGCCTTGCATTCAATAATATATATATACATATTTTTTGGTACTACTTGGTTATCCCGTCAACCAAAAATCTATCGCTAAATTATAAGATTAAATGCCAATAATGGTTGATCGTAAATGTCACATTCACTTGACTTGAAGCAAGTTACACGTGTTTATGTCATCAAGTGATTTTTTTATTTAGACGTTTTATTTATATTTTTACTAATGTTGTACTAATTTATTTGTTATTTCGTTATTTAAAGCAAAAATTATGTCAATTTGCATAGTTTGACGATTTATATAATTTGGCGAAATTGGTCGACGGGATAACTAAGTAGTACCTTTTTTTAATTGCTTAAAAGGCGTACAGCCAACAGAGTGAAAAAGTGTCCAAGCCGGGACTCGAACCCGGGTCATCGGTATAGCGCACCGACGTTCTACCAACTACGCCTTTTAAGTAATAAAAAAAAAAAAAAAAGTTATTGAATGCAAGACGGGAGAAATTTCCTACAGAAAAATTTCCAAGACTTATGTATACTTATTCTAATTTAATTAATTTAGAAAAGAAAGATTTATAACATTAACTTTATTAAATTTCTCATTATAAGCAAAAATATATGTTTATAATGTAAATGAACTGGGGATTTCTTAAAGAGAATCTAAAATAAAAATCAACAAACCGATTTATTCAAACAAACCAGAGTACTTTTTATAGCGTAAAAATTAGTTTTCTCAAACAGAATGATTAGTTTTAATCAAGTAAACATTTTAATGTTCAAAAAAAGGGTTTTACAGATAAGCATGATAAATGAACATCATTAACATTAACATTAACACTGAGGCATCTCAGGACTGTTAAAACTGGAAAAAATGAAAAAAAAAAAAAAAAAAAAAAAAAAAAAAAAAAAAAAGAACATTTTCAACATTTAATATCTGAAAATGTATATGATTTTAAAACCAATTTTCAGAGGCATGAAAGATATAAGTATGTTCTTTCATTTCATGTAATTAAAAAATTATAAGATACAAAATTAATATTTATAGGGGGCTTCAAACAGTCATACATTTGCTGAGCAGAAAATTGGTATGACAGCTTACGTGCACGATAGCAAAATTAATTTTGCAACTACAATGAAACTTTTGGTGCCCAATAATACTTTATACTATAGTAATTACTCAGATCCTAAATAAATTTGTATTTAAAGCATTTTTATATTTTAAATACTAATTTGCATTTAGCTAATACAAAATTTGAAAATTTCAACAGTATAATCACCTAAAAAATATCTTCTTTAACAATAAAAAGGAAATTTTAGGTTTAGCTTATACAAATAAACATGAAACATCTATTTTGAAAATTTCATGAAAAAATATTCAGAAGTTTTTGAGATATCTTGCGTGTTGTGCCTCCAAAATTTTGAGAAAAATAACTTCACAGTTTCGGAAAAGCCGCCTCAGCTATTGAGCGAGTATAATTCTAAAAGCCATAACATCTAAAGCCATCTCTTTTAATGAGAATTCCAAGAAAACAATTATATCAAAATGTTTTTAAAAAGGTAAGAGTTTAACATATCGAAAAATTTAATTTCGAAAATTTTGAAGCTTTTGGAGTCCTACCCCCTAACATTATTTTCTTACTCTCGCATCTATAAAATTAATTACGTATCTGAAAATATTTCCTGTGAGAGTTATTAGTATCCTAAAAACCGATATCCCTTTTTATGAAAATTGATTTTAAATCAACTCGGAATCGTTTCAGAAAATCGGTGGCAGCGAAAGAAACTTTGTTTACATAATTGTTTCTTTAAATATCGAAAATATGCTGGTTTCTGAAGTATCTAAAGGTAACGGAAGTTTTTCGGATTCGTGGATAACTTGGAAGAGGTTATTGTATATTGTCGCTCGTGGTTATATCATATTTTCATAGATTAAAGAACATTTTTTCTTTTTATTTTACAATGTAAATAGAAAGAAAGGAAAACATTATTTTTTTTCAAGCGTACGGAGAAAAGCAAGATGACGACATTAAATCAATGGAAAAGTGGATTTCAGAATGCTTGCCTGTAATCTTAAAAAATTACACGCCGTACGAAATTTCCAACATATATGGGCCTAAGACTATATTTTAGAGCGATGCGTGATTATACTATGATGTTTAAGAATAATTAAGTATCAGCTGGGAAGATGCAAAGGTAACAAGTAACAGCTCTTTTTAACAACGTATGTGGCGGAAAGTAAAAAATAATAAAATAATAAAATAAAACCGTTTGTGATTGTAAAAAGCAAATCATCACGGTGAAGAAAAAGAATCCAAATTAGAAATCAGAAAAAAAGAAAGAAAAAAAAAATATAAACATATAATACACACATTGCTTCATATATTAAACATGATAGCAAATGCATGGAATTGAGTCTCTTGTGCCACATAAAAGCAGGAATTTGTGTAAGGTGCTGAAGAAACAATCAGATACCCAATAATGTGACTTCAATTGACGGAGAACTAAATCAATGAATGGTAATTTATTGAAACTAGCAGGAATGACCGAGCTCAAGCTCGGTAAAAATTAGCTTTGTGTATCTCGATATATTATTCCCACTGAATCATTCTTGCTGTTTTAGATATAATGAGCTTGACCTTGAGCAATAGTGTCCCAAAATGTCCCACTAAGGCAATTTTTTCGAACATGCAACCTAACCCAATGCTCTTCTCGAGCCTGAAAACGATGGAATACAAAATTTAGTGAAAATCGTTTGAGCCGTTTTTTAGATAAAATTAGTTTGACCCGAAGTGACACAAAAATGACCCACTAATAGGAATTTCTCGAACATGTGACCTAGACCAATAGTTTTCTCGTGACGAAAAACGGTTGGATATAAAATTTAGTCAAAATCGACTGAGCCGTTTTTTAGATATAATTAGCTTGACCCTGACCCATTGTGACCCAAAATGACACACTAATCGAATTTTCTCGAAAACATGACCTAGCCCAATGGTCTTCTCGTGCCCGAAATTGGTAAAATACAAAATTTAGTGAAAATCGCTAGAGATAAAATTTTAAGATAAAATTTACACACACACACACACACACACAATTTTTGCTCGTATTATAGTAGTACAATAAGATGTGCAGACTACAGTAGAGAAGATGAATGATGAAATTATTGATGGTATAAAGAATATTTACCTGAGAAAATAAGCTGATATGGATGATGTAATAACTGAATTATCAGCGCCACGTCAGCCAAATCCAAATTCCTTATTTTCTGAATTATTTTAAAATTCATTTTCGTTCTGAAACACATCAAATTGTCAGATTCTTTTATTTAGAACCTATAAAATGTGCCGGGCTTGTTTATGTTTTGATAAAGGCAGTATATATTGCAAAAAATGCTGTTAAAGTTGACGTTATGAGCCGAATTCCCCGAAGTGAGAGAGCTGGGAGCGAAAAAAAAAGGTCATACTGAGAAAATAACTGTTTGTTTATAAATCAAGTTCTAATTAATGGAGCGAAAAATTAAAACACACGGCCCCTTATACATCTCTTCAAAAATCACGTCAGCAAGTTTCATGTTTTGACCTTTAAAAATGAGTGACAGAATGTGTCTGAAAATTTTGAATTGTTGAGCGTGGGAATTTTTTTTTTTTTTTTTTTTTAGTACACCTTTAAGAGAAACTCTCATATTTCTAAGAGGATCTCTAGAATTTAGAGGAGCATCCCGGTAACTTTATGATGTGTTTTACGATTTTGATAAATAACCTTGCAACATCTTCACTGCATTAGTCAATGCTAGAAAAAAAATTTCTCTATAACCAAACCAGTAATCTATGATTTAACATGTAAAAGAAATAAGAAGATATTTAATTATTTTATTGTTTCTATTTGCTGTCCACTAAAAGTATCATTTTAAGCATCATATCGCGATTAGATTACTTTCTAAAAGTTTACTCATACGTTTGAAATTTAATTTAGAATTTCCGATCTGAAATTTATTAATTAGGTGCATGTATACATAGAAATACAACATTTTGTTTAAAAATGTTTATTAATTTTGGTTATAAGAATCAACTGCTTGTAAGTATGAAAATTTTAATAACAAACGTGATTCTTCTAAGCGTAACTTACTAACCGCCCTTGGCGGCCAGTTTGGTCTCACTTAAAATTTATGTTTGGGAAAGCATGCTAAGCATTGTATCATGTTATTTTTATTCATAATTTAATTTACTTGGACTCCCTTAAATATAATTAATATAATTCCTTAAGCTAATATTAGTTTTTGTTGCATTAAAATAACTCAATTGCGTTGCCATTAAACAATTAACAAATAATCGCGATTTTGGGGGCACGTACGATATCGTAATATATATATATAGATTGGTTTGCTGTTTTTAATGCAATAACCGCTTTCATCAACTTGGAAATTAAAAAGCATTGAAAGCTAATACACAAATATTGAGCATTAGATTCAATCAAAACATAACACAACGTAATGTTAATGCAATGCCTTTAAATTAGATTAGCTTCAGTTTCTTTTAGTTAAACTATACTAATACCATAAATGAATCCGTTAGTCAAACATTCCGCTAAATACGTTTCTGTTTTTTCGCTTTATTTTCTTGTTTGCCATTTTTAATTTGTTCAAAGATTCGGATGATATTTAGCTACTTTCGTAGTGCTAGACTTCAAAACTAGTTTTATCTTCGTCACCGTATATTCCGTTAATTCGGGTTAACGTTAGACATTTTCCTTTTTAATCTAATAACAAATTTATCAAGGTTAATGTTATTATGTATCGTATTATTTCCTCCTCGCGATGTCAGTTACAGATATTGATTTTATTTTTATTCTTCTTATTTATTTATTTTTACTTTCTTCTATATACAGAAGTAGAAAGTATTGGAATTATAAAAAATTTCGATTTCCGTTTTTAACCCTTTGAAGGGCGGTGACGCCATTATGGCATCACATAATTTTAATCCCTAATAGCCACATTGGCACCGGAATTTTATAATGAAAATTTCACCTTTATTAAGTACGCGAAAATGTACTTTTATTTGTTTACAAATGAATTCTTTTGTAAATACTGGTGTCAATAAATTATTTCAACATTTTACGAATACAAGTACCTTGCCCCTGAAAGGGTTAAGGGATTTATACACTAGGGAAGGGACGGCGAACCTTTTCACATCCACCTGCCAATTTTTTCCAAAAATATATTTTACGTAATCATGACGTGCCAACAAAAAAATAAAATTAATGGATCAAACAAAAATGAATAAAAATTGCTTAAAATTTTATTTTTAGCATTGAAAAATTGATATTTGATGTTATACTTTAGAAATCTATTCTAAAAATATTATTTTTGTTGTCTCATCTTAGATGAGAAATAATTTATATCTGCTTCGAATAGTCGTGGGAAAAAAAGTAAACACCTCTACTAACTCCTCAACAAATTATCGTGAAGAAAGTTACTGGTACCGAATGATTGGAAATAAAGTCTACTTTTAAATGATGTGTATAAAATTTGCTTAGGATATAAAATCTACACATTAAAACGAACCCAAACTTCATTTTTTTTTTCAATTTCAATACCCAATTTTAACAAAATATTTCAAATCTTCGGTTCAAACTATGCCTAGACACCAAATTTCAAGTCATTTGAATGATAAGTTTTTGAATTATTAACATTTAAAATTTAGTGCTTCTAATGTTAAATTACATTTTCATATTTTTATTAATATCTCCTGAAATTATACTCCTAATGTACTTATTTTTTGTGTAGCAATAATACTAAAATACCCAAACATAAATACGTTGAATTTGCAATTTTTATATTTTTATGATATCAATTATGAAATTAATATTCGAAAAAATTATGAATTGTAACCTACAATTTTTTGACGGATTTAGATTTATTAAGTCCTGCTTTATGGGAATCCAAAATTTCACATTTTTCAAGTAGTTTTCTAATTATGCTTAAAAAAAAACGGCAAAATAATGGTTTAAGATAAGTTTATGATAGAAGTGACTAGATATTTTGAGATTTCGTATGCTATCCTGTAATCGCAATCTTGAATGACTGCTTGAGTGGCGCTTAAGATGCTTTGATCAAGAAGGGAGTTCTCTCGGTCAACAATCGAGTACCGAACTTCAATTTGGATACAGCCCCTAAAATGCGCTCGTTAAAAAATAATAAATTTCTCGGAAACTTATCGTACGAGTTGCATAAAAATTTGTTTTTAGGATAATTGAAGGGTGTAGAGTTCATTTATGCTGTCAGAATTGTGTACTGCTATTGAAGAAAACAAAGTTATGGTTCGTTTTAATATTTATATGGCCCCCTAAGCAAATTTTACATACATCATTTAAAAGTAGACTTTATTACCAATCGTGTGGTACCAGTAACTTTCTTCTTACTATAATTTTTTGCAGCGTTAGTAAGGGGTGTTTTTTTTTCCACGACTGTACTTAGTTATTTTTAAGAGAATGCAAGTTGAATTGGACTCTTTTGACAAGATGTTTTTACTTGAATTTTTCATATCTCTAAAAGAATGTCTCACAGAAAAATTGTCAAAATAGGAAGTTCCAATATCTAAAGCTTTTAGTGTCTGGAATTGAATTCCAAGTTGTTATAATTGTACTATCGGCATTTTTGCTTATAATGCCTTTTAACCTTTCTTTTGCGATAATCTCCTAATTCTCTCTTATTCTTAAAATTTTGTAAGCCAATATTTACCTAGATTGGAATACGTTAAGGTACTATATTTCAGTTTATTCAATCTTTAAGACAATGACAACCATCCGAACTAATCAAATTCAGATAAACAGAGACAACATCTAGATTAATTAATGCATTTTGTGAAATTCTACTCTATTTTGATGTAGAACCGGAATCAGTGCCGTGCCAAAAATAATCTGCAGCGTGCCACTTATGGCACGCTTGTCATAGGTTCACCGTCACTGCTCTAGGGATGTCACGAACACGATTTGACTATCTTTGGAAAATTTTGGAAATTTGTGTCTGTATGTATGTATGTGGCACAAATTGTGTGGGATTTCAAGAATACTTCTTTTGCCACAAAAACTCCGACACTTTGACAAGTCTTATGTGGCGCAAACCGACTTTGATTAGGATACTGTATAGGGTCGGGCAATCCGATTTTACCTGAACCCGATCCGAACTGAACGGGTCGGTTGACGCTAATTTTTTTCATTGCCGGTCATATTCGGGTGGGGTTGACTTTAAATGTTTCGGGTTTGAGTCAGTTTTGGATTAGGTTTTGGCACTTTTGGGTCGAGTTCAGATTGACCCGAATTTATAAAAGAAAGTCCTGAGTATTTTTCAAATGAAAAAATTATATATTTCAGTTTAAGGAGTGTATATGAGTTTATTTATATACAAAAAAGATGAAAATGACATTAGAAATACAATTGCAAACTATTTTTCAATAATTGTATAGTATTTTGTTTCACTTCAGGTTCGGGTAGAGATTTGAATATTTCAGGTACGGGTTGAGGGGTATCGGATTCGGTTTTGGGGTTGGTATTTTTTTTTTTCGGATTAGTGTCGGCTTTCGGGTTTACTTTAAATAGAGCTTTCGGGTTTTTGTGGTGTACAGTCCGAAACTTGGATAACTCTAACTCCAATACAATTTTATTTTTTTTATTTATTTTTTTTTTTTTTTTATGTGAACGGATTAATGGAAGACCCTGTAAACAAATACCTTTATATATGTTCTTAAAGCGAACACTTAATGATGTTACATTTTATGTTTAATGGGACAGTTTAATTCAAAATTGGTCAAAATCATATATATATTAAATGAAAGCCCGTTAATTGCGAATATTTTGGCACCTCCTTTTTGCCCATA
The DNA here is from genome assembly GCA_963932465.1 of Maratus speciosus. NCBI lineage: Eukaryota > Metazoa > Arthropoda > Arachnida > Araneae > Salticidae > Maratus > Maratus speciosus. Next base: position 588,161,975 of record OZ010788.1, on the reverse strand, counting down.
CAGTAATTATATCGCGAGATATTGTAAATTTTGTTTATACACTCAGCGCAATTTCCCACACAAATTGAAACTTTAAATGGCTTTTTCTCCATGTTCCTATTTACTTCACTTTCCTGTTTTAAAAATGCTAAGGCCTTTTCTTTTCGTATTTGAGATAGAGATTTAAAATTTTTTGTACATGTTTTTTATTATATATGTGATAAATCTGCGCATGGAAATAGCCTTCCGGTTTTTTGTTATTAAAAAAAATAATAAAAGTATATGAAGATGCGTTAGATTTTATCGTTTTACACTATATGTATCAGAAAAAAAATTATATTAAATGTAATATTAGATGTATCTAAAAATCTATGCGCAGTCTTGTGTAATACACATTTGAAAAATGTTTTTAAAAAATTTGGCAAAAATATCAATATTTAAAAAAGTAGTAGAGATTTTAAAAAAATTCAAATTTTTATAAACTTTTTTTTAAAATTTTAATTAAATATGCAGTTATTTTTTTTTCAAAATATACTTTTAATTGAACATTGAAATGCAGTGAGTTCACCATTTGAACAATATTTTTAAAAATAAACAAAATTGTTGAAAAGGTAAACTGTCCCCTTAATCTGGAAATATATAATAAAACCACGAACGAAAATATACAACGACATCTTCGAGCTAACCACGATTCCCAAAATCGCTTTTTATCTTTAGAAACCCTTTTAACTAATATATTTTCGACACTAGAAGAAACGTTTATAAAAAGATTTTTTTTTCTTTTTTTTTTCTTTTTTTTAATCGCTGATACTGATTTTTGGAAACGTTTCCGAATAGTTCTTGTAGCGTATTAATTAGTTTTTTTTTAAGCTCAGAATATAGGTTTTCGTATTCTATCTCAAGTAAACATACTCATATTCAGTAAACATGTTTCATAAACAAATGAGATAAATTAACAATAATATATTAACATTAAAAGTAATATTATTTTGTTAATATTACATGTATAAATTCAGTTACGTACTTGAAAATTGAAAGGTAAACTAATTTTTTTTTATATACATGCATGAAACCGTTTTTGATCCCTTGAATTGTAACTCAGATTCAAATCACTTCAGCTGCTTGTAGACGTATATTTGAAATACCTTCGTTGCTCATGCCAGAAACTGTAATAGCTATGCAAGATACTGGCTGATCAAACATTATAAAATGAATGGGTTTGCTGAATTTTAGTATTTAATGTACACGCGTTTTACAGCATTTCATATTCGTGAAAACTTTCCAACAAAAATAAATTTCTTTGATCGCGTTCATGGCTTATCAGATTTTTCTTAACACTTGGTAAGTTATATATTTGTAATATTGATGAACATATAGATTGATCAGTATGCTATATTCGTTCCTACACTGATTTTCGTTAAGTCTGACGCGTCAATTAATTTTAAGGACACTCTCAAAAAATATTGATGCTCGCCAAAACAACAACAACAACAAAAAATAAACAAAAAAAAAATGCAATTTAACAAATTACAATGACCATTTGCAAAATGATTTTTTCAAAGACTAAAATTTAAGACATAAAAAATCGCACGGAGTTGATCATACATCACGTACGCCATGGATTAAACATTAACATTCCTGGACCCATCATGAACAAATTTTAAAAGAAATTTCAGTTTTACAATTTTCGGTACTGTAAATTTTTAAACTTCTACGGAACTTGTCATACATTACGTACGCCATAGATTAAACATTAATATTCCTGGACCAATTTTAAATGAAATTTCACTTTTAAACTTCTAAACATCCCACAATATTACTTTTTATATCGTCGTATAGAGAAGAAAATGCATTTTTTATTGCAATTTGTTGAAAGCTGTAACTCAATTTGTTTTTGAGTTAATTTTTTTTTGTAGTTTTTATTACTTTTTTGTCATAGTGGCAACAGAAGTATCCATCTCTGTTGAAAGTAAAGGGAAAATACAGATTACTGTACAGACCAATCAGAAAACGAATAAAATTCAGGATTCAACTAATAAAACGCTTCAGATATGTTTTTGATTTCCTACCCTGACCGAGGACAATAACCATTTTTCTAAATGGTTAAAAAATCCATTTTGATTTCTGGGCTGCCTGATACTTTTTTTGTATTAGAAACTGAATTTTTACGTGAACCGAAGCTCAAAATTTCCTGACATTCTCCAATTAAAAGGCTGAATTTTTTTTTCAAAAAAAAAACAAACAGAAAAATCGCTTCCAATCATAGACATGTTTCGTCAACTTACTGAACGTACTTTTTACGCTTTTTCGCGAAATTTATTTTGAGAATGTATCAAGTAAGAAATTTTTTTACTACCCTACCTATTTTAGCTCAAACCAACTCCGATAGATGGCGCTGCACTCTCTCATATTGTAATAATATAAAAAAAAATACTCCATTATGTTTAACGCAATTGTTCTAATTGGTAAATAGAACATACGAATTGTAATTTTTCAACCGTGCGAAAAAGTGTCGAGGACAAGATTTGAACCAGGGACCTTTGACTTAAGCTGCCAATGCTCCATCGACTATCCTGGACAAATCCAGAGGAACCAATTTTTTCAGACAACCGTTTGATAATGACATCTGGCTTGCAGCAGGAAGAAATGTAAGCCTGATGACCATATCTAGGCAACTAAGCAAGTAATTTGGATTGCCATCGCGAATAGCAAGTGGTCTTAAATGTTGTCATAAACAAGGAGTGCTCTTAGACTTTTGTTAATGACTGCATAATCAAACTGCCAGGCTTCACCCGTTATGCTGACCGGTATCTCCAAACGAACCTTGATTCAAAAGAAATATATCGATGAATTTGACATTGTGTTTTAAAATGATGTAGAACTTCAGCTGGAATGTCCTCCTGCGTAGCTGAAAACTATACCAATGCCATTGCGCTATTATGTTTTGTAATATATCAGATAAAATTTGTGCTGTTAACCCCTTAATGTTCGAATTAAATTACAGTTTAAAAATTCAAATTGCTTATCGGCACCAGCATTTTGAAATAGAAATATTTACCTTATTTAATGACAGGTAAAAATGATACCACAATAAAGCCAATTATACTATTTTATAAAACTGGTGGGAATCGAAAATTCTGAATAAAAGACACAGCCCGTGAATATCACGGGATCGAGAATTAAGGGGTTAAGGAGCAAATCTTTTAGTTCATAATTTACAGTACGATTTGGTAAAGAACGATAGAACGATAAAACAATCCCTGAAAAACTGTCTAACTAACAATGCAAGTGTCATCAAAATCCGTCCTGTAGAACTTTTCAAAAAGCCTAATCTTCATAATCGGATTCACTCGATTATGGAACTTTCCTCCATATTTCTATAACTAAGCAAGATAGAATGATATTCAATACGCTAAAACCATCCCTGAAATATTACTTAACTAACAGAGCAAGGTTATTCTTTCATAATAGGGTTCATCTGATTATAGAGCTCCCCTCCCCTCCATAGTTCTATAACTAACCAATGTAGAAAGATATGTTATATACTAAAACCTTTCCTGAAAAATTATCTAACTAACAGTGCAAGTCCCATAAATAAACATTCAGCAAAACTCAAGTTATAAGCAGCCGGGACGGAATTCCCATTTGCATTTTATATATAGAGTAGATGTTCACTTGTCATTATAGGCTATATAGTCTTGTGATTAAAATGTGCTGTCTTTATTGCAGAATTGGATCGCTGATTTGCCCAGATGTCAGTGATTTGCCGAACGTTCGTGCAGAACGCCTGGCGGAGCGACCTATGCTCCAACTGTTTCAAGTCACTGGAGGACCACACTGACCACGGCACCGCCAGGCGTAACAATGTCTGTGAGAAACTTTCCATGCCTAGATATGTGCCACAGGCTGCCACACTCTATCAGGTGAGTAACTATTACTATCATATTATTTTGCCTAAAGTGCTTACATTTTGTTTTACTCTTAAAATTAATACTACAAGATTTATTAACAGGGGCCTCGCTAAGGAGGGTGGGGAACAGGGAAGAAGCTTCCCCCTCCAAAAAAAAAAAAAATTTGGCGAATGTTATTACACTTGGCAAATTTACAAACTTAGTTGACAAATTTGTTTAAAACATTAATAAAAACTATAATACAATTTCTATTTCCGATAGACTTGGCAAAAGTTAAATCTAATTGGGAATATTATTAAACTTTTTACAAATAAGAACTACATTACATTTTGTAGTTGTGGTAACTTGGCAAAATTATAAAACTAGTTGGCAAATACTGAAATTTGACTTGGCAATTTAAGGTCCTCCCCCCCCCCCCCCGAAGGAAAAGTCTTAGCGATGGTCCTGCTTATTAAAACAAAGTGCGACAAAGATGGATGCAAAAAATAGGTACCCTTTGTCAATGACTGCCCCGGAGTCTCCTAAGCCCTATATGCTGCACTGCACTGGTGATCTACATTGAAGTGCCGAAAGTAATGGGATATCGTGTGGGATCTTCTTTTGTCCGGCGAAGTGCAGAAACTCGACTGACGTGGGATTGACTGAACAAGTCGTCGGAAGTCCCCTGAAGAAATATTCAGCCATGCACTCTGAATAGCCGTCCATAATTGCGAAAGTGCTGCTGGTGCAGGATTTTGTGCACGAACTGACCAATCGATCATGTCCCATACATGTCTCTGAGATTCATGTCTGGCGATCTGGGTGGCCACATCATTTTCGCTGGAGTTGTCCAGACTTTTCCTTAAACCAATCGCGAACGAATTTTAGCCCGGTGACATGGCGCATTGTCATCCTGGAAAATTCCATTGTTTTTGGGTACACGAAGTCCACGAATGGCTGAAAATGATCTCCAAGTAGCTGAACATAACCATTTCCAGCCAATGATTGATTCAGTTTGACCAGTGGACCCAGTTCATGCCATGTAAAAACAGTCCACACGATTATGGAGCCATCACCAGCTTGCTCAGTGCCTTGTTGGCAACTTGGGTCCATAGCTCGTGGGGTCTGCGCCATACTCGAACCCTACCATCAGCTCTTACCAACTGGACTCGTCACTCATCTGACCAAGCAACCTTTTTCTAGTCGTCTAGGGTACAACTGATATGTTCATGAGCCCAGCAAACGCACTGCAGCCGATGGTGTGTTAAGCAAAGGCCAGCAAGCCGGTCTTCTGCTGCCATATCCTAACAATGCCAAATTTCGCTTCACGGCCTTCACGGACATGTCTATCATACGTCCCAAATTGATTATTGCTGTTATTTGATGCAGTGTTGCTTGTCTGTTAACACTGACTAGAGATCTGTTTAGGCAGAAATTGGGTCCTTTAACGCGTTCGGGGCCATGGGTGCATATATGCACCCTCAAAAAGTGCTTAAAACTCTTGAATTTGATACCAGTAGAAAAGAAAAGTAAAATTGGTTTTATTTAATTACGACATTTTTGGGATTTACAAAGTTAATTCAAATAATTAACAAAAAGTGGTACCAAACGAATAAAATTCGTGTAAAAGATGCCGGTCCTAAGCGAGTTAAAGGACCCTTCACAAGAATTTTCATCTCAAAACAGGATCCTTCGCAAAAATTTTCATCTCAAAACAGGACCCTTCACAAAAATTTTCACCATAAAAAAGGACTTTTCACAAAATTCTTTGTCTTAAAAATAGGCCTTTTTACAAAAATTTTCCATCTCTAAACTAAACTTTTCAAAAATGTAATCATTTAAAAGCAAAATCTGACCTGTCACTTTTACATATATAAAGAAAATATATGCATTTTAGATGCATATATCTTTTTAAAAAAATATATAAAAAACCTGAATATGACGATTATTTTAAATTCACAAAATTAGGACTAGATTTTTCACAAATGAAAAAAAACTGTTCACAATTTTACAAAAACGAGACCCTTAGAGAAAAGTCTGGACAGACCCATGCTGACTATTCTAAGCACATGTCGCTGATCTCGATCATTAAGTAGTCGTGGTCGGCCACTGCGCTGTCCATGGTAGGAGGTAATGCCTGAAATTAGATATTCTCGGCACACTCTTGACTCTGTGGATCGAAGAATGTTGAATTCCCTAACAGTTTTCAAAATTGAATGTCCCATGCGTTTGGATACAACCAGCACCAGGCGTTCAAAGGCTGTTAATTTCCATTGCGGCCATAATCACGTTAGAAACCTTTTCAGATGAATCACTTGAGTACAAGTGAAAACCCCGGCAGTGCACTGCTCATTTATGCATTTCTTAATGCTGTTATTTTATCATTTCTGTCTTAGACCGGGATCCGGCAGCATAGACAACCACCTCATCGAGTTGGAGGCTGAAATTCCAGAATTAGCTAAAACTCGATTCCCATATTAAAACGCAATCGGTCTGCCAAGTCATATCTTGGTGGAAAACACCTAAAAACCCGATTTTAGCGGTCGACTCGTAGGATCACCATTGCGTTTTCCTGCACCCAAAGGTATGAAAACATGGCGGACTGAGAGCAGGAAAACACAATGGTAAACCTACGAGTCAACTGGTAAAATAGGGTTTTTAGGTGTTTTCCACCAAGATATGACTTGGCAGACCGATTGCGTTTTAATATGGGAATCGAGTTTTAGCTAATTCTGGAATTTCAGCCTCCGACTCGATGAGGTGGTTGTTTCATGGTTCGTACGCCTCCTTGAATTTTGCAGGCCAGAAAATTTTGCGGCACCACTATTATCTTATAGAAAATCTCTTCTTAAAAGATGGCGAAATTTTGCGCGTTTAACCTAGATTTCTTTTCCTATAAAAATATACTGGTAGTTTTCCTGGAGAAATAACGGTATCCGTACGAACCATGTGTCTGTGCTACCGGTCTATCTTTAAAACATGTTTGTTGAACATGAAAGTACACTGTAAAAAAAATCCGACCAGTTTTCCTGTAGGAATCGGAAAAATAGTTGCCCTTATCGTACCGGAAAATTTTCCGACCCAGTTCGGAATAAAATCCGTAAAAAAAAGGAAATAGTCAATAAAACGGTATTTTACGGATTTTATTCCAATTTTACGGTTTTTATTCCGAGCTGGGTCGGAAATTTTTCCGGTATGATAAGGGCAACTATTTTTCCGATTCCTACAGGAAAACTGGTCGCATTTTTTTTTACAGTGTACTTGAGAATGAACAGCATCTTAAAAACCGATATTCCGGGTTAAGAAAACGGATTAATACACTCTAAACACTATTTGGAAGCGTTTCCGAAAGTCAGTGATAGCAAAAGAAACTTTTTGTTAATAAATGCTTCTCTAAATCTCAAAAATGCATGGCTTTCTGATGTTTTCTAAAGATAGAGAACTTCTTTCGGAATCGTGGGTATCTCAGAAGAGTCTATTGCATATTTTCGTTCGCGGTTAAATAATATTTTCCCAGATTAAGAAACATTTGTCTTTTTTTTTACATTGTACTTAAAAAATAATTGTAATTAAACGTTCCAAAGCTTATATTCATAAAATACAAAGAAGGCAAAAAAATGTACATTAGATAAAATTTTTCTATTCGTGATCAAATTTTATCTGCAGTAGAACCTCTTTTATCCGAAACTCTTTTAACCGAAATCCATTCGTAAAGCTTTTTTTTTTTTTTTTACGATCACATTTTTTGTGTACAAAATCCATTTGTAAAGATTTTTTTTAAACTATCATATTCCTTGTGTGCAAGCGGCCTTTTCTGACCTACGAGTACATATAAATATTTTCAATCCTCTTTCTTCAAGTTCCTTTGAATTAAACTTGAGCTCCCGTAAGCTGCGGAGAGGAACGAAGAAAACGAACAAATTAGCCATTCTGATGCTTTTGAATGTTTTGCAAAAGGTTTGGCATAGCTGGAACAGCAGAAGACTATGATAGTGGTGAACTAATAATATTTAAAAACTCCGTGATAGAGGTTCAAAGCAAGGGCAATCGAAACTGCGACAAACAAAACATTTTTTCAAACCCTTGCGATATATGTAAAAAATACTTAATTTCAAAATTAAAATTCAGGTAATTTATTCTTTTTTCTGTTTGCTATTGCTTTATTTTTATTAAGCACGTGTTACCATAATAAGAAATGTTTCATATATTTCTCCTTAACCTTAAAATTGAAGCATTTTCGATTTTCCGAAAGATGGTTAATCCCAATTACTTCGGATAATCGAGGTTCTTAATTTATATATTTATTTTTCTATGCCATTTGATATTAGAAATTTCTTAAATCTCATTTGAAACTATACACATTTATTTTGCATCGTTTCTGTGTGCTTTTTTTTCTTTCTTATCGCGTGAAAAGTCCATCTTACTGTCACTGATAAAATTATATATTTCAAAATATCATATAACAATATATTTTAGATAACGCTAAGAATCTTGAAAGAAAATCTATTGATAAGATATTTAACTGTGATTCATTTCTGACTCAGTGTTTATTTAGTTTTCTTTGTTTATTGATTTATTTATATTTTTATTTTCAAAAAACTGCTTTTGTGCAAGAATCCTAAAGTTTTTTTTTTTTTTTTTTTTTTTCTTTCAAGTGTGAGAAATTTTTCCGGCACATAAATTCTGCACTTTAAAGAAATGAAAAATATTTCTGGATCTATCAAAACTTTAATGAAATATCTTCAGAAATCTCAGAAACCAATGGATTTCGGAGACTTAGGGGGCTGGTCACTCAGCTTCGGAATTCTCCTCCGTAATGTTAAGTCTATGGACTTTTGATGCATTCGTATATTTAAAATATCTTCTCGGGAAATTCCTATTTTTAACATCTTTTTTCTGTGTACTCTTCTTAAAGGAAGGCTCTTTTTTTTTCTTAGTTTTCAAAATATTTCTAAAATGTGTGCTTAATTTAATATTTTATGTGTTAAAAGCGAGCGATCTGTGAGCTTGACACTTGTGAGTTTGTTTGATTTTAAATTAAGTTATAGTTTGAGTTATAAATTAAGTCTATACTTTAGGAATATTTTGAGAACTAAGAGAAAAAGAGACATCTTTTAGGATGTGTACACAAAAAATAGAAGTAAAAAATACCAATTTCCCGAGCAGATATTTTAAATATACGAATTTTTCAAATGCCCATAGACTTTACATTAGTGAGGGGAAATCGAAAGCTGAATGAACAGCCCCCTTAAGGGAGGATGTCTCAAAAAAAAAAAGTTTATTTTGATGCCAGCTTACCCCTTACCCCCCCCCCCCCCAAACCCCACACACACACACAAAAAGGAAGAAAAGAAAAGACAAGAAAAAATGTTTCGGAATAGCTTCTACAGAATTTTAATTAGTTTTCTCAACATAAAATATCCTTTATTCTGATGCTATCAATTCCGAAGTAAACATATTCAGATACGTAATAGAATTTACACATACTAGAGTAACAAAATAATATTATGATTAATAAAAACTTTAAGTTATATACTCAAATGCGAGAACAAAAACAATAAGTTGATCTCCAACATACTATTTATTTAGAGATTTTAAACAAAGATGTAAAAATTAAAATCACAAAAGTAAAAATTATACGCAACGTTCTTTGATTATTTAACATTTAAATAATTTTTTGCCGATTTGTATTTTAGAAAATTAACTCCTTAGGATGGTTTTGAAGATAAACCGAAACGTCGAATATCGTTTTTATTTTTGTGACTTTTAATTTTTAAAACTTTGTTTAAAATCTCGAAATAAAGCATACGTTGTATAGCAAATTATTGTTTTTGTTCTCACAAAGTAATATTAATTTAATATTAATGTTAATGCAACCAATTTAGCATTTTTTCTATGTTGAACATGAAAATATTTACTTGAGAATGGATAGCATCCGTAAAAACGACATTTTGGGTTAAGAAAACTGATATAGGTCTGCACGGGCCGGGCCGGCGAAAAGATTGAACGGGCCTGCAGGGCCGGGCCAATAAAAAAATTAATCGAGTCTATCGGCCCGATATAAGAATTCAAGCGAAGCAGATAAAATACGAGCCATTTTCAATGAATATGATTTTCACGAGACGTATAAACGTGCGTCACGAACCGATGCGAATTTAACAACATCAATATAGAAATGTAACATGTCCGTCGAAGAGATCGGCATCGTACAGTTACAAGATGTCTGATTCCGAGTTTAATTTTTTTCAGCAGACTCGTGCCGGGGCAGAACTGGTCTTAATCGATCTCAGGATGTCTAGGACAGTCGTTATGTTTTGTAGTATTAGTAGTGATAATGAACTTCTCTTAACAGTATCTTTGGAAATATACCTTAAGGTGGTTCTCATATTCACTGCTCAGCAATGCGAAACTTTCAGACACATTTTCTGACTCATTTTTAACTATAAAGGCATAAAATTGACAGGCCTGACTATTGAAGGCATTTGGAAACGAATAGCTTTTTCCATATTTGATAAATTACTTACAGAGATAACAAAGATTCTTGTCGCGTGACTGTACGTTCTTCTCCTTTCCTGTGCTATCGCTTCCGGAAATTCGATTCAAAACGCTAACTTTGGCAGTATTTTCAGAAAGATATATTGCTTTTAACTATGAAAAAAAACCGACATTTACATAGCTTCTGAATAAGAATACCTGCCAATCTTACGCGTTTCCGAAAAGAAAAGAATTCATAAATGTGTCGAAATGCAGCTTCTTTGGATTTGAGAGAAGCCTTAAAAATGAGAAAAATATTTTCACGAATCTACTTTTTATTATACAGCTTCAAAAGTTATCATGTTTTTAATCTTTTATTCTGAACTACATTAATATTTTAATGAATCGTTATTTGAATTTTTAAATGTCTGTAGACACGATGACTAAAACACTGTAAGTAATCGTTAATGTTTACTATTGTGTGTTTTCGGTTTTGCGAACATCATACTAATCTAAAATATACTGTAAAATGTTCCCATAAATATGTATTTAGTATTCATTAAAAGAATCTTAATTGTAGGTTGAGAAAAAACGGATTTTTTTTTTTTTGTAGAAATTGTGTCGGGCCGGGCCGAGAACTGTAAAAATGCAAACGGGCCGGGCCGGGCCCGGGCCTGGAAATTCCGGCCCGTGCAGACCTCTAAAAACTGATCACCATATATATTAAAAGGCAAAGCTATTTCAGTAAGATCAGAACCAAAATTCGACACAATTGCGCATGCGTCAACTGTTTTTCAAACTTCTTCAATAGAAGGAAGTAGAACGAGTTCCTGCTAGTGTAGCGGACTAAAGCAGCAGCTTAAAGCTCTAAATTTTTGTAGAGGACGCAGGTTCGCACCCAAGCCCGGCAAAATGATTTCTGTAACATTTTTGTCGATAATTCATTTCAATAATGACATATTTTATTAGGAAGAGAAGTTGTATGATTTTTATTATATTATTATTATTATTATTTGAATGCTTTATAATTAAATAAAATTTAACACTCAACAATATTTTGAAAAAATAATGATTTCATAATTTTTAATTAATTTTTCAACTACTTTTCAGCAGTGAATGGTTTTATATTTAAAATATTTAAGCTAAAATATTTTGCATGTGATTATCAATTAAATAAATTGAGCTGATTTACGATTTTTGTTATATTTTCTGACCATTACCTAGAATATATATGTGTGTGTGTCAGAAAGAAAAGTTCGCCATTTATTTCCCTAAAAAATAAAACGGAAAGAAAGAAAAATATTCTATAAAAGAAATTACCTTCATGCATATGGTTTAATATTTTAAAAAATGTATAAATGTGTAAAATAAATGTCATGGCAGCTTTTAATGGTCGTCTAGTTTGAAAAAAATAAATATTGTTATTTTTTCAAAAAAAAAAAAAAAACAGAGGCCGTAGTAAGTAAAAATAAATATTGTACTTAGTATTTTTAGGTAAATTTCTGATAAAAAGCAAGCATAATTGGTTGTAAATTTTAAATTCTTTCACTTCACTGAATAAGACTGACAGCCACCCTCTATCGCCTTAAAGAAATATGAATCAATTATGCAATATAGAAATTCGTCACGATTTCAATAATTAATTTCAAAGCTACTAATTAAAAATTGAAGCCTATCTAGTTACATTATGAAAGATAGCAACTTATTGTTTTTGTTCTCACAAATAAAATATTAATTTAATATTAATGTTAATGCCGCTAATTTAGCACTTTTTCTATGTTGAACATATTTATTGACCATGAAAATATTTACTTGAGAACGGATAGCAACCGTAAAAACGACATTTTGGGTTAAGAAAACTGATTATTATATTATAAACGCTACTCGGGAATGTTTCTTTTTCTTTTTACCCGACTGCCAAGAAGGGTTATGTGTTTCACGCGTATCTGGGTATGTGGATTTCTTTATACTCTCGAAACATCCCAACGGCTGGATGGATTTTTATGAATGAGGTCTCTATCGATTCGTCTTAACCGACCGATCGTTATAGGCTAGCTTTTGTTTTTATAAATTCAAAATGGCGGCCTTAAAATACAAAATGGTTGTAGAAGCGAAAAAAAAAATTTACGCACCCATATTGAGTGGCATATTGAACAGGTCTTTCAAAATGAAGACGATGCTTCATTGACTATTTTACAGTCAGAAGATCCGTTTAAATACTACACAACCTGGAAGTAGTGTAGGTAGGATCTCTAGCTTTACTGCAACTCTAACCATCTTAGACATCTATAGGCCTCATCAAAACTCTGTTTCTAGATGGGAACTAACAATTAAACACAACTTGAAAGTCATCAATACAAGTAAATAAAAAAATAGGTAAGTAATATAAAAAAATAGTTTCACATTGATGAGAAATAATTAATTAGTTCGCGCAGTCGGTTTTTTGATTTTCTAAATTTAATGTATAGTTATTATACAACGTTCATCAACAGGAACTTTTTTCTCAGAACTTCTACTTTAAGTATCGGATATCTTTTTTACCTAAAGACAAAGCAATGCTTTTCGAAATCGTAGAAAACTCAGGAGAGGTTATATTTTCGCAAAGTTTTGAAAGATGCAGAAGCATTCCCTTTTACTTTCAAAGTTTGCGATGCTTTAATTTACATTAATTAATTTTGTATTAATTTCAAAGTGCGATGCTATAATTTATCAGTTTTGAACAAAGTAAAAGACTGTTTGATTTTGTATACAATAAATGTGCAATGAAGGAAAATCGAAATAATTGTTATAAAAAAAGTACCATTCAATTTAGCAAAATGTACTTAAATAAATTTTAATATTGCATATTTTTCTTTAGAATTCCCAGATTCCGTTTATTATAGACAAGTTTATCTGTAAAACTATATTCATCATATTTATGAAATTGAAAAAAAAAAAAAAGTTCTTTTCAATAACAAGTCATTAGAAGAGTTAAATATAATTTTAATATATACACTCTCATAAAAAAAATTTCGTCAAAAAACATAATATGTATACACAGGGTGGCGAGTGGTCAGGGAAAAACACAGTCAAAAAATGAGGAAAGTACCAGTATTTTCTTATAGAAAATACTTGAAATAATATAAAGGGATTAACGAAGGCGAATTTATCTTTAACAATATACTGGTATTTAACACCTTTTATGACTGTGTTTTTCCCTGACCACTCGCCACCCTGATACACAATGAAAGAAGGAGGATTTTAAATTCTAGAAAATGTCAGAAAACAAAGGGAACAAATTGATAATAAATAAAATATTTAGATAAAAAGTAGAATTAATTCAATTAAAAAACATAAAAAAAGGGGCGGGGAAAACAGACGAAAAAAAAATCTTCTTTTTTAGGTAGATTTCGTATGAAATACTACCTATTGGGATCGTTCCTATGTTGGAATTTCTGAAAAATTTTTGCAGATCTACACCGATCACGACCCCTAGAACCCAAAACCACCCTCAGTAAAAAACTTTATATATCTATCTCAGCGTTCGAAATCCTTGGTGGTCCGCTGGTCCGAGACCACCAAAAATGCAATCGGACCACTAATTTGAAAAATTTAGTGGTCTGCAGGACCAGTAACTCCTCCCCCCCCCCTTTCTCACAGGTAAACTTAATTTATCCGTCCCCTAGAAAACCACAACCAAACACAAATCACACAATAATTTAAAAAAATTGCATTAAATCTCAGTCATTTGAAATAAATAATCAGATAAATAAAATATCTGATTAATAATTTTATAGTTTTTCGTTATGTATACTGTTTATTTAATTTTTAGTAAATTACAATTTTACATTTTACTATGCTGAAAATTTTGGATGGTTGTAAAGGAAGTTTGGTTTATATTCTAAGAGGGAAGGGGGGGGGGGGGGGGGGGAAGGTCACTCAAGAGTTAAAGGAACTTAATAGAATTTTATGTAGCGGGTCAGTGATGATATCTGCGGACCAGTAAATTCTCATGCTTACTGGTCCTTGGGACCAGTGACTTTTTTTTATCAATTCTACCGCTGTATCTATCTATCTATCTATCTATCTATCTATCTATCTATGTATCTATCTATCTATCTATCTATCTATGTATCTATCTATCTATCTATATATATCACTTTCTTCTGGACACGATAACTTTCGTAATTCTGCACCAATCTCTTCCAAACTGATACGTAAAAGCAATGAGCATAAAATCTCGGTCAAGTTCGTTAATGGGCAAAATCGGACCAAGGGGATGGAAATAGGGAGGGTTTTTGTGAAAACCGAAAACCCCCCCAATAACTTCTTAATTTTTGAACATATCAAATCCGTTTAAAGTTTTTATTACTTCTAAAAATAGGGCCAAAATTTTATGTATCACAGATTTTTGAAAAAGTTAAAAATGGGCTCAAGGGGCGCAAAAAATGGGGTTTTTGGGAGAAAAAAATTCATAACTTCGTCAATTCTCAAGATATCAATTCCAATTAATTTTATTATAAATCATCTTAATATTATCTACAACTTTTATATTCACAAGTTAAAAATGGGCTCAAGGGGCGCAAAAAATAGGACCAATTTGTACCGCAAAAAAAAAATTAAAAACGAAAACAAAAAGGGGGTTTGAAGAAGTAAAAAATCCATAACTCCGTCAATTCAAAAGATATAAAATCCCCATGAATTTATCATATATCTTCTTAATATTGTCTACAACATCTATATAGACAAGTTTTGGATAGGACCAATTCTTACAGCAAAAAAAAAATTAAAAATACATAGTGGTTGAAGAAAAAAATCATCTAAGTAAGGGTGTATTCAAATCCAAACTGCGTATTTTCTGACTCATTTTACAATTCATTTTTGCTCTCAAAGGCTTCCAATTGGTACGTTTTCTTACTCAGAAACTATATAATGTACCGTAATGGTCGATTTTTTGATAGAGGCAGAATATATTTAAAAAAATGCTGTTAAAGTGGGCATTTTGAACCGAATTTTCCGAAGCAGATTGTGTTGGAAAAATCATTGCATTAAGGATGCACTCAAATCCAAACTGCTTATTTTCTGACTCATTTTTAAATTCATTTTTCCTCTCAAACGCATTTAATTGGTAGATTCGCTTATTCAGAAACTATATAATGTACCGCAATGATCGATTTTTTGATAGAGGCAGAATATATTTCAAAAAATGATGTCAAATTGGGCATTTTGAACAGAATTTCCCGAAGCAATCGTGTTTTCACTTTCTTCTGGACACGATAACTTCCGCAATTCTGAACAAATCTCTTTCAAACTGATACATATAATCAAGGGACATAAAATCTCGGTCAAGTTCGTTAATGGGCAAAAGCGGACAAAGGGGATGGAAATAGGGAGGGGTTTTGTGAAAACCGAAAAAACCCCATAACTTCTTAATTTTTGTACATATCAAATCAGTTTAAAGTTTTTATTACTTCTAAAAATAGCGCCGAAAATTCATGCAGCACAGATTTTTGATAAAATTTAAAATAGGCTCAAGGGGCGCAAAAAATAGGGTTTTTGGGAGAAAAACATTCCTTACTTCGTCAATTCTCAAGATATCAAATCCAATAATTTTATTATACATCTCCTTAATATTATCTACAACTTTTATATTCACAAGTTTTTGATAGGACTAAATCGTACCGCAAAAAAAATAATAATAATAAAATAAAAACGAAAACAAAAAAGAGGGGGTTGAAGAAGAAAAATTTTCATAACTCCGTCAATTCACAAGGTATAAAATATCCATGAATTTATCATATATCTTCTTAATATTGTATTCAACATTTATATATACAAGTTTTTGATAGGGCCAATTCTTACAGCAAAAACAAATTAAAAATACATAGCGGTTGAAGAAAAAAATCATCTTACTAAGGGTGTATTCAAATCCTAACTGCTTTTTTCTTACTCATTTTTAAATTCATTTTTGCTCTCAAACGCATCCAATTGGTAGATTCTCTTATTCAGAAACTATATAATGCACAGTAATGATCGATTTTTTGATAGAAGCAGAATATATTTCAAAAAATGATGTCAAAGTGGGTATTTTGAACAGAAGTTCTCGAAGCGATTGTGTTAAAAACGAAAAATATTGCCCTACTGAGAAAATAATTGTTTATTAATCAAGTTTTAATTAATTGAAAGAAAAATAAAAACACAGGTCGCTTATAAATCTTTTCAAAAATCGCGTCAGTAAGTTTCATATTTTCTTTATTAAAAATGAATCTGAAAATGTGCCAGAAAATTTCGAGTTGTTTAGCATGGAAAAGTATTTTTTTTAATACCGCCTTAACATGATTCTGATAAAACCAGCTATTATATGAAAATGAAATAAAAACTCGTCAAAAGCAGTCAGATAAAACTGCTAAAGTGGATTTATATCTAATAATGATTTAGTTTTTGTTGGTGAAATTAGTATACTTAACTTCGAAATCTACCTCTGCCTGTAAGCCGAGCCGGCAGGGATTTTTTTTTTTTTTATTAGAATACAACTAGCTGATTCAACTATGCTCTCTGTCGCTCAGTAAAACCCGTTCAGTTTAACTTAATAATTTTTATAATTTCCTGACACTGCTACTCTACTTAATTTTGTTATATGACAAACGCCTGTTACGATTGTTAAGGGATTTTCTTGAAATATACCCAATAAGTTTGCCTGGAAGCTAGATATTTAAGAATGAAATAAGAGGAGAAAAGAAGGAAAAGGGAAAAAAACGGACAAATAACCTTGTGTGAAAGAGGAGATTAACCCTTAAATGCGCGATTTTTTATTTTGTTTCGAAAAAATTATACATGATACTCTGAAAGGTTTATTACAGAGGAAAAATAATGAAAAAAAAAAATCAGCGATACATTTTTCATATAATACGTCAATCTTTTCTGCTGCTACACATCTGCAATACAGGTAACAACTACTGTCGTGTGGCTGTTTTACGCTAAAATAATGCAAATTAGTAAAAATTTTAATAAGCATGTCCTCAAATACCTTATTTTATATAATTATTTACTTTATAAAACTTAACCTTTAACCCTTTAATCCCCATGATAGAATACGTTCTCGAAATTACGTAGTTCAGAGAATCTGACTTTACACCAAAAAGTTTTAATGGTTAATTTCGCTTTATTTAAATACGGAATGTGTGTTTTTTAATTAAAGTAAATATTGCTATTTTAATTTTCTGGTGTGAATTAAGTATATGCGAATAATTAAAAATATATATGTATATTAAATTCAAAAAGTGTTGTTTGCATATATTCAAAGTTGCGCACTAAAGGGTTAAATTCCTCGTTTGTTTTAATGTGGTATTCGTGTCTTTCAGAGTCGTGGCATTTCGACAAGCCTCAAGTGGCGTCTCAACGAATCTCTGTACGACAAAGTGTCCCGGAGGGATTTCGCATCCCAGACCCCGAAAACCGCAAAAGTAAGTCAACAGCCGGAACCACCCGTTCCGAGCAGTCGAGGAATACTCATCAAGACTGATTCCACGTCTTCAGAGAAAAAGTACAAGAGGTAAGTTTAAACAAATGTTATTTTATTCCTAATTCATGTAATCCTTTCTGTGTATTCTTGGAATTGTTACTTGTCTATGATCCGGAAGAAGTTATTTGTATATTTTACTTCGTTAGTGCAATAACATTGATAATGTTTAACATGACACAATTTCCTTTAAAATGTAGTTCATTTTCATTTTTTTAAATATTTATTGTTAGATTTTATTGTAAAAATAATTTTGAAATTCATTTCAGTATTATTTTAAATTCATAAAGGGCTTTTCATAATAATAATTATTATTGTTATTGTGATAAAAATTTCTTTAAAACATTATTATCATTTTCTTAATTTAAATTATTGTTAAACTTTATGCTAGAAAAAATTTACATTCATAACCATTTACATCCATGCACTTGATGAAAATTGATAAAAGGTCAAGCATTTAAAATAACAATTATCATTTTTAGTGATGTAATTTGATTTAAAATACTGTTTATTATCATTTTCTTTTCTATATTTTCTTTTTTTATATATATTTCAGATAATCTTATATTATTTTCCATATTATTTTAAATTTCATTAAAAGCCGTATATTTAACAATTTTCATACATTTCATATTGCAATAATAATGATAATATTGAAAGTGATACAATTTACGTTAAAATGTAGTTTATTTTAATTTTCTTTATTTTAAATTCACTCTTAAATTTTAATAAAAATATCTTGAAATTAATTTCAGTATTTTTAAAAATTTACGAAAGAACATGCATTTAGCTATTATTATTACTAATATTATTATTCTAGATATAACATTTTCTTTAAAATGTTGTTATGTCAGTCATTTTCTTATTTTAAAATTTATTATTAAATTTTATTACAGAGGTTTTTCTAAATCATTTCAGTATTCTTTTTTAATTAATAAAAGGCCATGCCCCAAAAGTAACTATACGTCATATTGATAAAATTTCCTTAAATTATTATTTATTTACATCTTACTTTAAACATAATCTAAAATTCATTTTAGAAAATTTTAAAATTATTTTCAGCATTATTTTTAAACTGATAAAAGGACAAGCATTTAAATTAAGAATTGTTATTTTTATAGTGGTGTAATTTCATTTAAAATGCTGTTTATCAACATTTTTTTTCTCTTTTATTATTATTATTTATTTATCGTTATTTATGTATCGTTTTATCGTAGATAATCTAGAAATTAGTTTCAATATTAACTTTAAATTTATTAAAAGCCGTGTATTTAATAATAATAATAACATTTATAGAGCTAAAATTGCTTTTAAAATGCTGTTTGTTATCATTTATTAATTTAAATTTATTTTTCATTTGATATACAGTTAAACAGTAATATACGGTATATAATTGTTATTTATTTTTTTATTATTATTTATTACTGCTTATTCAGGGTTTATTAATGTTAATTTTACAGTATAATACTGGCGGCTGGCTTGCCAGTATTACATCGGAAAATCGACACTTTTTTTCAGTGTAGCTACTTTGTAAAAAAAAAAAAAAAAAAAAAAAAAAAAAAACCTCAAATTGACAGAAAAAAACTGTTAATTTTGACGCCAGTGGAAAATTGTTTAATTTGCAGAAAATATCTGTAATTTGTCTGTAATATGTCATTAAAACAGTTTTTGCTGTAAAAGATACAGATTTTTTCTGTAAAAATTACAAAATTTACTTTTTTTAGAGAAAAAACTGTTTTTCTTTAAAACATTTTTATCTGTAAAAAATACAATTTTTTTCTGTAAAAATTAGTTTTTTTTTACAATGTATATTTAACATATATCCATATCAGTAATTTATATATTCGCGAGACTATTTTTTGTTGTCCTATGTGAATACTTTTAAAATATACTCACTCTAGATTTTGTAGTTTATCATTATACAATATGTTTATGTTCCTTTCTGTTTGTTTCATGTTATCTTTTGCCCATTTATATACTATATGCATAACTGTAAAGAACCAAAAGATTCCTTTTAGGCTTTACTAAGCGTAACCGTACGCTTTTCATGGAAAAGCTGCGTTTTTCAAAAAGATTGCTATCAACCTCAAAAATTATTCAATTGCATCGAACTTTGGTAGATATCGTGACTCTGTAATCACGTGATAAATACAAACATAAATCCTCTTGCGTGCTTAAGTGGATAAAAGTTGTGGACACCGGTGTCGGTTATCAACCAAAATTGCAGAAAAAATACATTTCCGTACGTGTATGTTTTTTCCGCTATGTTGACTGCTTTCGTGAGAAAAACAACCATTAAAAAAATAAAGAAAGAAATATATTTTTCATTTCACAGTAAATCATGTTAAAAGATTTTCCTACATTCCTCGGTGTAAAATTCAGAAAACGGGAGAATTCGGGCTGATTTCTGAAAACACTAAATCAAGAATCGCTAGTAGAGGTATGCATAGGTTCGAATTTTTTTAGATTAACCCGGGTATGAAAGGTAAGTGCCGGGGCCGACAAAAACGCACCCGGTCCATGCAAAAATGAATGAAATCAGGTATTATGTTTATGTTTTTTTACTGTGGTGTAGTGATGGCTAGTTTTAAGAACTACACCACCGTACGGGGTACTATTGGGACGTCCATCCATTTTTGTGCTGTAAAAATTAACTTTTATTCTGCTGACGACAAAAAAAAAAAAAAAAAAAAAAAAAAAAAAAAAAAAAAAAAAATCTGCTCTGAATGAACCACCAGATGAAAGAAATACAAATTATTAAACAAAAATATATAACTTCAATCCTTTATGGCATGACGGTACTTTTAAGTACCATTAAAGAACATTCAATGTAAAATTTATGTAATTCGTCTAGTAATAAAAGTAGATTACACTTTTCATACAAAATAATTTGCTCAATCCTATTTAGAAAGCACAGTGAAACAATCGAAACTAAATATTTTTTAATGGGGTTATTTTCTCAACCATTGACCTGGGCGTAGCTTTTATCCTATTAAAAAATGTTATACGCAAAATTGGCAACTACAAAACACTTCTCTGTTACAGATAGGATCACATTTATTTACACTGTTCTTAAAAGAATTGTGAGATTTCCATAACAATACTTTTTGTTACTGAATCTAATTATTCTTGTAAATATTTTGCAAAAAGAGCTCTAACTACCGATTTATTAAATCAGTTTTAATTTTTTTTAAATTATCTAAAAATCAAATTACTATTATATATGCTGTTCTGGATATCTTAGGCAGTAACGTAAATAATTATTCAGGTGGGGCAATTTTTTATTCAAAATTCAGGATATATAGGGTTAATTGTCAGAAATTAATACTTTTTAAATTTTGTAATGAAAATATTATATGTGTCAGGCAGCAGCTTAAAACAGTTCTTGGTGCGGGAATGACGAGAAAAGATGTTTCGTGGTTGATGGCGGAGACGGGAGCAGAAGAATGGGATAAGAAAATGTGTGAATTTAATGTTTATCTTCATAATGTAATGTATGCTAATAAGAATGGAAAGTTTTGCATAATTTATGAATAACATGACATTTTTTCATGTTCACAGCTTGAATATAATTTTTGATGATGTAGCATGTAGATTGTTTCCTGCCGACTTGTGCTTTTGGGGAAAATTTTACTCCTGAAAATGGTTTTGAAGATGAAACCGAAACGTCGAGTTTTATATTATTTATGTGATTTTATCTTTATACACCTTTAAATTTATGAATAAAGTATACGTTGGATAGTAACCTCTATTTTATTTAGTATGACATTTTTTCCCCATTAGTCGCCAATTTTTTTGCACACAATATAGAAAATCCACGTGTGTGTGTAACAGTTTTTTCACACAACCTTTGCGTATGCTATTTTAAGATGTTAATGCCGAAGTGGCTGGATTAATATATTCAGTATGTTTTTTTCGCAGATACACGCCAAACTGGGAAAAATACCATTGAATAAACGTTTGCATTGCAGACGTTCGTCCCGGAGCAAGTATTTTTTTTTATTTATTTATTAAAGTATTCTCAATTAGTACAAGGTACGCCAAGGCTAATTATAACGAGATATCTATAAATAGATTTTCAAAAATAAATGGCGCAGCTAACAGGATAATAACAAAAAAAATGAGCAAACAGATTCATAATAATCCATTTAAGATGCTAGATACTTCGCGTGATCGGATCCATGCTGTTAAATAAAAAAAAGTACTGCTGCTAAATAGAATAAAAGCAATAACAATGTTTATTATAAAGTTTGTGCAGCCAGATTACGAAATTAACTCTCGATTATAGGCGGTAAAACAATGTATCTTAATCTTTTTTATTTCACGGCACATTCCAACCATGGCTTTAACTTCCGCGGCACGCTACACATACATATAATTATTACAAATCTGTGAAAGTGATATATTTATTTATTTTTTTCTTTTATTTAGTTTTAAAAAAATTCTTCATCGTAGATAAACAAAGTAAAATATTTTGTTAATATTCGTATTAAAGGGATTTTTTTTAAATTTGTTTAGTAACAAAAATAATTCTTCATCATAGATAAACAAAGTAGAATATTTTGTTATTATTTTTATTAAAAAATATTTTTTATTTATTTATTTAGTAACAAAAATAATTCTTCATAAATAGATAAATAAAATAACATATTTTGTTATTATTTGAATTAAAAAAGATTTTATTAATTTATTTAGTAACAGAAAAAAAAAATCTTCGTCATAGATAAACAAAGTAAAATATTTTGTTATTATTCGTATTAAAAAATCTAGTAACAAAAATAGTTATCCATCATAGATAAACAAAGTAAAATATTTTGTTATTATTTGTATCAAAAAGACTTTTTTTTAAATTTATTTAGTAACAAAAATAATTCTTCGCCATAGATAAACAAAGTAACATATTTTGTTCTCCATCTTAGATAAATTAAGTAAAATATTTTGTTATTATTTGTATTAAAAAGATTTTTTTAATTTATTTAGTAACAAAAAAAAATCTTCATCATAGATAAGCAAAGTAAAATATTTTGTTATTATTTGTATTAAAAAAGATATTTTTTTTAACATCCTTTTTTACAAGATTGGATTTTCGGATAAACATACCAGCAAGTCTTCCAAGAATCGAGTCGAAATTTACTTCCGTTTTCAACCTTTTTCGATTTATTTCATTTCTCGTAAATTTAATAGCGAGATATTTTTTTTTAAATAAATGTAAATCTGCAATTGAGGGAAAAGCAATATATTATAACATGTTTTTTTTTATTATTATTTTCTATGCAATTCTCTGAACTTTCTTATTTACTCATATATTGCCCAATGATGCATATGCGATTCAATTAGAATTTAATCTTTAATATATAGTTCAGTTACATGCAACCACTACACAGTACAGCGCCGATTATCCGTACAAGTCGGGACCGACCCTAGTTAAGATAAGCAAAAGTTCGGATAAATGGACAGAGAATTTAAGGGATATTCCTGACTATACTAAAACCTTCATACTTTATCCAGGCTTTGGACTGTCAGCAACAGTTATTGCTAGCATGTTTAAAAACTGTTTTTTATTTGTTTACTTTTTTATAATTTAAAATTTTCTTTTTCTCTTTTTATCATTTTCTGAACTCCAGAGATTATAATTTAAGCAAAAAAACTTCCGATTGTTGCTTGCTTCAAAGAAGACGTTCTTTCCAATGCTGCCATATCTCGAATTCTTCTTAAATACGTTAGTTGAATAGGATCCGAGTTCTGCCGTTCGAGCCATTTCATACCTGTTTCCAAACATGCAAAGGCTTCATTACGTAATGGACCTGGGTCATTTTCAAAGCATTCGTTTTCATTCCTTCAACTTCTTTTTCATCTTAAATTTCATCCACGATCTCATCATTATTTAAAAAAAAAATTTCTTTGAGAGAAATAGGCTGTTCGGATAAATGAAAGTTCCGTTTAAAAAAATTTTTTGAAAGAAATAGGATGTTTGGATAATTGGAAATTCGGTTAATTGGAATTCCGATAATCGGTGCTCTACTGTATTTAAATAAAAATATTTGTGTTATGTAATCACAAAAGTCTACTATTAAATAAGGCAAAGAAATACTGTTTAAAATTTCTGGTATATAATCCTAATATGAACATATAAAAAAAACATACCCCCTCCCCCCCCCACACACACACAGAAAAAGTGCAGTATAGGGTTAAGAATATTTAAACAGTGAAACAAATTTGGAAGGAAATGAAACTTAATGGCACAAATCTCATTACACAGTAAACCACATTACATGCATCATTTGTATGTCCATGTTGCGTGTGGATAGTGTGTCTGTATATGAGAGTTGTGACATACGAAATATAGTATTTCTCCTGCATTGCAGAATGCCGGCTTTGCTATGAGCCTTCGGATTAACCCTTTCAAGGGCAAGTAATTGTGTGTATGTAATCTTGAATTCACACCGGAACTTTAGATAAATTTGATTTGAAAAAAAGGAAAATTCAATTTTACAAGTTTTTTTTTTTTTCACCAAAGTTATAAAAATAACATTTAATGAAAAGATCATGGTGAGAATCTTGATTAAAATTAGGTGTGATATAATATATCCAACCACCCTTCAAAGGGTTAATACCCATGTAGGTTGTTAAAGAAAGAAAGACATAAAAAATTATACTTATTCATGTAAAACTAAGTCCAGTAGGAATCTCTGGCTGTCAATGCTGTTGCTTAAAGAGTACCTAGGGTATAAGGGCAGATTCACGGTCGCCAGTCGCCACATGGCGACTAAATTTTTTGCTGTGGCCATTAACTGTCGGCGTCTAAATCGTCATAAGTTTTGCTAATGTTTTATTTTTTCAGATAACCTTTTCTTATAGCAAAAGGAGTGACTGAAGTGTATTTTGATATTTTATAGTGTAAAATCTGACACATTCTCATTTTCTTAAAATCTACTTTTGTATGGCAAAATCAACATAAGAAATATTATTTTCCTAGTATTTCCCACTATCGTAATTACTTAGCTTATACATATCTTTCCCAACATTATCTTCTGACAGTACATAGTTTAAGATTTATGCCTACTTAATAAGAATTTTATGCCTAACACTCCTAGTACCACTAAGATCTTTTTTTACCCCAATATCTTTTGTATTGAAGTTTTTCGTGTTTCGAACCAACGAAAAAAAAATTTAAATTTAATAAATAAAATCAAGTAGACATTTTATTGGAACAAGCTACATTTAATAGAACTAAATTTCTGGTTCAAATCTTTTAAAACTAAAGAACGCTCATCAAAATTTAAAAACGGGTACTAAGAAGGTTAAATTAAATTTTATACAAATTTGATGTAATTAGTCTGCATTTTAATTTTAAAGAAGGAGCTTGGTGCAGTATAATAGAAACGTAAAAAATACAACGTTAAAAGAACCCAAAAATTTTAAATTTTAAGCATACCGGTTTCGGTAGCATATAGCATACCTTCCTCAGTGCTAAAGATGGCGGAAATTTGCTCACATATATAGGAGAGATGGGGATTTCCTTGAAGCATTTCATATTTATAATTTTTTTTTTTAAATATTGTTAATTGTGAATTCGCTATTCCCCCATTATCAGATTGTTGGAAATATTACATAAAAACTTCTGTCTCTTAATTTTTACCCCCTCACTACTTCGGTTCCATTTCCCATCTATTTTCCTATTGGCTGTTACCTACAATCCTCTGTTTTCCTATTGGTCAATAATCCTCTAACTTGAATCCCCATCTCTCCTATATATATGTGACCGAAATTCCGCCATCTTTAGCAGTGAGGAAGGTATGCTATATGCTACCGAAATCGGTATGCTTAAAATTTAAAATTTTTGGTGCTTTTAACGCTGTATTTTTTACGCTTCTATTAGTCTGCATTTTATTGTACATGTGTATATATTAAATAAATTATTTGTCATTTTGAATTCCGGGGTATTTTATATAGACACTATTGTTTTTATACGTTTGTTTCACAATGTGGCCGCTAGTTTTTTGGGGTTTAGGAGCCGCTGGCGCCTTCCTGATTTTAGGATTTATGGAATGTTGGAATCATTGCAAGATAAGGAAATTCCGCACTATTTTGCTTTGATTTTATTTTTTTATATTTTTTTTATAAAACGCCTTCACTCTGTTTACAATGACTTGTTTAGTAGTTTTTAGTAGTTGATAATTTCCTTCATTATTGTAGGTTTCCCTTAGAATATCTCCGTATAATATATATATATATATATATGCCGTGCTTTGATTAATAAAATTCAACTATAAGTTTTCTTCACTTTCGATGGGGATCATCGGAGGTTGTGACCAGCCTTCGGTACTCCTTAAGGCTGTTCTCAAATCCAAAAAGGCAACTTTATGACACAAGTTTTAATTTATTTTTAAAAAATAGTGTCAAAGTGGGCATTTTGAACCGAATTTCCGCGCGAAAGAAGAATAACCACTTAAGAAATTGTGAAAAACGTCTTTGTCACGTAATCAAAATCGCTTATAACTCAATAGGTAACTTATCGATCAAAAAATGGAAAACACAGTTCGATTCCAAATAGCTTCCATGGTCAGGCTTTCCAATTTTATATCTTTCTGTTAAAAAATGAATTTGTAAATGTGTCGAAGCGTTTTGCGCTTGTTGAGCAGAGCAGTTGAGAACAGCCTTATGCACCAGCATTGACTAGATTGACACTTAGAGAGCAGCAAGCTAAGAATTATTCCATATTTGACTTAATTTAACATAAATGTTAAAATTTCGCTTTTCTTTTTTCTTTATATTTCTGCAAAAAAAAAAAAAAAAAGAATTGTTTTCAAACCTTCTGTGCTTTTTTTCTTTTTTTATGATGTAGGGTGACCTCGCCAGTAGTTAATCAAATAAAGTCGGTGCTACGGGTTTTTTATTATATTTCCTTCCTTTTTTAAGTTTTAGAAGTAAACTAACATAATTGCTACAACCTTAATAAATGTCCCATGATGGCCAGAAATGAAATCCTCTGAAATCAAATAGCAACAAAATTATAAATAAATAGTTTTTTTTTTTTTGCCATTTTCCCGGTGGTTGATCAGGCAAAAGAAGTCAATCGAAAATCTAAAAATTAATCTTTATAATATCATTCTTGGACTGTGATTAACAATAATTCTTATAAAACTATTAGTTGATAAAAGCAAGATGGAAGTGGATTGTTTTAACTTACCGTAATTGTATCCAACTAATCAAAAACTAAATGTTAACACTTTCTAATGCAAAAATTTCATAAAATGGCTTCTTTTACAGCAAACAGCTGACAACAGTGTGGCAACAGGTGCACCAACATTCAAACAAAAATAGTATGTCTAGTGCCACGTATAAAACACATTTCCGCCTGAAATGGAGCAATATTTCAAGAACTTGATCAACTACTGGAACTATGAGTGGCGGGGTCACTCTATATAAGTTCTTTCTGTTGTACAAGAAAAAAAAAAAAGATAAAAAACTGGGGTTTTTTGCATACACTATATTGCCAAAGATGACCGGTCACTTGCGATTTTAGACGTTTTCTTAAATATCTAGAAAAATACATGAGGAATTATCCTGAAACTCCAAGTGCGTAAACAGAATAGTACAGGTCATATATTTTCGTGAAGATTTTTTCCCGAAACCCCATAGGGGACCGTCAACAAGTTGACAAAGAACGAATATCTTTTGAATAACCCTGTAAAAACAAATAATTTCGGGAAAAAATCTTCACGGAAATATATGACCTGTACTATTCTGTTTACATACCTGGAGTTTCAGGATAATTCCTCATATTTTTTTTTTTTCTAGAAATTTAAGAAAACGTCTGAAATCGCAAGTGACCGGTCATCTTTGGCCATATGGTGTATTAGATAAAATATCTATATAAAATAAAAATGATGCTTTGAAATAATTTTGTAGGTTGATCAATATATGCTTCGAAGCGCTTTAACATTCTTAAATTTCTTTCAGTCGCCCAAGTGTGGACTTCGCTTCTGAAGAGGCACTCGTGATTGGCTATGGTGGTAACGACTATGACTCCGATACTTCCCCTTGGGAAATGGGTTCCGACGACGGATCTATAGACTTCGACCTCCTTGACGATACAGACGAAGACAGGAATATCACGAGGCTGACGAAAAACAACACGGAGTTCAACTCTTTCAACAAGAATCTTTTGTCAGGCGACGGTTCCCCGAATCAAGTGACGAAAGAAGAGGAAAAACTCAACACTATCAACAACCATGTTAACAACCAAGTGAAGAACTCTGACAAATCCATCAGCATTCTCACTTATAACGACATTCAGTCGACTAAAGCAGATAAGAAGCTCAATCAATATTTTTTCCCATCTAGTACAGAGATAAAATCTTACCTCAACAGTCATGGTAGTCCCTTGATATTAGAAGACGCTGTGCTCAAAAACAACAATGAAAAATCACAAATAAACGCTAAAGTTCAAAACTACAAAAGAGAGACTGAAAAGAAAGACAACATGAATGCTAAAATATCGTTGAATGAAGATTTTACGCCACTTAATACACGAACTTATTGCTTTGTTTCTGAGCTTAGTAAAAGCAGTGTCAATTTCGAACCGAGCTCGGATTCTGATTATTCAACGTGTAGACATACTCCGGGTGATTCTACGGACTCCGAATCATTCCACGATGCAGAAGAGACCAGGCCTTTGCCTAAATTATCTTTCCTTCATGGCACATATACAGTATCATCGCCTCAGATAATTGAATTAGATATTGATAAAAAATATGACGCTGGTTCATCAACATCAGGTGATGTGTCCAATTTTTCAGACGATTCAGACACTCATGATTCCTCTGATAGAACATCTTACAAAATAAGGAATATGAGAGCTGCGGGAGTACCAACAGTGGTAGAAAATAAACAAAATCAGAAAGAAGTGGATCAAAACGTAGATCTCAATAAGGAAAACGAAAAATTAGTTGCTCAAAACCTTCGTAAACAAGAAGAAATAAGTGTTCAACTTCATAAGAAAGAAGAACTAAAAACGCCAAATAAATCGCAGAAAGATTCATCACCTAAAACTGACAGTAAAAAGCAGCAACAACCGAAATGCAGTCCACAATCTAGACAGTCCTGTCCAATTGCGAGACCGGAGGATTCTACAATAGCATCAGTTGATGAACAGTCTCTCAGTATCTCACTAGTTGTAAATGATAAAGACAATTCCACGAAAATTATCACACCTGAATCAGATAAAGAATTTTTAAAATATGTGTCAAAAGAAAATGGATTTTCAACGATGGTATCAAAATCAGCATCAATGTCTAACATTCACCCTTCCAATGTGATTGAAATAAAGAGAAGTCCTACGTCAAAGACTAAAGAAGTATTAAAACAAGAAGTTATGTACAAATCATCCACTTTACCCTCAAAATCAGTAAAAGAAGAAATCACGCTGAATAACTCATCAAGCAATCTTCAGGATGCACTTTGCCGAGATAATGAACATAAACAAACATCCTCTCCCGTCGAACTGTCAGAAGAAACCACAACAGAGGATGATGATTCTAAGGAACAAACGTTAAAAGACAGTGATTTTATAGATTATGAAGATAATTCCGATTATGAAAAGTCCCCCGAAGCAATTAACAGCCGACAATCAAAATTGGCAGCGCTTGCCCTAGAACTTGAACAAGCTCGTAGAGATTCGGAATCTAAAGCAAACAAACCTCCCTCTCCTCCAGCTCCCATCCCTCCTCCCGAAGTAAGAGTAAGATACAGCAAAGCTAGTACTCAGATTAATCCAGCTTCTTCACCTGAAAATCTACCTACTATCAAGAAACCTAGTGCCATATCTTGTTGCTCAAGACTTTCTTCTCTCCCCGATGTTCTCCAAGAAACTCCGGTAAAACAAAAGAAGAGTAAATTCTCGCTAAAAAAGCTTCTGAAGAGGAACAAAGACAGCGGAACTTTCAGTCCCGGTAATAAAGAAGTGAATCCCAAAGCTTGGAAGAAGCAAACCTTCGATCGCAATAGGTTAAGTCTTGAAATTTTGCATCCAATGGATCTCACTAGCGATGTGCCAACTAGTGCTGATACTACTCCTACGGAGGAACATAAGCAAATTGTATCTACTCATCCAGGAAAGTTCATGTTCAAAGGAGTATCAAATCGTGCTAGGAGTTTATCAGCTTTACCTCAGTTATCCAGTGATGAACAGTCAGGATGTGCCCTTCTGGACTGTAGAAAGATGGATACAGTCCCAATGAGGAAGGCTGGAACAGTCGTTGAGAGGAAGAAAAACAGGGTAAGTTAGTGTTACTTTGAAAAATATTACTATAAATGTAATTTGCTTTATTTTATTTTTGGCGAGTTATGCGAAAACTGCTTTACACTTGACATCGTTTTTCCTTATCTCATTTCAGAATACATATAATATAATAATCATTTTCAGAAAGAAATAAAATAATGCTAAAGAATCTCTTATTTAAAAAACATTACAAAAAAAGTGATCATAAAATACCACATTTGTTTTGCATTCGGCGTATGAGAAATGAAATATGCAAATTTTTAAAATAGGAAGTTGTGTTTAAATAATTTGCACAGACGTATACAGCTACAGGGACTTAGCCAGGGACGCCTTTGAAATCTTTTTTTTTTTTTTTTTTTGTTATCTAATACATCAGTTTCAACCACGTGATCACAATATTTCAGCTTGTATCCAACCAATCAAAATCGTCGATTTGTCAGCCTTCATTATCACCCAACCAATCAACACTGACAAAAGCTGATGGGCATCAGGTGTCAAAAAAGCATCAGAAATGTCTATCAGGATGTTAAGATACTTGTTAGTGTTTAAGGAGGGTCTCAGGAC
Source organism: Maratus speciosus (assembly GCA_963932465.1). Taxonomy (NCBI): domain Eukaryota; kingdom Metazoa; phylum Arthropoda; class Arachnida; order Araneae; family Salticidae; genus Maratus; species Maratus speciosus. The sequence continues at coordinate 588,131,287 of OZ010788.1, read as the reverse complement.
TCTTAAAATTGGAAAAAGGGAAAGAAAAAGTACCTTTTTCAGCATTTATTATTTTAAAAGGTATATGATTTTAAAATGCAATTTTTATTGCGATGAAAGATATAAGTGTGTTCTTTCGTTTCATTTGTTTAAAAAATTGCAAGATGCAGAATTAGTATTTATAGGGGGCTTCAAACTGTCAGACATTTGTCAGGCAGAAAATTGGTATTACAGCTTATGCGCAAATTTAAAATAAATTTTGCAACTAGAATGAATTTTTTTATGCCTAATTACACTTCAGACTGTAATAAGTACTTTGAACCTAAATACATTTGTATTTAAATCATTTTTATATTTTTAATGCAAAGTTTTATTTAACTAATAAAAAAAAATTTTAAATTTTAACACTATAATCACCTAAAAGATTTTTTTTTTTTTTTTTTTGAACAATAAAAACGAAATTTTAGGTTCAGTTTATACAGACTAACATGAAACATATGTTTTGAAAATTTCATGAAAAAATATTCAGAAGTTTTTGAAATATCCTGCGTGTCATGCCCAAAAACGTCATTTGGAGAAAAATGACTTCGAAATTTCGGAAACGCCGCTTCAGCTATTGAGTGGATATAATTCTAAAAGCCATAACTTCTGTTCTAATGGGAATTTCAAGGAAACAATTGCATGAAAACGTTTAGAAAAGATAGGAGATAACATCTAAACAAATTAAAATTTGGAAAATTTTGAAGCTTTAAGAGTCCTGAGATCCTTTAACGTCAGTTGAAACTAATCTACTGGGCACATCCATATCCTTTTCTATAGACTTGCGTAATTGTTTCTCTGCTCAGCTCACTCCTCGTATCTGTTCAGTATCAGATTTGTCTTCAGTTTATCCCTTTATGTGCTGAATTATGAATTCACGAAAATTTTATCTTATAAAGCATTTTTGTGAATTATTTAAATTACATTAGAAGATTTACATAATCATTTAATAAATTCTAAATGGATTTTAGAAGGATTGAAGGATTTAGAAAGATTAATTAAATTTGAAGTTATAGGGATTTTGTGCACTATTTATAATACCACTCAAATCTTTTATTTTAAATATTTTAAGTATTTTGTGGAATTAGGAAATGCACAAATATAATGTTCTTACAATAGAAATACAGACATAATTGGAAAATTCCCCCCCTCCCCCCAAGCCAAGATATAATGGCTAAATAAATCATCCTTTTAAAAATATTTTTGTTTTGTGTAACCCATAATGCTTTTGGAACAAGATAAAGTAATGCATCTGTAACTCATTCTAAACAGTATTACAACTAATCGATGTATTAAATGAATTTTTATAACAAGTTATTTTAATGGTACTTATAAGTGACGTCAGTAGATAAAGGGTTAAACCGACAAGCATCTAAATTTCAGTCAGTACCCATAAGTATTGGTAATAGACCGGTAATTTAGATTCTATGATCATATGATTCATATGCATATGGATTTATAGTCATAATAATAAATAAGTATTGCATTTTTTTTCACTTTTAGATGATTTTTTTCTTGGTCTTGTGCGTGTGCTTGCGAAATAAAATCGTACGACCTCTATTCACCATACTTATATTTAATATTTCATATGCAACGACGCGCAATTTGAGTGATAAATGTCACAATTTTTCGGCCTTAGTACGCTACAACGCGATTCACGCAACATCGCGATTGAGCGACGCCGTAGTGCTTCCAGGAGTGATATTTTATAGGCCTCTAAAGTAGGTCAGATTTTATGCCGCCAAATTATTCCCTTTTTCCAAAATATTTTGTTTACAATAAACGCAGATATTGTTCTTTCATATTGGCAAACAGTAATCACGCTTTCATGCATGGCGAAATCTAGCTAAACGATGTTTTATAGCTTATAGCTTAATAAAAATATCTTCGAAAATAAGTTTTCTTTTATAAATGAAATCATAAAAAGACGAGCGAAATAAAAAAATAAAAATTAATTTTGACTGCTCGTAAGTAAGTTTGTTCAGGGTACCCTTTCATATCACTGGCCAATAGCAAATTCCTACACCGTTGCTTTTCAAGCATTCCCAAAGTGGGGTAATTTCATTTTCAACTGGTTCCAGATTAGCTATTAGCCTATTTGCCTAATTACGTATGACGGGATTTAATAGACTAATCACCATGGCAACCTAGAATCATTACCTATCATGGGATTTCATTGAATTAATTACTTATGATAGGATTTAATAGAATAATCACCATGGCAACTTAAAATCCTTACCTATTATGGGATAGCATTGTATTAATGACGTATGATAGGATTTAATAGAATGAAGAAAACTTTTATTAATATCTTTTTACGTTTTGATTCGATTTTCATAAAATTTTAAATGACTCGACCCAGTTCTGCGACGATTCTATGTGTTAAATTTCAGACCATACGACTGAGTAATTTTTGCGCTGTTATATGCGGACAGACGGGCAGACGGACGGACGGACCACATGACAACTGCAGGTGTTACGTATTTATACAATTACGAACGCACCTAAAAAGCGGAATACATTATTAAACAGAAGGAAAAAAAATCAGGGCTGAGGAGTCGGTGGGGGAAAATGGACGATTCCGACTCCGGGAATTTTAACAGATCCAACTCCGACTCCGACTCTTTTAGTAGGAGAGCTGTTGAACATTTTTGAGTAGGTATTTGAGGCACCCTAAAAATTTGTGCAGCACTTCTTTTGTAATGCCTGAATACAAAATCGAATGTCTGGAAAACCTGTGCCAGACACGTGTCAAGTGCCATTTTTTGACACTACCCAAAAAAAGTATTTGAGGTACGCTGAGATTGAAACAGAATAATATTTATACTTAGAAAAAAATATTTTGAAAATGACAGACACTTTAGTCGGCCCAAAAACTGTGCCAGACACGTGTCAAGTGCCATTTTTTGACTACCCAAAAAAGTTATTTGAGGCACGCTGAGATTGAGGCACAATAATATTTATACTTAGAAAAAAATATTTTGAAAATGACAGACACTTTAGTCGGCCCAAAAACTGTGCCAGACACGTGTCAAGTGCCATTTTTCGACTACCCAAAAAAGTTATTTGAGGCACGCTGAGATTGAGGCACAATAATATTTATGCTTAGAAAAAAATATTTTGAAAATGACAGACACTTTAGTCGGCACAAAAACTGTGACAGACACATGTCAAGTGCCATTTTTTGCCTGGCACAGGTTTTGGGCCACGATCCTTCAGCCAGACATTCGATTTTGTATTCAGGCATTACAAAAGAAGTGTTGCACAAATTTTCAGGGTGCCTCAAATACCTTCCCTAAAATGTTTAACAGCTCCTGGACTATTTCGCTCAAAAATGGGCCCGACTCCGACTCCGACTTCGCAGCCCTGGAAAAAATACGTGCCCCCGGAAACCACGAGATGTAAAAAATTACAACTTTTATGCTGCCCGTGGAAATCACGGAATACACAAGTCATGGAGTTAATACGTGCACAATATTTCGTTTTACTTTCTTCTTTTTTACTTCTTTTCTTATTTCATTTTGACAAGCCGATTAATAAACGCAAAATCAAATCAACTACATTCGTGACGGGATGAATTCGAAATCTTCCAAAGCGGTACAGTATTATGTACGTCGGTTAATATCCTAACAAGATTAATTTCCATTTTATTTTTCGAAAAACAACAAATGACTTTGGCAAGTGTTTGTCAGATTTTTTGGAGAACTGTGAAAAAGAAGAGATAGCAGAGTGATTTTTAAGGTTTCGCAATCACGCATCTGTCTGATACACATTTTGTTTCTCTCTCGGATAACAGTTGTTGAAATATCGTAATGCGGGAAACTATACAGATGAACATAAAGTTTAAATTGTAACCTATACAACACAGCTTTTCAGCCTCTTTAGGTGTGTTCTTAATTACATAAATACGTAGTACCTATAGTCGTGGTCTGGTCCGTCCGTCTGTCCGCATATAACCGCGCGAAAACTACCCAACCGAATGTTTTGAAATTTAATATATACATATAATCGTTGCAGAATTTTGTCGAGTCCTTTCAAATTTTATGAAAATCGAATCAAAACTTAAAAATATATTAATAAAAGTTTTCTTCATTTTATCAAATCCTATCATACGTAATTAATTCAGTGATATCCCATGCCATTCTAGGTTGCCATGATCATTACGTCCTATTTAAGATGGAATCCTATTACCTCCGTATTACTGAATTTAATATATAAAATCGTAATAAATTTTGTATTCGTGCATTTTTGCATAAGAGTGCAACAGCTATTCCACCAAGATCTGAATATTTATAAAACTGCACTGGTGTCCAAAATTAAGGACCAGTCACAAAATTCTAATTTTTAAGTAAGCGAATACTCAAAAGGAAATATTATAATTAAAAAAATTACTATCCCTACAACACAGCTATACCATATAGCATCTCATTCATGTCACACATGGTCACACATGGTCACAAGTGTCACAGTCACTACGGTGAAACAAAAAATAGGAAATTCCACACATCTCATTATGAGTCTCAAATGATCACTATATGTGACTCCACTGAGACGTCAATGTGACTGCTACTTTATGATGAGTCACCAGGTGACTTTACAATGTAGTTACGTTGTGACTCTCATGTGACTGTCATATGTAGACTCAATTTCAAAGTCCTCATGAACGTTGCATTATGATAAGTCACCAAATAATATCACAATATCACATGGTGACTTTTCACAAAGAGCACAATGGTGACTTCACAGTAGTCCCTCTGTCACGTGAAAGCCATCATGTGACTTTAATGTGACATTATTTGGTAACTTATCACAATGCAGCGTTCACGATGACTTTGAAATTGAGTCTACAGATGACAGTCACATGAGAGTCACAATGTAACTACATTCTAAATTCGCATGGTGACTCGTCACAAAGCAGCAGTCACAGTGACGTCTCAATGGAGATGTATGGAATTTCCTATTTTTTTGCTTCACCGTAGTGATTGTGATACTTGTTACTATGTGTGACATGAATGAGATGTTATATGGACTAGCTGTGCTGTAGAGATAGTAATTATTCGAATTACATTATTTCCTTTTGAGTATTCGCGTACTTGAAAATTAGCATTTTGTGATTGGTCCTTAATTTTGGATACCAGTGTAGTTATAGTACGAACGCACATCATTTGCCACGTTTGACGTACAATTTCCGACTCTTTTTTTTTTCTTCGTATCGCATACTTATACTGCAATGCACAGCTGTACTTTCGTGGCACCTTTGAGTGCATAGTTATATTTCCATTGTACACTTAGGTTACGATGATAAAAAAAAAGGATGAAAAGACTATATATTTTCTTCATTTTATTTACAACGTTGAATTTAGACACTTTATGAAGTTATGGTGATAGAAAAAAAAGTATGAAAGAACTATATATATATTATTCATTTTATTTACAATGCTGAATTCAGACTTCTTTCCGTCGGGAATGATTTCTGCAGCTCCAGGGAAGGATATTGTGGAATTCCGGGCGGGGATTGCGCTTCTAGGCCATAAATACTGTTATTTAATTTCGTAGACATGATAACAAACAAAATCATCACTCTTTTTAAATACTTGTGCTTAATTTTACAGACATAATAATAAATCATGCACATATCATACCAATTTTCCGTTTTGCCGATTAGAAAAAAAAAGGGGGGGGGGTCGATTTGCGTGCGGTAAATTTCGCTAACCATCGCAAATATGGTCGAACTATTATCTTTTATTAGTACAGATTATGAAATGTTTATATGTCTTTTAACTTTATTTAAACTATAGTTTTTTTTTTTCGATAATAACATTTAAAAATTAGATTTAAAATAAATCTCAAAATCTATTCGTATAGCGTCAAAATTTTATTTATTTAATATATTAACAAAACGCTTGAGTATACTGTTATACGATAAGAAAAAAATTATAATTGATACGTGATACATTACATGAATATAAATAGACATGTTTTTAACTGTTATTTAATTTTACATGTCGTTGTTAATCAGGTTAAGGTCAATTGAACGAAATACGACAAAATAATAAGTGTATAAACATAATAATAAACACACATTCATTAAACTAAAACATAAAATAATAATAAAAATAAAAATAAAAATAAAAATAAAATAAAGGATTTATAAATCTCAAGAAGAATAGAACAGTTCATTAGTAATTCAGTAGATGTGCATATCCATGCGATAACGTTTACATATTTTTACACAACCCTAAAAAAAGAACTTTATATTCTATACATTTAATGATGCTAATTAAATTTTGTAGCACACTTCGCTACTTGTTGTATTATATACACAACAGTTATTGTATATAATATTAGACATGGTAGATTGAGCGGGGGAAGTATGTTTTACATTTCATTACGATAGAAAGTGTAATTCACAAAATTCCTAAGAGTCGAACTCGGTTAATACGAGAAGCAAGGGAATTATAAAAGCACATAATTAAGCTAATTACTACTATTAATTGCTCTAATTATCTCAACGTTTAATTTAACTTAATATCATAAAGTGAACATAAATTACTCAGTCTTTACCATGTGAGTACCATTTCTTTTAGACAAAATGACAGTATTACTTTAGAGACTTTGTAATAATACAAAGCCTTTAAAGAACTAATCATGCGAAAGGACATTAAGGCTGTTTTCAAATCCAAAGGGTCAACTTTCTGACATAACTTTTAATTCATTTTTGTTCGGAAACGCATGAAACTAGAAGGTGTTGTTATTCAGAAATTATGTCATCGAACTGTTTTTTTTTTTTTGTTTTCTTGTAAACGCAATAGATCTTTCAGAAAATACTGTCAAAGTTGGCATTTTGAACCGAACTTCCGAACGAAAGAAGAAAATCTAATCAGTAAGAAGAGAAAAATGCCGTGTCACGTGATCAAAATGGCTTATAACTCAATAGGTAATTGATGGATCAAAAAAATGGAATAAACAGTTCGATTCCAAATCGTTTCCATGGTCAGGCTTTGCAATTTTATACCTTTTCGTTAAAAAATTAATTTGTAAATGTGTCAAAACGTTTTGCGCTTGTTGAGCAGAGCAGTTGAGAACAGCCTTAACGACGTACAGTAATGCAACTGATCACTTAGAGATTTTGTAATCAAAATACCAAGTCTTTAATGAATTTAGTAATTCCAAAGGACATTAACGGCGTGCAATAATGCGATTGATAACTTGGAGGTTTTTGTAATCAAAATACAAAGCCTTTAAAGAACTAATCATTCCAAAGGACATTAACGACGTACAAGTAATGCAACTGATCACTTAGAGATTTTGTAATCAAAATAGGAAGCCTTTAAAGAGCTAATCATTCCAAAGGACATTAACGACGTACAATGATGCAACTGATCATTTAGAGGTTTTGTATTAAAAATACAAATACTTTAATGAATTTAGTAATTCCAAAGGACATTAACGGCGTACAGTAATGCAACTGATCACTTAGAGGTTTTTTAATCAAAATACAAAGCCTTTAAAGAACTAATCATTCCAAACGACATTAATGACATACACTAATGCAACTGATCACTTCCGTTTTACCCAGTAAAACGCTGATAAAATTGCAATAGTCTCAGCAAGTTTCGAGTATTGATTTCACATATCGTTTGATTTTGTTTAACAGTGCAAAACGACATATGAACAGGAATTTTAATATGGTCCAGAATCCGGATTCAATTAAAGAAACCGGGCGCCAGTGATATTAATGCATCCAGTGATGTTTCTTCTCGGTTTAACGGGCGCATGTACATCGGTTTGTGTTTGGGGTTTAAACGGATTTCATAAATTTTGGAGACTGCTGCACAATGAATTTCCTGCATCCAGTGATGCACAATTTATATCCAAGAACTAACTTAATCTAAAATTTTATTAAATTCCGTCCATTAATTCTTGGGATAGAGCGCTCACAAAATTTTTGTCACATACAGGCAGACATTTTATAAAACAGATTAAACGTGTACATGACCTTATAAAACGTATAAATCTGTCGAAAACCGGTTTTTCACGAGTACATTACTTTCTTCTTGTAAAGATAGAATTCAGTAAAAATTGTGAAAATTTCTACATAGCATCCTCTTGCACTCAGGTTTTTAATTATCAGAAATAAATTATATGCGAAGTCTTATTCCTTATACTGTAAATTCAAATAAAAAAATTAAACCTTTATCTGATTTACGGTAAAAGTCTTAACATTATTCAAATCTTATCGTTCAGCCTCATCGTGCAAGACTTGCAAAAAAGATGATCAGGGAGAAAATCCAGTTTAGAGATTTCATTCATGAAAATAATCTAAATAAACAAATGAAGCCAAAAAATAGCTTCTGTTCACTCGCATATTTATCAGCGATTGTAGATAAGATAATTTCGTAATTCCATCAAACAGTTAAATTTGTGTCATGATGAGGAAAAGACTTGGATAACTTGTAATTTATAGTAACTAATTATATAGTAAAATATAATTACTATAATTATTATATAATTATCATAATAATAACTATATAGTTGTATATTATAATATTATACAGGGTGTCCACTCTCAACGATGTCAAATGGCTAATTCCTAAATCGTTAGTCATAAACATGTAGTTCCAATTACAAAAATGTTTTAATTGAGGTAAAGAAGTATTTCAAAAGCACTTTAGATCAATAAAAACATTTCTTACAAAATTGCGAAATTTAATTTTTTATGCGGTTCCCCGCTCCTATAAGTTATATTTAGTAAAATTTCCTATTACACTGACAATTAGGACAAAAAAAGTCCCATTATTCTACAACTAAAATTGACCGCGTATAATAGCTGTTTAAAGTTGGGGCATATTTTTTGCTGCGAAATAGGGGTCATTCACATATTTAATAGAAATATAAATTAGTCAGAGATATTTAAAAAAGAAAATGGTTGGGAGTAAAATTAACATTGCAATATAAATTAGAAATTTTTAATCTTTCTGACTATTAATGCAAAATATACAATTTGTACTAAACATATTGCTGGGCAACATATAACTATGATATGTTCCCGCACCATGTTGGTTAAATCAAAGTAAAATTTCGTAATTGGTTATTTCTGTTTGTATAAATATTTTTTTATAAAATATAATTATGAGTGTAAAATTATGTTTATGAATTTAAGTAAAATAAGAGTGTAAGTTCATACAAAAATTATTAAGTTGATTTTAAATATTAAATATATATTTTTAAAAAAATTGTTGTATTGTAAAATGAATGTATAATGTTGAATAGAGTTCGGATCTCAGACAACAACAATAGCCAGACGCCATGGTGTCGTTTTATGACAAGCCAATGGAAAGTGGTGTATAATTAGAAATCGTAAAATAATAAAAACGTTGGAATAAATTTATGGCCTCAATAAAAGTGTTGGGATAAATTTATGGCTTTTCAGACCACCCAAACTTTAAGGCAGATAATAATATTAAAGTATATGTAAGGGGCCATTTGCAGACTGTTAGCTAATAGGCCTATCGAAGAATAATGCAAAATCTTCTCACATCCAATAACAGTGGACTAGACAAAAATAGTTCCACCCACTGCAGGAGTTGGTGTGCAAGAAGAATAAGGTTTGAAAAAGGGAGTCTGAAAAAAGATGTAGAGGACGCAGGAGCTCTCCTGAAAGCCCGTGCAATGAAACCTGAAAGCCCTAGTAATGCGCAGGCGAGATGGACATATCGGAGCGAGCCTAATCAAGCCTAATTGAGGATGTCTTCCTGATGTACATATCGGAGTGAGCCTAATCAAGCCTAATTGAGGATGTCTTCCTGATGTACATATCGGAGTGAGCCTAAGCAAGCCAAATTGAGAATGTCTTCCTGATGTTAAAATAAAGAGGATTATTCTACAGAGGTCCGTAGCTATGCATCCTGCAATCCCGATGTTGCCGCTCTGATACGAAGCGAATTCCGGATGACATATGAATATGATCCTAAGCAACGCGACAACTCTGAATTTGATGAATAAAGGCCACCATCCCGTATATTAAAAAAAAGGTACTACTTTAAACTTTTTCTTTTACCACTTAAGATCATATGAAAAATCATAAATATACTTTTCTGATATTTTATGGTAGAGAGTAATCTGAGATCCGACAAAACCGATAATTAAATAAAATTAAGGTAATTTAAAAATGAAAGAGAATTATTCTTTTAGCAAAAAGAAACAAATATAATAATTAGAGTATATGAAAATATTGTCTTTTTTTTTTAAAGATTAAATATACATAAAATAATGAGAAGCAAACAAAAGTGTTGCTTTCTATTTTTTGAATTAATATTATGTTTTTTCTGTATATAGTTGTGTTCAATGTAAATAAAATATTTAATCAAGTTTTAAAAAGTTTCTGTAATTATTTAATTGATAATGTTTAAGGTGTGTCAATTTATTTTTACAGCTTAAATTTTAGTTTAATTCATAAGTGGAAGAGTTCGTCTAAATAATTCACAACGCAAACTCTTAATTTTATTCGTAATTATTTAAATTTAATAATTACATTTTGACGCGAATTATAATTTAATTTTATTAATGCTTCGCGTTGCTCTTCTACTAGAATTATGTAATTACGATCACTTATATTATTTGAATTTATCTAAGGTATATAGAATTATATACCAATTTGCTATGAGGTTGCTTGGATGATTTGGACCAATTATCAATTTTGGATATAAATTAAATAGAAAATAAACAGGTGTAATTATCTGTCCAGCACATATGTAAGAGGAAAAAAATAATGGAATTTTTGTTAAATAAAATGATGAAAAGTAACAGCCTCAATTCTTTACAAAATGATACATATTTGAAAATGTTATTAGATTACATTAGCCTGCAAAATTTGGGTTATGTCACCTCTTTTAACTTTTAATAATTACTTCTTATGTATTTTGTGGCACTGAATCCGAAATTGACCTTCATTTTTTTTTACCATCACGTAAAGTTTTTTTGCAAATTGTAAATTTTAAAGTTAAAAAAACAAAAAATAGTGAAAATTTGTTGCTGCAAAATAGATGTAATTGTTGTGTTTTTAACTTTTGAAAATTGATTTTTATGTATTTTTTACTGCTGAATCCAAAAATGATTTTCATTTTTAACCACCACGTCAGGATTTTTCGCAAATCGTAAATTTCAAAGTAAAAAAGTTCAAAATTAAAATTGAACCACCTTCCCCACCTCATCGGACCCCTGAGCTGTTTAGCTGTAAGAATCCTAGTATAAGCTAAAAAAATTAATAAATTATTGAATTAAATAAACTTAAATTAAAAAAAAATACATCTGTTTTATAGCTATCGCTATATTTTAACTTTGACATTTGTGATTTGCAAAGAATTCTAACTTAATGTTTAAAAACGAAGGTCATTTTCAGATTCAGCGCTAAAAAGTACATAAAAATCAATTATCAAAAGTTAAAAAACACAACCATCTCCTCAATTTTATAGTATCAGATTTTTGTTATTGTTTAAGTTTGAAATTTTACGATTTGCGAAAATTCCTGACATGATATGTAAAAATTAAGGTAATTTTCGGATTCAGTTCTAAAAAACACATAAAAGTTAAACAAATACAACCATCGCAGTCTTGTGTTATCTAATCTAAAAAACTTTTTCTTAAACTTTTGCCTGTAATCTATCCGACAATTTCTGTGTTATTCTGTAAAATAAGTATAAATGGTAACAACCGAAAATCATAATAATGTTAGATTGTCATCGGATTTACGTCAGTATGTAAAATTTAACGTCGATCGGACATTTGAAAGTGAGTTAAAGTTCGACTACAAATTTTGAACGGGAAAAACATACATTTGACCGTTGCAAATTAAATAAAAACTTATAAAAATTCATAATTTTTGTGAAAAGAAACAGCTTCAAATCCTTACAAAATAAAACATATGTTAAAATACAATTATTTTAGCCAATCTGAAACTTAATAAAAGTTAACTCAATCGTAATAATTGTACGATTTCTTTCAAAGCGCAGATACACGTGAAATAAGTTCTTCGAGTACTTTAAGCACTTAGTAAACGAACCCTCAAAGCATGGCCAAACTCATCTGTGTTCAGATGCAGAAAAGTGGCATAAGTCATGCATTTTTAAAGTTTCATAACTCGGTCAATTTTAGTGGTAGATTAACGGGACTTTTTTTTTTTTATCTTACTTGTCAGTGTAATAGGAAAATTTTATTAGATATAACTTATAGGACCGGGGGACCGTATAAAAAATAAATTTCATATTTTTTTTTAAAGAAATGTTTTTATTGATACAAATCGCTTTTAAAGTACTTCTTTACCTCATTTAAAACTTTTTGTAATTGGAACTATATGTCTATGACAAACGGTTTAGGAATTAGCCATTGGGTATCGCTGATAGTAGACACCCCGAATAGCTCAAAAAGCAATTCAGCACACAACCATTTTTTTAACATACAGTGAAATCTTTCTAAGACGGAATCTGTCTAAGGCGGAAAACTTTCTAAGGCTGAAAATTTTCAGAGTTCCACATTTTTAAACATAGAGATTTTCGAGAAATCTGTCTAAGACGGAAACAATCTGTGTAACACGGAACCGGACATTCATTTTGGGGTCCCATGTAGCAAAGTTACTGTTTAAGAAGGAAGAAAATTCCTCTGGGAAATATAAATGGAAAGAAACCTTAACTTTTAATAATGACATGTTGTCCAGTCCCACTCTCGGAGGTCAGAAGGGTGCCTCACTGATTAATGACAGTGACAAACAACAACATTCGTTTTTTTTTTTTTTTAAATAACTTTAAGATAATAGAACTTTAAAGCATTTGTTAAGGTATTTTTTTTTTCACTAAAACTTGTAATTTTGATTTATACCAGTTTGTTTGTGTACTATCAATTTGTAGTCTAAATTAATATTAATATAAATATATAAAAAATGTATGTTTATTAAATTAAAAAAAAACAATTAAAAAATACGTTAGTTTTAATTTTTAGCCAAAGAAATGTTTAATATTCTGTGAACGGGATGTCTATAAAGTTTTTCTGTCTAAGCCGGAAATCTGTCTAAGGCGGAATTTTATTTCAGTCCCAAGCGATTTCGCCTTAGACAGATTTCACTGTAATAACTAAATATATTACACCATAAAACTTACACAGCGGTTTCACTCAAAACTACATATACCATTTGTATCCTTTTGGCTCTAACTCATTCATATACAGATAGATATTCTAGATGAAAACATTTTTCAAATGTTCTTCATCATATGAAAATCAATTCACCCGATAATGATTATTTTTAGAAAGTTACAAAATTTAAATCTTTATACAATCTCTGGATTCTATAATTTATGCTTAGAAAAATTTTCTCCAAGCTCTAACAATTAGAGCAATACAAAATCCGTATTTGTGTGACCAAAATTTGCCGAGCTATGATATTATGAATTTTATGAATTTTCAGTGTTTCCTGGTGCTAAAACCGAGTTTTTTTCGTTTTTAGTCCTGAAAGCTAGTAAAATTCAAAGTACCGTAACTTAGTAAATTTTGGTCGGGCAAAACTGGAGTTTTCACTTGTTAGAGCGTGTAATAAGTTTTAATTATAATTTATAGGAATCAGGGACAGTATAAGTATTTTAACTTCATAGCTTAAAAAAAACTATTTTGATGAAAATGGATTTTCATATGATAAAGAAGAACATTTAAAAATATTTTTGCAATCGAAACTCAAATCTACCAACTTTTGCGCTTTTTTTTTTTTTTTTTTTTTTTTGCTATCACTTTTTTTTTTTTTTTTGCTATCACTTTTTTTTTTTTTTTGCTATCACTTTTTTCGAATAAAAATCTTCGTCTTGTGTAATCATAGAATTTTTGTGATTAAAAATGGAAAAGATTTACTGCCTTCAAAAATTTGGAATTGGTCAACGATAAAAAGGAACACCCTGTATAAATATTGTAATATCTGTTCGATGTGAAAAAAAAAATCTACATAACGATTATGTTGTTTAAATATACAGATTAAGCTAAATAATGCTATAAAAAGTGATAAAATATCTTTATTTAGATTGACGAACGTTTCATCGCACAAACGGCGACATTTTCAAAATCATTCATAATAGATTTTTTTTTTTTTTCAAAATTTAAAAAACAAACAATAACTTGGTAAACAATGTCACGAGACATCATGCATATTGAAAATCAATGCAAACATAAAATAAAACGAAATTGGATATTTGTGTGCGTGGATTAATTTTTACTATTATTATTAAAATTGCATAGCATCTCTTTCCAAATTTTAGGTAAAACAAGGGACACTGAATCATTGCAAATATTCTCGTTGCGTAAAAATATCTCTGTTGATTCCCGAATATATTTTATCCCTGACAAATATAAGAAATATTTTTACGCAACGAGGATATTTGCAATGATTCAGTGTCCCTTGTTTTACATAAAATTTGAAAAGAGATGCTATGCAATTTTAGTAATAATAGTAAAAGTTAATCCACGCTCACAAATATCCAATTGCGTTTTATTTTATATTTGCACTGATTTTCCTTATGCATGATGTCTCGTGACATTGTTTACCAAGTTATTGTTTTTTAAAATTTTGTGAAGATATTTCTATCATGAATAATTTTGAAAATGACGCCGTTTGTGCGATGAAACGTTCGTCAATCTAAATAAAGATATTTTATCACTTTGCATTATTTAGCTTAATCTGTTTATAATGATTATTATACATGTTGTTTAAATATACTTTGACATCTTTTTTTTTCTGCTTTACAGCCTGCGCTGGTTCGAACCCCTTCCTGCTCAGCGCTTCCCAACAGATCGACGTCTGCCGGCAACAGTCCAGCCCATTACGGCAATGACAGAACACCCCCTCCGAAGCCGCCCCCTCCGCCCAAGTGTAAAGTCATGCATCCCCCACCACCTCCACCTCCGCCGCACAGCCACCCAAGAGCCATTAAAACGAATTCCGTGTCTCCAGCGAGACCACCTCCACCCAAGGTATAAAAATTGTTTTTATTGCTTGCGTCAGCATGCATTCATACACTGTTAAAAATTTTGTGATAGGTTGAACCAATTTTTGGTGCTCCAGTAGCAGCAACCATAAGATGGTGAAAACTTGAACCAACATTTGGGGCAAAGGCTCAACCGCAGCTCCAAATCTTGGAATGAGATTTCACCATCTTATGGTTGCAGCGCACTGCAGCACCAAAAGATGGTTCAACCTACTACAAACTTTTTAACAGTGATATAACATTATCATATGCTTTAATTCATGTGATTAAATTAATCTGACTAAAGAAGACATACGTTTGCGCTTTAAACGATGTAAATAGTTCAGCATTTGTTTCTGGCTAATATTCCATAACAAAATTTAAACTTCACTACACAATGAGTAAATATACTCTATGTATATGTAAAACACATATTCAACAGATATGTAATCGAACTACTACTGAAATAATTATAATAAAAAAGTTGGTATGAAAAGTGAAATCTTTGGCGATTTATTTGGTTATTAACCGCTGGCATGCGTCTTGCATGTTCACAATACTTACTCTGTTCAAATCCTGAATCTTTCTGATTGGCTCGTTAAGCTATCGAGAACATACTGACTTTAAATGGCTTAGAAACGGTGGCCAGTAAATTAACATTTTGTTTTAAGCTGTTTAGGAGTGAGAGCGTAGTAGGTATGTTGTATGTCGTTTGTGGCCAATACTGCAGAACACCAGTTAGAATTCAGGCAGCGAATTTTTTTTTTTTTTTAATTGATAAAATTATTTTTCAGTATTAAATTAAGATATAACAACTAATTTGAGTGAAAAAATGGAAAGTTTCTATTTTTCAATAGTTATTTAAATTGTAAAAAATAATTTTAAACATCATTAGCAATTTATATAATGAAAATGGTATTAATATTTGTTATGTTTGTGATTTTAACGAATTTCATGCAATTTTTGAGATTTCCACGCAACGAAGTCAGTGCATCCAATGTTGTCGTTTTTTTCCATAGCCGCGAAGCTATATGTCCCCTCCTCACCCCCCCCCCCCTCCCGGAAAAAAAACACACACACAAACCCTTATACAAACATCATTAAAAACGAATTGGCGCTCAATTTGCTTTATTGTGTTAGTTCAAAAAAAGTGTAAGTGAATTATATGTGTACATATTTACGTATTTTTTAAATTATTCTGAATCATCTTTAAATTGTGAATCATCATAAAAAATACGCTTTGGATGATGCAATCAATCGCCACATACAAGACATTAAAGATTAGCATCTTCTGAATCTATGCGAGCCAATCAGAACGCCTCAAGATCTGAGCCGAGTAGGTATTGTGAATATGCATGCGGCTTATACGAATGTAATATGTAATGTTTTTCGTAAATTTAAAACTTTATTCTTTGAATTGACATTTTTGATGTAAAATTTCATTTCTGTCTAATTGGTGGGAAATCTAAAATATATACAGTGAAACTTCCCTGTGAGACCACCTCCATTAGACGACTACCTCCCTGAACAACCCTTTTTTCATTGAACGAAATTTATTCCCATAGGCTCAATACTAATTTTACCTCCATTCAGAGACCATCCCAGTTGAACTCCCTCCATGAGCGACCCATTTCTTGGAAGAAAATGAAACAAATTCCGTTTTTTCCTGGTCGCTTGAAGAAGGTTTTATTAGAAAAATAATTCTGGATAGCACCTTATTCATCTAAGTTCTAAACTAAGTTTAGATTTCTTTTTTATTCCGGTAACTTTTAAGTGTTTAAACCCCTTTGTACCTATTTAGGCAATGAATTTAACTCTGATGACACATTAAGAATGACGGTCAATAAATTCCCCTACCCTATTATGTCAGGGAACTCTTAAAGAAATAGATAAAATAATGAAATCGTTATTATTTGTTATCGTTCAAAAAAAAAAAAAAAAAAAAAAAATTACTGAACTTCGAAAGGGCTTGGAAATAAAAGTTATAAAAGTTAAAACCGTAAAATCAAAGCAAACGTCAACGTATTCATTTTTTAAACTCTGCAGTAATTAACTTATGCAATTAACTTTTGTTTTGAGACTTAAATTTTTATATTTTTTCCTAATGTGAAAAATAAACTTTACTGACATTAATTGTTACTTTTTTTCAACAATTAAAATCTAGATTTAAATATGACCTCCATTAAGAGGCCACCTCTCGGAGCGACCAATTCTTATTGGAACGGAACGTGGTCCTTTAGGGAGGTTTTATTGTATATCAAATATAAAAATATTATTAGTCTTCAATTAAAAAGTATTTTCACCTATGTTCTGTACAACGAGGAAAACTTTCTGTACCCCAGGAATCGGAGATTGGTTCCCCTATTTTGATTAATTTACTGAAACTAGATATCTATCAATTCTGAAAATTATTTTCTATGTCTAGGTGCCGGAAAATAAGTCCAGAAGTCATTCCAGCGGTTCTTCAGCGCAAGAACTTCGTGAGCAAAATCACTCGGACAAGGAATATGCCAACCTGGGTGAGCAACACAAAGTTAAAACTACATATTATAGTAATGATTTTATCATTTTACAAGTTATTATTTGCTCATAATTCATGCTAAAAATCAGATTATTGTAAAGGTAATAAAAAGAAAAGTGCCCAGTTAAACTCATGGCATTGAGCTCACGGGCTATTCACACTAATTGTACATTATACGTTTATTTCAAAAAACAATGTCCCTTGAAAAACAAATGAAGGGGGGGGGGGTCTCCCCCCGTTTCCCCTCTTTATACTTAACCAATAAGCCTCCAATTCTCATCAGTGAAGCGCTTTATCGAAATAAACCGGTATATCAAATTTGAAGCAAATCGGATAGAAAACCCATTTATCTAAATTAAAGAGGTTATTAGCCCTCCTGTTCCCCCCTTTATATTTAACCAATGAACTTCCAAATCTAATGAGGGAAGCGCCTTATTAGAATTAACCGGTATACCAAATTTGAAGAAAATCTGATAATTCTGCATGAAAAACCCATTTATATAAGTTAAGGGGGGATTAGCCTCCTGTTCCCCCTTTATCCTTAACCAATGAACTCCCAAAACTAATCAGGGAAGCGCCTGATCAGAGTGAACCTAGAAAAAGAAGTTGAAGCAAATCGGATATTTCTATCGAGAGTTATCGCGTTACGTACATACGTATGTACATACATACAGAACCGGCGGTCACATTAGCTCTCAGGCTTTGATAGCCTGTGAGCCATAGACTAACGACTAAATAAGAAAATGTCGCCCATTAAAGTATGTTCCATAGATTACTGATTACCCCTTTTATATCCTTTCTTAGCACTATCTCTAATTGGGGATAGTGATTATAGCTTTTAGTAAATACAGTAAAACCTCGAAATTCCGGCATCTTCGGGACCGAGAGTAAGCCGGATTTTTGAAATTCCGGATTTCTGAAAGAAAATCAAATGTACTTCCAATATTCGTAATGGGGCCTTTACTCATAATTTAATTCGTATTCAAGTAATCTTTATGTGAGAAAAGGAGAAGTTTAAATAATTAAAAAAACATGCTTTAATTAATATTTTCTATGTTACAAAAAAAACATTGAAGTAATTTCTTCTCGTGTAATTTCCAAAACATCGGTGTCAATTATATTTTCTTAAAATTTTTCTGTCGTTCTTCAGCAAGTTCTTCTTGGATTTTATATAAGTGAAGAATATCGATTTCGGAAATACAATCTTGATTCTCTAAAGCAAATACTAATTTTCCAGTCAAAGTTATGCATTTTTCCAGAGACACCTTTTCTTCCTCCTGCTCAACGTTCTCGCACCTCTGATCTTCTACCAGCGTTATCAGCAGTTCTTTTTAGCACAGCATCAGCGATCTCGCTGTCTTCTAATCCACTGATTTAGATCTCAAAGTTTTTTTATTCGTAAGCAATTGCATTTTTTCTTTCTACCGTAAGTTAGAAATGTAACAAAAAGTGAGGATGACTTTGATGCCGGATTTTTGAAGTTGCCGGATTTCCGAGGCCATACTGTATTTATGAGTATATTTTATCGCCTTGTAGTACACTCAAGGTTTATAAAATATTTTAAAAACGAAATTAAATCAATGTCTGGATTTTCAACGTTTCGAAAACTCAGCGCGCTACTATACGGTTCGTGCTACAATTTGCTATCACAGATTCTAAGGTCCTGGAGCAAAGTACAGACTTCCCTCGATTAGTGCGATTAATTGTTATCGTGGCATTAATTGAAACATTCAATGGGAAAATGTACGATGGATTCACAACCCAATCTCTTGAAACCGAATGTACACAAACAAACAATGTAATAATGTGCTACGATAATGTTTTGGGTATGCTATTGTTAAAAAGTACATATTATAGTTTGTTTTGAAACTTTTTAAATAAAAGTTATCTAAGATATATCAGTTTTTAATTAATGTTAAGGTGTGTGCTAATTTTATAAATGGCAATCAAGAAAATTTAAAAAGACCGATTTTATGTTTAATTCTGTATAATAAGGACCTCTGTCTCATCGATTGTCGCGCTATTGGTCACATTTCTTGTCTTATTTTTGTTTTATTTTCCTATCGGCGCCGTTTGGCTGGGTAAAATGCAATCACTCATTCTCTGTTTTGCGGCTAATCGGTATTTTCACATCATCAATCCACTTCACTTGTTGCTTGAATTCAACTTCTCAGCATCGGTGCTTGAAAAATTACAACATAAAGTGCTGGAAAAATCACTGTATTTTACAACAATAGATGCTGGCGGCACCACGTCTGCCAACACAGTTGCTGTAAAATTTACAAGCTGTTGTCTTTAAAAGCGCTGTAAAATTTCTCAAGTCTGGGGAAAATCGCGTTGCTATTGGCTGCCTGGTGCACATTGACAGAATGAATTCGAATTTTTTCTTCACTTGTTGCTTGAATTCGCTTTCACGACATCGGCGCTTGAAAAATTACAACATAAAGTGGAGGAAAAATCACAAACAATCTTTTTACAGTATACTATTTCAACAGTCCATGGCATAGGCGTAACTTGGGCTCTAAGACTGGGGGGGGGGGGGGGGGCAAAAATTTTAAGGCCATTTTTAAAAAATATTTATACCTTCCTATCACCACACACATGCACTTAAATTAAGACGTCTTTTTTTTTACCGCGCAAAAACACCCAGGTTTTTACTTATTTCGTAGATATTTTCATATATTTTAGTTTATAAAAATATTTATACTCGTCCGAACGTTTCGAAATTTTTGCAGGTGACGTAAATCTGCTCTATCCAAATGCTCTAAAAAGTTTCTGATAAAATACGCACGTTTTGTTACTTTTAGCATAGAAAAAATATCGTCACCGTGAGGCGCGAAGTGACCTCCGTGCCGATATATTTGAAAGGGTTAAAATTCTTATTTTTAAAAGCCGATTATAACATCGATTAGAAGAATGTTTCACCTTTAAGAACATATTTTTGGTTTTGTCGGTACCTCTAAAATTGTGCCCTGAAGGGGCGAAACCGCGACGAAACACTCAGATTTTTTATTTCCATCGAATTTTTCACATATTTTATCTTGTAAAAAATATTTTATACCCGTCCGAACATTTCAAAAATTTTGTAGGTTATGTAAATCTGGCCTATAGAGATGCTCTAAACAGAAAAAAAAAAAGTATGATGTGTAAAGTAAAAAGTAAAGTATGTTAAAGTATGGACGTTTTGTTACTTTTAGGGTTAAAAAAATATCGTCTCCATAAAACGCGAAGTGACCTGAGTTCGCCAGTGTATTTGAAAAAGTTAAAATTCATATTTTTTAAAACAATCGATTAAAGGTTTTAGCTTTGAGAGCACATTTTTAATTTGTTGGTACCTCTAAAACTGCGTCCTCGAGGGCCGCTGCAACAGGACAGAAAAACGCTTCACGGAAAAAACGAGCCTTTTTGGAAAAAAAATTCGAAGGATTAACTGTGATATTTTTTTCAATTGATTGCGGCATTTGAGACATAAGAGATCTTATAGAATATGTCATCTGTTTTTAACTTAACTAAGCAGTTTGACTGATGTAAGTTAATAAATAATGACAAAATACTCCCGAAATTCCTTCTTTTCGAACTTCATTTTCTCCCGATGCATAAATAAGGCTTCTGCGGGTGCGCCATCACTTTTTCCCTTTCGCAAGGGCCGAGATGAGTTATTAATGAGAGTGATTTGCGAATTTTAATTAATAACTCAACTAATTATTAGAATTTTAAAATTCTGAATCTGAGGTGCATCAGAAGAGATTTTGGGCTACTTTTATAAAAATTGTCAGCTTCGTACTTAAGCTAGATTTTGCTAGCCATCGCATACACACAGACAGACACATACACACACAAAGCGAAACTTTTTTTTTTTATGAGCATAGATTGTCCTCAAATTGGGCGAGCTTTTTTGACATTTCCCCTTAATAATTCATTTGATAATTATTTCTTCTTTTTCATACTGATACACATTTATTAAGGGGAAAAAACAAAATTAGCATACAGGAGAAATTTGAAAGGGATTGATTGAAAAAATAATTCGTATGCGACATCTTAATCATCGGTTAGATTTTAGAGATGTTTAAATCTAGTAACATTAATAGTTAATTTTTTTTCAACTGGCGGTAAACTGTTATAGTCCACTAGTTTCCAGGGAAATTCCAGATAACTCGTTTTTCCCACTCTTTTCGTTCTTGACCATCAAAGCTCTGAAACAACCTCAAATGTAGTGTGAAAAAAGTAATAAATTGGGGAGTTCAGAACCCGTTATCAGAGAAACATTCTGAAAGTCAACCGCCATTCTTAGCGAAAAACACTTTTGATACGATCCCACTCATTCTGGTTTAAGATGAATCCAGATAATTTAGCAATACAAAAATTTTAAATTAAACACTGATTTTAATGTTGATTTTAATTAAAATGTTTTTAATTTTTCCCATTTTCAAAGTGGGCTCCCCTTAAAGACCTAAATAAAAATATTCAGTATTTTTATATAATGTTTTTACTTTTAAAATATTAAATACAAAATTTTATGTAATTTATAGTATTTTGATGGAAGAATGAAGAAAAAAATGTCAAGTTTTCTGCTTCGATTTATCTAAAGCATATTTCCTTTTTTATCATATTCTTCAATTGTACTTGAGGCTGGTCTCAAATCCAAAGGGTCAACTTTATGACAAAAGTTTTCATTTATTTTTGTTCGGAAAAGCATGGAATAGGCAGGTGCTGTTATTCAGAAACTATGTAATCGAAATACGTTTTCCATTCTTTGGTAAACGTAAATGATCTTTCAGAAAATACCATCAATTGGAGTTTTGAAGCGAATTTCCGGACGTAAGGAGAAAACCAGCCAGAAAACCATAAAAAAAATCATCAGTTATGTATTATTTTATCCTAAAGAAAACAAGTGGGTAAGTGTGATATGCAGATGATTTCGTTTAATATCTCTTTCAAAACACTTTATCCTTAAATTAACAAATCAAAATTGTTAATAGAAAATTAATAATTCCTTGCATAAATGGCAGCACTATTATATTTAGGAATGCGTCTCCCTGAAAATTATCCACTCCCATACTTCAGTTTTTTATATATTATACAAAGTTTAAAACAAAACGGATATTTCTATCAAGAATTATCGCGTTACGTATATACATACGTACATACAGAACATTCGGGCACACTAGCTATCAAGCTTTGATAGTCTGGGAGCTAACAAATAAACGGTAATAAAAGCTAAATGATAATGCATGTAATTAATAAATAGACGTAACCAAATGCGTAAAGTTTTTTTAAAAATCAGATTATCCTTTTTTTCACGGAGCCCTTGTTTGCTCCGCCCCCCCCCCCCCACACACACACACACAAATTCAGCTCACCTTAGATTCATAAAATTCTTATTATGTGTTATGAACTATGTCAAAGTTTAAAATCGATCGGTTCTTTAGTTTTCCTAATTTGAACAAATTCCTGTCAATTGTCTGTACGAAAAAGCATCTCTTTTATGTTTAAAAATCGATTTTTCCATAAACCGAAAAGTTGTGGTCCGATTTTTTTTAAATTTAGATTTTACGAATCAGCGTACGAAATAACATCCGGATGCGAAAGAACCAAATTGGTAAAATCAATAGTTAAAAAAATCTGTACTGCGATTATGTACAAACATTATAAGTGTTAAAATAAATAGGGTTCTTACTGATTAATACTAAAAAATAAATAGAACTATATTCCAACTATAATATTAACCTAAATAAGTAAATAGCAAAAATTAATATTTTATGAAGAATTAAATAATAATGAATATGTAACATGGTTCATATACTCGAGAACAATTACTATTCCAGCACACTTTTAGATACGCGCATAAAAATGGCATAGAATAAACACATAAGGAAAATAGTGACCACATTGATTATCTATTTCACAGAAATCTTATCAGATCTTTCATACATAAAAAGAGATATATTAAGAGAACAGAGCTTTATTTTTTTCTTTAACTGAAAGGGAAAAAAAAAAGATATTTAATTTAATGATAAGAATTTATCATTACAAGAGTAGGAGTCAGGCATAAACTAAGTTAAAATTTAGGAATTCTGTACATCCATCAGGCGTCCTTTTGACGAAACTTGAGTTTTTACCGCGATCCTTTGGCAGAAAATTGCATTTTTCGCGATCTTATGATGAAATTTCGCGTTTTCCGCGATCTTTTGACAGAAATTTGCGTTTTTTCGCGATCGTTTGACTAAATTTGTGTCCTTTGCTCGATCTTGTGACGGAATTCGTGTTTTTCCGCGATCCTGTGACAGAAATTTGCGTTTTTTGCGGCACCCCTGGGACAAAATTCACGTTTTCCCCGAGATCTTTTGACGAAATTCGCGCTTTTACAGCGATCCTTTGGCAGAAATTTGCGTTTTTCGCGATCGTATGACGAAATTCCGCTTTTTTCCGCAATCCTTTTAGAGAAATTTGCGTTTTTTTCGCGATTGTTTGACTAAATTTGCTTTTCTTTTTCGCGATCGTTTGACTAAATTCGTGTTTTTTCCTCGATCCTTTGACGAAATTCAAGGCTTTTCTGCGATTTTGTGACAGAAATTTGCTTTTTTCCCCGCGCCCATGGCACGAAATTCATGTTTTTTCTGGAATTTTTGGATAAAATTCAAGTTTAAACAGCGATCTTTTTGCAGAAATTTGCGGTTTTTGGGATCTTTTAACGAAATTCCGCGTTTTTTTTCCCGCAATCCTTTGACATAAATTTGCGCTTTTTCACGATCATTTGACATAAATTTGCATTTTTTTTGCGATCGTTTGACTAAATTTGCATTTTCCCCACAATCGTTTGACTAAATTCAGGTTCTTTCCGCGATCCTTTGACTAAATTCGCGTTTTTCCGCGATCCTGTGACAGAAATTTGTATTTTTTCCACAACCGTAGGACGGAATTCATGTTTATGTCCAGGATCTTTTGACGAAATTTGCGTTTTTGCAGTGACCATTTGGCTATAAATTACCGATTTTTTTGCGACCATTTGTCGAATTCACGATATTTTTTGTCAGAATTTTCGTACTTTTTTTATTTAAAGGAAATACTTTTTGTTTCAAGTTGGCAAATTTATCCGTAAGGTCCAAAATAAATCTGCGACGCATGTCACGCGCTTTCTGCTACCGGGTAAAAATGTAACTCTTTTTCTTTCCGTGTCACTTGGCCTGCCGTGCAAAAAATGCAATTCTGGTTTTAATTACCAAAAAATTAATTATCTTCGCTTCTGATTGTCGAAATTAAAAAATAAAGACATATTCTGAAAGAGAATGAAATTTTACGTCGGATGGCATAAAAATCATAGCTCGAAAATCGATATTTAAATTTGGTCTTATATAAAAATTCTGAATTCTGAGTCTGTTTCTGACCGCAAAACCGCACCTGTTTTATATTCTGTGGTTATCGCCGAAAATTCAATTCATCAGACATCTGTCGCCTTCACAAATGAAGGAAAATAAAAGATTTTTTTCTCGATTTTTAACGAATTTCAAAGTTTTTATGGTACGATCAAGATAATTTTTAGAATTTCTGAAAGCTGATTTTTTCCCCGTCTTGTGGTACTAATTTTGAATTTCTGGGATGAGTAAAAAAGAAATAAAAACGCCTTAAAGCAATCGCTAGTCCTTATCTGGCGTTAAAATGACACCTGGATTTAATCGATGGAAGAGATAGTTTTTATAATTCAATAAAAAATTTATGCTTTTGTTGAATCATGAATGCCTTTCAGATCTTGTAATTGGTTTTTTTTAATTAACAACGTCCATTAATTACTACTTTTTCAAAATTTTACGATTTGTGGTTTGATGTGAGGTGTTCAGCTATAAGTATGCAAAATTTCAAGTCAACATATATAGTTACGGGCACTGTGACAGACGGACAGACAGACGAGTGAGACGAATAGGTTTTCGTCAGATGAAGGAAACCCTAATGACAATAGTCAGAATCAAAATATAGTAATCAAGAGATCTATCCCACATGTGCATTTAAATAGTTCTATGAAAATAAAAAAGGAAAAATGGGTCCGCTTTTCTGAAAAATAGAGCAGAAGAAATATTCTTACTTGAGCTTTGACTACTGCATCAGAAATTACTTCTATGAACGTGGAGACGTTAATTCTGGTTATTTTGAATTATCCAATGCTTATGCTAGTTTGTGCTCAAAATAGCATATAAATGGTTAAATTAAAAACAAAAAATGAAATACAAAGCTGGGCTTTAACTACAAAGCGACTGAAGGGGCAAAAGGTATTTGCCCTGTTCCTGAAAAACTAGGGGGTATGTGATCCCCACTTGCCCTCACCAGATTACGCCCAAGGGTACAACCGGGTACAACGCGACATGTGCAAGACTCCAGTGGTGGAAAATTGGCGCAGAGGAGGAGCCTATTGACACCACTAATTTTTTATAGTATTATTCACCTTAATAAAAACTCAGACATTCTGTCATTAGATAAGCCAAAAAACACTACTAAAATTTAGTGGTGTCAGTAGACTCCACGTCTGCGCCAATTTTCCACCATTGAAGACTCTAGTCCCTGATGTACGCGAGAGAACGGAATGTATGTGCATCTGTATATCCAGACGCCATGAGAATTTCCTCAGCTCACCAGTACTGGACTGACGCTACGAGTATATTCAAGGAGCGTCACTATAGTCGAGAGACCTCAGGAGCCAGGAAGTTCTTGTTTTGAGCTTATATTATATTATCTTACGAAAAAGGACAATGGTCAGAGTCAAGACACAGTAATCGTGATATCTATTCCCACCTCTTCCCACACGTGCACCCCCCAAAAAAAACATCCCTGGAAATGAAGAGGAAAATAAGTTTTGTACTTTGTACAAAAAGGGAAAAAAAGGGAGACGGAAAAAATTCTCTTGAACTGTTATTATAGCAGAAGGTTTTGTCAAGACATAAGAAAAATTACTTATGTCAATGTGAAAACATTAATTCTGGCTGTTTTGATTTTGCTGTATCCAATTCTAGTTCAAACCCAAGATAGTAATATAAATTATTAAACTAAAGGGGTAAAAAAAAGCGAAAAAGGAAATACAGAAATTTGAAAACAAGACAAAAAACTGGAGGGGCAAAATACATGTCTCGCCCCTGCTCTTAAAAAACTGGGGGGGGGCATATGCCCCCCCTTGCCCCCACCAGATTACGCCCATGGTCCATGGATATCATATTTTCACTGTGAAATATGCAAACATACTGATTTGATTAAAAACTGACTTTACTGTTATGATCTCCCAACTAAGATATATGCTCTGATGGTGACGGAATCAACTTTTGAAGTCCAAAACGTGACAATATTTAATGATCTTGATTTCTATGATTTTTTTTTTTTAATTTAGGTTATCATTATTGAAAATGCATATACAGTAGAACCTCTTTTATCCGAAACTCTCGGTTACCCGGAATCCTTTTTAAAATCTTTTACTATCACATTTCTTCTGTGTGAAATTCATTTTTTAAGCTTTTTTTTACTATCACATTTCTTGTGTGCAAGCGGTCCTTTCCGAACCACGAGTAGAGATAAATATTTTGGATCCCCTTTCTTAGAATTCCTTTGAATTTAACTTGATCCCCCGTAAGCTGCGGAGTGGACTAGAACACAGTAGGAGAAGGGTGAAATGGAATGTGTCAATGTGATCTAGCAGGTGTTTCTTCTGTTCATTATATAAAAAGTACTTAATTTCAAGTAATTTATTCTTGTTTCTATTTTGCTATTGCTTTATTTTTATTAAGTACTTGTTACCATAATAAGAAATAGCGCATATATTTGACCTTAATCTTAAAATTGAAGCATTCCCGACTATCCGAAAATTTCGATTTTCCGAACGAAGGTCGGTCCCAATTACTTCGGATAATCGAGGTTCTACTGTGTATATAACACTAGCCCTCAAAATTTGGGTTTTGGTTTGCTTTTTAGCTTTTGGTATCTGATTATTATGTACTTTGTGAAGCTGAATCCGAAAATAACCTTCATTTTTTACCATTATATAAAAGACTTTTCTCAAATCTTAAGTTTCAAAGTCAAAAAGTAAAAAAATAACGAAAATCTGATAGTATAAAATAAATGTGATGGTTGTGTTTTTTAATTTTTAATAATTGATTTTTATGTATTTTTTATCGCTGAATTCGAAAATCACTTTTATTTTTAACCATCACGCCAGGAGTTTTCGCAAATCGTAAATTTCGAAGTTCAAAAGTTCAAACTCTCTCCATCCCCTCATCGAAATCCTGAGCTGTTTAGCTGTAAGAATCCCCAGTATAAACCAAAAAATTGAATAAATTATTGAATTAAATAAAATCAAATTGGATAAAAATGCGTTTTACATCTATTTTATAATATCAGATTTTCACTATTATTTTACTTTTTAACTTAGAAATTTACGATTTGCGAAAAATTCGAAATTGATGGTTAAAAATTAAGGTCATTTTAAGATTCAGTGCTAAAAAGTACATAAAAATCAATTATCAAAATTTTAAAAGTTTAACCATCACACCAATTTTATAGTATCGGATTTTCAATATTTTTTTACTTTTTAACTTTGAAATTTACACTTGCGAAAAATTCTGACATGATGGTCAAAAATGAAGGTCATTTTCGGATTCAGCGCTAAAAAATACATAAAAATCAATTATTAAAAGTTAAGAAACCCAATTATCGCAAGCTTGTGTAATTGTTAATATCAACAAACTTTAATGTATATGCCCAAGTGTGTAGCAATATATTGTTGTGTATTTTGTACATAATGTGCATATTCATGTTATTTCAAAGTAGAATGTGAATCATTTTATTAACATTATGGTAACCCATTTATCAAGGAAAAAGTGCTGACATGACTTCATCGCCTTTCTCTCTGCATTTAAAAATTTAGCCATTATTTAGCTGCAGGTTAGTTTAAGGGACACTATCACAAAATACGAAAATTGCAGTCCACACAATAAAATGTCTATTAAATGTTAGATAATGCAATTTTCTTTTTTTACATTATAATAAAAAATATTCTTAGAAGTATTTTCAAGAGATATTATTTTCATAATCACACAAAAATAAAGCTTTTAAAAGACTTAAACTTTCATATTGTCATTTTCCTGGCATGTCACACTGTAATGTGTGCAAAGTAAAAGGCTTTCTGCTATACTGTACAAATATCTTTTTCTAGTTTTTTTAACTTCCAATTATTAATTATACCTTATATAACACATATATGAGGAAGGTAACAACTTCTGTGTTTTACAAATAATTTTCGATAGTTAAAATATGATTGTCACTGAAAATGAATGTCATTTTCCTGGACTGCTCATTTTAGTTCTTTATAAAGTATAAAGATAGCACTGCAGAGTAATTCTTCTTGTTCTTGACATACTTCAAATCAGAAGTAATAAAATCATTGCTACCAGCAAGATCTTTTGGATATATCTTTGAAAATAATGTGTTTAAAGGCTTTGTAAAAATTGAGTAGGCTTGTATTATGTCATTTTCCTGGCTTCAATAAATTACAAATAAAACTGAACATTACACTGAATCTGAGGTACTATAGAGGAAACATGTTCCTGTAAACAAAATTAAAATGTTAGATCTAAAAATATAAAAAAAATAAGAATGTGAAAAATGTTTTAGAATGAAATTATCATTATCCTGGCATACATATGCCAAGAAAGTGACATATAATTATAATTACATAAAAATGAACTTAAGCTCTTCAAACTTAAACAATTTTACGTGGAAATT
Source organism: Maratus speciosus (assembly GCA_963932465.1). Lineage (NCBI taxonomy): Eukaryota > Metazoa > Arthropoda > Arachnida > Araneae > Salticidae > Maratus > Maratus speciosus. The sequence goes on along the minus strand of OZ010788.1, from coordinate 588,101,998 downwards.
CTTTTATTCAGCTGCTCAACTAACAATTTTAAAAGAATCAAAGGCTTTAAAACGATTTGAATTTTCAAAAAATTTTGTTTTAAAAATCTCACATTTTGTGATATTTACCCTTAAGGTTAAATATACCAACGCGACGGAGTGCGGAACTTTTTCCAACTTGTCTGATGTAGTTTTTCTTTTATCGTATGGCAACAAAATGCGCGACAGTAGTGGATGAGGTTTCCTGGCGTGTTTATCACCTCCTCTGGGAAGACCTTCCTTTGTTAATTTCGTCCGCTTTCTTTCGAAACCTTTAAAGAGAAATAAATAAGGATACAACTTAACCACAGAATCTTTGGAAAAGAAAGGCAAGGAAGAAAAAAACAGACGACAAGCATTTCTGACATTATCCAACGTCACGATGATGCTTTCTTCCATATAGTTTTCCACAAACATTAGCAAAAACCAATCAAATACGGATAATTCCCCACAAACATTGGAATCTTTTCCCGGTACGTTTGGTCAATTTTGACCCTTGTCGCAGTATTTGGTCTATACGCAGCCAGTCTTTGGAAACATTAGACATTAGACATTCGGATTGTATATCTATTATTGCAATTTATTGAATATCTTAGTATTGTGTAATGTTATTACAGTGATATCATTATACCTCGATGTGATATTTGTGATACCGTGTGATATCATTATATCCTAGTGATTTGATAATATTATCACACTAGGATCTCTTATAGTAATATAACAGTGTATTATTATGTTTTAGTTTAATACAGGGTGTGTTCACAATGTTTCAAGACTAGTCTGAATACAGAATACAAAATTTATTAAACATTTTTGTACAGCGAACTAAAATTCTTCGAAATATGACCCTCGGGCATCAACACACCGCTGCCAGCGTTTTTTTCATTGTTCATAGGCTCCCTGGAAGCCTTCGCACGCAAGGCTGTTAAGGGACTTTGTCGAAGCAGGCTGGATCGCTGGAATCGTGTCGAATTGCTTCTCTTTCAGGTCTTTCTTGATCCGGGGGAACAAAAAAGTCGCTGGGAGCAAGATCGGGACTGTAGGGACCTTGCGGCAGTATTACCACGTTAAACTTAGCCAAAATTTCGGCGGTGGCGAGCGGCGTGTTAGAAGGAGCGTTGTCATGGTGAACAATCCAATCGTCTCTGATATCTGGGCGGACGCGCCGGACTCGATCCCTCAAATGGTGGTGCATTCCAGCGTAAAACTGACCTGACTCGGCGCATCCGCCCAGACATCAGAGACGATTGGATTGTTCACCACGACAATTCGCCCTCTCACGCGTCACTCGCAGCACGCAGCCATCAAAGTTATGGCTAAGTTTAACGTGGTAGTACTGCCACAAGCCCCCCTTCAGCCCGACCTCGCTCCCAGTAACTTTTTTTGCCCTCCGGATCAAGAAAGTCCTTAAAGGGAAGCGATTTGACACGATTCTTGCTATCCGCGATTCCAGCTTCGACGAGGTCTCTTAACAGCCTTGCGCGCGAAAACTTCCAGGGAGCCAATGAATGATAGAAAAAACGCTGGCAGCGGTGTGTTGATGCCCAAGGGTCATATTTCGAAGAATTTTATTTCGTTGTACAAAAATGTTTAATAAATTTCGTATTCTCAGACCAGTCTTGAAACTTTTTGAACACACCATCTATTATGTGATATCATTATATAGAAGTGATCTTATAATACTATTAGCATATTACAAAATTATATTATCACAGTCATTCACTGACTTCCTAACGTTTCATTTTGTTGGACCCTATCTTGTGGACCGTAACATGTTGGACCCTATGGCTGCGTTTAAAAAGGAAAAGTTCTCCCTCTCATTCTAAAACAATAAAACCTTTCTTTTCCACCCCCATTTGTGATTTTAAACAAAAGGGCGGGAGATTGAACAATGGATTCAACAATGAAAAGGAGATCAGAGCAGATCGAACTTGAAGAAAACTATTCCCTCCTGAAGGATATCCGTGAGTTTCCTTGTAAAGCTATTAAAGATGAAACCACAGCTTGACCACAAAAAATCGCCGCCTGACCAGAACAAAGTGGCCGCGAGTAGAATAATATGTCTATTTGGAGGTTATCTCATGTAAATAGGGTTATTTGGCAACACCAACTAAACTAGCCTACAGACATCCCTATTTGAAGTTACCAGCTACTGACAATTATTCAAATTTCCTTATTTTTAACTTCATCTCATCCTTTTTCTTTCTTGCTTTCTTTATGCTTACGAATCCCTTACAGTGAATAATAAGAGGTAAATAAGAGAACCATTGCTTCGAGCAACGAACCTGTAATGAATTTGTAATAAACTGCCACGCGGAAAAGACGCGTTGATTCCACGAGCCGTTCTTCCTTTTTTCTAACCGTTTTCACCTTTCTAAAAAAGGGAAGTTGTGCCCAAGGAAGAGTTTGCGTGTCTGACCCCACTTTCTGTAGACATCATAAATCTTCATTATAGAACGTTACCTCTGTTTTAAATATAACCACTGTGTTGTTAGTAACTGAAACTCGTTACTTCTTGATGGATCTGTCTTGTCTAGTATTAAAATGTACTTTCGTGAGAGATCCTTAACAGATACGTTTTAAAAATTACCAATATTTAAGGCATGTCCTTGTTAGCTAATTAATTAGAATATTTGTTTCCAAGATTTATTTATAACTTGATAATCGAGTTGTGCTATCAGGGGATATTGGGAAATATTATGAATGAATTTTCATATGCTTTTAAAAAAAGCAAGTGTTATGGTCAGGGGTGTAGTGGAGGGTATATACGCGGGTATAAGCCGTATACCTTCTGGATTTTTTTTAAGAAGCTCCGTATACCCTCTGTTTCTCAAATAAAGCTATAGCGTATACCCTAGGCATGACATTCATGACTTTAGCGCAGGGGTCGGCAAGTAATTTTATGTGGGGTCCGAATACTTTTGGAAAAATTTATCGAGGTCCAGAAAAAACCTCCACATAAGTACTTATTACTTTTAAATTTTTATTTTTACATACACATGTGATAATATTAAATAGAAAAGTCACGTATTCGTTCTGAAAAATTACTACATACACAGGTATACGTTCTGAAAATTTTTACCTACGCATCATAAAATAGAAAAGGCAGGTATTCGTTGAAAAATTAATGCGAAAAATTACACTTGCGGTCTTGAGCCAGTTTTTTCAAAACGTTATTTTAGCAAACTACAATAACAATGCAAATGAACGAAAGCTCCGCACAAGATCGCAATCTACGACTGCCAAGACAAATCTTCGCGCATGCGCACCAACGCAGTATTATGCGTTTCACATCAACTGTGCATCACTATTAAAAAATCAAATTAATCGCGCTATTACTTGTAAAATATAAGAAACATGGATAAGGCTATCGCTGAAACGTATCTATTATATGTAAATATGTATTAATAAATTTTTGCTTCAATTGAAAATTTTTGGCGGTCCAGGCTTTGGCCTTCCGCGGTCCGCCTGTTCCCGACCGTGGCTTTAGCGTATACTCTGTGCCTATAGCGTATACCGCCTGTGTTTTTTTACGACTACATCACTGGTTATGCAGTATCGACATTTTTTAATTCAAAATACCTATCTGAATTTCCAAATTGTAATCTTCGCTAAATTTAATAATGGGTCATTCCATGAAAAACGGACAAAATATCCTGCACGTGACGCTTACATAAATATCCACATCTATTAACTTATAAAATGTTAAAATTTAAACTATTACATTAAAAAAAATTCCTATATTTTCATATTAGTGCAGTTGTTTTAATTTCAGGGTGCAATAGCATTCTTAAAACAGCAATAATATGTAGAAAAACTATCCCACACGTGATAGGGAATGGCTTTTTAATAGGTTTAAAAATCTCCACACTTCAAATACTAGGCCTAAGAATTTTTCCTGTTTTTAAAAGGTTTAAAAATCTTCACATTTTAAACCCCAAACCTAAGTAATCTGCCCGTTTAGGGCCATTCCATCATTCCATTAAAACGGGAAAAATGCCCTGAACTTGACACTTATTTAAATACTTATACAGTCGAACCTCTATTTAACGAAGTCACTAAATCCCGGAAAAAAGTTCGTTATATGGAAAATTCGTTAAATAGAGATTCACCTTTTAAAATACTTTAAACTACATAAAACAGATTTTAAATTCATAAACACTAAATATTTTTACTAAAAGTAATTAATCACATTTTTTTTTATAAATTACACGAATTTGTTTTATTTATTTTACCCACCAATATCCATCATCAATTCATTTTTTCTGTCTGTTTAAATCTTTGAAATCTGCAAGGAAAACAAAACATTGCCCGGGAATACACTCTGTATTTTCTGTTTAAAGTAAATAGTTTTACATTAAAATTGACGAATTTTAATGACCTTATCGTATTTATTATTATTATAACAAATAATTTTAATCATACATTAACATATGCGTCCTTAAATTTAGTTTCTGAAAATCTCCGTTAATTTTGTCAGAGTTTTTTCTTTTAAAAAGTGCTTTCTCTCATAATACATCTCGCATCTTTGCAATGCACCAAAAACCCCTTGAAGCGTATTTTCTTCTGACTAGAATCCGCGTCGGATTGTTTCAAATGATTTTAGCATTTCATGATACGAAGTTTTGTTAATTACTGCATCATGATCATTTCCATCATCATCATATTCATCGCAATTCATTGCTGTATTGTTTTTATTTTTCACGCTGTCGAAAATATCCAATTCGGATAGTGTTTTCGAGGTCTCAATTTCAGAATTAAGTGAAATACAATCATCAATCAGCACATCATGGTTAATTTCTTCTTTTTTTCTCATCTGTATCCACATTTTTTTCAGTTACTCTAAGGGATTATAGTCTTCGTCCTCCGTACTTACCGAATTCTCATTGCTGACAAAGAAGTCGCCTAGTAAAACCAGTTCAAGGCCATTGAACATCATAAAATGTGTTTAAAGAAAGAATAAGTTTGAAATGTCCAGAAATATTTTGAGAAATGTGGAGAGAAAAAAAAAATTGATATCGCAAGAAAAAGTTCGTTAAATAGAGAATGTACTTCGCTTTGGAGGTTATTTTACGAAGAAATTCGCAAAATGCTCTTGGTTCCAAGGAAAAGTTCGCAAAATAGAGGTTCGTTAAATAGAGCTCCGACTGTATCTATTAACTTATAAGTTGTTAAAATATAAACTATACATTAAAAATAACAAACCCCCTAAATTTTTATATTCACACAGTTGTTTTAATTTGAGGATATAATCGCATTGTTAAAAAATCAGTAATACGTAGGAAAGCAGTCCCACGTGTGGACATAGAATGACCCTAATGGAATGTTCGCCATGAAGCAAAAATTACTACAATAAACCCCATTAGTGCAACTTCCCAAAGGCTGCCAGTTTTGTCCGACTTAAACGATGTACAGTAAAACGTCCTTAAAGCGATCACGTTATAATAAAAATAAAAATTGGTCGCTCCGAGAGGTGATCTCTTAATGGAGGTCATGTTTAAATCTAGATTTTAATTGTTGAAAAAAGGTAACGATTAATGTTACTTAAATTTATTTTTCACATTAGGAAAAAAATATAAAAATTTAAGTATCAAAACAAAAGTTAATTACATAAGTTAATTACTCCAGAGTTTGAAAAATAAATATATGGATGTTTGCTTTGATTTTACGGTTTTATCTTCCATAACTTTTATTTCCAAGTCCTTTAGAAGTTCAGTAAATAAATGCAATTTTTTTTTTTTTTTGATGGTAACAAATAATGACGATTTCATTCATCTATTTCTTTGAGAGTTTCCTAACAGAATAGGGCAGGGGAGTATATTAACCGTCATTCTTAATTCGTTATCAGAGTTAAATTCATTGCCTAAAAAGGCACAAAGGTGTTTAAACACTTAAAAGTTGCCGTAATAAAAAAAAAAAAAAAAAAAAAAAAATTATCTTAGTTTAGAAGTTTGGTGGATAATGCGCCCTCCGAAATTATTTTTCTAATAAAACATTCTTCAAGCGACCAGGAAAAAACGGAATTTGATTCATTTTCTTCAAAGAAATGGGTCGCTCAAGGAGGGAGTTCAACTGGGATGGTCTCTGAATGGAGGTAAAATTAGTATTGAGTCAATGGGAATAAATTTCGTTCCATGAAAAAATGATCGTTCAGAGAGGCGGTCGCTTAATGGAGGTGGTCGTACAGGGAGTTTTCATTGTATATATTTGGGTAGTGCAAAGATAATTCCTTGCGTTGAATTAACTGAATTCATTTTAAACACATTTGCATCATTAGCATAAATGTGCGTCTATTTCAGGAATTAAATTTTTATTCAAAAATTCAGAATTCATACCAGAAATTCTGAATAGTACTTTTTGATTTATTTAATGGCTGACGTTTCTTCATTTTAAAGTAAAGATTCTTCTTTCTGGTAAATAAATTCCACAAATACACGCAAATAATCCAAATGGGTTAACAGAAATAAAATATGTTACTAATTTTATGTTGAAAGAAAAATTTAGCAATTTAATAATAAAGCAAATTAACGACAATTTGTTACTACAGGATGATCAAAAAGTCGCGCAACCCTTGAAAAATATTTTGTTTAATAAAATACAAACATGATTCAAATTACAAACATACACTAAATTAAAAGAGTAACAATACTACACCAATACACCAATGCAGTTTTTATTGAGACACAAAACTGAGCGAAAACTAATGTTATTACAGAAAATATTTAAAATGTGACTCTTTTTTTCTCGGATACAAAGACGTATGTTTTTTATTATTATTATTATTATTATTTGAGGCCACTATTTTCAATGTTGAAACCCTTAATTTTTGAATGTCGCGTTAATGGTTTTTTTCCAGATCGATGGAGTGTGGATTGTTCGCAAAAACATGTGCTTTTAGGTGAAAACAAACCTGACCTGAAAATAAACATTGAACATGAGTGTTCCAATATTGAGAAGAGTGGCCTCAAATTTGAAAAAACGCATACGTCTTTCTATCCGAGCAAAAGAGTCACATTTTCAATATCTTCTGTAAAAATGTTAATTTTCGCTCACGTTTGTGTCTCTATATTTTTACTTTTTGAATTCAGTTTATGTTTGTAATTTGAATCATGTTTGTATTTTTTTAAACGAAGTATTTTTCAAGGGTTGCGCGACGTTTCGATCATCCTGTACATAAAAAGAATTCATTACTTAACCCTTAAATGCGCGATTTTTTATTTTGCTTTTAAAAAATTATATGTGATTCTCTGAAAGGTTTATTACATAGGAAAAAAAATGAAAAAAAATCAGAGATACATTTTTCATATATGGGTCAATCTTTTCTTCTGTTTCACATCTGCTATACAAGTAAAACTGCCGTGTGGCTGTTTTACGCTAAAATATTGCAAATTAGTAAATATTTTAATAAGTATGTCTCCAAATACCTTATTTTATATAATTATTTATTTTATAAAGCTTAACATTTAATCCTTTAATTCCCATAATAGAATACGTTCTAGAAATTATGTAGTACAGAGAATCTGACTTTACACCAGAAAGTTTCAATGGTTAATTTCGCTTTATTTAAATAAGGAAAGTCTGTTATTATTTAAAGCAATTATTGCTATTTTATTTTTCTGGTGTGAATTAGGTATGTACGAATAAAAAAATCTATTAATTTCAAAACACTGTTGTTTGCATATATGCAAAGCTGCGCACTAAAGGGTTAAGCTGAAGGTAAACAAATTATGCGAGGAAATTATCCTACATACACCATTTAATTTTATTTAAAGCAATACGGCACTTTTCTTTGCGATAGTTGGCAAAAATAATCTGCTTATTAAATAATTCTCCATTTGATTTTTATTAAATAATTCTCCATTTGCTCCATTTTCCTCTTGAAAATTTAGTCTGTTACATCAAAATTTGATAAACAACATCTGAAAACAGCCGACATTATTATTTGAACTTTTCACATTGCTCGTTATGGAATGTCTTGTTTCCTATTCATCACTGTCACAGACAATTTACAACGACAGTTACATCAAAGTTACTGTTGCAGAAATAATGTACAAAGCAAACAATTTCGATTTTCTCCGGTCAATTTGCGAACGGTTGGTTTACAATATTCGATGAGTGATACTTATTAAGCGATGTTCTTAACATTAATTGGAAATAAAAAGTTATGGGGATAACGAAATTGTCCTCAATAACTGGAAACACGTCTTAAGCTGAGACACATTATCGAAAGTTCACTGTATTTCAAAAACTAATAAAGCAAAAATTACTATTTCAAAATTCTTGCAGATATTTTAAATTTAAAAAAAAACCCACTAAATTAGCAATATTGATGCTATGACATAAGTTTATTTTCACCGTAGTAAAATTGTGATAATATAAGTTTTTCTTTGTTATTTGGCAGTTTTATTTACGTTCACAGGACTTTACCCATGTAACATCATCTGCGAGTATATTGATATAAACACAGATAGACGTGAATAATATTTTAATTCTGCTTCTCCGCCTTCCAAGGAACAGACTTTTTCAGAGGGTATATCGCTCACCCTCAAGAAAAGTGATAAATCTTGCAAAACATTTTGCGTTTTATTTCACTAATATATCTATCATAGGTGCGTCTTGCTATACAAGCAGTTTCATAAGTGTAGATATACGAAAAATCACTATTATGTTATATGTGCATTTGTGACCACAGAAGGTGGGTGGATTATGTGGGGAGGTAAAATTACCCAACTCTCCAAACCTCATCCTACACCTTAATTTTTAAGGGTTTTATGCTTTTATGCACGTTTTCATTCCAGCATTCAGAGATAAATGCTATAATTTCATGTTACAGTAAAATCATGTAAATTTTCCCCCTTTTGCCTCTCCTGTGAAATTTAGTTTTGTCGAGATGTGTCACTTTTCTTTCGGGTGAACGATATATACCCTCAAAGGCGTGACCTGTTGCTACTCGTGGGTACAGTCCATTGAACTTTTAAACAACGAAATGGAAATTAAGTAAAGAGTGTAAAAAATAATAAGAATAATAATAAAATCATAAATTTTGCTTTGTCCCAGTTTTAAAACTTGTACTTCCCTTGCAGGAGACATTCGTTCTCTCCTGACTCCGAAGAAGCCGCAACGTCCATCCGCCTTCTCTGCGAGTTCCAGAGGAGATAGCGAGATCGGGCCGAAGACGAAAGAGGACATATACGAGACATTGCCCGCCACCGTGGAAGAGGAGGAGGACCACTACACATACCTCGACGAAGCAGAGGTTTGTCTCCCCCTTCGATTAGCATGAAAATTTAGAGATACGGTGTAGTATCCAAGTGATCTTATAATATTTTCATATTATATTATCACAGTGATCTATAATCACAGTAATATCATTATTGTTACTGTGTCATCATTATATCACAATGTGGCATCATTATATCACAATGTGGTATCATTATATCACAGTGATCTTGTAATATTATCACATTGTGATTTTTATATTATCACACAACCCTATCACAAGGATCTTATAATATCATCGAGTTAGAATTCTGTAATATTATATACATATTAAAGTGATATGATATCACATAACACTACCACAGTGATCTATATTATCCCATAATAATTTACATATCACAGTGATATCATTATATAGTAGTGTATATCATTATATCACAGTGTGATATTATGTGATATCATTATATCCCACTGATTTTATAATATTATGACATTACATTCTTATAATATTATCACTGTGATATCACAGTGGCATTAAATAGGTGCATTTCATATACAGTGAAACAAAAAAAAAGTTGAACAGCAACAAGATTCGATTTTGCTAGTTAATATTGTTTTAACCAGTTGTGATATCGCAATCTAACAATATTTTTAAAAAAAGATAATGTCTGCAAAAACTGAAATAGTTTTATTTAGTCTTAATAAAATGTTACATTAAATTTTAAAATGATTTAAAAATAAATCGTGCGTTTTTCACTGCCAAAATAAAACTTGGACACTTATTTCACTTTTACTTTAGATTGTCATTATGCGCATTTCTAAAAGGGTGTTGATTTCTGTCACGAGTCCAAGCCAAAGCTATGAGTCTGAAACGTGTTAAAATTTCCTTTTGCTTCATTAAAAATTCCAAAAATGAAAAAAAAAAAGCAAACTTTTGTTGATGTAAAAAACATAATTGTTAAACTATGGAAAGAGCAGAAAAGTATACGATATATTGCAGAAACTATGAAAAAGCCACATTCAACAGTGCGTTACATAATAAATACATAGGAAAAGTACAGATTTTTGCGAAGACCTAGTGGAAGTGGTAGGCCCAAAACGATTTATTCGTCTCAAGCAGGTAGACGGATTATGAGATTTCTGAAAGAGAATCCTAAAATTTCTGCAGTAAAGATAGCCAAAGATTTTAAGGAGTCATCTATAGTGGATGTGCATCCACAGACTATAAGAAATTTTTTACATTCCAAAGACTAGAGATCATACACACCACAAAAAAAGACACATTTGTCTCTCAGAAATGTGAAAAAAAAAAGTCTTGAATATGATAACCAATATGCTGGAAAGCCACAAAAATTCTGCAAGTCTGCGATTTTTACAGATGAGTCGAAATTTAATTTCTTTGGATCTGATGGTCGGCGTTTTGTATGGCGAAGGGAAGGAACAGAGCTAAAATCAGCAAATATAAAAGCGACTGTAAAACTTGGTGGCGGATGCTTTATGGTATTTGGTTCAATGGGAGCTAGTGAGTTGGAAATCTAGTGTTCATTGAAGTTACAATGAACAAAATGATGTATTTGAACATTCTAAAGAAAATGTATCAGAAACAGCTTCAAAATTAAGTTTAAATGGAAATTATGCTTTCGTCTAAGACAATGATCCGAAGCATAACGCTCGGATTGTACAGGAATGGTTATTATGCAAAGTGAAAAAAGTGCTACACCATCCTCCCCAAAGTCCGGATCTAAATCCTATAAAACATTTGTTGTCTTATATGGAGAAACAATTGCTAGAAAAGGAGATTACGAATAAAAATGGACTAAAAACTGCTATTCGTAATATATGGCAAAATGTACCATCAGATTTAACCGGAAAACTGGCCTTTTCGATGAATAAGAGGCTACAAGCTATAATAGCAGCAAAAGGACATCACACGAAACATTAGATGGCTTTGTTTTAAATTTATAAGGGTGTTTTTTGCACATTCTGTAAGTGTCCAAGATTTTATTTGGTGCTGAATGTTATATGATCACCACGTTTTATAAATTTATAATTTAGATATAAATTTTATTAAAGTAAAATAAGACTGTGTAAATAATCTCAAAAATTTTTATTATTTTAAATAAACTTTTACTTTTAAAGAACAACATAGAGAAAAATAATTAAACAATGAAATCAATAGAAGCTGTTGTCCAACTTTTTTTTTTTTGGTTCACTGTAGATAAAGCGGAGTTTTCATAACATTATTTTACTTATCTATTTCTAATTTTCAAAAAGTCATATTAGTGGTGGTCCTCAGGATTGAACATTGTGAATTTAAATGTCCGTTAGGTCCGAAAGCTTAGCGACTACTGTTTTGGAACAAAATTGATTCAAAGAAGTTGTATACAGGAAGTGACTTATCCCACAACCGAATTAATTTTTCTCATAAGAAATAAGCAAAACATAATTAAATTGGTTCCTACTTTTAAAGTTGTTCATCTGCCTTTTTCAAACACTATATTGTATAGCGGCGCCATTTCAAAATCTTTCTATAGGGGGGGGGGGGGGGACAAATTTTAAGGTTGTTTAGCACAGCTAAGAAGCAATTGATACTCTAACAGTGAACATTATTTAGTTCCAAGAAGTAAGATAAACAAATGAATTGAGTCATACAAATTTCTATTTTATTAACATTTCATCTTATAAATGCACATTAGGGACTTTCAATTATGGTAAAACCTAAATGCTAAGAAAGGAAGGCATAAAACGTAATCGTAATAGCATAGCAGTAGATGTGATATCACTGGGACGTCTCGCACATGATCACAATCATAATAGTGAGAAATATGTAATATCTTTAATTTGTCGAATTGAGACTCTCAGGTGCACTTCAATGTGAAGTCACAGTGACCTATTTCCATAACTGCCGGTCTTTTTTTTCTTTTTTTTTTCTTTTTGTCTTTCCTTTTCCAAATTGAATAAACTCAGGAAACATATTTAGTTAAATGTGTCTAATTACTTATGGGGGTATTCATTTGATTTCATCTATTTAGTAAAATTTCTCGTTATGCTATTTGAGTTGGAAAAAACCGCAAGATTGGCAGCCATGGATTTGTAAGTGATGCATCACAAAACGGTTACAAAACATCACCACTTGCATCTCATCACAAAACGGGAGATATCATCGTCACAGTAAAATCACTTGGCGATTGCGCGGTAAGCAAGATTTGCATTTGGATCACGGTGCTCTTAGGGAAGTAACCTCTTTTAAGATGAGACTCATAAGGAAATTCATTCAAGTGAAAAATTACGATTTTCTTAAAACAGTTACAGAGCTTTGTTTACATTTAACTTAATTCGTGGTAAAAAATTTACTAACTGAATTATGATAGAAATGTTAAAAAATATTGCGTTCTTTTTAACTAGTTGGGGGGTTGTGCATATATAACGTTACCAATTTAGGTGGGAAGAGGGGTTCTGACACATGATACCATAAGATATCTCTAGGGGGAGGGGAGAATTGAATTTTGATATCGTTATCAGTTTTGATCCAATCAAAATTTTCTCTTTTTATTTGCAACTTGTTCTTTGCATCAAAACAGTCACTTTCTTTTAGTACGTTATCTATTTTTATGAAAAACAAAGTTATTAAAATCATTAAATGATTATAAAATTGTTTAATTCCAAAATATGGTATACTGCAACTGGCATTCCTATTTTTCTGTTATTATGTGTATGCATGTATAATCCGCTGTTCGAGAAACCAGATGCGAAGGACGTTTGAAATGATACTTGCTGTGTTTACTAGTAAAACAAAGAGAAAGAATGTTGTCCACCTTTTTTGTTGATAACAATTTATTCCTGAACCCACCCCCTCTCCTGTTGGCGCAAGCGCAAAAAAATATTATTACTGTTGAATGCATTATGTAGCAAAAAGCTATTATTAATTACCTTTAAATAGTAACTATTTCTTTTAAGTGTTATTTGATATAAAGTTATTTCATATAAAGTAGTGATATTTTATTGACTTTTTTTATTTAAATGAAAAAATTATGCGAATAAAAAATGTATAACCATATCTGTATATCACTGCAAACAAAAGAAAAAATCGCAAAAATTCAAAGAATTGTTAGTCTTTGATAGCGATATCATTGGGGAGGGGAAGGAGTTCTAGGTAAGGTATGATATCGTAAGGGGGAAGGGTGTCCAAAATTACGAAAGTTGATAACGTTATATATATACAGCACTTTGACCGTCAAATTTAATAGAATTTGTCTCTATAATCCATTAATTCTCATCCTTGCCTTAAACGATAACAATATGAGAATTTATAAGTTTATATTTTTAATAAATTATGAATACAAATGAAAAAGAATTATTGCTTGTATCGGTTGATTTACACCAATTATAGTCGAAGAGTAGACAGCACAAAAACCTATGTTATCAAGCACAAGAAAAAAATCTATATTTTATGGAAGAGTAGAAGTAGGAGAATCTAATCATCCATGTCTGCCAGAAGTGAAGTGGTGCATAAGCCAAAAATGAATACCACCAGTGGTTGACTCGTAGGTTTATCATTGTGTTTGTCCTACAAAAAAAGGTATGAAAACATGGAAGATAGTTGTAGGACAAACACAATGATAAACCTACGAGTCAACCACTGGTGGTATTCATTTTTGGCTTATGCACCACTTCACTTCCGGCAGACATGGATCATTAGATTCCCCTAACTTCTACTCTTCCATAAAATAAAGGTTTTTTTCTTGTGCGTGATAACATAGGTTTCTGTGCTGTCGGCTCTTGGGCTATTCTGTTTTTATGAAACAAATCCAACAGCTGGTATAGCAGCGCAAATGCCCCCTAGGTAAAAGAGAAAGACTTGACACTCTTCGTTCTGACGTCAAGAAACGTCACACGAAGCAGGGAAAACAAAGTAAATAAAATTATAATAACTTGCAACAATTATTAATTAGTATTAGTAAAAAATTCGTTATTATTAGTAAATAATAATTCCACGAGCCAATGGAATCGAATCATGCACTGTTAAAAATCTGCAGTTTTTGCTGCAGTGTCACTCCACCGCTTTTATAGCAAATGATTACTTGACGATATTATAGTCTAAGAGCTAGCAACATTTTCGTCACCTGATTTTATCAAGGCTCATTTTTCTATATGTTCTTCCAATTTATGGTGTAGTACGTTTGCGGGCGGTCTGGCAGTCAGGAGACGTTGCGTTTACCTGCGGGAAAAGGGGTTATGCAGGTCAAAAAACTTCAAAATTACGTCATTTTATCAATGCTCATTTTTCTATATGTTCTTCCGTTTTATCGTGTAGTATGTTTGCGGGCAGTCTGGCAGTTGGCATACGTTGCGTTTACCTGCGGGAAAAGGGGTTATGCAGGTCAAAAAACTTCAAAATTACGTCCTTTTAGCATGATTTTTGTTCATAACATCTGTTTTTACTAACTATTTGTGATATTAATCCATTATTACCAGACGTTACCAATGTCACTAAGACCCTGCCAGATCCACATTTATAGGTAACATATAACTCTTTGGTTAACAGACAACCTATAATTAATTTTCCAGACACAAATTCGGTTGCAAAGTTAATGCCGGACGGCTTTAAATATGGCAACGAAATTGCCTGTTTCAGAAATGTTTTACAGTTTAAAAATTACAATTACATAAATTTACATTAATTACAGAAAATTAAACATTTTTTCGACACTATATATATATATATTTACAAAGAAACGATTGTTGCTATGGTAACAATTAAGGGTTGACTGTCATTAAATGAAGCCAAATCACTACAAAAGATGATTATCTTTACGTCATTTTATCAAGTTTAAAAATAACAAGATATTAAACTTAGTCTAGCAGAAAACCTATAATTAATTTGCCGGACACAAATTCGGTTGCAAAGTTAATATCAGACGGCTTTAAAAATGGCAACGAAAGTGCCTGTTTCAAGAGTGTTTTATAGTTCAAAAATTGTAAGTCATCTTTACGTCATTTTATCAAGCTGAAAAATAACAAGATATTAAACTTAGTCTAGCAGAAAACCTATAATTAATTTGCCAGACACAAATTCGGTTGCAAAGTTAATGCCAGACGGCTTTAAATATGGCAACGAAAGGGGCTGTTTCAAAAGTGTTTTATAGTTTAACAAATATAAGTCATTTTATCAAGCTTAAAAATTACAAGATATTACTCTTTGGCTAGCAGACAACCTATAATTAATTTGCCAGACACAAAATCGGTTGCAAAGTTAATGCCAGACGGCTTTAAAAATGGCAACGAAAGTGCCTGTTTCAAGAGTGTTTTATAGTTTAAAAATTATAAGTCGTCTTTAGGTCATTTTATCAAGATGAAAAATAACAAGATATTACACTTTGACTAACAGACAACATATAATTAATTTGCCAGACACAAATTCGGTTGCAAAGTTAATGCCAGACGGCTTTAAATATGCCAACGAAAGTGCCTGTTTCAAGAGTGTTTTATAGTTTAAAAATTATAAGTCATCTTTACGTCCTTTTATCAAGCTTAAAAATTACAAGATATTACTCTTTGGCTAGCAGACAACCTATAATTAATTTGCCAGACACAAAATCGGTTGCAAAGTTAATGCCAGACGGCTTTAAATATAGCAATGAAAGTGCCTGTTTCAAGAGTGTTTTATAGTTTAAACATTATAAGTCATCTTTACGTCATTTTATCAAGCTTAAAAATTACAAGATATTACTCTTTGGATAGCAGACAACCTATAATTAATTTGCCAGACACAAATTCGGTTGCAAAGTTAATGCCAGACGGCTTTAAATATGGCAATGAAAGTGCCTGTTTCAAGAGTGTTTTATAGTTTAAACATTATAAGTCATCTTTACGTCATTTTAGCAAGCTTAAAAATTACAAGATATTACTCTTTGGATAGCAGACAACCTATAATTAATTTGCCAGACACAAATTCGGTTGCAAAGTTAATGCCAGACGGCTTTAAATATGGCAATGAAAGTGCCTGTTTCAAGAGTGTTTTATAGTTTAAAAATTATAAGTCATCTTTACGTCATTTTATCAAGCTTAAAAATAACAAGATATTACTCTTTGGCTAGCAGACAACCTATAATTAATTTGCCAGACACAAATTTAGTTGCAAAGTTAATGCCGGACGGCTTTAAATATGGTAACGAAAGTGCCTGTTTCAAGAAATGGCATCTTTTGTAGGGATTTGGCTTCATTTAATGACAGTCAACCCTTAATTGTTACCATAGCAACAATGGTTTCTTTGTAAATATATATATATAGTGTCGAAAAAAATTTTTAATTTTCTGTAATTAATGTAAATTTATGTAATTGTAATTTTTAAACTATAAAACACTCTTGAAACAGGCACTTTCGTTGCCATATTTAAAGCCGTCTGGCATTAACTTTGCAACCGAATTTGTGTCCGGCAAATTAATTATAGGTTTTCTGCTAGCAAAAGAATAATATCTTGTAATTTTTAAGCTTGATAAAATGGCGTAAAGATGACTTATAATTTTTAAACTGTAAAACACTTCTGACACATTTACAAATTCATTTTTTAACAGAAAGATATAAAATTGGAAAGTCTGACCATGGAAGCGATTTGGAATTTAACTGTGTTTTCCATTTTTTGATCAATCAATTACCTATTGAGTTATAACGATTTTGATCACGTGACACGGCATTTTTCTCCCCTTACTGACTGGATTTTCTTCTTTCGTTCGGAAGTTCGGTTCAAAATGCCAAATTTGACAGTATTTTCTGAAAGATCTATTGCATTTACAAGAAAACGGACAAAACAGTTCGATGATATAGTTTCTGAATAACAACACCTTCTAGTTTCACGCGTTTCTGAACAAAAATGAATTAAAACTTATGTCAGGATGTTGACCCTTTGGATTTGAGAACCGCCTTAAGAAACTATATAATCGAACTGTTTTTTAGCTTTTTCGGTTTTTAGGCAGAAGATTTTTCAGAAAATGCTGTCGTTTTGAGTCAAAGTTGTCGTTTTGAACCGAATTTTTGGACACGACAGTTCCAAAAGGAATAAAAACTGTCGTTATGAGACAACAATCGCTTATAAGACAAGGCGTAATTCATTTATCCTAAAATGAACCTATAGACGATGGATATATAGGCCGGGAGGCGACTGCACAAATGAACACCTATCGAGTTAACGGTTGAAATTCCAGGATTAGTTAAAACTCGATTCGAATATTAAAATGCAACTAGTTTGCCAAATCATATCTTGGTGGAAAATACCTGTAAACTCGGTTTTACCTGGTTGATGTACCATTATGTTTCCTGCTCCCTGTCCTCCATGTTTTCATACCTTTGGGTGCAGGAAAACACGATGACAAACCTTTCGATCAACTACTAAAATCGAGTCTGCCGGTGGTTTCCACCAAGATATGACTTGGCAGACCAGTTGCATTTTAATATGCAAATCGAGTTTTGTCTAATCCTGGAATTTCAGCAGTCAACTCGATGAGGTGATGGTCTGTGCATCCGTCCCCCGGTCTAATACTTATATTAAAAATATCACCTCGTGAAATTATATTTTTAACTTCCTTTTTTCTGTGCACTCTTTTCAAAGATTGTCTCCTTTTTACTTCATCTTTAGAAGAAGAAAGTATTGGATTCATGAAAATTTTCGAATTCCGGTTTTCGACAGATTTACACGTTTTAGGGGCCGGATAACCCGAAAAACAGGTTTTTACAAAATGTCTGTCTGTCTGTGTGTGACACAAATTTTGTGGGCGCTCTATCTCAAGAACTAATGAACCTAATTTAATAAAACTTCAGTTAGCCCATAATATAAACTGGCGCTGATTACTTTTTGGTGTAAAACGCCCAATAGGTGGCGCTGCTATGCTGCATTTTTCACGATTTCTGCAATAGCTATATCTCAAGAACTAATGCACGGATTTTCATCAAACTTCAGATTCCGTTAGTCCTTGATTTAATTTGGTGCTGATTACTTTTTAGCGCAGATCGCCCAACAGGTGGCGCTGCTATGCGGCATTATTCATGATTATCGCAATACCTCTATCTCAAGAACTAATGCACGAATTTTCACCAAACTTCAGATTCAGTTAGTCCCTGATATAAATTATTGCTGTCTAGTTTTTAGTGTAAACTGCCCAACAGGTGGCTCTGCTACGCTGCATTTATCACGATTTCCGCAATAACTGTATCTCGAGGACTAATGCATGAATTTTCATCAAATTTCAGATTCAGTTAGTCCCTGATATAAATTGTGCCTGGTTAGGTTTTGGAGTAAATCGACCAACAGGTGGCGCTGCTATGTAGATTTTTTGTGATTTCCGCAATAGTTCTACCTCAAAAACTAATGCACGGATTTTCATCAAACTTCAGATTCAGCTACAACTTGACGTAAGTTTTTGCTGATTAGATTTTGGTGTAAATCACCTAACCGGTCACACTGATATGCTTTATTTTTCAGGAAATATCAACATGTATGAGATAGAAGAAAGTTTTGGGATTGCCACATCCGACTAGTTTTTCAGTTGTCATGATATTTCTAAAATGTATACTTAATTTTATGTGAAGTGTTTAAATCTTACTTACAACTCGTCAGCTTTTAACACATAAAATTAAATTAAGCATACGTTTTAGAAATATTTTGACAATTAAAAATAGGAGACAAATAGGAGACAGTCTTTAAAAAGAGAACAATAGAAAAAAGAAGTTTGAAATATTAATTTCCTAAGGAGATATTTTAAATATACGAATGCATTCCATGCCCATAGATTTAACGTTAGCGCGGGAAACTGGGGAGTCGACTGAACAGCAGGTTTAAGGGTCCTGTCCCTGCCGGCAAAGACACTCACGAGCTAATGCTAATCCTTATGGGGAGGGATTTTTCTAATATCTCGTTTGCATTTCGACATTTTAAATTTTTTTTTTTTTTTTTTTTATTGCATTGGATAGCCGAGGTCCGTCTCTACAGCACACCTTGGTTACTTTTTCGATTTTGGTTGCAGATATTTTTTTAAATGACACTTTCATTTTCAGAACCGGTTTTGAAAATGAAAGTAACTTTATTAAAAATATCTGCGACCAAAATCGAAAAAGTAACCAAGGTGCGCTGTAGAGACGGAGCTCGGCTATCCAATGCAAAAAAAATTATTTAAAAATGTCAAATGCAAACCAGATATTAGAAAAATCCCTCCCCATAGGATTAGCATTAGCTCGTGAGTGTCTTCGCCGGCAGGGACAGGACCCTTAAGTCTGTTCTCAAATCCAAAGAGGTTACTTTCTGACATATTTTTTAATTCATTTTTGTGCGGAAAACTATGAAATTTGAAATAGAGAAACTATGTAATCGAAAAACGCATTCCATTTTTTGGTAAACGCAAAAGATCTTCCAGAAAATTTTGTTGAAATTTTCGTTTTAAACTAAATTTCCGGTCGAAAAGTGGAAAATCCAACCAGAGAAAAGAGAAAAGCGCATGGTCATGTGTCTAAAAACACTTTATAACTTGATAAGTAATTTATTCATCAAAAAATGGAAAACTCATTTATATTCCAAATCGCTTCCGTAGTCAGACCTAGATATTTTGTGCCTCTACATTTAAAAACGAGTAAAAAAATGTGCCAGAAAGTTTCGCTTTTTTTGAGTAGAGAATTTGAGAACTACCTTAAGAATTAAATTCCTACTGATGCATTTTTGGGGAGATATTCACCATATGTATTATCTAACAAATATGCTTTGATTTAAAACTTGTTTCTTTCTCTATTATCTAGGTGAAGGCATCTAAATCGGATCCTTCGAAGAAATCGGCTCAGAAAGTGAAATCGTGTACAGAAACTGCCCCGTGCGGGAGACCTTGGCTCGATCTGCAGACGAGTTATGCAGCTATTGCAGCAGCAAACTATGAATCTCTTGCCGAACTCATTACAACGGTAAGAACGAATGCTCACTGTTTACCTCCAACATTGTAAAAATATAACCACGAACAAAAATCTACAATAACCTCTTCTGATCGATCTACGAAGAAGCATTTATTAACAGAAAGTTTATTTTGCTGCCACTCATTTTCGGTTAACATTTTCGAGTATTTTTAACACTTTCCAACGTAGTTGAAAAGTGTTTATGAATTCCGTTTGTCTGTCTGTGCTCTAACTGACGATTCCCATGAAATTGATATATGTTATTGGGGTTTACTATTGCATTTTTGGTATTGAAAATGAAGTATGTAGCATTTTCGGTTCATCTACAGGAATACTCAAAGGAATTCCGTTACATTGCGGTCTATGGGTAAGAATCGTTTATTGACATATATCACTGAGATGTACAACAAGGTTCTTATTAAGAATATGGCGTGCATAAAATTTATCGTTCATTTGCAAGGACATATAAAAGAATTTGGTTACAGAAGAAAATGAACAATAATTGAACTATTGAAACATACTAATAATAATTGTTGAAAGTGTGTTTTCAGTTGTGGTATGCGTTTTTAAATTTAACCATTATTTAAATCTTACTTGGTGTTTATGAATTCTATAGTTCATATACAGGGCCGCACAAAATTTCTCAAAAAGATCAGTTTATTGGCGGAAATTCCTAAAAGGAAATTTTCAACTGTGCTGTGCTTTTAATTAACTAACTTATAGCATACTATCTAGTATACATAAATGTCCATAAATCATATACAGGGTTGCACGAAAAAATCGCATATTTTCTTGACTATTCACGGTAATAGCAGAAATCTGGTTTTCAAATACGTTATGGTTATGCGTTTTCCAAATTGTTCATTTCTTTCACCTTTAGTAAACTGTGAAGTTTTGAGAATGTGTTGAAAAGTGTTTCATAATCTATACTGTGCGCATGATTTTTCGTTCTTGTTTATCCCACATAGCATTTTTAGTTTGCAGGAAATTTGCAGAAGTCTTGTTTTAAAAACCTGCAAAGTTGCAGCAAACTCAGCATGACAATACTGAAAGTTCATAACAAGACGAAGCAAGATAACGCAAACGCCGAAGTCACCACTTTTGAATTTGAAGCTAACTTGTCGTGAAAGTTAAATTCATGCTGTATCACATTTATTGCAAATTAACGGCAAACAAGTAATCACAAATACTGCGAACTTACTGCAAAGTAGTAATCTTTCCATGCCACATTAACTGTTACACTATAAGTTTAACCCCTTCGAAGGGGTCCATAGATAATGCATACGCACCGTTAAGGTGCATGCATCGTCTTTACCACCATTAACAAGATAGGGTATTATTTGTACTTTTCAATTCGAACCTTTTTTTTTTTTGGTATTTCATACGTATAGCGTTTAAAAAAAGCGGTGCCAGCGAATAAAATTTCTGCAATTTCTGCGTATCTGCTAATCGTCTAATCTCTTAACAGAGGAATTTTTTGCTTTTGTCACTTTCGTGAATTAAAGAATTTATATAAAGACAGTTCTGTCATCAGTTTCACAACAAATTACTCACAGGCAAGTGGGTGATGGTACACTTTGCGGGAGATTTGCTGCGAATTTCTCAATTCAAATTTTCACGGCAAGATAATATCAGAGAAAATCAAATTTGCTGCTTATGTTCATGTTATCTGGGTAGTGAAGTAATCAGCTTTCCCAACCCGGAATTTTTTGCATACTATCCATTCTCAAGTAATCATTTTCATGTTCAACAAACATGTTATTTACAGACAAACATGATAAATGAATAGCATTATTATTAAAATTAAAATTAGTAATATTGCGTTACTCTTGCATGTATAAATTCAGTTACGGAGCTGAAAATGGTCAATTGAGAACGAGTAGCATCCTACAAACCTATATTTTTTCTTCAGAAAAATTGATCAATACTCTATAAAAAAGATTCGGAAACGTTTCCGAAAATCTATGGCAGCAAAAGAAACTTTGTTTTTATAGATGCTTCTTTGAATCTCAAAAATATAGAGGTTTATAAGGTTTCTACCTATAAAAAAAAACTTTTCGGATCGTTTACTTGGTAGAAGTTAATGTATATTTTCGTCCTTGGATATATTATATTTTCGTAGATTTATGAAACTTTTACTTTTTTCTTACAGTGCAGAGTTGGTACCATATGGGGGCAGGGTGCGCTTGTGTTAAAGTATTGTAAGGATATTAACCTAACTGTGCAATAGGATCTTGGCATGAAATCCAATAACACAAGAACTAAAAGTGGATATTTAATACCAATTTTTAAGAAAAGGGACAAGAAACTCTGTAGCAACTATAGAGGAATATCTATTACAAGCCCAATAATTAAATTATTCGGAAGAATTTTAAGAAATAGACTGGAAGGCAAATATGAAGGGATTGGAGAAGAAAGTGGCTTTTCAGTACGTAGATCTTGCATTGACCACATTTTTGCTCTGAGACAGATTCTAGGAAAACAGAGAGACAAGGAAAATAATACCGAACTTATATTTGTGGATCTTGAAAAACTTATGACACCGTACCGCGAAGTTTGCTTTGGAAAGCACTAAAAATATCAAATAAAGCTGATCAATATCATTAAAGCAATTTATTATGGGAACAGCTGTAGAGTTAAACTTGGAAATAAATTGTCTGAACCTTATCCCTAACATTTCCTTGAGCCCTCTGTATGTATCTCTCATAATCTTTTAATACAAAAATATATCTATTGTTTTAAAGATTTTAATTTTTCATGGCAAGCAATTTAAAACTTTCAAAATATAATCCGTGAAAAATGTTGAAAAACTTTTAAAGAAACATTGTAGGTATAGTACAGTTTAACCTCTGAATAACGGCTACCCGTGAGACCGGTGAAAAGTGTCCGCTCTTCAGAAGTGGGTGTTATTCAGAGGTTTCATTTTTAAAAAAATCAAAATTACATAAATTTAAATAGAAATACACGGTCATTTTAATTAAACCTCATTGTTTTAATACATTGAAAAAAATCAGTGATCTGCAGTTGCTTTTTTTTCTGCAAATATATTTCTCCAAAGAAATAAAAATATGAGTTGTTTTGCTATACAACTCATCATCATTATTATTATTATTTCTTGAACAATTTTGGATTTCACGAAGGTTTGTCAAATTTTCGGGATATGTGTTAATACTGGAAATTTTTTGTGATTCTATAATCTCTTCCATTTCCTCTTCCTCATCACTTTTCTTTTCCTCTCTCCTATCTTCCACCATTTACTGTATGGAATCAAATGTGGCAGTAACTGCCAAATCTTTGTACAGACATACAAACTGGCTGGCCTTCATGTTAGTTATGCCTGCCGTTCTTAGAATATCTAAAATTTCCTAATCATTATTAATATCTTCATTTTCTGTTTGTTGACATATGGAGTAAATTTTGTTCGATCTACTCACATTTCGATTTGCAAATAAATTTGAAATTGTACTAGGAGCTGAAAAATTATTTTTTCTCGTGACTTTTGTTAGTGGCCGTTGTTCAGAATTCCTTATTTAGAGGTTCGTACTAATGTTAATGCTACGGAACTTGCTAGGTTCCATCAATATGTGCCCGGTATTCGGAGGTTGTTGTTGTTTAGAGGTGACCGTTCAAGGAGGTTTTACTGTATTTTATTATTAATCAGGATGAAAGTACTTTAAATGCCAAGCAACCAGACCTAGTGAGATTTCCAACCCTCAAAAGTTATTTAGTAGTAGGTAAATAATAACGAGCTCTTTCAATAAGAGAGATTTCTGAATTCTGGTATTTTAATTACATGCTATTTGCTAAATTCCCCCCATCGAGCGGTTATGGGCATACGCATATTTTAGAATGTAAATAACATTATTCCTATACTAGCTTTTTTCATTTTTGAAAAAATTTAATGATTTTCAATACATAATTTTCTTATCAAATCCCTCTACAAGCATAAATACATTTGCCTTCTACCTCTATTTAAATTTATTCTTGATTATAAAAATTCTTAATTGTAAAAATGATGTATACAGGTTTGTTTCGAATGGCAATAAAATACAGGGTGATTATAAGTGAATATCCCCACTTTACAGGGCTATTAAAAGAAACAAAAAGGACAGCTTTGTTGTTCATCGGAAATCAAAAATAAGGGTTGAAAGTTTAAATTCAACACAGTTATCAGTGTTCAATGTGAATCCTCCAAAAACTCAAATGATATCGAGGCGGTACGGTAATTATCCCACACTTTTCTAAGCATGATTTTTTTTTCTTTTTTTTATGGGGCTTCATTAAAGATCAGGTGTTTGTTCAACCGCTACCAACTAACGAGGAAAAACTTAGGACATGCATATTAGTCCAGGGGAAATGTACATTTTACCTTGCAAAAGGTCGAGTAGAAGATTTTTGTTTTCTGAATAGTTTATAATGATGCCAACATGGAAAAACCAAGTTTTCTAACAAAATTTCTTAAGGCTAAATTTTCTGTGGCCAAGAAACAACAAAATTCCGGGATCTTTTTTTTATTTTTTTAGAATATCTCGAGACCTGTTGCCGTAGCATATTATTTGTCAGTTACAATATTAAAGAGGACTAAATTCTCTACAACTTTCATGTTTACAACTTTTTTATACACTCAGTAGCAAGCGCAGTACGCCATTTCAAAAAGAAGACAATTTTTTTCAATTTTCTTAAAAACCGTGAAAAACGTAGTTTTGCCCCGATTATTCAAATATTCCCCACGGATTTAATCGAGTACGTCGACTTCTAAAAATTGGTAGTGGTAAATTCTATTAATTGCACACCCACGTCTTTATTTTCATCTCATCAGACATTTTATATTCAATAAATTTATATATTTTTAAAAGTAGGGCAGAGTGTAAATGAATAAGACAATTTTCATATTTAGATAGTAACTTTATACAATGTTAATTTCAAAGCATTGTTTAAAAGAATACTTAAATATTTAGTAACTTATTAGCACGATAGTTTCAATTAAGAAAGAATTCTTGTTTAATTTTAATAATTTTATAATTTTAATAATTTTTATAGTGCATATATATTTTTCCAGTGATTAATGGGATGGGTATGAAAATTTGCGAAAAACATATTTTATTTCACACTACAATGGTATATTTTATTTACCAATTATTGATAACATATGTTTTACTGTTTTAAAGATAGCAAACATTGGATTGTAGTTCCATATAAAAGGGGGGCTCAAAAAATAAATATATTTTATGTAAGAAATACTTTTACCTTATAAAATAGCTACAATAAAAATGAAATAATGCATTTAAATATCAATTTCAAGCATCGTGGCTTTATTGGTAGCCTTAGCGTCCCCAAGGTTTATTCCTGTCCTTTTCGAGGTAAATTAGTTTTTTTTTAATATTATTTAATCCAATGTAAACAACTGTTGCTAAAAATCAGTGAACATTGGGGCTATCACTTAGTCTTAACATGATTTGCCTAAAAATATGTGGCAATTTTCCTTACCGTTCTATCCTTACCATCCCTTCCTTAACGTTCCTTTAAGACAATGTTGTACCAAAATTTTGTACTAAAAATACTACATTGTTATTATTTCTTATTTGAATGTCCTGTGGGTACTATGCAAATTCATTATAAGTAAAAATTTAGAAGAAAATAAAAAGTTAGAGAGGTAAAATGTAAGGAAAGAAAATTAAACTTACATGTTTAACTTAAACCTCAGATAATTTAAAAAAAAAAAAAAGAGTCACTGCTAACCCTTTTTTCTTTATTTTGAATCATTAACCCTCTCGCTGCGTAAGTAATTCTTCGCGATGAGCGTCTTTTACAGAATTTTTAATCGTTTATCACCGGTTCTTTAAAGCAGAAATTTTTTACTATCGTAATCGGGGAAAATGTCCTGATTAAATCAAAGTTTTCGCTAAAAAATAACTGGTGGCAACAACGAAATAGTATTAATTCGACGGGAAAATGCATGCCCGAGCATAACTCGGGCTACGCAGCGAGAGGGTTAAGGCATTCGTCTATGAGTTTAAAATGTTATTTTATTAAGTTTAATTTCACCAGATTTTTATTCCTGAATGTTAAAATTTTGTGAGAATGTCTCATAACTGTGTTGCATTTAAACTTTCAACTGCTATTTTTCATTTCCCATTAACAACAGAGTTTTATTTTTTTATGTTTTCTTTTAATAGTCCTGTGAAGTTGGGATGTACATTTATAATCACCCTGTATTTTAATATTTTTAGAACTTAATTGTAAATTAATAAATTAATTTAAAGCATTTTCCTTTAGCTAGGTATAAGCTGGTAAATCGCCAAATATCATTTTTGGTTACAAATGTATACGACAATGAAGTTAATGATGCGCCAAAGCACCTTATTTAAAGACGGCCGACATACTGTGAAATGAAAATGCAATAATGAAATACTATTTTAAACGCTAAAAAGTAAAAAATAAAATTTTAATGAAAAAAAAAAAAGTAATATAAGAGCTTTGATTAATTAATCAGTTGGTTAATTGATTAATTGATTAATTAGCAGATATAAATTAATTAATGTATTAAAATTGATTAATTGATTAAAATTAATTAAATTAATTTATCAAAACAGAATTATTTAACAATCTATTTATTTTTCTAAATAATAATCTACCTAAATAAAAATATTTTTCCTTCCTAAATAATGAATTATAATCTTTTTTGTTTCTAAATTTTTTTTTAATTTTTTTCTTTCCAAATCATTTTTTATGTAATGTTTTTTTTTTCATTTTCATTTGTAAATAATTTCTTCTTTTTAGATGCATTCGTAATTATATAAATACTTAGCACCTATAGTCGTTGTTCAGTCCGTCTGTCCGTCCGTCCGCATATAAGAGAGAAAAAACTACACTGTAAAAAAAATACGACCAGTTTTCCTGTAGGAATCGGAAAAATAGTTGCCCTTATCGTACCGGAAAATTTTCCGACCCAGCTCGGAATAAAATCCGTAAAATACCGTTTTATTGACTATTTTCCTTTTTTTTACGGATTTTATTCCGAGCTGGGTCGGAAAATTTTCCGGTACGATAAAGGCTAAATTTTTCCGATTCCTACAGGAAAACTGGTCGGATTTTTTTTACAGTGTACCCAACCGAATGGTCTGAAATTTTAAACATATAATTGCGGTAAAATTTTGTCCAGTCATTTCAAATTTTATGAAAATCAGATGCATAGTTTAATTACAGGGACCGCCAAAAGTTTTCCTTTACATTACGGCCAATGGGAAAAAAATTATTGCAAGTGCATTTTAATGATGTTACAGCCTTCCGAATGGTCTGAAATTTGAAATATATAATTTTTGCAAAATTTTGTCGAGTTATTTAGAATTTTATGAAAATCGGATCTATAGTTTAATTACAGGGACAGTCAAAAGTTTTCCGTTACGTTAAGGCCAATGGAAGAAAAAATATTTCAGGGGCATTTTAATGATGTTACAGCCTTTCGAATAGAATGCAATGGATATGCACTTATGAAGTGCCCTAAAATATGCATTCAGTACAATATGCAGTGCAAGAAATATTTATAAAACTAGTTATAGTACGTACGCACCTCATTTGCCACGTTTGACGAGCAATTTCTAACTTGTTTATTTTAAAATAATTTTCATTCTTTTATGGTAATGGTGACTTTTCTTACGTATTCATCTTAAAGATTAATCTTATGATTGATCTTTTAGAGTAAATAATCTTTAAAAGCAGTGAAAAGCAGTTTAACTATTTTTTTCCATATGACTTGAAGTGTATAAATACTATACATCATATACAAGAGTGCACAAAAAAATTTGAGTACATTTCCGCTGACTGGCGGAAGTTGTTAAAGAGGAATTCTCAACCGTGTTATTCGCTTCCAAACTGAACTAAAGTTTTGCATACTATATAGTGTACATACTTATCTTTAGATCATATACAAGGCTGCACAACAGAATTCCGATATTTTTCGGACTGTAGAAGGTAAATTGCTGAAACTGGATTTTCAAATGTGTTATGCATTTTCCAGATTGTTCGCTTAGACATATTATCTTTCACCTTGTTAAACGATGACTTTTTTTACAGTATTCTGAATGTGTTCAAAAGTATTTCATAATCTATGCTTGAGCATGATTTTAATTTCTTGTTTATGTACAGTAGAACCTCGATTATCCGAAGTAATTGGGACCTACCCTCTTTCAGAAAATCGAAATTTTCGGATAATCGAGAAGACTTTAATTTTAAGATGATGGAGCAATATATGCAATATTTCGTATTATGGTAACAAGTGCTTAATAAAAATAAAGCAATAGCAAAACAGAAACAAGAATAAATTACCAGAATTTTAATTTTGAAATTAAGTACCTTTTACATATATCACAAGGGTTTGAAAAAATGTTTTGTTTATCGCAATTTCGATTGCCTGTGCTTTGAAGCTCTATCATGGAGTTTTTTAATATTATTAGTTCACCAGTATCACAGTCTTACTGCTGCTCCAGCCATACCAAACCTTTTGCAAAACATTTAAAATCTTCAGAATTGCTAATTTGTTCGTTTTCTTCGTTCCACTCCGCAGCTTACAGGAGCTCCAGTTAAATTCGAAGGAACTCTAAGAAAGGGGATCGAAAATATTTATATGTACTCGTAGTTTGGAAAGGACCGCTTGCACACAAGGAATATACTTAAAAAAAAAAAAAAAAAAAAAAAAAAACTTTCGAAACTGATTTTGCGCACAAGGAGTGTGATAGTAAAAAGAAAAACTTCAAAATGATTTCGGTTAATCGAGAGTTTGGGTTAAAAGAGTTTCGAATAAAAGAGGTTCTACTGTATTTAAATTTTTCCCCGCTCAATCTGAAGTAACTGATGTAAAGTCATGTGCCATTTTTCATAGTCGGGTTTCTTTATTATTAATAAATTGTTATTTGTATTTCTAGTCATTAAACGAGAGTGCAGAATACTTTAAGAAAGCGGAGACGTCTTTGAAGTGGAGAGATTTCCTTCTGGACTCGCAGGAACATTACAATATCATCAAAGAGAAGGCGGTCTACAACGCTATGTATAAGAATGATTCCCAAGATAAAGTCACGCTTGTGGTGAGTAATTTTTATTTTCTTCGTGCTTTATTTGTACAGTTGTGGAAGAAAAAAAAAAGTAAACATTCCCTACTAACGCTGCAACAAATTACTGTAGAAGAAAGTTACTGGTACCAAACAATTGGAAATAAAGTCTAGTTTTAAATGATGTATATATATATATATATATATATATATTTTTTTTTTTTTTTTTACGGTGTCCATCTACATATTAAAACGAACCCAAACTTTGTTTAGTCAATAGCAATACTCGAGTTTGGCACCATCAATGAAATTTAAGCCCTTCAATTAGCCTAAATACAAATTTTCACGAAATTCGTACGATTAGTTTCAGAGAAATTAATTATTTTAAAAGGCGCCTATTTTAGGGGCTGTATCGAAATTGAAGTTCGGTACTCGATTGTTAAAATGCTACAGAATGACTATGTCGCTTCTATTAATGTATTATTTCTTGCCAATATGACATTTCACAGGCTTAATATGATTGGGCTATTGCCAGACCAAATATTTCAATAAAATGTATTTTTCAAATGATGCTTTTCTGGACATCATAGAAGGCCCCTTAAAATATCATTTTGACGCTTTTTCGTCATAATTCGAAAACTACTTGGAGTAAAAATTTGAAATTGGGAATTCGAATAAAGCAGGTCATAATAAATATAAATCTGTCAAACAATTTGTAGGTTGCCATTCACATTTTTTTCGAATTTTAATTTCATAATTCATATTATAAAATTTTTAAAAATTACAAATTCAAAGTGTTTATGTTTGGGTTTTTTAGTAATATAACCATACACAAAAATATCACATTAGGATTATAATTTCAGAAGATATTAATAAAAATATGAAAATGTAATTTAACATTAGAAGCTCTAAATTTTGAATGTTTATAATTCAAAAACTTATCATCCAAATGGCTTGAAATTTCGTTTCTAGGCATACTTTGAGCCGAAGATTTAAAATATAGTGCCCAAATTGGGTGTTGTCGTTGAAAAAAAAATAGTTTGGACTAGTTTTGATTTGTAGATGGCTCCTAAGCAAATTTAATCTTCATCCTTTAAAAGTAGACTTTATTTCCAATCGTTTGGTACCAGTAACTTTCTTCTATTCTAATTAGTTGAAGAGTTAATAGGGAGGGAGGTGTTTACTTATTTTTCCATGACTGTACAAAACATGTCTCTGTCATATGCGGCTCTGAATTATACGCGAACTTTTGAATGTCTCGGCATAAGGAGTAAGAAAATTATATTTCAAGTCTTTCTCTTGTATGTTTTTTTTTTTTTTTTTTTTTTTTTTTTTTTTACTCCCCTTTCTCTGTTATGTGCATAAAACATATCCTTGTGCATTTTTTTATATCCTAATGTACACCTTGTCTTGATCCATAAATCAATTCGCCAAACTGATCAGAACTCTCAAATGCTTTGGTTGTTAGAACGGATTTTGTTTCTTCTTCCTCATTATATAAACATGTAGAGACTTCACTACTCTGTAAAATATGCCATCATCTTCACAAGTTGCTTAACTTGTAGTATACTAGCTGAAGAACGTATACAAATAACTTAAAGTTGGTGAAAGTAATTGACTCGGGACCTCGTTGATTTACTAAACATCTTTATTTTCCAATCGAGTCCATCCATAGAGTGGGAACCCAAGGACGCCCAAGAGCTACATTATTTATAGATTTACATTTTCTGAGGTTGGTAGAGCACACCATATCCTACCAAAAATCTGTCATCTGCGAAGCTTCTTTTATATTCCATCTTCTGCTTTCCCCAGCGGAGGACGAACAATTCAAAATAAGTCAAAACAACTCAAAATTATAGTTATTACTTAATTAATACGTACAACTGAATCTTCGATACGTTTTTGAAATGTAATTCTGTTGTTTCCGAATATTTATCGAGATATTTGGAAATCTGAATAATTGAAGTACAAATAAATGGAGTTTTACAGTATTTTCCTTGTTCATGAAATTTATAACTATATTTTTATCAACTTTACTTGATGAAAATAATATTTCGAAATCGTCAATGTCTATTCGAGTAAACTGAAATGCCTCTAAAACTTTTTAAAGACTAAACATGTTGAAAAGAAAAATAACTTTAATGCCACTGTAATGAATTCTTTATTTCGACCAAATATACAAAATGTCCCCGAATTCATGGGCCAAACTGTAAGGGAAGAGGAGGTAAAGTATACATAAAGAAGGAATTTTTATATAGCAATGTAGAGTTGGAAATGAAAAGTTTTGGCGAAAAACAAGAAATGTGGAGGAAATGAAAACAAACGTTTTATTGGCATAACAATTGCAATAAGTGCTCAAATGTGCCTCTGGCAGCGTCTAGCAAGTAACTGAGAGCACCTTTTCGCAGATTCCAGGTGTTTCTCGAACATTTGCAGCAACGACTGAAAGTCTTGCAATAAGGTTCTCATCAGAGTCAACTTCTGTCTCATAGATGAGACATCTGGAACCTTCGAAGGGGTACGCCAATCACTTGCTAAACGCTGCCAAGTATGTATCGATGTTGGTGGTGGCACATTTGAGCACTTACTGTTGTTGTTATGTCAATAAAATGCTTTATTTTCATTTTCTCCTCATTTCTTGTTTTCTGCCAAAACTTTTCATCTCCGACCCCACATTGCTATACCAAAATCACTTCTTTATGTGTACTTTACCTTCCCTTATTACAGTTTGGCCCATGAATTCGGGGACACCCTGTATAATAGAGAATAAAATGAATATGTTTTTCGCTCATTGATCTTATAATTTAATATTATTATTATTATTTCTAGGTTGCTCCCAGAAAGCAAACTACTCCCCAAAATGCTAAAAGTCAAACTCGGTATCCAGTGCTGGCCAGTTTCAACGACCATGTTCCCAAAAACTTCATCAGTACTGACAACTACATTCTACAAGAGTCAGAAATGGCGTCGATTTACATCTTGCAGCAGTCAAAAGTGACAACGGTTAGCAACTTTGCGCAAATGTCCTCCAGCGACTTAGCTAATCAGCATATTCATTTGCGTAACTACTGCTTCGTCTTACTGCAGTTGATTCACACGCTTAAAAGCTTGCAGGCAGAAGGTATCGAAGAAATCAACTATGACTTGCAGATTTTGATTCTTGTTGTGACAGATGAAGAGAAGCCGCCCATCTTAGTCCTCTTCCCTGAAGACAAAATACAACTCGCCTTAAGCGACTTGTCCAACAGAAAAACACTTTGCCAAGCTACTCTACAAACAATGATGCATTTCTTACAGATCAACGAAATAGAAGAGTTAAAAACTTGCGTAGTGAATGGCGAACTGCTGGCCGAGCCAGTAGCACATACCTTCAGAGCTATAGCTAAAGTTTTGTCCGAGGAAAAAGCTTCTTCACTGTCACAGGCGAAAGGGTTCTTGGAGTACATGCTGTGGGGACCTGTTGACGTTAAAATTTCTCAGAATGATTCAGAGAACATATTGGACACTATACTTCAAAGGTGGTTAGATCTGCAACGTGCTCAAATGGTGAAATCGACGATATCGCATTTACAAAACCGAAAAAAACTGAACGAAAGTCTTCACGTTTATGAAGAATATCAGTTGATATTTCTACTTCAAGCCTCTACAAAGAGTTTGAAGAATGTGATATCAAAATTATAGAATATGGCGATGCGTGTTTAACGTCTCCTAACTATTGCAGTAATACTGTAACTATTGCAGAGCAATAACCTGTAAAAATATAGCTAAAAGTGTAAATTTTGTACATTTTTTAAATAGTTTTTTATCGTTGAATTTACAATTGTAGATTATGTGAGAGTTTTTAATAAATATGAAGATTTTTTTCTACAAATAAAAGTGCTTTTTTGACTATCTTAACAGGTCATTTTGAAATGATATGAAACATGGCTTAAGATAGTGACAAATGTAATATTTTTTCTAATTCCTATAATTATGTATATATTTGTCTTACGAAACTGTTACTGTTTTAACAGATCATTTTGAAATGATATAAAATATTGGCTTAAAATAGTGACAAATTTAATATTTCTTCTAACTCCGATAATTATGTATATATTTGTTCTACGAAACATTTTATTCAATAAATTTTATCCATGTTCTTCAAAAAAATAATAATAATAATAATAATAATAATATGGTGATTTTACAGAGAAAAAATGTAAATAATTATTTAATATAAATGAATCTGAAAAATATTTAGATGGAATATTTAAAGATTTTCTGTCTGAAAGATTTATTTTTATCCCAATGGTTAGGGGGTTGAATTTGGAATTAATTAGGGGAAAGCTGGAAAATTGTTTTAATCCCTTCTGTTTAGGTATAGAATGAATATTCTATGTTTTCCCCCTCGTACTAGGTGAGCGTTAGGAAATATGTATAGAATTATAGTAAAAAAAACAAGTTTTTTTGCATACCATAACAATATCTCAAAACAGCTAACTCTGTCAAAAACATTGTCAACACAAATGTTGTAGAGCTTAAAATTCTGAGTACAATGAGTACCTACACTCAATACTTATGTTGAATATTAAGGTCACAATTCTGCTTCAAAGTTTTAGACCCATCATCAGGGGGATGACCTCAGAATTAATTAGGAGAAAACTGGAAATTGTTTTAATCGTTTCAGTTTAGGTCTAAAATGAACGTACTATGTTTTCTTCCTCGTACTTGGGTGAATGTTAGAAAATATGTACATATTTATTTTCAAAAAACACGTTTTTTTTTAGTTTCATTAACAATATCTCAAAACGGCTTACTCTATAAAAAACATTGTCAATACAAATGTTGTAGAGCTTAAAATTCTGAATAAAATGAGTACCATTATTAATATTTTTGTTCAACATTAAGGTCGCAATTCTATTTCAAAATGTTTCAAATCAAGAACTTGAAGCCAGGAGCGACCAAGTTAACTTAACTATATCTCAAATTGCGGCCTTAATATTGAACAGAAATATTAAGTGTAGGTACTCATTTTACTCAGAATTTTAGGCTCTATAACTTTTGTATTAACAATGTTTTTGATAGAGTTAGTTATTTTGAGATATTATTAGGTTAACTTGGTCTCTCCTGGCTTCAAGCTATTGATTAGCGATTAAGGCAAAATTTTGAAATAGAATTGCGACCTTAATGTTGAACAAAAATATTAATGATGGTACTCATTTTATTAAAAATTTTAAGCTCTACAACATTTGTATTGTCAATGTTTCTTATAGAGTTAGCCGTTTTGAGATATCGTTAAGGAAACTAAAAAAACGTGTTTTTCGAAAATAAATATGTACATATTTTCTAACTTTCACCCAAGTACGAGGAAGAAAACATAGTACGTTCATTTTAGACCTAAACTGAAGGGATTCCAGTTTTCTCCTAATTAATTCTGAGGTCATCCCCCTGATGATGGGTCTAAAACTTTGAAGTAGAATTGTGACCTTAATATTCAACATAAGTATTGAGTGTAGGTACTCATTTTACTCAAAATTTTAAGCTCTACAACATTTTTGCTGACAAGGTTTTTGACAGAGTTAGCTGTTTTGAGATATTGTTATGGTATGCAAAAAACGTGTTTTTTGACTATAATTCTATACATATTTCCTACCCTCACCTAGTACGAGGGGGAAAACATAGAATATTCATTCTAGAGTTAAACAGAAGGGATTAAAACTCTTTCCCCTAATTAATTCCGAATTCGGCCTTATTTTTTTGCTCCCCTACCACTGGGCTATTTGTAAAGTATTACCGACAAATATTCTCCTCCGGACAAAAGAAAGTAAATAAACGTCCTGTTTCTTAGCACACAATTTGAATGAAATAACTGTCAGCCAGTACGCCAATTAAAAAACTGTTTATTTACGAAAGAACCTGTATTTATTAGGAAGTTTCTGTTATTTTAACAGAAATTGGCAGTAAAGTAAATAATTTACATATTTTTTAATAAAATAAACAGTTTTTTACACGTATCGTGGGTGACATTTTTTACTCTAAAAGTAACCTTTTTTTTTTGTACAGCGTAAGAGCTACAGAAGTTATAAATAATCCGAACAAAATTTTTTACACAGTTTCTTTCAAATAGTCCCTCGGTCTATCCTGCATGTCAGGAGACAACAAAATAGGTCTGTGTATCCGACATTATAGAGGGTGTTTCCGATCTCATGGTAACTAACCTTAAGAGGTGCTAAGCATACTCAATATTTCCGAAACATACTCAAAGAGAAACATATTTATCATCAATGAATAAGGGAGAGTCGTATACAATGAAACATACACTAGAGGTCTGCATGGGCGAAATTTCCAGGCCCGAGCCCGGCTCGACTCATAGAAAAAAAAATTCGGCCCGGCCCGGTAAAAAACCTTAAAAGTTCGGCCCTAGCCCGGTCCGGAAAAAAGTTAAAATCTCGGCCCGAGTGAATTTCTACAAGACATTGATTTTTACGTCGATTTGGTTAAAAATGTGTTTCGTACGAGGAGTTCTGACCAAAAAAATTTATCTTAACTTTTTTATTCATGTTTATAATCTTCATTTTTATAGAAGTGCTGCAGGCTGCGATATTTATTTTTTTAATGAATCTCTATTTCTTGTATGTAAATGTTTCAGTTATCATTAATTTTGTTAATCCATATTCCATGTATTGAAAAGTTAAAAATCTGAAGAACACAGATCTACAGTAAAATCTTCTAAGACGAAATTTCATGGGGGGGGGGGGGGGGGGGGGGGAATGCGTTATAGACAGGTTACCTTCTTAGCAAGTGTAAATGTATTACATATTCTTTTCTTACGCATTAGTATATTAATTTTGCCTGGATCCACACGTTTTTCAATTTAAAACAGAATTCCGTCATAGGCAGGTCCTTTTTCACACGCTTTACTATATTTTGATAAGCGTAGAAATTTACTATTCTTTAAAAACAATCAATTTTAATGTTTAAGTGTAGAATAATGGCGATTTAAAATGGTACGCATTTTTGCAAAAATTTTTGGGCCAGACCTAATTTTACAGACCTTTGAATGGACCAGGCTACGCTGAGACAATGATTTTCATACGGGCTGGATCAAAACTAGGACTGAAAATTTTGGGCAGTGAAGACTAGAATTGAAGCAAGTTCCAGCTCTGCACGCACACACACACACAAAAAAAGAAGTTAGGCTCGGCACGAGCCTTCCGAAAAAAAGTATGACCCGGGCCCGGCCAGGTCTGGAAATAGTGGAGACCAGGCCCGGCCCGAGTGCCGTGAATGAAAATCGGCCCGAGCAGATCTCTAACATACATTATATAGCCATTAATCACTAGACACTTTCAATTTTAGACATGTTGCCGAATATTTAAAAATATGCTTGTCAAATTCTTCTGTAACTTCAGGATTATAAAGAATATGTTTGACCTCATATTTATCAAAGTCGACTTGATAAGGAGAACAATTAGGGAGCCGATAAAAGAAATCAAAGAAGAAGAATAATATTTGGGATCACCCTGTAAATTAAAATGCACAGAATGATCTATCGCTGCAGAATACAAATATGTGGATACTGTACAACATGTTTACTAATTTGTGTAAGAATAGCATGTATATTCATGGAGATATAGCAATTTTTTTTTTTAGTTCAAAAACTTGTTCATGTTTTTAGCTTATATCATGCAGGGTTTTCAACCAAATTTAACGCCAGTTTCAGAAAAATTAGCAAAATGTAGTAGAAACAATATAGTGCAACTGCAATATAAATGTATTAAATATTTTATGAAACATGAGCAGTTGTATGAAATAATTTTTATCTGCGCATGCGCAAACGGTAACATAGATATTTTTACATAATTTAATAGTCAACTCTGTTGAGCAACTCATAAAAAAAAAATCCAGTCAGATAGCGTGAAAATTTAGAAAGACAGCGGCGAAAGAGTGAGCTGATTTTTAGTTGCTCTTTAAATGCAGATGAATGGTAAGGGATTTTACCCATATTGTCATTTTTTTACTGACTTTCAGAAAAAAGTTAGTATTTAGTGAATAACAACGAGTAGATTTGTAACAAATGCTTCGATTTTGATACTCCTTTTTGTCGTGAAATAGGCTTGTTCTGGTGATTACCCAAGAACTAAAGCATCAATAAAAGTGAAAAATTAAAAAAAAATTAATTAAAATTGACAATTTATGGGAAATCATTTATCATTCAGCTGCTTTTAAAGAGAGCAACTAAAATTGCCGATATCTTTCTGAATTTTCACGGTATTTGACTGGAATTTATTTTTATGAGTTGCTCCATAGAGTTGACTGTTAAATTATGTAAAAACTTCTTTGTTCTCGTTCGCGCATGCGCAGATGATAATTATTTCATACAACTGCCAATATTTCAATAAATATTAAATATATTTACATTCCAATTGCACTATATTGTTTCTACTGCATTTTGTTAATTTGTCTGAAACCGGCGTTAAATTTGGTTGAAAACCCTGCATGATATAAGATAAAAATATGCTAGAATTTTTTTAACGTTCTAAAAAAATCGCTATGTCTCCATGAATATACGTGCTATTCTTACACAAATCAGTAAACATGATGCATAGTGTCCACGTATTTGTATTCTACAGCGATAGAGCATTTCATGTATTTTAATTTACTGGATGATCGCAAATATCATTATTTTTCTTTGATTTTTTATTGCCCCCCTAATCGTCCTCCGTATCAAATCTACGTTGATAAATATGAGGTCTAACGTATTCTTTATAATATTGAAATTCCATGAGAATCCGACAAGTATATCATTAAATATTCGACAAAATGCCTAAAATTGAAAGTGTCCGGTGCGGTGGTTAATGGCTATATAGTGTATTTATCAATAGTCGATAATCGTACACAACGAAACATATTTTTCGTCAATGAATAATAGGAAAGAGTCGTACACAATGAAACATATTTATCATCAACGAATAGGAGAGAGTTGTACACAACGAAACATATTTCAAAAAAATTAAATTTAAAAAATCAAAAAACCCGACTGCGTAAAGAGCGAACTAATTAATTATTTCTCATCAATGTGAAACTATTTTTTATATTACATATCTTTTTTTATTATTATTTACTTGTATTGATAACTTTTAAGTTGTGTTTAATTGTTACTTCCTATCTATAAACACAGTTTTGATGAGGCCTATAGATGTCTCCTGAGGTCTATGATGGTTAGAGTTGCAGCAAAGCTAGAGAACCTATTTACACAACTTCCAAGTTGTGTAATATTTAAACGGAGCTTCAGACTGTAAAATAGTCAATGAAACATCGTCTTCATTTTGAAAGACCTATCCAATGATATGCCACTCAATAGGGTGCATAAAAAAAAATTTCGTGTCTACCGCCATTTTGAATTTTACGGCCGCCATTTTGAATTTATGAAAACAAAACCTAGTCTATAACCATCGGACGGTAAAGAAAAATCGATAGAGACCTCATTCATTAATATCCATCCAGCCGTTGGGATGTTTCGAGGGTATAAAGAAATCCACATACCCAGATACGCGTGAAACACATAACCTTTCTTGGCAGTCAGGTAAAAAGTAAGATGTAATCGACTGAAGAAAGTTTAAACCAGTGGTTCCCAACCATTTTTTGGCCGCGCCCCACCTAAGCGTGTTTAAAATCTTGATTTCCCCCCTCCTCCCCTCTGTATCATATATTTTTTATTATACAAAAAATTAACTGTTATTCACACTGAAGAAGCCTAAAAGAGATAATTAAGCATGATAAATCCTTTCATTTTCAAAAGGATAAAGGATAAAAAAAAGTTATAAATATGAATTTACATAACTCTTTGAATTTCAAGGGTGTCCTACCTCTTCACATTTACATTTAGAAAAATTTTCAGTTGTTTGGCAACTTATCTCAGGCACAAAAGTGTTATATAATCTGTGTTATATCTCCAAGAAATTTGTTGAATTTCTATTTTCATTATATTTGATAAAAGTGCTATATTTTATAGTTGATTTTTGTACTTCATTAAGAACAGGTGACGTTTTTTAACCCTTAAATGCACGCTTTTTTATTTTGTTTCGAAAAAATTATATAAGATTCTCTGAAAGGTTTATTACACAGGAAAAATAAGGAAAAAAAATCAGAGATACATTTTTCATATAATACGTCAACCTTTTCTTATGTTGCACATCTGCAATACAGGTAAAAAATGCTGTCGTGTGGCTGTTTTACGCTAAAATATTGCAAATTAGTAAATATTTTAATAAGTATGTCTCCAAATACTTCATTTTATATAATTATTTATTTTATAAAACTTAACCTTTAATCCTTTTTATTCCCATGATATAATACGTTCTAGAAATTACGTAGTTCAGAGAATCTGACTTTACACCAGAAAGTTTCAATGGTTAATTTCGCTTTATTTAAATACGGAAAGTCTGTTATTATATAAAGCAAATATTGCTATTTTAATTTTCTGTTGTGAATTAAGCATATACGAATAAAAAAATCTATTAAATTCAAAACACTGTTGTTTGCATATATGCAAAGCTGCGCACTAAAGTGTTAAACACCGAGACTGTATGAATAACATAATTATCAGTTCTGGATTTGCAACTTTATTAATTTTAAGTAACCGTTTTTTTCCCCCTCATAACATACTCATCTTGCAGTGGGCTTTCTTTTTACCAATATCATTAGTTTACCACCGTGTGTTATCCTATTTTCAACTTTAAAATGCTTATGCCATGTTGCATGTTTATATATTGTGTATGTAGTATGCACAAGTGCTATACGTTGTTTACTTTTTACCCATTTCCTTCTGTGATGTTCATTTCGGTTCTTATTAATTTTTATAAAAGTTGTACAGTCCTCCCCACTTAATCGGGTCACGGATAATCGAATACACCGCTTATTCGAATAGAATCCACCGAAACCGAATTTATTCCTATTGGTTCTATACTATTTTTCCCCGCTTAAACCAATTAACTTTTACGAACGTCCCAGCTTAATCGAATAACAACTGTGTGACCTATGTTTGAAAATAGGCGCGAAAAGCACGTTCCAGCTGGAATTTCCTTTCCCCTTTTGTCATTTTTAGTTCCTTTACGCTGAAAACAAATTTTCAGTTCTTCCTACAATGATTTCGGTCGGCAGGTGTATAATGGGCAAGTCAAATTATTTCCCCACCTTGATCCCCTCACATCACGTCTTGCTGTTAACCAGGCAATGCGCCGTCACTTCGAGATTCGAGATGGTAATTGTGATATTTTGCACTCATTCGAAAAATAACTCGATATTTACTCCTTTAAGATTCCACTTAAACAAACCGCTTTAAACGATTTTTTTTAAGGCGGGATAAGTAACGTAAATTAGAAGTATCAAAGTTTTGAACGTATTCTATTAACGATTTAGTATGCTGTTAATAAAATATACCGTAGATGGTTCTTTTACCTTTTTATTACGCGTTAAATATTACAGTTATGATTTCCCGTTTAATCAAATACTCCGCTTAATCGAATATTATTTCTGGAACCGACAATATTCGTTTAAACGGGAACGACTGTACGTCGTTAAATTATTTCAAACATTTTTTAGGCTATTTGTTGAAAATGGTCCATTTCAAGTTCCTTCATTTAGCCCATTGCACTGTAAACAAAAATGCAAGTTTCAATAAATAGTTTTAAAAAAAGGGGGGGGGGGTAACACTAAAATAATATTAAAACCAGAAAAATTTTAAAAGTTTTTAAATACATAAACGAGTCTAAATGTACAAGAAAACTTTTAATACAATTATTCCGGTAATAGTTGTATTTTCAGCTTTTAAGTGGGAACTTTTGGAAAAAAGAAAATTCGGGTATTTTTAAATTTCCATGTGTAATTTCTATTTTAAGCATACAACATGACTTTCATTAAAAAATGAAGAAAATCTGAGAGAGAATGTGTAAATAACAAATCTGAAATCCCTCCACCCCTCAAAAACCAAATTGCCCCCCTGTGGGGTACGCCCCACGTTGGGGACCACTGGTTTAGGCATTCCATATGTAAGACTCCTTATAAGAAACATCTTGCACACCTAATTTATTAATGCACATCAATAGAAACAAGAAAAAAATCTCTCTGAAATACGAGTGTCACAGATGTTCAAGGACCACATCATCAAATCTTTACTTCTTGAGACCTAAAAGTAAAATAACACTATAAATACACATTAATTTATCTTGCATAAACAAAAATGACAGATACACTGTTAAAAATATCGTGAAAAATTACCTCTGATTTTAAAGGCTATCTATTTTCTGACCAATGAGACTGCAACATAAAAACTTATGGAGCGTTCTCATTGGTCAGAAAATAGGTAGCCTTTAAAAACAGAGGTAATTTTTCACGATATGTTTAACAGTGTAGAGCCCCTTTTCTGAAATTGATACTTTAGTGGACTGGTCATTTAGGTTCGCAAATATGGATCTAAAATGATTAGCCCTCTTAAATTATCAATTATTTATTAATAGCCTAAATTCCCACAATAACAAATTAAAAAACTTTAAACAAGTGATGATCTACAAAACTTCTTTTTTTTTTCTTTCTTTGGAAAAGGTTTAAGTTAAGCAATTATAGTCCAAGAGCCGACAGCACAAAAACCTATGTTATAAACCACAAGAAAAAACCTTTATTTTATGAAAGAGTAGAAGTTAGGGGAATCTAATGATCCATGTCTGCCGGAAATGAAGTGGTGCATAAGCCAAAAAATTAATAGAACCAGTGGTTGACTCTTTTGTCCTACAAACAAAGGTATGAAAACATGGAGGATAGTTGTACGTCAAACACAATGATGAACCTACGAGTCAACCACTGGTAGTATTAATTTTTGGCTTATGCACCACTTCACTTCCGTCAGACATGGATCATTAGATTCCCCCACTTCTACTCTTCCATAAAATAAAGGTTTTTTTCTTGTGCTTGATAACATAGGTTTTTGTGTTGTCGGCTCTTGGACTATTATGAAAATTTCAGACTTTCTTTGCCTGTCTTGAAGGCATTTTGTAAACTCACAAGGAACGTCTCCTTAGGCGCATACTCAAAAAAATCTGAAAAAAATTACAGAATTATTTCTTGTCATGGAATGTGTATGTTTTAAAAAAAAAAAGATCCGGCGGAATTTCGATAGAGCGTCTGTAAAAAATTATT
Source organism: Maratus speciosus (assembly GCA_963932465.1). NCBI lineage: Eukaryota > Metazoa > Arthropoda > Arachnida > Araneae > Salticidae > Maratus > Maratus speciosus. Next base: position 588,059,618 of record OZ010788.1, on the reverse strand, counting down.
GAAAATTTCATTTTCTTGGGAATTTATCACTGGTTGGCGACACAATGAAAAAAAAACCTTTTATGAAAAATGCACTATGTCCCTTTAGACCCGATGTATTTATAAAAAAAGTTAGTCATGCCTGTAGAAAGTAAAACATGGACTGCAATCACTACCTGTGGATAAAAAATGATACTCTACACTATCTAAAAACCAGAACTATCGTTCGATTCGAGTTTTTATTACATACGACTCAGAAGCAAACATTTAAATGATTTGATTGTCTAACCCGCACAATCGTGCGGGTTGGGTCTTAAAAGGTTAATGAAAAACTTTTCCTGCTCTTTAAACTGAACTAGTTTAAGTAAGATTAACTTAAATAAATATACTTTTATAACTACGGTTTTGACATACCGAGTGTCCTAATTCTGTCTAGGTTGAGCTTTCCTTGCCCGCCTGGGGTCGCTAACGGCACCTAGTTTGGTCTCCTTTGACTCCCAGCGTCGAGCCGCGAGGGCTTCCGCAGGTGAGCGGGGAGACTGGGCGAAAAGCCCGGAGCAGGGACGCTTTACGTGCGGAGGGGGGTTTCCTCGCCCCTCCAGGGTTTTCCGCTAGGGGCATCTCCACTTTCCATTAGTTGTCTCGTGTAAATGTCTCTGCCGGAAAATGGTATCTGATCTTATGAGCCCTCCGTAAAGCAACTCCGGCTCGGGAAACCTCGTGTAGGTTCATGGACCCGTCTGCTTTATAGGTGTTCGGTTCCTCTGGGCTGTCGGGACATATCGGGTCGGGTAATCAAGAGAAGAGACCATTTGGCTCTGCTAGCTGGGTGGTGAGGATTGTCGTATGCGGCCAATTCATCTCTCTTTTGGGAATAACCGGCGTGACGTGCGCCGGTCTGACCGGAGCTTTCAAGAAGGCTACCTTGGTGAGGCTCTCCTGGCGGCGACCTTCGGGGGCGTCGCGGGGTTTGTCGCCCGGGTAGTTTCGAGCGGGGCAAATGGGCCTGTGAGGGTCTAAGTCCGGGGCGTGGGGCCCCCATGTATACCGGGTGTCCTAAAAAGGACTGGCTGATTATAAAATTCAATAACTTGAGAACGATGACGGATATTTAAAAAATTCTTGCAGGAGGTATATGCATGAGGCCAAAAGTTTTTGTACAGTGATTTTCGATTTTAGTTCGAATTACAAACAATAGATGTCACTGCGATCAATAGACGCTAAACATAGGCTCGATTTTTGGTCCTTCGGGACGCACTCACTACATTTTCATCTCCTTTTTCCGCATGGAAGAAGAGATCGGTCAAAAAATCGAGCCTGTAGTTAGTGCCTATTACTTACAGCGCCATCTATTATTTGTAATTCGAACTAAAATCGAAAATCACTGTAAAAAAACTTCTAATCTTATGCATAACCCTCCTGCAAGAATTTTTTAAATACAGTCAGTTCCGGATATATGGTCACCCGCTTATAAGGTCACTTTTCGTAAGTCCGGACTGAATGAATAGGTATTACGTGTTAAAATACACCGCCTATATGGTCAGTTTCCAATGGATTCTATCGGATATATGGTAATATGGTCGTCTTTTGTCTCCCTTATTATTGCAAAATATCTTATAGTTTTACTGCTTTTTCCCTTTTTTTTTAGTGTGTAAGGCGCCGAATAGATGAATCATTCACATTCAAGTATCTTCAACTGTTGGCCTCTTTGTATTGGTCTTTTCATTTTTAATAGCTTTAGAAAGAAGTGGATGATCATCCTGAAGGAGGAACTTCTTTCCTTCTAGTCAATCTTCCCCTTTTTCCTTCGTTGAATCTCCCGTCCTTTTGCTAAAATCCACAAGTACGAACTTCCGTATGGCGAAGAAAGGCCAGTTGACATTTTTATGGCTTTAGAATGAGGAGGAGACCTTTTCCTTTTAAAACGGAGCCTTAGAGATCGCGATAATATTGCATACCACGTGACTAGACACGCGTCGATACTCGGGGGAGGGGGGAGAGGATCTCTTCTTCCCGGCTGCAGCCTATAAGAGAAACTTTTTCCTGTCGGTAAGAGTTTCAGATTTCTCCCTCAACTGTCGCATTGGATAACGGTTCTTGGAAAATATGCCATCACCCTTTCTGACCGAATGAAAATTGTCCTCCGTGCAGAGAAAAGTTAAATCACGCATTTTTAATTTTTTGTATTTTTCATTACTTGTCGCTGCGTGTAAAGTCTTTGTTTATTTGTTAATTGTCATTTGCGAATACAAGATGTCATCAAAACGAAATTTTTGACAATTGCGGAAAAAAAAAAATAGTAGAAAACTTTGAATCAAATTATCGATAGCAGCTTTCTCGAAGACTGGTGAAATAGAGAGAGCGACACTGAATAACGTCTTAGGGTTCAAATCTTGTTAAACAGAAGAAGTGATAAACCAAAAGAGAAAGCTAGAACATGTTTAAACATTTAAGTACATTTAGAAAGATCTTTTCACTTGGATAAAATGTGCCAGATTGCAGATTGTTCCAATACATGGATTATCGTAAAAGAAAAATCTTTGAAAATTGCTGCATAACGAGGAAAACCGAATTTTACTGCCAAAGAATCGAAGGACGTTATCTGTTAACGTGTTAAGTGACATTCTCAACAGGTACAGACCTTGTGATGTTTTTAATTTTTGATAAACTTTGGCTGTTTTTTTCATGTTTTGCCAGATAAAACTGTTAATTTTAAGAACGAAAAATGAAGTAGTGGGAATGTAAGCAAAAAAGGATTGGTTGTTTTATTAGCAGCGAATATGGATGGATGACTCAGAGAAATTGACTCCATTAGTTATTGGTAAATTTCTCAAGCCTCGTTGTTTGAAAAACTGCAAATCTTTGCATGTATTTTACGATGCGAACCGAAAGGCCTGGATGACAATAAGCATTTGGGAAAAAGAAATTCAGCGTTCCGATAAAATTTGCACAGACAAGTGGCTATAATCGCAGGCAACTGTATCGCTCACTGCATGATTCCCAATTTAAATCCGATTGATCTTGTTTTCTTGCCTCCAAATTGAACCAGTATGACTCAACAATTAGATCAAGGGATTATTTAAAATATTAAGATAAATTATCGAAAGCTGCTTCTAAAAGACGTCATTGCTGCCATTGATCAAAAAAAGAAGTTTCGCATGACAGTGTTGTATTCCATGTGTTACGTAGACAAGACTTGGAATATGGTATCAAAGAAGACCATTGAAAAATGTTTTTGACATCCTTGGCTTCCAGAATGTGAAGAATTATCGTTCGAAGACAACGACAATGATGATGAGGCCATGATGGTGGTGATGTGTCTTATTTGAAGTTGCACAAGAAACTACGGAATGCCGTTTACACAATACATGAAGAACTGACATATACAGTTGTTGACAATGAGATCGCTACTAATGGACTTTACCCACGAGTGGCAACAGTCACGCTTTTGCTGGTATGTACCTTCCGAAAAAGACTGCTTATTGGACATTAGGGGAAGCCGTGTTAAAATGTTCTTTACGCCTATTGGTGTTTTTCTTCCACATAACCGCAGTTGAAGTGACATCGGTAAAGTCCATGGTGAAGCTTCTATACTGGAAATAGTTTCGGAAATTTTAAATATAAACATTGATGAAAACGATAATAATGACAGTGAATTCGAAGCTGAACAGACAACGCGAGCAGAAGCTCTCAAAGCACTAAATGCATTCAGATATTTTTCTACTAATCCTAAAGGCACAGAGGAACATTTTAAAACTGTTCTTGAATAAGAAACTGTAGTTTTAACAACTACGATAAAAAAAAAACAAACCTGCATAAAAGATTATTTTTACTACTACGAGTATACTCATCAATTCGGAATTTTAAGTGTAAAGCAATTGTTGTTTATACCTCTTGTTTTATAAATTATATGTTCATATTTTCTTTGTACATTATTGTACTTATATAACTAACTTATTAATAATATTTTATTGTCCAAAATAAAATTCCTGCTTACACCGCATATAAGGTCACCCCGCTTATAAGGTCATATTTTTTAGGACCGCATGGGTGACCGTATAACCGATACTGACTGTATCTGTCACCGTTTGCAAGTTATTGAATTTTAAAATCACTCAGTCCTTTTTAAGACACTCGGTATATATTTATATGCATCCATAATGAAATTTAATGATCGTTCAATGACGGTTTAGAACAAAAATTAAATTTATTACATAGCAAAGACGCGAATTATCACATTGCTAACAAGGCGTAAACCAACTTAGTGAAAAATGTCCAAGCCGAGAATCGAACCCGGGCCCCTGGAATAGATCTCCAATGCTCTACCACTAGGCCACAAGGACGATGCCCAGCTTGGCCTCTCTCACTTATATAAGTCGGTAAGGCTGCTACCGCAGCACTAGATGGAAAAGTCTTTATGAGCACACAATTTAGCGGCATAACATGAGACGCAAATGAACCCAGCATCGATGAATATACAACTTTAATTAATTTTTCAACTACTTTTCAGCAGTGAAATTACGCTTGAAATTATTGAATATCAAAGACGTGAATTATCACATTGCTAACATTTTTCACTAAGTTGGTTTACGCCTTGTTAGCAATGTGATAATTAACGTCTTTGATATTCAATAATTCACCATTAATCAAATCGTGATTTGTTTGTGAACGCACTGAGCGTTTATTGCATCCACGATAAAGACCCACTCCATGTTCCTATCTCCTGAGCTCGAGCGCGAGTGCTTCTTGAACACACCCATTATTTTGAATTAAAAACTTTCAAACATCTAAACTCCATTTCATACTTTGTTTACGATTTCTCTCTTTGTTGTCGTTTTGGATTCCTTCATGCCAAGGACCTTCATGTTCACAAATTAATGAGTAAAAAATATTGTTACAATCATGCGGGCACAAGGAATATAATATCATGATCACAGTATAATAACAGCAGGTATTAGCTGCGATAGTCCGTTTAATTAATTATAAGATACATATTAAGGGAACAGATGTCATATTCGCCCCATATTGGCGCGATTTTTTTCTGTCGCCAATATCATATAAGCAACAGTTACTTAACTTGCGCCAAAGTGTCGTTATTTTGCTTGATGTGGTAACCCGGATTATGTTGTTTATGCTGTTGATGTTTTCGCCAAATTGGCTACCGAAAAAAATCGCGCCAATATGGGGCGAATATGACATCTGTACCATATTAAGTTACATTATAGGAACTAAAAAAAATTTTTTTTTTGAGGATTCTCTCCATGTTACTATTTTGTACCACCCTCCCCAACCCCCCCCCCCCCCCCCTCCTTCCCGAGTAGAATGTTTATAATTATTCTACGAACGTAATTCACGTTCTGTTTTATTATATAATAAATATCCCAACACCAATAATAATAATAATAAAGATAAGTAATACTACCCAAATTCATTTCTGCCCGGCTGGAAATTTATTAAGAAAGTGAGATTTGTTGCCAGATGATATAAACTAGAGTTCCTCCAGATTTAGAAAAAGGCAGGGTGCTGTTGGTAAGAAAAGGGTATTTGTTGAAAAACGCAAGGGCACTTTTAATATCTAAGTTATCAGAGCGTTCTTTTTCCAAGATACAGTGAATGAGTTTTTCCTATGCCAGCAAATTTTATAATACAAAAGACAGAAAAGCACGATTTTTTAAAAAACTCAGCAGTAAGAAGAGTGCTAATTTTTAGATAAGGGGCAAGAAGAGATAGGAGCTGAGAGAGCTTTGTAATCCTAAAGTCGAACCGACATAATAGCCATGTGTTTACAATAGTCACATGATTTTTACTGCCAAGGACTAGCGTATGTTTGTGAAAGGAAAATAAACAAATCACCGTATTGTTAAATTAAAGTGGGAATCTTCCTTATTTGAAACAGATTTTAACTTGCTTTGTTTTACTTTGTTTATATTTTTGTGCTAGTTCACATGCATAAGGTGGTTGTTGAGTATTTTTATAATATTTTTTTCAAACCCGCAAACATTTTGAAATTGCCTAGCGAGCGATAATGAACCAAATCTGGAAACCTTTACGTGAGTGAGACCGGTTATGTTGGTGCCACTTTTCACAGAAGGAATAATGGAACAGATGTATTATAATCCCGCATCCGCCATCTTGGATTTATTTTCTTGGCGTGAATTAATAATTGATTTTTAATTGTTATAATTATTATATTATAGTTTTTTCATTGTTATATTAATCTCTCAACAATATTTAACCATTGGCGACATTTACTACCTGGCAGAAAAGGAGTTTTCATGTAAGAAAAAAATCCAAGATGCAGGATTATAATACATTTAAGCCGGAATAATGAGAAAGGGCACTCCACCCCTGCCTCTTTTCCATGCAAGAAGGGGGCAATTTTTAAAACAAAGGGCAAGTAGGGTGCAACACCTTAATGAAACTGTACAAACAGCTATGAAAACAAAACCAATGAACTGTTATGCTTATTTATGTATGTATGTTTTTTAAAAATTGCTTTGGATTACATAAATTGGTAAATTACTTCTGTTTGTATAGCAATAAGGATGGGATGAATATTCGGTATTCGGCCCTTTTGCCGAATATTGAAGGCTTGTTGACTGAATGCTTCGGCCGAATACCTGTGGTCGAATATTTAGAGATATTGCACCAAATATTGCTAAAATCTCGCCGAATAGTGAAAGATATCTTGCCAAATAAATTTAGAATTAAAATTTTTTTCCCGTTTCTAGCAATTTGTTTTTCTCTAATCCAAATTAGCTACTTTCTGGCACATTCATGAAGTCATTCTCATTCTTACTAGCATAAAATGTACAGTTATTCAGATACTAAAAAATATACAGCCTTTCTATATTTCCTATAAAAGTTAGGGATCTTTTAGAAGATGCCGCCCAAATTGGAGATTCAATAATCCAGGAAATGTCTTCATTAGAGAATGATAGATTACAACTCAAGATGTAAAAACTGTTATAGAAAAAAAAGAAAAACACTGCCTCATTCTAAAACATTTGAATATTCATTAATGTCTGCAAATCCCATGCACATATAAAAAGGCTCTTATGAAATTCATAATAACTTACTTTCTATTTTCTATAAAGTAAGAAATGTAAAAATTCATTCACTAGGTGCATTAGCTAAGATTCATTATCAAGATGGAATGATATCAAATATCACTATTCCATGTATAACAGTATAAAAACAGAACTGGTGTCAAACTAGAACTCACTAGATGGCACAACTTACTTTACGAAGATAGTTTTATAAATATTTAAATAGGAATTCTAAACATTGAACAGAATAATTTATTAATTCTATAGTTTTCACTTTTAATTAATTATTTGCATGATTACTGGCTTTAATACGTAATATTATTATAGTATATATTTTTCAATTTACATCTTTCTTCATTCACTTTGTTATCAGTTTCTGCTTATGCTTTTATTGCTTGTTGAATAAATGGAATGTTGATGAATATATTGCATTTGTTGGTTCAAACATCAAAGATTTTGTTAACATATGTATTCTTATTCTACTTTAAGCATACCTTTTGTTTTAATGTAATTTAAGGCTTGGAAACTGATTTCAGAACAAACTCATTCTTACAAATTTTTTTATCGTTAGGGACATAAATTCTTAATGATAAAATTTACTTCATTAAAGGTTACTTCGGAAAATATCTTCTTGTGAGTTATGAGAGAGAGTAAGAGTATTATTGATTTTGAATACAAGAAAGGATAAAAGTATCATTTGATAGTAAATGTGAAGTAAATTCTTTATATTTTAATGGAAATATCAATTTGATATATATACTTTAGAATAAAAGGATATAATGCAATTTCATAATTTTTTGCGCTAAAATAAGTTTATCAAATTTAGAAGTATACATTTAAGAGTAGTAATGATTAATGAGTTCCTATTTTTTAAATTACATATAATCAAAAGTTATTTTCTTTCTTGCAAAAAAAAAATGTTTGTATTCGGCCGTCGAGTATTCGGTATTCGGCTATAGTGATGCAACGAATAGTGATTTGGCCGAATAACCGAATACCAATTATTCGGCCTAGGTATGGCCGAATATTCGGCCGCCGAATAATCAACTCATTTTTGTCTAAAAACAAAATGTAATATACACTATATGCACAATTCTTGTATATTTCACAATTAAAATGTATTTCCTTTTTAAAAAATTATTGATATGCAATTTTTTTATTTTTTAAAACATTATTTTATTCTGAAAAAATATTCGGCTATGTTTGGCCTAAAAATTGCCTCATTAATATAATTCGGCCAAAAAAAAAAGCAAAAGTTCCTCATCAGGTAGGTGCTGTCTAACTGCATTTTAGTATATATTATGTATGATCTTGTTATATTTCAAAATAATGACAAAATTTTACTAGAAGACATAAGTTTCAACTTTCAGATGAAAAAAAAAATAATAAATTTTTGCATCTTAAGAAAAACCACTGATAGAAAGGAATGTCCTCTAAAATGGTGGAAAGAGACCAGTGTAGAGTTTATAAAGCTCACAATTAAAAAAATAAAACATGTATTGTTTTGCTATCTCAGCAGACAGCACTATTAAGAAGTGTATAGTGAATTTCAGACTCAGAGAAAGGAAATATCTGTAAGGAAAAGCAAATTAGATATAAATTTCCAAATATTCATTATGTAGTATCTTAGGTATACTGTAGCTATTGTTACAATTTAATAGATATTATGTATGTTGTTGCTGCTACATTTAAAAATAATCACAAAATTTTAAAAGTAGGGTAGATGTACCAGTTTTGGCCACATTTAGAGAAATTTTGAAATAGAAATTTTACATTTCTTGATCGATTAAAGCATATTAAATCATAATAACATCATCCTTTAGTAAATTTAATTGTCTTTCTGTTAACTATAATGACTTTCTACAAAATATTTTAGATTGTGAGTCCCATCATCATCAAGTAATTTATCACTCATCAAGTAATTTATTCCAATTTGTACCAGTTTTGGCCACCCCTACACCAGTTTTGGCCATCTCTATGCACCAGTTTTGGCCACTCCAATATCATGTAGTTTAACAAACATTTTAATTGATAATAAGTAAAAATAAAGCATTTTTATGCAACATCTATTTTACCACACATATATTTGTTTGATGTATTAAGAAATTTTTGCAAATTTCTTTATGAATTGATAAAAACATCAAATAAAATATACTTATGTTGATTTTAACTGAAAATTTCAATTAAAAAACAAAATATATATTTAAATTTGATTAATAAAAGGGACAGCAGTGCCTATAGGACATAAAGATTAACTATTTAATCAGTTTTATAATTATTCATGGATTATGGCTTGTTTAGAACACTTGAATCTTCATCAAAGAGTTATATTTCTTGTATATAAAAGCATTTTCTGATTTTTGTTTGATTTTCATCAAAAAGTTATGAAATCATCTTTTGATTTATATTAGCTTGTGCCTTATTTAAATACCTTGCTTCTTTGCAAGTTCTTTTAGGGTGTGATTTCAGAAGCAAATCATACCATTTCATACCTGGTCTTCCATCTTGAAATGGAGTTTCTATCTTGCCGGCTACAATTTTCTGGGCAGAATCTTAAACGTTATTCCATTTTTATAGGAAATAGTATTCTGACAATATCTAAAATCCACTTTTCTAATTGATTTTTAACTTCAATTCCTAGTACCTAGATCTACTACTTGAGATTCAACATTATTAGAGAAAAGTGGTGTCCGTCCTGCAAACTTGTGATGTAAGGCAAGAACAGGTTACTCGAAAACTTTGCTAGCTTGTAGTGCTGGCATTACATTTTGAATGGCGTTAATTTTACTTCCTATCTTAGAACAGTGTTCCCTCTAGGCAATTTTTTAACAGCACAGAATCTTTTTTAAACTTGGTAAAAGGAATCCTGTTTTTTTTTTTTTTTTTTTTTTTTTTTTTTTGAATAATGTGAAATACATTCTTACTTGTATTTAGATATCTCTAGTAAAGATTTTCGGCACAGATGTCATATTCGCCCCATATAGGCAGATTTTTTTCTGATGCCAATGTCATATACGCAACGGGTACTTAACTGCCGCCAAAGTCTCGTTATTTTGCTTGATGTGGTAACCCGGATTATGTTGTTTATGCTGTTTATGTTTTTGCCAAATTGGCAACTGAAAAAAATCGCACCAATATGGGACGAATATGACATCTGTGCCAGATTTTCACAATATTTAGTATTTCTAAATCTGTGTGCCTGAAATATTGCAAAAATTATGGAACTTCTTCATTTCTTTAGGAAAAATACAAGCAATTAAATCATGCTATAATTTTATTGAATTTTTTAATTTATAAGTTGTAAAATCTTTCAAAATTTATGTTTTAGTTTATTTATCATATCTAAACATTACATATCGCCTCCCCTTTTGTTTTATCAATACTAAACACAATACTATATTTTCTTTAGCAATGTCATTCTTTAGTGACTAGCACAATGTCCTTCTTTCTAAAGTGAATTATCTATTGGACAGAGAATAACAAAATCTCTTTTATAAGAACTGCCATTAGCCTTGCTTTTTTTATTATTATTATTGAAGCCATTACTATATAAAACAAAATTAAATTGATTTTTCCAGATGTTCTTAAATTTATTAAATGGCTAAAATTCCCTCTATAATGAATCATGTGGCCAAAAGTGGAACATAATGTTGTACCCTTTTTGGCCACTCCCATGGCCATAACTGGTACATATAGCAAATTTAATGCACCAGTTTTGGCCACCCCCCATTAAACTGTTAAAATAATTGAATTAAATGTAAAATTGCAGTAGAGAGAAAGCTTACCTCATAAAACCTAATAGCAATTTGTTTCAGAACAAATAGAACCCAATAAGTGCCTAATGTTGAAAGATTCTGAAAACTTGTCAGCTTAGCAAAAATCTTAATACATGTAAGCACACACTACAGATTCACACATTTATTTTTTTTGCAAGTCATATTTTATCGAAAAATAAACAAATGATATTGTAAATGATAAAAGAGAGTTTGCTTAAAATGTAAGAATGCCTATTATTTGTTAGCATTAATTCACAGGCTAAATATTGGACAAATTGATCCAATGTGGCCAAAACTGGTACAGTGGCCAAAACTGGTGCATCTACCCTACTTAACATAAATTTCAAGTTTCAGATAAAAGAAAATCTAAATTAAATAGTGATGTAAAACATGCATACATACTAACTAAAAGAATTTAGTATTTACATTTCTTTCATTATTTAATAAGAAATAGTAACACACTTAAAAAAATCACTTAAATTTTGTTTAATTTTTAAGTGCATTTTACTCAAAAAAACTAAGTATTGCAGCATATACAACTTAAATATTTATTTTATACATACATCTATATCTAATCTATTGTATATATTTATGTTCTTTATAGCTGTACTTAAAAATATTGAAATAAATATTTTTTTATATGATAAGGGATGAATATTGAACTCCCCATTATGCTTAAAAAAAGTTAGAATTTGCTTAGTGCGTCTTTCTTAAGACAATTTTGAATAGATTAATTTGAAATTTAACAGATTATGCTAGCTTATTACAGATACTTTTTGTTCTTATTGATACAGCATAAAAGTTTTAACATGATTCCTAAATGACCCTCTTATATAAAGATGGGTTGATAAAACCCATCAGGGTATAAAAGTTAAGGAGAAAAAAAAGTGTTACTTAATTTCAAGTAAAATTTTCATTATACATGATGAATATAAACTGTCAAACCAAAACGTTTTACTATGTAAACATAAAAACATTTCTTACAAAATTATTCGGCTAAGGCCAAATAATGGACTTCATATTCGGCTTCGGCCGAATAATCATTGCATCTCTATTCGACTATTCGGCCAAATCACTATTCGTCCCTTCCCTATATAGCAACAGATAAATGGTATCTGTACATTAAATAAATTGTATTAAATATTTTTTAAAAATGCTTGTATATATGAAACAGCGAGAGGTGGGGTTGCCAGATTGTACGTTTAAATTTGTCCCATACGATGATTTTTTCCTTTTTTCTACTACATCTTCCTTTTGATAGTTTCAAAAAGTTTTTTCTTTTTCAGTTTGCTACAAAAAAGTTTGCACTTTCATTCAGTTTGCACTTTTGCCGAAAAAAAGTTATACACATGCTCATCAAATGTAAAAACGGCTTGTTTCGGATCAGAATGAGAAAAGTCTTGGGGGAGTTTTGTAATATTAACTGCACATTCATGAACTCCATGGGTAGCATTAGATTATCTGAACTTGACTTTATTATAGACTATAAGTATCTACATTATAAAATTTGTAATTTAGAATATCTGTATCCTAAGTTTTAATATTTTGTTGGATTTATTATCTCTCTATATGCTTGAATACAATGTCCATTGCTAAAATTTTCATGATCATCATTGAATTGCAGGATGTTTTGATTTATTTTTGTTCTTACAATCCAATTAATTCTTCATTCATAGTGGGGTATATGACTGCAAAATTAGTTTAAAAAATGGTGATAGAATAATATAATACAGTAGACTCCCTCAAATCCGCACAGCTTGGGGCCAGAGGTTGTGCAGATTTTAGAATTTTGCAGATTTCTGGTCATTGATTTCTTTACATTTTTGGAACATTTATTTGATAGGTAGTTAAGCAAGGGAAATTATAATGAATGCTTACAATAAAGGGAAACATTGAAGTAAGTAAAATATTAAAATAATTTTTTAGTTTAAATGTAAGCAATTATTAAAATAATTATGTAAAATAAAAATTTAGAAAAATATTAAATTATTGCTGATGAAATCGATTCAGTTCGATTCCAAAAGTCTTATGCTGCCATCTAGTGGTAAGACGATCGTAAGATCGATACGTCATGATATAGATATGCTAATTTATATCAAAATCAAAAGTAATGTAAATTTATTTAGTAATAAATCAGCTGTAATAGCCAAAAGAGAATGATTAACAAAAAATTTAGTAAAAAAAACATTGCGGTAGTCGCTGATTTCGGCGCCATCTTGAATTTTGTTCCTGCAACTTAACTGTAAATTCCATTGTTTACATCTGAAAAAATATGCGGATTTTAGGCATTCGTGGATTTTAGGGTCGCTGATTTAAGGGAGTCTACTGTACAAGTAAAATTGGAAAATAATGATTGACTCGGGTAATTTATAATCTCTTTTAAAAGAAATGTGTTATCGGAAACATTACTGGTACATTCAACATAGTTTAGTATGGTATAAATATGGACGATAAAACCAAAGGGAACTAGTGTCAATCCAAATCTTTCGTTTTTTACTGAGATAAATCTGGCAACCCTAGTGAGATCTTCAGTTTTTTTTCTGAGATAAATCTGGCAACCCTAGCGAGAGGTTGCTAGGAACTACATGTAAAACATTTTCTTCACTTGCGAAGGCTATTTCTCTATCAAGCCAAGGCCCTTATATCTGGGAGGCATTCATATTTTTATATAAATGATCCCCAGAGGCATTTAGAATATCATATTCTGTTTCACATTCTTCTTTCTACCCTTCATCTTCAAGAAAATTGGTAGAAACATCCAGAACCATGGTATTCAGTGATGTTTTAATTCCAGTTGATAAGTTAAGAGTTATGAAATATATGATAGAATAAATGTTGAAGTCTTTTGTGCCATTTTAGTGACTAAATAAATATGACTGGTCACACATCCAAGCTTTTTAAATTTAATCGTTTGATGTAATGAAGATGAAAGCAGGCAGAAGTCTTACCGGAGACAATATATAGCTTATTGTGTTCTCTGTAACTTATTATTATTTAAAATCTTGAATGCATTTTTTAAATGCATGGTTAGAAACAACACTGTCTATACTTTCAAAAAAAAAAAAAAAAAAAAAAAAAAAAAAAAAAAATTAGCCAACAATAATTTTGAAATAGTGTTCTGGATCATAAAATTTTCCATTTTGAGCCCTGCTGTGAACTGCCTACTACATTAATTGTTATAAGATTATTAACTTTTGAATATTTATGATTTAAATATTTTTTGTATTTGTGTATTGTCTATTCCATAGAAAATATGTTTCCACAAATAGTTGTCAATTGAAGACCTGAGTGGAAGAAGATGTCATGTAATAAAAATTAGAATTCAAGAAAATTGCAGTGAAAGTTTTTTGTTCTAATTTAGTTATTTATTTAAATCCTTCTTAGTAACATATGTTTGAATGTTAATTGGTGATACAGTGAAACCTCCTACAATGGTAACCTCCAAATACTGGCCATGTTTTAGTATTACCGAATCTCTTCCATAGAAATAACATTACACTAAACCTCCGAATAACGGCCAGCCCCCAGCGTTTTTTTTTTTTTCGTTACATTTTAACTACAACTGAGATTGCAAAGAATGTGGAGGTGGGTTTTCTTGTCTGACGTCCTTACAATTTACCTACTAATCCCTAGTGGTTGCTTAGCAAAATCTCGTTTGTAAATAGGTGTGACGAAAGGGGGGTGGGAGCAGTAGTCAAATGACTACTGTCAAATGTATTCTTTGTGAATCGCGTGATGATATTTCTTGTCTATGTTTAGCACATGTTTTTCACTAAAAGAATGAGTTCAAAGTGAAATTTTTTTAACTTTAAGTGATAAGTTAAAAGTGATCCAGGACAGAAAAAAGGTGTAAGTGCAGGAAAATTAGCTGAAATGACAATTGCGGAAGGACACAAATGGATGACAATTTGAAAAAAAAAAAAAAAAAATTAATTTATTTAGAAAAGACGTTTCAAGATGTAAATTTGGAATCTAAGACTAAGCATCAAAGAACTAGTTATCCGGAGAATAGATCAGTTGCTTTTGGAATGGCTTTCGAACTCTCAAAAGAAAAATCTCCCAATTTCTGGACTAATGTTGCATCAAAGTGTCCCAGAAATTGCAGAGAAACTGAGAAATTAAAAATTTTGCGCTCACTCAAAATGAGAACGAACTCTACAACAAATCTGTGCAAATGACTATGCATTTAGAAAAACAGATACGCTTTAAAAAAAAAACTGCGAATAACTAATTTTTTTAGTGTAAAATAATAGTATGTATTTTTTAACTGTAAAAAATAAAATAGTTTTGGTCAGTTATTTTTATTTTAATGTAATGTAATTTTGAGGTTTTAAAATGCGGAACCTCTGAATAACGGCAAACTCCGAAGTACAGTCACTTTATCGTGCTCTCAGTGGTGGCTGCTATTCAGAGGTTTTACTGTACTGAACTCTCTTAGAAAATAATATTGACATTTAATTATTAAATATTAGAAATTGTTTTCGCCATTTAAATTATTAAATATAAAAATATTAAAAGATACTGTCTCATATCTTCAATAGGTACTAAGTAGAATTTAGAAGTTTAGTTGTACCGGTACTACTTAGTTATCCCATTGGCCAATTTTGCCAAATTATATAAATCGCCAAATTATAGAAATTGGCATAATTTTTATTTTAAATAAAGAAATAACAAATAAATTAGTATGACATTAATAAAAATACAAATAAAATGTTGAAATAAAAATCACTTGATTACGTAAACACATGTAACTTGCTTAAAGTCAAGTGAATGTGACACTTATGATCAACCATTATTGGCATTTAATCTTATATTTGGTGATAGATTTTTGGCTGACAGAATAACCAGGTAGTACCGTTTTACCATATGATATAATATCCCGTAACGCTTTTATCCATAAAATAAAGCAATTTTTGCGAAAATGTATCATAACATGTTCCATTAAGCTCTTCAATTGTTAAACATGTTTGTATTTCCAATCATGTTCAAAATAGTACTAATTTATTATACATTTATTAAAACACCTGATGTTAAAAATGATTTAAAGACAATCTAAAATTATATAAAATAGCAGTTTATTATACATTTGTTAAATGCATAACATCAGATTGGTGGATTTTAGAGATAAAAAATATTTTGGTACTTTTATGTTAGACAGGCAGTGATAAATTGCCAAATATTGTTCCTTTTTCCTCATTTGTGTTTCTTTCATTTCATTTCAAATATAAATCTTTCACTCATTTCCTGTAAAATACAAGAAGAAATAATACCACAACAGAAACATTTTATTTCAACATCAAAGCATTAGTCTTTAATTTATACACACTAAAAATAAAAACAAAGGAAAAAAAAAAAAGTCATTTCCAAGGTTTTTGCTCTGCTAACATAAAAGTACTTATAATTACAACTAGTGATGCAACAAATAGTGGTTTGTGGCCGAATAACCGAATATTCGGCCAAGTTGCAGCCGAATATTGCCGAATAATGAACTTATTTTTGCCTATAAACAAAATATAGTATGCACTATATGCACAATTCTTGTATATTTCACAATTAAAATGTATTGTTTTCTTTTAAAAAAATATTTATATACAAATTTTTAATTTTTTAAAGCATTATTTTACTCTGAAAAAATATTCGGCTATGTTCGGCCTAAAAATTGCCTCAATAATATAATTCAGCCCCCCCCCCCCCCCGCCCCAAAAAAAAAAAGAATTCTTAGCAAAAGTTCCTCATCAGGTATTGTCTAGTTGCATTTTAATAAATATTATGTGTGTTGTTGTTACATTTTAAAATAATGACAAAATTTGAAAAGTACTAGGAAACAAGTTTCAACTTTCAGATGAAATAAAATAAAAAATAAGAAATCTTAATATCTAAAGAAAAACCACTGATAGAAAGATGAAAGGAATATTCTCTAAAATGGTGGAAAGAAATCATTGTAGACTTTATAAAGCTTACAATTAACAAAAACATTTTTATCATTTATTATTATCATTATTTTTTTTCTTTGCTGTCAGCAGATAGCACTAAAATTCTTTATAGGTATAATTCAAAATATTATTGAAAGAAATATTTTTTTATGTAACAACTAACAAGGGATAAATGTTAAACTTCCCATTATGATAAAAAAAAAAAAAAAATAATTTGCTTGTACAGCTGTATTAAAACAATTTTGAACAGATTAATTTTAAATTTAACAGATTATGTTAGCTTATTACAAGCAGGTACTTTTTGTACTTACTGATACAGCATAAAAATTTTTTAACATGATTTCTAAATTAGTCTCTTATATAAAAATGGGTAGTAAAACCCATTCGGGGTATGAAAGTTAATGGGGAAAAAAGTGTTAATTTCAAATAAAATTTTCATTATACATGATGAATATAAATTGCCAAATTAAAAAGTTATACTGTGTAAATATAAAAACATTTATTACAGTATTATTTGGCCTTGGCCGAATAATGGACTTGATATTCGGCCGAAGCCGAATATTAAGCAGACAGGCGGAATGGGCCGAATATTCGTTGCATCTCTAATTACAACAATATTTTTATTTCCAATGAAATACTGTGTCTGCTAGGATGATTGTAATAAATATATTGTATATTCCAGTGTATAGTTTTGCATCTGTGATTTGAGACTATATTTTACTATTTTTAGGTATATTCGACATATTGTGCGCAACCAGGTTTTCCCTGCCAATCACTATTGTGCAAAATTGAGACAAATCATCCAGGCGAGAAAATGACGCATTGAAATCACCAAATTGTAAGAGTTGAACTTTTTTTTTCTTTCGCTGACTTTCTGAATGATATTATTAGACTGGGAGGTGGCAGCACAAACAATCACCTTATCGAGATCACGGCTGAAATTCCAGAATTAGTTAAAACTTGATTTGCATATTAAAACGCAATCTGTCTGCCAAGTCATATCTTGTTAGAAACCACCTGAGAATTCTATTTTAGCAGTTGACTGATAGGTTTACCATTGTGTTTTCCCGCTCCCAGTCTTCCATGTTTTCATACCTTTGGGGGCAGGAAAACACAATGGTAAACCTATGAGTCAACTGTTAAATTTGGGTTTTCATGTGGTTTCCATCAAGATATGACTTGACAGATCGATTGCATTTTAATATGCGAATCGAGTTTTAACTAATTCTGAAATTTCAGCCATGAACACGATGAGGTGATTGTCTGTGCTGACACCTCCCGGTCTATATTGAATGATTCAAAATTGTCTGTGCAACTTATTATTTGTGTTTTAATTTTATTTTGTACTTATTCATATATACAGTAGACGGGTACACGACATTTCGGTCCCGACACTTCGGTCCCGAGACATTTCGGTCCCTGGCCATTTCGGTCCCGAGACATTTCGGTCCCTGGCCATTTCGGTCCCGAGACATTTCGGTCCCTGACCATTTCGGTCCCGAGACATTTCGGTCCCTGGCCATTTCGGTCCCGAGACATTTCGGTCCCTGGCCATTTCGGTCCCGAGACATTTCGGTCCCTGGCTATTTCGGTCCCGAGACATTTCGATCCCTGGCCATTTCGGTCCCGAGACATTTCGGTCTCTGGCCATTTCGGTCCCGAGACATTTCGGTCCCTGGCCATTTCGGTCCCCAGCCATTTTGGTCCCTGGCCATTTCGGTCCTTAGCCATTTCGGTCCCTTGTCATTTCGGTGCCCACCACCTTATAACTCGTATTCTAATTGTCGTGGGCCGCCAAACGCTGTAATTTAAACATTATTTGGGACCTTTTTTAATTTTTTTAACCCCCCCCCCCCCCACCCCCCAAATTAAAAAAAAAAAGCTGAATATAACAGTCCGATAAATTTAAACTTTTATAACTCGTGATAATGAAATCACAGCGAGCTGAAAATTTGTTTGATTGAACAATGTGATATAATTTTACAGGGGACATTGTCTTTTTATTATTATTATTATTTAACAAAATGGATTTTTTAAGCTTTATTATTTGTTATTAATATTAGGTATTTTATATATACTATAAACTGCCATAGATGATTTTTTGGTTGTTTTCATACGTTTTTTAGAACCTTTAAATTATCATCATTAATTAAATAATTTAAAAAACTGTTCTTATTTTTTCTCCTTCTTACAATTAGATTAATAATAAATGTTTTCAATAATTCAATTGGACACTTATAAGCTATTGTAGGTAAATATTTCCTCAAATCATTCTTCTACATCCTCTCCTTTAATAATTCAGAAATGAGATATATTTATTGAAGCAAAAATATTTAATTTTTCTTATTACTTTTATAATACAAAGTTATAATTTTGTTTTCATAAGTTACTTTACCATTATAAACATTGGAAAAACAATAGTGATTTGGTAATTAGGTGTGCCAGGAAAAATATTTTGTTGTCAGAAAACTCCACCCACTGCTTCATTTTTTTAAAAATAATTATTGGTTGCATTTTTAACAGTCTTCTCACCCATTGCAGACGATTTTTGTGAACTAATTTTATTGAAACTGGGCCTATTTCTTTGTAATAAGATGATTATTTTTTATTTTATGTAATAGTGTAAGTATTATTTTAATTAATTTTATTTTCAATTTTTAACTGACAAAACTAAGGTTTTTAGGTGCGTTCGTAATTATATAAATACGTAGTACCTATAGTCGTCGTTCAGTCCGTCCGTCTGCCCGTCTGTCTGTCCGCATATAACAGAGCAAAAACAACCCAACCGAATGGTCTGAAATTTTAAATATATGATTGTTGCATAATTTTGTCGAGCCATTTCAAATTTTATGGATATCGGATGCATAGTTTAATTACAGGGACCGTCAAAAGTTTTTCTTTACATTGCGGCCAATGGGAAAAATTATTGCAAGTGCATTTTAATGATGTTACAGCCTTCCGAATGGTCTGAAATTTTAAATATATAATTGTTGCAAAATTTTGTCGAGCCATTTCAAATTTTATGAAAATCGGATGTATAATTTAATTACAGGGACAGTAAAAATATTTCCGTTACATTACGGCCAATGGGAAAAAATTATTGCAAGTGCATTTTAATGATGTTACAGCCTTCCGAGTGGTCTGAAATTTTAAATATATAATTGTTACAAAATTTTGTCGAGCTAATTGAAATTTTATGAAAATCGGTGTATAGTTTAATTACACAGACAGTCAAAAGTTTTGCGTTACATTACGGGGAATGGGAAAAAATTATTGCAAGTGCATTTTAATGATGTCACAGGCTATGCACTCATGAAGTGCAAAAAAAAAAAAAAAATATATATACATTCAGTACAATATGGGGTGCAAAAAATAATTATAAAACTAGTTATAGTACGAACGCACCACATTTGCCCCGTTTGACGAGCAATTTCCCACTTGTTTGTATTTGTCGTTTATTTATTGATTTTTAATGTTACCCTTTTCCTCCCACTTTCCCAGAAAAAAAATTAATAATTTTTTATTTTAGTTTTATTATTAATTATATTAATGGTTTTAAATTTCGGTGACTTTAAATATAAAATAAATAAACATGTAAAAGATAAATTTCAGTTTATAACTACTATATGATAAATTGAATATAAAATATATTATGTATTGAGTTTATTTTAAAGTAAAAAAATGTAATGTATATTAATAATGTTATTAATTTAATAAATTAAGGATACATTAAATAAAAAATATATTTAATAAAATATTAATTTAATTTTTATACTAAAATTCCTAACTTTTTTGAGAATTAATTAATAGCAATTATTAGTAGCAATTATTAATAGCACTTAAAGTTTTTATTCAAAAGTTTTAATTTATAATTTCCAAAAAATAATATAGGAATTTTTTGAAAAATCTGCCAAAAACATAAAGTCTAAGTAATAGTTAATTAATTAATTAAACATAATAATAATAATAATAATAATAATAATAATAATAATAATGCAACATTGTACAAAAACGTAAAAATACCTCTTAACAGTGTTAGGTGATATTATGCAGATTTTAATTTTTAAAGTACAGTTATAATTTACAATTCGCAAAAAGTAAGAAATTATTAATTAATTATAATTAAAGAGAAAAAATAATATTATAAGCTAACTAATAAATGAATAAACAACATGTTTATCTTCAGAACCCTTATCACTTTTATACATCCTAATGAAGTTAATAACGTTATAATAACCGAAAATTAAAAAAATATATATTTGCATTTACCCTATAAAAACTATTATATAGTTCATGTAATAGTTTTTAAACAAGCAATTGATAAATTAGTTATCTAAACAATTAATAATTAAAATAATTTTGAATTGATAAATATGTTTAATAAAAACAATTTAATTTTTGAATTTTTTTTTACTTAACAATATAACTATGAGTGTTTTCAACTTGTCGTTCAAGTTAAATTCATGCTGTATCAAATTTATTGCAAACTAATGGCAAACAAGTAATCAAAAATACTGCAAACTTACTGCAAAGTAGTAATCTTTCCATATCACACTATAAGTTTAACCCCTTCGAAGGGGTCAATAGACCTGATCAGGTCTATTGATGCGAAAGCGCCGTCAGAAGGCGCACGCATAGGTTTTATCACCATAAACAAGTTTAGGTAATATTTGTACTTTTCATTTCGAGCATTTTTTGGTATTTAATAAGTATAGCGTTTAGAAAAAACGGTGCCTACCGAATAAAATTTCTGCAATTTCTGCGTATGTGCTGATTCTCATTGTTGTTGAGTCTGTCAACAGAGAGATTTTTTGCTTTCGTCACTTTCGTGAATTAAAGACAGTCTTGCCATCAGTTTCACAACAAACTACTCATGCAAGTGGATGATGGTATACCTTACGGGAGATTTGCTGCGAATTTCTCAATTCAAATTTGTCACGGCAAGATAATATCAGAAAAAATCAAAATTTCTGCTAATGTTCATGCTATCTGGGTTACCTCAAAAATTTCCATGGGGAGCGCGGCGGATCGCATGAACGGTTCATGCGATTGACACGTATGTGAAATCATTATCCAATATGTATTACAGCACAAATTCTTAATTCAATGGCAAGAAATTGAACATGAAAATTGCTGTTTTATACTTAACCACTTGGCCCTAACTTTATTGTAGGCAAATGTTATGTAATATGAAACTTGATTTAACCCATTCGCTGCCAAAACTAAGAATTTTCAAATTTTTTGTTGAAGGTCGTTTGCCAGCACAAATTCAGAAAGATAAATTTCGCTTTACTAATACAGCGAAATTTCTGCCAATAAATGAGGCTTTTTTTTTTTTAATTCTAAAATAGTGGTGACAAAGTAATCAATAAATTAAAGCCACGAGTATACTCGTGAATGACAGCGAATGGGTTAATTAAATTTAACTCTTCAGTATGCGCTCAGCTTTTTACATCATAAGTGAATCTTTTTCACTGGTAAATATTAATGTAACTTGAATGTATTATTAGTTGCAGTTATAGAGATTGGCCTTATATTTTTTATCCATGCTTTTTTTTAAATTAAGAAATTAAATAAGGATATACCTAAATTCTTAAAGTTACTCGAAATACTTCTATCATATATACACAGTCAAGACAAGATTCCAAGCACTGGTAAAAAGCTCCATTTTAGACAGGCTTCCATGTAAAGAAGTGTAATTAATTATACTTCTAAGATACACTGCCTCAATAAGATCTATTGTTCGTTTCGCAGGGATTCTGAAACTCTTCCGTTTGAGACAGGATTCCGTTATAGAAAGATTCCGCTTTCACAGGTTTCACTATGCTTCACTAAAGAAGGGTGAAAATCCCCTTTTCAGACAGGTTTTCAGCAAATTTAGTTGTATCGCAATTCATATTAAGATCATGTAACGCTTACGTTAAAGACAGGATTCTGTTATAGACAATTACTATTTTGACAAGTTTTATTCTATTCATATGATATAAATAAGTATATTTATATAAATACACAAAACTTTTAAAAATGGAACCTGCCTATAACGGAGTTCTGTCTTAAACATAAATGTTCCATAGTGCTACGGAAAAGAATACTATACAAATACACAACACGGAAACCTGTGTAAAATGGAATTTTTCACCAATATTTACAATTTCATCTTGACAGGTTTTACTATATATATAACATGAAGGGAAAATTCTGGACCCCCCCACCCGAAACGAAATCCTGGCTACGCCACTGCATGTCGTCCCGGTTTTTTTAAGCCATTAAAGTTGAAAAATGCCGTGTGGCCACAAAAAAGCGCCGGCTGACTAGAACAAAGAGAGCGCGAGTAGAATAATTTTTCTATCTGGATCTTTATTTAGTATAATCAAATGGGGGAAGCCAGGACATCTACACTTGACATATATATATACATGTATAATATTCTTTTGAATGAATAACATATAGATATCAAGAAAAGCCAAATATGTTTTCTAAATTTCCAAATTTCTTCATTGTGATATATTTATAAAATTTCTTAATTTAAAATGAAATTTTACATAAAAGTGATTCACTATACATTACTATTTTGAGATTTTATGTTATTTTTTTGTATTTTCATTTTTATTTTTTATTTGTCATATTAAAACATGTAGGCTGCTTTAATTCTAAGTATATAAGTCAAATAAATAACAAAGAAATATTTGAAATACAGAATTAATTTTAAATACGAAAAGAATATTTTATGACAATAGAAATTTTTAAATTTTGATTTATGTTTATTGTGCTTGTAGTTTTTAAATGTAATAAGCATATAAAAGTCTTAAATATATTAAAAAGGATTTGTAATTGTTGCAAACCACTTCACCGTCAACAGGTATGGGGAAAAAGTGCTTTTATCCCCGAGTTATCTCGGGGCAAACGGTGAAGTGGTTCAAAATTAAAAATATTTTTAAACTTGTCATTCGACACCGGTAGAAATAGCGGTAATATTATTGTTACATGTAAAAAGATTAATGCAAACTTTTAAATAGTTTTTCAAAAAATAGTAAATTAAAATAATTATTAAAATAAAATAGAAAGTTCTAGTCTGTTCCGGTGCAGAATTTAAACAATAATGTGTCTTTATCACAATTCCATGTTAAGAACCCCCTTTTAAAAAAATATGTAAAATGCAATACATTTAAAATTGATGCGCCGTTAAATAATAGGATAAAATAAAGATTTGTAAAAATATTTGCAGATTTTTTCATTATTAATCACATAGTGTGCAAATTATATACAATTGAATATGTGCATTTTGGCATGGGCATTTACATATGAAAATTAAAGCTCGACTTATAAATATTTTTAAATTGTCTGGACTTTATATTTATGATAGACTAAAATATCAGGAGCTTCTATAAAGAATCCACAGAACTCTCTCTTCCCCCACTCCTGAAAACGATTACTTCTACCATATAAAATTTGCATGGGGTGCTACAATTTGATTGCGAGTTATAAGTGTTTGCGGTTTTCGGGACCTTATATTCGGTTATTCTAAAATTTCAAGGGTTCAGTTAAAAAATCTTATAATGTACCTCTTTTTTTAAAGATTACGTTTACCGTACAAAATATGAGTGTGATTACGATAATTACAGAGAGAGTTATAAATGTTTTAATTTATCAGGACCTTATACTTAAGATACACTAAAATATATAAAAAGTCAACAGAGCCCCCACCCCCCTGCCTTATAAAACGATTATGATTATCATAGGAAATTTGTGTGGGCTGCGACAATTTTGATCTGTGTTATAAGTGTTTGCGTTTTCGAGTCCTTATATTCGGGTTATACTAAAATTTAGGGAGTTCAGTTAAAAAATTTGATAATGTCCCTCCTTTTATAAAGATTACGTTTACCATACATAATATGAGTGTTTTGCGATAATTATAGATCGAGTTATAAATGTCTTAATTTATCAGACCCTTATACTTATGATACACTAAAATATAGAAAATGTCAATCCCCCCCCCCCCCCCCTTGTTTTTTAAAATGATTACCATACGAAATTTGTGTGTGTTTACTAAAATTTTAAGGCCTTTATTTAAAAAACTCTACAATGTCCCCTATAAAATTGTCATCTATTTCAAGTGCACAAAATTTCAGCTTGCTGGAGAAGGGACCGAATTATCTCGGGACCGAAATGCCTTGGGACTGAATTGTCTCGGGATCGAAATGTCTTGGGACTGAATTGTCTCGGGACCGAAATGTCTTGGGACCGAAATGTCTCGGGACCGAATTGTCTCGGGACCGAAATGTCTCGGGACCGAAATGTCTCGGGACCGATATGTCTCGGGACCGAATTGTCTCGGGACCGAAATGTCTTGGGACCGAAATGTCTCGGGACCGAATTGTCTCGGGACCGAAATGTCTCGGTCGGTTAAATCCGTGAACGCCTAAAATCCGCGTATTTTTTCAGATGTAAACAATGAAATTTACAGTTAAGTTGCAAGAACAAAATTCAAGATGGCGCCGAAATCAGCGACTACTGCAATGTTTTTTTTACTAAATTTTTTGTTAATTATTCTCTTTTGGCTATTACAGCTGATTTATTACTAAATAAATTTATATTGCTTTTGATTTTGATATAAATTAGCATATCTATATCAAATGACGTATCGATCTTACGATCGCTTTACCATTAGATGTCAGCATAGGACTTTTGGAATCAAATTGAATCGATTTCATCAGTAATAATTTAATATTTTTCTAAATTTTTATTTTACATAATTATTTGAATAATTACTTACTTTTAAACTAATAAATTATTTTAATATTTTACTTATTTTAATGTTTTACTTTATTGTAAGCTTTCATTATAATTTCCCTTGCTTAACTACCAATCAAATTAATGTTTCAAAAATGTAAACAAATCAACGACCAGAAATCTGCAAAATTCTAAAATCCGCACAACCTCGGTTCCCAAGCTGTGCGGATTTGAGGGAGTCTACTGTATCTATTTTAAATTTTATTAAATCATTTGTGTATCACCAACATGCTATCTTGAAATACCAATTTAACTCAGGTTTTGTTTATTTCATAAAATTATTTAGCAATAAATCAGGCTAGAATATATATATATATATTTTTCGACTTTCCAAAATATTTATAATATACTTATATTAATTTCTAGAGCTGACAATTCAATATAGATCCATAATTGTTCTAAAAATAATTACAAAAAATTGGGACCCATATTGAAAAATGAAAAAGAGGGTACATTAGGGATTTCAAACAATGTGTTAACCCTCTGAGGCAGTTTGACCGTATTTTTCCGTTTCTCAAAAACAGCTTTAATCTGTAGTAGGCAAAAATATTTGTATTTCAAGATGTATCAAGTAAAGGGACATGAAGTGTATTTTAGAAAAAAAACAGGGAAAGAAAATTTGGTACTTCTTAGATATCCCGTCGACCAATTTTGCCAAATTATATAAATCGCCAAACCGCTTGCCAAATTATACACATTGACATAATTTTTTATTTTAAATAACGAAAGAACAAATAAATTAGTAAAACATTAATAAAAATACAATTAAAACATCGAATTAATGGTTTTATTGGCCATTATTGGCATTTAATCTTACAATTAATTAATTAATGGCAACCATTATTGGCAATTAATCTTACAATTTGGTGACAGTAATTTGGTCGATGGGATAACAAAGAAGTACAGAAAATTTTAATAAAGATTATTTTTATAAGCATTTTTATGACAATGCGGGAAAGCCCTCAAGATGCTCGGAGGGTTAAATGAAGAAAAGTGTTTAATAATGAATCTATTACTATTATAATTTTAATTTGCCTATGTAGTTTCTTTTTTATGATTAGCCAAATTGCTAAGGATAGTCAAAACCTAGTCCAGGCCTCTGTGTTGCAATCCCCTTGGAACAAAAAGTCTTCATGGGATATGGAAGTAGGTTTGCCAGATTTATGTCAGAAAAAAACCGGAAGATTTTGGTTGACACTAGTTAGTTTTGGTTTTATTTCGCTATCGTCTTTTTCATATCATATACTAAACTATGTTCGATGTGGCAGTAATGTTTTTGGTAAACGAATTTGCTTAAAAAGTGGTTATTATTAATTGATCGATTTAATCTTTATTCTACAATTGCATTTGTGTTACAATATTCTATTAACAATGTTTAACTAATTTTGCAGTCATATATCCCATTATGAATAAAAAATTAATTGAATTGTAAGAACAAAAATAAATCAATCCTACAATTCAATGATGGTCATGAAATTTTTGGGATATAATAAATCAAACAAAATATTAAAACTTAAGATACAGATATACTAAATTAAAAATTTTATAATGTAGATAATAATAAGGTAAGATCAAGTTCAAATTATCTAATGCTACTGCGAATGCGCAGTTAACCCTCCGACTGTCTTGAAAAAGGGCAAAATTGTAATGTTGTTTTTTCTGCATTTTGTTTTAAATGCTTTAAAAAAATTATTCTTTGAACATTTTATAAAAAAAACTTAATAACGAATATGAATGCAATCCTTGGAAGTATTAATCATTGTTCAATGTATTAAAAATACATTAAATCAATAGAATTATATTACTGTAAATATTGCTTGTATTGCAGTGAAACCTGGAGCTTAGAGAACGTATTAACACGGGCTTGTCAGTGAGGGGGTTAATATTATTCAACTCTCCCAAGATTTTTCTATTTCTAATCGGAAACAAGCTTTTTTTACATTTGTGTATGTGTATAAATTATTTTTGGCAAAAGGTGAAATTTTAAAGCAAACTGAAAAAGAATTTTTTTTAACTATCAAAAGTAAGATGTAGTAGAAAAACGGAAGAAATCATCATACGGGACACATCTAACCATACGATAGGCCTAAAAAGCACTAAAAAACGTACAACTTATGAGAAAAATGTACAATCTGGCAACTGTATACGGAGGGTGTAACTTAGGGCCGCAGGACAAATATTATTCTGGGGGGTCTCCTGCTATCTATCCAGAAAAATTGTTTGCGAATAATGTGGAAGTGGCTAGTACTAAACTTCATACATATTGTATGTATGCATAAATTTCGTACCAGGTACTATTCACATCGATATACATAAAGGGTATTGCAAAAAGAGGGTCACAACTTCAAGAAAAAATGCTAGTAAAATAATAGTAGAAAAAATAATGGAATGGTTCACAGGCGTATTTGTTTGTTTACTTTGTTTATCTATGTATGTTATAAGATGCGCAAAAGAAAATGCCCCCAATGGGTCATAATTAAGAATTTTAATTTGCCTCATAGCGAGGAAAACACGAATAAAGAATTTCTTAAGTTGTTGTAACAAAATTTTAATCCTTAGTGTTCTAATCAGGGCTGCAGAGTCGGAATTGTTCCCATTTTTGAGCGAAAGAGTCGGAGTTGGATCTCTTAAAATTTCCAGAGTCGGAGTCATCCATTTTACAAGCAGGTCTGCGTTGTCAGAGTGGCCCATTTTAAGTGAAAGAATCGGAGTCGGATCTGTTAAAATTCCCAGAGTTGGAGTCGTCCATTTTTCCCACCGACTCTGCAGCCCTGGTTCTAATGATATAGTTCGTTTTTTTTTAATGTGGGTGAAGGGGGTACAAGAAGCAGAGAGGAGAAGGATGTCTGCACTCTCTTCCTAATGTTTGAATTGAAAATATATAAATTTTGGACAATTTTAACCATTTGGCACCTATTAATGAAAATCCTAATTGTTCCCACAGGGGCCCCCTTAAAAGAGGGCGCAGGGAAGCTGTCCCACATGTCCCTGTATTAGTTAGGCCCTGGAGATATGTAGCATGAAATAAGATGTCAACGATATTAATCAAATGATATTAAATCGTGATTTTATTTTTTTTCAATCATTGATTAAAATCATAAATTTTCTAAATGTTTAAAATGACATAAAAAGTATTAAAATCTAAGATGAACATAATTTAGAAAATTTCTGTAGGTATTTTGTCTTATAAATAAACAAAAGAAAGCTATAAATAATTGCTTCCAAGCCAGTGTTCACACAGTTAAACCACTAATGTTTAACAGTTTTTCTTTTTGTCTTATTTAACTGTAGAAAAATATTACGAATTCTGTGAATAAACAGGGCGATTACGAATTCTGCATTTTAAAAAATCAGTACAAATTTTCTTATCATTAATAGTAGTGCCAGATTCCTTGGACATTCCAAGGCTGTTATTAAATTATGTTGTAATTTAAGTGTATTTTTCAATTTGTAATTTATAAAATTATTAAACTTTAGTCCCTTTATTTATCATATTAAAAATATATATATACTATTTCTTATACCGTATATAAGTATCCATTTCTACAGAGTTTCACTCAGGCAGTTTCAAGAGGGTGATACACCCTGCCTGCCCTATGATTTAAAAAATACCACCCTTCTTGCCCCTCAGTTAAAAAAATTATGCCCTTACTGCCTTTTGTATTAAAAAATTTGCTTATATAGTAAAAATTGACTCACTGCTGTGTTTTGAAAAGAATGCCCTCATATAACAATATTAAAATATTTATTTGCTTAAAAGACGTTATTAAAACACATTAAAAGTAAATTAAAAATGTATATTGACATGTTTCAACTCGTTTACTGAGTCATCATCAGAATGTACAACAGAAAATTACAAATGCATATGGAAAATGGAAAAAAATCATCGAATATAAACACGTAATCATATAACGTGCCCTACATTTTCGCGATCACACGTGTTCCCTCTATGTCGCGCCTCCTTAAGTTGCCCAACCATTCAACCCATAAATTCGGGATATGAAAAGATAATGTATCGTTACAAACTCCTGGACCTCTTAAATAAATTTCAATGGACTCTCTTATAAAAAATTGTAAATAAAAATTAGACCCATAGATTATTTTACTCTTGTTAAAAAGTATGTTAATATTTTCTATTTGATTTAGCCGGGATAAAGCAGTATTACCTCTATTATATTTTATGTCTGCTATATGTTCTTTACATCTCTGATATTGAATTTTCGTTGGGTTATACCTATATAAGGATTTTTGATTCCCCCCTCCCTAAGAATGCCCTCATTTTTAAATATTAAAATTACATTAAAAATCAAAATAATGCCTTCAAATGTCCTTAAAAATCTAAAAAGTACTACCCTTTAAAATCTAAAAAGTGCCCATTCAAATCTAAAATGTGCCGTTTTAATCTAAAAAGTTGCCCTTTTCCCACCACCAGCACTCCCAACTTTTTTTAAACCTAGGGGAAACTTTGATTACTAATATTATTTCCTCATGAAATAATGCCCATTTCTACTGCACTATTGCCCTTTTGCTTTCTAGAATGAATATTAAATTATTAATTATCATTTTAGTAATTAAAACATAAAAAAATATATTATTTTCCTTATTACAGAGTTAATTATTTAATAATCATTAATTTTAGGCAGTGTTAATAATTTAATATTTACTGTAGTTATTAATAATATTAATAAATGTAATTATCAGTAGTGCTTAATAGTTTTACATAATTATTACAAAATATTGATGTATGTAACATTATTGTATGCTACTAACTAATGAAATTATTAATTTGCAGTTTTTTAAATTTCTGTAATTACTAACTAATAATTATAAATTTATGAATTAAAGCATAAATACCTTGATTATGTTAGCAATTAGAGGTTCAGTTGTTTTGGCCACCTAAAAGTCTTGATAGCTATTTTGTATTTTAATGCAGGGAAAAAACCCCCTTAAAAATCTGTTTTTTTTTTTTTTTTTTTTTTTTTTATGAACATAAAAGGGAAAATTTAAATAAAGCTAATGTGGTTGTAGCATGTTTAATGATGTAGAAATCTCAATTTAAATTTTTATTTTCATTCACAGTGTATAGAATAGTACGAGGGATTTTTGAAAAGTAAAGATACAACGCAGACGATAGGATGAAAAAGTTTTCATGAGCATGTTGGCAACACAGATTGTAACCTTGAACCTTTGACTTTTCCCTCACAGTCATTCATTAATTCTATGGTGATCTTGTTTGGTGTAGCAAATTATTAGAATGGCCGCGTCAATTAAAAATCCTGCCAAATTTGAAGTTCGTCATGCAAAAGGGAAACGTCCAGTGGAAATTTACAAAGAAATTGTTTCTGCCTTTGGGGATATTATGAATCGACAAAATGTAACGAAATGGTGTTGTGCTTTCTCTAGTGGTAGGACCAATGTTCATGAAGAACTCGGAACAGGTAGACCATCTGTGATCTCTGATGCCCTTCTTCAAAGAATGGGGGAAGCTATTCAAGCAAATCGACGTCTCACAATGAAAGAGTTTCATAAAATCGTACCTGAAGTGTCTATGACAACTCTTTATGAAGCTGTGATTGTGACTTTAGGGTACCGTAAATTGTGTGCACCTTGCAGGGCAAAATTTCCATGACAATGATGAGATCAAAATTGAAGTTGAAATGCGGTTTCGACAACAGACGGCAAACTTCTATGACAATGGGATGGCAATTTTATAACATTAACTACCCAGTTACAATGTAGAAAGAAAAAAATAAATAAGGGTTGCTGTAATTATTGTGTGATTGCAAAAGTTCATGCTCTATTTCATAGATGGCAGAAACTTGCAATTGTGACTGTGCTGATGTTTCTTTTATAACCATATTATTAATTGGCATTTTTTTACATGTCTCGTGACTGAACATAGCATTAAAAAACAGTTTTTCAAATTAATTTGTGTACGTGATTAATGTTCAAAATGGAAAAAGAAAAGTTACATTTTCGACATGTTATGTTATATGAGTTTAAAAAAGGAGTGAGTGTTGGACGTGCTACAAAAAATATTCAAGACCTTTAGACTAATGTCAGACGGATGACTATTTGCACGCTTTTTTGTTTCAACATGAAAAAGAAATACATGCAATTGAAGGTGTAGGGAGGAAAAAAGCATGCAAATAGACGTCGTCTGACATTAGCTCGAGCTAATGTCAGACGATGTCTATTTGCCTTATTTGGATCATGTCCCTGCTCTTAGGACAGTTGAAAAGTTATAGATTTTGAAATGATAATTTCACTGTAAATGATAAAATTCGCTCTGGGCGACCTTCTGGCATTGATAAAGACTTAATCCGTGATTTAGTGAATAATGCCACTGGATTAATACTAAAGAGATTGCTGAGAGACTAAAGGTTGGCAATTCGACTGTATTTCGCCATTTAAAACAACTTGGGTACATTTTAAAACTCGATGCATCAGAAATCGGGCACGAAATTTTGCAATCACCCAATAGTATTATCAGTGGCATTGTTGATGTGGTATATTCAGGGTTCAGTTATATATATCAATGGATATATATCATCGTATGTATGGACATATATACAATATTAATTTTCAAAATATCATGATTTTTTATATTTTCGATGCTTTCATATGCTTGATTTATTTTGAAAATATCATGTGTGATATTTTTGATATTTTCAGTCAAAAAATTGTAAATGAATTTTTCAACTGTTATTGCTTGTGTCATTCTGTAGATAAAGAACTTTTGCTCCGTCAGTGACTTTTTTAGCGGAATGTATATATATATATATATATATATATATATATATATATATATATTCTCAAAGCGGTATGTTTGTGTCTGAATCTTTAGATATAGGATCTATAATTATGAGAAATAATTTTTAAATAGAACAGCTGTTGAAAGATAAACTGTCTCATTTAGATAATAAGTTATTTTCAGATTTATTATAAAGAAGCTTTTTTTTGTTTTTGTTTTAGTTCAGTTTAAACTGCACAACAAGTTAAAGCGGACAAGCTTATGTATTTATGTTCAAAATTTTCAATAGAAAAAATCATATTTAAAATTTTGTTATATAAAGCATAAAATAAATTAAAACATGATACTAAATCCTATAATTTGTTTATGTGAGTGTAAAATGCAAATTGTGTCTGCTTTCAATTAGTTGATCTTCAATTTTGTTACATAAAAATAAAAAAAAGACATTTAGAATATTGTTTCATTAGTTTTCATGCTAAATATTTAAACAGTATTTCTTTAATATTCCATCTTTCATTTTTTCTCATTTGTTTTTCTAAGTTATGTGCAAACCAGTCTTGAACAGTGTAACACAGGTCACCTTAAATATTAATAAATAACCACAGCAGGTTTTACTATAACACATAACAGTTTATTCCGAAGAATACAAAAGGCAGCATGTAAACACAGAACATCAAATACAGAATCCAAACTACAACGGAATCGTTCTACAGAGTCGGGAGAGAATGAGACAGGATGTGCACGCATCTCATACGATTACATATCGACTGACATATTTCGATTTTACTTTCAACAAACAGAAACATCGGCAATTCCTATCCCCAAACAAATGGTTTCGAAATCACGTGGTAATTGGACTAACTCTGATGGGTGACGACTATAGGTGCAGATTCACAAAATCTGAAAGGAGCCAGTGGCTCCTAAACCCAAAAAATCCAGTGGCCACATTGTGAAATAAACACATAAAAACAATAGCATTTATACGAGGAAAAATAAAAAAAAAACTAAAGAAAAAATTCAGGAATTCAAAGTGAAAAATAATTTATTTAATATATACCCATGTACAACAAAACACAGACTAATTACATCAAATGGGTATGTTTTGTAATCATACAATTCTTGAAATTTGAGTTTTAATAATAGCATTTAT
The DNA here is from genome assembly GCA_963932465.1 of Maratus speciosus. NCBI lineage: Eukaryota > Metazoa > Arthropoda > Arachnida > Araneae > Salticidae > Maratus > Maratus speciosus. The sequence goes on along the minus strand of OZ010788.1, from coordinate 588,026,187 downwards.
ATGGGGGAAAAAAAACTAAAGAAAAAAATTCAGGAATTCAAAGTGAAAAATAATCTATTTAATATATACCCATGTACAACAAAACACAGACTAATTACATCAAATGGGTATGTTTTGTAATCATACAATTCTTGAAATTTGAGTATTAATTAAGTAGGATTGTTTGATTTGTTTAAACCAAATGTTTTTTTTTTTTTTTTTTTTTTTTTTTTTTTTTTTAAGAAAAACATGCTGGTTTGTTTTCATCTTTTTTTTTTTTCTCTTTTTCCCTAATGTTTTCATTTATTTTACACATTATTGAAAAATGCAAAATCCAAGTTATGCAAAAGCTACAAGCTTCAGAAAAATGATGAATTAATAAATTTGTAAGGTAATAAACATTTTTAATCAATCAAACTTTTCTTATAAGCTTGAAATCTACATGGCAGACTAACTAATTTTTCTAAAATTAGCTTGGGAAAAAAAAAACAAAAAAAAAAACTAGTAGTTTGTTTTCTTTCTTCTTCTTTTTTTAAGCCTTTTATTTTTAAAAATAGCCAATATGGTAGATTTGAGCTTAAAACACACTTTTACTACTTAGATTGCTTGATTAGTTATGATTTACTAAGGATTACATTACGCCTCAATGATGAATAATCATAAGTAATTCTCTCCATTGGTTACTCTTTGTTCTGTATGCTAAGGAATGATTGGCTGTGAGTTTTCTTTTCTGTATCATGGCTATTGCGTTTAGTAAGCCTTTATTTTTCTTGCATTCCTACATTGAAATTGGGGTTTTGCATTATGATTTTATTCTGTTACCAGCAGGGTTGGCACAGATTAAATCAGTTGGTTAACCAACTGGTTTTTTAGGAAAAATCTAATATAATATTTTCTCATTTTTGTAATTTAAGTGTTTAAAATTATTGGATATAAGTAATTTCTACTTTTAACAATCTTATTCCAGCAGTCACCGTGAGAGATAGTGAGTCTAGGTTATATTTGTATGCATGTAGAATGCAAATTGCATGTGTTGATGAACATATCTGAAGCTCTAAAGAGAAAATTTAAAACTTGTGAATTTAGCAAAGATAAAATAGATTAAAAATATTCAATATTATGAATAAAATATTTTCCATTGAGAAAACGCAGATTATTTACAATTAATAACACAAAATGAGTTTTAAGATTTCAGTCAAGCTGTAAAAGAAAATTTTCTTGATAGGGGAGATTATCTTTTAAGGCTGTTCTCAACTGCTCTACTCAATAAGCGCAAAATGCTTTAACACATTTACAAATTCATTTTTTAATGGAAAGATATAAAATTGGAAGGCCTGACTATGGAAGCGATTTGAAATCGAACTGTGTTTTCGATTTTTGATAAATCAATTACCTATTGAGTTATAAGCAATTTTGATCACGGGACAAAGGTGATATGTTTTTAACCTTCCTTGAGTGGTTATTCTTCTTTCGCATGGAAATTCGGTTCAAAACGCCCACTTTGGCAATGTTTTCTGAAAGATCTATAGCATTTGCAAAAAAACGGAAAACACAGTTCCATTACTTAGTTTTTGAACACCAGCATCTGCTAGTTTCATGCATTTCCGAACAAAAATAAATTAAAACTTATGTCATAAAGTTGCCCTTTCGAGAACAGCCTTAAGAATAAAAAAAGAAACTCAAAATACGAAGTCGAATAAGAGGACATTGAAAAATTAGGTGCTTGTGAAGCACCTGTTTACTTTTAACTAAAATATGCAATAAGATATATTTAAATCGTCTATTGCATAATCGAATCCACTATTTAGATCTGACAAAAAAATGGGGGAAAATTGAGATAACGTTCGCTTGAGACACAATAGAAAAAAGTCTCATAACAAGTGGGTAAGTGTGATCACAGATCCCACAGAGGGTTTCGTTTAATATTCCTTTCAAAACACTTTATCCTTTTGTAAAATCTGTTAGTTCCATATTTCAAAACCAGGGGGCACACTTGATTCTAAACAAACCTGTATCCGAACGAAAATCCGTTTTACATACTATCCGTAGATATATTAGTCGAAGGGATTGGGCCCATACCACCCGAGATAAGTAGGCGCACCTGGCGGGAAAAAATGGAACTAAAATATGTAAGGCTATGGTGCATAATATGAAAAAATGGTCAAAGTGGTGTCGGCAAAAGTTGGAAATTTTCTCTCTGGGTTAAAAGGGAGCAGGTTAGAAAAATTGCTTAAAATACACAGGTTAGAGCCCAGAGGGGTAAATAATAAAAGACTTTTTGAAAATTTTATGATTTGTCGTGTGGTCTGAGGCATTCAGCTATACGTATGCAAAATTTCATGTCACGAACTTAATTAGGGGCTCTCTTAGAAAGAATTGCTTCAAATACATATGTGGTAGCTCAAAGGGTTAAACGTAAGACTTTTTCAAGATTTTATGATTTGTCACCTGGCCTCAGGTGTCTGCAATAAGTATGCAAAATTTCAAATCTCCAATTTAATTAGGGCCTCAGTTAGAAAGAATGGCTTAAAATACACAAGCTGGAGTTGAAAGGGTTAAACATAAAACTTTTTCAAAATTTATTATTTGACGTGAGATCTGAGGTGTTGAGCTATAAGTATGCAAAATTTCAACCTAAATAGGGGCTCACTTAGAAAGAATTGTTTAAAATGCACATGTGGGAGCACAAAGGGTTAAATGTACGACTTTTTCAAAAATTTTATGATTTGTCGTATGATGTGAGGTGTTCAGCTATAAGTATGCAAAATTTCATGTCTCCAAACTAATTAGGAAGCTCACTTAGAAAGAATTGTTTAAAATACACATGCGCGACTCCAAAGGGTTAAATGTACGACTTTTCCAAAATTTTATCATTTGTCGTATGATGTGAGGTGTTCAGCTATAAGTACCCAAAATTTCATGTCTCCAACATAATTAGGGGCTCACTTAGAAAGAATTGTTTAAAATACACGTGTGGGACCCCAAACGGTTAAATGCACGACTTTTTCAAAATTTTATGATTTGTCGTTAGATGTGAGGTGTTCAAATATAAGAATGCAAAATTTCACACCTCCAACCTAATTAGGGGCTCACTTAGAAAGAATTGTTTAAAATACACATGTGGGACCCCAAAGGGTTAAAGTATGACATTTTCAAAATTTTATGATTTGTCGTTTGATGTGAGGTGTTCAGCTATAAGTATGCAAAATTTCACGCCTCCAAACTAATTAGGAGCTCACTTAGAAAGAATTGTTTAAAATACACATGCGAAAGCCCAAAGGGTTAAATGTACGACTTTTTCAAAATTTTATGATTTGTCGTTTGATGTGAGGTGTTCAGCTATAAGTATGCAAATTTTCACGTCTCCAAACTAATTAGGAGCTCACTTAGAAATAATTGTTTAAAATACACATGCGGGAGCCCAAAGGGTTAAATGTACGACTTTTTCAAAATTTTATGATTTGTTGTATGATGTGAGGTGCTCAGCTATAAGTACCCAAAATTTCATGTCTCCAACATGTATAGTTTCTGAGAACGGGCTCTGTGACAGACAGACAGACAGAGGAGCGAGACGAATAGGGTTTCGTCAGATGAACGAAACCCTAAAAATGCCTAAAAAAGATATGTTATTAATTTTTAGTTTAGACATTTAAAAGTAATATGTGTTATAACATAACATAGCTTAGACGAAAATCCTGTGTATTAAGTCTGATGGCTGTTAAAATGTTATAGTGGATGACAACTTTTATAAATCTACTTTCCATTTTAAGATCAATGTTTTCAGTAGTTTAAAAATTTGGTAAATAGGTATATTTCTGTTTATATTACTGTTGCCCCCCTTTTTTTTTTTTTTTTTTTTTTACCTGGCAGTTTCTGAGGAGAAGTATCAAATGACAATACACAATACTTCTTGAAACGTGTAAAGACTTTACTGCTAAATTCAAATCATTCCAGGAATTCTTTATAAAAAGCTTTACTTTCAATAAAAGATAATAATTGCTCATTTAGAGTTCTAACAGATAAATCAGATATCTCAGATTGCAAATATTTCAAAGAAATTATTTTGAATAGCCATGGGAAAGTATATTATGTTTATGAAACTACACCATATATTTATTTATAGTACTAGTAATCAAAAGATTGTTTATAAAGATTTTCAAGGTATCAATGTTTCACTATATAGAGCAATTTATTCATGAAACATAAGACATAGCTTTTACTAAAAATGTTTTAATTTTAAATGATTTCAATATAATTTCTACATAATTGATTGTAATTATTTAATTTAAATTATTTTTAAATGAAGTTATATTACACTGTATTATACTGTATTATAGTTATATTACACTGTACACATATTGTACTTATATATCCAAAATCCAACAATGTTTATTTTTATCAATAAATATGTATGTATATGTAATAGGAAAATAAATTTTAAAAAACCCGGTTTAAACAAACAAAAAAAAAAACGGGTTTTTGTTTTTTTACCAACCCTGTAATTAAGTATAATATGATCCTTAAACTATGTACAGTCAGAAGATAAAGTTGAAAAAAATACAGTTAAAAAAATACATATAAGCTAAGCATTCATGATAATAGAGAATATTTGAAAAGCAATATTTCTTATTTTGATTTTGTGATACAAAAGTACATAAAGAAATTGTGAATGTGTGGGAATATTTTGCACTATAAAAATAAAAATACACCTCAAAACAAAACATGTTTTATATAAAAAATTATCTTAAAGAAAAAAAAACAAAAAAAAACATGGGTACTTAAATGCTGAAAGTTAGTGGCTACTTCAAAAACTTTAGTCACCATGTGGTGACTGGCGACTGTGAATCTACACCTATAGTGACGACACATGGTGTTGTTTGTGTGTCGTCAGCTAAGTTTTCCTCTCCTGTGAAAGCTCATCACCAGTAGGTTTTCCCCAGATCTTTCGTATCCGGAGGTTATTTTCGCCACCTCCAGACATGAAAAACTGGGGATGAAATTGCATAATGAGAAATGCATATAATGTTAATACATGGAAATTATTCCAAAGAGAAACATTCACCTTGCATACAATATTTCAAATGAAAATCAAATTTCAAAGTGATTGCTTAAAAGGCGCAAAGGCCAACATAGTGAAAAAGATTCCAAGCCGGGGCTCGAACCCGGGCCATCAGTATAGCGCACTGACATTCTACCGACTAAACCACTTGGAATGATACCTAGCTTGGAAAATTTCTCACTATTATATGTTGGCAAGGCTACAAACGTAGCACAAGATAGAATATTTATCGTGAGCCACCGACCTGGGGCGAGCACGAAACATAATTAAATCCAGCATCGATAGAATCTATATTAATACATGGAAATTATTCCAGAGAGAAACATTCGCCTTGCATACAATATTTCAAATGAAAATCAAATTTCAAAGTGATTGCTTAAAAGGCGCAAAGGCCAACATAGTGAAAAAGATTTCAAGCCGGGGCTCGAACCCGGGCCATCAGTATAGAGCACTGACGTTCTACCCACTAAACCACTTGGAACGATACCTAGCTCGGAAAATTTCTCACTATTATATGTTGGCAAGGCTACAAACGTAGCACAAGATGGAATATTTATCGTGATATATAAGTATCGTTCCAAGTGGTTTAGTCGGTATAACGTCAGTGCGCTATACTGATGGCCCGGGTTCGAGCCCCGGCTGGAATTTTTTTCACTATGTTGGCCTTTGCGCCTTTTAAGCAATCACTTTGAAATTTGATTTTCATTTGAAAATATTGTATGCAAGGCGAATGTTTCTCTCTGGAATAATTTCCATGTATTAATATAGATTCTATCGATGCTGGATTTAATTATGTTTCGTGCTCGCCCCAGGTCGGTGGCTCATGATAAATATTCCATCTTGTGCTACGTTTGTAGCCTTGCCAACATATAATAGTGAGAAATTATCCGAGCTAGGTATCGTTCCAAGTGGTTTAGTCGGTAGAACGTCAGTGCGCTATACTGATGGCCCGGGTTCAAGCCCCGGCTTGGAATCTTTTTCACTATGTTGGCCTTTGCGCCTTTTAAGCAATCACTTTGAAATTTGATTTTCATTTGAAATAATGCATATAATGTTTTAATATAAAGTTAATGATTTCAAATAAAGTTTATTGTGATTTATAAAAACTAATTTTCTTTTAAAGTAAATCTTATTTCATTTAAAGCTTTTCATATTAAATTTATTTCTTTGTTGCTTCAGCCTTATTCAGCTTGTTCAAATTAATGTGATTATGTAATGTTCCAAGAACTCTTTATTACCTTTTCAGCTGTATTTTCAGTTGGACTGTAAACATTGTGCATATTACAAAATTTGGTCTTTAGTTTTTAATATTTTTAATCATTAGTTCATGTTATACTGTAAAAGCACTTTTTTTTTTTGCGAACCGTAATTTTCGCGAAAATGAAGATATCGGTGATTTCGCAAGCTGAAAATTTCGCGAATTTTATATGAATAGAACCGAAAGTTGAAAAATACCGAAGCTACCTAAATAGAACCCCTTTTGCTTAAATTTCTAGAGCAAAAAGAATCTGTGGACCTGCGAATATCACGACTAAAACCGATTCAATCTTCTTGACTTGTGCACACATTTAACGGTGTTGAAGGCAAACATGAGATAATTTTGAATGGCTTCAAAGAAGCTGGTATAAATATTGAAAGTGAATGAGCTGCATTCTATTAGTTGTATTATTTTTTTTTTATTCGATAAATAGTTGTATAGTATTCAAGAAATAGTTGTTCGAAATATTCAAAAAATGTTTGTACTTATTTCTTATTTAAGTAACTGTAATCATTAATTTTTGGATAAGTAAAAATTTTCTGATTTTTTTATTATTATTTGAGGCGAAAAAAAAATTTGCGAGGCTTAAATTTTCTCGATTACGACGAGCTCGTGAAAATCGCGTAAATTAAAGCCTCACGAAAATAAGTGCTTTTACAGTATTTAAGTTTTTAATGAAGCTTTATGTTTATTTTTAATTTGGTCTAGTTATCTATTTAAATACACATGTCTTGAATTTATTTCTTTTTCAGCTTAAAAGTAAATCTATAATTTTTTTCATAACAAGTAAATAACTTTCATCACTTTTAAACTTTCATTGACTTGTTTAAAATACCCTGCTATTTGGTAGGGATGCACCAAATATTCGGTATCTATTCGCTATTCGGCCCTGTTACCAAATATTTGGTTTGGCCAAATATCGAAATATTCGGCTGAGCCGAATATTTAAAAAAAACTTTTAAAACATATTTTTAAAAACCACATACAACTTCTACGTTTAACAGTCAACTAACTTATAAAGATATTCAGAATAATTAGAAACAGTATCATATTTAAATAAAAGAATGTTTTTACATTATTTATTTGCTGTTTGTTAAGTATTATTTAAGAAAATTAACCAATCACGAGGATTTTCATAGGAATTAATTATGTACAAATGCAAGTTCCTGAACATTGTCCAGTAAATAATCTGTTTCTTCCTAAGATTTTAAGAACAACATTTACAATCTCTGAAAATGATTGGCCACTCCAGACACCGATCTAGGATGCATTTAAAAACTTCCTTGCTTAATCAAAGGCAGTAGGACAGTTTTTCTTGCTAAGTTGCCACCATATAAAATTTGAATAGATTGTATTATTTATTTACTTTTACTTTAGTTTCTTCCTGACAAACAAATAATATATGATCATGTACGAATTTTCTTCCTATTTTTTCACAATTATTTCTCTTTGATTTTAAAATGTTTGTTTTAGAATTTAAGAAAATTTTAATCATTTGTATTAATTCTCAGAAGAAGCCATGAAATTTAAAATTTTATTAATTAAAAAAATTTTATAACTATCCTCTTCTTAAATAACTCAAAGCAGATTTTTTTCAGCATAAAGTTTACTCGAAAAAAGCTCTTGTTTATTAGAACAAAAGTTTGTTTTGCATATTATGTAAAATTGTTTTAAAATTTAACATTTTAATGCCTTTAAACTGTGAAATATAAAAGCATTCGACAAGCCGAATATTCGGTATTCGGCCGAATAGTTAGTATTCTGCAGGCAGAATATTCGGTATTCGGCCTAGCAGTTTCTATTTGGCTAGATGAATATTCGGTATTCATCATTCATTTGGCATATTTGGTATTCGACCAAAATCACTATTCAGTGCATCCCTACTATTTGGGATTACTGCCCGTAATCCCTTCATTTATCACCTGTGCCCGGCTAACATAAAACTACAGAATTCTTGATTTCTCTATAAGAATCTTCTGATTTGATGATGGATTGAGCAAGCTAATTATGATTAAAAGTTACATGAGATGATACAATGCTTAGGGGATATATGATACAATGCATTTAAAGGAAAACAAACTGGTCACCAGGCATGGCTAGTATTTATTAATCTGTTCAAATATTGAATATTTTATATGTCAAAACTAACTTAACATTTGCTAAATGTGATCAAAATACATTTATAAGGCAAATAAATACCTTTATTTATTCAGATCGACATGTTTCATCACTCTGGCGGCGACATTCTCAAGATTTATACTGATACAAATATTTTCGCAAAAAAGTTAAATAGAAAACCTGGTAAACAAAAGTCACACGATCTCATGCATAATGAAATTAACTGCAATATTAAAAGTGGATGTTTATGAACGTGAATTATTTTATACTATTGTTTCATTATTCTGCAGAGCATCTCTTTCCAAATTTTAGGAAGCTCCATGAAGGCTGAATCATTGGATATATTCTCGCTGCAAGATTTCTGTTGGTTCTCAGATAATGGATGGCAAATATCCATTTTTAATATTGCAGTTAATTTCATTATGCATGAGATTGCGTAATTTTTGTTTACCTGTTTTTATATTTAAGTTTTTTTGCGAAAATATTTGTATCAGTATAAATATTGAGAATGTCGCTGACAGAGCAGTGAAACATGTCAATATGAATAAATAAAGATATTTATTTGTCTTGTAAATATATTTTTATCACTTTTAGCATATGTTAAGTTAGTTTTGATTTTCAAGTGATTTTCATGCATGATTTATATGTGTTTAAAATTTGTATTAAATTTCTGATTCAGTTAATTAATTTTCTTTCAGTTTTCAAAAATTATTAAGTGCAGGTTTAAAGTGACCCCAGCTCTTCTTTGCAGTTTTCTGAAATCAGTTATGTAAGTTATTAAGCTGCTTTAGATATTCATATATAGATTAGATATTTTTTTTAATGTTAACATTACTTTAGTGAAACAAACATACTGAAAAACAGGGAGGATCTTTATTCTCTAGAAATTTTGTAAACAACAACTATGTTTTTAGGAAGAATTAATGAATTTTATTGCTACTTTTCTATTATCTAAGCATCATGTTCATGTCAAGCATTAATCTTGGAGCAAAAAGCAGCATTTACGTTTTATCCATAACAGGAAAAAAAGATCCACAAACTTGGTTGTCAATTACCAATTGTGTTTAAACATCACCAATTGGGATAAAAAGTGTTGTTGAAATGTGTTCTGTGTTTCTGATTTTTATGGTGTTATTAAGAAGTTTTTCCTTTTTATTTTGTGATTTAATTTAAAAACTTTTTAAATCTTGCATTTGTCAATTCTTTAGCCTTCGGCATTTTTAAAATGAGTGAAAATGCTTTCTCCTCGTTTATATGGTTATAAGACTGGAATATGACATCATAGAATTTCATTACACCCATCCAATTCCGTGTTTCTAAAAATAATTGCATAAAGTGCTTAAACTTTTGAGACGATGTTTCCTCAAGAAAAAAAGTAACTTAAATAAAAATTAATTTAGTTTTCATTTTAACCAGCAAAAACTGCTTATTTTATTTGATTTTGATTACATGTCAAGTATTTATTGTAAATTGCCTTTATATATTTTCTTCTTCAATTTTTCTTAACCAGATTTAAAGAGGGCTTAACCCTCTGAGCAGTTTGCCCGTATTTTTCTGTTTCCGAAACACGATTTAAATCTGCTGTAGACAAAAATATTTTAAGCAGAATTGTATTTCAAGATGTGTATCAAATAAAGAGCACAACGTGTATTTTAGAAACGAACAGGAAAAGAAAATTTAAATTAAGATCACCGTATATACTCGCGTATAAGTCGACCCCCTAACTTTCGAATGCAAATTCGGAATAAATCAGAAACCCGCGTATAAGTCGACTCCCTAACTTTTTGCTTTAATTCTGCACAAAATCAAACCAAAGATTTCACTTGCCAATGCAAAAAGGTAGTAAGTTAACAAAAACAAATCATTGAAATTTTTTTAAATGATGAATTATTATTATTTGTATATTTTATATATTATTTTTCTATTCATACACATAAAATAATCAGCCATATTTTTGCAGTATTCGAAGTTTTTGTTTTGCTTTTTTAACTGACTCGCGTATAAGTCGACCCCCCAAATTTGCTTACCGAAAATTGTCAGAAATTCCTCGACTTATACGCGAGTATGTACGGTATTTTATAAGCATTTTTATGAAAATGCAGGAAAGCCCTCAAGATGCTCGGAGGTTTAAACTTTTAAGATAGACTATACAAGTAATTTTTAAATCATAATGGGAAGTATGAATGTAAAATTAGTTAAACTCTATTGCTGGAATAAGGTAATACAGATATTATCAGAATTCGTAGGGAATCTAACTTCCTTTCTTTCGTTCTCGAAATCTAACTTTAGCTGGCTTCATTATTTGTTGTGGTATTTCTTGCAAAAAATGAGATTCATATGATTACAATATTTTGATACGATGACTTTTTGATAATGTTACAATGATTTTGTTGATCTAATGGCATGTCATGATATGGCATTTCATTCATTGATCAGAGGAAGGAACACATTGAGGCATAAAAATCGCTAATCATTTTTTACTTTTTTTTTTTTCTATTTCAAAAAATGAGTTTACAGCATAAAGTTTATAATTTATGCAGAAGACAACAGCCAGGGGCATAGCTACAGATATTTTTTGGAGGAGGGGGAATTAAAAAATTTCCCAACTTGAAACAAATTGTTCTATTTTCCAACTGAAATGATATGTGCAATGGGTGTTTAATGATAACGATACTTAAAAAAAAAAAAAAAAGTAAAATAAAAAAAGATACTTATACTTAAAAAAAATTTCTTTCCAAAGAAAAATACTGAAACTAAAAACAAAAATTATTATTATTGGTTCATTTAATGGAAGTTTTTGTCTTCTATTATGTAGGAGTCATAATCGTATTTCATATGAAAATAGCGTCATGATATTTTGGGAAAGGAACAAAGTTTTGGAGGAAATAGATTACAGACATTGTTGATGGACAACAGCACGGAAATTCAGGTTTGGTAGATGTGTGATATTTTTGTAGCACAAAGAAACGCAATGACAAATTGAGTCTGGCTGCATTTTGAATTTCTTTTGATAATTTAACTAGTTTACTGTTACAAAACTCAGAAAGGTAGTCGGCTAAACAATAAAAAATTCTTATTTTTTTTACTATTATTTAAAAAAAGGAAAACGTGTTTCAAAAATCTAGAATTTCCCAACTCTAAGCTCAAATTTCCCAAGTTCACATATATTGGAGGGGGAGACTCCCCCCTCATGACGATGCCTCTGACAACAGCATACTGCTGAAATTATGGACGAAAGAAGATCCATTTGAAATGAAATTGATAGACTCAGACAAGCCACAGAACATTCTGATCAACGGCAAAATAGACTTATCCAGCAAATTCACAATTTAAAGTGAAGGATCCTGAAGCATAGCTGTGGAAATAGAACTGATGTAAATGCAATTTTTAGTGAAGATGCTCTTTGCGGGATCAGCTAGTTATAAATATTTATAAAGAGTTGTTTCCAAGGAAAATTTCTTAAAGAAGACATCTTTCGGACGTTCAACATACTTTGGTTGAATATGAAAAGTGGTGATACTAAAATAAATTAGTACCAATAAAAATCTTCCATTTTTATTAATAGATTAATCTAGTAATACTAGGTGATCCATAAACAGCGATATCAATGCACGAAATATTTGGTTTGTATAACATATTTGGCCATAGTATTGTATATCGAAATATTTGGCCGAACCATACAAAAGAAAAACCTTTATTTTATTTTTTATTTTTTTTTCACTTTAACACAACTTTTGCTTTTACAGAATTAGAATAATTCAGAATCCTTTAAATAAAAGAGATTGCTTTTGCTTTATTTATTTGCTGTTTGAAGGACACTTAAGAAAGCTAACTATTAATGAGTACCTTCGTAGGATGTTCAAGTGCAAGTACCCATATATTGCAGGGGTCTGTTCAGACTTTTCTCACAGGGTCCTGTTTTTGTGAAATTGTGAAGTTTTTCTTATTTTTGTGAAAATTCTAGTCATAATTTTGTGAATTTTAAATTATCGATATCTTCATGTCCTATCTTTCATGTATAAAAAGCTAAGTAATATGCTCTTTGGTGAGTTCAACTGCTTACTTACAGGCTAGATTTTATTTTTAAACGACTAAATTTGTGAAAAGTTCATTTGAAAGTGAAAAAATTGTATGAAAGGTCTATTTTTAAGAGACAAATAATTTTGTGAAGGGTCCTGTTTTGGGATAAAATGTTTTGTGAAGGGTCCTGTTTGGGGATAAATAATTTTGTGAAGCGTCCTGTTTTAAGATAAATTATTTTGTGAAGGGTCCTTTAAAGGACCTAAAATTTTCCTAAACATATCCCTGTATTGTCTGGAAATAATAGGTTTTTAGCTTTTTCACAAACAGGGTGTTTCAAAACAAAAAGGAACAAACTTTCAGGGGTCATGATAATAAGCATCAAGACTAAATTTTTCTATAGGAAACCAGGACTGCAGTTCACTTATTCAGTCAAAAATACAGTGTATGTCCCTCCAGGATTAGCTTGGATTTTCATCTGTTATATTCATAATAATGAAGATATTGTGTATGATATTTTCGACTGATTTCTGTGAAATATGATGACAAGACAAAAAGTGCTTGAAATTGCCACTATTTATGTCCAAACAACACTGAACTAGACATTTCATTATTCAAAATGCAGCTGACAGTGCTACTGAGTCTTTGACCAAAATTTAGTCACTCCCAATGTTTCATCACTTCATTCAAACATAGTTTATATGAGGAAAATCTCCCTAAAATATCTTCATAATTGTTAAAATTGTGAATCAAAATTTTGTTACATCTTGTAGTGGCACGCCCTGTATTTTTGACTGAACGTATGTATTGTATATTTGATGGAATAGATTCAGATGCTTGTTTCTTGTACAAAAAAATATTTGTCTTGACTACATTATTCCCTTGAAAGTTTGTTCTAAGATTTTAGGAGCATCCTGTATGTTTGCAACTTCTGAAAATGATTGTCTACTTCAGAAACTGCTCTCTGAGACATTTAAAAGTTTTCTTGCTGAATCAAAAAGAGCAGGAAAATTATGCTTGCTAAAATACCTCCATTTGAATGTATTATTATATCATATATTTGTTTTTTTACTTTAATCCCTTCCTGACAAATAAACACTAAGTGATTGTAAAATTTTTCTTCTAATTCCTTCAAAAGTTCTCTTATTTTAAAGTATTTGTTACAGAATTAAAATAAATAAGTAAGTAAGTGCATTTATTTTTTTTAATTCACTGAAGAAGATATGAAGTTTAAATTTACTTTAAAAAGTTTTAAGATTGTCCTCTTTTTAAATAATAACTCAAAGCAAAGATTTTTTTTTGTAAAGTTTACTTGTAAAAAGGTCTTGTTCATCAAAGTGGACGTGTTTGTGCTGAATATTTTGTTTTGTAAAATTGTTTTCAAATTTTACTTTTTGATAACTTTAAAACCTGAAATATAAGATAATTCAGCCGGTTGAATATACAGTATTTGGTCAAATAGTAGCTGAATATTTGGCATTCATCCAAGTAGTTACTATTCATCTGGCCGAATATTTGGTCAAATAGTTACTATTCAGCTGTCCAAATATTTGGTATTTGGCCAAAATCACTTTTTGATATTATTACAATTTTTTTAAAATATGAAATAAATTAATATTGCTTGACATATATTGGATAATCCAAAGGTCACAAAAGAAATGAAAGTTCGATACTTCTTTGTTAAAGGCAGGGGCTTTGGCAGAACCCAGTCTTAAAAAAGTATGATTTTGTGACAAATATTTTTTTTACTTTATGTATTTTGCGTTGAATTATTATAGGGATTATTTATGTATTAATTAAGCAAATTGTTTCTTAAAATATATATTAAATGGTGTAAAAAAGAAAAAAAAAAGGTCTGTGCTTTTGATACATTGATAATTATTTCTTAAAGATATAACAATTTAATAATGTTTTTAAAATGTAAATGAAGGTTAGTAGAGTGCTTTTCAAAATTATGCTTCTCTCATCAAATTCAACCTTGCCTTTTTCTCTACCGTGCCAAGGCCCCCACAATAACGAAGTACTAAAAATTCAATAATTCAAAAGTATAGACAGTAGCACAATGCGCTTGTGACTAAAGTGTGGAGATGACATGATTTTTTTTTAAATAAGGCAAATTTTAATACCAGAATGATTGCATTTGCCATCAACAAATGGGTTTTCATTTGTGTGGCATGTTGTATGGCAGCACTGTAGAGTTCACAACTCAACTAGAATTACAAATGTTCAATTTGACATACCATTAATGCAATTAATTTTCAGATATTCCAAAATACTTTGCAGGGCATTGGAAAGGATTTCTGCTACAATTCCTGTCACATGATGGTTTGCTATACTCTGTGTAATTTCACTTGGCTTCTCAAGGTCAATTTGCAGGTCCTTATCTTAGGTCAGTAACTATGGTAGCACAACATTTTTTCTGACCTTACTTGATATCAGTAAAAAACTTTTATCTTTTGTTCGATTATAGCATTGGGAAAAATGGGAATGGAGGTTAGCGTTTTCTAGTGCCATGGCAATGAAGGGATGAAGTGAGAAGGGTGGATGTTCTTGAGAAGCCAAGTCAAATTACATAGTGTATAGTGACAAGTAGTAGCTTTGGGACACAAGTATAGCTAAAAATAAAAGTGAATTGTTATAATGTTTTTTTTCTTTTTTTGTTAAATAATTGCATACATTTAACAGACAATTCCTTTTTTTTCCTTTTCTAGAAAATATTTCTTCTATCAATTTTAGGTACTTATTTGTTATAGGGACTTTAGCACTTTATAAAAAAACTTTGGTGCAATTTGGACTTCAGTAAGTGAGATTGTTGCCATATGATATTAACAGTTTTTTTTATATGCAAATTACTTATGTTCATATATAAAACTAGATAAATGGTTTCTTTATATTAAATAAATTGTATAAATATTGCAAAAAAATTGCTTGTGTGTATGAAACAGTGAAAAGGTTGCCAGAAAATATGTATGAAAATTTTTCTACTCTTGCCAGAGTCATTTCCTCTATCTCATTGCAGCCCTATAACAAATAAGTTTAAAATTTTATATGTGTGTTTATATTGTGGTTTGCATTGATATACAAATATTGTTTATTTTTTTAAAGAATCTGGAAATTTGCTAACACGTTATTAATCCCTTGACCTCCAGGCTTAATTTCGCCAGTGAAGGACTATATACCTGGCCATAGATTAACATACAAGATGGGACATTTATGGCAAAATCTGTAATGGCAACAGTACTAGCGTCACTACCGACAAGGGGGGAAGAATTAACAAACCTCCGAAATTTACCTATGCTGATGAAATATGTTTACGCTCTATGTTTTGAATATCTATTCTTTCCTGTACGAAGAAGAGGCAGGCGATATTGTATTTATGTTTGATTTATTTAGCTGGGGTTTTTTTTATTGTACTTGTTCGTTCACCTTTAACTTACAAAATGATAATTATAATAATGATATAAAAGAAAAGCCCCAGAAAAGTCTGTTGAAAACATAAATATGTAAGTTAATGAGACAAATTTGTAAGAAATTAAATTCGGGTATTGTGTTAATTTATTCACTTTGAATACAATTTTATCAAGTGCAATATCAGTATCTCTATGTTTCGATTTTTTTAACTTTTAGGTTTATATAATTCTAAAAATTTGTAAAAAGGATTTTTTCCCTATCTGTAATTTTGTTATTATTTCTTATATGTTAATATTATAGATGTTATTGAATTGATTGTATACAGGGTGTTTCTAAACTCATGGTACATACGTTAGGGGGTGATAGAACACATCAAGACGAGTAATAGTGAATAGGAAACCAAGGGTCCCAAACGTCTTCCGAAGGAGATAGGTGCCTTTAAAGTTTAGGCACCAAAATTTCAAATGATTATAAAAAACAGAAAAATTGGTCGATTCGTTTGCAGTTTTCACTAAAACTATTCTTTATGTCAGTATTTTCTTGAAAATCAATTTTAAAGATACAGTTCAAAAAATGCCGATAGAGGGCGCTTTAGACTTTGGAGTAACCAACAACTATTTTTTACCGTTATTTTTTGTATCATATTACATGCTTTCAAAAGCTTAGACTTAAACTTAAATTTTGAGCTCAAAATCTGAATCGTTGGGAGTGGTTAAGTAGCGCAAACTGAACTGTTTTCAGTAGTTAAAATTTCAAATGATTATAAAAAACGGAAAAATTGGTCGATTCGTTTGCGGTTTTCACTAAATCTATTCTTTATGTCAGTATTGTTTTGAAAATAAATTTTAAAGATAAAGTTAAAAAAAATATCGATAGAGGGCGCTTTAGACTTTGGAGTAACCAACAACTATTTTTTGCCGTTATTTTTTGTATCTCATTACATACTTTCAAAAGCTTAGAATTAAACTTAAATTTTAAGCTCAAAATTTAAGTTTAATTCTAAGCTTTTGAAAGTATGTAATGAGATACAAAAAATAACGGTAAAAAATAGTTTTTCGTAGCTTTTCGGCTATAAATATTTTCCTACCAAATTTGAATATTTATGAAATTTTCTGGGACTTGTAGAGTGCAATATTTCGTATATTTTTATGTTACACCATTGCTTTATTTAGCTTTAAATCCAATTATATATATTTACTTGATATATAGCATTCAAGATGAAATTTTGACCATGTTTTTGTTGCACTTAAATCGTTCACTCATCATGTAAAAAAAAAAAAAAAAAAAAAAATATATATATATATATCCATGCATGAATATAGAGTGGATATTAGATATATAAAATAGAATATCTATTCTATGTTCATGTATCGGTGTAAAATTCTATTGAAAACGTAAACATTCAACATTAAAAAAAGGAAGATCACAATAAGGTAGATATTCAATAATAAAAATATTACAAGGATGGAGAGTTTCTTCCCCATCGTCACTAACGGCACTACGATCACAATCGCATTACCATTACGCTCTATGGGAGTGCCCCATTTAGTATATTAATCTATGATACCAGGTGTAAAATGTTTGTGTCATAAAACTCACCTTCGACCAGTGCCCTATTATATCAGTTGCATATCACAGACCAATCCGGTTCAAATATGTGTTCAAATATGCATGCAGTGAACACCGTACGGGGTGCACATCATGGTCGTTGATTACTGAAATGAGAGGACATAAGCAGCGTGCATTATGGAGGTCAAGGGGTTAGTGTGAATTAAAATACATGGTTAATAACAGTTGTAAATTTCCAGGTAGGAGAAAAAAGTCAGATGGTCTGAAAGTCACAAACTTTTTTCTCTCACTTGGAAATTTACAACTGTTATGATTTATTTATTTTTCTCTTCGAAATATTCTAAAACCATCTCTAATATCCTGAACAACTAAGCTTAAAATTTATAAAACTGGTATAAAACCAATAGTAATTTATGGTAGTGAGACCTGGACCACTACACAAAAAGGTGAAAAGTTAGTTAATACTTGGGAAAGGAAGGTCCTAAGACAAATTTTTGGACCTATTAAGGAAGGCAATACATGGCATATCAGGACAAATACGGAGATTGAACAGTTATATAACAAGAAAGCTATAATAAATACTACAGAAAAACCCGTTTAAGAAGTTCCCGCTTAAGAAGTTTTCCCGTTTAAGAAGTTTATATTTTCGATCCCCATTTTTCTCTTATTCTTACAACACTAAAATAACTCGTTTAAGAAGTTTTGTTCGAAACTCTTTCCCGCTTAAAAAGTTTTATTTTTCCTTCCATTTTTACTTTCAAAGCTCGTTTATTTTGTCTTTTTGATTATTATTTTATTTTCTGTGCTGAAATCTCTTTCTTTATTATTCTTCGCTATTCAAAAAAGTCCATGTTTAGGACTGATAGCAGATGTGGTCACCTCTATTTCACCTTAAAATCTGTTTAACGTGTTTGATGGAAATGGAATGTGGGTAGAGGATGGGCCTCTCGTCACTATAACAATAGTGACTGATAAGAGAAAAGGGAATTGCTCCGCCCTACCGATGGGTGGTTCTTTCAGTTCAATAGTTACAACAGATTCTTTCCCACCACCATATTCCATAAGTGTAATGTACCAAATCTGCGTTTGGTTTATTCATTTCGCAGTTTTTAAGTCAGTGTAAAGTGCATAACATCAAAGGTTTCTCGTTAGAAAATACACGGACAAAAAATTCTGTTTTTTTCCCCAAAAAATGTCGGGCAAGGGAATTAAAAGGAAAGCCTTGTCAATTGAAGACAAAATAAAAATTTTGAAAGAAGTTGATAGTAACGCGAAAACAACAAGAGTTGAAATTGCAAAGAAGTTGAACATACCAGTGACTACTCTGAATGGAATTGTAGAAAACGAGATCGCATTTTAAACTGTTCTGAAAAATCTCGTAAAATTAAAAATGTGAAAAGAGAAAAATATGAAGTTATGGAAGAAAAGTTATTGATTAAAGGTTGCCGAACAACAACAAAAAAAAAAACTAAAAACTATAACCGATTTTTTTTTTTTTTTTTTTTTTTTTTTTGCAAAAACATATCAAATCACTCTTAAAGAGAAATTTCTTGTCTTGGATTAAATAAAGAGTTTCTAAAGTAATTATGTATTTTTACTTTATTAGCTAATTTTTTAAGTGTGCAAACTAATTTAAATTTCTTAAGAAAACTCAATTTTATAGAAAGTACTCTTTGTATTATTGTACTAAGGTAAAATAAACCATCTTCTAAATATCAATATTTAAACTTGATTTTTTTCAAAAAATGCTAATTTCCCGTTTAAGAAGTTTTTTCCCTCCACTCCTTTGGGAAACTTCTTAAACGGGTTTCACTGTATTAAAATAAGGAGAATGCAATGGTTGGGCCATCTAATCAGGATGAGGGAAGAGAGAAGCACAAAGAAAATATGTAATGGTAAATTAATAGGGAAAAGAAGTATTGGTAGACCCAGGAAGAGATGGATAGAAGAGGTAGAGAAAGATCTTGCACAAAACCATATTATAAATTATAAATTAAAGGCCAGAGATCGGAAGGTCTGGAGAGGTATATTGAGGGAGGTCAAAATCCTACATGGATTGTAGTGTCATTGTGTATGTATGTATGTTGTGATTTATTTACCAATTGAATAATTGTGTTAAAAATTAATTTAATACATGGTTAATGTTTTCATTATTTTTTATTTGTTTGTTTTCAGCTATCTTTCTGAAATAGGAGGAGCTTCAATTGTTTTGTTTATTTGTGAAAAAAGTTCCAGTGACTCTTGCCTGAAGAAAATCACTAAAAATATACTTTGAAGAATATTAATATTTTATTTTCATTATCAACAAATTATTATTAACAAATAAAGTTCAATAAAATTAGGACTTGGGAACTCTATCAATTTTCTTTTATCAGATTGAAAAAATATCCTTTACTTTTTATACTTTTAGTTGTGCATAAGTGAATGATTTTATCAATTTATTGTTAAAATATATTTTTAGCAAATGAAATTTAATAAAATTAGGAATTTATGTTTAATAGATTGAAATAACCTTGCCTTCCTAACGAAGAAGTAACATTCAAAATGCAATTAGATTCCTGCTCAAAGCAGCAATTCTATGTTTGCACGTTATGCAACAAAAGTTTTTCTCATAAACAAACTTTGAGTTATCACATGCGTTTTCATTCCAAGGAAAATCTTTTTTTCTGTGAAGTATGTGGAAAGGGTTTTTCTCAAAAACAAGTCTTAAAAGCACATATGCGTGTTCATAGCAAAGAGAAGCCATTTGTTTGTCATGTCTGCAATAAAAGTTTCTCTCAACAAAGTATTTTAAATTATCATCAGAACACTCATTTGAAAGAAAAACCTTACAAGTGTGAAGTGTGCAGCAAAACATTTGCCATAACATCTCATTTAAAAATACATCTTCGAACACACACTAATGAGAAACCTTTTGTTTGTGATGTGTGCAATAAGGAATTTGCTCGGAAGGATGTCTTACATGGACACATACGTACTCATTGCCATTCCAACGCAGGAAATTTCAAAGGAACTGCTTATTTTTGTAAGATGTGCAATAAAAGATTTCATCGAGAGTCACGCTTTATTAATCATTCTCATATTCATGCCATCATGTTTGGAAAAATTGAATGTTAATGAAGTACATCAATGTACAATAAATTCAATTTCATGTGAAATAGAAACTTTAAAAGTGTGAAATGTGCAGCAGGCGTTTGCATAAAATCTCATTTAAAAATACATCTTCGAACACACACGAATGAGAAACCGTTTGTTTGTGATGTGTGCAATAAGGAATTTGCTTGGAAGGATGTCTTACATGGACACATACGTACTCATTCACTTTCCAAAGAAGGAAATTCCAAAGGAACAGCTTATGTTTGTAATGAACACCATCATGTTTGGAAAAATTGAATGTTAATGAAATACATCAACATAAAATAAATTCAATCTCATGTGAAATAGAAACTTTACAAGTGTGAAGTGTGGAGCAGAGCATTTGTATAAAATCTTATTAAAAAATGCATCTTTGAATGCACACTAATGAGAAATCTTATGTTTGTGATGTGTGTAATAAGGGATTTACTTGAAGGATGTGTTACATAGATACATACATACCTGTTTCAACAGAAATACTGATGTTTGCGAGATGTGTAGTAAAACATTTAATCGAGAGAAATATTTTATTAACCATTTCCATGTTCATGCCATTACATTTGAAAAAATTAACAGTTAAATCATACAATAAATTGAGTAATCATCTGTAATATATTTATTCAAATAATAGACAAACTTTATTTATATAATGTAAAGATAAAGTTTTCTTTTAGATTATTTTCAAATATCAGCTTTATTAGTGATTGAAGTATGCATGCCATCATGTTTTGAAAAAATGGGTGTAAATTAAATGTATCATGATAAAATAAGTTTTGCATCCATTGTCATCTGTGTGTATGTACTCAAATAAAATCATATGTGTACACTACTAAAATGTACTTTGTATTTTTTCCATTAGCAGGGCACGAACTTAAAATCTCCAAGTATTGGTTCAATCACCGTCATTGACATTGTGGCCAATTCCATCATTTCTTCAAAGATTTGTAGAAACTAACGCTTGATATTTCAATACATTCAATTATAATGAAATTTTGAGACTCTCCTAATTTCACACATTAATAATAGAGACAGTTTTGGTGAAAAAATAAATCATCTTATTATAATAGACCTATTATGATATGTCATACAAATTATAACATAGTTCCTGCTAATCCATCCAATAGAACAAAATACTATTTCATATTATTGAAGCCATAAAATATATATATATATTTGTTTTTAACACGTTGAGTGCCATGTCGGTCACTGGTGACTGACACTGAACTTTCCGTTTAGAACGCCTCATTCACCGATGACTGACGGTCTAAAATATGATATAAAACTAAAAAAATATATATTGTTTTAAGTAATTACTGAAAATTTATTTAAAATTTACTTACCTTTTATTTATTACAGGATTATACATTCTTAAAAATTACTTAAAACATTGTAAATTCTTCAGCTTCAGTCACCAAGGCACTCAACGTGTTAATACAGTAGATTCCCTTAAATCCGCACAACTTGGGACCAGAGGTTGTGTGGATTTTAGAATTTTGCGGATATCTGGTCATTGCTTTGTTTATATTTTTTAAACAGTAATTTGAATGTAATAATGCAACCGAAATTATAATGAAGGCTTGAATATAGTAAAATATTAAAATAATTGAATAAAGTAATAAACTAAAATAATAAAAAGTAAAATAAATTTTTAATTGATTACATTATTAAAAGCAAAAGTCAAGTAAATAATTGATAATGTATAATTAAATATGCATAATAAAGATGAGATACATTTTTCTTGAATTATTCAATGAAACTTTTCTGTTAAAGGTACTATATTAATTCACTTCAAAATCATGAAGTAAGGAAGTTTTATTTTAGGTTTAGCGATTCTTAATAACCAAAAAAGCTTGATTAATACATAAATATATTCGTTAAAAAGATTGTGATTACCAGTGATATCAGCAATATCTTGACTTTTTTTTTTTAAATAAATAAATGTATACTTTCTTCATGAAAAACCTAGAGTTCAGTCATATTAATGAGAATTACATATTAAAATGCATACAGAATGATATAAAACTAAAAAATTCTGTAATTTTGTCCTTACATCTGAACTGAAAAGTTTCATTGTTTACATCTGTGATAATGTGCTGATTTTAGGCATTTGTGGATTTTAGGGTTGCAGATTTGAAGGAGTCTACTGTGTATCTTGTTTCTATCTATTGTAAACATTTTATTTATTTCCACATCAAATATCATTTCATGCAATACATTGTGACAAATGCTTTTCCACTTTGGTTTTTATGTTTTATACAAGTCTACAGCGAAAATCTGCAGGCCTTTGCAGTGATTTGAATGCAGGTCTTTAAGGATATTAATAGAAAACAAAAATTAGATAATAAAATAATTTGTTAAATAATCTCTCCCCCCCCTTTTTTTTTGTATAGTAATATAAATTTGCTTAAAATTTAAACATCACTATATTAATAAAATGTAGAAAAATATTAGCATTTGCTGATAAAGTCTCTTCTGCCGTACATAACTTCAGCTACTGCAGAGCTATCTGAATCTGAGAACTTGGTCATTTTGTCAGCTAGGTCCTCTATAGTTATATCACTTATGATGATTTATTAGTGGATGAAAAATTCTGTTTTAATTGTTTTTTTGTTAGCACTGTTTAATAACATTACATGACTAAATTCTGACTTAAAAAAAATTTTTTTTTTGCTTATAATTTTAACTTGAAAATTTCATAATAAAAAATAAAAAGTGTTTGGGCCTTTTTAATTTTTTGTTTGGTTATTTCATTTAAAATACTAAGCTTTAACACCCTTTCACAGAGACATGCCTCACTAATTTGTACTGGCTTACCCCCCTCTCCCCCTCCTCCTACCTGTCCTTGCTGTCATACTTACAGATTTTATATCTTATACAGTTTTGGACATTGTATAGTTTATTTGTTGCTACTTAGTTTTTACACGACAAATTGTTCATAATGTTATCACAATATATTTGTTTGTTATCAAATCTGAATTTATGGTGCGAAAAAAAAAAAAAAAATTTTTTTTTGGGGGGGGGGGTTCTATTTGTGCCTAACTAATGGAATAATAACCAAAATAGCTCCTTTGCAATTTATTTTTCAAATTTTTTATTTTGAAATATTGCATAAAGTGTGCATCTTAATTGTTTTAATAATCATGTCTGATTTGCTTGGATATCCTTTCAGTTAAGACTTGCAGCTGTCCTCAAATCCAAACTGTCTACTTTTTGATACATTTTAAAATTTATTTTTGCTCGCATATTGCATATAACTTGCAGGTGCTCTTATTACGAAACTATGTAATCAAACTGTTTTCTGACAAAAGCAGAAGATTTTTTTTAAAATGTTGTTAAAGTTAGCCTTTTAAAACTGAATTTCCAGACATGATAGTGCAGGAAAGGAAATAAACTGCTGTCCTGAGACAACAAATACATATAAATTAAGATGAAATTCATTTATCAGAAAATGAAAGAACTACATGGTTACAATTCACTTCAATAATCATGACTATAAGTCAAGGTTCGCAAAAACCCAACCCACATGGGTTTTTTCGAGTTTTTTCAAGAAAAACCCAATTTTCCCCGGGGAAAATCGGGTTTTTTCAAAAGTACAATATATGTAATATGTATTCTATATTATTTATATATTATATTTACTATACATTGTCCCCTTGTATACAATATAATTGTAATACTATTTTACAAGTTATAAATTGCATAAATTATATGAATTTAAATTGTCATAAATTGCATAAATTATATGAATTTAAATTAAGAGTCAGTGTTTCTCACAAATTAGTTTTAAATATAATAGAAGATAAAAAATTGTTAATTTGCTTTAAAATCAAATAATGAATAGAATATTAATATTTAAAATGTATAAGTAGGAAGAAAAAAAGGGGTAAACTAGTCAGATGTGCCAATTCCAAAACTTTTCTCTATCTCATACATGTTAATAATTCAAAATTCGCTATCCCAGTGCCTCATCTATGCCCATCACGAGGATTGTAAAATATAGGTTCATTGAATTGGATGCATTTAACAAGGAGATTTAAGTATCAATTGTTTCAAACAAATCATTGAATTTTGGAACCCACCCTCTTAGATGTCCACAACCAAAATTTCCAACCCAAACAGTATAAAATCAACACCTGTTGTTCAATTTACATCCAAGTCTAATAAGGATCTATTTACATGAAAATGAAACAGAATATTAAGTTTGATTAAATTATGTGCATTAGTTTTTGAGATATAGATTTTGCAAAAATCGTGAAAAATTGAGCATATCAACATTACCTGCTGTGCAATTTACACCTAAACCTAATTGGTAACAGCTTACATCAACGTCTAACTGAATCTGAAGTTTGAAGAAAATCCATGCATTAATTCTTGAGATATTGCGGAAATCATATAAAATTCAGTACAACAGAGCCATTGTTGGGTGATATTCATCAAAAACTAATCAACACCAGTTTATATCAAGGTCTAACTGAATCTAAATTTTTATTCAATTCCATACATTAGTTCTTGAGGTAAGAGTTATTGCTGAAATCATGAAAAAAAAATAGCATAACAGCGCTATCTGTTGCGCGATATACACCAAAACTTGATAAGCAACAACTTAACTTGTAACTGAATCTGAAGTTTGATGAAAATCCATGCATTAGTTCTTGAGATAAATGCAGCGTAGCAGAACCACCTAATGGGCATTATACACCAAAAGCTAATCAGCATCAGTGTACATCAAGGTCTAACTGAATCTAAAGTTTTGTGAAATTCTGTGCATTAGTTCTTGAGATAGAGCAGCACTCACAAAATTTTTGTCACAGATATTTTCTAAAAACCATCAAATCGTCTTTAGGACCTTTTTAAAACGTATAAATTCGTCGTAAACTGGAAGTTGAAATTTTTCACAAATTAAATACTTCTTGTAAAGATAGAAGAAAGTAAAAATACATATCTTTTATTTTCATGAATATAATTCATTTGAATTTTTTATATAAAGACATTCTTATGATATTGCCTTTACCTATAATTTTGTACTATGTATGTATGTATGTATGTTGCCTACTATGTTCTATGTTTGTTAGTAAAGTATTTCAGTGTGCTAAAATACATTTTTATTTTACTTCGGGTGTTTATGTAATAGCTTTTATATATTAATTTTTTTCAAAATTAACTGAAATGACTTAAATTCATTAAATGTATATGTTTAAAATTTTAAATATTTCTGAAAATTGAAAAAACCCACATTATGGGTTTTTTAGTGGGTTTTTTCAAGTGGGCCCATTCTGAAAAAACCCACCGGGTTTTTTCGAACTGGGCCCAGCCTTGCGAACCCTGGATAAGTACTTGCTCTTATGCTGAAAAATGTGTTAGAAAGTTTAGCATTGCTGAGCGGCAGGGTTCGTAAATATCATGATATTTTCGAAAACATAAAAAATATGTATTTTTATATATTTTGATATGTATCCGATATTTTTGATCTATATCCAATATTTTCAAAACAGTCAATTTACTACTGATAACAAATATTTTCAAACATAGTATAATTTAGAAATTAAAATGTATTGCACTTAACATGAAAACATAAACAATATGCTAAAAATGCATTTTTTTTTTTTTTTTTTTTTTTTTTTTTTTCGCACAGAACAAAATTGAAGATCAACTATTGAAAACAGAAGCAAATTTGCTTTAATACACTTAAAAAAAAAAAAAAAAAAAAAAACTATAGGATTCAGTACCAACTACCAGAAAATCAGAAATTTATAAAACAAAATTTTAAATACAAAATAGTTTTTTTTTTATTAATAAAAAAATTTACCATAAATGTAAGCGTATCTTATTTTGGTACTTTTTGGTTAGCCGGCACCAGTGTTATATATACATATATATATTACAGGGTTGTTCGATTTAAATCAGCTTGATTTAAATCTCTATTTAAATCATGATTTAAATCAAATGATTTTTTTTTTAAATCGTTGATTTAAATCAGTTTTTTTTTTTAACATTGATATTTACAGGTTAAATAAGAATCAAATTTATCATTTATGTTATAAGAAAAGTAATTATTCATTTCAGATTAAAAATTACCTTGTAATAACATTAAATAAAACTTTTATAAGTTCAAAATACTATTATTTTATGAAAGTAAATGCAATTATATTAAAAATATTATCAATCTTTAGTGTATGCCTCAAAAATATTGATAAATTCTCTCTCATTTTTAAATTGTTTTCTTTTTTAAATGATCAGTTCATTTTTGCAAGTTAAATGCTTAAGCTATAGTTGGTACCTTATTCATACGTCTGTCCAGGATTTGTGTCCTGTATTTGTGAAGTTTTTTTATTGAAAAATCTAATCACAATTTTGTGAATTTGAAATAAATCATTACATATAGATTATTGTTTATGTTTTTAACAGGATCATTTATTATATATATATATAAAAAAGAGTATATAATAGGTACTTTGTTGACTTCAACTGTTTTGTGATAAGTTAAATTTTATTTTAAAATAATTTGTGAAAGTTTAAGTCTCACAGAAAAGTTTAGGAAAAGGTGGCCCTGTTTTAAGATGAAAATTTGTGTGAAGTGTCCTGTCTAAATATTTTTAAAAATGTGAAAAGCCTTTTAAAGGACCCAAATTTTTCCTAAACAAATCCCTGTTATTTCTAAGCTAAGCAGTGATTCCTACTGTCAGTAAGCATGATTGATTGTTGAAATTGTCTATGCCTGACGAGATAACACTGACAATTGATAGTTTTAGGCTTTCAGTTATGTAATTATTTTTCATCTGGTAACTATTTTGTCAATTATTAGATTAGTATAGTATTGTGTGAATCAAAAGTTGAAACAATAATGTCATTTACCAATACTAGGTGCGGTTACAAAGAGCTTTTAGATTTTTTGATACATAAGAAAAATCGTTTGCAGAAAAAAAGATCCAATGTGGCTTTATTTTACAGAAAAAAAATACTATTTTTGGAAAAGGTGTATTAGCAATATGCAAATAGTGTAGTGATGAAATGATGGGGATTATGGCAAGAATGTAAAAAACAAATAAACTTGCAGTCTATGTGATAACATTCATGAATCTGAATCTGCAATGGAATACACATATACATTTAAAATTCTTTGTTACATTTATCATGTGTTTATATATTATTGGAGTAACACACTAATGAAAAATAAATAACTTTAAATTAACTAGAAATTTATACACAGAACATGCATAGATTTATGTATAACATTTTAAATTTAATAGTAGAATAATAAAAGTTTAAGTTTTAAGTGAATCTTTTAAATTTGTTTGCAACAATTTTTAATTTTTATTTAAAATATCTTGAATTCTTCTCTAGGAAATGTAATGAAATTAATAGAAACGTGTAAATCTATGCAGAAAAAATAAATAAATGCATGCACGTGCATAAATAAGTACACAAATAATATTAATAAAAAAAATCTGATTTAAATAAAAAAAAATCCGATTTAAATTAAAAAAATCTGATTTTTTTTATTTAAAAAAAAAAAAAAAATCGTGATTTTTAACAACCCTCCATGTACATCTACCTAATGTACACACACACACACACATATATATATACATACATATGTATATATATATATGTACATATATTTGTATATTTATGCATATAACACAGTTTAAACTCAACTAAACCAAAACTAGAAACGATTCTTTTTTAATGAAGTTGTATATAACTGATTATCTAAAATGTGTACTTTGAATTAAGTCCCATATAATTATTTCTACATTTAAAAATAAAAACTTCAAACATAATGCTTGGAAAATATATTTCTTTCCTCCTTTGTCTAAAAAAGTCACTGCCAGAGACAAAAGTTCCTTATCTACATAATTACACAGTCAATAACAGTTGAAAAATTAATTTACACTTGTTTTGATTGAAAATATCAAAAATATCTTGCGCAGTGATATTTGAAAATAAATAGCAAGCAATATGAAAATATCAAAAATCTTGGATATTTTGAAAATAAATATTGGATATATATATTAGGATATATATCATGATATACAGGTGTCCAGAAGATACAAGCTGCAAATTACTCAAGTTTATGCACCAACAGTAAGCTATACTGATGAAGAAGTTGAAAATTTCTATGAAGAAGTAGCTTCCATGCATCAAAAGGGAAATGCTACATAAAATTAATAATGGGAGACTGGAATACTAGAATTAGGGAAAAAGAGAAAGGTGAGTTATCAGTAGGAAATCACAGATATGGGTTGCGTAATGAAAGAGAAAACAGATTGATTGAGTTTGCAGAATGTGAACAGTTGTATATCATGAATTCATTTTTCAAGAAAAAGCCACAAAGAAAATGGACATGGCGTAGTGCAAATAGCTCAACAAGTGAAATCGACTACATCTTAAGGGTGTATTCCAATCCAAACTGCTTATTTTGCGATTTATTTTTAAATTCACTTTTGCTCTTAAACGCATCAAACTGCCAAATTCTCTTATTTAGAAAGTACATAATGTGCCGTGCTCGTCGATTTTTTGATAAATGCAGAAAATATTGTAAAATATGCTGTCAAAGTTGGCGTTTTGAACCGGATTTTCCGAAGCGGGAGATCTGGGGATGAAAAATAGGGTCGTACTGAGAAAATAATTGTTTATAAATCAAATTCTAATTAATTGAGCGAAAAATGAAATTACACGGCCTCTTATACATCTCTTCAGAAATCACTTCAGCAGGTTTCACATTTTTAATTTTAAAAATGAGTCTGAAAATGTCTCAGAAATTTTCGAGCTGTTGAGGGTGGAAAAATATTTTTTCGAATACACCCTTAACAAACAGAAAGCATCTTATTCAGGATTGCAGCGTTCTCAATAACTTCAATACAGGAAACGATCACAGGTTTGTTAGATGCAAACTGCTGTTGTGGAAAAAATGAAGCTTTTGCAACACTCAAAGAAATCAATTGATATAATAAATCTCCAGAAACATAAAGAAGAATTCCATTTGGAACTTAAAAACCGTTTCCAAGTACTCCAATCAACTTTAGAAGAAGAGCAAGATGTTACAGTAGTGAACAAGAAACTAAATAATATTCTACAAGATGTTGCAAAGAAGATAACCGCTGATGCACAAGAAAAGCAGACAAAGAAAATAACAGAAGAAACAAGAAGATTGATGAAGAAACACAGAGAATTTAAAATGAACAAAAACGATCCTAAATCAAGAGTTGAATACGCTGAATTGTGTAAAACGGTAAGAAAATGTGTTACAGAAGATATCAGAAAATTTAACTGTGATCTTGTCAATAAAGTTCTAGAAGATAACAAAAGTTTAAAATCAGCTAGGCGCAAACTATGTGTTGGAAGAAAAGGTATTTTTGCACTAAAGAGGGCAGATGGAACAATCACCAAAATCAATAAAAAAAATAGTACACATTGTCGAAAAATTCTATAACGATCTATATAAATGTGAAGATCAAACGGAAATCAACCAACGTGATCCATGAGAAAATTTAACAGAAACCGAAGCGATAATCCCAGTGACGACAGACGAAGTTTTACAAGCCATTAGATTTATGAAAAAAGCTAAATGCCCCGGCGAAGATGGAATTACAATCGACCTTATCAAAGAAGCAGGAGAAGAATTTGCAAAAATGCTATCCTTATTGTTTTCCAAATGTCTCCAGATGTACCAGAAGATTGGAATAATGCTGTGATGGTGCTACTTTACAAAAAAGGGAAGAGGGAAAACTTTAAAAACTACCGTCCGATCAGCTTACTATCAGTGATTTATAAAATTTTCACCAAAGTTTTAACGACAAAACTTGAATCAGTTCTGGACTCAGCTTAACCTAGAGAACAAGCAGGATTCCGAAGTGGATTCAGCACAATGGATCATATCCAAACAGTGAGCGAATTCATAGAAAAACATAAGGAATATAATTTACCTCTCTGCCTTGCCTTTATTGATTATGAAAAAGCATTTTATTCGGTCTACTCATCAGCAGAATCTCTCCAGGACATTGGTATAGACAAACCTTACATCAATATCATAAAGAAGATTTACAAAAAAAGCAACAGCAACCATCCGCTTGGACAAAGGAAAAGCAAAGATCAAGCTTGGAAGAGGGGTAAGACAAGGAGACACCATTTCGCCTAAGCTTTTTACTGCTGCCTTAGAAAATATTTTCAAGAAGTTGGATTGGGAAAACAAAGGGATTAGAATAAATGGGGAATATTTAAGTCATCTCCGATTCGCCGACCGCATTCTAATTTTCAGTAACAGTCCTGAAAAATTGGAAAATATGCTAAAAGATTTGACAGAAGCTAGCATTAATGTGGGATTAAAAATAAACTTGGAAATGACTAAGGTGATGTTCAATTCATTTGCATCAAAAAAGAAAATCGTCTGCAACAACACTGAAATTAAAGAAGTGCAAAGTTATGTGTACATTGGGCAGGAAATATCTTCGGATAATAGTATCATGAATGAAATCAATAGAAGAATAAGAAATGGATGGAGTGCTTTTGGGAAGAACAATATTATTCTGAAGAGTAGCATGCCCCTTTGTTTGAAAAAAAGGTGTTTAACCAATGTGTTTTGCCTGTGCTAACTTATGGAGCAGAAACATGGACGCTAACAAAACAAATGGTACAAAGATGACAAACAACATGGAGAAGTATGGAAAGGTCTATGCTAGGTATAACTAGAAGAGACAGAAAAAGAATAACCTGGATAAGAAGTCGGACGAAAGTTTTTGACATCATTGAAAGAATTAAACGGCTAAAATGGAAATGGACTGGGCACATTGCAAGAAGACAAGACAATAGATGGAGCACAAACACCCTTCAGTGGTATCCCAGAGATGTAAAACGGCCAAGAAGACGACCTCAAGTAAGATGGAGTGATGAAATCAGAAACGTAGCCGGTGTAAATTGGATGACTGAAGCACTAGACAGGAAACATTGGAAAAATCTGGGGGAGACTTACATCCAGCAGTGGATTGAAAGCGGTTGATGATGATGATATATCCATTGATATATATCAATGAACCCTGCTGAGCGAGAAAATATTTTTTTGAAAACTGCCTTAAGGAGCTTCTCCAGTCTCACAAAAAGACCCGCTTGCTAATTCTAATCAAATGGAAGAAATTTATTAAGATATCTCGTATGCATTTCAACATTTTTAAATGATTGTTTTTTTTCTTTTTCTTTTTTTTGCATTGGATAGCTGATATCAATCTGTACAAAGACTGTTTTTTACTTTTTCGATTTTGTTTGCAGATTTTTTTTTTTTTTTTTTTATGAGGATGCTTTTACTTTCGGGAAATGAAACTTTCGTAAATGAAAGTGTCCTAATAAAAAATAACTAAACAAAATCGAAAAAGTAAAAAATGTTGTTCGTACAGATTGATCTCAGCTATCGAAGGAAAAAAAAAAATCATTTAAAAA
This sequence comes from Maratus speciosus, assembly GCA_963932465.1. NCBI lineage: Eukaryota > Metazoa > Arthropoda > Arachnida > Araneae > Salticidae > Maratus > Maratus speciosus. The sequence continues at coordinate 587,994,208 of OZ010788.1, read as the reverse complement.
TATTGAAATTCAAACGAGATATCTTAATTAAATTTCTTCCATAGGATTAGCATTAGCGAGCAGGTCTTTTCGCTTGTCTGAAGTAGCCTCTTAAGTTAAAATTTTATTTGTCATGCTCTAAAAAATCAAGTGTAACTAAAATAAGTATTGCTTTGATATTAACTCCGTATATGACATTGAATTGTAATAAAATGTTTTTGAATAAAATCAGATTTTGGCTTTAATCACTTATTACATTTTAGGATTATCATACTCCTCTTACAAAATGCATCTATGTTACTTTTATTGTGATATTCAACATTTCTCAAATGAATCAGCTATTGGTTTTTAAGCAGCTATATATTTTAAGAATGTCAGATTATCTATTTTTTTCCCATGTACATTTTCATGCAGCGTGTGGCGAAACCCTGTGTTTTTTTTTGTTTTTTTTTAACAGCAAAACAGTGACTTTTTTTTTGTCAGTATATTTCGTTTTAAGCAGGTGTAATTGTTCATATTCTTTCTATTAAAAAATATATACATTTTCTTTAAAGATCGAATTCCATATATACAGATTTCACTTTCAAAGATTTTACGTTAGTTGTCATATTGAGGCGTTTAAAGTCACAGTTATATGAATTATGGGACTAAATTAGTCACATGAAGACATTCGCAAGGTAATGTTAAACCTATGGGAGCGTTCTTAACAAATATCTCACCACCATTTTGTTACTTTTAAATAATTTTTTTTCATAGGATACCTGGAGATCAATATCTAATGTTGTGCATTTGTACTTTTTCGGGTTTGGTTGCTTTTTTTTTTTTTTTTTTTTTAATATATTCAGACATTTTTATTTTCGGAAAACTGTTTGGAACCCGTTCTGAAATTTAAAGTATCCTGTTTGAGCTTTAAAGCAATTAATGCATAATCTTAAAGTTTTATATATTTTTACATGCTAAAATGATATAATCTCTTGTTATATTTATTGATATAAGTGGAAAAAAATTGACAATATGGTTTTAAACTAATCTTTTAAATATTTTTTATAAAACTAGTTATCTCAAATATTTTATTAACAGAATATAAATTTTACAAGATATAAATGCATAACATTAGTTAGTGAAATAATCTGGTGTCATTTTTATTGTAGCTATTTTATAAGGTAAAAGTATTTCTTATATAAAATATATTTATCTTTTGAGTCCCCCCCTTTGATATGGAAATATAATTCAATGTTTGCTATCTTTAAAACAGTAAAACATTAAAACATATGTTACCAATAAATAGTAAATAAAATATACCATTGTAGTGGGGAATAAAATATGTTTTTCGCAAATTTTCATACCCGGGTGATTTTCAAAAAAAGTGTCATGTTTTACTGTCCTTTCACATTTGCACAGAAAAATAGTTAAATATCATAATTTTAATTATTGCATTTTAACTATCATGTTTTTTAATGATAATTTACAGATATATTATTATTTATAAAAAAATTAACAAGTTGGAAATTGCTCGTCAAACGTGGCAAATGAGGTGCGTTCGTACTATAACTAGTTTTATAATTATGTTTTGCACCCCATATTGTACTGAATGTATATTTTTTTGCGCTTCATAAGTGCATAGTCTGTAACATCATTAAAATACACTTACAATAATTTTTTCCCCATTCTCCGTAATGTAACGGAAAACTTTTGACTGTTCCTGTAATTAAACTATACATTCGATTTTCATAAAATTTGAAATGGCTCGACAAAATTTTGCAGTAATTATATATTTAAAATTTCAGACCATTCGGAAGGCTGTAAAATCATTAAAATGCATTTGCAATATTTTTTTCCCATTGGCCATAATGTAACGGAAAACTTTTGGGTGTCCCTGTAATTAAACTATACATCCGATTTTCATAAAATTGGAAATGGCTCAACAAAATTTTGCAGCAATTATATATTAAAAATTTCAGATCATCCGGAAGGCTGTAAAATCATTAAAATGCATTTGGTATAATTTTTTCCCATTGGCCGTAATGTAACGGAAAACTTTTGGGTGTCCCTGTAATTAAACTATACATCCGATTTTCATAAAATTGGAAACGGCTCGACAAAATTTTGCAGCAATTATATATTAAAAATTTCAGACCATTCGGAAGTCTGTAACATCATTAAAATTCACTTGCAATAATTTTCCCCATTGGCCGTAATGTAAAGACAAACTTTTGACTGTCCCTGTAATTAAACTATACATCCGATTTTCATAAAATTGGAAATGGCTCGACAAAATTTTGCAGCAATTATATATTAAAAATTTCAGATCATTCGGTCGGGTAGTTTTTGCTCTGTTATATGCGGACGGACAGACAGACGGACTGAACGACGACTATAGGTGCTACGTATTTATATAATTACGAACGCACCTAAAAATAAGAAATATATTCTTTTGTAGTCAAAATGTCATTACCGTAGGGTGTCCCAACAAGCCATTTATTAGATAAAGATTTGACAAAGTTCTATTTAAAACAGATGGTTATAATTTTTTTATACATTTTTATTTATTAAGATGTTACTAATTAAAAAAATATTTATTTTCATTAATTAAACTTATCTATAATTCTTAATTTTTTAAAACCGTGTCCCAAGAAAGAGTGTCATTGCCATGCTTCTGACAAAAATTTCCTCTGGATATTTTTAGAGGACAGCACATGCCTTTTTATAAAGGCAAAAGTACTCCTTAAAAGTCAACTTGTTATCAGGTTTAGATGAATAGAGTAAATAGTTTTATAGTTTCAATAAAACAAGCAAAGACTTTGAATGTTTTGTGAGTATTCTTTTGTAAGTCATTACCGTACCCAATTCTAATTGATAATTAAATGAACTTTTATTTTTTAATCTTATTATATGAGAAATAGAAAATCATTATATGGGCCAGAAGATATAATGGCTGCTACTTATGCCTGGAGAAAAATAAAAATATTTTGCGTAATTTGTCATTACCGTAGCTGCTGTCATTACCGTGCTCACTTATGTCATTATATCAAGTGCATTAAAATTTAAAAATTAGTTTTAAAATGTTAAATTAGTAGTTTGGTCTCTGCTGATGCTTGTATATTAATGTTTATGAGGTAAGGTAATTATTTACAAACAGTTAAAACTTTCTAACTATTTCTAAAAATTTGATTTTGTTATTCCAAAGCACATGGACAGATTTTGAAAATGACCCACCTATTCCATTGATACTTGGAAAAAATATGTATGCATTATAAAAATTATTAAAATTATAAAATTTATTAAAATTAAGCAAGAAATCTTTTTTAATTGAAACTATCGTGTCAATAAGTTACTATATATTGAAAAATTCTTTTAAACAATGCTTTGAAGTTAACATTGTATACACTTGTCTAAATATGAAATTTGTCTCATTCATCTACACTCTGCCCTACTTTTAAATTTATATAAATTTATTGAATATAAAATGTCTGTTGAGATGAAAATAAAGACGTGAGTGTGCAAATAATAGATAATTTACTGCTACCAATTTTTAGAAGTCGCCATACGCAATTAAATCCGTGGGGAACATTTGAATAATCGCTGCAAAACTATGCTTTTCACGGTTAGAAAATTGAAAAATTGTCCCATTTTTCAAATAGCGTACTGCGCTTGCTATTGAGTGTATAAAAAAAGTTGTGAATATGAAAGTTGTAGAGGATTTTATCCTCTTTTATATTGTAATTGACAAATAATATGCTAAGGCAACGAGTCTCGAAATATTATCAAAAAATTTCCCAAAATTTTGTTGTTTTTCGGCCACAGAAAATTTAGCCTTAAGAAATTTTGTTAGAAAACTCGTTAAAATCGTATCGTATCGTATCATAGAATTCGTAGATGGCGGAACTCATATATACAGCTAACTCGACATCAAAGAAAACGCGAAAAGCCGCCTTTTAATAACTCAGCAGATATATGTCTTATTGTTCTGAATTTTCTAGAACAGTCTTATATCTGCAGTCTAATCGTATACTGAAATTTTTGCATTTCTACGTGCAGTATATTTTGAGATCTAAATAGCCATTTTTAAAGTGAAAACGTTGGTATAATATCGAGGAAGTTCCTAATTTGAAAATCTCGAAAACGGTTCTAACGATTATTTTTAAATTGATACATAATATAAATGTGATTAAGGCGAGGTGAATAACACTTTTCTTTTTTCTGGGAAAACTCTCGTTCGTTAAATAATTCGATTTTTTTTTTCTCTCGAAAATGACACGGGCGATTTTTTAAAAATCAAATAAATATGTTTCAGATGAACCAAATAACAATTTACTTGTTTCCAGCAAGACTCTTGTTCGTTTTATAATGCGCATGAAAAATCGGACTATATTTCTTCGCCATTCTATGGAAATTTCACCGAAAATGCATGACACTGTATTCATACACACGCTTTCTTTTTAACCACTTTTGGGGAGAAAAATTTTGTCTTCCCACTGGCTGAGTGGCTAAAGGCCATCGTTTGCTGACCTTAAGATAGGCAGTTCGATACTCTCTCGTACGTGTTTTCACATGTGAATGTTTTTTTTTTTAAAGTCTGCTAGTTGACCATTATTCTCAGTTCCTTTGTAATTTTTTAAATTGCTATTAAGTTAAATAAAATTACAATTATAATGACGCCAATTTGATGATGATTATTTCTTGGCAATTTTTCAACAATAAAAATATTACCATAAATTTTATAAATATATTTAATTTCAATCACTTTACAAAAAATATACATTAATAATTATTATTTGAATATAAATCGCACGATCAGAAACGTAAAAAAATAATTCATTTCAGCTCTTCTTTTTATAATATCATTTTTTATTATGACGGCCAATCAATATATAATCACTGACATCCATAATATTATTATTATTATAATTATTATTTTCCTTGCATAAAAGCTATTGTGATGTAATAATTCTTTTATAATAAATAATTTAGTTGAAATGTTTTATTTATAAATATCAATGAAGTTTGATAATCCCGAGACAATTCTTTGCAATATTTACAGTTTACATAATAAGCATATCAGAATTCTGGTGTCGCCATCTTTTGACGCAATTGCGTAGTATTATAGAGAAACGTTTGATAAAAATGTTGAAGTAGACAGTTTTTAAATCGAAGAATTATTTTAAGAGATACTTAATGTTAAATCTGGATAAAATTGTCTCATTAAAAAAGTCTCATAGGAAAAAAAAAATATACATGGGAATTTAATCATTTTCATTCAATTTAATCATTCAATAGAAACTCGAAGTTTGCAGAGTGCATTTATTATTCTTAACTTGCCTAATTTTTTGACGGTTTATTTCAATTTTAAATTAAAATTTTCAGAATTTCCAGAGATATTTTGTACATATTTTAGAAAAGGTTCTTTTAAATTGTTGCCAAATGTTAAAACAGCGCAAAGAATAATATATCCTTTAAATTAAAAATTTATTCACACGTGACTATTATAAACAGAAAAAAATCCTTTTAAATTAGAATTAAATGATAACGTGTTAAAAGCAGGAAAATATTAAACATTACGTCATAAAAATTGTTTTTACACATGCTTACTTAAAATGAAAGAAAATTATAAAATAATCAATTATTTTCAAATTAGAATTAAATGATTACGCATTAAAAGAAGGAAAACATTGAAAATTACGTCATAAAAATTATATTTACACGTGAATATTAAAAGAAAAGGAAAATTTTTAAATAATAAATTCATTGATATGTGTTAAAAGTCGTAAATGGAGGAAATTACGTCATATTGGCCAAAGTGGCCAAAACAGTTTACAAAACACATTGCAAAACATATTGCAAAACAGTGTAAATTAAAAAATATATTTATATGAGAGATTTATTTCAAATTTCGAGATGATATTTTTAACTATAGTTAATAATTTTAAGGTAGCGCAAATAATAATATTATCTTTCTAATAATAAAAATATTTTCAGTTGAATGTTACAAAGAGAAAGGAAAGTTTGGTGAAAATTATGTCAGATTTAAAACGTTACATTTAAAATCTCTTATTTAAAATCATTTTCTTATAGCGTTGTTAAAAAATACCATAAAGCAAAGACTCTGTTGACTTAGTTCCTTTTATATTTGGTAATTTTCAAATGTTTAACTAATCTTATTTAATCAAGCAGGGAAACAGCAACTAACATCAGCTGATTCGGTTTTGAAATCCCCCAGTAAAAGGGAAACCCGTTTACAGTAAGATCGCCATTGATTTTTTAATTATACAGAGCAGCCTCGATTATCCGAGCTAATTGGGACTGTTAGTAAATCGGAATCGGAAATCTCGGTTAATAGAAACTGTGTGTAAAAACTCGCCGTGCTTGCGAATTTAACATCTCTTTCAAAAAAATATATAGAACGTTTTTTAAATAATAAAAGTAAATATATGTAAAGTTCTGTTTCACAGCTTAACAAATTTAAAAAGAAAATCAACTACCAGTAGTAAATTTTAAAATGCAACTTGAAAAATTTACGAAAGTTCACACAGCCACTGGAAACAAAGCATTGTTCGCTATTGACTTCTCAGGGTCCAATGTTTCTTTGGAGTTGAGGGCTTTTGGGGGCAGAAGGGCCTGTATAGCACGGACAGTGAGCTAAAGAGTGTGGTTATTTTTAAGGCTCATTCAAAAGGAAAAAAAAAATCAGACTTTGTTATCGGCTCGGTTAACAGAAACCTCGATTAATCGAAGCTCGGTTAATCCAGGTTCTACTATAATTCAATCTTCCGTAATCTTTTTAAAGCAGATCAAATTAATGGACTTTAGCACAAAGTCACATAGCTGATAACTGCCATGCTTGTTGGCCACCTTTTTTTCAAAAAGTTTGCTTCACCTTATTCAATTAATGAGATATCTCCGATAAAATAAGTCACATTTTCCCGTTCTAAAATACTGGTATCCAAAAATCGTAGCATGTAACTGACACTACAAGTACTCATGGAACTAGACTATTTTAAGTCTGATTTTTGTTATAGACTATATAAAATTATTAAAAATATATATTATGATAGGAACTAGCGGGCTTCGTCCGCTATTTACGTTACGGATAAAAAAATCATGTTTTTTTTTAGGGAAAAAGAAATAAAAACCTATTTGACGATAGGTTTATAAAGACACATTTTGTATTTGTTATATTTCCGGGGATGAGGAGGGGGGGGGGGCTATTTTGATTAAATATCGCAATTAGTCTACATGGCAGATATAATTATGATAGACACTAGCGGGCTTCGCCCCTCTATGGCGCCTTATGGGTCCAGCTTCCATAACTCAGAAACTACCTTTCGGACATCAATGCAACAGATTCCAAACGTTATAATTAACTTAATAATCACCCTATATAGCATTAAAGTAAATTTATGAGTACTGCATACTATTTTTTTATCGTAATTTCTGAAGAGAAAAAATTATTTCGGTTCCATTCTTAGGTACTGGTCTGAAAATTTTTGAAAAAGGGGGGAAGGAGGGGACATGAGACTGCTGTTTGTCAAACAACACAACGGGATCTGGCTTATTCAACTTGGTTTTTGATGACTTCAATTGGAAGGTGGTTTGTTTAAAAGAGTGCGTTCCCTGCCCCATGAAAATTGGAACTATTGGTGCTACATCTATGTAAGGATTTAATAATTATAAATTAACATTTTGGATTTATTAATTTAAGGATAAAGTGTTTTTAAAGGAATATCAAATGAAACCCTCTGTGCGATCTGCGATTATACTTACCCAGTTGTTTTTATATACAAACTGCTATAAGGAAAATTGTAATAAAATAGTAAAAATTAAATCTGCATTAAATTCCATATGTATCTTTTTTTTAATCATTTTATCACTAACCTCAAAAAAGTAATGATATCAATGCAAAAACCCTTGACGGGTTAAAAGTTTCTGACGCAGCACTTTATCTTATGCTCTAAGAATTTTAAATATGGAACTTAAAAATACTGATATCAAATTTTGAGTGACGTTATGCTATTTCTTAAAAAATATATTTGTATTTATTTCACCATTTTATTTTTGTTTTATTTATAATCGCATGTGCAAAAGTTATGTTCAACATGAAAAGCTGCATAAAATTTTATTCGCTGTTGCTTTATCATTTACATCTCTCATAAATTCAAAATATGTGTTTTAAAAGATATGATATAAAATTTAAGTGACGCCTTGATGTGACTTTAAAAGGTTTGTTTTTTTAAAATTCAATTTAAATTATTTTTGACTTGGTTAAAATATTTTTTTTACATCTACACAATACTTTTAATTTTCCAATTCACTGTTAAATATATCACTTTCATTGAATCTATACTATGCATTGAAATGTATTTATTTCAATAAATTGATTTATCTTTTGTGTCACGCTATTCAAAATTGTGAGTAAGATTTATGTAAATGGTTTCTTTGCGCCAATGTGTCCAAACTACATGAAATGTAAGAAAAAGGATAGTTTGACGCAAATAAACCATTTACATAAATCTTACTCACAATTTTGAATAGCGTGACACAAAAGATAAATCAATTTATTGAAATAAATACATTTCAATGCATAGTATAGATTCAATGAAAGTGATATATTTAACAGTGAATTGGAAAATTAAAAGTATTGTGTAGATGTAAAAAAAATATTTTAACCAAGTCAAAAATAATTTAAATTGAATTTTAAAAAACAAACCTTTTAAAGTCACTTCAAGGCGTCACTTAAATTTTATATCATATCTTTTAAAACACATATTTTGAATTTATGAGAGATGTAAATGATAAAGCAACAGCGAATAAAATTTTATGCAGCTTTTCATGTTGAACATAACTTTTGCACATGCGATTATAAATAAAACAAAAATAAAATGGTGAAATAAATACAAATATATTTTTTAAGAAATAGCATAACGTCACTCAAAATTTGATATCAGTATTTTTAAGTTCCATATTTAAAATTCTTAGAGCATAAGATAAAGTGCTGCGTCAGAAACTTTTAACCCGTCAAGGGTTTTTGCATTGATATAATTTACCTCTCTGCCTTGCCTTTATTGATTATGAAAAAGCATTTGATTCGGCCTACTCATCAGCAGAACCTCTCCAGGACATTGGTATAGCCAAACCTTACATCAATATCATAAAGAAGATTTACAAAAAAGCAACAGCAACCATCCGCTTGGACAAAGGAAAAGCAAAGATCAAGCTTGGAAGAGGGGTAAGACAAGGAGACACCATTTCGCCCAAGCTTTTTACTGCTATCTTAGAAAATATTTTCAAGAAGCTGGATTGGGAAAACAAAGGGATTAGAATAAATGGGGAATATTTAAGTCATCTCCGATTCGCTGACGACATTTTAATTTTCAGTAACAGTCCTGAAAAATTGGAAAATATGCCAAAAGATTTGGCAGAAGCTAGCATTAATGTGGGATTAAAAATAAACTTGGAAATGACTAAGGTGATGTTCAATTCATTTGCATCAAAAAAGAAAATCGTCTACAACAACACTGAAATTAAAGAAGTGCAAAGTTATGTGTACCTTGGGCAGGAAATATCATCGGATAATAGTATCATGAATGAAATCAATAGAAGAATAAGAAATGGATGGAGTGCTTTTGGGAAGAACAATATTATTCTGAAGAGTAGCATGCCCCTTTGTTTGAAAAGAAAGGTATTTAACCAATGTGTTTTGCCTGTGCTAACTTATGGAGCAGAAACATGGACGCTAACAAAACAAATGGTACAAAGATTACAAACAACACGGAGAAGTATGGAAAGATCTATGCTAGGTATAACTAGAAGAGACAGAAAAAGAATAACCTGGATAAGAAGTCGGACGAAAGTTTTTGACATCATTGAAAGAATTAAACGGCTAAAATGGAAATGGACTGGGCACATTGCAAGAAGACAAGACAATAGATGGAGCACAAACACCCTTCAGTGGTATCCCAGAGATGTAAAACGGCCAAGAAGACGACCTCAAGTAAGATGGAGTGATGAAATCAGAAACGTAGTCGGTGTAAATTGGATGACTGAAGCACTAGACAGGAAACATTGGAAAAATCTGGGGGATACTTACATCCAGCAGTGAATTGAAAGCGGTTGATGATGATGATATATCCATTGATATATATCAATGAACCCTGCTGAGCGAGAAAATATTTTTTTGAAAACTGCCTTAAGGAGCTTCTTCAGTCTCACAAAAAGACCCGCTTGCTAATTCTAATCAAATGGAAGAAATTTATTAAGATATCTCGTATGCATTTCAACATTTTTAAATGATTGTTTTTTTTTTTTTTTTTTTTTTTTTTTTTTTGCATTGGATAGCTGATATCAATCTGTACAAAGACTGCTTTTTACTTTTTCGATTTTGTTTGCAGATTTTTTTTTTTTATGAGGATGCTTTTACTTTCGGGAAATGAAACTTTCGTAAATGAAAGTGTCCTAATAAAAAATAACTAAACAAAATCGAAAAAGTAAAAAATGATGTTCGTACAGATTGATCTCAGCTATCGAATGAAAAAAAAAATCATTTAAAAATATTGAAATTCAAACGAGATATCTTAATTAAATTTCTTCCATAGGATTAGCATTAGCGAGCAGGTCTTTTCGCTTGTCTGAAGTAGCCTCTTAAGTTAAAATTTTATTTGTCATGCTCTAAAAAATCAAGTGTAACTAAAATAAGTATTGTTTTGATATTAACTCCGTATATGACATTGAATTGTAATAAAATGTTTTTGAATAAAATCAGATTTTGGCTTTAATCACTTATTACATTTTAGGATTATCATACTCCTCTTACAAAATGCATCTATGTTACTTTTATTGTGATATTCAACATTTCTCAAATGAATCAGCTATTGGTTTTTAAGCAGCTATATATTTTAAGAATGTCAGATCATCTATTTTTTTCCCATGTACATTTTCATGCAGAGTGTGGCGAAACCCTGTGTGTTTTTTACAGCAAAACAGTGACCTTTTTTTTTTTTTTTTTTTTGACAGTATATTTCGTTTTAAACAGGTTTCCATCTTAGCAGGTATAATTGTTCATATTCTTTCTATTAAAAAATATATACTTTTTCTTAAAGATCGAATTCCATATATATAGATTTCACTTTCAAAGATTTTACGGTAGTTGTCATATTGAGGGGTTTAAAGTCACAGTTATATGAATTATGGGACTAAATTAGTCACATGAAGACATTCGCAAGGTAATATTAAACCTATGGGAGCGTTCTTAACAAATATCTCAACATCATTTTGTTACTTTTAAATAATTTTTTTTTTTTCATGGGATACCTGAGATCAATATCTAATGTTGTGCATTTGTACTTTTTCGGGTTTGGTTGCTTTCTTTCTTTCTTTCTTTTCTTTTTTTTTTTTAATATATTCAGACACTTTTATTTTCGGAAAACTGTTTGGAACCCGTTCTGAAATTTAAAGTATCCTGTTTGAGCTTTAAAGCAATTAATGCATAATCTTAAAGTTTTATATATTTTTACATGCTAAAATGATATAATCTCTTGTTATATTTATTGATATAAGTGGAAAAAAATTGACAATATGGTTTTAAACTAATCTTTTAAATATTTTTTATAAAACTAGTTATCTCAAATATTTTATTAACAGAATATAAATTTTACAAGATATAAATGCATAACATTAGTTAGTGAAATAATCTGGTGTCATTTTTATTGTAGCTATTTTATAAGGTAAAAGTATTTCTTATATAAAAGATATTTATCTTTTGAGTCCCCCCTTTTATATGGAAATACAATTCAATGTTTGCTATCTTTAAAACAGTAAAACTTTAAAACATATGTTACCAATAAATGGTAAATAAAATATACCATTGTAGTGGGGAATAAGATATGTTTTTCGCAAATTTTCATACCCGGGTGATTTTCAAAAAAAGTGTCATGTTTTACTGTCCTTTCACATTTGCACAGAAAAATAGTTAAATATCATAATTTTAATTATTGCATTTTAACTATCATGTTTTTTAATGATAATTTACAGATATATTATTATTTTTAAAAAAATTAAAAATAAGAAATATATTCTTTTGTAGTCAAAATGTCATTACCATAGGTTGTCCCAACAAGCCATTTATTAGGTAAAGATTTGACAAAGTTCTATTTAAAACAGATGGTTATAATTTTTTATACATTTTTATTTATTAAGATGTTACTAATTAAAAAAATATTTATTTTCATTAATTAAATTTATCTATAATTCTTAAATTTTTTAAACCGTGTCCCAAGAAAGAGTGTCATTGCCATGCTTCTGACAAAAATTTCCTCTGGATATTTTTAGAGGACAGCACATGCCTTTTTATAAAGGCAAAAGTACTCCTTAAGGGTGTATTCCAATCCAAACTGCTTATTTTGCGATTTATTTTTAAATTCACTTTTGCTCTTAAACGCATCAAACTGCCAAATTCTCTTATTTAGAAAGTACATAATGTGCCGTGCTCGTCGATTTTTTGATAAATGCAGAAAATATTGTAAAATATGCTGTCAAAGTTGGCGTTTTGAACCGGATTTTCCGAAGCGGGAGATCTGGGGATGAAAAATAGGGTCGTACTGAGAAAATAATTGTTTATAAATCAAATTCTAATTAATTGAGCGAAAAATGAAATTACACGGCCTCTTATACATCTCTTCAGAAATCACTTCAGCAGGTTTCACGTTTTTAATTTTAAAAATGAGTCTGAAAATGTCTCAGAAATTTTCGAGCTGTTGAGGGTGGAAAAATATTTTTTCGAATACACCCTTAAAAGTCAACTTGTTATCAGGTTTAGGTGAATAGAGTAAATAGTTTTATAGTTTCAATAAAACAAGCAAAGACTTTGAATGTTTTGTGAGTATTCTTTTGTAAGTCATTACCGTACCCAATTAATTCTAATTGATAATTAAATGAACTTATATTTCTTAATCTGCTTTTATTATATGAGAAATAGAAAATCATTATATGGGGCAGAAGATATAATGGCTGCCACTTATGCCTGGGGAAAAATAAAAATATTTTGCGTAATTTGTCATTACCGTAGCTGCTGTCATTACCGTGCTCACTTATGTCATTATACCAAGTGCATTAAAATTTAAAAATTATTTTTAAAATGTTAAATTAATAGTTTGGTCTCTGCTGATGCTTGTATATTAATGTTTATGAGGTAAGGTAATTATTTACAAACAGTTAAAACTTTCTAACTATTTCTAAAAATTTGATTTTGTTATTCCAAAGCACATGGACAGATTTTGAAAATGACCCACCTATTCCATTGATACTTGGAAAAATATGTATGCATTATAAAAATTATTAAAATTATAAAATTTATTAAAATTAAGCAAGAAATCTTTTTTAATTGAAACTATCGTGTCAATAAGTTACTATATATTGAAAAATTCTTTTAAACAATGCTTTGAAGTTAACATTGTATACACTTGTCTAAATATGAAAATTGTCTCATTCATCTACACTCTGCCCTACTTTTAAAATTATATAAATTTATTGAATATAAAATGTCTGTTGAGATGAAAATAAAGACGTGAGTGTGCAAATAATAGATAATTTAATGCTACCAATTTTTAGAAGTCGCCATACACAATTAAATCCGTGGGGAACATTTGAATAATCGCTGCAAAACTACGCTTTTCACGGTTAGAAAATTGAAAAATTGTCCCATTTTTGAAATAGCGTACTGCGCTTGCTGTTGAGTGTATAAAAAAGTTGTGGGTATGAAAGTTGTAGAGGATTTTATCCTCTTTTATATTGTAATTGACAAATAATATGCTAAGGCAACGAGTCTCGAGATATTTCCAAAAAATCAAAAAATGTCCCAAAATTTTGTTGTTTTTCGGCCGCAGAAAATTTAGCCTTAAGAAATTTTGTTAGAAAACTTGGTTTTTCCATATTGGCATCATTATAAACAATTTAGAAAAAAAAATCTTCTACCCGACCTTTTGCAAGGTAAAATGTACATTTCCCCTGGACTATATAATGTCTTAAAAAAAACTTTGAAACTCCCTTTTTTCATTGGTATAAAGATTGTTCATTTTGGATTTGTACTTTAATAAATACAATTTTTTGAAAATGGGTCCATCATTTAGAATAACCCTGTACTGCAATCCTTTTTAGTTTATGGAGATTTTAGAAGGTAATTCTAAATATTCCTGTATCGAATTTTCATTCTAAATATTTTATTGTTATAGAAGTTAACTCCTCCACCTTCGTTATATGTGTATAAGATGAGTAAAATCCTTGAATTTAGACACCACTATTTTCGAACAGAATTTTTCGTCTCATTAAATCAGAGTTTCAAATATTAATATAAAAATTTTTATTCGGAAAAAGTGGTACTAAAAAATTAAAAGAAGTATACTTGATGTTCATTATCAAGGGGTTCCTTTTTTAACTTCTTTATTTTATATATGTATTTTTTGAAAAGAAAAATAACTAACAAATTTGGAAAATGCTATTAACCCTCTCAAGGAAGGTGGTATGTTTATGAAACCACTTAATTCCCAAACGCTACAATGGCACCAGAATTTTTGCAATTTTCTTTCCATTTAATATGTATGTTAACTATAGCTTTTTTCTTATTTACAAATAAATTTGTTCGTAAATTCCGGCGTCATTAATTTATTTCAATATTTTAGCAATGAAAGTGTTTTGTCCCTGAAAGGGTTAATATGACCTAAAAATGTTTGGTTCATTCATTTTTTTTTTTTTTTTTTTTTTTTTTCAAATATTCTCTCTGTGCAATACCAGGCATTCGGCTCAACTATTGGAGCTCTAAGTGAAGAAAGTTGTTGAATGAAATTTTTAAAAGTATATTTCAAGAAGTAATATATATTTTTGTGTTAAAAAAATATTATTCCAAGAACCTATAATCAGCACTGTATCTGTGAATGTAAACAAACACAACACAATTTTAATAACTGACTCTGTTGTATTTGTATTACAGACGATATTTAAAGTGTAACACTTTTAGTTTTAATTTCTTCCAATAGATGGTAGCACTAAACGTTTCATGCATTTCTAAAGCAATTTTTGGAGCAAATAACACAGAAAATAGAACTGAACTATAATATAATTATCTTATAATGATATGTGGCAATAATTTTTTTTCCTGTACATTTTTAACATTCTTTACTATTACAACCAGGGCAGACGCAACATCGCACGCGGCTTTGGCAAAGCAATTATTAGTGGTGCCCAACTTATACTGCAATATTGGACTAATAAAATTTACTTTTAAGTTGAATATATCATAGAAGACATTTTGTCGAATATTTAAAAATATATTTGTCGGATTCTTCTGGAACTTCAGGATTATAAAGAATATGTTTGACCTCATATTTATCAACGTCGATTTGATAAGGAGGACAATTAGGGGCCAACAAAAAAAATAAAAGAAAAATACTAATATTTGGCTAATTACCTTGAAAATTAAAATGCACGCTATCGCTGCAAAATACAAATATGTGGATACCGTACAACATGTTTACTGATTTGTGTAAGAATAGCACGTATATTCATGGAAATATAGCGATTTTTTTTTAAAGTTCAAAAAATTCTTGCATGTTTTTAGCTTATATCATGCAAAGTTTTCAACCAAATTTTACGCCAGTTTCAGAAAAATTAGCAAAATGTAGTAGAAACAGTATAGCAAAATCGGAATATAAATATATTAAATATTTTATTAAATATGATCAATTGTATGAAATAATTTTTATTTGTGCATGCGCGAACGATCAAGGGCGGATCTGGAGAGTCCTCAAGGGGGGGGGGGGCGATTTTAGAAATTTTGAGACTCCAATCTGATGCGCGGGTCGGGACTAATTTTTTTCACTGCGGGTCGGTTTGGGTCCGGTTGAATTCTACTTTTTGCTGCGGGTCGGGTTTGGGTCCGGTTGACTTCTACTTTTTGCTGCGGGTCGGGTTAACTTCTACTTTTTTGCTGCGAGTCGGGTTTGGGCCCGGTTGACTTCTAGTTTTCTGCTGCAGGTCGGGTTGACTTCTACTATTTTCTGTGGGTCGCGTTTGGGTCCGGTTGACTTCTACTTTTTGCTGCGGGTCGGGTTAACTTCTACTTTTTTGCTGCGGGTTGGGTTTGGGCCCAGTTGACTTCCATTTTTCTGCTGCGGGTTTGGGTTGAGTTCTACTTTTTAGCTGCGCCTAGCGCTCTGGGTTTGGGGTAGATTGACATACATTATTTCGGGATTGAGTTTCAGACTGGGTTTTCACTATTGCGAGAAGGGTTCGGGTTGACCCGATTTTTGAAAAGAAAGTCTAAATATTTTTGAAGATAAACACAATATACAGTAAAAGCTCCATAACGGACACGTCCAAATAATTATTTAGGAATACTTTTTAATCTTCAGGATTATGTAAAAAATACTAATTTGGTATAATTTAATCGGTATAATTGCTTGTCTCTTCATATCTAAGATCAGTTGTAATTCAGTAAAGAATGCTTTGAAACTTATCAAAAAACATAACGGATGTCCCAAAATGGACTGACTGATTTTAAAATTCAATAACTTGCAAATGGTGGCAGCCATTAAAAAAAAATCTTGCAGGACGGTTATGTAAGATGTCAGGAGATTTTTTGCTGAAATTCTTGATTTTACTTTACAATAGCAGCGATAGATGGCGCTGCAATCAATAGTCGTTAAATCGGGGCCCAATTTCTGGCCTTCCTCTTCCGGTCACAGATTTAGCGTCTATTGCTTGCAGCGCCTCTATCGTTGCTATTTTAAACTAAAATCAAGAATCGCAGTAAAAAAAACTCCTGATTAGGGGTGATTCCCGGTAAAAGAAAAAAAAAAAATTCTGAAATTCAAAGCAAATTTTCTGAAAGGTTACAGTAGAAAGGGGGGGGGGGGGGGGGTTAATCCTGGCACTAATTATTTTTGTTGCAGGTCGGGTTAACTGTTTTCGATTCGAGTCGATTTTAGGCTGGGTCGCTGAGTGCAGATTCCTGCGCAAGCTGGGATTTGTGTTAACCCGTTTCTTCAAAAGTTAGTTCAGTATATTATTTCAGATGAAAAACTATATCTATAATAATAAACATAGATATATGTATGTGTGCTGTTTTCTAAAGAGACCGCTGTATTTTTTCCACGACTCTTTGGTGAAATTTTCATTTCTTCCACGACTCTTTGACAAAATGCGCGTTTTCCTCTACTCTTTTACAAAACTCGCGTTTTTCAGCAATCCTTTGACGAAATTCGAGTTTTATTCGCGATCCTTTGACGAAATTTGAGTTTTTTCGCGACTCTTTGACCAAATTCACGTTTCTTTCGCTACCCTTTGATGAAATTCGCGTTTCTTTCGCGACCATTTGATGAAATTCGCGTTTCTTTAGCGATTCATTGATAAAAATTGCATTTTTTCGCAAACCTTTGACGAAATTCGTGTTTTTTCGCGGCTATTTGTCAAAATTCCCGTTTTCTGCCGCGATATCCTTTGACGAAATTTGAGTTTTTTCCGCTGCCCTTTGACGAAACTGACTTTTTTCGCGATCATTTGAAGAATTTCGCGTTTTTTCAGCGGCCCTTTGACCAAATTCGCGCTTTTCGGCGTCCTTTTGACCAAATTCGCGTTTTATTCGTGATCCTTTGGAGAAATTGAAGTTATTTTTAGATTGACGAAATAGATTTTTTATGACGACCATTTGTCAAAATTCGCGATTACTTTTATGTCCGAATTTAAGCATTGATGATTTTTTTTTTAATTTTCTGAACCGAACGCCTTAACCCTCTCGCCGCGTATTTATTTATTTTTTTAAAAAAGCAAAATAGCTCCAAAAATTGCGCATTTATTTTGTTACATATTTCAAATCTTCATATATTTTAGAGTTAAAATATGCCCGAAACCTTTGTGAAAGAGTTTTTTTTTTTAAAAAATAGAATTAGATCATGAAAAAAAGATTTGCTGCGGAAATCGCGGGTTGTGCAAATTTGCTACGTTTACGTTAGCCGTGGAAATCGCGAGATGCGCAGCGAGAGGGTAAAATTTTTGGAAAATCCGGAACATAATCACCACTGCTCTTGACTTCTTACATATCTCTCCTGCAAGTAATTGTTTTAATAGCTGCCACCATTTCATAGGCGTAACCAGCCTTTTGAACGGGGGGGTGCCCAGACTTCATAACCTGAACATGTTGGATACAAACAATATCTTATATGGTAAAACCTGTAAAAACGGAACCTCAAAAACCGGTCGAATTTCCGTTTTAGACAGGTTTTCATCTTAGAAGGTATAGTTATGTGGTATTTCTTTTAAAGAGGGCTCAAACGCAATTTTTGTTTGCGTGAGAAGGGGTTCAAAGCATCAAAACTAAATCTAATGGTAAAAAAAAAAAAAA
Source organism: Maratus speciosus (assembly GCA_963932465.1). Lineage (NCBI taxonomy): Eukaryota > Metazoa > Arthropoda > Arachnida > Araneae > Salticidae > Maratus > Maratus speciosus. Next base: position 587,975,847 of record OZ010788.1, on the reverse strand, counting down.
AATGTAAATCTTGCAGCACTGACATAAGACAGTGACTAAGAGTGGTCACAAGTGTAAAATCTTTTGGCACCCTAACTTCTTATAAAGATTAAAAAAGGCCTTTAATCATGCTGGAAACTTCTATACACTGCATGAGATCTAAAATTATCTCAGTCAAAGTCTTGTAGATGAAATTTTGCGGGATGATAAACCTCAGATAAAACACGCGGTACACCAATACATACGCACGAAAGTTTTTCAGAATGTGACTCCACGACTTCTTAGGGATCGCCGGAAGGACCAAAGAACTTTTGGAGGAATGTCTATATAAATAATTATCTTATTATTATAAATAATTATAATATTCATTAACACCGTAATTTCATGCCTATAATCCGCGTATCAAACAATTTGATCCATAAATTTTATTTCATTATTGAAGTTAAATATTTATCGCGATTTAACAAGTTACGTTTTATGAAACAAGATTTCTGGGTCCGAACACAATTCTTTGATCCGTGGATTATAAGCCGGAAATTACAGTAATTCATGTTTTTACATCAGAATGTGTCTAATATATTAAGTAAAGCAGGTCATGATAATATACACTAAATTTTATCAAGATGATAAAAATTATATTATCATGATGTGACTGTAATAATAAATATAGGTGCTTGTCTGTCTCTGTGTACGCGCGAGCGCTGAACTGTGTAAAAACATTGCAGCCCGCACAGCCGTATGATTTGACAAGACCTGTATGCCTGAAGTCATGCATATCGAAGACAATTTCTGGAATTTTTCATTTAATGTTTTATGTGAATTTTTTAAAATTAGAATTAATTAGCAAAAAAGAATCCGATTTCAATATTTTATCCAGTATAAACTTTGTCTTCTTTTCAATAAAGTTTTTTCGAGATTCTTACGGCGATTTTTCAATTTTTAACAAATTTTTAATGTTATTTTTTGAGGGGTTTTTTCGCATTTCGAGGCGATTTTTTTTTTGACATTCCTAAAAGGAATCCGGTTTAAATCTTTTATACAATTAGTTAATTTCGTTCCCTGTGGTTTTTTAAACTTTTCCGAATTTTTAATGAGATTTTTAGCGCTGGTTTTGGTGCTTTGAGGCAATTTCTTGACAGTTTTTGCAAACAGAAAAACTCTCCGGTAATTTTTGTAATTACCGTGATTAAATTCGAAGTGGGAGAATGTCAAATCAGTTCTTATAAGGAAGCTGAAAATTTAATTTGGCTCGAAATAAAAACCGCAATAATTCAAGATTAGCTTCTTTCGAGAAAGAAGAGATCGTAGCTTGCTCGGGAGTATGTTGCCGAAGGCAGTCCCCACCTCAATCCTAGAATTGTTTAATTCTACGTTTGTTAAAAAAAAAAACCAACCAATGAAACTCCACTAGTAATGAAGTTTCCTTTGAGGGACAGGGTTTGAAATAGCGTGCGAGATGATCGCGCGATTTGCGCACAGAAAAGGAATGTCCCGCATAATAAAAAATGCTGTTCAGTATTTCCCACCTCCAAATTCTTTCACAGACCTGTGTTTCTTCAGTGAGTATTTAAAAAATATTTTGAAGCCCTCGATTTTTATTTTTTTTATGAAAATTTTCAAAGTCAATTCGTGAATCAGTCCGGGAAATTTTTGAGGATTTCTTCAAACGACCGTGGGAAAATATCGGGAATTTCGATAAAAGAGTGCAGAAGATAATCGCGAATTTCGTCAAAAGATTGCACAAAAAATAACGAATTTCGATAAAATATTGACGAAAATTTTTGCAAATTTCGTCAAAATGTCGCTGCAAAGAGTAGAGAATTTTGTTAATTGGTACGGAAAGATAGCGAGAATTTTCTTGATTGGTCGCGCAAAACTATCGCGAATTTCGACAAATAAACCCTGTAAAAAAATCAGTTTCGTCGATCGGCCGCAACAGAAAATAAATTTCATCAAATGATCGCGGTAAAAACGAGAATTTCGTCAAAGGATCACAGAAAGAAAAAGCGAATTTCGTCAAAAGATCGTAGAAAGAAAACGCGAATTTCATCGAAGGATCGTGCTAAAGAAATGCCACTTTCGTCAAAATAGCGTGGTAAAAAAAATGCGAATTTGTCAAAGGATAGCGGCAAAAAATACGAATTTTGTCAAAGGTTGGTGTTGAAAAGTGCGGATTTCGACAAAAAGTCACATAGAAAGACGTGAATTTCGTCAAACGATTTTGGGAAAAAACTGTAAATATCATGAAATGATCGCAGAATAAAATTGCGAATTTGGTCAAAATTTACTGCACTGGGCTAAAAGATTGAAACCTGGTTCCTTTTCTTACTTTCAAAAGAACGCCGCAAAACGAGAAGAAACTTTAAAAATCGTATAAAAATTTTCAGTAAAATAAAATTACTATATTGACTTGAAAAACTAAAACCATATTCCTTTTACGAATGTCAAAAAATGGCCGCGAAACACCAAATTCAATAAACCAACCAATCTCCAGATTAATTTGGATTTTCTGTGCTATTATTTTTCTTTTTCAAAGGAGGTAGGGTCTGTGTCACTCCAGGGGCGCCATTTCAGAATTTTCTTGGGGGGCGGGGGGCAAAGCTGTCTTTGAGGACAGTGGCATAGCCAAGGGTGGGGTGGGGTTCAGTGGCGGGGGGGGGGGGAGCCTGTACTCTCTCCCATCAAAGCGAAAACCTATTAAAAATTCCGTTTTAAGCAGGTTTTTTTTTATTTTGGCAGGTATAATTTCAAGATAGTGACTAACATTTTTTCCGTTTAAGACAGTATTCTATTATAGACAGTTTCCCTTTTTACAAGTATTCTTAAAGGCATTTAAAACATCCTTTCTATAGTATACCTCTGAAGAGTATAGGTATATTACATTTATTGTAAAACTTGCGAATATGAAACCTGTCAAAAAAAAGAATTGTTTCGCAAACGGAAAAAAAAATTAAGTTTCTATGAAGAAAGCACTATATAATTATACTTGCTAAGAAGGATACCTGCCTAAAACGGCGATTTTTTTTCTTTTGACTTTGCAGGCTTTACGGACAGGACAGGGAGCCATCTATATATATATTACGCTAACGTACGTGCAGGGGCGTAGCTACAGATATTTTTTCGGGGGGGAGAGCTCGAAAATTTCCCAACTTGAAACAAATTCCTCCAACATTCAACTAAAGTGATATGCACAAAGTGTGTAATAATGCTAATGAAGCTTATGCATAAAAAATTCCTTTCCAAAGAAAAATTTTGAAACTAAAAATATAAAAATTCTAATTATTGGTTTGTTTAATAAAAAAACAAACATGCGTTTTACTTTCTTCTGTCTTTACAAGACGAAAGTATTGAATTCGTAAAAAAATTCTACAACTGGTTTTCGACGGATTGATATGTTTTAGAAGGTCCTGAACATGATTTGACTGTTTTTAGAAAATGTCTGTCTGTGTGATGTGACACAAATTTTGTGGAGCTTTATCTCAAGAACTAAAATTCGCGGAATTTTATAAAACTTTAGATTCAGTTATTCCTTGATAAAAATTAATGCTGATTAGTTTTTGGTGTAAATTACCAAATAGGGTGGCGCTGTTATGCTGTATTTTTCACGATTTACATGATTTTAGCGATAGTTATATCTCAAAAACTTGCACAGATTTGATCAAATTTCATATTCTGTTAAATCTTGACATAATTTAATGCTTATTAGGTTTTTGTCTATATTAGGCACTGCTGTGCAGCATTTTTCACGATTTTCGCGTTAGCTATATCTGACAAACTAATGCACGGAAATTTTGTCAAACTTCATATTCGGTTACACTTCCTTATTGGGCTTGGGTGTATACTGTACAAAGGTATCTCTTTCGAGCTCTTTGGGTTTGGAATTTTGGTTGCAGACATCTAAGAGCATGGGTGTCGAAATTCAATGATTTGTTTGAAAAATGCGATGCTTCTATCTCATTTTTAAATGCACACAATTAAACGAATTATAAATTAAATGCACACAATTAAACCTTTAGAATTCATTTTAATGGGCATAGAATTGTTATTTAATTTTAACATTCTGATTGCAAATTTTGAAGTATTTAACATGTATGGGATAGAATAAGGTTTTGGGATTGGCACATCCAAATAGTTTTCATTTAACACCAATTCTTTTGGTCTTCAAAGAAGCTAACCCTGATGAAGCTAACCTAACATCGTCCAGTTTAATAAAATCCACTATTTCACTTTCACATTTTTAAAGCATTAGGCTGTCAAGTCTGTCAGGCCTCATTGTAGCTTGTAATATATATTTTTTAAATTTTTATTTGACTAAAGATTCTTTCATTAGATGCAGCGCCAAAAAGATAAGGTGCTGTGAATGTTAAGGTACGAGTATATAGTTTGACAGTATGACCCAAATAGTCTTTGAATTTCATGGCATGAGTAAAAGGTTTGTTAAGTGAGTTGGGATTTGGTTTATTTCTATTTGACTCTGCAAGTCATGTACATCCGGTTTTGTCATATCCAGGTGGAAACATTATTAACCTCCTCAGACCCCAGCTTTTATTTTTATATTTTTTTCTACTTTAGTTATGAATTTATATTAACAAACTCCTAACTAAGAAAAAATTAAATGCGAAAAAAATTAAAATTATTTTTTATACCTTAAATTTGATGTATCCTATAGGATACATGGGGACTGAATGAGTACATTTTCTGACTATTTGCTATGAAATGTTTGCATGACAAAAAACAATGAAAAATAAGGAATAAGTATGCATTTAATAACTTTTTATTACTAATTGGACTATGCAAATCGTATATTAATATATAGAAATGTTATTTACGTTTTCTTTTTACTTTTGTTTACATTTTTTTTAATAATTAATGTAAGAATTTGTTATAAAAACGTGTTATCTTTTCAATTGATGATATTTCATGAACCAGTTCCTTTCCTTCGTGAGACAAAGAAACATATTGCAAACAGTGTATCGTGTTCTAGCTTTTGTAGAGTTACAGCCAGAATATCTGCTGTGATGTACTTCTTTGCTGTGGAATTTCAGGAAGCTGGGATGCAGACATTTTTCTTAATTCAGGAGATGGTTCAGGACAGGGATTCCTTCTTTTCTTTTCCAATGGAGACATAAATTCAGTATCAGAATCTGTTTCTGAAATTTCATTATTCATTACTGAATCAATCTGGTCATTCTTACTGTGAATTAACGTTTCAGCGAGTCGTTCTAGAAATTCCAAATAATCTAAAGTATTTTTGTTATCAGTATGCAAATACCGTGCTTCTCGTCGATACTCTATCCACCCAGCAGCCAATGAAAAATCTACAAAATGAAATATTTTTCTTACAGTCCACTTTCTGGTCTTTGCAGATATTTTATAGAAACTAATTATCCTATCAAGAAGGTCAACTCCTCTCATGTTTGTATTCTTTTACTATATTTGGTCTATTCACATCTATGAAGCATTTATCCTTTTTACACCAACGTTTACAAACATCTGTTGGTTCTTTACCTAAAACTGACGAAGAAATAATTATTGGTTTATTATCAAACCACTTTACCAATGCAATTTGACCATCATTTCTTACTAGTTGGTCCACAGATCCCCTTCCAGTTTTTCTTAACGAAGCATCAGAAGAAGATTCTGCAGCTTTCGGAATATTTGTTTTCCTTATCGTACCTGTACCTTGTAAGCCTTTAATATGTAATATGTCAAGTAAAGGAAGTGACATGAAATAACGGTCTGCAAATATATGCGATCCTTCAGGAAGATTTTCCGACAAGCGTAGTATCACTTTCTCTCCAATATCTAGATTATCTTCACTTCCGTTAGCTGTGATTGCATCACCTTTTCCTTCGTAAAGAAAAAAATCTAGGGATAAACCATCAGAGGAAGTTGCAACAAAATATTTTAATCCACATGGATTTGGTTTCCCGCGAACGTATTGCCTCATATTAGTATGTCCCCAAAAAGGTATCATTTGTTCATCATATGCAACCATTCTTGAACGTGGGTTTGTTAAACACCCCCTTCGAACAGAATTAATTACAGGGCGTATTTTCCAAAATGTATCCTTCTCTCGATCTGTATCTGTCACTAAATCGTCTTCGACAACTTTCAGATTCTGGCGAATTAAAAAATAACGATCACGATTCATTTGGGATGCAATTAAATCAACTCTAGTATGCCTTGCCCAGTATATACGAATTCGTGGAAACTTTAGATAGGACATTGCAATTGATACAACGAAAAAAATCTTAATTTCATGCAAGGAAGTGTTTAGTTGCTTACATTTCTTCAAAAAGTATGTCCGATTAGTCAGATCAGCAATTTCTGAAAATATACTACCGTCTAAATGTTTTTCAAAATACTCTTTAGGAAGTTTGCATGTGTAATTTACAGCTTCGGGTTCAAATTTTGGAGCTGGAGGTAGAGGATCAAAATCTTCTTGGTGTTTTCAAAACACTCTTCTTGATGAGTCATTACCATTATTTACGCCTGTTTCTTCATCTTCATCTTCTGACTGACTAGTCAGCTCATCACTTACAAACTCAGCTATCTCTTCATCTACCTCCCTGTCTGATGACAATCCAAAATCTGAATCTTCTAACAATTCAAGAATTTCAGCTTCAGAAAGCCCTACATTTTTAAAAATAATAATGTTTCACTGTATTACTATACATGTAAAAATATCATTAAAAATTAGTGTTGAATTCAGGTTATGGTCGGGAGGTGGGGGGAGATCTACCCTGGAACATTAAAATGTTCCCCCAGGAAGGTTTGAGATTTTATGCTTTTTAATGGACAAAACTGCAATTTCCATACCGGATCTCTAACATATCGCCCTGGAGCTGCAAAGATCCATCCGGAAAAAGAAAAAGAACATAAAGACTGGAAAGATCCATCCATCAGACGAATTTTTTTTTAATTCAACGGAGTTGAATTCAGGGGGGGGGCAGGCGGACCCCCCCCCGGAACACTGAAATGTCCTCCCCGGAAGGTTTGAGAATTTGTGCTTTTTAATGGACATAAAATCCATTGGTGCAGCGCAATTTACCTCCCGGAACTTTACAATGTCTCCCTTCCCCCCCCCCCTTCCCCGGAGCAGCAGAAATCCCTCCCGGAGAAAAATATCTGAATTCAACACTGGTTAAAAACATTCCTGTTATTTAGTAACCTCAATTGATGTTCATTATAGTAAATATTCATGCCAATTTTACTGTTATTTAGTCCCAATGTATCTTTTAGACAACATAAAAAATTAACATTACGTGTTAGAGTCATTCCCCATGTATCCTATAGGATACATCACTTATAAAGCTAGTTCATATTATTAAAATTACACATTATTTAAAAATATTTTGTTCTAAAATAAACTTCATGCATCTATTTTTAATTTATTTCATATATAAAGGTTACAAGTTTGATAATTTTTTAAATAACAATGCTTACCTTTTTTCCGACGTAAACTGCTAACATTTTTGATGCAAGCCATTTTTAAATTAGACATATCCCGCCAAATAAGTGCTCTAAGAATGAAATTGCTGTTTTGCTTTAGTACTGCCATCTGTTAGGTTCCATGCACACCAATTTCTCTTTTTTAAATATTATTTTTATACGTGGAAAAAAATTGTAAAGTTGTGTATCCTATAGGATACACGGGGTCTGAGGAGGTTAACTTTTCTCAGTTTGTGATACTCAAATTTGCCTTGCACAATTGTAATTTAAATATGGAATGTATTGGTGCAATATTCTCCTGATATAGGGAACATTGTCATTTAAGCCCATTACTAAATTGCCAAACTTTTCTTGTATTTCTTATAATTCCTCCCTGTAAAACTTATGTCTATCAATGTCCATTGCTATGCTATTATTTTTATCTATTCCATTTGATGAAACCGTTTTTCCACGGTGCTTTCAGAAGTCAGCTTCTTCAATCACATCCTAATATTCATAATTGTTTATGAACTTGTCTATAAGGAAATCTTTATTTCTTCAAAATTTTATTCAAGTGCAACCTGTCAGTGTTTATGTCAACCTGTATGTCGATTTTTTTCTTCAGTTGATGGACTGCTTTCATGATCATATTTCTGTTCCAAATTCAAATCATCCACTTTTTTACCTTTTTCATCCTCGAATGGATTTTTAGATGCTCCAAAATCTTGCATGAAAACTCTTTTCCTATTATGAAGGGTTCTTTCGTACTAAGATTTATAGTCATTTTTTAGAACAGCTTTAAACACACAACACTGGACTTTTGGTTTAAAATTTACTAAACACCTATAAATATAAATGAACAGGACATATATATATTTCCGCACACAAATAAAGGTAAAATGTGGCAAATTTATCTAAACTAACGACTTCTTATATTCACATTTGCTCATATAATGCTTTTGTCATGACAGCGAAGGGTTAACTAATTTTCGGAGCAAAAAAATCACGAGAATGAGTAAAATATTGTCCAAAAATCGCAAAATTAGTGCAATTTGTGAAAACCCATCAAATCTTCTTGCCCAGCTGTGTTTCAAGTAGGTGACTACATTCCTTTCTGTTGTGCTACAAGTGATCTCCAATTTTCAAAAGAAGCTGCAATCCCTTTGGATCAAATGCCCCACCAGTGGCTGAGAGGTTCTGCTCTCGAAGCTGGTAGACGGGAGGTGCTGGGTTCGATCCCAATCGCGCCCGTCGGCCTAATCGTTCGGAGTTTTCGTGGTTTTCTTCGAACCTTGGATTTCCAAGCGTTAATACGGGTTAGGTTCCCTTAGAAAGACCCCCACGAAGGGCACTCCTCCCCTGGGCCTATATCCCTCGTGCAGATAATTGGCCGTCATAAATACAACCAACCAACCAACCAACCCTTTGGATCAAAATAGCTGGATTCTCTTTTGAGAGGGGAAAGGGAGGAAGGGTGAAAATTTTTAGAAAGGAACAAAGTTTTGGAGAAAATAAAGGAACTGGATAGTCAGCTATTGGTGGATAGGAGTAGAGAAATTTAGGTCTGGTAGATGTATAATATTTTTGTAGAACTGAAAAATACAATGATAGATTGAGTGTGGCTGATTTCTTTTTGTATTTCTTTTGATAATTTAACTTGCTTACTGTTACAATACTCAGTCAGAAACATAATCACCAAAACAATAAAAATTTCTTAATGTCTCAAAAATCCAGAATTTCCCAACTCTAAGCTCAAATTTCCCAACTTCACAAATATTGGGGGGGGAGGCTCCCCCCCCATACCCCCCCATGGCGACGCCCCTGCGTACGTGGCACAGAAATCGCGATTATTTGTTATTGTCTAATGGCAACGCCCGAGAAACGCATCTCATTGGTTATTGTGAAAAGTCCTTTGGCAGGATTTAGGGCGATCAGGTATGTTTACATTTCGCCGTAGAGGAAAGAAAGAGCTCCATGATGTTTCCCTCTTTTGCTGCAATTATAGAGCTTCAAAATATCCCGTGAAATGCCCGTAAAAGATCTCGGTGAATACTTGAAAGTGAAGAAGAAGCCGAATTAAGAACAGAAAATTGAAATAGATTGAATCGGGAATAAAGTTAAACACAGAGCATAAGCGATCGCTAAAATAGGCTTAATAACCGCAGAGTGCACGCGTTGCTTCTGAAATCCAAATTATTGATTTAAACGTTCCGGGGGGGGGGGGGGGGGCACAACTGTGGAACTTTGAGTAAAACGTGCAATTTCTGCAAAGCACTATATTGGAAATGCGAATTAATCAGCAGCAAAAAATTTAAAAATGTTGTCATGACGTCAAGTAATTTTGTTTACTTCCCTCTGTGCGGATCTGCGATTCGAATTTCAGGTTCATTTAAGAATATTATTATGGGCCCACCAGAAGTAAGATACAATAAAACCTGCTTAGACGGAAACGACCAGTGATAAATTTAGTTTTATGCAGATTATTTAAATTGAACAAAGCATAATAACATTTTTGGCGAGAGAGGGAAGCTGTAACTTTTTTTTGTTGTTGTTTATTGCAGGATTCCGTTAGAAACAGGCTTTACTCTATTAAAAAATAAATTTGCTGGATGGTACTTTTTAAAATATTCTATATAGTAATATTTGCTTACAATTTTATTATTTCTTTTTCAATTATTATAGTTTATGTTGTATTTGTAATTGCTTTTTCATCTAAAGATTTTAAATAAAAAAATTAAATTATTGAAAATATAATTAAATTTTAATTGAATTCATCAGTTAATTTGGAATAAAAAGAGCATGAGACATATAAATGAAAAAAATTAACCTGTGAATTTACACAACTTTGGAACTGAACAAGAGTCGGGCCCTGGTAATTTGCAGTCTCCACTCCCACTCCCCTCCGTATGCACCTGCGATAAAAATTTCAGATTCATTTAAGAATATTATTAAGGCCCGGGCAACGCCGGCCGGGTCAGCTAGTTTAATAAGTTTCTTAGAGTGGGGAGAGGAGGCAAGATTTTGTTTGAGGGGAAGGATTTGAAATAGCATGCCATTCTTAATATTTTCATAAGCATGGGATTCTTCAAGAAGAATTTTTAACACTTTCCAACGCAGTTGAAAAGTGAATTGGGTTTGTCTGCCCGTCTGGTCATGCTCTAACTCACGTAAATATACTCGGATTAACGCGTAATTGATATATATTATTAATGTTTACAATGGAATGTTCGTTATTCAAAATGAAGTGTGTATCATTCATAGTTCATTTGCAGGAGGACTCGAAAGTATTCCGTTAGATTATGGTCTATCGGGTAAAATCATTTGCGATATATTTTAATATTGTTGTATTACAGTATTTAAAAATAATAACATTTATATACATTATTGGGGTGTACTAAAAGATGACTACTACATGTAATGTTATGTTTAGCACTTACAGTTCGCGTCCAGGAGAATTCACAAGTATTCCGTTATATTATAGTCTATGAAGAAAGAATATTTGTGACGTATTTTAATAATGTTACTCCGTTACAAACATAATGAAATTGATAAAAATTTCTGAGATGTGCTAATTAGAGATGAGTTCGGGCTCATTTTTCAGAGCCTGGGGCCAACAATTTTAAATCCGAATCCGAAAAAGTTTGTGCCATCAGAGCCCGATTCCGATACCGAAAGTATGCACGGAAAAAAAAGGTTTAACAAAAATACATATTTAAAAGCTATTCTAAATGTAATAGATCTCATTTTTTAACAAATGTTAATCTCTAGCACATAATTAATTTTATGAAATTTACATTAAATCTTATCAAAAGAGACGTTTAGTGTCAAATAGAAATATACTTCCCTAAAAAGATTTTTAAATTTTTCTCCCGCAACAAGTAGGTATCTCTGATAGACACAATAACGAAGAGCATTTTATTTATAAATGAATGAAATTTGCAGAAATTATGATTTATATGACGAAGAATCGAACAGCGTTTTCTGTTTCCTATAAAAGGTGCACATCTTTTGCATTTATCATGGCTTTGAAAATCAGTTTAAATTATAAATTAGACACCGTTACCGAAGAGATCCGATGCTTTTATAGAAAAAGAGGAAACGCTGCTTGATTGCTTTCAATCGGGAATAACAACACATGCCAATTTTATCTACTTACGTATGAAAGTGATTTTACGAATATGAAGAACAGATCCACAGAATGAGCAGATTTCAAGAAGAAGCATGAATAAAATCACCAACGTTATTTTCATATAAAGAGCGATTACAATCGCAGACAATAGGAGACTAAAAATTTGCAAATCTTAGGCTAATGCTGATTGACTTAAAAGAAAATATTTATTTCGCGTTAGATCTCTGAAAAAAGTAATAATAAATAAACATTCCAATTAAACAGTATCCTAATGGCGCCATATACTGATTGCCGCCAACATCAACAGGTCGTTACTCGCGTTAAACTACAGACATAAATCATCAAATATCACAAGTTTTCTTTCAAAATAATGTTCGACAAATACTAAAAAAAAAAAAAAAAAAAAAAAAAAAAAATCTATTTCTCTTTCCTCCTGATCAAAATAGCATTAAAAAGACTTGCAATGGGATAATTAATTTTTAAGGGGTAAAAAAGTTATTTTTTGTTTCTATACGAGAATAAATAAAATTGCCAATTTGAGAAAGAATGGGCACGAGCCCGAAGGCTGGTATAAAAATCAAACCCGTGTCAGGTCCGGGTTGAGTCCGTCTCATCTCTAGTGCTAATACATACTTTCTGTAGAATATGGGGTGCGAAGCATTCATCACTCATTTACAATGTTATGCACAATTATATGATGGTCTACGGGTAAAAACTGTTCGCAGCGTATTTCAATTATGTTGCACTATTTCAAACATGATGAAACTGATATACATTACTGAAGCTAACAACAAAATGCTTGCAGTAAAATAGGATGGGGATTGCATTTATCCTTCATTTACAGGAACACATAAAAGATTTCGGGAACAAATCTGTATGCGAAGTTTGGCTATTAGGAATGATTGCTGCAAGTCCGTTTTCACTTATGGTATGGTTTTTTAGTTTAACTAAATTTTTGAATACTACATGGTGTGCATAAATTCTATAGAACATATACAGAGCAATTTTTAAATTCGTAAGACACACAGAAAAATTCGTAAGCATTATTGAGAAAGAGCAGGAATTGCTTAAAGATGTTATTTTTAATTTGAGTTATGCAGCTTCAAGTTGTCTTTCAAGCTCAACTACATTTAGTATAATATACTAAGGTAAGTTTACTGCATATAAATAAAATCATATACAGAACTATGCAAAGAACTGGATATATAATCGCCTATGGATATTAACTCATGGAAGCGTAATTTAAGTAGCTTAAGCATTGCTTGAATTAAATTTCAGCATTATTATGTGTCGTGTATTAAAATCTGTATGTCATATAGAGGGCTGTACAAAAGAATTTAAGTACGTTTCCCCCTATCGGTAATATTTGATGTTCAGGTTCTTAGTGATCGTCTTTTGTTGGTGGTTAGGTGAAACACTGTATTTCGAAGGCATGGGATGGATTAATAGATTTTTTTTTTTTTTTTTTTTTTTTTTTTTGCCTTCCTACCCGATTGCAGTTCTTTTTTATTCGAGAGTCCCTCCTAGTAACTTTCTAGAACATCGTATGTTTGGTGATATTTTCGGAAAATAAATAGTTCACGATGGACTTGCTCCTCGATGAATATTGCTTTCATAAAACTTGTACGCAATAATACATAGACACTCCTCTTGTGGCTCTATTATTGGAAAATACAGATTATTTAATGATCTCTTGGCTAATGGCCATGTTCTTATATACCATAGCACAACACTTCACGCGCAAATTTCACCTGATTCGGTTTCCTTTGCTATTTTACATAATTGCAAAGTTTGTGCGGATTTCTAGGAAAAAGTCCTTATCTTTTATAAAATGTTTAATTAGATATATTATTTACCTTATTGAAAGGCTAAGTTTTGCTAAAGCATTCTTGATGTATTGGAAAGTGTTTCATAATCTATGCTTGACGCATGATTTTTCTCTCTTGTTTAATTTTCAAGGGAAGACCATGCTATTTTATTTATTTATTTGCTTATTTTTTTTTGCAGAGCGACGCAAAATCGATTCGTCAATTGACCGCAGAAAAAAATTGCGAAATTTGCAAATTAGACTTTGAAAAAATAGATAAATTGGCAAATTAGAAATTTTTTTTAAATAATTATTAGTTTATGTACCTAAAGTGTTTACTTATACATGTTTTTATTGTAATAAAATTTGACAAGCTATTTTAGGTTTTGAGTAATTTTTTAAATTCTTTTGAGTCTGACCTGCGATGACAGATAAATTTTATAAAATATCAAATTCCTTGGGGGGGGCATGCCCCCCCAGCCCCCCTCAAATGGCGCCACTGTGTCACTCGCTCCTCTTTCCCACGGCTAATCGTATTTTAGAATTATCGTTTCACATTTGCATTCCCTTTCAAATTTTTTTGCTTCTTTCTAGATTTTAAACCACGAAAGCAAAGAGACAAATAGTTTCTATCCTCGTCTTGAACGTGTGTTAATTTCACATGAAATTGCAGAAACATGCAGTAGAAAGAACGGCGTTAAAAAAAATCTCCCCCAAACAAAAGTCGTCAAAGTGGGATTATAAAGCTACTTTTTTGACTTACTATGACTAATACAGATTTTTGTAAATATTCTAGTTTAAAAAAAATAAACAACATAATTTTCTTAAAAAAAGAAAGAAAGAAGAAAAAGGACGTGGGTGTCTTTTTTTATCACATTTCAAAACTTAGGCTGTTATTTTTCTGAACTAAATTAATTGAACTCTGCTTTCACTTCTTTTTTCTTTTGTAAATTTCGATTTTTGTAAATAATTGTGCTTGAGTCTGCCCAAGCGGGGGGGGGGGGGGGGGTGCCCGGGCACCCAGGGCACCCCCCCCCCCCCTGGTTACGCCTATGCATTTGCAAGTTATTGAATTTTAAAATCAGCCAGTGCATTTTGGGACACCCTGTATATTCAGTAGCTATGTGATGATGAATAAAAGAAGCATTTAAAAAAAAATAAAGCGGCCTTCGATATGTCAGCCCCGGGCTGAAATTTTCTGGCCCAAGTCCAGGTCCAACCCGCACAAAAAAATTATTGCCCGGCCCGGTATAAAAGCTAAAAAATCGACTTCAGCACAGCCTGCATTTTGCCTTTAAAACTATTCATAAAGCACACCACACTTACTTATGCTCATATTTTATTTTCAGATTATGTTCCAAATTCATGAATACATAAAAACGATAATATTAATGACTATTTAGGCAATTATGTACATAAACACTACTTAAAAATATGAGACAATTACATTCAAATGAAAATCCAGTTAAAAAATCAGTTTAGAATGAAAGAAACGGATGATAAAATAAAATCATAATTTTAAAGCTCTACAAGGAGCAAAAGTAGTTTTTTATAAATGCATCTTGCTAATCAAATGCTTAACAAATGTACTACATAAATATGATGTTTACGAATAACAAATAAGTAAGATGCCAGACCAACTTGGCCTCGAGTGGGAGGAATTTAGAGGAGTGCACAGGTCGCGGTCGGGCCAGTAACGCTTATCATACGGGCTGACACGGACTGAACGTTTAGCTTTTATTCCGGGCCGAGGCCCGACTTGGAAATTTTGGCCAGCGCAGACCTCTAGGAAGAATGAAGTCCAGGCCAGGCTCGACCTGGAAAAAAAGAAGTCTGGCCAGACCAAAATCTGCAGAAAATTTTAAGATCAGGACACGGCCCGGCTCTAAAAGAGGGAAGACCTGACCCAACCTGAGCCTCGTGGATTAAAACTGGCGCGACCCGTTGTGGGTCGCGCCGCGCTCGAGCTTCGCCCCAAGTCATTTCTCGTGAGGATGCATAATGCCGTTTTCAAACCCTTTATTTGCCCAAGGGGGGGCGATCGCCCCCTCGCCCCCCCCTTAGATCCGCCATTGCGAACGATAACATAGATTTTTTTACATAATTTAATAGTCAACTCATAAAAAAAGAAAAAAAAAACCCAGTCAGATATCGTGAAAATTCAGAAAGGTTTCGGCGATAGAATGAGCTGATTTTTAGTTGCTCTCTAAAAGCAGCTGAATGATAAGGGATTTTCCACAAATCGTCATTTTTTATTAACTGGCTTTCAGAAAAAAAGTCATTATTTAGTAAATATCAACGAGTAGATTTGGAAGAAATGCTTCGATACTTCTTTTTATCATGGAATCATCTCTCTTTTATCATTCGATACTTCTTTTTATCTTGGAATAGGCCTTTTCTGGTGGTAATCCAAGAAGAATTAAAGCATCAATAAAAATTGAAAATTAAAAAAAAAAAAAAATTAAAATCAAAACTTAACAAGATATTAATAAAAGTTTTCTTCATTTTATTGAATTCTACCCGACGAAATTAATTCAATCATATCCCATGACAGGTAATCATTCTAGGTTGCTATGGTGATTACGTCTTATTAAAGATGGAGTCCTATTATTTCCGTATTACTGAATTTAATATATAAAATCGTAATAAATTTTGTATTCATGCATTTTTGCATACGAGTGCAACAGCTATTGCACCAAGATCTGAATATTTATAAAACTATTTATAGTACTACGAACGCACCTCATTTGCCACGTTTGACGTACAATTGTCGACTTGCTCGTACTCGTGTCAACATGCGTGTTAAATTAATAGGAATGAAGTATTTTGACAGTGAGAAGGATATAGCTGACCTATGAATAGTGCAGTCGTCAAAAAATAAAATGAAAATAAATAAAAGATAAAAAAGGGTGTGTGAGAATACTTCATACTATTTTATTGCCAGATTATCCCAGAAGGGTACCATTCGAGTGGGGTTTGTATCATCTCTACGAATACGAATGCAGTTTTTGAAACAGGAATAGTCTACATATCAAAAGTTGCATCTTTTGGATTTTCAAATAGTAATTTTACACAATTAATGAGTTCCTGGAATCAAAATATCCGGAAAAAAGTAAGTATATTTTATTATGTACTTTTTATTAAACTTTTATTGAATTATAAAATAAAATTTTTAGAGGTTTATCCATAAATTACAGAAAATAAAATCAAGATCTTACAAGGATACATACTGAAAAAACTTAATTGTCACCAGAAAAATTACATAGAAATTTTAAATATCAAAAACTCACTCTATGTGAAAGAAAATCCTACAAAAATTCTACGGCTTCCAAGATTTTCTTTTTTGTGGGTTCTTTAACGAAAAAAGACATAGACCGTCGAAAAGTAAAGATTCTATATGCTAAGGGCAGCTCTTCCTTAAATAACTTCTTTCTTAAAAATAAAATGACTATTTCTTTTAAAAATTATCATTAGTATACTTATTTCAGTTTAAAATTTCCTTAAAACAAAACATCATTGTACTTAACTGTTTAAATGTTTATTCTTTTATTATTATTGCACATTTAAATTACAGTAAAACCTCCCTAAAGTGACCACGTTCCGTTTAATAAAAATTGGTCGCTCCGAGAGGTGATGGAGGTCATGTTTCTCTCTTAATGGTGGTCATGTTTAAATCTAGATTTTAATTGTTGAAAAAGGTAACAATTAATGCTACTAAAATTTATTTTCACATTAGGAAAAATATGAAAATTTAAGCATCAAAACAGAAGTTAATTACATAAGTTAATTAGTGCAGAGTTTAAAAAATAAATACAATGACGTTTGCTTTGATTTTACGGTTTTATCTTTTATAACTTTTATTTCCAAGTCCTTTCAAAGTTCAGTATATAAATGCAATTTTTTTTTTGGGACGGTAACAAATAATGACTATTTCATTAATTTATCTATTTCTTTGAGAGTTTCCTGACAGAATTGAGCAGGGAAGTTTATTGAACGTCATTCTTAATTGCCATCAGAGTTAAATTCTTTGCCCAAAAAGGCACAAAGGAGTTTAAACACTTAAAAGTTACCGGAATAGAAAAAAATTCTAAACTTAGTTTAGAAGTTTGATGAATTATGTGTTCTCCGGAATTATTTTTCTAATAAAACCTTCTTCAAGCGATCAGGAAAAAACGGAATTTGTTTCATTTTCCTCAAAGAAATGGGTCGCTCATGGAGGGAGTTGAACTGGGATGGTGTCTGAATGGAGGTAAAATTAGTATTGAGCCTATGGGAATAAATTTCGTTCCATTAAAAAATGGTCTTTCAGGGAGGTGGTCGCACAGGGAGGTTTCACTGTAGTATATGCTTTTATATTCGTATTAAAAAATAAATTGGCCATAAGCATGATTAGATGTACGTTGTGTTGTCTCCGTAATAACCCAAAAGATAACCCAGTAGACATGGAGGCGAGCACACAAATCGTCACCTCATCGAGTAAAAGGCTGAATTTTCAGGATTAGTTAAAACTCGATTCGTATATTAAAATGCAATTGGTCTGCCAAGTCATATCTTGGCGCAAAACACCTGCAAACCCGATTTTAGTGGTTGATTGCGGTAGTTTTACCATAGTGTTTCCTTGCTTCCAGTCCTCCATGTTTTCAGACCTTTGGGTTCAGGAAAACACAATGATAAACTTACCGATTAACCGCCAAAATCGGGTCTGTAGGTGGTTTCCACAATGATATAACTTGGTAGATCCGTTGCATTTTAATATGCTAATCGAGTTTTGCCTAATCCTGGAATTTCAGCCGTCATTTCGATGAGGTGATGATCCGTGCAGTCGGCTCCCGGTCTGCAGTAATTCGATTAAACCAATAAGTAAAATAGATATAATTTAAGTGACTGACACCAGGGCCGAAACTAACGGGGGGGGGGCGGGGGCAGAGGGGCATGTGCCCCGGGCGCCAGAACGAAGGGGCGCGAAATGAAGGATTATACCTTTGGAATGGATCATTTTCTTCTGATGGACTGATGTCTTCTATTATTATGAAACAGCCATTATAAATGAAGTGTTAGGTGAAGATGAAAGAGCAGTCGTAAAAAGTTAAAACTCTGATTTTCTGGTTAGAATGAAAAGAAAAAAAAGGCCATAATTTTTTTGACAAAAAAAATTATGGCCATTTTTTCCCCCCCATTCTGACCAGAAAACCAGAGTTCTAACTTTTTACGGCTACTCTTTCATCTTCACCTAACACTTCATTTATAATGGCTGTTTCATAATAATAGAAGACATCAGTCCATCAGAAGAAAATAACTCGGTGAAAACGGAAACTCGGTTAAGCAGGACTCGGATAATCGGAACTCTGCATATTTCATTTAAAAAATGATCTTTAGAATATTTTTGTTGGTGTTCAGAGGGGAGTCATAACCCCCGTAACCTCCTCCTTGGATCCGCCATTGTACATTACGTAGTTCAGTATTACATATTTTAAGATTACATATTTTAAATTTTAAAATAAGTCGGCTATTAGAAAATTAGTAAAATTCTCTTTGTAAATATACTTTGCGGAAGAGGGAGGGGGGGGGACGCCAAAATCCATGCTTCCCCCGGGTGCAAAAAAGGCTAGTTTCGGCCCTGACGGACACTGAATTTCAACAAGAACGTATAATCATGCGTTCGGCATAGATTATAAAACACTTTCAACACATTCAGAATACGTAACAAAACATTGCAATTTATTAAGGGGACCTTCTACATTAGGAGACCAAAAAAAAAAAAAAAAAAACGTTTTTTTATGATTTTTTTGTAAGAAAACTGCATAACGGATCTTTTTGAAATTTTAACAGTTTATTGTAGATATCTTAAGATATACACAAGAATTTTTGTTATTAGATTTTGTTGCTTCTACTCTAAGTTATAAACAAATATGTTCAACTGCTTTGGAAAATTTCGTCTGGACGGTGGGCATGATAGCGCCTAGTAGAATTATCTGAAACACAAAAATAAATTTTTGTCGTAAACTTCGTGAGTATAGCTTCTAGTTAAATTAAAGGAACCCATAAATTTATTTAAAAAAGTTATGTAATGGCTGATAAAAAAAAAAAAAATTGTTAAAAAAATTCGTTCTCATTTGTTAATAACTTTTTTTAAAAAATAATTTTAGTTAAAGCTTTAATTCATATCGAAGGCAATTAGATAAGCTTTAATTAAAAAGAAAATCAAGATGATCCATTGAGTAGTTTTTTTTAAAATCTTGCCCACACTGAAAAAAATGAAGTACTCAAAAATGAGTAAATCGATGTACTCATATCAAATTGAGTATTTTTGGATCAAAAATGAGCCTATGTTTTCTCAATTTTGAAACATCACATGTTATCAAACCCAAACAAAACGATAATTTTGTACCCTGTAATGGTTTATTTCATTTATAGCGGCATAAAGGATGTTTATTAATGTAAATATTAAATTATGCGCAGTATTTTAAAATATTTTGAAAGTGCTTGGAAATAATGCTCTTGCCATAAAAAATATTCGATTTGGGTATCTTGTTAATAATTTTGCTATTTTTCTTAATAAATAGTCAATTAAACATTTCTTGTTTATATCTTTGAATGGGAAATAAATGTCAGTAAATTTTTACTTTAATTTTTAGGTTTAGGGGCATAACGATTCATATTTGAATACAACCATGGAATCAAAAATGAGTACACGTGTTTCTCAATTTTGAGTACATTTGGATCGGAGCTATTTTCAGTATGTGACGTATTTAAAATTGACTACTTTTTACTCAATTTTGAGTACACATTTTTTTCAGTGCACCGTGTCAAAAAATGTGGTTGAACATATTTGTTTATAACTTAGATTAGAAACAACAAAATCTAATAAAAAAATTCTTGTGTATACCTTAAAATATGTACAATAAACTGTTAAAATTTCAAAATGATCCATCTCGCAGTTTTCTTACAAAAAAAAAAAAAAAAAATCATAAAAAAGTGTTTTTTTTTTCTTCTCCTAATGTAGAAGGTCCCTTAAGGTGAAATATGTCTAAATAAACAATTTAAAAAACGCATAAGGCATTTGAAAACGAGATTTTTGCAGTTACCATCAATAGCCTGAAAAATAGCCTTTTTTTTTTTTTTTTTTTTTTTTTTTCTTGGAGCAACCCTGCATATGGTCTATAGATTTGTATGTATACAACATAGTATGCTAAAAATTAGTACAATTAAAACGAATAACACAGTTGAAAATTCCCATTCAGCAATTTCCGCCAATAAACGTAATGTACTTGTGGAGGTTTCATCCACTCGTCAGTTTTCATAATTGAAAGAATTTCAGAGCTTTACCAATAGGTGGCAACCAAAGCTACTGATTTGCTCAAACAACAGTCTTTATTTCATGCAGATAATTGAAACAGATGTGCCAACCTAATTTTTTTTTTTTTTTTTTTTTTTTTTTTAGAAATACAGTAGGACCCCGTTTATTCGAGCCCCGTTAGTCCGAAATACCGTTTTATCCGAACCGATTTTATTTTAGAAGATTATACTTAAGAGATTAGCTGAAAATATTGAATTATTGTACTGAAAACAAAAAAGTACTTTTTACACTTTTTACTACGAAATTTTCCGGATTACAGGATGAATGTTGGGAAAAACGTGTAGAGGTTAGAATTAACAAAATAAATGGTCAAGTGCGAGCATTACTCGCGCACAGAGGGTTTCGTACAATAAATATATGAATTTGTAATTGTATTATTAAAAAAAAAAAAAAAAAAAAAAAGTTGCTAAAAGAATACTAAGATTTGGTAAAACACTATACAACGTAGGGTTGGGTATAACTGTATATATTAGAAAAGTGTAAATGGGTATACCATGAAAGTTCAAAGAGATATGGAACCTAAATAATATCAAATATAGCCATTCGTATAACTCTTCTTTTAATATTATCCTAATCTGTTTATGATGAACTTAATTCGGTACTGACAATAAAAGCAGTGCATAGTTAAACTTCATTTGGCATTTCATGAAACTAAATTCAGCGTAGTAATAACCTTTATTTCTACAGTGTAGCTAAAACAAAACCTTTGTTCAAAATTAAATTTGGCATTGTGCTAAGCGCGCTTCGAATTGAGGTCTCAAAGTTCAACGCCGCCTTGGTCAGTGCCGCGTTTTTCCAGATAGGTTAATTAACTTTTAAAGTCACTTGAGGCGTATTGAGAGATACAATCAATGCAAACTATCGCGAATCCCCCAGTATTCATGCGATTCATTCTAATTAAATCTTTCGAGGGCGATGCCCTTAAAAAACGGACACATAATTTTTATTCCAAAACAGACAAACGGCACCAAGAATATTTAATTAAAATTTTCCTTTTATCATGTACGTGAAAATAAGCAAGTTCGCATTTTCTAATAAATTCGTTTATAAATTCTGGTGTCAGTTCATTATTTCATAAGTTTATAAATAGAATTACTCCGTGTCGGAAAGGATTAAGTGGTCGCAGGACTCTTAAAGCTTCAAAATTTAAGAAATTTTAATTTTTTTAGATGTTAAACTCCTATCTTTTCTGAATATTTTGATATAATTGTTTCCTTGAAATTTCCATTAGAACAGAAGTTTTGGCTTTTAGAATTATACCCGCTCAATAGCTGGAGCGGCGTTTCCGAAACTTTAAAGTCATTATTTTCCAAATGGCGTTTTTTGGGCATAACGCGCAGGATACCTCAAAAACTTCTGAATATTTTCTCATGAAATTTTCAAAGCATATATTTCATGTTAGTCCGTATAAACTGAACCTAAAATTTCCTTTTTATTGTTCAAAAAAATATTTTTTTAGGTGATTTTACTGTTGAAATTTTCAAAATTTTGCATTAGCTAAATGCAACATTGCACTAAAAATATAAAAATGCTTTAAATACAAATTTATTTAAGTTCAGGGAAATTATTACAATCTGAAGTATAAGTAAGCACCAAAATTTTCATTCTAGTTGCAATATTTATTTTATAATCCTGCGCGTAAACTGTTATGCAATTTTTTGTTCGACAAATGTCTAACAGTTTCGAGCCCCCTATAAATACTAATTCTGTATCTTACAATTTTTTATCCCAATTAAAATTGTGTTTTAAAATCATATACATTTTAAGACATTAAATGTTGAAAATGGTCTTTTTTTTTCATTTTTTCCACTTTTTAGAGTTCCGAGACCCCTTAAATTAGTAAGTTTTTAACAATTTGACGTTTATTGCTTTTATACTGTTACTGGACATTACATTACACATATATATCATTAAAAGTTGTTAACTAGGCATAGAGTACGCCGCACCTGTCTTTGTGTATCTCCAAACTGACCGTACCTTTAAGGGTTAATATCTCGGCTAATTACCGATGATTTTTTTCGAAAATCATTATCAACAATGCTTTTATTCTTCTGCAACAATAGGTATATTCAGCGATGCTCAACTATTTTTCTGAATGCCCGTAAATCGAAATTTGTGTATAACAGAAAAATGCTAATTACTCAAAAACTATGTGACCTAGGGTAATCGCTATAATTTTCCGGCAAGGTTTACATTAACGTCTACTACCTCTAATTTTTTCATAATTTTAGTTTCAGTAGATTCGGAATTAGATGGGGTGGGGGGGGGGGGACATATTTTTGCGCTACATTTTCAACAATATCTTTAAAAATATAATACCTAAAATTAAGAGGAATGTATTTTTGAGTTCAGCGTTACAAAAGCTTTCACAGGATACCCCACATGATATGCAAAGAAAAGATTTTTTTTCAAGTAGTATAATTAGCCCCTCTACTTTTTTACTAAATATATTTATGAATATTTATTAATCTGAAAATATGTGGGTCAATGGTCTTTATTACTTCCCCGAATTTGAACTTTCCACGTTCCATAGTTTACGAGTAAAATGGCTGTGACAGACAGACAGACAGACAGAAGGACAGACACAGGAGTGATCTTATAATGGTTCCGTTTTTACTTTTTAAGTACGGAACCCTAAAAATGACAGTAAATCATGTTTTTTATTCTTTAAACAGCTTGAATAGGAAAAAAATATTCAATAATGTAAAAGTACAACTTATGTACACGAATATAAAGTGAAACCATGCAGTGTAGGCCTACGCGTAGAAGCCACCTTAAAGAAAAATCTCGAATATCAGTTTGTTTACCAGTCACTATAAAATTATTTTTTTAAAGGCTAAAAGCATTTAATTCAGATGATAAAAAATTTATTTTTCTTTTCAACAGCTTAATTCCGCAAATTATCTACAGAAATGTTTTTTTTTCTCCCCCCTTGCTGACGTAGTGATTGAGCTATTTACAGATTCACGATTTTGTACAGTTTGTAATGAGTTGTTACGTAATTTCTTATTCTGAAGTTCCATTAAATTATTATAAATGTAAAGATTGATTAAACAAGCAATACTTTTTTTTTTCTGAAAGTCGTGCCGGATTATCCAGCATGCTGGACTTTAGGATGCCGGTTTAGAGGATGTTTACTGTACAACTGAGTACTTATAACTTTTCTTACGTATTATCCTTTCACAATGCTAGCGGCATTGTGTAGGGATAATACGTAAGTAAAAAAGCGTGCAAAAGGACGTCCGTCTGACATTAGCCTAAATAGGACGTTATCACCATGGCAACAGAATCATGACCTATCATGGGATATCATTGAATTAATGACGTATGAGAGGATACATCAGAATGAAGAAAACTTTTTTTATTAATATCTTTTTAGGTTTCTATAAAATCGATTTTCATAAAATCGATTCATCGATTTTCATAAAATTTGAAAGAACTTGACACAATTCTGCAACGATTACATATATTAAATTTCAAACCATTCGGTTGGGTAGTTTTTGCACTATATGCGGACTGACAGACAGATAGTCGAACGGACCAGGCGACGACTATAGGTGCTACGTACTTGTATAATCACGAACGCACCTAAAAAGATGTTAATAAAAGTTTTCCTCATTCTATTAAATCTTATCATACACTGTAAAAAAAATGGACTAAAATACGGAAATACTACTGGTAATCTAAACGCCAGTACTATTTCCGTATTTTAACGGAAATTTTCCCCGTTAAATTATAGAAAAATGTCCGTTTTTTTGGCATTTCCGTATTTTAGTCCGCTTTTTTTTTTTTTTTTTTTTTTTTTTTTTTTTTTTTTTTTTACAGTGTATGTCATTAATTCAATGATATCCCATGATAGGTAATGATTCTAGATTGCCATTGTGATTACATCCTATTTAACATGGAGTCCAATTATTTCCGTATTACCTACTGAATTTAATACATAGAATCGTAATAACTTTTATATTCATGTACTTTTGCAAAAGAGTGCAACAGATATTGCACCAAGATCTGAATATTTATAACGCTAACTATAGTATGAACGCACCTCATTTGCACGTTTGACGTGCAATTTCCGACTCTTTTTTTTTTTTTTTTTTTTTTTTTTACCCGACTGCTAAGAAGGGTTATGTGTTTCACGCGTATCTGCGTATGCGTATTTCTTTATACCCTGGAAACGTCCCAACGACTAGATGGATTTTAATGAATGAGGTCTCTATCCATTCGTCTTAACTGTCCGATGGTTATAGGCTAGGTTTTGTTTTCATAAATTCAAAATGGCGGCCGTAAAATACAAAATGGTGGTAGAGACGAAAAAAATTTTTACGCACCCTATTGAGTGGCATATCATTGGATAGGTCTTTCAAAATGAAGACGATGTTTCATTGACTATTTTACAGTCAGACGCTCCGTTTAAATATTACACTTCCTGGAAGTTGTGTAGGTAGGATCTCTCGCTTTACTGCAACTCTAACCTTCATAGACATCTATAGGCCTCATCAAAACAGTGTTTATAGATGGGAACCAACAATTAAACACAACTTAAAAGTCATCAATACAAGTAAATAAAAAAATAGGTAATATAAAAAATAGTTTCACATTGATGAAAAATAATTAATTAGTTCGCTTTTTACGCAGTCGGGTGTTTTGATTTTTAAAATTTAATTTTTATTTCTTTAAACTTTAAGAACATCCTTAAAAATTTTTTAACTGTGTGTTGGAAAGTGGTGAAATTTGTGAATAACCTCAAAAGTAAAGTTCACTTATCCTTGCATACTGTTAAGACTAGAAACATCTGAATCTTAATCCGTTTAACGCAACAACCCTTTCACAACTGTGATAAAAATTTAAGGAAAAAACAGCTAATTCAAAGTTAACGTTTTTTTTCAACATTTTTCGTGGGCCAACATCCTGTTTCTCACCGTGAAATTCATATCTCTAAATGAGATTCATTTATTATTAACAAACATATTTCAGTAAGCCAGAGATATTTCTGACAGGTAAAGCAGTCAAAGAGTTTTAGATGTCAGAAAATTAAGATAAGACTTGGGTATATAAAGTACTGGCGATTTTCAAGGTATACCATGTACGAGATTTAGTGTTTATTTATCTGAAATTTGACTAAATACATCCAACTCAGTATCATCATGAGGACCTTAGTTTTTTTCATTCTCATCGTATCCTTAATAGGAGGTAAGTATAAGTGCAAAAATTGATTTATTTTTTATTTTATATCAGCTTAAAAGTTACCAGAAAGGTTTGAAATAAGAAAAAGAAATTATTTATTATTATTGTTTTTTAAAAAGTTTTGGAACTTTTAAGAAAGTCGCATAGTCGATTCGATAGGAAAATTCTTAAACTACGGCCGTAAAATGCGTAAACGTTGATGGCCGATAGCTGCGAAGACAATACTTTAAACTCAATTATCTCAAAACGCTGTTTTTCAGCAATTTTGCCTCGAACATTTTTGAACAAGTTTACAGATTTACATGTCACTTTTTAAAAAAGAAATAAAGGACGTTAAATTTGTATAAATTTGTTAAATATTATACAAATTCTACCTAAAAAATAAACAAACAAAAACATTTTTTTTCAAGTTATAAAAAAAATATGATACATTTTTATGAATTTTGAAAAAAAAATTTTTTTTCATTTTTTTTTTCATTTCTTTTCTTGTTTTTGATGCAACTAAGTGACAAAGTAATAACACATTACGAAGAAAAAATAACATAGACTTTATAATCGAGGCTGAACTAGTTTTGCAAGATTAATTTTATCATACACATTAATTTTTCGTACACTTTAATTTTGCCGTTTGCACATCTTATTTAATTCATTTTAGGGTTTTGTTCCTCTGACGAAACCCTATTAGTCTCACTATTCTGTCTGTCCGTCACAGGATTCGGTCTCAGAATCTGTATTACAGAGACTTGAAATTTTGCATACCTCTGAATACCACTGATCACCACGAATTATAAAATTTTGAAAAGAAAATCTATTGTTATTTTATTAAATGAATTAATTTAATGACATACGACCATTTTTGCGATTTAGATTTTAAAACAGAATTTTAATTTCTATTTCTTCGTGCATATTCAATAGCTCCGTGGTAGAGCCTCTGCCTGCAAATCAAAAGGTTCTCGTTTCGATGCTCGGAGTCGGAGCTTGGAATTTTTTTTTCCGGGGAATACATTTTATTATCTAATAGATTCATTTTACAGAATTTTTGTAATTTTTTTCGCCATTTTAAGACCAAAAGTTGTAAAATATTTTGTCAATTATTATTATTTTTTATTCTTTTCTTGAGAAATTTTAAACTGACTACGCCTCATTGTCCGATGGATTCATTTAAAAGAACTTCTTTTAAGGGTTTCAGTTTTCTTTAACTGAAATTAAATCATGTAATGTGCTTTTCAGATATACAAAGATATCCTGTTACAATTGTCTCAAAAGCATATCTTGAATATTTTTGATTTGATTAAAACAATATTAACCAATAGTAATAATTTTAAAATTAAATTTAATGGTGCTGCCATCTATGTTCTTATTAAAAATGATAAGAATATAATAATTATAAATTAACGATTTGGATTTATTAATTGTTTTGAACGGAATATTAAACCACCACTTTTACCCACTTGTTTTCTTTTTCTTTAACAATAGCAGCATTACATAAATATATTTTCATTCATTTCATTTTACAAAAGTTTTTCTTTTATTTACTAGGGGGCTCTGCCCCCTACGAGCTACGCTCGCCAATCCCCATTCAGAAACCGCAGACTCTAAAAGCACGCTAATTTGATGGGCTTTAAAAAGATTTCGGAAGATTGAATTATAATTTAAAAAACAGTGGCGATCTTCCTATAATCTCCTCTGTTCATTTCTCTTTGATTTGGGAATTTTAAGGCCAAATCAGCTGCTGTTAAAAGATACAATGGCTGTTTTCGTCTTTGATTAAATAAAATCAGTTAAATATTTCAAAATAATCTAATATAAAATGAATTAAGTAAACAGAGTCTTTGTCTCCCGGTATTTTTTAACAAAGCTAAAAGAAAGTTCTTTTAAATAAAACATTTTAAATGTAGCGTTTTTAATCTGACGTAATTTTCACCAAAGTTTTCTTTCTCTTTTTAATATTCACGCCAAAATGCTTTTGTTAGAAATGAAATATTATATGGGCTGTCCTAACAAAAATAGTCGAAAAGATCAAATAAATGTCTCGCGCAATTTTTAAATTTAAACTGTTTTGCAATATTATTATTTGTTCATTTTACATAATAAGTGTAATGTGACGTAAATGTGACGTAATTTATCCTATTTAAGACTTCTAAAACATGTTAATGAATTTATTATTTTACAATATCCTTTCTCTTTTAAAATTCCCGTGTAAATATAGTTTTTATGACGCAATTTTTAATAAGTTCCTGCTTTTTATATGTAATTATTTATATCTAATTTGAAGGTTTTTTTCTGTTTATAATAGTCACGTGTAAATAAATTTTTAATTTGAATCAAACATTCTTGTTTGCGCTGTTTATACAGTTGACAACAGTTTAAATTAATACCATTTGCTAAAATATGTAAAAAATATCTCTCAAAATGCTGAAAATTTGAATTCGAAATAGAAATAAAATCTCAAAAAAGAGTCAAATTAAAAAAAAATAAATGCAGTCTGCACACCGAGAAATTATAACGTATAAAATGATCTAAAAATGATTAAATTCCCATGTATAGTTTTTGCTCTTATAAAACTTTTTAATGGAACGATTTTGTCCAACTTTAGCATTAAATATCTCTTAAAATAATCCTTCGATTTGAAAACGATCTGCATCAGCATGTTTATCAAACATTTCTCTATAACACCACCGATTTTCATATTTTTGTATGCAATATTTTCTTAATATTAACGAAGAAAGACCTCCGGTCACAAAAAACTCAAAACCGGCGGCGGCGGTGACAGCGTTAGTTACTTTTTTCAGAATAGAGAGATTTTTCTTTTCTTTTAAATATTTTATTGGAATGTTTGGTATGTATTTCAGGTAAAATTTTCCGAAAAGTTCAAATCCACAAAAATTTTCTACTCTTTTTTTTTTTTTTTTTTTTTTTTTTAAATATGTTTTAGAGTATTTTATCTTCAGCTATATATATATATTTTCCCCAAGGAAAAGCAGAATTTTCCAATTTAAAAAATATTTTGTATTTAAAAATTTTTGTTGTAAAATCCTAAAATTTTCATGATACTGAATCCTATATTCTTATTTTTTATGAGTGTAAAAAGCAGTTTGTTTAACTTTTCAGAAAATTGACTCTGTTTTCAATTAGCTAATCTTCAGTTTGTGTTATTTGGAAGGGGGTGGAGTGAGAGACAGAAAGAAAAATACATTTCGATTTCTTTTTTTTTTTTTTTAATTAAATTGTCATGTTTAGTGCAATGTGTTTTATTTACTATTTTATATTAAGTCTGAAAATATTTATAATCAGCGATAAGTTGACTATTTTCAAAATACAGTAGAGTCCCGATTATCCGAGTCCAGCTTAACCGCTTTTCCATTTTAACAAAACTCCAAAAAAAAAAAAAAAAAAAAAAAAAAAAAAAGAAAGAAAGAATTATGGCTCTTTTTTTTTTCATTGTAACCAGAAAATCAGAGTTCTTTCATTTGCACCTAGTACTTCATTTACGATGACAGTTTCTTAATTCTAGGTTCGGAAATTTCAGCTTTAGTAATATTGTAAGCCTTTTCTTGAAAAAGATAATGCTGAGTGGATAAACAGCAAACAAGTAATATAAAAATTTTGTTTTTAAAGTCAATTCCTACTTAGGTCATCATAGAAAAATTTAATATAATCCCTTAAGCTAAGATTAGTTTTTGTTGCATTAAAATATCTCAATTTGTTGATTTTCTATAAGCAAGTAAACCCTATTGGTTAACAATGGAAGTCTATGGGAATTTGGCGAAATATTAGAGATATCGCCAAGTTGGCGTCACTTTTGACGACTCATTTTGGCCGCCAAATTTGGCAATAGAACAGGGTCTTCCATATGGTATGCCTCCTTATAGATATGAAGATGCATTAAATGCTGTTCAATAACCAATGGCCGCCATTTTGTCTCCAATATAAAACTAAAATTAATTAATTAAAATTTAATTAATGAATTAATATTTGAAAAATCTGTATTAACATCAATTGTCATCCAGTACAAGTTTTAAAAAAAATTATTTGAACTTGATAGGATGAATAATAAGTATTTTATTAACGATTGAAAATTTGAACAACATATATATAGGGAAAGTGTGAACTAATAGTAGGAATTGAAAAATATAGGTGACATAATTGTAGACATGCTTGAAAACCGCGAATAAAAGAGCTGTGATGATGAAAGCTATGTAAATCAGAAAAAAATTATGCATTCCGCAAATCTAACCCCCATTGACAAAATATTGAATACATTGGGTTGCAAGAAAAGGCTGAGCCTGTCATTTTGATGGCACTAATACAACGGCATAACAATGTAGCAAAGAAACATGGTTTATGATGCAGCAAACGGAAAACTGTCAAAGCTTTCTTCAAATGAACAATTTTATTCCCCATTTTTATATAAAAAACATTGGAAGTGCACATCATAATACCTGTAAGCAGTACCATAAAAAATAATAAATTGAGTGTAAAGTTATATTTTATCTTGTTAATTAGTGACGAATTATATAAGTCCGTAGTGACGAATGATGTAAGCCCGGTTATATCCCAGTTTTTTGCTTATCCAAGGTGAGCTTGGTCCGTATTAACTGGGATAATCGGTCTCTACTGTGTCAGATATATATATAAAATATCGGATACATATCAAAATATCCGATATTTTTTATGTTTACGAAAATATCATGATATTTACGAGTCTAAGATATTCTTTACTGTCAACTTTCTCTTTCTGACAATTTTATTCCCCATTTTTATAAAACACATTGGAAGTGCACATCATAAGACCTGTAAGTAGAACCATAAAAAATAATAAATTGAGTGTAAAGTTATATTTTATCTTGTTAATTAGTGACGAATTATATAAGTCCTTAGTGACGAATGATGTAAGCCCGGTTATATCCCAGTTTTTTGCTTATCCAAGGTGAGCTTGGTCCGTATTAACTGGGATAATCGGTCTCTACTGTGTCAGATATATATATAAAATATCGGATATATATCAAAATATCCGATGTTTTTTATGTTTACGAAAATATCATGATATTTGCGAGTCTAAGATATTCTTTACTGTCAACTTTCTCTTTTTCCAACTGTAGGTGCGTTTTGTGCTAGGCTGCGAAGACAAGCCCCACCCGCTCCTATTTCCCCTGATAAGGCCGCTGATCTTGATGGTCCACCTGAAGGTATCAGTACACAGTGAGTACAATGTTTCTAATATTATTTTTTTTAAACACCTAGGTTTATTAAAATAAGAATTATAACTTAAGTGTTAACAACATTTTGACACCCTGAAATTTCAGGCATCTTCGGGAAGTCTTTTTTAAGAAATGCGAAGTGGTTATAAAAATCCATTTACACTAATTTATTATTCAATATTAAAGTAGAAAATTGTAATTTTTTTTTTTTTTTTTTTTTTTTTTTTTTTTGAGTTGATGTTTTAAACAAGAAAGAAAAATCATGCATCAGAATATTTTAACGATTTTTTTTTTCATATGATGAAAGGAGATAACTAAATAAACTATTTATAAATCACATAATGAAGCAAAAAATATATTTTCAGTGTTTACTGTCCATAACCGCTACTTTATGGGGATTCTTTGTGTAGCCTTCCGTATGACATATAGATTTCTACTAAAATTACTAAAATTTATATCAGCTAGAAAAAGCGTAAAGCAACTAAATACGCTTTTATGAGATTTATCATCCATGTATGATGACGTATTCATATCCTTTTGTTTAAAATTTGGTTGAGCTGAGAACCACATAAAGCAGTTAAAAAAGCACTGTTAGGGAATAATATGCATCGCAAACGATTTTTCTCCATAGATTATAATGGAATGGAATTTATTACAGTAGAGTCTCGAAAATCCGAGTCTCAGAAGTTCGAGGTTCCGCTTAATTCGAGGAGTCAAAAATAATTTTTTTTTTCCTTCATCCGAAAGAATGCATGAGAGATGTTTACTGGATAGCTGATTCTTGGGAAGAAATTCAATCTGCAACACTGAATAAATCGTGCTTGAAATTTTTACCTAAAATGGTAACATCCACTCAGAATTTTAATGATGACGATGGTGAAAACATTGTTTTGAAAGATTTGGTAAAGGAAGTATCTGGCTGTGAAAACTGTAATGCAGATGACGTTAAAAAATGGCTAAACAGTGATGAAATGCTGGAAATAACTGAATCGACTATTGTAGAAATTATAGAAGATGAGGAGAAATGTAATGATGCAGAAGAAAATGACTCTCTGCCATTTGAAAAATGCTCTCGCATAGTGCAGGTTCTGCACCTTTAGAACTGGCTTTAAAATATGCAGATCAGCAAAATGAAGCCACCACTGCTAACGTTATGCATTTTAAGCGTTGGCTGGATATTGCATCTAAAAAGAGAAATAATGTGTTAACGCTGCAAAAAATTTAAATTTTTTTAAAATTGTAAAGTATCCTGTATATCATTACAAAAGAAATTAAGGTATGTACATTCTTTGTCACCCTAATTGAGCAAAATTATAATTGGTAAGAATTTTCTACTTTTTCGGAAAATCTGAGTTTACAGAGTAATCCGAGGTGGTGTCAGCCCCAGTTACCTCGGATTTTCGAGACTCTACTGTATATTTATTAGTTATATTTTTCGTAGATTCAGAAACGTGTTTTTTTCTCACAGTGTACCATTTTTTAACGTTTTAAACACACAGTAGAGCGCCGATTATCCGAACTCCAATTAACCAAACATCCAATTATCCGAACAGTCTATTTCTCTCAAAAATTTTTTTTTAACCGAACTTCCATTTATCCGAACGGCCTATTTCTCTCAACAAAATTTTTTTTAATGATGATGAAATTGTGGATGAGATTTAAGATGAAAAATAATTTGAAGAAATGAAAACGAATGCTCTGAAAATGTCCCAGGTCCATCACATAATGAAACCTTTGAATGTTTGGAAACATCTATTTAATAGCTCGAACGGCAGAAGAACTCTGATCCTATTCAACTAACGTATTTAAGACGAATTCGAGATAGGGCAGCATTGGAAAGAACGTCTTCTTTGAAGCAAGCAACAATCGAAAGCTTTTTTGCTTAAATTATGATATCTGGAGTTCAGAAAATGATAAAAAGAGAAAAAGAAAATTTTAAATGATAAAAAAAAAAAAAAAAAAAAAAAAAAAAAAAGTTTTTAAACACGCTAGCATTAATTCATGCTGCCAGTCCTAAGCCTGGATAAAGTGTGAAAGTTTTAGTATAGTCAGGAACATCCCTTAAATTGTCTGTCCATTTATCCGAACTTTTGCTTATCCGAACAAGGGTCGGTCACGACATGTTCGGATAATCGGCGCTCTACTGTATGCTAAAAAAAAAAAGAAAAGAAATCAATGAAATTTACAAAAAGCTTTCCATTCAATTTTACCAAAATTTAATTTTTGTTGCACGGCATCTACTAAGCTCTTGAATTATTTTGAACTAATATATATATGTAGAGTAGAACATCTTTTATCCGAAACTCTTTTAACCGAAACTCTCGGTTAACCGACATCAATTTTTAAAGCTTTTTTTTTTAAATTTTAGTATCACATTCCTTGTGAGCAAAATAAATTTTCAAAGCTTTTATAATAATAATAATAATAATTATTATTATTATTATAATATTCCTTGTGTACAAGCGGTCCATTCCGAACTACGAGCACATATAAATAATTTTCGGTCCCTTTCTTAGAGTTCCTTTGGATTTAACTTGAGCTTCCGTAAGCTGCGGAGTGGAACGAACAAAACGAATGAAGAAAACGAACAAATTAGTAATTCTGAAGCTTTTGAATGTTTTTCAAAAGGTTTGGCATGGTTGTAACTAATAATATTAAAAACCTTCGTGATAGAGTTTCAAAGCAAAGGCAATCGAAACTACGACAAACAAAACATTGTTTCAAACCCTTGTGAAATATGTAAAAGGTACTTAATTTCAAAATTAAAATTCAGATAATTTATTCTTGTTTCTATTTTGCTATTGATTTATTTTTATTAAGCACTTGTTACCATAATAAGAACTAGCGCATATATTTCTTCTTAATCTTAAAATTGAAGGATTCTCGATTACCCGAAAATTTCGATTTTCCGAAAGAGGGTCGGTCCCAATTACTTCGGATAATCGAGGTTCTACTGTATTTTTTAAATTGTTATTTATTCTCTAAATATTATATTATTTATTGATATTCCTAATTGTTTAAAAATTCCATTTCAATCCCTCCCATAATTTTTGATTTGCTATGCTACTAGTGTTTCCATGTGTTTCGATTTACGCGGGACTTCCCGATGTGACCCGTTCCGCGTAACCCCGCGTAACCGATGCGCGGGACGCCAAAACTGTCCTGATTTTTCATGATGTACAATTTTTAAAAAATATTAATAAATAAATATTATAAATATTTCATGTAATTTTGTAAAAATCGTCAGAGAAGCTCTGATATATAGCAGCAGTGCTGAGTTCGGTTTAACCTGTCAAAATGAATTTTTCCGAATTCGAGACCTTGCAAGCTCGTTTTCTTCTGCTTTAATCAGCACAGGAAACATGTTTCGTGTAAATCGCATGAGCATTTTTGATTTAAAGCAAGCAGAATTTTCATAGTTGAGTTTGTTTTAACCTGTCATTACGAATTTTCTCGAATTCAGGACGTAAGTAGATTTTTTTCTCGTGCCCGATTTAGTATAGGAGGCAAGTTTCGTAAACATCGGTCCAGTCGTTTACGCTATCATCTGTAATCGTGAAAATTGCTTGCTCGTTTAATATATATGATAAATATTCCATGCCATTCGTTTAGTTTGCGTCGAGCGGAACTTAATACCATTAAAGCCATGAAAACAGAACAACCTGCCTATAATGGAAAACATTTATCGTGTGTGAACGGAATATCGCTAAGACTGAAATCTGTATAAGACGGAACATTTATTTCAGTTCCTGGCTATTCTGCTTTTACAGATTTTACTGTACTTTGTTTAGTAAAACCTGTGTAAATGGAACCTGTTTATAACGGAATACTGTCTTAAATGTAAAAATTTCATAGTTTTTACAGAAGGTATACTATACAATTATAATTGCTCAATCAGAAACCTGCCTAAAACGGAGTTTTGTTTTGGTCCCTAGCAGTTCAACTTTCGCAGATTTTACATTATAAGATTATTATGTTTATTTAGTACACTAACACCCACTAAGACGGAATCTGAAGAGACGGGGAAAAGATTCTGTTTTAAACAGGTTTTCGTCTCAGCATGGTATTTTTTCGGAGAGGATTATGAATTTTTTACGTTTAATACATGATTCCGTTATAGACAGGTGTCGGTTTCATAGGACTTACTGTATTTTATGTCCCGATTTAGACTTCATGCCCCCCCCCCCTCCTTCCCGTCCCGCTCCTCGTGACAGTGAAGCTAGCAACACTGTATGCAACTGTTTAATTGTATTTTATAAAAGTTCGAAGTATATGAGATGTTTTATTTATTATAACTCTGTATCATTCAGGGACTACTCCGGCGTAACCGGATATGCGGACGCAAAAGGAAATATGCTCAACGATATGAAAAACCAGGCCGGTATGGGAGTTCCTATTCCATCGAAGAAAATTGAAGACGTAAGTCAAATTTACCACTTTATTATTATTTATTTTAAATACGCCTTTATCAATTGATAGTTTAATATTAAATTATGATTATACGTTATGAAAACGATTTAGAAATCATACCTATACTGAAAAAAAAAAAAAATGGATTCTCAAATTGAGTAAAAAGAAGTCAATTTTAAATATGTCACATACTCAAAATGTACTAAAAATTGAGAAACACGTGTTCTCATTTTCGATACCATTGATGTGTTCGAATAGGAACCACCATGTATACTCATTTTTGATTACATGGATGTATTCAAATATGAACTGCTATGTACTCATTTTTTGCTAACATTGACGAAGCACTCATAAAAACAGTGCAAGGTAATCTTATACCTTATAAGAGAGACGCAAGATATAGTTCCTGAGGAATAAAAATGTAATTATTATTCCCGGATTTCCAGGATATATTGCATTGTTTTCCTATTAATGGACATCTTTTATGGCGCCATGAATGAAATAAACCGTTACAAAGTACAAAATTATCTTTTCGTTTGGGTTTGACAATAATGTGAGGTTTCAAGAGAAATCATATAGGTTCATTTTTTGATCCAAACATACTCAATTCGATATGAGTACATCGATTTACTCATTTTTGAGTATTTCATTTTTTTTTTCAGTGTAGATAGTTTAAATAATACTTTTACCCTTTGTTGTCATATCTTAAAAAATAAACAGATTTTCCATAATCGAGTCCACGCCAAATTAACCTATGGGATTTTTTTTTTTGTAACATCGTGAATTCCAGTTATGAAATTAGTACAAGTAAACTTTAGACTAATAAATAAATAAAACTATGCTTTGAGTTATTATTTAAGAAGAGGATAGTCTTAAAATGTTTTATTCCAATAAATTCCATGGCTTGTTCTGCGAATTAAAATAAATTTATATGTTTTTCTTATATTCTAAAACAAATGTTTTGTAATTAAAGAGAAGTTTTGAAGGAATTAGAAGGAAAATTTTAAAGTCATTTACTGTTTTGTCAAGAAGGGACTAAAGTAAAAATTAAATAAATAATAAAATCTATTCAAATGGTAGCAAGTCATCAAAAGTAACTTTTCTACTCCTTTTGCGTGGAAGGAAGTTTTTAAATGCACCAGAGAAGCAGTGTCCGGAGTGAATGATCATTTTCACAGGTTGTAAGCATACACGTTGCTCCTAAAATCTTGGAAAAAATTTTCAGGGTAGAAATGCCGTTAAGACAAACATTTGTTGACAGGAAACTAGCATCTTAATCCACTTATTCCATCAAAAATAGAATAAATACATTCAATCAAAAATACAGCGTGTGTCATACAAGCTGAAACTAACAATTATGAATACGTTTTAGCGAGATTTTCATCATATTAAGTTTGCTTGCATAATGATGACAGTATTGGAAGTGACTGAATTTTGGCCAGTGACACCGTATGTGTACTGCCATCTGTATTCTGAATAATGGAATGTCAAGTACAGTGTTGTTTGGGTAAGGAGGGCGGCAATTTCCAACATTTTTCATCATTTCATCATATTTCATAGAAATCGGAGTAAGTCGGTCGAAAATATCGTTACAATATCTTCATTATTCTGATAGTAACTAATGAAAATATCGTTACAATATCTTCTTTATTATGGAAAGTAAGTAATGAAAATATCGTTGCAATATCTTTATTATTACGACAGTAACTAATGAAAATATCGTTACAATATCTTCATTATCATGACAGTAACTAATGAAAATATCGTTACAATATCTTCATTATTATGACAGTAACAAATGAAAATCCAAGTTCAGCCTAGAGTGACATACACTGTGCATTTTTGTCTGAATAAGTTGATTGGGATCCTGATTTGCTGTACAAAAAAAACCCCTGAAAGTTTTGTTCCATTTTCTTTAAAAAACCCCTGTTTATTTGGAGACAAAATGATAGATGACATTACATTTATAAATAAACGCATAGTTTTTATTTATTGAAAGTTTTTTTATTTCATTAAGTCTATTGATAAATTTTTTATGTGAATTTAGATTTTTTATCTAATTTTCCTTTTTAATTTTTTTTACAGATGCTTAAGCTGACTATGTTTTAAGAATTCATCGTCAATAACATGCAGACAACCGATTGAACAACATACATCTTTAAGGTTTCGAAATCGAAATTTTTTCTGGTACCCAATCAAAATTCTTGATGGACTGTGTATCTTACATCGTTATCACTGTTTTTTTATACGCTTTATGAAATAATTGTGGATTTCTTAAATTATTGTTATTCTGCTTTGTTTGTATATGATGTTTTCTATTGTCGATTTTTTTTAAATAAAAAGTTTTGCAAATGATAACGTTTTATTCTATATAACTATATATATAAATCACTTGAAAATATCAAACTAATTTAATATTTGCTTAAAGTGATAAAAATACTTTTAAAAGGCAAAAAAAAAAAAAAAAAAAAAAAAAAAACCTTTATTTATTCATATTCGACATGTTTCATTGTGCTCTGACGGCAACATTCTCAAGAAATAAAATGATACAAATATTTTCGCAAGATAATTTTAAATTGAAAACTTTTAAACAAAGAACCTTTACAGATTAATTTTAACAAGTAAAATATATATATATATATATATATTTAAGTCAATTCTTACTTAGGTCAACAAAGAAAAATTTTATTTTAGTTACTTTTTATAGAATAATTACAATTAATATAAATATGTATATACACATGTCAGAATCACAATATTAAGTGGCAAAATAGAAAGCAAAATTTCCTTGCAAATTTCCTTGCAATTTTCCATTTTCCTTTCTATATATGGTGTTACGCTAGTATTCTTGTATGTTACTATTTATTCGCTTTTATCCACTACAAGTTTAAAAAAATGTATTTGAACTTGAATGGATGAATAATAAGTATTTTATTAACGATCGAAAATTTGAATAAGCGAAATTTTTTTTCTCCCATATAAAACTAAAATTAATTAATTAAATTGAATTAATGAATTAATATTCGAAAAAACTGTATTAACATCAAATGTCATCCACTACAAATTTAAAAAAATGTATTTGAACTTGATTGAATGAATAATAAGTATTTTATTAACGATTGAAAATTTGAATAAAATTATTTAATTAAATTGAATTAATGAATTAATATTTGAAAAAACTGTATTAACATCATATGTCATCCACTATAAGTTTTAAAAAATGTATTTGAACTTGAGTGGATGAATAATAAGTATTTTATTAACGATTGAAAATTTGAAGAAGATATATAAATATATATAGGGAGAGTGTGAACTAATAGTAGGAATGGAAAAATAGCAGAATAATTTATCCATCAAAATTTTATTTGCCATCCATTATCCGAGAGCCAATAGAGATCTTCTTACGCAGTGAGAATATGAGCAATGATTCAGCCTCCATAGAGCTTCCTAAAATTTGGAAAGAGATGCTCTACAAAATAATGAAACAATAATATTAAACAATTCACGCTCACAAATATCCATTTTTAAT
The DNA here is from genome assembly GCA_963932465.1 of Maratus speciosus. Lineage (NCBI taxonomy): Eukaryota > Metazoa > Arthropoda > Arachnida > Araneae > Salticidae > Maratus > Maratus speciosus. The sequence goes on along the minus strand of OZ010788.1, from coordinate 587,936,814 downwards.
ATGGAAGTTAATTTCATTATGCTTAAGTTTGCGAGATTTTTGTTTACCGGTTTTCAATTTAGAAATTTTTTGCGAAAATATTTGTATCATTTCAATTCTTGAGAATGTTGTCGTCTGAGCAATGAAACATGTCGAATATGAATAAATAAAGGTATTTTTATCCCTTTAAGCAAATATTACATTAGTTTGACGTTTTATTCTACTTATGATTTTTGTTTCACATTTTGCATACTCATTGATTAATCTTGAACCAAACTGCATGTCTCTCAGATGGACAAACATTGATTTTGTCATGCCCCTTTTTTCTTCCGACATGCGCTATAAAAAAAAGACAAATGTTTCTTAGTAAGGTTAGTTGGGGCAACTGGGCCATGATTTTACAATGTGACTCTGGAGCTTCTGACGATTCAGATTCAAAAAGCTAATGTTCATTTGAATTAAAGTCTGAACTTCTGTAAATGTGTTCAGTTAGGTTCCCTCTATCAGACAGAAATGCTCAAAATTACATTTAAATATTTAAAAATATAAAAATATGCATATTTCATCTTTCTTTCCTCATGGGTCCAGTTGCCCCATCAAAATGGGGTAACTGGACCAGGAGGGTCTATGTTCCACACGCGTTTATTTTTTTTTCATATGGGATATCTGGTCCTGTTTGTAAAAGTGTAACCAACTTAAAAAAATTTAAACCAGGTAGATCATGTAAATTACATATCAACTAAAGAGCGTTGAAAGAGAAACCTTTGCTGTCAATGTGTCTAAAAAAAGCACTAAAAGTGAAAATATTAGATTTATTTATACCAAAAACATAAAAATTAAGTAAGTACTTATGTACTTTAGTATAGGTAATAAGTATAAAAGTCCCGTGGGTATTTTAAGGAAAAAAATAGCAAGGTAAATCTATGAACAAACGGCTATGTAAGTACTTAAGTATTTTATGTGCATCTAGGGGTCGCATTATAAGGGAAAATTTTATTGGTCCTACCAGAACCCTTAATGAGTTACCTTCATGATCATTTTATTTAACATATTGTAAAGAAAGGTGCGATGAAGATATTATTTTCAAAATAGTGGTAGGAACAATTAAGAGTTTCCCTATAGAATGCGACCTCTGTGTATCGTACAATTTCAAGGTTTGGCTATCTCGCTTTCAGGGGCAAGGTAGTGATGGGCGATTCTCGAGAATTCAACAATCGAGAAAAATCGTCATCGTAAAAAATCACAATCGATACAGCCATCAATTAATTCATAGAATCTACAATCGAGATGTTTTACAATCGATTATAACGAGAAAAGCTAAAAACAGTTATTGGAAAACTTAGCTATTATTCTGGCCGACAATTTCATAGTAATGATAGGGCTTAGTGATGGGCGATTCTCGAAAATTTAGCAATCGAAAAAAATCGTTATCGTAAAATACACAATCGATGCAGTCATCGATTACTTTCGAGAATCTACAAAGGAGATGTTCTAGAATCGATTATTGAAATCATTGTTTTTACATATATATAAGGCAGATTTTATTAAATATAGGGTAACTGAAAACAGATGGAATAAAAAACAACAAACCAAAGGGAAACTATAAAGGAGCCATAAGACTGGAAAAGTCTTGTAAGGGTGCCCCCCTCATAGCATGCATGGTCACAGTTACGTCATTGTGACGTCACTGTAAGTCACTGTGGTCACGTCACATCTGTGACCAAAATGCCACCACTCAGTGATGTCACATTGTGACTGAGATGTGAACTTCTTAGGAAACTTAAAAAAATTACAAAAATTATTAAATCATGTTATTTGCTGTAAAAAATATTTTTCTGCCGGATTTAAAATTTTTTTAAACCGTGGTCCAAGTTGCCTCTGTGCCTCTAACCAAAACTTTTTATTTTCATATAACATAAAATGTAATTAATTCATCAGCGACACAAAAATATTTCCTAATTATGCGAATTTCATATTATTAAAAAAATGGTTTAGGTAAACAGACCCCGACTTATATTTTATAAAGATTTTTGTAAATGATCATCTGTTATAGTAGAAGTTTCTCAAAGAGTAGTCGAAACATTTCTGTGGTTTCAAACTAAAAACTTTCTATTACAGTTAAGTCTGCAGCTTTTAATGAGCACGCAGAAAGCGTCTTCAAAGTTTAGTCATATATGCATTTCTTGCTTTATAATTTGCATTCAAGTCATTTTTTTTTTCCTCTTAGTGTTTCACTATTTTAAGTAACTTTTTTTTTTTAATTCTACTTCTTTCAGACGTTTAAAATAAAATTGACATTTTCCGAATATAAAATTAATGTACAAAATTTAGGCAAAGCCCATGACATAATTAATTATTCATATTTTATTTTTTGTTTTCAAAATATATCTTTAAAAATTATTTTACAAGATATTTTATTCTACAGAAAATTAATATTAAGATAATGACAGATTGGCAAAGAAAAACTCATCTCTTCTCGATAATCTTGTTGTATTTTTTAAGAAGATATTTTGTTTATATTACCTGTGATATAAATTTTACTTTTAAAAAAAGGAGGGGGTCATCATTATTACCATTAAATTAATTTATACACATTTTGAAAAATTAAGCAATATTTTATCTAGTAAACTCTAATTATGGATAATATTATTATTATAATTTACGTAAATGAAAGTTTACAATTCAATAAAACTGATAAAAATAAAAGGTGAAATACAATAAAACATTTTCAAACAGGAAATTGAATTAGAGACAATTTGATAAAATTATTACGCATTTAATTTCCTTCCGAAACTGTTGTATAGAAAAACAAATAAAACCGAAAAAACATCTGCTTCGAACTTCGAAACTTAAAATTCGTCTGCATCTGCACTATTTCAGTTGTTAAGACTCACCGCAGAATAACGGATAAAAGTAACAGTGAAGCTTTTTAGAATAAACGCGAGAAATTATGTGGACACTGGACAGCATAGACGTGTTGACACGGATTTAAAAAGTGAAACAAGAACGTTCTCAGGATCCAAGTTAGTTCAGCGAACAAAATATAAACCCGAGAAAATTACGGTAGCTTTGACTTGTTGAAGATGATTCAAGTCATTGCTATGGTACTTATTATCGGATTTAATTGGTTCCCCAAAATCAAAGTATCACGTACAACGTCAATGAAATTAGGTAAGTAAAAATATTATTTTCCCTGTTTGCTTTTTTTAACCGCAACAATTTTAGTTAGCTTCTCATAAACATGCTGTAGAAATAAATATTTCACTACATTTATTTTTTATTTTGTTGAAATATCAAAAATATTATTTTCCCTGTTTGCTTTTTTTTTTAATTACAATGATTTTAGTTATCTTCTAATAAATATGTTATAGAACACAAATATTTCATTACATGTATTTTTTATTTTGTTAAAATATCTAACTTCCTTTTCAACAGCTTTGATCAGATTATTAAAATTAGTGATTTAAATTGCATTTTAATCTGGTTTATATTCTTATTTAAATATTTGGTTAAAACCGCATAGTGTCCTAAATATGAAAGTATATGGATAAGTATTATAATCAGTCATTAATATAATTAATAAACATTTAAAGATAATTAAGTTATTTAAAAAAAAGTCTTTTTATGGAATAAAATTATTGGCAAACATAATTTTTTAATTTTGTATTAAGTGATGGTCTTAAACAATTTGAATTGCATGTTTTTATTTTTTAAAAATTGCATCTGCTCAGAAGAGGAATTTATAAAAAATAAGACACAACGGAAACGTATACTATTAAAAGAGATCGTAGATATGTAATGTTAAGAAAAAAAAATGATTATTTAATGTATTATTCAACCTGAGAAATGTTTTAAAATCTATAAAGAAATAGTCATAGCGGGTGAAAGCTTTTCAGTTGTTAAACATTCTTACTGAAATGTTTTCAAAGTGAACTAGAAGTCTGTTGGCAAATGAAAATATAGAAGTTACGCAATCAGTAAGTGTTTAAATATGATTTTACTTTAAAAATAACGCAAATACTTGAACGGTATGAATCTAAAATGTAATAATCATCTTTTATTATTTACTTTTTTTCTGGATAATTTTATCATTTTATCTCCTGAATGATTTTATCGAGATAAATTTCAAAGTATCGATATTATACACTCTTTATAAACAGCGTGATTAAAATGGATTTCTTATTTATAATTACCATAATCTTGTAAATAAAATATTAATAATAATAATGAACCTATGCGTGGCTCTATTTTGTGTTTATGGGCTCAATTTTTATACTTTATTTACATTAAAAAGTAGTTAACCATTTGATACTGAGTTCATTATTTTGTTTTATTGTGTCATATAGAAATAAATATGATTATTTGTAATTCTAATACAATATATACAGTAGAACGCCGATTGTCCGAACAAGTCGGGACCGACCCTAGTTCGGATAAACAAAAGTTCGGATAAATGGGCAAACAGTTTAAGGGATGTTCCTGACTATTCTAAAACCTTCACACTTTATCTAGGTTTAGGACTGACAGCACCAGTTAGTACTGGAGTGCTTAAAAATTGTTTTCTTTTTTTTAATTGTTTTTTGTTTACTTATTATTTAATTTTTTTTTTTTCTTTTATCATTTTCTAAACTTCAGAGATTATAATTTAAGCAAAAAATAAATTGGAAGTTAGGTGTTTTTTTTCTTTTTTAGAGAGACAAATATTTGGATAATTGAAAATTCGGTTAAAAAGAATTCTTTGAGAGAAATATGCTGTTCGGATAATTGGAAGTTCGGTTAATTGGAGTTCCAATAATCGGCGTTCTACTGTATTTATAAAACTTTCACCAGACTTTATTCTAAAAATTTCGTTGTAGATTCTAATCTATTTGTACTATTTATGACACTATCAGAGTTATAGATGTCATGGCAACATATATCCAGCCAGATAGATCTTTGGCAAAACATAAAAACTTTCACATTAGACGCAAAATAGAGTAGCTGCGGTGCTGTGTTTTATAAACAATAAGGTATTATTGTTTTAAAAAATCATAGATAGTAAGAGTTATTTTTATAATATATAATTTCATAAATAAAAATGTCATTTTGGCAATCAATTATTAAAGTTATTTTTTAATAATCAAAAAGTTGTTTTATATATGGATTTTACTCCAAGCAAACCCTGATGTAAAATAAATTAACCCTTTGTATCACCGTTCTATGCATACCTAAAAGTTTTATTTACTTTTACAGTGAGCATAAAAATACGATTTTATTTATTGCTGCTATCTTCCAACATAACGATTATTGCCGAAATTGTTCTTAGAATTCTCAACATAATGATACTGATGATACTCAGTTAATTTTCTATACCAAAGCTGTATTTTCCATTTGAGTAGTTTCAAATGGTTATTGCTAAAATGTACTTCGGAAATTTTGTAATGCATGTATGGGGCATAAAAGACGTAAACAATACATATATAATGGCTATATGGCACATGATGAGCGTTTCGAGTGTGTATATATATATATATATATATATATATATATATATATATATATATATATATAACGCATGCATAAACTTCACAATGATCTTAGCAATGTCGTTACTGCAATTTTTGCATAATCAAATTTATAGGGGCCTCTATAACAAAGAAGTTTCCTATTTTCTCAGCCCCAACTTGTTTGAATTACAATCATATATATATATTTTTTTTATGGTAATCAATATCATAAAAGATATAAAATTTAATTACTTAATATCGGTATTTCTTTTTATCTTTCATTTTTTTTTATTATAAATGTCGTGTAATCGAAAAAAATTCAACCTCACCAGTGACTTCGAGTTTGTAATGCGTATTAAAAGAAACAAATTAATTTCATTCAGTATTTTCTATAGTTTAAAGAATATAAAAAGTACTGTATATATTATAAAATATTATATTTTCAACACAAATTTTATTTTGATAAAGATTTGAAAATTTAAACAAATTGTTTCTTTGGTAATTTTAATGCTTTTAACAAATAGCTAATTTTGAAAAAAAAAAATGTGATAGATCGATCATTCAGTTGTCTTCAATATTCTCATTTATTGCAATAGGAAAGAAAGGTGCAACAAAAATTGAAGTCTGCGGGGCATTGCATTTTGATTCAATAAAATTCTTTTGGTATACCCTTGTTATATCGGCCCCCAAGTTTTAATTGCGATGTATCGCCGAAGTATATTAACGTTATAGATGTAAATGATTTTACAACAGGCATAATTATGACTATGTGTGACATGCGTACGTGTTTACAACTGTACAAGTATGTCATAGTGTGACTTCACAACATTGCCGCTAGTCACATATTCGTCACAACGTTAATGACAAAATTGTCATAAATCACACAATTTTCACAAAATTGTCACAATGTGATTTCAAAGCAGTGTCGCAGTCGTCACAGAATCATCACAGTGTTAAAGACAATTTCGTCAAAAATGACACATATTTCACAAATTGATCTCAATGTGACTTTAAAGCATTGTCACATTCGTCACAAATTCGTCACAAAGTTAATACCAAAATAGTCACAAATGACGCACTCTTCACAAATTTGTCACACCGTGACTTCACAAAGTCGTCACAATGTGACGTCACAAAAGAGCTCTAAAACGGCCATAACGACCTCACATTCTAGCCACAGTGACTTCACATCGACGTCACGTGACGTCACATCGACGGTCACAAAGTCACAGCGTGACGTCACAACGACGTCGACGTGACGTCACCATGCCTTACGGGCCCTTGGTTGAAAAAAGCTGAAAAAACGCGAGTAGCTATGAAGCGGTAAGGGGAGTTTAAGTATCAAAAATTAGAATTTTTCGGCAATTAGCACCAAAATAGCCAAGGAAATAAGAATCAAAAGCACCCCCTAGTGGCAGAAATATGAACTAAAGGATGATAAAAGGGATCAAAATTTTTTATTGATTTTTCTACGTCATTTGAGATTGGATCTTTAATTTCCCCATTTTTTATAAAGTCTTCGACTGGAATACATTAAACGAACTCCCGCGGGGAGCAAAGTAGGAGGGAGGGGCAAGGAAAGTGCATAATATGAATAAGTGGTCACAGGGCTTTCCAACGATATGGCACATGAGGGGTGTCGGCTAAATTTAGTAAAGTGCCCCCGCTCGGGGGCAAAGTAAGGGGAGGGGCGCGGGCGATATATAAAATGAAATAGTAGTCACAGAGCTTTCCAATGATATATCACATGAGGGGTGTCAGCAAAAGATAGAAAAGAGTCCCAACTCCCAGGATTCCAATTATCGTGCCCCCCCCCCCCCCCCCGAAATATACCCTGCCCATCCTTCTCTTTGAAATTTTCATATATTAAAAATTATTTATCGGAGGGCTCCGTAAAAAAAAATCCGATCTAAAATGTTTAAAAACGCTACGATTTCAAAAAAGTTCGAAAAGTGCCTCTCTCGGGGCGCCAAACTAAGGAAGGAAGAAGAAAGGTTCATAATATGAAAGAGTAACTTTGCGATGATAACCGAAAACTTTCCGATGATAGATCAAATGACTGGTCCAAAAAAAGTTTGAAATCTACCCCTCCCACGTGGGTTCCCTCTTTTATCCTAGAATATACCCGGAAATCACGCAGCCCCACTTTTAAAATTTTATATTTAATAAATAATATTTATCGGAGAGCTCCATTAAAAAGCCTCATTTAATGATATTTATTGTAGAAATCTCTACAATTAAAAAAAAAAAGTCACCCCCGCACCGCTCCCCCCCCCCCCCCCCCCCGAACCCCTTCCGGAATTCAACTCTGGGAGGAGAAAGGTTCATAATATGAAAGAGTGGTGAAAGGACTTTCCGATGATATGTCAAGAAGAGGTTTGGTAAAAGTTTGAAAATTACCCGCCCCCCCCTCCCTTTGTGCACTCTCGCGCACCCCAGAATTCACTCACCTTCCTCTTTGAACTTTTTATATTTAATAAATAGTATTTATCTGAGTCTCCAGGTATGGGGCAGCTTGGCAGAGCTAAAATAAGAGAAACATTGAAAATTCGGGGCAAAATGACACTAAATTTAACAGTAAAGTTTGTAACTAGGACTATACAGAACTGAATACATAAACCACTATGCTTCATAACCCACATCGGTTAATAGCAATAAAATGATAAGTGCCAGTTAAACTGATGGCATTGAGCTCACAGGTTATTAACACTAACTGTATATTATACTCTTATTTCAAAGAATAATGTCACTCAAAAAATAAATGAAGGGAAATATCCCACCGTTTGCCCCTTTTATACTTAACCAATGAACCTCCAAATCTAATCAGGGAAACTCCTTAACTATAATAAATCAGTATATCAAATTTGAATCAAATCAGATAATTCTGCATTAAAAAAAGAAACATATCGCTAAATTAAGGGTGGTCTAACCCCTTTAACCCTTCTATACTTAACTAATGAACCTCCAAATCTAATCAGGAAAGCTCCTTATCAGAACAAACATAGAAAAAAAATTAAAGTAAATTGAATAATTCTCCATGAAAATCCATTTATCTAAATTAAGGGGAGGGGACTCGCCCCCTTTTCCCCCTTGTATACTTAACCAATGAACCTCCAAATCTAATGAAGGAAGCGCCATATCGGAATAAATCGGTATATTAAATTTGAAGCAAATCCAATAATTCTGCATGAAAAACCCTTTTATCTAAATTAAGGGGAGACTAGCCCCTCCCCTTTATACTTAACCCATAAACCTCCAAATCTAATCAAGGCAGCTTCTTAACATAATAAACCGGTATCCCAAATTTGGAGCAAATCGAATAATTCGGCATGAAAAACCCATTTATCTAAATTAAGGAGGGGGTCTAACCCCCCTTTCCCCCCTTTATACTTAACTAATGAACCTCCAAGTTTAATCAGGGAAGCTCCTTAACATAATAAACCGGTATACCAAATTTGGAACAAATCGAGTAATTCTGCATGAAACACCCATTTATCTAAATTAAGTGGGGGACCAGCCGCCCTTTAGACCATGGGACGAGTGACGAAATTGTTCAAGTCCGTTTACCAACTCCGGGAACTAAGAAATTTTGCATGCAATACAATTATACAATACTTATTAACTAAAAAACGCAAAGTTCACCAAAAAATATTTGCACATTAATTTTTTATACCAATTTAAAGTGGTGCCCTAAAGCTGACATTATAAAGGTAATGTTCAGTGTTTTGGTTAGTATTTTCCCTTTTAAATAAGAATGAAGATAAAATTTATTGAACTGTCATCATTTACTAATAAATATTAAATACTGACAATAAAATATTATCTTTAATATTAGTATTATATTTAATATTTGCTGTTTAAGAAGTTGAATATTTTTTAATATATTTTACACAAATGTAGCTTAAATAATAGATTAAATGAAACTTGAAAGTTAAAATAATAGAATTAAAATACTCTACATTCAGAATGTATATTTTAACCCTAATGAAGTAATAAATATAAAATTTAAGGATTTGCCCTCATATGTCGACACCTATATCAATTGTTGAAAAGTGCAATTTTGACTCTTAAACTCGACATTCCCTTTAACTATTAAATTTTTGAGGTAAAAACATTTCTAATAAAACTAACAATTTTTTTTAGTACTTCTAATAAAACGATAAAAGGTTTAAGTAACACCAGGCTCTTTTTAACATAAAATTAAATATTCAAAAATTGCTCAACTAAAGCTGCTACCTTTTCTGATACTAGCAGGCAGCTTTTCCAAAAACTAAATTGGAAACTGGGATCTTGAAAGATACAAGCAACATTCTTGCTCACATAATTGTAATGGGGCAAACATCATAACCTGATATAAAAAATGTCATGACATATAATTTAACTGCCTATCCCCCACCTATAGCAAACCCTGATTGTTCTATCGTAAAAACAAATAACGCAGCATTGACTCATTCTGTGCTGAAATCAGTGGATCAGTATCAAATTCCGAGTGAGATCCCTGAAATCAATGCCTTAATTTTGGACGGTATGGGAGTTTTGCAACAAATGCAGAATATTCCAAATACTTTTGGAGATCTTGCTTTACAAGTATTGGAATATATTATTGGTATGGGTGTTAGCTACAAATCTAAAGCAATTCACTTTGTAACTGACACATATCCTATTTTCAACATTTAGTGCAGCGAGTGACAAAGGATGGCTACAGGAGGTGAAACTGTTATTAAAATATGAAGTTCAGCGCAAAAAAAACCCTCATCAGTTAAAATTTCTAGCAAATGGGTCAAATAAGGCAACTTTGGTTGAATTTCTTTTTAAAAAATGGTCCTCAGTAGATCCCCCAATTCTGAAAAGTGTATTGTTGATTGTTGCACATGGGGGAAAAGTGTCATATCATAAGCGGTGAAAACAGTCATCTGATAGTAAGGGATATGCCCGAACTGCATTCTGATCACGAGGAAGCAGATACAAGAATGCTGTTGCATGTAGAAAATGCTTCGATATGTTTCATACATGTTATTATTAAAAGTTCGGACACATGTTTTCATCCTCTCACTTTGTATGAGTAGATTTTTAACAACAGAATTATATTTGCTTCTGGGTACTGCGAGTAATTTAGAATTTCATAATGTTTTATCTATCGCTACTATTTTAGGTCCAGACATTTGTGATAGTTTAATAGGCCTTCGTAGTTTTACAGGTTGCCACAGTTGTAGTGCCTTTAAAGACAAGGGCAAAATTACTGCATTGACTATAATGAATAGTAAAATTGACTATAATGAAAAGTAAAATTTACTATAATGAAAAGCAAAATTGTTTATATTGATGCATTTAAAGGGTTTGGAACTTCTTGGACTTTATCAAGTGCTCTTATTCAAACCCTTGAACTATTTGTTTGCGAACTTTATGGCCAACCTACTAAAACCTCAGTAAATGATTCAAGATACACATTGTTCAAACTGAAGTTTAAAATTGATGTTGCTTTACCACCAAATTATGATGCTTTAGTATGCCATATTAAAAGGGCAAACTATCAAGGATATATTCATCGTCGGTGTTTCCAAAACATAATAAGTGTCCCTAATCCTGCTGAACATGGATGGATCATTAATGGGATAAATATAAGGATTTGTTGGAACACAATTCTTTGTATTCCATATAGTTTACTAAAAAACATTTTGTGCAAGTGCCAGAAGACTGTTTGTTTATCAAGTAAATGCTCATGCAAATCAAATGGAATTTCTTGCTACGAATTATGTTCATGTACTAATTGGAAAATTCCAATGAACAAAATGAATTTTTCAGTGATACTTTTGAAGTTGATTCAGACATATGAAGATATTGATAGTTTGCATAATGTAGATGATATTTTCTAAAAAATGTACCAAAATAAATAATATTATACATAAAACATGCCTAAAGTAAAGTTTTTATTTAAGACAAGTATTTAAGCATGAAACAATGTGATCTTATTAATGGACTTCCTAGTTGCGTGGCAACTTAACATCCAGTTGAAGAGGTGATCGTGTTGCAAGGGCATTAGGGAGCCTTAAAAAATGAATGTTTAAACGTGGCTGGTAGCCACAATGAGAGAAATCACTGGTAAAGTTAAGAAAAGAATAACTTAAAGTGAGAACTTGAAGTACTAAAAGTTTAACAATGTAAGAAAAAAAAGAAAATTTAAATAAAAAAAAGAGAAAGAAATTCCATTAGTTCCAAAAAGGACAGGCGAAAAAGCTACCAATGGATATCCCATCTAAAAAAATGGGACTCTTTTCAGTGACCATACATTAAGTTTAAGTTGGTTAAAAATGCTATTTATATAGCAGATAAGCAGTATTATATTTAAGCATTACCAATTTTCTAAAATCATTTAGATATTGTTTGTCTAATTTTTCCTGTAACTTCTTAAGCATTTTATTAAAACATACGTTCTGAAAGTATAGAGTATTTTTATTTTATTATTTTAACTTTCAAGTTTCATTTAATCTATTATTTAAGCTACATTCGTGTAAAATATATTAAAAAATATTCAACTTCTTAAACAGCAAATATTAAATACAATACTAATATTAAGGAAAATATTTTATTGTCAGTATTTAATATTTATTAGTAAATAATGACAATTCAATAAATTTTATCTTCATTCTTATTTAAAAGGGAAAATACTAACCAAAACACTGAACATTACCTTTATAATGTCAGCTTTAGGGTACCACTTTAAATTGGTATAAAAAATTAATGTGCAAATATTTTTTGGTGAACTTTGCGTTTTTTAATTAATAAGTATTGTATAATTGTATTGCATGCCAAATTTCTTAGTTCCCGGAGTTGGTAAACGAAAACTGGTTTTTAGCCACTTTTGATGCTTCGTCCCATGGCCTACTTCTCCCCCTTTATCCTTAACCAATGAACTTCCAAGTTTAATCAGGGAAGCTCCTTAACATAATAAACCGGTATACCAAATTTGGAGCAAATCAAATAATTCTGCATGAAAAGCCCATTTATCTAAATTAAGGGGGGACCAGCCCCCCTTCTCCCCCCTTTATACTTAACCCGTAAACCTCCAAATCTAATCAAGGCAACTTCTTAACGTAATAAACCGGTATACCAAATTTGGAACAAATCGAATAATTCTGCATGAAAAACCCATTTATCTAAATTAAGGGAGGGCGGACCAGCCCCCCCTTCTCCCCCGTTATCCTTAACCAATGAACTTCCAAGTTTAATCAGGGAAGCTCCTTAACATAATAAACCGGTATACCAAATTATGAGCAAATCAAATAATTCTGCATGAAAAGCCCATTTATCTAAATTAAGGGGGGGGGAGTCTAGCCCCCTTCTCCCCCTTTATACTTAACCCGTAAACCTCCAAATCTAATCAAGGCAACTTCTTAACATAATGAACCGGTATACCAAATTTGGAGCAAATCGAATAATTCTGCATGAAAAACCCATTTATCTAAATTAAGGAGGGGGCCTACCCCCTTTCCCCCCTTCATACTTAACTAATGAACCTCCAAGTTTAATCAGGGAAGCTCCTTAACATAATAAACCGGTATACGAAATTTGGAGCAAATCGAAGAATTCTGCATGAAAAACCTATTTATCTAAATTAAGGAGGGGGGGGACCAGCCCCCTTTCTCTTCCTTTATCCTTAACCAATGAACCGTCAAAACTAAACAGCGGAACGCCTTATCAGAATGAACATAAAAAAAATTGAAGCAAATCGTACATTTTAATCAAGAGTTATCGCGTTACGTACATACATACATGTACATGCATACACACAGAACCGACGGGTACATTAGCTCTCAGGCTTAGATAGCCTGTGAGCTAAAAAGAGATTGGATAAGCAGATGGACTCCTTTGAGAAATTATGACTTAAACCAGAAATGCGGTAAGTTTGACTCTGAAAGCTTCATTTCCATCTCGCATTTCGGCAAATCTCATCTCGATGATTTTTTCCAGCATTTCGACGCTTCCAGACGGGAATCTGCTCGATGGTTGGTTCTCTCGCGGTTTTAAACCTTTCGGGATGGAAAGTCTCTCGAGAGTTTCCTCTCGCCCTTTTCAACCTTTCCCGATGGGAAGCCTCTCGCTTGTTACTCTCGTCCTTTTCGAAATCTCCCAATGAAAAGCCTTTCGAGGATTTCTCTGGCGCTTTTCAACATTTCGCTATGAGAAGCTTTTCGAGGATTTCTCTCGTCCTCGGCAGAGAAGAAAAGTAAGAAAATTTATCGAGAGTACCAAGGGACGAGATAGAGAAAAAGGCATGACAATGAGCTGTGAAATGAAGCCCTAATTTTCAAAGTTTCTCTTATTTTAGCCCTACCAAGATGTCACATACCTGGAACCCTCCGATAAAAATTATTTATTAAATATAAAATTTTCAAAGAGGAAGGTGAGTCGGGTGATTTCGAGGGAGGAGGACGTGAGAGTGGACTCATGGGGTGCAATTTTAAAAATTTTACCGAACCCTTCCTGTGGCATATAATCGAAAAGCCCTTTGACCACTCTTTCATACTATGAACCTTTCTTCGCCCAAAGGGGGGTGGGGAAGGGGCGAACAAATTTTTAAAACCGTAGCCGATTTCTATAATAAATTTAAATATCACTTTAAATATGAGTTTTTTATGCAGTCTTCCGGTAAATATTATTTATTGAACATAAAAATTTTAAAGTGGCGGCTATGTGAATTCCGGGGTGAAAGAGTGGGCTCACGGGGGGAGAGAGGGGGAGCAATTTTCAAACTTTTTTTGGACCAGTCATGTGATATGTCATCGGTAAGCTCTCGGATGACTCTTTCATATTATGAGACTTTCTTCCTCCCCTCCCCAATTTCGCCCCCACTGCGAGGGCCCCCACTGTACTGTTTTTTCCGCTTTTATCATTTTAGATCGGATTTTTTTATGGAGTCCTCCGCTAAATATTATTTATAATATATGAAATTTCAGGACACTTTTCCAAATTTAGCCAAGACCCCTCATGTGACATATCGTTAGAAAGGTTTGTGACTACTTATTAGTGCTATGCACTTCCGGTGGCCGCCCCCCCCACTTTGCCCCCCCGGAGGACACTTTTCCAAATTTAGTCAGAACCCCTCTTATGAGATATCGTTGAAAAGGTCTGTGACTACTTATTGATGTTATGCACTTCCGGTGATAGTCCCCCCACTCTTTGCCCCCCTCTGGGGGACACTTTTTCAAATTTAGTCAAGACCCCTCGTGTGAGATATCGTTGGAAAGGTCTGTGACTACTTATTGATGTTATGTACCTACGGTGTCCCCACCACCACTTTGCCCCCCCCCCCGGTGGCACTTTTCCAAATTTAGCCAAGACCCCTCAAGTGAGATATCGTTGGAAAGGTCTGTGACTATTTATTGATGTTATGCACCTCCGGTGACAGTCTCCCCCAATTTGCCCCTCCCGGGGGACACTTTTTCAAATTTAGCCAAGACCCCTCATGTGAGATATCGTTGGAAAGGTCTGTTACTACTTATTGATGTTATGCTCCTCCGGTGTCCATCCCCCCCATTTTGAACCCCCCCGGGGGACACTTTTCCAAATTTGGCCAAGACCCCACATGTAAGATATCGTTGGAAAGGTCTGTGACTACTTATTGATGTAATGCACCTCCGGTGACCGCCCCCCCTTCACTTTTCCCCCACGGGGGTGTTTTTCTAAATTTATCCGAGACCCCTCATGTGACATATTGTTGGAAAGGCTTATGACCACTTACTCATGTTATCCACCTCCCGCACCCCTCCCCCCCTTTCCCCCCACGGGGAGGGCATTTTTATAAATTCAGATCCAGACTTCTCATGTGACATATGGTTGGAAAGGCCTAAAGACCTGTGACAATTTAATCATATTATGCAGCTGCTGTGCCCCTCCGCTCGCTTTGACCCCTCCCCCAAGAGATCTGGTCCGACGTTCATTCGTTTCGATATTATATTTTTTACAAGATTTTGTAGTGCGTGCACACCACACCCGCCTGCTATCATATATCAGTGCCGTATATAGCGGGTAACTTGTTCGTGATTTCATATTACAAGATTACGTATAAATTAGGGGCCCCAATTAAAGGAGGGGCCCGCTAGCGGTCGAAGTCACCTAGTCTTTATTAACATCGACTCATTTCAGTTCACCCGCAGACTATTCTTGATAAATGTATGACGTATATAATACATAATATATGATTTATAAAAGAAATTTGCAAACTGTAGTCATCGAGAAAAAATTTATACAATCGAAAAATATCGAGATTTCCATACAATCGAGAAAATCGAGAAAAACATCTCGTTATCGCCCATCACTAGGGCAAGGTACTTGTATTCGTAAAATATTGAAATAATTTAATGACACCAGTATTTAGAAGAGAATCTATTTGTAACCAACTAAAAGTATATTTTCGCGTACTTAATAAAGGTGAAATTTTCATTATAAAATTCCGGTGCCAATGTGGCAATTAGAAATTAAAATTATGTGATGCCATAACGGCATCACCGCCTCACAAGGGGTCAAGAAATTTGGTTTGATACCACCCAATACGCTTTTTTTAAATTTTATTACGTAATTTTAATAAGGTGTTCTCTAATTTTCTTTATTGTGAGCAAAAAACTATGGAGAAATTTATTTTCCGTAGTAAGAGAAACTCAAAAAAATTATTTATATCTATTGGGGTAACTGGATCCAGCATGGTCCAGTTACCCCGGATACATGTCCCAGTTACCCCATTCTTGTAAAATTTATGGGGTAACTGGGACACCGGACTTACATTTGAAACATGAAGTAAATATGTATAGATACCTAATTATATTAATGTAGTTATATGCCTAATCTTAAAAAAAAGTTGTTTAATAAAAGTACTTACAGTATTTTAATAAAAACTCGAGGAAGTTCTACCATATTGACGTTGTTTTTAAAAAAATAAACGTAAATTTTTGATAACCTATCACAGCAAAGTGAGAGTTATGATTGAGTTGACACACGTTGTTTTAGGAAGTAGAGATTAAGGTGCATTGTTCATAAAAGCTAAAACTTAAAAAACATCAACAGTTTTTTATAAAATAGCCTATGTCCCAGTTACCTCGTGGGCCCAGTTACCCCCAACTAACCTTATAGGAAATTATACAATAACTTCTTCCGAGTTACACGCAAAATTGAAACGCATTTTTTTTTTTTTATCTTTACACTGTCAAAAAAAAAAAAAAAAATATTTTTTTCTTAATTTACGGAAATATAATATAATCTCTTCCGAGTTATATACGCGTTCTTTTATTTTTAGAACTCTGCAAGAACGAAAAATCATGCGCCAAGCATAGATTATGTAACACTTTCCAACACATTCAGAATACTGCAAGAAAACTTCACAGTTTATTAAAGTGGGATATAAATTGACTAGGTCTAAATAAACAATTTGAGAAACACATAATGCATTTGGTAAACCCAATTTCTGCTTTTACAATCAATAGTTAGAAAAATAACAATTATTTAGTTTTTTTTTTTAACCATTTGGAAAAATGGTTATTTTCCTCGTCATGGTAGGAAATCAAAAGCATATCTGAAGCTTTTTATTGGATGAATCCGCATTTTATTCGTTTTATGATTGGTCTATACAGTAATCTGTTTTCCCTTTACTTTCAACAGAGATGGATACTTCTGTTGCCACTATGACAAAAACGTAATAAAAACTACAAAAAAAAATTAATAACTCAGAAACAAATTGAGATACAGCTTTCAAACAAATTGCATTTAAAAGTGAATTTTTTTCTCTATACGACGGTGTAAAAAGTAATATTGTGGGATGTTTAGAAGTTTAAGAATGAAATTTCATTTAACCCTTAACCGGAAACGTGAAAATCTCGTGCACAAACAGAACACTTAATAATTTACCAAATAGTGAACTTAAACATTTAATCTTTAATAGTAATGCGTTAACAGGACCAATTTTTTAATATAACAGCATAAAAATAAGTTTGGAATGTTGAGAGAGAAAATATTAAGGGCAGA
This sequence comes from Maratus speciosus, assembly GCA_963932465.1. Lineage (NCBI taxonomy): Eukaryota > Metazoa > Arthropoda > Arachnida > Araneae > Salticidae > Maratus > Maratus speciosus. The sequence goes on along the minus strand of OZ010788.1, from coordinate 587,919,337 downwards.
TATGTAGACGCAAACATCCCACAGATGTACGTTTCCGGTTAAGGGTTAAAATTGGTCGTCAGAACAGCCAATGAAATGCTTGGATAATATGTAAGTTTCAGGTGGATAATACGTAAGTTTCAAGGAAATGTGAAGCAGGCGATTTTTGTCGCTTGCAATTTTTACGTGTAATAACACTATTAATGTTTAATTCATGGCGTGCGTAATGTATGATCAACTACGAGCGATTTTTTTATGTCTTAAATTTTAGTCTTTGAAAAAATCATTTTCCAAATGGTTGTTTTAATTTGTTAAATTGCTTTTCTTTTTTTTTTTTTTTTGAGCAGCCCTGTGTATGATCTATGGATTTGTAATGTATACTACATAGTATGCTAAACGTTAGTTCAGTTAAACGAATAGCACAGTTGAAAATTTCCATTCAGCAATTTCCAAACAAACAGCAATACAAACAGTGTACAAACGGCAATGTACTTGAGAACTTGTCTGCAGCCATACGATCAATAAAATTTATACAGACGAAGTAATATTTAAAAAATAGCTCAATTAAAAAACGCGTAGCACAATTGAAAACGCACATTCAGCAATTATTGTTCATAGGCTTTTCAATAGTTCAATTTCTTCTGTAGCCAAATTATTTCGTGTGTCCCTCTGTAAATGAACAATAAATTCTATGCACACCCCATTCTACAGTAAGCGTCGTGTACTACACCTCTTTGATATATATGTTACCGGCCAAACCCGATTTTAGGCCAAACTAGTTTATCCTAACGCGCATAGGATAAACTAGTTTTTCATAGGCCAAACTAGTTTATCCTAACGCCCTTAGGATAAACTAGTTTTTCCTAGGCCAAAGTAGTTTATCCTAACGCCCACAGGATAAACTAGTTTTTCCTAGGCCAAACTAGTTTGGCCTAACGCTCATAGGATAAACTAGTTTAGCCTGCTCTTCAGTGGTCCTAACTAGTTTATCCTAGGCCGATCTAGTTAATTCTAGGCCAATTCAATTTGGCGTAATTTTATTGATCCCAAAGACCGCCCCGCCGCCAATTTTCTAGTTCATCCTAGGCCAAGGCAATATGACGTGCTTTTATTGATCCTAACTACCGATCCGTCGCCAACCTTGTGCAAAGTAGTATTGCCGTCACCCCTGTATAATATATTTTAATCGATGGGGTGTGGGATACTGTCCCTCTACTTTCCCCATTTCACCGCCGCCAGTAGTTATAAAATATGTTCTATATGACAAATTGTGTGCTGGATTACCAAAGAATGGGATGAGAGGTTATCATAAAATTCAGGAGAGAAAGAATTTAAAGGATTAATTAATCATGCCCAATATAATCTCGGAAATCCGGCATCGTCGAGGTCCAGGACTTTGAAAATTTTTGAAAATTCCAGATTTTTTAAAGAATATCAAATGTATTTTGATATTCCTAATGGTGCATTTATTCATAATTAATTCAAAGCCAAGTGATATTTATGTGAGAAAAAAAAAAAAAAAAAAAAAAAAAAAAAAAAAAAAAAAATCCCCTCCGGCCCGGCCTACAGGCGGAGGTAGATTTCGAAGTTAAGTATACTAATTTCACAAACAAAAACCAAATCATGATTAGAGATAAACCCACTTTAACAATTTTATCTGGCCGCTTTTGACGAGTTTTTATTTCATTTTTATATAATAACTGGTTTTATCAGAATCATGTTAGGGTGGTATTAAAAAAAATACTTTTCCATGCTCAACAACTCGAAATTTTCTGGCATAACTATAGATTCATTTTTAATAGGAAAAACATGAAACTTGTTGACATGATTTTTGAAGAGATTTATAAGCGACCTGTGTTTTTAATTTTCGTTCAATTAATTAAAACTTGATATATAAACAATTATTTTCTCAGTAAGACAATATTTTTTGTTTCTAACACAATCGCTTCGGGAAATTCCGTTCAAAATGCCCACTTTGACATCATTTTTTGAAATATATTCTGCCTCTGTCAAAAAATCTATCATTACGGTGCATTATATAGTTTCTGAATAAGCGAATCTACCAATCGGATGCGTTTGAGAGCAAAAATGAATTTAAAAATGAGTCAGAAAATAAGCAGTTTGGATTTGAATACTCCCTTAATACGATGATTTTTCTAACACAATCCGCTTCGGGAAATTCGGTTCAAAAGGCCCACTTTGACAGCATGTTTTAAAATATATTCTGCCTCTATAAAAAAATTGACCATTACGGTACATTATAGTTTCTGAGTAAGAAAAGGTACCAATTGGAAGCCTTTGAGAGTAAAAATGAATTGTAAAATGAGTCAGAAAATAAGCAGTTTGGATTTGAATACACCCTTACTAAGATGATTTTTTTCTTCAACCGCTATGTATTTTTAATTTGTTTTTACTGTAAGAATTGGTCCTATCCAAAACTTGTTTATATAGATGTTGTAGAGAATAGTAAGAATATATATGATAAATTCATGGGGATTTTATATCTTTTGAATTGACAGAGTTATGGATTTTTTTCTTCTTCAAACGCCCTTTTTGTTTTCGTTTTTAATTTTTTTTGCGGTACGAATTGGTCCTATCAAAAACTTGTGAATATAAAAGTTGTAGATAATGTTAAGGAAATTCATGATAAAATTAATTGGATTTGATATCTTGGAAATTGACGAAGTTATGAATTTTTTTCTCCCAAAAACCCTATTTTTTGCGCCCCTTGAGCTCATTTTTAACTTTATCAAAAATCTGTGATACATAAATTTTTGGCCCTATTTTTAGAAGTAATAAAAACTTTAAACTGATTCGATATGTACAAAATTTAAGAAGTTATGGGGTTTTTCGATTTTCACAAAACCCCTCCCTATTTCCATCCCCTTGGTCCGATTTTGCCCATTAACGAACTTGACCGAGATTTTATGCCCCTTGATTTTATGTATTAGTTTGGAAGAGATTGGTGCAGAATTGTGGAAGTTATCGTGTCCAGAAGAAAGTGATATATATATATATATATATATATATATATATATAGATAGATAGATAGATAGATAGATAGATATATAAAGTTTTTTACTGAGGGTGGTTTTGGGTTCCAGGGGTCATGATCGGTGTAGATCTGCAAAAAATTTTCAGAAATTCCAACATAGGAACGATCCCAATAGGTAGTATTTCATACGAAATCTACCTAACATAGATTTATTTTTTTCTCACATAAATATCACCTGGCTTTGAATTACTTATGAATAAATGCACCGTTAAGAATATCAGAAGTACATATGATATTCTTTAAAAAATCTGGAATTTTTAAAAATCCGGCGAAGTCTCGGTCCCAGTTTGGCTTAAAATACATATATTTTAGGTAGCTTTCTTTACAAAAAAGCTACCTATTGCAGCCGTTCGGAGGAAAGCGATTTCAAAAAATTTTGGTATATTTTCATCGATCATGACCCCCAGACCCCGAAACCACCCTCCGTTCAAAATTGATATATATATATATATATATATATATATATATATATATCTGACCTATGTCACACTGTAACTCCCGTAATTATGAACTGATTTCGATGTAATTCGGTGTGTACATAGTACATACCAATGTCTCGACCGAGTTCGTTGGCCAGCTTCATCCGCTGTTTTGTTTCAAAATGGCGGCCATTTAAAATTTTTAAAAAAATTTAAAACTTGAAATGTGGTACCAAAAAATTAAAAATGGAAAAATATTTTTTTCTTATGTATTTGACCTTTATACAAAGATTCCGGAGCAGTTTTTGTTTCGTCTATATCTTAAAAAATGGCTGAGTTATAGCATTTTGAATTTCTAGCGTGGCTGACATTTTGAAACGTCCTGAATTTTGTCACGCGATAAAAGGCGTATTTATGAACCGATTTGGATGTAATTCGGTGTGTACATAGTACATACCAATCTCTCGACCGAGTTCGTTGGCCAGCTTCATCCGCCATTTTGTTTCAAAATGGCGGCCATTTAAAATTTTTTTTTAAATGTAAAAATTGAAATGTGGTACCAAAAAATTGAAAATGGAAAAATATTTTTTTCTTGTGTATTTGACCTTTATACAAAGATTTCGGAGCAGTTTTTGTTTCGTCTATATCTTAAAAAATGGCTGAGTTATAGCATTTTGAATTTCTAGCGTGGCCGACATTTTGAAACGTCCTGAATTTTGTCACGCGATAAAAGGCGTATTTATGAACCGATTTGGATGTAACTTCGTTTATACATAGTACATACCAATGTCTCGACCGGGTTCGTTGGCCAGCTTCACCCGCCATCTTGTTTAAAAATGGCGGCCATTTAAATTTTTAAGAAAAATTTAAATTTGAAATGTGGTACCAAAAATTGAAAATTGAAAAAATATTTTCTTCTTATGTGTTTGACCTTGATAAAAAGATTCGGGAGCAGTTTTTGTTTCGTCTATATCTTAAGAAATGGCTGAGTTATAGCATTTTGAATTTCCAGCGTGGCTGACATTTTGAAACGTCCTGATTTTTCTCACGTAATAACAGGCGTATTTATGAACCGACTTGGATGTACCTTGGTGTGTACATAGTACATACAAATATCTCGACCGAGTTCGTTGGCCAGCTTCATCCGCCATCTTGTTTCAAAATGGCGGCCATTTAAAAAAATAATAAAAAAATTTAAATGAGATACCAAAAAATTGGAAAATGAAAAAGATTTTTTTTGTATGTGTTTGACCTTAATACAAAGATTCCGGAACAGTTTTTCTTTCGTCTATATCTAAAAAAAAATGGCTGAGTAATAGCATTTTGAATTTCTCTTGTGGCTGACATTTTAAAACGACCTGATTTTTGTCACGCGATAACAGGCGTATTTATGAACCTATTTGGATGTAACTTGGTCTGTACATAGTACATACCAATGTCTCGACCGAGTTCGTTGGCCAGCTTCATTCGCCATCTTGTTTCAAAAGGGTTGCCATTTAAAAAAAATTAAATTTAAAATTCAAAATGAGGTATTAAAAAATTGGAAAATGAAAAAGATTTTTTTTATGTGTTTGGTCTTGATACAAAGATTCCGGAGCAGTTTTTGTTTCTGAAAATTTGTTCTTTTGTTGATATCTTAAAAAATGGTTGATTTATAGCTCTTTGAATTTCTAGCATGGCTAACATTTTGAAACGATCTTGTATTTGTCACGCGATAACACGCGTATTCGCCTATTTCGATGTAAGAAGGCATGTGGATAGTATACATCAACACCTCGACCAAGTTCGCTGGCCAGATTCATCAGCCATCTTGTTTCAAAATGGCGGCCATTAAATTAAAAAATATATATATATTTAAAGTGAGGTGCAAAAAAATTAGAAATTGAAAAGGGTTTCTTTCTTAAGTATTTGATCTTGATATAAGGATTCAGGAGCATTTTTTGTTTGTCTTTACCTTAAAAAAAAAGCTCAGATATAGCAGTTTCAATTTCTATTGTGGGTGACATTTTGAAAAATCTGATTTTTTGCATGCGACAGCACTCCTATATATTAACCAATTCCGATGTGAGTGAGCATGAGCACAGCAATTACTAAGGTCTCGACCAAGTTCACTGCTTAGCCTCATCCACCATGTTGTCTTAAAATGACAGGCACTTTAAGAAATTGCCGAATTTGGCAGCCAAATATAAGTTACTTTAAAGAAAAGCAGCTTGGATAAAGCTGACTAATTTCGCGAAATTCTCATTCATTATATTGATAAAAATTAGTATTGAATCTCCTATATTCGGTTTCCACTAAATTGAGCTTCGTGTGTTTGCATGATATAAGTTGGCTTTTTTTAAATAAGGATTATGAAAGCTACCTCTTCCTCCCGGCACTGGCCGGAAGGACTTTTTAAGCTACCATTATTCCACAATTGAAACTCTCTTTAAAGAATAGTACGTATACATTTATATGGATGGGGATACAGAATTGCAAAACCTATGAGAAGAATCTGTGTATGACGAAATCCTGTTTTAAACGGAATTTTTTTTATCGGAGCAAATTGAATATATTAATCCGTTTGAAAAAAATCATAATACATTTGCTAGAGACGATGGACGTGCTAAAAAAGGAAGTTAACTATAACGAAGTTTTTTCTCCCCTATTTGATTTCGTCTTAAAGGTTTTTCTATATAAAAAATTTCAGATTTTCAAGTCTCCAAGTCGTGTAAAAAAATTAATGGAATTATTAATTATTCAGATATTTACATACAAATAGAGATTCATTAAAAAATAAATATATTTTATAATAGAATCATTAATATCGTTAATCCGCATTTTATGGCTTAGAAATTTAAAAATTCTATACAATAAAATCTTCTAAGTAGGAATTGCATAGGAAAAAAGAAAAATCCGTTTTAGGCAGGTTCATCCTCTGTTGTAAATACATTATATTATTCTTACAAGTACAGTAAACATCTTCTAATACGGCATTCTAAGTTCCGTCATGCTGGATAACCCGGCACTACTTTCGGAAACACAACTGAATCGAGAAGAAATAACGGAGTGAGTTGAAGAAGATTTTGATGAACCGACAGTTGAAATTTTAAATGATGAGGCCATCATTCAGAATGTTATCAACCTAACAGCCCCCAAAGACGTTGGCTCAGATGAGTATGAAGTGCACGAGTCAAGCAACATCATTTAAAATCAAGCAGCTGATACCTCGAATACATTTATCAGGGCTTCTGTGCGCAGCCGTTCGTTCAACCATGCGGAAGGTATTAAACTTCACATCATAAAAAATAACATCCTAATCAAATGAAGAGAAAAGACTACTACAAAATGAACTGATATTGAAGATTTGTTTAAGATGGCTTCTACGAATAGGCCTACAGTGCACGTTTTAATTTTATACTCATGCACATATGTTGTACAAAACTTACATTATTGAGTATTTTTAATATTCTATTCAATCTGTTTAAAAAATAAAAAACATGCTTTACTGGCCTTTTCTGTTTAATTCTAACTTCTACACGTTTTTTCCGACCAGTGTTGAATTCAGACACTTTTCTCCGGGAGGGATTTCTGTGACTTCGAAGGGGACATTATAGAGTTCCATGGGGGGAAATTGCACTTTTTGACCATTGAAAACACAATATATCAAATCTTCCGGGGAGGGGGAGATATTTCATTGCTCCGGGAGGTGGAATATCCCCCCCCGGGCCACCCCTTGAAATCAACACTGTCCCGACATTCATCCTGTAATCTGGAAAATTTCGTAATCCGAGATGCTGCAAGTCCCGAACGTGACGGATTAGAGGATGTTTATTGTATTAATATCCTCATTTTATATAGATCAAAAATTTTTTTTTTTTTTGTTAAACATGGGATTCCGTTATAGGCAGTTTATTTTTCTCAGGTATACCTTACTTTAATTTATTACCTAAAAATGCATCTACTCATCTTAAAAAAATGAAAAATAATAATAAATATATAAATTTTAATTGTAGAATAATAGCCATTTAAAAATACGTTCATTAAAAAAAAAGTTGGGCCGGACCAAATGTTACTAATATTTTTACTGAACAGACCAGTGATCCTGCCGGTCCAAATGATTTTCTTATGAGCTGGGATGGAAATTGGACTGAAAATTTCTGCCTGTTCAGACCTCAAGAAGAATGCAGTCCAGTACCGACTTAAGCCGGAAAAATTGAGTCCCGGCCCATCACATTTCGAACTTCTCGAAAAAAGTAATCCCCAAACCAAGCCCGGACCGAGTGTCGGGAAGGAAAATTGGGCGTACCCGTAAAGACCCTACATTGAATAACCAAAATACTTGCTCACAAAATTTTGTAAATTTGGACGCTAAACTTCTATTATATATTAAAAAAAAAAAAAAAGAGTTTTTTGTGAACTTTGCTGAATGCCATAGATATGTTAGAGTTGAGCGGATTCGTTTGAAAAATTTTGAATTTGAGCGTGAACTTGACTCATTTTTGAGAAATTGTATTTGCGTTTGAATTGGCCTAGGACAAACTAGAACGTTGGCGCCGAAGCGGTCTTTGGGGTCAATAAAAGCACGCCAAATTGAATTGGCCTAGGATAAACTAGATCGGCCTAGGATAAACTAGTTCGGACCAATGAAGAGCAGGCTAAACTAGTTTATCCTATGAGCGTTAGGCCAAACTAGTTTGGCCTAGGGAAAACTAGTTTATCCTGTGGGCGTTAGGATAAGCTAGTTTGGCCTAGGAAAAACTAGTTAATTCTATGGGCGTTAGGATAAACTAGTTTGGCCTAGGAAGAACTAGTTTATCCCATGGGCGTTAGGATAAACTAGTTTGGCCTAGGAAAAACTAGTTTATCCTATGGGCGTTTGGATAAACTAGTTTGGCCTAGGAAAAACTAGTTTATCCTATGGGCGTTAGGATAAACTAGTTTGCCCTAGGAAAAACTAGTTTATCCTATGGGCGTTAGGATAAACTAGTTTGGCATAGGAAAAACTAGTTTATCCGATGCGCGTTAGGATAAACTAGTTTGGCCTAAAATCGGGTTTGGCCGGTAACATATATAAATTTCAGTATACAATTTTAATTAATTTTTCAGCTACTTTTCAGCAGTGAAATTACGCTTGAAAATATTGAATATTAAAGATGTGAATTATCGCATTGCTAACAATTGCCTTGTTAGCAATGTGATAATTCACATCTTTAATATTCAATATTTTCAAGCGTAATTTCACTGCTGAAAAGTAGTTGAAAAATTAATTAAAATTGTATATCCACCGATGCTGGGTTCATTTGCGTCTCATGTTACGCCGCTAGATTGTGTGCTCATGAAGACATTTCCGTCTAGTGCTGCAGTAGCAGCCTTACCGACTTATATAAGTGAGAGATGCCAAGCTGGGCATCGTCCTTGTGGTTTAGTGGTAGAGCACTGGAGATCTATTCCAGGGGCCCGGGTTCGATTCCCGGCTTGGACATTTTTCACTAAGTTGGTTTACGCCTTGTTAGCAATGTGATAATTCACATCTTTAATATTAAATTTCAGTATGTTTAAAATAGTGTGATATCATTAAAATACACCGCAAACTATTTCCCCCCATAGACCGTAATGTAACGGAATTCTTTTGAGTGTCTCTGTAAATCAACCGTAAATGCTATACATTTCATCTTCAATACAAAACATGCATTAGTGATACCCAATAACATCCATCAATTTCATGACGATCGGACTCTTTTTACGCGAGTTAGAGCACGGACGGACAGACAGACATACAGACAAACAAACAAAACAACCAACCAACCGAATTCATACACACTTTTCAATTTTGCTGGAAAGTGTAAAAAACAATACATATTCGAGATTTAGAAAATCATATACTATAAAAAACAAGGTTTCTTTTGTTACCCGTAATTTTTGGAAACGCCTCGGAGTAGCTTTTGTAGTGCATTAATTATATTTTTCAAACCAGAATCTAGATTTTTCAAATGCTGTCAATTCTTATGTAAAAATTTCCATATTCAGTAAATATATTTAACAGAAAACATACTAAACACTCTAAAATTGGGAGGAGTGAAAAGTTCACTTTTTGAAAGAGTGACAGGCATTTTTACTCTTTTTGGAGTGAGTTTTATAAAAATACACTCCTTAAAGAGTGGAGTTTTCCACTCTCTAGAAAGGAGTGAGATGTCTCACTCCTGAAAGAAGAGTGACTTACGTGTGCATTGCTTATTAACCAATCAGAGCAGCAAGGCGACGACACCCTTTAAAGATAAGAAAAATGATCACTTTTTCGTCCGCCATTTTAAGATTAACAGATTAGGATATCATTAAAATTATTCTTTGGAATACATAAAATGAAGGTAAGGTCTTGTTTAATTTTAAGTATTTATCCGTGTAGATATGTGGAATGTCCAGATTATGAGCTAAATAGTTGTATGTTTGTATAGCAAAAGATTGATCGTGGAGTATTCATAAGTGATTGTGAGATTTCTTCATGTAGCGATCTGAAATGTAATTGTTTTAAGGGGATCGGGAAAGCCGCATCTCCGCCATGTTAAATTCACCAACTTTATGTACCCTTTTCTCAGAAATGGTGAAAGATAGAGGTCTAGATTTTTTAGAGTAGTTTGAATAACATGCTTTACGTTTTTTAACTGACCATTTTCGTTCTAAAGTGATTATGAGATTTCTTCATGTAGCGGACTGAAATTTAAGGGGACCAGGAAAGCCGTATCTCCGCCATGTTAAATTCATCAACTTTATGTACATTTTTCTCAGAAATAGTGAAAGATAGAGGTCTAGATTTTTTAGAGTAGTTTGAATAACATGTTTTACGTCTTTTAACAGACCATTTTCGTTCTAAGTAAAATTCAAAATTAATTATTAATTATTTATTGAAAGTCATTTTTAAATTAGCACTTTTTGGTAAGATTTCACTGCCTAAAATAAATAATTCTCAACAAATCATTAAATCCCTGTGTATACAATATAACATAGTATAAGTATTAAAAAAAATCTGAGTTCTTATGTTTAATAGATATTGAAACAAGTTGGAAATTGCTCACCAAACGTGGCAAATGAGGTGCGTTCGTACTATAACTAGTTTTAGAAATATTTTTTGCACCGCATATTGTACTGAATGTATATTTTAGTTCAATACATAAGTGCATATCCATTTCATTCTGTTCTGAAAGGCTGTAACATCATTAAAATGCACTTAAAATATTTTTTTTCCCATTGGTCGTCATGTAACGGAAAACTTTTGACTGCCCTTGTAATTAAACTATGCATCCGATTTTCCTGAAATTTGAAATGAGTCTACAAAATTTTGCAACAAATATATATTTAAAATTTTAGATCATTCGGAAGGCTGTAACATCATTAAAATGTACTTGCAATAATTTATTCCCATTGGCCGTAATGTAACGGAAAACTTTTGACTGTCCCTGTAATCAAGCAGGACGGTCGTTCTGCCAAGCCAAGCTGAAAAAAAATGCTAACCTCGCCAAACAAACAAACGCCAAGAATAAAACGCAAGACACCGTAACTGCTTATTATACTGATGACAACTTCCCCATGTTAAATCAACCAAACATGCCAGCGTAAAATTTCCCATATCAAAAGAACCAATCATCGCAGAAAAATAAAACCAAAACCAAAAGGACCTAATGGAAAAGATCTTCAATTTGAGACCAAATGCATCCTCATAAACTAATTATAAACAGAGATATAGATTTTTTAAAATAACGTCGAGATACTGAAAATGACCGATTTATTTTCTTCGTCACAATCTATGATTCAATCAAGGTAGAGACTTAAATAATGGACATAAAAAAGTAAGGATTGCATTTTTGGACAGATATTTACTCAATCTACGTGCTTTTGTAAAATTCAGCTTTAAAAACACAAATTTTCTATTCTTAATTAGCGAAAAACTGTTAATTAATTCTAAAGTTTATAAATTATGCCAAACAGCGATAAACCCGCCAAATCATTTTAGAAGTCTTTTAAAATTTTTTATATTATCCTTTTGCATTGATTTCATCGAAGAAAACTATGACCGAGATCCAGATAGATTTTTCGCTGCTAGCGAAATGAGTTTGACCAATCAGAAGCCAGAATGTTTGAGAATTTTTGCTGCTTCTGGATCCCGGCCTATGTCAAAAAAGTTTTGAGTCATTTTCTTAGCGCCATGGATGAAGTGCAATGTTTACAGAAATTTAGGCTGGGATCCAGATGGATTTTTCGCTGTTAGCGAAACGAGATTCACCAATCAATAGCCTGCATTGCTGCAAACAGCGAAAAGTTCGCAAAAGTGCAAGCTTCTGATTGATGAATCTCGTTTCGCTAACAGCGAAAAATCTATCTAGATTGCGGCCAATTATGTTGAACACAATTTTGCATTTCCAAATCCAGGAAGGGTATTGATGTCATAACAGTGCGTATTCGCAACTATTTAAGGCATTGATTCTGAACTCCTTTGCTATACATTTCAATATTAAAGAAGTTGTTGTTTCAATAGTTTTAGTACTTTTCTATATTGCTCACTCTAAAACACGAATATCGAAATTTAACCAAAAGCGCTCAGAAACTATAGCGCCTAGAATGTATAGTGTTGAAATCGGCTAACACTGTAATACTTAAAAAAGCGCTAAAATATTGTATCCCTTAAATGTGCAATGATACTGCTGTAATATGCAGATCGCAGCGACATCTGCAGGATATTTTCTACAACCGCAAGAAATTGCTAGTCTATACAATGTAATAATAGTAATACGAAAATCCCACAGATGCTGCTGCGATCGACACTTGAAATTTTAGCAGTATCGTCGCACATTTAAGGGATACAAATTTTTAGAACTGTTTGGATAGCATATTTCCACACTAGGTATTCTAGGCGCTGTATCAGAAACAACACCATAACAGAGAGCCTTTATACATAAGAGTGTTGATATATGCACAGGAGGCATGCTCATTTCAAGCTTTTGTCGAAAGTACGGCAACCCGCTTTCTTGAATAGAGGATATTCAATCTACGTTATGATCACATGGCCAAGGAAAGAACGTCTAGCGTAAAGAAGGGAAGGCTCCGTCTACGTAATGTAAATCCCCGCTAGCCAATGAAACAGTTCATGGGAGAAAGCAGTAGTACACTGTTAAAAATATCGTCAAAAATTACCTCTGTTTTTAAAGGCTATCTGTATTCTGACCAATGAGAACGCTTCATAGGCGTTTATGTGGCGTTCTCATTGGTCAGAAAATAGAGTACCTGTAAGAACCGAGGTAATTTTTCACGATATTTTTAACAGTGTAGTTTCCTGTTTCCCTTCTTATCAGTTAGAAATTCTTTGGGTAAATTATCGGTACCACGTGACTTTTTCAGCCTCGAACCCATATTTGGAATATCCTCCATTAGAAGATACGCGCATGGACGATCTCTATTAGACTAGGGAAATAATTCAGCATGCATTAACCTGACAATAATGGCATGCTCGCAAAGAACTTTAACGATTTGTTTTTATCACTTTTACCAATAAACATTTATTGGCCGTATGTCGCTACTTCGTTATAGAGACACACTTGTTCCGAATTAGATCCCGGCCTTAATGTATCAAAATACGGAGTTTGCTTTCTGTACTATTCCTGAGCTCAGTTATAGCGTCTAGAAATATAGGTCGGGATCCAGGTACAATTTTGCAAACAGTGAAAAGTTAGAAAAAATTCTGCCTTCTGATTGCTCAATCTCGTTACGATAACACAGAAAAATCTACCTAGATCACGGTCATAGTGTGGAAACCGGCTATTCCAGTAATTCTTTAAAAAGTGCTAAAAATTGAATCCCATAAATATTGAAAACTACTGAATGACAAATGTCGATAGCAGCAACATTTTCTAGAACTTCTCTGAGCGTGACGTTTTCTTTTGAAATAGTTATGTTGGAATTACCATATGTCGCTATAATCGACATTCGTCGTTCAGCCTCGTTCAACATTTATGGGATACAATTTTTAGCACTTTTTTAATAAGCCGATTTTTAAACTATATCTTCTAGAAACTATAGCTCCGTTATAGCGTCTAGATTATATGTTGTAGAAATCGACTATCCCAGCAATACTTAAAAAAGCGCGGAAGTATTGAATCCCTTAAATGTACAACGATGTCGAATTCCAAACAGTCATTTGCATCGACATCTGCAGGATATTTTTTAAAGAAGAAAGAGACATGTGTAATGCACCGCTACAGCGTCTAGAATACATAATGTGGAAATTTGCTATCCAAGAACCGCTAAAAAGTGTATCCCTTAAATGTGCACTGACGCTGAAATCCAGGGAGATTATCGCAGCGACATCTGCTATATATTTTCAAATTTCAAAGTAAACATCGTATTATTACAGCGGGTTTGACGCCAAGCACACAGGTCAAATGTAAGTTAATAAAACGTTTAAAAAAAATGTTACAGCGTATAGACCAAATTGTCTTGAAGTTTTGGGAAATATCCTGCAGATATCGCTGTGATCGACTGATTGGATTTCCACACTATATATTCTAGACGCTGTAGCGCCGCGGTAGCCTGTCCTTTTTCGTTTACCTCGAAGTAGATGACGTTATTTGAAGCTGTTCCTAAGTGTGGCCAGCTCATCACGTCACACGGAGTTGATTATCTGTACACGGCAATGGACACAACAAAAAAATCGGCGCACCGCTTTGTACTAATCATCGTGTAAAGATGATCCAACTCCGTGTGACTTTTAAACGTCATGAACTGGCCTATTATGTCATTGGTCACGCTAACACCCTCCCCCTTGCGTCCGCCATATATAGCTGCATCTTGCACTGGAGACTGCTAAATGGGCTGCTATCGGTCAAAATCAAGAGAGAAAAGGGCAGAAGAGGGGGAAAGAACTCGTTTTTTTTTATGTAGTTTTTCACACGGGAAGATTGACATGTCTGCTCCTCTCCTTTCATAGCTTCATGGTGGTGAAATAAACAAACGCCCCCTAAATATTTGAGAAAGTCTTGACACGAGTCACAAAAACATCACACAAAGCAGGCAAAGCAAAGGAACAAAATCATTCATTGGCTCGTGGATATGAACGAGCCAATGAATGATTTTTCTTCTTTGTTTTGCCTGCTTTGTGTGATATTTTCCTGACTTGCCAAGGCTTTCTCGAATATTTAAAGGATGTTGAATAGGCCGGGATCAAGATAGATTTTACGCTATTAGCGCGATGAGATTGATCAATCAGAAGCCTGCATTTTTGAAAACTTTTTATGTTTGCAGTAAACACTCTGGATCCCGGACATTAACTTTGGTTGGTTAAGACGATTTTGAATAAAATCAAATCAGAAAGCCAATGTTTTAAAACTTTTTTGGTTAGTTTAATCGAAATCTTCCACGTCTATTAATGAAAACTGAGTTACTGTACTTTGGACAAAAACTTGAATATGAGTACACGACTTGTGCATATGTGTCACCACTCTTACATATAAATGTAGTCTGTTATGAGCATGATTCTAAGCGCAGCTGGTTAAATATGAGTATATGGGTATTAGATAAAGCAATAGTGGCGCACCGTGGCTGAGTGGATAAGACACCACGCCGCTAATCGCTTGAGAACGTAGGTGGGGGCGGGTTCGAATTCTGCCGTGATCCCCACGTGATCTGATATATATGTGTTCAATAAAACAAACAAGCAATAGTGAAAGATACAGTTGCCATGGAAACAACGACTTCTTTAATTCGTATAGAAAATTAATGAATAGTTGTAAATGATTTAAGTTTAAAATGTAGGCAAATGCTCTGAAAATATCAATGGCCCCCATCTAGTATTTTACAAAAGTAATTTAATATATTCACATGATGTATAAGTTGATACAACTCTTAGCTAATGAAAATTCTGCAACAAGACTTATGTAGGTAGATCTTTTCAATGATTAATTCAGAATTCTAAGAACAAAACGAAGTTCTTAAGCGCTCTTCCTCACCCCCCCCCCCCAAAAAAAAGAAATACGATAGAAAGGTATAAGTATTTGGATAATTTCAGTATTTCTGTGATCTTTTGTCAGAGTTTAGAAAAGGTGTCTGGGTATTAAAAAAAACATATAACAAATTTGACGAACGATAAGACTATAGATTTCAGGCAATTTTTAACTGCAAAAAAATTTTATTCTAATGTTTATGCGGCTCTAATAATAGACTATTAAATATAATCAATTTACGGGAATTTTTATACGAAATTATATTCTCACATTTATGCAAATAGGTATGGATAAACAGACTTGAGTCAAATTACATATTTATTCTTTCTTCTCTATAACACGATCTAAATGAAGATGAAGTTATATGTACAGTTTATATCTTTAAATTTTTAGATTTTTTTTATTAAAAAATGTTTCATCATCATGTCTAGAATTGCTAGATTTACTTCTTTAGACAGATCTTCGATTCTTTAGATGCCTGCGGGGCTTCATTCTCGGATTTTCCGTAGGTATTTGTAAAGATAAATTTATTTTTCAAAACCGTCAGCAAAAAAAAGTTAGAACAAACAATTAACTGACAGACTAATTGTAAATATATATTTTATTTTGACTCTATTTGATTTTTACTAAATTTTCATCCTTCATAGAAAATTTTAAGGCGATATAAATTGAGAAAGACTGATACTTTGAAAGAAGAAATTGACTTTCGTTACTTTTAAATTATTAATTACTCTAAAAAATGAATGATAGGTAAACAAAGTGTATACTATTGTGTTTGTTCCCTGCTTATAAAGGCTATACAAGGACTAATTTTAGCGAGTAGAATTATTTCAATTATATATAATCTGTTTAAAAAAAAGAACTGATATCTACTAAAAAACAACTTTTCAAAAGTAAAAAAAAAGCCAAGCAAAAAAAAAAAAAAAAAGAAAAGAAAAAAGGGGAAAGTTGTGGCTAAAAAATAGTGTGATATCAAATTTCCAAGCTAATATTATGGTACTTATTTAACATTTTTTATTAAAAATTTACCATATGTAAGTCGAGTACCTAAGTATGCGTTGATAGAAAGCCTTTTCTCCTTTACTAAATACATCATAACGTGTTTCTGAAAATTAATTTTTTTTTAATTATGCATGATGGGCTTGGCGGCCATCTTTCCATATTTTACACAAATTTCTAAGCAGACAAGCTCGTAATATGTTTGCATTATTAAGAATTTTGAACTTCTAGTTTTGGCTACAGACAGATAAATTAAGGAAGTCTTTTATTTTGAAGAAAAAAAAAACAAATTGATTTTTACTGCTTTAACTAATTAATTAACCCCCACCGAAAAAAGAGAATCATAAGATGAAACCTGAAGTTATTTCAACTTTATTTTAAGACACAAATTTCTAGGCACTCATTTCCATAAATTAAAAGCATAAAATGTTTGCTTTAGCAACAATTTCGAATTTCCGATCTTAACAATGTACTTGTGTGCTTAGAAAATTGTGTAAAATATGGAAAGATGGCCGCCAAGCCCATCATGCATAATTAAAAAAAAATTAATTTTCAGAAACACGTTATGATGTATTTAGTAAAGGAGAAAAGGCTTTCTATCAACGCATACTTAGGTACTCGACTTACATATGGTAAATTTTTAATAAAAAATGTTAAATAAGTACCATAATATTAGCTTGGAAATTTGATATCACACTATTTTTTAGCCACAACTTTCCCCTTTTTTCTTTTCTTTTTTTTTTTTTTGCTTGGCTTTTTTTTTACTTTTGAAAAGTTGTTTTTTAGTAGATTAAACTATACATCCGATTTTTATGAAATTTGAAATGACTCGACAAAAGTTTGCAACAATTATATATTTAAAATTTCAGACCATTCGGTTGGGTAGTTTTTGCTCTGTTATATGCGGGTGTTGAATTCAGACCCTTATTCTCCGGGAGGGATTTCTGTGGTTCCGGAGGGGGGGGGGACATTATAGAGTTCCGGGGGGGGGGGGGAATTGCACTTTTTGACCATTGTAAACACAAAATCTCAAATCTTCCGGAGGGGATCTTCCGGGCCACCCCCTGAAATCAACACTGACAGACAGACTAAACAACGAATATAGGGGCTACGTATTTATATAATTACGAACGCACCTAAAAAAGGAACATAAACCTGAAAAATCCAAGTTTTGAGAAAAAGTCGATTAAAGATTTATTGTCATTAAGCTGTGAAGTACTCTTAGAAAGAATGAATAATTTCAACACTTATTTTTTATATATATAAACATGTGTGACACATCGTTGGAAAGACAAAAGTTTAAACTATTTAATGATATAAAAAAATAAAAATCGCTTTTTAGGTGCGTTCGTAGTTATATAAATACGTAGCACCTATAGTCGTCGTTCAGTCCGTCTGTCTGTCCGTCTGCCCGCATATAACAGCGCAAAAACTACTCAACCGAATCGTTTGAAATTTAAAATATATAATTGTTGTATAATTCTGTCGCATCATTTCAAATTTTATGAAAATCGGATGTATAGTTTAATTACAGGGACAGTCAAATTTTTCTGTTACATTACGGCCAATGGGAAAAATTATTGCAAGTGCATTTTAATGTTGTTACAGCCTTCCGAATGGTCTGAAATTTTAAATAGGGCAGATGTGCCAGTAATGGTCACCCTTTGATGTTTTTGGTTCATAAAAAAATAAGTAATAAATATTTAACTTTAATTAATTTTTTTATAATTTCCCCTTGCATGTTTCATAAAACTGGGTTATTGTTGACACTTTTAATCAAACCAATTAGGAAGTAGAAAATAATGTTTCAAAGTTTTGCTGTTTTTCTGTGAAAATCTTAATGAAGAGGCTAAGAGCTGGCTTCGTTTAATTAATTTATATATTATTTATTTTCTTGCAAAATTTGAATGCTTTTGTTTGAGTAGATACGGAACACTGGTTAATAGAATCAGTCAATTTCATGCATTACATAGATAAAAGAAAAAATCAAAATGAGATTATTCTGTATATTGGAATTAGCCATAAATTTTATGA
Organism: Maratus speciosus; assembly: GCA_963932465.1. Lineage (NCBI taxonomy): Eukaryota > Metazoa > Arthropoda > Arachnida > Araneae > Salticidae > Maratus > Maratus speciosus. The sequence goes on along the minus strand of OZ010788.1, from coordinate 587,900,885 downwards.
AGTTTTGACTCGAAAAGATTCATGTGAAGCGTACAGAAGGAAAGAAATTTTGAAAATTTTTATTTCAGTAATTTTTAATTTATCATTAATGACATATCAAACGTATAATAATTTCATTGAAAAGATATTAACAATTTATTAACGGGGTTTCTGCTGCTGTATGTTTGAAAGGAAATGCTTTATACCCGATTCCTGTATTGTTATTTTAGTAATATATAGAGCAAAATTGGCTCCATTTGTCATTTTATTGCAAAGACTGTTTTATAAAATTCATTTGATGAAGTAAAGCCTTTTAAAAATTTTACAGAAAGGACAAGTAGTTACTTGTCGAAAACGCTACGTAGAATAACGGAAAAAGAAAATTTTCTCATGTGTTATTTCATGAAAAATGAATATTCTATTCTTGCAGTCTGGACATGTTAAGCAAAATTTTGTTTGTTATAACAAAAACAAAAATTAATTTTATCTAAAAAATTTATGTAATTTAAATTTTTCGCGTGCCAAAGAAATTGTCGTACGTGCCATCTCGGGCACGCGTGCCATAGGTTCGCCAACCCTGGTCTAATGCCTTTAACAACGATGTCATTTTATGCCACTTGGCCTCTAATGCCGATGCTGATTGGAAGAAAAATCTCTGGAAATGATGTTTTTTTATCGCCGTAGAACTGATACCTTAAATTATTTTTATCAAATTAATAATCTGGCCTTATGTCGTCCTAGCACAGTAAAGGACTCGGGTATTGTTTTTGATGCTAAACTTGATTTTTCCCTCCATATTGAAAATATTGTTTCTAACAAGGGAGCTGGTCACTCAGCTTCGGAATTCTCCTTCGTAATGTTAAGTCTATGGACTTTTGATGCCTTCGTATATTTAAAATATCTTCTCGGGAAATTCATATTTAAAAAATCTTTTTTCTATGCACTCTTTTAAAAGGATATCTCTTTTTTTTTAGTTTGCAAAATATTTCTAAAATCTATGCTGAATTTAATATTATATGTGTTAAAAGCGAGCGAACTGTGAGTAAGATTTTAACACTTCCTATAAAATTAAGTCTATACTTTAGAAATATTTTTAGAACTAAGAAAAAAAAGAGACATCTTTTAGGAAGTGTTACACAAAAAATAGAAGTTAAAAATATTAATTTCCCGAGGAGATATTTTAAATATACGAATGCATCAAATGCCCATTGACTTTACATTAGTGAGGGGAAATCGAAAGCTCAGTGACCAGCCCCCTTTCTCCAATCAACATGCATTAAAAGTTTTATATTTTGCTTTGGTACGACCTAATCTTGAATATTGCAGTCTCATTTGGGATCCTTACTACTTACTAAAATTAAAATTCGCGAGCATGTACAGTCTATAAATTCCTTCGTTATTTATTGTTCAAGAGTAATCATACGTATTCTTATGATATATCTTCTTCCTAACTACGTAGTATTTTTGACATTTCCAGTTTGAAATCTAGACGGGATCTTTTTTGTGTTTTATTTTTTTACAAGTTTATTAATAACATGATTGATTGTAGTGATATATTTATTTCTATTCATTTTAATGTTCCGAACAGATCCCCTAGGTGTACTCAATTTCTTATATTACCATTTCTCAAATATAATTATGTTAGTAATTTTTCTTTATATAAATTTTACAAAATACTTAATGAATTTTCTGTGCGTCTTGATATTTTTGATATGTCCTTTATTGCTTTTAAAGATAAATGTTCTGAGCTTTTAATCCCTTAATCCGTGTTTGTATTCATGTTGTATGTGATTTATATCTATATATTTCTATATATGTATGTTTTTCATTATTTTTTATGATGTTCTTGCAACACTGTAAATGGATTCGTCTGTAGTGCGCATTTCAATAAATAAATAAATAAATAGATAATAATAATAATAAAAATTATGCAGTTTTGTGTTTTTAAATGGATACTTTTCTTTAAATGATGTCATTAAACTTTTAAGGCCATTAAGCGTCTCGATTCTTTTAAAGACAATCTAATCAAATAAAAAATATTTTTTATTTTAATTGTAATGAGAAAATGGCATCAATAAAGATGAAATGATCACATTAGTTCCTTTTTGCCAACATTTTGAAAAAAAAAAAATATCAGCAATTTCTTTAATAATTAAAAATAAATTATAAAAATGCGAATATTTGAAAAAAATAGTTAGTGCTGGCTCATCTACAAATGAATAGCTTCCAGTTAAAATAATAATTGTCTGTAAGAAAAGCCTATGTTACAAATTTAGAAAAATTCGATTTTTGTTAGAAAAGGGCCTATGTGGAATGACTGATGACCACCCAATGTTAACAGGGATGACCGCCCCGGGAACCCAGCTTTTGCTCTAGGCTCCGTTCAAAATCCTTGTTTTGCTAACATTTAACATTTTCCCAGGAAACCCATTCTTTTCTACCCTTCTGCAGCCTTTTTGATTGTGATTAGCTCAGTACTTAAGCGCGTAAGTATATCACATATCTGTTAAATTTGTGCTTTACTTATTTTATTTATTTATTTATTGATGAGACTAATTCTTTATATAATATCTATTATAGTATCTATATAATCCCTATATAATACCTATTGATGAAACTATAATTTCGCCATGGAATATTAGCGTGGAACAAATATTGAACTCTTTATAGTGTTTTGAGAGCAAACACGTTAAACTTGCGGAATGGGAACGCACTCGATAGAGATAGATTAAAAAAAACAAAATACCTGAAAGTTATTTTAAAACCATAAAAAATAAGCAAATTGAGATACAGTTTTCGAACAAATCGCATTTTAAAGTACATTTTTTTCAAGTTGTGTTATGTGTAAAAGTTAATAAATTTCTGATAAAAGATAAATTAATTACACTAGGGATGCACAACCTGTGGCCCGCGGGCCAAAAGGGGCCCGCGATGGGTTAACTTGTGGCCCTCGAATTTCGTCAATTTATAACTGGAAAAAATCGCAATTTTTTTCCCATATGTCGCTGGAGAAAATCGGGAATTTCGTGAATTTTTCGCTCTGAAAAATTGCAAATTTCGTTAATCGGGTTCGGAAAAATCGCGAATTTTGTCGATCGTATGCGGAAAAATCTTAAATTTCGTTGACTGGATGCGGAAAAATCGCGAGTTTCGTCAGTTTATCACGAGAAAAAATTGCTAATTTCGTCAATTTGCCGTGGGAAAAATTACAAATTTCGTGAAAGTCAGTTAAGAATCGCGAATTTCCTTGATCGAGTGTGGAAAAATAGCGAATTTTGTCGATTCGGTGCGGAAAAATCTCAAATTTCGTTAATCGGGCACAGAAAAATCGCGAACTTTTTCGATGAGGTGCTGAAAAATTGCAAATTTCGTTGATCGATTGCGGAAAAATCACGAATTTCATCAGGTTATCGCGAAAAAATCGAAAATTTCGTAAATTTTCCGCGGGAAAAAATTACAAATTTCGTCCGTCAGTTAAGAATCCAGAATTTCGATGATCGGGTTCGGAAAAATCGCGAATTTTCTCGATCAAGTGCGAAAAAATCTCAATTTTCGTTGATCGATTGCGGAAAAATCGCGAGATTCGTCATTTTAATCGAGTGAAAAAATCGAAAATTTCGCCAATTTGCCGCAGGAAAAATACAAATTTCGTCACATTCAGTTAAGAATCGCGAATTTCGTTGATCGCGTGTTGAAAAATCGAAAATTTCGTTATCGGGTGCCTAAAAATCCGGAGAAATCTCGAATTTCATTAATTGGACACAGAAAAATCGCAAATTTTGTCGGTGAGGGGCGGAAAAATTGCAAGTTTCGTTGATCGGCTGCGGAAAAATCGCAAGACGAAATCGCGAATTTCGCCAATTTTCCGCGGGAAAAAATTACAAATTTCGTCAGTCAGTTAAGAATTACGAATTTCGTTCATCGGAGGCAGAAAAATCGCGAATTTCGCCAATCAGGCGCATAAAAATATCAAGGTTCGTTGATCGGCTGCGGAAAAATCGTCATCAAATTTCATCATTTTATCGCGAGAAAAAATCGTGAATTTTGTCACTCTGTCCCGGTAAAAAAAAAATTACGAATTTCGACAATTGAAGAAAAATATTACAAATTTTGTCAATTAGTCGCAAAAATATCACGAAATTCTTCAATCGCTCGTGAAAAAAAAATCGGGATTTTTGTCAAAATTTTCCATTTATCAAGAAGGATCAGTCAGTCTTCATAAAGTGTTGTATGCATGAATTCATACAGATGTGAAGAAGCCCTCATACAATTATTTATTTCTATTTGTTCATTTTTAATATACAAAAATCATTATTCTTCAAGAATAGTTATCCCCCTCCTCCCCCAGTCCACTCGATATAGAATTCTGTCTGTGTTACTGATGTGGCCGTCGACAACGCAGACATTTTTGTAAGTGGCCCTTCTCTCAAAAAGGTTGTGCACCCCTAAATTACACAGATTGTTGCCATCGTCATTATGACGTCAGCATTACTAAAGGACATGTTTTTACCCGCCTGCCAAGAAGGGTTATGTGTTTCACGCGTATTTGGGTATGTGGATTTCTTTATACCCTCGAAACATCCCAGCGGCTGGATGGATTTTAATAAATGAGGTCTCTATCGATTCGTCTTAGCCTTCCAATGGTTATGGGCTAGGTTTTGTTTTTTATAAATTCAAAATGGCGGCCGTAAAATACAAAATGGCAGGAGAGACAAAAAAAAATTACGCACCCTATTGAGTGGCATATCATTAGATAGGTCTTTCAAAATGAAGACGGCGTTTCATTGACTGCTTTACAGTCAGAAGATCCGTTTAATATTACACAACCTTTAAGTTGTGTAGGTAGGATCTCTAGCTTTACTGCAACTCTAACCTTCATAGACATCTATAGGCCTCATCAAAACAATGTTTATAGATAGGAACTAATAATTAAACACACCTTAAAAGTCATGATAAAAAAATAGGTAAGTAATATAAAAAATAGTTTCACATTGATGAGAAATAATTAATTAGTTCGCTTTTTACGCTGTCGGGTTTTTGAATTTAATTTTTACTTGTTGCTTTATAATATAGCTGTCTGCCAATTTTTCTGCTTTCTATTATGGGTTATGTCTTTGTGGAAATGTTAGAACATTTTAAGGATTGATCGAAACAAGTTTTTAAGGCCGAAACCGAATTTCAGTAATCTTCCTAATTTCGGCCGAAAACGAAAATGTCCAATTTTTTTTTTAGATAATTATTAATAAGTTATACGTGTTTATTAAATATATATAATTATTAATTAACTAGCAAAAGCCATGCTTTGTTTGGATTTGCGAAGCATTAATAAGATAAATATTTGAAAGTAACAATATTTTTTTTATCTTATTTTTGCATCTTTATTAAGCAAAAACGTTATTTTATGTTTTGGCGCATTTTAATTTTAGAAACGTAAATTTAGCCAAATAAATAAGAATTTCCTCCACATTTTAATGAATTTAACAATTAATTTTATTTGTTTACAATTCTTTTGTTGCCACTCTACAAAAAAAAAAAAAAAAAAAAATCATAATGTAATTCTTTTACAATGCGTAAATATCGTCTGCGTAAATGATTTCACATAATTGGAATAAATTGTGTATTTGAATTCTTAACACTGAAAAATACTTTTATAATTGAATGTAAATAATTGAATTTTCACAAATTTTAATTCACTAAAAATATGTTATAATTTTCTTAAAAAAAAAAAAGTATTTTAAAAATTTCATAAAAGAAATCGTGAAACTATTTAATTAATCACGATTCTATCTATAATTACTGTTGGTTTTGGGGGCACACAGAGTTAGCAGAATAGCTCGACATAAACATTTATTAACACTAACACGAAGACAAAAATATATACATAGCTTAAGTGCGACTAAGCACTGACATGTTTTTAACAGAACTAAATAATCTCGCTCGCAGAGCGGATTTGGAGAAACGTCACTGTACGCGCATGCGCTGAAATAAAAGGGTAAGATAAATGGACGTTGTATTACAACAATTCCCCCTTTACAACGTGCATTTTCTTAACAAAACAATGTTCTCCTATTAAGCAAATTACAGAGAAATAATATTAATATAAAAATTACAAATACAAATTATATACTTATATAAAGAAGGATACAGAATAATGCTGAAAATTATTTTAAACATTTTGTCCTATCATTTCACAACATTTTTTATGTTTATAAGCGTTTAAAGCTTTGGTTAAAATGTCTGCAGGCATATTTTCTGTCTCTAGGTATTTAACCTCTATTTCGCCATTGTCGTAAATTTCACGCACAAAATGATGTCTAATATCGATGTGTTTGGTGCGCGAATGGTAAACCGGATTTCGTACTAATTTTTGAGCAGACTGGTTATCACAAAATATTATAGTAGGCGCAGTCACTGTTTCAGGAGAAAGTTCACTTAAAAACCGTCTGAGATGCAAAATCTCTTTGGCGGCTTCTGACAATGCCATGTACTCCGCCTCTGTTGTGGATAAGGCGACAGTTCGTTGTTTTCTCGATTCCCACGATATGGCTCCACTGGCGTATTTAAAAATGTAGCCAGTGTACGATTTTCTGTCATTCACATCCGACGCCCAATCGGCATCGACAAATGCAATCAAGGATTCAGAATCACGCTTAAAGATCAGTCCTTGATCTTGGGTTCCTTTCAGGTATCGCAAAATTCTTTTTGTAGCTATCCAATGAGGTTTACCTGGATTGTTGTTAAATTGACTTAGGAAATTCACAGCGTGAGTTATATCAGGTCTAGTAGCAACTGATAAATACATAAGGGATCCTATTAATTGACGGTAGGGAATATTATTCATTTCAGACTTTTCTTCTTCAGTTTTGGGACACATATCTTTAGTAAGCTTCACGTTATTATCAAAAGGTGTAGATATTGGTTTGGATTCTTGCATATTAAATTTGCTCAGAATATCTTCAATGTACTTCTTTTGTGTAATTTTAATATTGTCCCCGTTTTGCATAAATTCTATGCCCAAACAATAGTGTAAGAGACCTAAATCTTTCATTTTAAATGATTTTGCTAATTCATCTCGAATATATTGATAATCTTCTTTACATTTAGTAAGAATTATGAGATCATCAACATAAACAATGATAATAGCTTCAATGGGAGATTTAGAAAAATACACACATTTATCAGCATTAAGTGATTTAAACTTCATTTGTTTCAATTTTTCATCTAATTTTTTGAACCATTGGCGACCCGATTGTTTTAATCCATAAAGGGATTTTTTTAACAAACAAACTTTGTCATCATTAGATTCATTTTTAAAACCTTCAGGTAATTCCATGTATATTTCTTCAGTTAAATCACCATTTACATAAGCCATAATAAAATCTAATTGATATGCAGTGAACCCATTTTGGATGCCATATGCGATCGCAGTTCTTATTGAACTTAATCTAGCTACAGGAGAAAAATTTTCGTCAAAATCGATACCAGGTTTTTGTGTACAACCTTTTGCTACCAATCTCGCTTTAAATTTCTCGATTGACCCATCTGGCTTATATTTTGTTTTTAAAACCCACTTAGATCCTATAATTTTCTTATGTTTTGGCCTATCTACTATTTGCCATGCATTTTCTTGCACTAATGAATTAAATTCTATATTTATCGCATTTATCCATTCGTTTTTATACGGACTATTTAGAGCTTCAAATAATTCAGGACAAAAGTCAAAAGAATTATTTACTGCAGTTTGAGATTTTTCTTCTTTCGGAATAATAATTGTTTGATATTCCTTTCGAGGTCTCCCTTTTCTACCTGTTTTTATTTTTCTTGGCCTCCGGCGCGTTCTGAAAGAAGGGGGGTCGGAAATTTCATCAGATTGCGAATCAATTTCTCTTTCACTGTCGCCACTAGAAATGTCTGGTTCCGTTTTCATGACTGGAAATATTTCTGATTGTTGCGTAATTGTGTTTGTGCTCGTATTTTCATTATTTTGATAGAAAGGAAAAATTAATTTTATTTCGGTGTTACAGGAGGGATCATTTTCAAATTCGTTAATAAATCGAACATCACGGCTTATAACAATTTTTCTAGATTTATTGTTCCAAAGCCTATATGCTTTTGATTCATTAGAATAACCTACAAAAATATGTTTTTCTGATCTAGGATCAAATTTTCCCTTATTTTGCCTTTTATTAAGTACGAAACATTTTTGCCCAAATATTTTGAAGTATGATAAAGTTGGCTTGATGCCAAAGAATACTTCATATGGAGTTTTATTTTCGCTTAAACGTCGTGTCGGGCAGCGATTGCGTATGTAAGCAGCACAATTTATAGCTTCGGCCCAAAAAGATTGTGGAAGATTACTTTGTAATAGTAAACACCTTGCCATTTCAGTTAACGTTCTATTCGATCTCTCAGGGGTGCCATTTTGCTGAGGGGTTAAAGGGGAAGAAAATTCTCGTTTTATACCGCATTCTTCGATATATTTATCAAATTCTTCGCCGCAATATTCTAAGCCATTATCTGTACGAAGAAATTTTATTTTCTTTCCTAATCGGTTTTCGACTGCTGCTTTGTATTTAACAAATCCATTCTTAACCTCATCCTTGGTTTTAAGAAAACTAACTTCAATATAACGTGATTTATCATCAATAAAAGTAACAAAATATCGCGATCCTCCATGGGAAGGGACTCTCATGGGCCCACATAAATCTGAATGGATCCGAAACAATAAATCATTACTTTCAAAATTTGATTGTTTAGGAAAAGGGCGGACAGTTTGTTTACCTTGAATACAAACTTTACAATCTTTAAGAGACTCACCATCATTGAAATTTAAATTTCTAACCATATTATTAGATTTAAGTTTCTTTAAATCAGACTCATTTAAATGTCCTAACTTTAAATGCCATTTTACAAAATCACTTACCTGTGCTATTGCAGCTCTTTCGGTGATTGGATGTACATAATATAAATCACCTTGACGAACAGCTTGTACTAGTATAGAACCATTAGGCTCAATTATTTTAGCATATCGTTCTTTAAAAAGCACAGAACGATTATTAGTCGTTGCTTTTGATGTTGAAATCAAATTACATTTTAACTCAGCTACACACAGAACGTTCTTAAGTGTGAGATTAGTAGTCCCACTACCGTTAGGCACTGTAATAAGAACTGTTCCTATTCCTGTGATTTTTGCTGTTTTATCAACCGCAAGCTGTATTGTAGAATTATCACGAGGATGAAATTCTGTAAATAAATTTTTATCTTTGCACATATGAGATGTACAACCACTGTCTAAACACCATGCAGGAGATTCATGATATACGTCGTTAAATGCCATACTAACCGGTTCTTCATAACTAATCATTGAACCTTGATTTCCTTTATTTAAAGATGCAAGCTTTCTGTCAGCTATTTTCTTTCTACATTCGTTAGTTTTATGCCCGATTTTGGAGCAATAATTGCACTTGAAATTACGATAATTTCTCTCTGCAGGAAAATTTTTATTCGTATTAGTCTTCCATTTTTCATTTTTCTTCTGTTCTTGATTATTTCTCTTGTTTTCTATATAATAGGCAGTTTGAGAATCATGAGTAGTTTTTTCTTTTTCTAGCTTCCCATTCTTCTAGCATCTTAATTTTCAAAGAATCGGGTTTAGGTAATTCATCTCTCGATTCTATAGCGCATCTAAAATTTTCGAAATTCTCAGGAACACTGTAGAGTAGAAGAATTGATAACAAATCATCCGCAATTTCTATTTCCATTTCTTTTAATTTATCAACAATCTCAAAAAAGATATTTAAATGTTCAGACATCGTTTCACTGAAACTCATCTTTCGAAACAGAAGCTGTTTTAACAGCGTTGCTTTCTTTGCGGGGCCTCTTGATTCATAAACGTCTTTCAATTTATTCCATACAGAATTTGAAGTCGCACAATGTTTGATGTGGCACAATTCACTAGGATTTATGGCCAGAATTATATCAGCACGAGCTTTTTGATCAGCCTGGAGCTATTTCTTTTCATCAGCGCTACCTTCGGCCGGTTTCTCTTCTTTGCCGGTTACATAATCCCAATGATCATTTTTTATTAATACTGCTTCAATTTGAAGTTTCCAGCTATCAAAGTTATCTTTGCCGAGCTTTTCAATTGTCGTAACATGTGACCTGATTAAATAAAATATCTCGCAGCCACAAATCAAAACAGTTAATTACAGAACGTAGAAGAGTTCTTAGTTTCGGTTTAGGCTTAAGACTTTATGATTCGAAAGTTCGAATTAAAAAATATTTCTGCTATTTATAGCGCAGTGAGTAGCGTCTCTGGCACCCATAACCTTTGTTGGTTTTGGGGGCACACAGAGTTAGCAGAATAGCTCGACATAAACATTTATTAACACTAACACGAAGACAAAAATATATACATAGCTTAAGTGCGACTAAGCACTGACATGTTTTTAACAGAACTAAATAATCTCGCTCGCAGAGCGGATTTGGAGAAACGTCACTGTACGCGCATGCGCTGAAATAAAAGGGTAAGATAAATGGACGTTGTATTACAACAATTACTAACTCCGTGATTTATTTTTTTATTTGCAAAAATGCGTCCGTATTGGAAAAACATGTAAAATAAATTAATTAAAATAATACATTTTTTAAGGTTATTCTGTAAAAAAAAAAAATAATATTGTGCAAATCTACGGATGATAATTTATTTTTATGTTTAATTTCAACTCAAAATACTGAATAGTTTTTTTGTAAAGTGTACGACAAAATGTAATTTGTGTAGCCTAGTAGAGGATTCTTTTCATTCATCCTAATTATACGTGTAGTTCAAGTTGGTTCTCTGTGCCTCTGACCCAAAACTTTTTACTTTTCATATAAAATAAAATTTAATTAAATCTTCAACGACACAGAATGATTTTTTAATTATACGGATTTCATCTAATAAAAATGTTTTAGTTACTCATACTTCGATTTATATTTTATAATGATTTTTGTAAATGATCTTCATGCATCTGTTTTACTACACCTTTCTTAAAGAGCACTTGAAATACGTCTGCGATTTCAAACTAAATATCTTATATTATTGTTAAGTTTGCAGCTTTTAATGAGCAGATGAAAAGCGTCTTCAAAGTTTAATCATATATGCATTGCTTGCTTTATAATTTGCACTCACGTCTTAAGCCAGTCATGACTGATAATTATAAACAGTGAAGTTCAAAGCAATAACAGTGAAGTTCAAAGTGTGTTTCATTTGGACCGATACAGCTCAAATCAATGAGTAATGTTGAACATTTCCGAGAGAAGAAACGAGGTTTTCTGGAATACAGATAAAGTTTCAGTCCAGTTTTGGTCGGGCCGAATTTTCGACAGCATTTTCGAAGAAAACGAATTTTCGGCGAAACTCAGATTTTGAGTAGAAAATGAAAACGAAACCGAATTTTCGGTCGATCTCCGATTTAAACATTTAAAAAAAATCTAAATTTCGTTAAAAAACGTCTGTTTCAGTCAAGCATTAGTTAAGGTATGTGCTTACCTTCGGGGGCACTTTTTTTTGAAAAATGTGAAATTTTTATCAAACACATGTGTTTTTCGTTAAAACATGGAATAAAATTATGAATTCATATAAATTTTTTATAGAATTTTACTTAATTTTCAAATTTAGGCAATGCTTAGTCAAATTTTAGTAAAGAAAATGTGTTTATGCCAAACCTTCTATAACGAAATCTATTCAATATATTTCACTTTTTTTTTCACAATATATTAGCAAACCACTTGCCTTATGATAATATAGATCAGCCAAATTTGATCAAAAAATATTTTACGTGACCATGACGTGCCAACTAAAAAACAAATTTAGTATGGAAAAATAATGGATTTTAAAATTGTGTAAATTGCTTATAATTTTCTATTAAGATTTAAAAAATGTAAGGAACATACATGTAGGTATTACACTATGTTAATTATGGCAACAAATATGCTTTAGAAATTAATTTAAAAGAAATTAATGCTATCTAATTTGATTTTTGTTGCTGCATCTTAATATCAGGTTAATTTTAATGCCAACTAAACGCCGGATTTATTACTTTCAGAATGAGTTTTGATATTATTCATTTGTGAAAACAGTGGCTTGAAAGCATAGATAGGCAGAAAAACTGTTAAAATAGCAAACACCGGTTTCTTCGAATAGTTCTGAAATAAATTCAAAATTGCCATACCTTTACCATTAGAAATTAGTAATGTCTAATAACCAATTCTTGTCGATAGTTTTTAAATATCGTCTTTGTTTGAAAACTTTTTGAGACTATAATTAATCAGATTGGAATATAGTATGCCGCAATTAAAATTTTTCAATTTCCATTTAATCGAATTTAGAAAAGATCAGTCGCAATTTTATGTAATCTCACTTTATTTTGATTTCGAGCCACAAGCAGTGCCGTGTCAAAATTATTGTTTCACGTTGTTAAGAAATGTTTCCCATAAACATACACAATGAAAAACGCAGTTTTCCAGAAAACGTAAATTAAGATTTTGATAGCACACAAAATTATGTATAAAATTTACAACTTTAAAATCCATCATATTTGTAGGTGTTTATGTATTTGTGTATATATTATATATTTGTGTATTAAAACTATATATTTTTTATCTTTCTGCGACTCTTTAAACGGTCGCTTCCGGTTTCAGAAAGTTCATTTCCGGTTTATATTTTGGGCTATAACTTAGCCTCTTTTTGTATATTTAAGGCTTTTCATCAAATAACAAGAAAGTAAAATCATGCACCAAAGCATAGATTATGAAACACTTTCACAAAACTTTGCCATTTAACCCTTTATCTACTGACTGTACTTATAAGTACCATTAAAATAACTTGTTATAAAATTCATTTTATACATCGATTATTAGTAATACAGTTTAGAATGAGTTATAGATGCATTATTTATCTTGTTCCAAAAGCATTATTGGTTATACAGAACAAAAAATATTTTTAAAAGGATGATTTCTTTTGTCTTTGCATCTTTTCAGCTTTCTTGGCGTTGCGGGAAGGGGGGGGGGGAGAGCTCAATTCGGTAATATTTCTCTATTTCTATTGTAAGAACATTATATTTGTGCATTTCCTAATTCTACAAAATACTAAGAAAAAAGTGGGGTATATTAAAATCGTTATCACTCGAAATATTATTTGTAAAATTTCAATTTTTTATCATTTAAATAAACAGAAATATGTACGTTTTAATTTAGATTCAGCATTTAAAAAATATTAATTGAAAAATATTTAAAAAATATTTAAAGAAAAAATGATGTAACTTTAAAAAAAAAAAATCATATTTTCGAAAGTAAATATTTTTTTTCAAATTTGCTGAATCCAAATTAAAGTAAACTAATTGACATGTTCCAAGTTTGAACCATATATCTTAACGGTTCTTGAGTTATAACAATTTAAATACAATAAATCGTGAAAAAACCCATCATGAAGAAAAATGCATTTTCACAAGAAGTCGTTTGTATGACAACCATTGCTTGAAAGCTAGATTTTGAAAACAAATCGAAACGCAAAAATAAATATGTTCTTTTCTAATAAGGCTTAAACATGATTTAAGCGTCATTTTAAGCTGAAAAAAAGCAGAGAATGTTTTACTGCAATAAAATATTTTTAGAAAATTTGAAGATTTTTGTGTCCCGGACCCCCTTAAGCTCTAAAATTCGAGATTCGTCACAGAATCACCTACATCTTTTTTTTTTTTGCACAACATTGCGTATTTTAACATCCTGTTTTCTTTACCTTGAAATTTGTATCTAAGAGAAAGATTTATTGACTATTATACAATTTGTATGGGGTGTTCGTTGTAGAATTCTCCCAAGACGTCAAGGGAAATGATAAGGAAAGAGTATTTAAGTTCCCTTCCCGTATATTTTGAACTGGATAAATTTACTATTGCACTTTGCATCGGTAAAGAGAGCTCCAGATCAGCTTCAATATGAAATCCATCTTGGTTTACGTTTTCATTTTCGCATTGGTTGGAGGTGAGTTGAAATTGTCTTTTATTAACCCATTTGTGCCTGAATTTTTGTTATCTCAAATTTGTTGGTATAATCACTTTAAATTGTTGTAAGATGAACAGGAAAAATACTAAAAAAAATTACGCTAAAAAATTATTTGATAAAATGTAAACGTGTTAAATTTGTGAATATGCATAATATTTGTAATACAGTCGGACCTCTATTTAACGAAGTCACTAAATCCCGAAAAAAAGTTCGTTATGAGGAAAATTCGTTAAATAGAGATGAACCTTTTTAAATACTTTAATCTACACAAAACATATTTTTAATTCACAAAAACTAAACCTTATTAAAAAACTTAATTAATCACGCTTTTTTTTGTAAATCATATTTATTTTTATTATTATTATTAATTTTACCCATCAAAAAGAAATCTGTAAGGACAACAAGAATTTAAAAAATATATTGTCCGGAAATACACTATATTTTCAGTTTTAATAAAATACTTACAATAAAATTAATGAATTTTAATGACATTATCGTATTTATTATAAGTAATTTTAAGCATTGTATTACTACATGCGTCCTTAAATTCAATTACTGAAACTTATTTACTACAGAACAGCCCTTTTGAGTGTGAAAGGGGGATATTGAAAGTTTGCAGTTCTTGGATGAAATGCAAAGAATGACACGGATTTTACTGTTCTCGTTGAGTTAGGCACCTGGTAAAACTAATTCAAGGTTTTTGAGCACTATAAAATGTGTAAAAGGAAGAATAAGTTTGAAGTGTCCGGAAATAATTTGAGAAATAGGGAGAAAAAAAAATTATATCAGAAGAAAAAGTTCGTGAAATAGAGAATACACTTCGCTATTTGGAGGTTATTTTACGAAGAAATTCGCAAAATGTTGTTGGTTCCTAGAGGTCTGCACGGGCCGGAATTTCCAGGCCCGGGCCCGGCCCGGCCCGTACGAAAGCTATCTTGGCCCGGCCCGGTGTAAAAATTAGAAGTTCGGCCCGAGCCCGGCCCGGCCCGTTGTAAAAATTGGAAGTTCGGCTCGAGCCCGGCCCGGCCCGTTTGCATTATTAGAGTTCTCGGCCCGGCCCGGCCCGTACAAAAATCAATGAAAACGGGCCCAGTCAGATACAATTTCTACCAAAAAAAAAAAAAAAAAAATCCGTTTTTTCTCAACATACAATTAAGATTCTTTTAATGAATACTACATACATATTTATGGGAAAATTTTACAGTATATTTTACATTACTATGATGTTCGCAAAACAGAAAACGCACAATAATAAACATTAACGATTACTTACAGTCATCGTGTCTACAGACATTTCAAAATGGAAATAAGGATTCATTAAAAGATTAATGTAGTTCAGAATAAAGGATTAAAAACAAGATAACATTTGAAACTGTATAATAAAAAGTAGATTTGTGAAAATATTTCTCTCATTTTTAAGACTTTTCTCAAATCCAAAGGAGCTACATTTCGACACATTTATGAAGTCTTTTCTTTTCGGAAACGCGTAAGATTGGCAGGTATTCTTATTCAAAAGCTATGTAAATGTCATTTTTTTCATAGATAAAAGCAATATATCTTTCTGAAAATACTGTCAAAATTAGCGTTTTGAATCGAATTTCCGGAAGCGATAGCACAGTAAAGGAGAAAAACGTACAGTCACGTGACAGGAATCGCTGTTATCTCTGTAAGTAATTTATTAAATATGGAAAAAGTTATTCGTTTCCAAAGGCCTTCAATAGGCAGGCCTGTCAATGTTATGCCTTTATAGTTAAAGTTTTTGTCAGAAACATGTGTCTGAAAGCTTCGCATTGTTGAGCAGTGAATATGAGCACCACTTTAAGGTATATTTCCAAAGATACTGTTAAGAGAAGTTCATTATCACTATTAATATTACAAAACAAAATGACTGTTCTACACATCCTGAGATCGATTAAGAACACTTCCTTCCCGGCACGAGTCTGCTGAATAAAAATTAAACTCGGAATCAGACATCTTGTAACTGTACGATGCCGATCTCTACGATGGACACGTTACATTTCTGTATTGATGTTTTTAAACTCGCATCGGCTCGTGACGCACATTTATACTTCTCGAGAAAATCATATTCATTGAAAATGGCTCGTATTTTATCTGCTTCGCTTAAATTCTTATATCGGGCCGATAGGCCCGATTAATTTTTTTGCCGGCCCGGCCCGGCCCGTTTATTTTGTCTGTCGGCCCGGCCCGTTGAAAAAATTGTCCCAATTCTGCCGGCCCGGCCCGTTTGAAAATTCGCCTTCATTCCGCCGGGCTCCAAGCCCGGCCCCGTGCAGACCTCTATTGGTTCCGAGGAAAAGTTCGCAAAATAGAGAAATTCGCAAAATAGAGGTTCGTTAAATAGAGGTCCGACTGTAATATAATATTCATAACTATATGTTTGTTTAAATTTAGATAAAATAAGCTTTTAAATTGTTTATTATATACTATAATTAGTATTTTTATGAACTACTAAAAATTATATTTATTTCTTTACTGAGATTAATAACATTATAAGTATTAGTAATAATAAACTAAGAGTAATCGTATTTCAGGCTTAAAAACAATTTGTTTCATAATCATCTTGAAAAGGACTTTACATAAATAATTGTCCCCTAAATGGATAATAAAAATATGTACGCATTCGTGCCTAGTGCCCTATGTTGTGTACGTTACGAAAAGGAATAAAAAATAGGCTTGAACATGTAATTTCACAATTAAAAAAAATACGTATTTCCAAGAAGTTTACAAGCTAAGATTAGGACTTATTTATTTGGATCCTTGGAAGAAAAATCACAAATAAATTTGCATTTTACATTTTGCCATCTTGAAAAATGAAAAATCTATAAACTCTGAAAAAAGCTTTCATTTAAGCAAATAAATACCCATCTTATGCTGTCATCTTTCAGTACCAGAAAAATACATTTATAGATAATTATTTCATACAATTTTTATGATATAAAGAAGAAAAAAATTATAACAAATTAATTAAAATTCGAAACGTCCCAAAAATGGGACGCTAGGCATAAATAGGTTAACCTTTAACTGCTGTTAATGGTTCCATAAACTACTACCTTATTTCAATTTTCACAGTTTAACTTGTAACTTTCAGTTTAACTCTTTAGTGCGCAGCTTTGTATATATGCAAACAACAGTGTTTTCAATTTAATAGATTTTTTTTATTCGTATATACATAATCGACACCAGAAAATTAAAATAGCAATATTTGGTTTAAATAATAACAGACCTTCCGTATTTAAATTGAGCGAAATTAACTATTAAAACTTTCTGGTTAAATATCAGATTATCTGGACTA
The DNA here is from genome assembly GCA_963932465.1 of Maratus speciosus. Lineage (NCBI taxonomy): Eukaryota > Metazoa > Arthropoda > Arachnida > Araneae > Salticidae > Maratus > Maratus speciosus. Next base: position 587,883,553 of record OZ010788.1, on the reverse strand, counting down.
GATAATTTCTGGAATGTATTTTATCATGGGGATTAAAGGGTTAAAGGTTAAGCTTTATAAAATAAGTAATTATATAAAATAAGGTATTTGGAGACATACTTATTAAAATATATACTAATTTGCAATATTTTAGCGTAAAACAGCCACACGACAGTAGTTTTTACTTTTATTGCACACAGTAAAAAAAATACGACCAGTTTTCGTGTAGGAATCGGAAAAATAGTTGTCCTTATCGTACCGGAAAAATTTCCGACCCAGCTCGGAATAAAATACCGTTTTATTGACTATTTACTTTTTTTACGGATTTTATTACGAGCTCGGACGGAAAAATTTCCGGTACGATAAGGGCAACTATTTTTCCGATTCCTACACGAAAACTGGTCGTATTTTTTTTACAGTGTAGTTTGGATGTGTGAATATGTATATATATACATATAGAGGGTGATACAGAAAAAAGTTTACAAAATGACATGGCAAATCAAGCATACAGCAAGGATAAAAAATCACACAAGGAACATAGGGTCGCAGATCACTTATTGAGTCGCAAATGCAAGGTGTTTCATCCTAACTGATCCCGGATTGACGGAAATAATTTCCAGAAAAATAAAAACATTATAATGAAAAGGCACCGCTATGTACCGTGTTTTCGTGAAATGTGAGAACATCCAAGAAAAGATCTGAAAAACATGTTTCTTAAGCAATCGATAATAGCGTATGGATTGACAATCACAGTCCAATATCTGCGGCGTCCAGTGCATACTGCTGGAGCGTATAATGCAAACTTCTACCACTTTTGTTTGGTGTTATCACATTTACAACAAAGGTGAGAATGTCTGTTCAATGTTTTATTATAATATACAGTAGAGCGCCAATTATCCGAACTCCAATTATCCGAACTTTCAATTATCCGAACAGTCAATTTCTCTCAAAAAATATTTTTAACCGAACTTCAAATTACAACCGAACAGCTTATTTTTCTCATTTTTTTTTTAAACGAACTACCATTTATCTAAACATCCTATTAGACCTGGATATCAGATTTTAAATGATGATGAGATTGTGGATGATATTTAGGACGAAAAAGAAATTGAAAACGAATGCTCTGAAAGTGATCAAGGTCCATCCCATAACGAAATCTTCGAATGTTTGGAAACGGCTATGAAATGGCTCGAACGGCAGAATGATGCTGTTCCTATTCAACTAAAGTATTTAAGAAGAGTTCGAGATATGGCTGCATTGAAAAGAATGTCTTCGTTGAAGCTAGCAACAGTCGAAAGCTCTTTTGCTTAAATTATAATCTCTGAAGATCAGAAAATGATAAAAAGTAAACAAAAAAATTAAAAAGACAAAAATCAATTTTTAAACATGCCAGCATTAACTAGTGTTGTCATTCTAAAGCGTGGATAAAGTGTGAAGATTTTAGTATAGTCAGGAACATCCGTCAAATTGCCTGTCCATTTATCCGAACTTTTGCTTATGCGAACTAGGGTCGGTCCCGACTTGTTCGGATAATCGGCGTCATACTGTACTTCAGTTTTCTGAAAGTTAGGATGATTGAGTTAGGATCTCAACCTAGTTAACTCAACCCAGATTGAGTTATGATGAAACACCCCGTATTTGTGACTAAATAAGTGGTTTTTGACCCAATGTTCCCATGTGATTTTTCATCCTTGTTGTATACCTGATTTGTTATGTCATTTTGTAAACGTATTTTTGATTCACCCTGTATATAGCTTGTTATTTGCATTATCTTTTCCTTTTTGATTTTTTACATATGTGGTTTTATTTCATTTCAATTATATATAATGTATATATATAAGAGCCACATTTAAATTATCACTGCAGGTGGGCTTTGCGGAAGACTACGCAGGCAGGCCCCTCCAGCTGCCGTGGATGATGCCGCGGTTGACGGGGCAACTCCTCCTCCTCCCCCGTGAGTATAACATTTTCCCTGTTGTACGCCTGACTAATTGTATGGTACATGCTTAATTAATGCTCAAATAAGGCCTGAAATTGACAAATTACTAATGTTGATTCAGTCTGAATATTCATTGTGAGCAGGGCGGGGAAAGGCATAATTTTACTCATCACTGGCGAGTGAATTTTCTGACAGGGCGAGTGAATTTTTAGGTAGTCTATGAAAACTGCAAACTATAGAAATATGGGAAAACTTTTTTTTTTTAGTAGTTAGCTGTATTTTTCAACTTTCCTAATTACTGCGATGTAAACATGGTACTAAGTTCGATTTTATATTAAACTTTCATCTCTTGCTTATATTTCTTAATTTTAGAGGGGAAAAAAATATAAAAATGCATTATAGTAATAGCAATCAACTATTTTTGAGTTGCGTAAATTTTGTCATAAAAATTTTCAACTGTATGTTGCATTTTACAGGTTAGTGAAATAAAACCTTGACTGGTAAGATTTTCTAGAAATTCCCGATCTCTGATTGTCGGTAATGGTAAATGTAATCAAAAGCTATCCCTCAACTCTGAACAGTTTAGGAAACTTTAATGATAGGGTAATAGGCTCACCAGTGGTTGATAAGTTCTGCTCTCAAAGCTGGTAGATAGCAGGTTGGGTTTCGGAGTACTGTTCTAATCCATTACCGACTCCGAAATTTCTGCTTAAAGTGAACCCTATACTTGACCCAAAAGAGAGAAAAAAAAATTTTATCAACCCGAAATCATTACATTTCAACCCGAATCCGAAATATTGAAACCTAAACCCCAAATGAAAAAAAAAAATAAATAATATCCATATTTTAATACAATTGTGGAAAAATAAGTCCACAATTTTATCTCTAATACAGATTTTTCTTCTTCTTCTTCTTTTGTATAAAAATGCACACATATACCATTAATATTCAAATTAAAAAAAAATTATTTGAAAAATATTCTGGACTTTCTATTGAAAATTCAACATGAAACCAACCCGAAAGAGCCAGAATTTAACCTGAAACCTACCCGAACGAGCCCAATACCTACATTTTTCATGTTAAGAAAATATTTCGTCCTTAAACTTTCGATGAAAGCAATAATAATCGTTGTTCCTGTATTTAATTCCCATTCATTACTTAAAAAAAAAAAATAGTGTGGCATCAAAAGTTTCGAAAAAAAAAAAAAAAGGATATGAAAATGATTATAATAATTAATTTTGTAAGAATACCGGGTATCCCAAATATCCGTTTGTGTCACATAAACATGTAAAATTTCATTTTTATAACATCTATATATTATGTAAAACATGTTTAGAATTCATATTTTTATTCGATTATGTATCGAATAAATAATAGTAACATTCTATTATAAAATTGAAGATATACAGGGTGATTCATAAAAGATGGGCAGAACTTTAAGGGGTTATAGTACACTTAAAGACAAATAATATTAAATAGGAGACTAAGGGTCCCAGACGTATTCCCAAGGAGATAGGGGGCATTAAAGTTTAGGGTCCGAAATTTCAAATGATTATAAAACATGGAAAAATTGGTCGATTCGTTTGCGGTTTTTGCAAAAAATTTTCTTTATGCCAGTATTTTCTTGAAATAAAATTTTAAAGTTCAATTTCAAAAAATGCCGATAGGGGGCGCTTTAGACTTTGGAGTAACAAACAACTATTTTTTAACGTTATTTTTTGTATTTCTTTAAATGATTTCGAAAGCTTAGACTTAAACTTAAATTTTGATCTAAAAATCTGAGTCCTAACGAGTAGTTAAGTAGCGTAAACTGAAATTTGAAATTTGAAACCCTTCTCCCCCCAGAACAAAAATCAGTTATTCCCGATCTTTGTGTCGTAGATTAGGCTCTAACTACTGCCGCGTTTTGCTAAAATTATTCTTTATGTCAGTATTTTCTTGAAAATAAATTTTAAAGAAAATTTTCAAAAAATTCCGATAGAGGGCGCTTTAGACTTTGGAGTAACGAACAACTATTTTATACCGTTATTTTTTGTGTCTCATTAAATGCTTTCTAAAGCTTAGACTTAAATTTTCAGCCCAAAATCTGAATCGTTAGACGTGGTTAAGTTTCTGGGGAGAGGGGTTTGAAATTTCTACTCCTGAGCACAGTTCAGTTTACCATGTCCACACATTGTGTGCTGTGATACGAGGTAAAAAGACACAAATTAGGATTATGTTACCAAAGCATATTTATTAACATGTAATTACAATAAATGTTCAAAATTGTGACCACCAGAGGTTATGCACGCAGAACAACGGCGAAGAATGGAACGGCGAACATTCGCGAAAACATCAGGCTTTTCGAGCACTTCCCCTACAGCGGCGGAAAGTCTGGCGACCAGTTCCTCGGGGGATTCAATGGGTGTCTCATACATAAGAGCCTTCAATCGTCCCCAAAAAAAGAAATCGAGGGGTGAAAGATCTGGCGAGCGAGCAGGCCAAGCAACAGGACCACCTCGACCAATCCATCTGTTCGGAAATGTGATGTCCAGATAGTTGCGGACGTCTCGTACGTAATGGGCTGGCGCTCCATCGTGCTGGAACCACATGACCCGCCGGATGCGTGGAGGAACAATGTTTAACAGGTCTGGCAGCACATGTTGCAGAAATGTGAGGTATGTTTTACCGTTGAGGCGTTCAGGAAGAAGGTACGGTCCGATTAGGTGGTCTCCGAGGATTCCTGCCCAAACATTGATGGAAAAGCGTCTCTGATGAGCATGTGGATACGTAGCATGTGGATTGACATCCGCCCATACATGTGCATTGTGTGTGTTAAATGTACCTTCACGTGTGAAGGTACATTCATCGGTGAAAAGCACAGTTCGTCCAAAATGTGGATTTAGCGCGTTCTGCTGCAGAAACCAGCGGGCGAATTCAATACGATTTGGATAATCCCCTGGAGACAGTTTCTGGACTCGTTGCACATGAAACGGGAGCAAATGTTCATCCTTCAGTACCCTCCAAGTCATGGACTGTGAGGTATCCACCTGCCTAGCCACTGTTCGTGTACTTGTACTTGGCTGCGCCGCTACTACATCCAGAATGGCTTCTGCAACAACTACTGATTCGTCCTTTTTTGCACGACCTGCATTCGACCGGGAAGCGAGAAATGATCCCGTCTCACACAACTGTCTGTGCAAGCGCTCGAAAGTTTTGCGGTTAGGCAACCGCCTGTTGGGAAATCGCTCTCCGTACATTCGTTGTGCCTCTGCACCATTTCCATCTGCCGCTCCGTAAATTAAATGCATCTCAGCCTTTTCCTTATTCGTGAAGGGCACCATCTTCCGATTCATTACTACAGCGACTTACACTTGACTCACCGTTCAGTGGTTTTATCCCTGAATCGTGTCGAAATTTTGCATACGTGTTCTTCTTCTTCCCCATTTGACATTTGCATACTTTCTGTTTCCTTCTTCACCCGGTGACTAGCGTCAGGAATGGAGCTTTAACGTTTGCATGAGCGACGTTTCCAACTGTGCCAGTGCCTTTATGAGTGAATTCCGACTATGCAGTCCTTGACTAAAGTTGTATTTTTGCCTCGTATCACAGCACAGAATCGTTGGGCATGGTTAAGTAGTGCAAACTGAACTATGTTCAGAAGTTGAAATTTGAACCCCCTCCCCTCGCTACTGAACCACGCTCAGCGATTCAGATTTTGAGCTGAAAATTTAAGTTTAAGTCTAAGCTTTAGAAAGCATTTAATGAGACACAAAAAATAACGGTATAAAATAGTTGTTCGTTACTCCAAAGTCTAAAGCGCCCTCTATCGGAATTTTTTGAAAATTTTCTTTAAAATTTATTTTCAAGAAAATACTGACATAAAGAATAATTTTAGCAAAACGCGGCAGTAGTTAGAGCCTAATCTACGACACAAAGATCGGGAATAACTGATTTTTGTTCTGGGGGGAGAAGGGTTTCAAATTTCAAATTTCACTTTATGCTACTTAACTACTCGTTAGGACTCAGATTTTTAGATCAAAATTTAAGTTTAAGTCTAAGCTTTCGAAATCATTTAAAGAAATACAAAAAATAACGTTAAAAAATAGTTGTTTGTTACTCCAAAGTCTAAAGCGCCCCCTATCGGCATTTTTTGAAATTGAACTTTAAAATTTTATTTCAAGAAAATACTGGCATAAAGAAAATTTTTTGCAAAAACCGCAAACGAATCGACCAATTTTTCCATGTTTTATAATCATTTGAAATTTCGGACCCTAAACTTTAATGCCCCCTATCTCCTTGGGAATACGTCTGGGACCCTTAGTCTCCTATTTAATATTATTTGTCTTTAAGTGTACTATAACCCCTTAAAGTTCTGCCCATCTTTTATGAATCACCCTGTATATTATACCGGATGTCTTAAAAAGGACTAACTGATTTAAAAATTCTATAACTTGCAAACGGTGACTAAAAAAAGTCTCGCAGGAGTGTTATGTATGATATCAATAGTTTTTTTTTACTGCGATTCTCGAATTTAGTTCACATTACAAAGAATAGATGGCGCTGTGAGCAGTATGCGCTAAATCCAGGCAAGATTTTTGGTAATTCGGGACCCATTCAATACATTTTAATCTCCTTTTTTTGGCATGGGAGAAGAGAAAGTCCAAAAACATTCCGCTTGAATTTAACACCTATTACTTGGAGCGCCATTTATTGTTTGTAATTCGAACCAAAATCGAGAATTACGGTAAAAAAAAAATCTCCTGAGATTATACATAACCCTCCTGTAAGAATTTTTTAAATATCTGTCACCGTTTGGGAGTTTTTGAATTTTAAAATCAGTCAGTCCTTTTTAGGACACCCGGTATATTATAATTATGTTATATTTTATTTTTATTTGTTATGTTGTAGGAGCACAGCCGACAAATTAAACGCTGTTGTTAGTGGTATGCTGTTAGACATGAAAAACAAAGCTGCCTTGGGTGAACCTGTCAACGAGAAGGATGTAGAAAAAGTAAGTCTATTCTATTTTAATATATGAGCCGTTGATTTAGAATGTGCACTGTAAAAAAATATGATCAGTTTTCCTGTAGGAATCGGAAAAATAGTTGCCCTTATCGTACCGGAAAAATATCCGACTCAGCTCGGAAAAAAATCCGTAAAATCGGAATAAAATCCGTAAAATACCGTTTTATTGTCTATTTCCTTTTTTTTGTACGGACTTTATTCCGAGCTGAGTCGGAAAATTTTCCGATATGATAAGGGCAACTATTTTTCCGATTCAGGAAAACTGGTCGGATTTTTTTTATAGTGTGGGGGTAAGTCTTCTTCATGCTATTTCTAAATATTTTACCATTTGAATAGCTTTAAAAATATTCAAAAACAGTAATAGACTTCTTAACATATGTGGGGCAATTGTACCAAAATGTAATAAATAAGATGTATATGTTGAAAACACATAAACTTGCTCAATGGTACACTGTAAAAAAAATCCGACCAGTTTTCCTGTAGGAATCGGAAAAATAGTTGCCCTTGTCGTACCGGAAAAATATCCGACTCAGCTCGGAAAAAAATCCGTAAAATCGGAATAAAATCCGTAAAGTACCGTTTTATTGTCTATTTCCTTTTTTTTTTTGTACGGATTTTATTCCGAGCTGAGTCGGAAAATTTTCCGATATGATAAGGGCAACTATTTTTCCGATTCAGGAAAACTGGTCGGATTTTTTTTACAGTGTGGGGGTAAGTCTTCTTCATGCTATTTCTAAATATTTTACCATTTGAATAGCTTTAAAAATATTCAAAAACAGTAATAGACTTCTTAACATATGTGGGGCAATTGTACCGAAATGTAATAAATAACATGTATATGTTGAAAACACATAAACTTGCTCAATGGTATACTGTAAAAAAAATCCGACCAGTTTTCCTGTAGGAATCGGAAAAATAGTTTCCCTTATCGTACCGGAAAAAGTTTCGACACAGCTCGGAATATAATGCGTAAAAAAAAGGAAATAGTCAATAAAACGGTATTTTACGGATTTTATTCCGAGCTGGGTCGGAAATTTTTCCGGTACGATAAGGGTAACTGTTTTTGCGATTCCTATAGGAAAACTGGTCGTATTTTTTTTTACAGTGTATGCATACACAAGAACTTTTATGTGAATTTGTACAAAGGAAATGAATGACTAGAAAACAGGAATTCTGCTTTTTCAGAATTTAGTGTCGCCTCGATGAAAAAAAAAACCATATGTATATAAATATAGATAGCACAAAATATATTTCAGTTTTAAGACTTAAAACACACGCTTTTATTTTACATAAAATGGCGTCATTCGCATCCGGAGGAAGAATTCCTCATTTACGATCTAGTCTTAAACAACATCTACAGTAAAGTATGCATATGATGTCACTATCGCTAAATAATACGCAAATTCAAAAAAAGAGATGCCGTCATTCAACAAACTCGACAAAAAACTTGCCTAACTCATGATTCATGTGTCTTCATTTGTTTGTAATATTAATATAAATACTAAAAATTAAATATAGTTTATAATAGCTTCATGTTTTATCAGAAATCATTCATTTTTCCTTTTTTTAAAAAAATAGCACGTATTTTAATTACATTTTTTTTCAGTTGATATGGGATAAGGGCAACAAAAAGATATTCCAAATATTTTTTTCCTTTACTTTCTACAGAAATGGAGCACTTCAGTTGCCAACATTAAAAACATTCTTTATAAACTACAAAAAAATTAATATCTCAAAAATAATTGGCGATGCAGTTTTCAAACAATTTGCATTTAAAAGTACTTTTTTCCTCCAATACGACGGTATAAAAATTGAAAATGTGCGCTGTTTAAAAATTAAAAAAATTGCAGTAGAGTATTTAACAGTGCAATGATACATCTGCTTTGTTTTACGGCAGGCTTGTACAACGGAACTTTTTTTTTTTAGAGACGACACTTTATTAGCTGGGAAAATGAAATATCATATCGGGGCTAATAAAGCATAATGACTTTTACCATGTTTGAATGTAATCCTTTTCCCTTCATAGTTGGTGGCACTCCATTGTCTTCAAGCGAACTTTTGATTCACCTCAACTTATTTCATTTTAAAATTTTCCAATGTACACACTGCAGTTTTTCATTGATATAATTTAACAAGACTCACTTTATAGGAAGCTTTCGTCTAGACTCTTAAACATTGCAGCATCATATTTATATGGCGATTGCAAAAGCAGTCCGAAACGATGATATTATGCTTTATCATTCATTTTATTTGTACAAGTTCATATAAAAGTTATTGCTTAAGGGGTCTCCACCAAAACCCACTAAACCAAATATTCACCAAACATGGCTTTTCGGCAGAATATTTTTTACAAGAGATTAATTTACATATTTATGATTTAATTTACGAATATATACATATAAAAAGTAATCAATTACTTTTTGAATTTGGTGCCAAACAATCAGTAACATTGTATAGTAAAATTGTGACTAGTACCAGGAATAAAGATATGATGGAAAATATTATACTAAGTCGAAAAAATGCTTTATTTCTTCGGCAAATTATTTGTTTAATCATTATCGATTGTGATTGTTTGGCACCAACTTCAAAAAGTAATTGATTACTTTTTATATGTATATATTCGTAAATTAAATCATAAATATGTAAGTTAATCTCTTGTAAAAAATATTCTGTCGAAAATCAATGTTTGGTGGATATTAAATTCTGTAAATTAAATTTAACGTTTTTCTGCCGATTCATGATGTCCGATGTGTGATTATTGAATAACGTTTCGTCATTAGAGAATTTTAAAGAATTATTTAATTATTTGTAGTGCGTTTTTAAAAGTCAGTTAATATTTTTTTTCAAAAGTATGTTTTATTACACTATATATATTTTTATCAGTAAAAAATTTATATTAAATGTAATATTAGATGTACCTCAAAATCCATGCGCAGTTTTGTGTAATACACATTTGAAAATCTTAAAAAAAAAAATGAAAAAGAAAATCAATATTTAAAAAAAGTAGTAGGGATTTTAAAAAAATCAATTTTTTTTAACTTTTTAAAAATTTTGATTAAATATGAGGTTAATTTTTTTTTTCAAAATGTACTTTTAGTTGAACATTGAAATGCAGTGAATTCACCATTTCAATCATAATTTTAAAAATGAACAGAATTGTTGAAAAGGTAAACTGCCCTCTTAAAATCCTTTAAAAATGAGTTTGAAAGCGAATTGAAGTAGTAAGATTAAGAAGCCGTGGGATATCCCTTCTCTATCCACGCTTTCTGTTTGAATTTCTTTTCTAGAATTACCGGAAAACGGAACTCAAGTCTTTCTGTTATAATTGTACAATATCATTTTAAAAGAATAAGAATTGTGAATTTTCCAGCTTTCTGCGGCGAGTGGTTAGGTATAAATAACAATTGTTTTATTTTAAGGGGTCTCAGGGCTCTTGAAATTGGAAAAAAGGGGAGAAAAGACAATTTTAAACATTTAATATCTTAAAATGTATATAATTTAAAAACACAATTTTTTACTGGTGTTAAAAGATATAAGTATGTTCTTTCATTTCATGTATTTAAAAAATTGCAAGATACAGAATTAGCATTTATAGGGGACTTCAAACTGTCAGACATTTGACAAGCAGAAAATTGGCATAGCAGATTACAGGATTACAAAATAAATTTTGCAACTAGAATGAAAATTTTCGTGCTTACTTATACTTCAGATTATAATAATTACATTGAACCTATATAAATTTGTATTTAAAGCATTTTTATATTTTTAATACGAAGTTGTATTTAGCTAATACAAAATTTTGAAAATTTCAACAGTATAATCACCTAAAAAAAATATTTTTTTGAACAATAAAAAGGGAATTTTAAGTTCAGTTTATACAGACTAACATGAAACATATGGGTTTTGAAAATTTCATGAAAATATATTCAGAAGTTTTTGAGATAACCTCCGCACTATGCACCATAACTTCAAAAAGGCCTTCAAAGTTTCGGAAACGCTCTAATGGGAATTTCGAGGAAAAACTTATATCAAAATGTTCAAAAAAGAAAAGAGTTTAACATCTTAAAAAAAAAAAAAAAACGAAAATTTTGAAGTTTTAAGAGAGTTTTAAGTCCTCTGAAAACGTTGATTTTCTCTGAATGGGATAGAATTATATAGTAACAAAAATATGAAGATTATATTTTATTTACTTATTTATTTTATTTCAATATTTCATTCTTCTTACGAAAAGTTACAATAAAACGGAAAACAAGTTTCATTTTATAGGAAGAAATGCGAAAAAAACCTTCAGTAATAGGCGGTATGCCTATAATTATAGTTCTTAATTCAGATAGTGAAGATTTTTAAAGAATTCATGATGAAATTCGGATTGTACTTGTTAACAGTATACAATCTAAAAAATAATTCTATTTCAAGTGGATTTATCTCACTTTCAAAATCAACGCATTTGAAATATTTTTGAGCCTGTAGATTATACTAGTAACAAACTTATACAGATATATTAAAAGATATTTAGTGTGAATGGATTAAAAACACAGATTTTACATTAATTTGTAATAAAACTTAGTTTTAATTTTTTTTTTTTTGTACAAAATGAACTTGTCCCACTTTCAAAATCAACGCATTTGAAATATTTTTGAGCCAGTAGATCATACTAGTAACAAACTTATACAGATATACTAAAAGATATTTAGTGTAAATGGATTAAAAACACAGATTTTACCTTAATTTGTAATAGAACTTAGTTTTAACACTTTTTTTTTGTACAAAATGAACTTGTTTCACTTCAAAATCAGAGTATTTGAAACACTTTTGAGCCAGTAGATTATACTACGATACGAGTACTTATAGTAACAAACTTATACGGATGTTAAAAGATATTTAGTGTGAATGGATTAAAAACACAGATTTTACATTAATTTGTGATGAGATTAATGAGCTTTAATTTTAACTATGTTTTTTCTTTTTTTTCACAAAATGAACTTGTCCCACTTTCAAAATCAACGCATTTGAAATATTTTTGAGCCAGTAGATCATACTAGTAACAAACTTATACAGATATATTAAAAGATATTTAGTGTAAATGGATTAAAAACACAGATTTTACCTTAATTTGTAATAGAACTTAGTTTTAACCTTTTTTTTGTACAAAATGAACTTGTTTCACTTCAAAATCAGCGTATTTGAAACACTTTTGAGCCAGTAGATTATACTACGATACGAGTACTTATAGTAACAAACTTATACGGATGTTAAAAGATATTTAGTGTGAATGGATTAAAAACACAGATTTTACATTAATTTGTGATGAGATTAATGAGCTTTAATTTTAACTATGTTTTTTCTTTTTTTTTTTTCACAAAATGAACTTGTCCCACTTTCAAAATCAACGCATTTGAAATATTTTTGAGCCAGTCGATCATACTAGTAACAAACTTATACAGATATATTAAAAGATATTTAGTGTAAATGGATTAAAAACACAGATTTTACCTTAATTTGTAATAGAACTTAGTTTTAACCTTTTTTTTTGTACAAAATGAACTTGTTTCACTTCAAAATCAGCGTATTTGAAACACTTTTGAGCCAGTAGATTATACTACGATACGAGTACTTATAGTAACAAACTTATACGGATGTTAAAAGATATTTAGTGTGAATGGATTAAAAACACAGATTTTACATTAATTTGTGATGAGATTAATCAGCTTTAATTTTAACTATGTTTTTTTTTTCACAAAATGAACTTGTCCCACTTTCAAAATCAACGCATTTGAAATATTTTTGAGCCAGTAGATCATACTAGTAACAAACTTATACAGATATATTAAAAGATATTTAGTGTAAATGGATTAAAAACACAGATTTTACCTTAATTTGTAATAGAACTTAGTTTTAACACTTTTTTTTGTACAAAATGAACTTGTTTCACTTCAAAATCAGAGTATTTGAAACACTTTTGAGCCAGTAGATTATACTACGATACGAGTACTTATAGTAACAAACTTATACGGATGTTAAAAGATATTTAGTGTGAATGGATTAAAAACACAGATTTTACATTAATTTGTAATGAGATTAATGAAATTTAATTTTAATTTAATCTTATTTTTTTTTTTTTTTTTTTTTTTTTACAAAATGAACTTGTCCCACTTTCAAAATCAACGCATTTGAAATATTTTTGAGCCAGCACATTATACTAGTAACAAAGTTATACAGATATATTAAAAGATATTTAGTATGAATGGATTAAAAACACAGATTTTACATTAATTTGTAATGAGATTAATGAAATTTAATTTTAATTTAATCTTATTTTTTTTTTTTTTTTTTTTACAAAATGAACTTGTCCCACTTTCAAAATCAACGCATTTGAAATATTTTTGAGCCAGCACATTATACTAGTAACAAACTTATACAGATATATTAAAAGATATTTAGTATGAATGGATTAAAAACACAGATTTTACCTTAATTCGTAATAAAACTTAGTTTTAATTTTTTTTTTTTTTAGTACAAAATGAACTTGTCCCACTTTCAAAATCAGCGTATTTGAAACACCTTTGAGCCAGTAGATTATACTACGATACAAGTACTTATAGTAACAAATTTATACAGACGTTAAAAGATATTTAGTGTGAATGGATTAAAAACACAGATTTTACATTAATTTGTAATGAGATTTAATTTTAACTATGTTTTTTTTTTTTTTTTTTACAAAATGAACTTGTCCCACTTTCAAAATCAACGCATTTGAAATATCTTTGAGTCAATAGATTATTCTAGAAACAAATTTATACAGATATTAAAAAATATTTAGTGTGAATGGGTTAAAAACACAGATTTTACATTAATTTGTAATGAGATTAATGAGATTTAATTATAACTATGTGTGTTTTTATTTTTTTTTTTTCACAAAATGAACTTGTCTCATTTTCAAAACCAACGCATTTGAAATATCTTTGAGCCAATAGATTATTCTAGAAACAAATTTATACAGATTTTAAAAGATATTTAGTGTGAATGGGTTAAAAACACAGATTTTACATTAATTTGTAATGAGATTTAGTTTTAACTAATTTTTTTCACAAAATAAATTTGCCCACTTTCAAAATCAACGCATTTGAAATATCTCTGAGCCAATAGATTATTCTAGAAACAAACTTATTTCAGATGTTAAAAGATATTAGTGTGAATAGATTAAAAACAAACATTTTACCTTATTTTGTTATCAGATTTAGTTTTAACTAATTTTTTTTCACAAAATGAATTTGCCCACTTTCAAAATCAACGCATTTGAAATATCTTTGAGCCAGTAGATTATACTACCAACAAACTTATTTCAGATTTTAAAGATATTTATAGTGTGAATGGATTAAAAACACAGATTTTACCTTAATTTGTAATAGAACTTAGTTTTAACACTTTTTTTTTTGTACAAAATGAACTTGTTTCACTTCAAAATCAGAGTATTTGAAACGCTTTTGAGCCAGTAGATTATACTACGATACGAGTACTTATAGTAACAAACTTATACGGATGTTAAAAGATATTTAGTGTGAATGGATTAAAAACACAGATTTTACATTAATTTGTGATGAGATTAATAAGCTTTAATTTTAACTATGTTTTTTCTTTTTTTTCACAAAATGAACTTGTCCCACTTTCAAAATCAACGCATTTGAAATATTTTTGAGCCAGTAGATCATACTAGTAACAAACTTATACAGATATATTAAAAGATATTTAGTGTAAATGGATTAAAAACACAGATTTTACCTTAATTTGTAATAGAACTTAGTTTTAACACTTTTTTTTTGTACAAAATGAACTTGTTTCACTTCAAAATCAGAGTATTTGAAACACTTTTGAGCCAGTAGATTATACTACGATACGAGTACTTACAGTAACAAACTTATACGGATGTTAAAAGATATTTAGTGTGAATGGATTAAAAACACAGATTTTACATTAATTTGTAATGAGATTAATGAAATTTAATTTTAATTTAATCTTTTTTTTTTTTTTTTTACAAAATGAACTTGTCCCACTTTCAAAATCAACGCATTTGAAATATTTTTGAGCCAGCACATTATACTAGTAACAAACTTATACAGATATATTAAAAGATATTTAGTATGAATGGATTAAAAACACAGATTTTACCTTAATTCGTAATAAAACTTAGTTTTAATTTTTTTTTTTAGTACAAAATGAACTTGTCCCACTTTCAAAATCAGCGTATTTGAAACACCTTTGAGCCAGTAGATTATACTACGATACAAGTACTTATAGTAACAAATTTATACAGACGTTAAAAGATATTTAGTGTGAATGGATTAAAAACACAGATTTTACATTAATTTGTAATAAGATTTAATTTTAACTATGTTTTTTTTTTTTTTTTTTTTTTTTTTTTTTACAAAATGAACTTGTCCCACTTTCAAAATCAACGCATTTGAAATATCTTTGAGTCAATAGATTATTCTAGAAACAAATTTATACAGATGTTAAAAAATATTTAGTGTGAATGGGTTAAAAACACAGATTTTACATTAATTTGTAATGAGATTAATGAGATTTAATTATAACTATGTGTGTTTTTATTTATTTTTTCACAAAATGAACTTGTCTCATTTTCAAAACCAACGCATTTGAAATATCTTTGAGCCAATAGATTATTCTAGAAACAAATTTATACAGATTTTAAAAGATATTTAGTGTGAATGGGTTAAAAACACAGATTTTACATTAATTTGTAATGAGATTTAGTTTTAACTAATTTTTTTCACAAAATAAATTTGCCCACTTTCAAAATCAACGCATTTGAAATATCTCTGAGCCAATAGATTATTCTAGAAACAAACTTATTTCAGATGTTAAAAGATATTAGTGTGAATGGATTAAAAACAAACATTTTACCTTATTTTGTTATCAGATTTAGTTTTAACTAATTTTTTTTCACAAAATGAATTTGCCCACTTTCAAAATCAACGCATTTGAAATATCTTTGAGCCAGTAGATTATACTACCAACAAACTTATTTCAGATGTTAAAGATATTTATAGTGTGAATGGATTAAAAACACAGATTTTATCTTAATTTGTAACAGGACTCAGTTTTAACTATTTTTTCTTTTTTTTTACAAAATGAGCTTGCCCCACTTTCAAAATCAATGACTCATATGTTTCACATAGAAATGTGGTAAAATTTTTCAGTAAAACGTTCAATGAAAATTTAGGAATTATTTTTAATTTACAGAATCAATTTCAAATTAACACGAAACATATTTTACGCAAGAAGTAAAATAAGTTAATTTTAGAGGTATGGTTTCTGAAGATAAAATGTTTTAAATGTTGTTCTACCTCACATGAGCATTTATTTACACCAAGATAATTATTTTAAAAAAAAATACACAATTTAAATTTGTTTAAGGTTCTTGGCTCCTATACAAGTTATACTTAGAAAATATTTCTTGAAGCTGTAACAAATAAAACAATAAAAAAAAGCATTCTTCAACAGCCAAAAAGAGAGTTCATACTTTGTATTTTATGAATTTTCAGTGATTTTCTGGCACTAAAAGCTGAAAAGACAGAAATTACCGAAACTTCATCAAATTCAACTCACCATAATTCGCTAGGTTTTGATCGTAGAAAAATTGAATTTTACTGTTTTACTTGTTACAGCATGCACAGTTAAAAAAAAAAAATCCGTAGATATACGGGTTATTTTACGTGAAATTTCTGTTTTTTAACGAACGTCAAAACAAAAAAGTTCAAGTCAGAAAACGGAAATATTCCTTTTCAATTATGAAAAAACGGAAAATATACAGTTAAATTTCCGTAATTGTTGTTTTGGCCTATAGCCGTCGGATGTAGTCCAAGTCATCCTCCAATTGCTCCAATTCTGCTGCCAATACATTTTTTTTTTTTTTTTTTTTTTCCCACAGTCTGCAAGAGAATTTACTAAATACAAGTTTTAGGGAACAAAGGCCGTATAAATTTTGTATGTTAATTTGTAATAAGATTTAGCTTTAACTTATTTTTTTCGCAAAATGGACGTCCCACTTTCAAAATTAACGGCTCATACATTCCACATAGAAATAAAGGTGTTAAAATGTTTCAGTAAAATATTCATTGGAAATTTATAAAAATTCGTTTTAATTTACAGAATCAAATTAAAATTTACACGAACTTAAATTTTGTAACTTTTTTTTAAATTTATAAAATACATTATTTTGGTGAAAACTGCTTTTGAAATTGGAAATATGCCTCTAAAATAAACAGTTTAGGAAGTATTTAGCTATCGGTCAACGATAAGAAAAGACACCCTGTATATAAGATTATTATGAATAAAATTAAGGTACGTCAGTTCAGTTGATTTGGAAGTAGGGACATTTTGCAGCAAACTGTTCAAGCGAAGTTAATTTTACATAATGAACTATAATTTTTTCATAAAGGAAATTTAATTAAACTAATAAAACAACAATAAAAATTCCGTTCTTCTAATGACCAAAACTCACCAAGTTATGATACTTTAAAATTTATGTAATTTTGGAGCTTGGCACTGAAAAATTGTCTGTTAGTTTTTAATGCAGGAAAATCCCAAATTTCTAGAATGTAATCAGTATATTTTTTAAAACTCATTTGAATCAGACTCTTCAATTACTATAGTCTATGAAAGAATAAGATTTTTCTGTTTAATCTCATGCTTTCTGTATTTCATATTTTGTATTTTTTGTTTTCTTTCTTTATGATGTTTTTTTTCTTTCTTTCTTTTTTTTGTTTGCGTTACATTATTACATTTTTTTTCTGTATAAAATACTTTATTTTTTTCGCGATAACGAGTATTATTAAGATGATATTATTGAACTCTATAAAGTCTACTTTAGCATGATCTGGCAACACACACGCAAAACCAGTAATAAGTTAACCCCTTCGGGACGGGAGCCTTTTACGAAATTTTTAATCTTTTGTCACCGTTTTTTGAAAACAGAAATTTGTGTCTTCTTGAATCGAGAAAATGCGCCGATTAAATGCGGCAAATTTTATAGTAAAATTTTACTGGTGAGGAAAAACAAGGATTCTGATCGCTTCATGCGGCACGTATACGTGTCGCTCGTCTCCAAGGGGTTAATAAGTCAACCGCGTAGCTTCCAACTACTGAATGATTTAAGACTCAGAAGCCTTACTCAGTCAATTTTATTATTATATGTATGAACAATTCGAAAGAAGCCAATCCACAGGATCATAAGACCTTGTATATTTATGCTATGTGAATAAAATTAAACCTCTAAATAAGGGACACTTTAAGAGTACGGAATTTGGCCGCTATTCAGAGGTAAAAATGTTCAAATATCTAAGCGATGGGGATAAAAAAATTATCCGCTGAGCAGCGATGTCTAACAACGGGAGTGTCCGTTATGGAGATTTAATTACAGCTAACCTATAACGTATAGTAAGTATGTAACAGATCTTGCTGTTAATACATAAATATAATACCAGATCTTGGTAATGTAGGCATTAAAGAGTTCAGCAGCTAAACGGCATTTATGATTGCGAAAAAATAAAACATTTTATACAAAAAAGGAAAAGGGAAAATATAGCAAAAACTTCATAGCAGACACTGCCGAATCTCGGATTCTTCTGTTTAGCGCGCACTTTTTCTAGCCCCAACGGCTATATATTTGACATTTTTACCTCCGAATTATGGACAAATTCCGTGCCTTTGAGGTGTCCGTTATTCATAGGTTTTATTGTATTTAGCAGCATGTATGCAAAACCATTTGATCTTGCGGATTGGCTGTCTTGGAATTGTTTATACTCATATTAATAAAATTTAGCAAGCTATAAACTACCTAGTGGTCCATGCCTGTGTGGTTGACTAATTGCCTTAATATTCAAAATTTCATAAAATTCAACATATCACAGCTCGGTGAGTTTTGGTCGTAAAAGAATGGAATTTTTACTGTTGTACTTATCACAACAAGGAAACTTTGTTTAAATATAACTTATATAATTTGTACATCGTATAAAAAATTAGAAAGTGTAACATTCTGGAAATTAATGGCAGGCCTATTTGACTTTTGAACTTGTTTTTATTTTTTACTTCAAAAATACTTGTTTTCTTTAAGGTTATGAAGCTCAGCATGGTCATTGGTATTGTTGGAGGAGAACTCAGCGAACCCAACCGACAAGCACTTGAAGATCTTCTAACTGCAACTCCAGAGCCAGTTGTTGCTCCTGAAGAACCCGCTGCTCCTGCCGTATAAACAATAGATTGGACTTTTACTGAAGCTCTTGAGTTAAAATAAAAAAGCAACTCATTCTCCACTCATTGAAAAAACGTTATGGGCCGAAAAATCTCACCAGAGAACTCGAAATCGAAACGTTTAACGTACTCGATAAACGAGTTCTTTGTAATTGTAACGTTTATTCTTTGACTTAACATCGGAGCTTTGTACATGAGGTTGTTTTACGAGCATTGATCGTTTTGTAAATGATTAAATTATTGCATTTATAAGAAATAGTTGTCTGTTTATTAGTGTTTAATTATTTTATATTACTTTGGTAAGAATAAATTTGAAAGTTTCCCCTAATTTTATGTACATAAAAATTCCAATTAAGGTCTAGAAAAGATATAATTGGGTAAAGCTTATTTAAAGAAATTACGTCACAAATTATTATGAAAACGTTGAAGCAAATAACTATAAATGTAAAAATTGTTTTTTTAAAAAATCACTTTTTTGTAGCATTCAATATTCATTTTGAAAATCACATCTTTTTTTTTTTTTTTTTTTTTATAATGGAATTCATATTTTTCCCAAAACATTTCTGTTATAATGCATTCATTTGCGTGGACAGAGAATTCGATTATGAAAAATTCACTCATTTTGTTACGCGTGGTAGAAAGAGCAACTAAGTGAATTTATTAAAGTAATTTTTGCTCTGTTTTTACCCGACTGAAAAGAAGGGTTATGTGTTTCACACGTATCTGGGTATGTGGATTTCTTTATACCCTCGAAACATCCCAACGGTTGGGTGGATTTCAATGAACGATGTTTCTATCGATTCGTTTTAACGGCCCGATGGTTATAGGCGAGGTTTATTTTTATAAATTCAAAATGGCGGTAGAGACGAAAACAAAATTACGCAACCTATTGAGTGGCATATCATTGGATAGGTCTTTCAAAATGAAGACGATGTTTCATTGACTATTTTACAGTCAGAAGCTCCGTTTAAATATTATACAACCTGGAATTTGTATAGGTAGGATCTCTAGCTTTACTGCAACTCTAACCATCACAGACATCTATAGACCTCATCAAAACAGTGTTTATAGACAGGAACTAACGATTAAACACAACTTAAAAGTCTTCAATACAAGTAAATAAAAAAATAGGTAAGTAATATAAACAAGTAATATAAAAAAAATATTTTAAGTCAATTCCTACTTAGGTCAATAAGATAATTTTTTTTCTCCCATTCTTCTTTTCTCTTGATTGGCGCTTAAAATGCCTTGATCAAGAAGAGGGTCCTCTCGGTCTTAAAATGCCTTAATCAAGAAGAGATTTTTGAAAATTAATTAATTTAATTTAATTAATTAATTAATATTTGAAAAAAAATGGATTAACATCAAGTGTCATCCACTACAAGTTAAAAAAAATTATTTGAGCTTGATTGGATGAATAATAAGTATTTTATTAACGATTGAAAATTTGAACAAGATATATATAGCGAGAGCTAATAGTAGGAATTGAAAAAAAAATAGTTTTACATTGATGAGAAATAATTAATTAGTTCGCTTTTTACGCAGTCGGGTTTTTTGATTTTTTAAATTTAATTGTTTATTTCTTTCTTTTTTAAAATTAGAGCAACGAGAAAGAAAAAATGAAACATTAATCGTTAATTAATTAATATTAAACTGTTAATTGATAACAGCATATTTTTTAAATATTACATTCTTCATTTTTAATTTTTAATTTATACTTTATTTTTTACTTTTTAGCTTTTAAAACGTTTCAAGGTTGCTATTTCACAGCCATTTGGCTTATTTTGGCGAGCGTGAATTGGCACATAAGTAAATCCATTATTGTTTCAATTCGTTTGCACTTGTGCGAGTTACAGATAATATTTCGCGATTTGTCCCCTCTGGAGGGCTATTCGAAAAATGCCTTAAAATGAATACTTTAATTTAAAATTAAGCTCTAAAAATATTAAGATGTTGTATTTTCATCGGAAACACACCTGGGGCATTCTCACAATCTTTTGACTTTCGGGAATAAAAATCTGATGAAATTAAACTTGCTAAAAGAACATTTTAATCAGATAGACGAATACCTGAATGATTCAAAAAAAAAAAAAAAAAAAAAAAAAAAAAAAAAAAAACGGTCAGCAGCGAAATTTTTTTTTATTTAACTGAGGTTTAAGTTAAACTTGCGAGTTTATTTTTCCTTCCCATTTTACCACTATAGCTAATACTATAGCTATTTTCTTCTAAATTTTTACTTATATTGAATTTGCATAGTACCCACAGGACATTCAAACAAGAAATAATAACAATGTAATATTTTTAGTACAAAATTTTGGCATAACATTGCCTTAAAGGGACGGTAAGGTAAAAAAAGGGGGCGGTATAGGAAAAAAAGGGGACGTTAAGGATGGAACGGTAAGGAAAATTACCACCTATTTTAGGCAAATCATGTTAAGACGAAGTGGTAGCCACAATGTATAGTGATTTTTAGAAACAGTTATTTACATTGGATTAAATAATAATAAAAAATAATAATTTACGTCGAAAGTGCAGGAATAAACTTTGGGGATGGTAAGACTACCCATAAAGCCACGATGCTTGAAATTGATATTTAAATGGTGATTTAAATTCTGCAGTAAATTTCCTGTCAAATAATTTTAGGCATTCTTTCTCTAGCATACTTCTGCATGAGAAAAAATTTGGAAAAAAATTCTGTGGCTGCATCTGAAGTGATTTTCTGTATAATTTTAGAAGAGAGACGGTAAGGAGTCTAAAACCCAGGGACAGAGTTTAAAAAATAATAACAACCCTAAAAATGTGTGCAGGTTAATTTTTTGCTACCTATTTATATATAACCATATTCCACTTTCGGAAAAAAATTACACCGAATTATTTTTATTGAATTAATTTTATACAGACAGCTCCAAACTTAAAAATCAGCATCAGGGACACGGACGGTATAGGAGTTTTCCTGGTATTTGGACCCCCAACATCGACCAAAACTTATTTATCTCGTTAATATTGTTGTGCAATCATGCAATGGGATGTTCCCCAGTATATGAAATAAAAAAAAACGCGCAAGAATATGTACTAAAATAAAAATTATTATTCAGGGACATAAAATTCAAAAGATTGTGAGAATGCTCCACCTGTGAACGAAATTTTTATAATTCTAGACAATCAGGAAGTGGGTCAAAAATCGATTACACTGTAAAAAAAAATCTCTCAAATTGACAGAAAAAAACTGTCAATTTTGGCGCCAGTGGAAAACCGCTTAATTTGCAGAAAATATTTGTACTTTTTCATTAAAACAGTTTTTTTTTCTGTAAAAAATACAACTTTTTTCTGTAAAAATTACAGATATTTTTTATAGTGTATAAAATTCCATCTTTACGTATGAGGACGTTAGTATCGAAACTCGCCTTATCCATAAAATCAAATATTGGGAAATCTCGGAAAACCTCTGACTGCGTCCATCCGTTTTCATTGTAAACCGAGATTATACAATGCAAAATAGAGTATAAAACTTTTTTTTTTTTTTTTCCCAGATTGTTGTGCTTTTTTGAGGTAGGTTTACCAATACAATATGATTGATAGAGAAAAGACGATTTTTTAAATTTTGGTTGGTTGTGTTTATGACGACCAGTTATCAGCACGAGGGATATAGGCCCAAAGGCGGGTGGGTGAGAGTGCCTTCCGTGGGTGTCTTTCTAAGGAAACCTAACTCGTATTTACGCTTGGAAAACCAAGGTTAGAAGAAAACCACGAAAACTCCGAACGATTAGGCCGACGGGCGCAATTGGGATCGAACCCAGCACCTTCCGTCTACCAGCTTCGAGAGCAGAACCTCTTGGCCACTGGTTTAAATTTTGGATATTTTTAATTTTGGATTTAATTTTGGGTTTAAATTTGGATTTAAATTGGCATTTAAATTTTGGAACTTTTTAAATGTTGGATAAGGCGAATTTTGAAACTCACATCCTCATATATAAAAATCAGGTTAAATGAAAAAGTGTAAAAAGAAAAATATATAAACCACAATATTTATTTACAACTTCTCAAAACAGATTACAGAAATTATATGCTGAATTTTATGAGGCTTTAACTATATTAAATTTTAAGCGACTCTGCATAAAAACGTTCTCGTGCTAGTGATACTTTGTCATTGAAAGTGTTGGAACTAGTATAAAAACTTTTGACACGCTTTCACGCTTTTTTGTTTAATACATAATATTTTAGATAGTTTTTCTGAAACTTAAAAGAAAACAACAAAAATAAAAAATTAAATTTTAAAAAAACTTAAAAAAGGAGAACAATATTATTCCACAAATTTTCCGCTCTCGTTACAAACTTTACTCACTGGGCCTGATTTATATTGACCAAGTATGTTTCCTTTTCAATAATTTTCATATTATTTTTCCAGTTTAAAAATTCTTTTAACTCGCAGTTCAGGGAGCGTACAAAATAACAGTTTATTTAGCCATGTAATCACTGTTTTAACAAAGGTCTATAGAACCATAGAACTGTGATTATTTCGCGTCATGTCTTGTCATAACTTAAAGTTACAATTTTATGAAAGAGCAAATATTGGAACGTTGTCAAAACCGTCCCATTTAAAGAATTATGACTAACCAGAAGAAATTGCATGCAGGATAAGTCATTGTAAATCTCAATAACATACCATGCATCCCAAAAAAAGGGCTTATTTGAAAATTTATAAATTTATATTATTTTGTTTCTGTTATTTTTAAATTAAACTCTTATTATTTAAATATCATTTTGTTCCTCGAATTTTCTGTTTTCCCAAGCCTTTTGCAGCAAACGATGTATTTATACCGCTTGCCATGTTAAAGAAGTCGGAAATTGCACGTTAAACATGGCAAATGAGGTGCGTTCGTACTATAACAGGTTTTATAACTATTCATATCTTGGTGCAATAACTGTTGCACACTTATGCAAAAATGCATGACTACAAAATTTATTACGATTTTATATATTCAATTCAGTAATACAGAAATAATACGATTCCATTTTAAGCAGGACGTTATCGCCATGGCAACCTAGAATGATGATTTATCACGGCATATCGTTGAATTAATTACGTAGGATAGGATTTAATAGAATGAAGAAAACTTCTATTGGTATCTTTTTAAGTCTTGATTCGATTTTCATAAAATTTTAAATGGGCTGTCAAAATTCTGCGACGGTTATATATTAAACATCAAACCAATCGGTTGGGTAGTTTTTGTGCTATTATATGCGAACAGACGGACAGACAGACGACGACTACAGATGTTACGTATTTATATAATTACAAACGCACCTAAAAATTCATTTTTCAAATAAATCCGCTATTTTTGGGACACCCAGTATATCAATTACATTGCAATTCGAGTATATTTTTGCGAATTAGATTTCAAAGAGATAAAGGCCAGACAAACCGAATTCATGAAACACTTTAAAACTATGTTGGATAGTGTTAAAAATGCTATATTACTCTGAAACTTTTATAAATTTGAGCTGTCCCATGGTAAAATAAATAAATTAATTAAAAAAAATGCAATTTAACAAATTACAACGACCATTTGGAAAATGGTTTTTTCAAAGACTAAAATTTAAGAGATAAAAAATCGCACAGAGTTGATCATACATTACGTACGCCATGGATTACATTTTTCGGTACTGTAAATTTTTAAACTTCTACGGAGCTGGTCATTCATTAAGTAAGCCATGGATTAAACATTAATATTCCTGGACCAATTTTAAATGAAATTTCATTCTTAAACTTCTAAACATCCCACAATATTACTTTTTACACCGTCGTATAGAGAAAAAAATGTACTTTTAAATGCAATTTGTTTGAAAGCTGTATCTCAATCTGTTTCTGAGTTATCAATTTTTTTTGTAGTTTTTATTACTTTTTTGTCGTAGTGGCAACAGAAGTATCCATCTCTGTTGAAAGTAAAGGTTAGTGTATAGACCAATCAGAAAACGAATAAAATGCGGATTAAACCAATAAAACGCTTCAGCTATTTTTTGATTTTCTACCTTGACCGAGGACAATAACCATTTTTCCAAATGGTTAAACATATGGGTTAAATAAAAAACAAGAACTTAAAATAATGCGTCAAGCATAGATTATGAAACATTTTCCAACACTTCCAGAATACATTAGCAAAACCTCGTCGTATAATAAGGTAAAAAAGATACGCAAGTAAACATTTTAGAAAACGTATAACACATTTAAAATACCAGATTTTAACAGTTACCGCACATAGCCATAAAAATACTCCAGTTCTTTTGTGACGCTCTGTATATGATCTATTAGATTTGTACAAGTTCTACATAGTATGCTAAAATTAACACAAATGAAAATTCACCTTTGGCAATTTCCACCAATAGATGGAAAGGTATACTTGAATCCTTATGTACAGCCCTGTATATTATCTAAAGACTTTTGCACAAGCCACATATTAAGCTGAAATTTAATTGAGACAAAAACACGTTTAAAACTACTGAAATCACACTTGCATGAATTACTATAGCGATAGGTGGGCATTTATTCAGTTTTTTGCATAGCCTTGTATATGATTTTATTTATATACTACAAATATCTCTGAGGTATACTAACTGTAGTTGAGTTTGAAAACGTATAACTCAAGTTTGAAAAACACCTTTAAACAATTCACACTCACTCTCAGTAATGCTTACGAATTCTTTTGTGCAGCTCTGTATATGGTCTATAAAATTTATATATACCACTTTGTGTGCAAAAATTTAGTTAAACTTTAAATGCATACCATAACAGAAAATGAACTTTCAGCAATCATATCTAATAAACAATATCTTCAGATACAATAATGTATTATCTTTTATGTGTCCCTGTAAATGAACTATAACTGTGATGCACTTCATATTCAACTGCAAGTACCTTGTATTAAAACTCAGTAATGTATATCAATTTCATCGTGATTGAAACAGTACAACATAATTAAAATACGCTGGGAACAATTTTCCCCGTAGATTATTATGTAACCGACTCTTTCGTGTGACCCTGTGAAAGAATGATAAATGCTTTGCACCCTATATTCAACAAAAAGCATGTTTTAGTGCACCTCAGAAATTCATCTAAATTTAATTATGTTTGTAATAGAGTAACATCATTAAAATCGCCGCAAACGATTTTTCTTCATAGACAATAATATAACGAAATATTTTTGAGTTCCTCTGTACTGTATGTGCTATAGCTATGTGTACTGTATGTGCTATAGCTAACGTAGTCTATAGTAACTATCTTCTAATGCTTTTCAGTAATGTGTACATTTCATTATGATTAAAATTGTGTGACACTGTTAAAATGCATCGCAAATGATTTTCTCCAATAGACCCTAATGTAGCGAAAAACTTTTGAGTGCCCCTGTAAATAAACTATGAATGCTACACATTTCCTTTTCAATGCCGAACTTGCCATGGCAAACCTCAGTACCGTATACAAATTACATGTCAATCGGAGTATATTTACTCGAGTTAGAGCACGGACAGGCAGACGGTAAACGACAGCAGATAGACAAACCGAAATCCTAAACTCTTTTCAACTGTGTTAAAAAATGTTAATAAAAAAGGAGTGACAGAAAAAAATGAGATGTATTTCTGTTAATTTGCTTAATGCGATACGTAACCTAGAATACCTGTTCTAAAGGAGGAAACTGGATTAGTTTCAAACATTAACCATCTTCGAAGTGTCACTATAACATATATTTAAATTTAAGAAATCAAGGACAGTCAAAGTTTAAGATATTTACTCAATAGAAACAAATAGATACAGAAACAAGAAAGATAAAATCATGCGTCAAGCATCAATTATGAAACACTTTCCAACGCATTCAGAATAGTGTAACAAAACTGCACCGTTTAATAAGTTAAAATATTATGTCTAATTCAACCCTATTTAAACACATAACATATTTGAAAACCCATTTTCAGCTGTTCCTATCTACAATCAGAAAATTAACCGAAATATGATATATAGATTTGTATCTGTAAACTAGATGCATGCCAAAATTTAGTTCAGTTAGAAAATACATACCTCAGTTGAAAATTCCCCTTCAACCATTTCCGCTAATAAGGAGAATGGTACGTGAATTATTTTTGCAGCCCTGTATACGAGGTATGGAATTTATATTACAACGAGTAAAATGCAAAAAAATAGTTCAATTTAAAAGCGCATACCGAAATTGAAAACGCACTTTGGGCAAATATTACTCAAAGACAGTACTGTAACCGATTTCTTTTCTTATTGTCCCTATAAATGAACGACAAATGCTATGAATAGTGAAATGCAGTGATATATATCAGTTTCAATACATTTGAAATAGCGTAATTTCATTAAAATACTCTGTAAACGAAGCAGTTGGATCGCGTCTACGACAATTTGGTGCAGAAGTAACCAAGATTGGTCCGCGGAGAGCGCGCTTTGTTTCAGCAGGACAATTCCAAACTGCACGTGGCCCAGAGGACCAAGGACAAGTTTGCACAGGTAGACGGCGACGAAATTCTACCTTCCCCACCTACAGTCCATACATGGCTCCATCCGCTTATGGCCTCTTTCGATCAATGCAACACTTTTTTCAAGGTCCGTCGATTTGAATCCTTTAATGAAGTTGAAGAAGCATGTCAAGAGTTTTTCGATTCCAAGGAACCACCATGGTACTTCCAGCAAATCCGGAATCTGGCAGAAAGATGACAAAACGTCTTGGACTACGATGGTCTCTACTTTGAAGAATAGTCCTTGCTGCTTTTGTCGTTGATTTGCGCATAACAACGCAACTTTCACAAATTTCCCACAACTTTTCGCTCAACCTAGTGTAATAAAAATATCTTTAGGATTGACTTTTATATTCAGCCTTAAAAGGTGACGTTTTCATAATCTTATGGAACCTACTCCTTTAAAATCGGAAAATTAAAAAAAAAACTGTGTAAATAGTTTCAGCAACATACAGTTGAGTCCGGTTGTAACGAACCTAGTAAATAGCAAACCCTCGGTTATAACGAATCAGATAGAATGTCCCATTTTGTTTAATGCATTTTACAATACTATCTTCCATGAATACAATCGTGCATTATGATATAAGGAACCCTTGCAGGCAAAAATAGGCAAAGATTGAGGACTCTATGGAGTCCTCAATCTTTGCCTATTTTTTTCAAAAAATAACGAACTTTTTCTTCAAATTACTAGAAAAAAATCAATCGACATATTTAAAATATCCACATTGACAAAATGCTCTTAGCAACTCATGAGGATGTAGATTTCGCTTTATTGAAATGGTTTACACGTCAAAAATTTTGGAAGGATGAGACAAACAAAGGGGACGGAATTTTTTTCGATCTAAAGGTATCCGTTATAATTTACTATGATAAAATCATTCTGGCACAATAAGGAAAATTTTAGGATAAATGTATGATTTAACCATTTAATTTAAATTTCGATGCTTATATTTAAAAAATAAAATGAAAATGTGTAAAATTACTTTAATACCTTTAAAACTTTCGTTAAGATTCCTATATATAATTAAAAATCCCTGCCGGCCCGGCCTACAGGCGGAGGTAGATTTCGAAGTTGAGTATATTAATTTCACCAACAAGAACTAAATCATGATTAGATATAAATCCAATTTAACAGTTTTATCTGGCCGCTTTTGACGAGTTTTTATTTTATTTTTATATAATAGCTGGTTTTATCAAATCATGTTAAGGCGGTATTAAAAAAAATACTTTTCCATGCTCAACAACTCGAAATTTTCTTTCACATTTTCAAATTCCTTTTTAAGAGAAAAAATATGAAACTTGCTGACGTGATTTTTGAAAAGATTTATAAGCGACCTGTGTTTTTATTTTTCTTTCAATTAATTAAGACTTGATTAATAAACAATTATTTTCTTAGTAGGGCAATACTTTTCGTTTTTAACACAATCGCTTCGAGAAATTCTGTTCAAAATGCCCATTTCGACATCATTTTTTGAAATATATTCTGCCTCTATCAAAAAATCGATCATTACGGTACATTATATAGTTTCTGAATAAGAGAATGTACTAATTGGATGCGTTTGAGAGCAAAAATGAATTTAAAAATGAGTAAGAAAATAAGGAGTTTGGATTTGAATACACCTTTAATAAGATGATTTTTTTCTTCAACCGATATGTATTTTTAATTCGTTTTTGCTGTAAGAATTGGTCCTATCAAAAACTTGTCTAAAAAAAGGTTGAAGACAATATTAAGAAGATATATGATAAATTCGTGGGGATTTTATATCTTGTGAATTGACGGAGTTATGGAAATTTTTCTTCTTCAACCCACCTTTTTTGCTTTCGTTTTTAATTTTTTTTGCAGTACGAATTTGTCCTATCAAAAACTTGTGAATATAAAAGTTGTAGATAATATTAAGAAGATGTATAACAAAATTAATTGGATTTGATTTAATGAGAACTGACGAAGTTATGAATTTTTTTCTCCCAAAAACCCTATTTTTTGCGCCTCTTGAGCCCATTTTTAATTTTATCAAAAATCTGTCATACATAAATTTTTGGCCCTATTTTTAGAAGTAATAAAAAATTTAAACTGATTTGATCTGTACAAAAATTAAGAAGTTATGGGTGTTTTTCGGTTTTCACAAGACCCCTCCCTATTTCCATCCCCCTGGTCCGATTTTGCCCATTAACGAACTTGACCGAGATTTTATGCCCCTTGATTTTATGTATAAGTTTGGAAGAGATTTGTGCAGAATTGTGGAAGTTATCGTGTCCAGAAGAAAGTGATATATATGTATAGATAGATAGATAGATAGATAAAGTGTTTTACTGAGGGTGGTTTTGGGTTCTAGGGGTCATGATCGGTGTAGATCTGCAAACATTTTTCCGAATTCCAACATAGGAACGATCCCAATAGGTAGTATTTCATACGAAATCTACCTAAAAGAATGTAGAGTTTTACATATCATAAAAAGTCTTAAATCATTTATAACGAACCTCAGATATACCGAATCAGTTTTTATGGTCCTACCACGTTCGTTATAAGCGGACTTGACTGTATTTCACTCATATGGGGGTGAAAAAAAAAACCTGAATCTAAAATCAAGGGAGAAACTTTGAGGGTTGATACGGCTCACGTAAACAAACTTTTTTTGTTCAGGGCAGCTGGAAAGCAATTCACTTTTTCAGTCGTAATTACGGATAGACCGGTAAGTGGCAGCACAGACAATCACTTCATCGAGTTCACAGCTGAAATTCCAGAATTAGTTAAAACTCGATTCGCATATTAAAACGCAATCGGTCTGCCAAGTCATATCTTGGTGCAAAACACCTGAAAACCCGATTATAGCGGTTGACTCGTAGGTTTACCATTGTATTTTTCTGCACCCAGTTTTCTATGTTTTCATACCTCTAGGCTTCTTTCATACTTCTAGCCGGCTTGAGCTACTGCTACAATTTGGCGGTTAGTCTCGTCTTTTGGATTATGATCATTCCACGATATCAGTGGGTTGGACATCACTTCCTATAAAGTTTTCATCTCTGAAAAAAATTTGGATTTGCCATTTTGTATGCATTCGGTGCGACTTATAAATGTGAGCAAATATTTTCACACATGATTTTTCTTTTTAAAGTAAGAACAGAAGCAGCTTAACTACAGAAAATTCAGATGCTTGTATTAGTCTTAAGACGACTAACTATAAGCCAGACTTGAGTGAATTGACGTCACAAGTTCAGCATCAGGGGAGCTATTGATATCGAATAGAAAAGTAATGCTCATTTAGTTATGTTTCTTTTTATAATTGTAATTATACTTTTTGTGTTTAAAGTTAAAAAAAAATATCGTAATTATTTTTTCAGTGCTCTTTACTCGCCAAAAAAGACTGCTTTAAAATGAAACTGACCAAAAATGTCTTCTTAATACACACATTTTGGTTGTTTGCGAACCGCAGCCAAAAAAGGTTGCCGAACCCTAACCAATAACATGGTGTTGGGTGCTCCTGATTGTTTGCGCTCTATTCTTCTTACGTTAGTTGATTACGCATAAGTGCTGTTTTTAAGGGTCTCTTTTAGGTCTTTTAAGTACTGCCTGGTAGTTTTTATCAGTATAGATTTTTACCTAAGGTGAATAATCAACCTACCACGCTTAACTAGCATTATCCGACACGTATCTGTCTTGTGCCAGCCTTTGACTCGTTACCTATTGAACAAACCTAATATAACGTAATCTACCTAATAATACCCAATACCTAATAATCTTCCTCACTCGCAAGAAAAAGTAATATAGCTCAAAATATAGAGTAGGTGGGGGGTAAAGATACTCACTGGCTGATTTAATATGAAGAAACATTTCTACAATCATGACCGCTGGTGGAAGTTTGGTCTTAAGTGTAGTAGTTGTGTATTCAAACCTTGTGAAAAAAGTAGCACTTCGTGCCAAGAAAATGAGGTAAGTTTAAATTTTCGAATTTTGCTCTAATATTTTTAAATTTTCACTTTATTGTTTAGCTGACAATACTTCGAATTTTTACAAATCCAAAAATTCAGTGGAGAACGGAAGCTCTATAGCTTTTAAATGCCGTATAGTTTACCTCGATTGCATTTGTTTAAACTTGTAGGTAGCCGGTTAAGTAAAATACTGCAGAATGGGGTAAAAGTACGCATCCGTCTTGGGGCAAAGATACGCAGAAGTTTAAGATTCGGGGCTTTGCCCTATCGTTTTAGCTAGATGCAAAGCTTTACATAATTACGTTGTGGAAAGTTTTATTTTTTATAAGCTATTATTGTATTAAATATAATAGCTACTTAACTAATATAAGCTAGTTAATTACCTTTGCCTTTTTCTAGTTAAGTTTTTTTTCAATATAGAACGTAGGCACCTACCCACTTTTAAAATCAATATTCTTGTTTTATGAAATAATTTTGTTTTAAGTCTTAGCCCTTAACTCCTGTTAATGGCCTCACAGACCACTGCTATATTCAGTTTTCATAGCTTAACTTGTAATTTTCAATTTAACTATTGATGTTAGTTTAATTTTGATTCGTTTGGAAACTTACTAGTACCGCTAAAGACATCTAAGTGACGAGAAATTTTATTACAATAGGCCTTTACATAAAGCTTAGCGCAAAAGCAGTATCTTATGAGTCAGTCAACCATTTTATTCATTCTACGATCAAGGGGTCTTTGAGACCGCTCACAATATTTATGCAACAATTTCTGTCGCAGTAGTTAGAGGTTAATTTGCGATTTCCCAGACCGCTGTTTTTGTCTTTTTTTTTCATGGTTTAGCTTACAATTTTCAGTTTAACTATAAATACTAGTGAAGTTTACTAATGCTTTTGCATAACTCATTCGTTTGATTGGAAATGGGGCAAAAAACCACAGTAATGGGGCAAAAATACGCACTGCATATCTTTACCCCACCACTGCGTACTTTTATCCCAACCGATGGGGCAAAGATACGCAGAGCAATGTTTTTAAAAAATTGCAATTTCTCACAGAATTATAATTTGACAGAATGTCACATAACTTCCGACCAATGTGTGCGTTAAAAATCAAAATGTATGGAAAGTGCGTATCGTTAACCCCACCTACTCTCTATATACAGGGTGTCCAGAGAATAAGACCCTGATTTCAAAATTAAATATCTCAAAAACAAAGATCAATAGAAATATGCGGTAAACGGTTTGTTTATTAGTTAAGCTGTAAAAATGTTATATTGAAGTTTCAAAATTTAGTTGCAAAAACCGTTAACAGATGGCGCTGTAATCGCAATGACTATTAATTGTGCTTTGAAGCTCAGAGAACTAGCGTCTCATTCCTAGATGGCTCCCTATGGAAGGACGAAAAGTAGGAAGTCCGTTTCTTAGTTGTGGTGATATGCAGAAGCGGAGCCATGTGTTGACAGAATTGAGATTTGTTTCAAATTTTGTTATAAGCTATTTCGGTCTGGATACCAGTATCTCTGTGGTATGTCTTTTCTCTCCTAATTGGTACATCGTGGAATCGAATCCAATCAGAGGAGGATTTAAAAAAATCGGAAATCTTTACTTTTTAATATTTATTTAAATTGTGAAAAAAGTTTGAATAAAAAAAAGGCCAAAGTTTCTAGTTTTAAAATTTAAGTAAGCTAAAAGGAAACCCCCTTTTTTTTTTAATCACTGAGCATTCATAATAACGATTCATAAATCTTTTTTTTTTTTTTTAATTGTAGAAAATAGTTTGAATGAAAAAATACAAAGAATCATTTTAATTTTAAAAACTCATTTTCATTTTCTTTTTCTTTCTTTCTTTTTTTTTTTTTTTTTTTATCATTGAGCATAGAAGTATGGTGCATCTTCTTGCGGTATGATTCGAAGTTTTGGAAAAGAGTGCAGCCTCCAAAATACTTTTGCTTCGACGTTGATGATACGATTTATGATCAATTCCTTTTAAAAATGAAATAATTTAATGCATAATTTCTGTCCCTGAAACTTTCTTTACAAAGAAAAGAGATATATGTGTCGTGCTAAATCCAAAATATTACGCCATGATTTAAAAATATAAATAAAAAACGCAAAATTACTTTTTTATTTATAATAATTCAGGTATAAACAATAATACCAAAATATTATGCAGTGATTTAAAAATATAAAAAGTAAATAAAAAGTACGAAATTATTTTTCTAAATATATGCGTTTTGATTTAAATAATTATATGGCATTATAAACTGAATTTGATAAAATATTTTAATAAGTTCTAATATAATGATTTCTAAACTTTTTATTGAAAATTCTATTAATTGAAATTCTCTAAAATTAAAGCTGGCGCAATAGTTCTGTGACCAGATGTCTCCACTTCTGCACATCATCCCAACGAAAAAGTGGGCTTTCCCACTTTTCGTCCTTCCGTGGGGAACCATCTAGGAATGGGGCACCAGTGCTCTGGACTTCGAAGCACAATTTATAGGCATTGCGATTACAGCGCCATCTGTTAACGGTTTTTGCAACTAAATTTTGAAACTTCTGTATAGCATTTTTACAGCTTAGCTAATAAACAAACCATTTACAGCATAATTCAATTAATCTTTGTTTTCAAGATATTTAATTTTGAAATCAGGGTCTTATTCGCAGGACACCCTGTATATTTTCCGTATTATTTCAGTAATAGGTCTGACTTAGGTGTATTTTGTTACAGAAAAAGTGTCATAAGTCATAAGTGTAATTATGCGGAAATCTCCTAGATTACGCTATATGTCACTTTACCACGACAGATGGGGGGGGGGGGGGATAAATTTAATCAATTTTCTCCATGTCTTCTACGTCTTCATGCATAAGGGTTTTATACTTTTATGCACGCTTTTACAGTTGCATGCAAAGTTAAATGCTATACTTTTATTTCACAGTAAAAAAAAGACAAATCGTCTTTTGTTTCTCCCGTGAAATGTACTTTTGATTGTGTCACTTATTGTGTGGGCGTATTTTATCCGGGTTCAGCTGTATTTAATGCCATTAATGTAATAAAATTTACAATGCTCCTATTAATTTTATTACAGTATGTGGCATTACAACATTTTCAGTTTAGGCATACAACACTTATATGCAGGTAAATCTTGAAACAGATCTTAACGCATATATGCATGTTATAAAATCATAATATAATGCAATACAGTGGCGCGTGAAATAAAATATCTACTACTTTTTCTTGCATTGCCAAAGTTCCGCATTAGAACGTTTTATTGGCGGTGGTAAATTTCAAAATAGCAACGAATTAGGAAGAAACTTTTCGAAAGTAAGAAGCAAGGTCTCTTTAAGCTGATAACAAATAAAAGATTATAAAAGTGTTGATTCTTCCTAAACACTTTCTACGTATCCTATTAGAGTAGTGACAAAAAAAAGAGCTGACGGAGATATTCAGAGATGCATTTTAGCTGGACCGCGCTATTTGTAGTAATCTGTTTTTCAGGTGAGTGAACATTGTTATGATTGTAAACATGATACACTTAAGATCGGAAGTTCTGCTATAATAGCTAAGATTATAGATAGCTAAGATTTAGTTAAATGCAAGGTTTGACAACTTAAAACCCATTAACGCGCGCTATGTTATTCTTTTCTTTCTTTCTTTCTTTCTTTTTTTTTTTTTTTTTTTTTTACAAAAAGAAACACTTTAAACTTAATAACGGGATCCCAGATTAGAGTCCTGCATCGAGTAATCCAATTTTTTTAGAACCCGACCCGGTCGGGTTAGCGCTATTTTTTTTTGTTGCAGGTTCGATTAACGCTAATTTTTTGTTGTTGTTGTTCCAGGTCGGGTTGACTTAAAATGTTTTTGGTTTGGGTCGGTTTTGGATTGGGTTTTGACCTTTTCGGGTAGGGTTCGGGTTGACCCGAGTTTTTCAAAGGAAGCCCTATATATTTTTCAAATGAAAAAAACCCTATATATTTAGCATTAATGAGTGTACATGTGTTCATTTTAATCTATAAAATATATATGTATATATATTAGAGATATAATTGTTGATTACTTTTGCATAATTGTATTAAAATATAGATTAATTTTCTATCACTTCGGTTCGGGTATGACTATTTCGGGTTCGAGTCGGGTTTCTGATTATCGAATTTTTTTTGTCGGGTTCGTGTCGAGTACAGCCAGGACTCTTCCCCAGACACACCCAAAATGGACTTTTAAAACATTTAGCACCACCTCCTAGTTCAAATATGGGTCTCCTGCATTTTAGGGGCTGGGGGAGGAACTAAACTAAACCTCTGGGGAGTTGCAGAAAGAAACAAAACTTATACTTCACACAAGTAATATCACCATGGTAGTAATATCATCATATGGTACCAAATAAATATATACAGTGTAACCTCTGAATAACGGTTACCAGTAGGACTGATGAAAAGTGACCGCTATTCAGTGGTGGGTGTTATTCAGAGGTTTCATTTTTTTAAAAATCATAATGACATAAATATAAATAAAAACACACAGTCTTTTTAATTAATCCTCACTGTTTTAATACATTAAAAAAAATGACTGATTTGCATTTGCTTTTATTTCTGCAAATATCTTTCTCCAAAGAAATGATAGAATGAGTTGTTTTGCTGTACAACTCATCATTATTATGATTTAATGCAAAATTTTTGATTTCACGAAGGTTCGTAAAAAATTTGGTATATGCGTTAATACTGAAAATTTTAGGTGATTCTATAATCTCTTCCACATCCCCTTCCGCATCACTTTTCTCTTCCTCTCTCCTATATTACACCATTTGCTGTATGAATCAAATGTAGCAGTAACTGCCAAATCTTTGTCCAGACACACAAACTTACTGGCGGTCGTGTTAGTTATGCTTGCTGTTCTAAGAATATTATCTAAATTTTCCTCATCATTTTTGTTTTCATTTTCTGTCTAGTTTTGAAAAGGATTAAGTGTTCAAGAGATTAAGTAACATTTTGCTGACACATTAAGTAAAACGTTGTATGATCTGCTTCAGATTTTCGTTTACAAATAAATATGAAATTGTTCGAGAAACTGTTAAATTTTTTTTTCTCGTGACTTTTGAGCAGCCGTTATTCAGAATTCCTTATTTAGATGTTCGTACTAATGTTAAAGCTTTGGAATGTGTTTGGTTCCATCAATATATGGCCGGTATTCTGAGGTTGTCGTTGTTTAGAGGTGACCGTTCAAGGAGGTTTCACTGTATATGGTACCATAAAATTTATTTAATGAATGAAGAGCTCAGATGATAAAAGTGGTAAGTGACACAATCTTCATTTTGAGATAATGAGCTGTAAAGTTCCAAATTTTTATTTGAATTTGAAAAAATTATCGTTTGTTGCGATTATTGCGCATTGTCAAATGCCTCATTTATCAATTGAAATCTCTGTGAGTAATAGTTTTTTTCAAATAGTAATTTAACAGGTGGTAGAGGACCATTGACTATCTCCAGTCATATTATTAACATTTTTTTTTTTTTGTCACATACCACCTGTATCATCTGAGCTCTTCAAAAATTTTTAATCTGATCATTTTTCTCTGTGTTGTACTAATTTAATTTCGTTTTTTAAATGAAATTTCTGGTTAAGTACTTTTGACTTTAAAAAAAATGATAGGTTAGCATCAGTAATTGTGAAATTCGTAAGTTTTGCCTGAAATGAAAAATTCTAAAAAAAAAAAAAAAAGAAAAGAAAAACACCATCTCCAATTTTCAAAAATTAGTATTTGCTTCACGGGGTCGATGAAATGAATACCAAGTTTGCTTGGGAACTAAATACTGAGGGTTCCGCGTTAGACTGGCTGACCACTTGACTGGGACATATGCTATAGCCTCTCGATGCACATGGTCAAGAACAGGACACTAAATAGAACAGGGCCCTTATAGAAGTCCTAGTTTTTTTTTCTTTTAGCATTTGCTTCAAAAGACTGCTGGAGCTACATAAAAATTCGATTCGCAAACACGAGACTGTAGGTTTCACTTTCGCAGACACAAAAAATACTAGATTCCACAGAAACAGCGGCACAAATCTCTCCTAATACCGAATAAGTTAAAGATTGTTTTTAATGTGTTACCTAGCGAAATTTTATTAAACCGGTGACCATTGTAAGCACTTTGTCTCTCACATCCCGTTTTACGATAATGTATGAAACCATTTTATCAGCGTTAACGCTTTAAAATAATAAAGATTGCGTATAGAATATTTTTGTGCAAAGAAAAAATGTAAAGGGTGTCCCCGAATTCATGAGCCAAACTGTAAGGGAAGGTAAAGTACGAGTGTTGAATTCAGACTCTTTTCTCCGGGAGGGGCTTCTGTGGGTCCGGAGGAGACATTGTAAAGTTCCGGGGGAGGAAAAATTGCACTTTTTACCATTCAAAACCCAAAATCTCAAATCTTCCGTTTCGCCCGGGCCACACCCTGCATTGAACAAAGCTTGTAACTCGCTCATTTTAATCTCGATCTCAATCATTTTTGGATGAGTCTATAGTGCCTGGTGCATTGATTTTATTCATTTCGTATTATATCCAACGGGAAATTTATATTGCTATTACTAGTTCTCTCAGATCCCTTACCCAGGGCCCGACTTATGCAGAGGTATGCGGGGTAGCTGCCCCGGACCCCCTTTTTCAGGGCCCCCCCATAAGAGTAATAAGGATTTTCATTAAAAGGTGCCGAATGGTTAAAATTAGTCAAAAGTGACCAAAATTCATACATTTTGAAACATGTAGGAAGGGAGTGCGCTCCCCCTTCCCCTCTCTGCTTCCAGTACACCATCCAACCATGCAAAAAACAAGCTATATCATTAGAAAACTAATGATTTCAATTTTAATATGACAACTTAGTATTCTATTGTTTTCAAAAGAAATTCTTTTTTAACGTTTTCCTCGTAGCGTTGCAAGTTAAAACCATTCATTATGACCAATTTGGAGCATTTTCTTTTAGATGTCTTATAACGTACGTAGATAAGCAAAGTAAAAGTTTGCAAAGACATTCTCGTGTCAACCAATCTATCATTTTTCTACTTATTATCCTACTAGTATTTTTTCTTAAAGTTGTGACCATCTTTTTGTGAGATCCTGCATACAGATGTGAGAGTACCGGTACAAAATTTATGCATACATACAATATGTATGTACAAACTGAGCAGAGTTTATTGAAACTAAATATAATTGGAAAAATTAAAGGTAGTTAAGTGCAGAAATAGGATGGAAAAATGCTGAAAATTCCATAAAAGGGTCTAGCCGGATAAACATAGCGAAATGGCCCCCACGGTTGATGTTTGAAATAACGTGTGTGGTAATAAGGCTCACCTTGAGAATACAATATGGAGTGTTTTTAGCCCCTGACCTTGAACTGCCCTTGAGATAATCGGGGAAATATGCGCCGGCGCTACTATTTTTCAAATACGTTACTCTCAAAAAGTACTAAAGTTAAAAAAATGAAACCAACGCCAATTATTGAAGAATATATTAGTTCACGACATATATTTTTTTTCATATTTTTACACAAATTTTAACATAGAAAAATAAACAAAAATATTTTTTTTGAAAAATTATTAATGTAATAATTTTATATTTACACCAATCAAAAAATTACTGAATAATGCTCAAAGTATGTTCTTTTAAGAAAAAAAAATTCCGTTAAAATCGAAGATGCGCTTTTTGAGTTATAAAAAAAAATAATTCTAGCAACATTTTAAAATATTCGTAACTTTCCCTGTTTGTATTTGCAGAAATACGCTACTAGCAATGTATTGGTCGATTCGTGACATTTCCACTCGGGCAGAATGTGCAGTGCGCCAAAATAAGAGAATGTTTCCATACATACCACTTCCCTATAGGTTTGTTTCGTGTTTGTAAATATTCTGTTATTTTGGCGTACAGTGCATCCTTCTCGCGTAATAATATCCAGTCAATGGTCTAGTCAATTGTGCAGGTGAAGCTGAATAGGGGCTGTAAATATATAAGGCTATCAACTTTTTGGCAATTTCAGACCCCCTACCAACCCTCCGATATCAGAAGTTAACGTTCCTCGAATCCCCTTCCCCCTAATAATATTGTTATCAGTGTCTAAAAATTCTTTTTATTTTTACATTAATTTTTCCTTTTTTCCTTTTTATACGTTTCAATGATATATTGGTATGGTTATACATTTTTTATTCGCATATTTTACTGATTTAATAAAGAGAAGAAATTAATAAAATATAACTGTTATATAATAAAAAACTATATATCAAATAACATTAAAAAAAAATATTATTTAAAAGTTTTTAATAATAGCTCTTTGTTACATAATGCATCGAACAGTCTTCTTGCACTTCGCCCTTGTACGGGGTTAACAGAACTTCTTGTAAACAAAACAGGTGGAGAACATTCTTCCCCATTTTTTAATAGCAAAGATATCAGTATCATTTCGAATCTGGTTTCTCTAACAACGAATTATATATGACAGGAGAATATTAACCATTCGGTGGTCACAGACGCGTATCCGCGGTCAAAATAAAGTGCTTCTAAAGGGTTACGGCCGCTTATACGCGCCCAGAAATATCTGCTTTAAAAGCTTTATGAACGCGTATAGACGGTCGGCATTTGTTATCTCTAAATGGTCACCGTCGCGTATACGCGTTTGTGCTTCCCCCCCATTGTTGGAGACTGGGAGTTAAAGAAGGCGTTTATCAACCACTCCTTCTTTCCACTACATAATAGGCGTGGACTATTTGTCAAGTAGTTTATTGTAGTTGAATGCTTTTAGAGATTTGGTTGAAAAATGCCTTAGAGAATTACGTTTTCTGTAAATGGATAAGAATAGCATTATATTTCAAAACAGATACTATGGTGAATTCATAGAATATATACAGTACAAGAGTTTTAGTTTTTTATGTGGAATTAGAAAAATTCATAGAATGTTCATTCATTCATGTTTACTTATTTTATTTTATAATTCTTTGCCATAAGATTATATTCCATTACAATAATTATTAGTATTTCAAAAAAATTGCAATGTTGCATTTATTGTTTGAATGAATACATGCGTTCTTTTCTTTTTATTTATTTATTTTTTTTTGTTTTCTTTTCTTTTTAAAAAGTATTTTAATGTTTTTTCATTTAACTATAATACTAAATACTTAAAAGCGTTTTTTTTAATTTCTTTTTTCTTACTTGCATCACTTTTGCTGTGTAATAATAGTTAAAATATCAAAAACCCAAATTAATATTGCACTTTAAAAATATTTTCTAATTTATAATTGCTGTTCAAATTTTATTCAAAGTTTAGTGTAACTTTAAAACTATACCGTGTCGTGTATATATATCGTAAAGTACCGAAAGTAAGCGGCCGAAATACCGAAAGTCCGAAAACGGCCCTCCTCATATATGTGAATTATTCCTTTTTTGAAAAAGTGCCATTTATAAGACCTCATCTACAAGTTTTTTACTGGAAATTCTTTAAGTTTTTTGTTTCCATATCTCCCTAATGAATATATCTTATGAAATATCATTGAATGGCATACTTCGCTATGCACGCTACAATACCTTTGCAAAAGAATATTTTTTTCGAAGTGTACTATTAATCTTTTCCTTCATTTTTATGCACTAAGATTTAATAAATAATATTTATATAGAGTTTAAGTTTTATAATTTCTGTTCATATTTCTTTGATATCTAATTTAATTATTTTATACGAGTTTGTTTTATTAATTTATTATTTTTATTAATGGAAACTATTTAGCTCCTACGGGAGGGGATATTAAAACCAAACAATATTAATTTGATCTGATTTTATTTTGAAAATTGTAAAGATCCAGTGAAATTTCATAAATTCCAAATATACCGCCCCCCCCCCCTTGGCCTGCCTTTTCCCCCATTCTTTCAATTTCTACAGTTCCAATTATAAGCCCCTCCTATAATCATTAAAATATCTTGTCTGCTGAAGGGGGCTTACTTTTGGTACTTTACGGTACATGTTTTTTTAGAGAAATTCACATATAAAATGATTAAAATGGTGTTATTACTATAATTCACCTGTGGGAGAAAATTTTAAAATCATGGTATTAACACAGATTGAAACTGCAACGATCAAATAGTCAAATGATACTATATACCAAACAATACTAAAATACCAATCTAGGGTAGCTCTTTTAGTAGGAAAGCGGAAATTCTTTCATAAAATAACCTTCATCTGACTAAAAAACCACCCTCAAAAAACAAAAGTGGGGGTAGTGTTTAAACATAGTGACACTTTGTTCCATAGAACTGACAGTGCGGGTGTCTTACATGCCTCCCAACCCCCATGTTTTGGAAGGTACTATACCGCAAAGCAATAAACTTCTCAGGAGGTCCCACCCGTGACAAAATAAATAAGGGAGGTAAACAGGGAAGAGATCTTCTAAGAATGCCTTTTTTCAGATTAGCTATTGCACTGTATCGAGAAAAAAACGAGTCAGTATTACTTTCACAATAGTTCAGTTTTTACACGG
Source organism: Maratus speciosus (assembly GCA_963932465.1). Classification (NCBI taxonomy): domain Eukaryota; kingdom Metazoa; phylum Arthropoda; class Arachnida; order Araneae; family Salticidae; genus Maratus; species Maratus speciosus. Next base: position 587,841,404 of record OZ010788.1, on the reverse strand, counting down.
TTTATGAATGCACAAAATTGTTTCCAGCTATAACGTTGAAAAAAATCTTTTTTCTCTTAACTAAAGAAAAAAAAATAATAATATCGTGATATCGCTATAAAATGCATTCTGATTCAGAAGACGAAAGTTTGATTGACTCTTCAGATGAAGCATTTTTATCCCCTTCATCGGATTATGAGGGTGAGGATGATATAGAGCAGGGTCGGCGAACCTTTTTACATCCCCGTGCCCATTTTCTTTCAAAAAATATTTTACATGACCATGACGTGCCAAGCACCAAAAAGTAATAATAGATCAAAATTTCTAGATATTTATTCATTGGGATTTAAAAATATGGAGCAATATACATCTAATATCTAGACTAACATATATCTTAAAGTAATAAAAGGCTGAATGCGATGTCGGTTATGCCAAATATTAATACGGTGTTCAACCTACTAACTTTTGATAGGATGCTAGCTGAATTCGGGTTATCTAACAAGTGGTTTGGGTTTCTAGTATTTAAGATTTTCGTATCATTTCCTAAAATAATGACCCCCAGGAATAAATAGAGCGAACAATTGTGAAGCTTATATATTTTATACCAAGACGCTTTAGTTTCATGACTAGGAATTTTGCTTCTAATGCGTGAAATTTTTATTTTGATATGCTACAAACCTTCTCTAAATTTGATAACTTATTGAGCCGACACTGAAATAATTTATAAATTCAGTTAGTTGCTTTCTAATATAATAAAAAAGAAAAGAAAAGAAAGAAAAGCCCAGATCGTAAAAGTTTGCGTATTTTGTCTAACTTAATTCTATTTCGTTTTAGGATTTCACCGCTGTGCCGAAAATATTCTATCGCGTGCCATAGGTTCGCCATCCCTGATATAGAGGATGTAAGAAACTGATGTAAGATTGGCAAAACAGCTGAAGTAGTACCTCCACCAAAATTTTGTTTTGCCGGAAAACCTGGGATAAAAGTCTACATTATCAATGCAGACTTGGGGGGGGGGGGGGGCGGTAACCACAAAACTTCTAACAGTGATTAATCAAAACCCTTTTTTTTTTAAATGTTCAAATGCTGGAAAAATCAATAGTTTAACCACGAAAAATTAACAATTAATTTACATCCCCCCCCCCCCCAACACACAACAGTATGATTAAAACAAATTTAATAATGGAGATATGATTTTTTTTTTTTTTAAGATATGGTTCTTAAGTATACTTTTGAATAAAGTAAAAAAGAAAAAAGTATACCTATTAAAACTGTAACTACTTCTAAGTTTGGGACCTTAAATTATGGTTGTTTGGGCAAATGACCCATTTGCCCAGACAGAAATCGCACTTCTCAATCTTTTCAATCATGTTGGAATCTAAAGTGACTATTTTTTTTTACATATTCCTGAATTCATGTCTTTTCGTAAACACATGAAATTGGCAGGTGCTCTTATTAAGAAAGAATTAAGTCGAACATTTTTTCTATTTTTCGATAAATAATTTTTAGAAAATGCTGTCAAAATTGGCGATTAGAATCGATTTTTTGTACTCGACAGCCCAACAAAAGTCATAATAGGAAAAGGACCACTTATAACTTAAAATGTAATTAATATCTTTAAAAATAGAAAAAACAAAAATCTATTTGATTTTAAATTATTTAAATGGTCATGCCTGCAAGTGTCATGCTTTTATATTTACAAATTACCCTTTAATTTTATCTGGAAATTTTCCATTGCTTTGCTGAACATCCACATTTTCTTACCCCAAACAATTCTAACCAATAAGTTTTAGATTCCAAATTTTATATCAAAGCACCTTTGGAAAAACATTTTTATTTTTACTTCATGCAGGACCGGAAAATTTCACGAAAAGGAACACACCATTTCAAAATTATTGTTGGCTAATTTTTAGCCCCGGAATGCTATTTCTTCCTCTCAGTTTATTTTATGTCGTCTCCAAAAAATAATGTTGCGTTGTATAAGCTAGCCGTAAAACAAAGCAGATGTATCATTGTACTGTTAAATACACTACTGCATTTTTTTTAAATTTCTAAGCATCGCACATTTTCAATTTTTATAACTGATAAACTGCATCCCCATTTATTTTTAAAATATTATTTTTTTTTTTTGAAGTTTTTTCTACCATTTGTTTAATTTTGGCAACTCAAGTATTCCATTTCTGTTGAAAATCAAGGAATAATAGTGGAAAAATAGCAATTATATCTTTTTGTCGCCATTTTTTCATAAAAACTGAAAAAAATGTATTTAAAATACGTGCTAATTTGAAAAAAAAATGAATGATTTCTGATAAAACATGGAGCTATTAGAAACTAAATTTAATTTAATTATCTATATTACAAACAAATGAAGTCATGCGAATCATTAGATAGCCGATTTTTTTTTTTGGTCGAGTTTCTGTTTTTTTTTTTTTTTTTTTGAGGGGGTGGGGGTATTATTTAGCTTTAGTGACGTCATATGAATACTTTTCTATAGATGTTGTTAACATGGTAAATGAAGAATTCTTCAGAGGATGCGAATGACGTCCTTTTATATAAAATAAAAGCGTGTGTTTTAAGTCTTACAACTGAAATATGTTTTGTACTACAGTAGAGTTCCGCTTAACCGGGTTTTCGCTTTAACCGAGTTATTTTGTTCTGATGGACTGATGGTTTCCGTTATTATAAAACAGCTATTATAAATGAAGTGTTGGGTAAAGATGAAAGTGCAGCCGTAAAAAGTTAGAACTCTGATTTTCTGATCAGAATAGGAAAAAAATGTCCATAATTTTTTTTACCATTTTTTCTCCATTCTGGCCAGAAAATCACAGTTTTTACGACTGTTCTTTCATCTTTACCTAACACTTCATTTATAATAGTTATTTCATAACAATGGAAGCCATCAGTCCATCAGACGAAAATTATCTATTCCAAAGGTATAAGTTCGATTGAAAAAAACTCTAAACTAATTAATGAATTAAGTGAAATTTTACATTTCATCTCTTTAGTGGCTGACGATTTGTGTAAATCCGGTTAATCCGAGTTTTTTGCTCATCCGAGGTGAGCTTGGTCCATATTAACTCGGTAAGCGGGACTCTATTGTATCTTTATTTATATAAATATATTATTTTTTTTCATCGGGTCCAACACTATATCCTGAAAAAGCAAAATTCCTGTTTTCTAATTTTTTTTTTCTTTTTTTGAAAGCATAGACAATTTCAATTCTAACCATGCAAAGGTAATTTAAACTAGTTGGATGTGCCAATCCCAAAACTTTCTTCTATCTTATACATCTTAATATTTCAAAACCTAGTTACACATGTTAATACTTCAATATTATTAGTTCAATACTATACCAACTTTGATTTTCATCTTAAATTTCTGATCAAGTCAATTAAACGGACTAAAAACGAGTTAATCTATATCATGATATTTTTTAAAATTATTAATTTTTCCTTATTTTGTTGTTATCAGCTGTTTGCGAATAGCCGGCTTAGCAGGAAGCGAGTTCCCGCCGATGCACAATAGAACTACGAAAAATCAAGAAAAGTATACAAAAATCGCAAGCACAGAGCCCCTTTACCGCGCAATATTTCCAAATTCTAGGAGGACCTGTTAGCCAAAGCCAAAAACAAGCACAAAAAATTTTATTCAATTGTATGCATAATTTTATAAGTTGTTCGATGGTACAATAAAGAAAATGGCACAGAGATCGGAATTATAGCGCCTCCTTCTGGCGGAATTTTTTCAAGTTCAGGGAGGACTTGTTTGCCATAGCCAGAAACATGCACACAAAATTTGGTTCAATTATATGGATAACTTCATACACTTTTCGATGGTACAATAATGAAAATGGTACAGACATCGCAATTATAGTGCCCCCTACCAGCAGAATTTTTCCAAATTCAGGGAGGACCTTCGTGACATGACCAAAAACAAACACATAAAATTTGGTTCAATTCTATGCATAACTTCATACACTTTTCGACGGTACAATATTCAAAATGGTACAAAAATTGCACAAAAATCGCTATTACAGCGCCCTCTGCGGGCGATTTTTTTACAAATTCAGGGAGGACCTCCTTTCCATAGCCAAGAACTTAAAAAATTCTTTTGGTTCAATTCTATGCATAACTTCATACACTTTTCGATGGTAAAATATGCAAAATCGCACAAAAATCGCTATTACAGCGCCCCCTAACGGCGAATTTTTTTGCAAATTCAGGGAGGACCTGCTTGCCATATCCAAAAACTTAAAATAAAAATTTGGTTTAATTCTATGCATAACTTCATACACTTTTGGATGGTACAACATTCAAAATCGCACAAAAATCACTATTACAGCGCCCCCTACCGGTGATTTTTTTCCAAATTCAGGGAGGACCAGCTTGCCATATCCAAAAACTTAAAATAAAAATTTGGTTCAATTCTATGTATAACTTCATACACTTTTGGATGGTACAATATTCAAAATCGCACAAAAATTGCTATATCAGCGCCCCCTACCGGCGAATTTTTTCCAAATTCCAGGAGGACCTGCTTGCCATAACCAAAAACTTAAAATAAAATTTTGGTTTAATTCTATGCATAACTTCATACACTTTTTGATGGTACAATGGCGACAGACAGACGGACAGACGGACAGACGGTCGGACAGACAGACGGACAGACGGACGGACGGACAGACGGACACACAGACAGACAGACATTTTCTATAAACATGTTTTTTGGAATCTCTGACCCCTAAAACATGTAAATCCGTCGAAAACCGGAAGTCGAAAAAAATTTCGATTACAATACTTTCTTCTATTGAAGATAGAAGAAAGTAAAAATGCATTCAAGATTCTAAATAATAAAGAAAAAAAGTTACAGATAACGCAATAAGCTACATATTGTCTCCGGCAGTGGCGTAGGAAAGGGGCGCGCTCAGGGGGCTCAAGCCCCCCCCTCCCCCATTTGAAATAAAGTCAGGAGTTCTGTTCCGAATTTTCCGACAATTTAAGGCTTTCGGTTCCGAAAATTTAAAAAAATCGGCCATTAGTCCGAAAATTAGACATAAAATATATCGCAAATTTCGACAAGTGGTCGAAGAAAAAAAATGAATTTTGTCAATCGTTCGCAGAAAAAAATCCCCAATTTCGTCAAAGAATAACGAAAAAAAATCTCTAATTTCGTTAATGAATTGCGAAAACACGCATACTTCGTCAAAGGATCTCTAAAAAACGCGAATTTCGTCAGATGATTGAAAAAACGCAAATTTCGTCAAAGGATCGCGAAAAACACGAATTTTCACAAAGAATCGAGGAAAAAACAATTGCGGTCTTGCGGAGAAATACAAGTAGATGCCGAATCTATTTTGAACACAATGTCAGCGAAGCGCACTACTTTGTGTTATGATGCCAAAATTTGCAAGTGCATTTTGTTTCTTTTTTATAGAAATATTTCTTTCGAACTCTACTGTCATATTTCACAAAATTGTAAAATTTAATTTATTCCATAATGCTTACTTTGAAATATTTCGCATACAAATTTTTAATTATGAATGAAATTAAATAATTAATTAATCTATATAGTTACTTATTAATAAGATGCTTTATCATTAATTGGTTTTCTCAGTTTCTTATTTATTTTGAGCATACTGAGTTCAAAACTATTTGAGCACCCCCACCCCTCCCCCATATGATTTTTAAATTGCTACGATACTGTCTCCAGTACGGCCTAAATTTTATCTGCTTCCATCTTCGTTAAAGATGACATTTAAAAAGCTTAGATGTGTGGTCTATCACATTTATTTGGTCACTAAAATTTAATACTCATTTGAGTCGTGAGCCGTTCATTTGGTGAGGAACTATCACAATAGCTTCATGGCCGTGGTATGGGTGGTGTTTATCACAGTGATGTTAAGTGTATCGCCGAACATTCTATCCATTTTTCTTTCGGATGAACGTTGGAGCGGAAATATCAATCACGAACCGGAACAATATTTGTCATAATTCCACGAATCAGAATATCATTCCGGTTTGCTCCGGAATATTTCGAGCACTGACTGCGTGTTGCTTAAATTAGGTTTTCTTGTCCCAAATCTTAAAAAAAAAAACTGAGGCACATTTTCTGTTAACCGCCTTAACTCTGCTCCCCCCCCCCCCCTCCCTCAACCCGTACTTCGTAAATAATGCGAACATTTCAAATTTGATTTTTTTTTTCAACTTCTTAAAAAGATCTGTATGTAAAATTTTGTTTTTGTTAATTTCATGTATCACATCTTCTCATTCCCCTCAAGCAACTATTGATCAAAGTTTCTATAAATACATGTAAGTTGCTGTCCTTATACATTAGCGATAGATGTAGCGAGTTGGAAGAATCTACAGTTTGTATTTTCTTTTGAAAACTGAAGCCCAACTCACCTCCCCCACTCATAGCCCCACCAGTGGCTGAGAGGTTCTGCTCTCGAAGCTGGTAGACGGGAGGTGCTGGGTTCGAGCCCAATCGCGCTCGTCGGCCTAATCGTTCGGAGTTTTCGTGGTTTTCTTCGAACCTTGGATTTCCAAGCGTTAATGCGGGTTAGGTTCCCTTAGGCCCCCACGAAGAGCACTCCCCCCTGGGCCTATATCCCTCGTGCAGATAATTGGCCGTCATAAATACAACCAACCAACCAAACCCACTCATAACTTTCAGGGACTCCCTAACAAATAGCGGACATGTCCAATGAGCGAATACATCTTCAATACACAATACCAATTTATTTGTATGCTTTAGTATAATGATATGTACATGTTACTTTCAATGTGCTTAGCACATGCTTTACTTAAAACTGTGGAGTAATGTATTTATTAAATAATTAAATGCGTTGGTGTCTAATGATAAGATAAAAACAATTTTTTAAAACACCATAAATATTTTAATAGATGCGCAAAGTTCTTCGAACGAACTAGTCTTTCTTCATCAGGCGCAGAGAACTACTTTGAAAACAGCAGCAAGACTAATGAAATGGTGTTTTAAAGAGTTCTTTCGATCTTAACGTATTTATCTTTTAAATAATTCCGATTGCACTCGTTTATAAATATTACTACTATTTTTTCTGCTGCCTTTTTACCATTGACTTTTTGACCTTCGACATTTTTATCTATATTCGTCAAAATGGCAAATTATAACATTTGATCCATGATTTAACAAATTCATCAATTTTTAACAAACCAAAATTTAATAATATATATGGCGAAAATACTGAATTATAGAAATAGCTTTTAATGGCGACTTCTTTCTAGATTCATAATTTATATTTATACAAACGTGTAAGAATACACTGGTGTCCAAAATTAAGGACCAATTACAAATACGCGAATACCCAAATGGAAATAATATAATTCGAATAATTACTATCTCTACAGCACAGCTAGTCCATATACCATTTCATTCATGTCACACATGGTCACAAGTGTCACAGTCACTACGGTGAAGCAGAAAAATATGAAATTCCATACATCTCATTATGAGTCTCAAATAATCACTATATGTCACTCCACTGAGACGTCACTGTGACTGCTGCTTTGTGACGAGTTACGATGTGACTTTACAATGTAGTTACATTGTGATTCTCATGTGACTGTCATCTGCAGACACAATTTCAAAGTAATCGTGAAAGCTACGTTGTGATAAGTATCCAAATAATGTCACATTAAAGTCACATGATGACTTTCAGGTGACAGAGAGACTACTGTGAAGTCACCATTCTGCTCTTTTGTGAAAGTCCCCATGTGACTATAATGTGATATTATTTGGTGACTTATCATAATGCAGCGTTCATGATGACTTTGAAATTGAGTCTAAAAATGACAATCACATCAGAGTCACAATGTAACTACATTGTAAAGTCACCTGGTGACTCGTCACAAAGCAACAGTCACATTGACGTCTCAGTGGAGTCACATATAGGGATCATTTGAAACTCATAATGAGACTTGTGGAATTTCGTATTTTTGTTTCACCGTAGTGACTGTGACACTTGTGATCATGAATGAGATGCTATATGGACTAGCTGTGCTGTAGAGATAGTAATTATTTAAATTATATTATTTCTTTTTGAGTATTCGCTTACTTAAAAATTAGCATTTTGTGAGTGGTCCTTAATTTTGGACACCAGTGTATATTGAGTTATAATTTAAAAACTGAAGTATAGCCTACAAATAATCATGCGGCTTTTTTTCCCACAGAAATACCTGTACATCATTGCACAGAAACTGAAATGTGTATCCCTCCCGCGGTCGTGCTCCTAGCACTATATGCATAAGCGCAAAATATGTGTGTGTGTGGTGTGTTCTAATCTCCCCACCCCGATCGGTTTGGAATTATATGTATATATTTTCTTGATATGAGGGAGAAAAATGAGATTTTAAAACAGGCATTTTCTAATTGAATTTTATATCAATTATAATTCAATTGAATTTTAATTTTAATTTAATAATTCAATTTTCATAATTTTACTCCAGTAAAATGCAAGAGGAAGTATATTCCATACATCCAGGACCCTCGCTAAGCGGGGGAGGAGTATGCGGGATACTCGCCCCCTAACCCCCACCCCCCGAAAAAAAACTTTTAAAAATCGTTAAACTTTTAAAAATCGTCTCAGAAAAATATTTCCTTTGCTTATTTCACTGCTAACAGAAACTTACCTCTTTAGCAGAATTCGTTCTTTGAAAAGGGATTAGTTTAGGGGTAGGGGTGGTAATCAATCATGAATGTGGGAAGGACTATCCTTTGGAAGTACACACAAAGGCTTTCAGTAGGTTATTGTTTGCTAGGAAATACTGGAGGGGGAAAGCAGTTTTCGCAGATTCATTGCTAAACGTTTTGAAAACTAAATCTTTAACCATTTATAAACACACAAAGCTTCTCCCTGTGAAACCATCTCCGAACCAAAAAAATGGACACAGCTTAACCGCGAATGGGTTAATAGCGAACGTTGGGTTATTCCATATTTTGGAATGAATTGTTTCATAATCATTCAAGGGTTTTAATAATAACTTTGTATTTCCATAAAAAGAAGAAAACAGACTAAAAAAAAAATTAAGATTACAGATGTAAAGAAAAAGATACCAAAAAAGTAAATTATGGTTTGACCAAACATGATAATGATATCAAATCACAACACCCTCTGCCCCTACAAGTATCTTCCGATGTCAAGTGCCAGACACCCCCCCCCCCCACACACACACAAACATACACTCCCCCCTAAAGTTATAGGTTATATATGTACACTGTACAGCCCCATAGCCTTCTTCTATGTGAAAATCATGGTAGGCAAATGTTACCATTTTGTTTGTCATTTCTTGATATTATTACGCGAGAAGGATGCGCAGTACATCAAAATAACAGAACACTTACAAACAAGAAACAAACCTATAGAGAAGTGTTGTGTATGGAAACATTCTCTTATTTTGGCGCACTGCGCATCCTACCCGAGAGGAAAATTTCACGAATCGACCAATGCTTTGATAGTAGCGTATTTCTGCAAATACAAACAGGGAACGTTACGAATATTTTATTAGCAAGTTGCTAGCATTATTTTTTTTATAACTCAAAAAGCGCATCTTCGATTTTAACGAAATTTTTTTTCATAAAAGTACATATTTTGAGCATTATTCCGTAATTTTTTGGTAAGTGTAAGTATAAAATTACTACGTTAGTAATTTTTTCAAAAAATATTTTTGTTTATTTTTCTATGTTAAAATTTGTGTAAAATTGTGAAAAAAATATATGATGTGAACTAATATATTCTTCAACAATTGGCTTTGGTTTCATTTTTTTAATTTTTGTACTTTTTGAGGCAAACGTATTTGAAAAAAATTAGCGCCGGCGCAAACTTCCCCGACTAACTCAAGGGCAGTTCAAGGTCAGGGGCTAAAAACACTCTATATTGTATTCTCATGGTGAGCCTTATTACCCCACATGTCATTTCAAACATCGGCCGTGGGGGCCATTTCGCTATGTTTATCTGGCTAGACCCTTTAGAAGATTTTTTTTTTCGTATGTTTATATTCACATAAGTAAAATTCGATGCACAGTTTTATTATATATGTAAACCAAACTGGCATAGAAAATATAGGGGATTTTAATTGATATGGAGTGAGGTTGGGACATTTTGATTCTTGATAACGCTTAAAATATTCAGGAAAATACCTTAATTTTCTCCAAAATTTTTTATCTAATTTTTTGTGTGGTAAATATGCGTCATAATTCATATAATGTGTCTTTGAATAGTACTTAAGGAGCAATTTTAAAAGAATAAAAATATGTGAAGGTCCCTTGTTACCTTAATTCAAATATTCTTAATTTCATTAAAAAAAAACTTAAAATACCTTTTCAGTGCAATATTTGAGCTATATTTTTATTATTACTTTAACGTTTCTTTGATGCTTCTGTTTTCATTGCAGTTTCAGGTATACAGTGTCTCGTAATACCCTTTCAGTTTGAAGAAGAAATTGACAACATCAGTGATTCATCCGATGACATTATGTAAGTAGTTTGTATTTTTTAATTATCATAAAAAAAACTCTGAAATATACCTTTAATTACTATCATATGATTAGAAAAGTTAACCAAACTAATATTATTGACTAACTATATACAGGTTTGTACTAAGAAGATTCAAATGCGCTTTAATTCTTTACCTGTTGGAGATACGCGTAGACAATATAAATTGCAAAATTGTTATAAATAAGGTAGGATTTAAGACTATGTTGATGAAATATTTCTGCCCTTAATTTTACAAAAGTGACACTTTTTAAATTTTTATACACAATCCTGGATTCTATAAGTTATATTTAGGAAACTTTTATTTTCCATGCCTGCCAAATAAAACAGTAAAAAAGCCTTTTTTCTATAATCGAAACTCACCAAATTACGATAGGGTTATTCCGGGATTTATGCCGCGTATTTTTTTGAATTTGTGTATAAAGTCCCATGGTGGAGATAAAATAAAACAAAATCATGCTATGCTATTTAATGTTAAATATACAACACGTGTACTGCGACAAAAAAATTCAAAACAAATAATTAATATTTTTTAACATTTTTTTCTAAAACATTACATTCCGGAGCGTCACCCGTACATTCAGGCTGAGACGCCGCACTTGTGCTGTAGTTATGTCGTGCTTGTAATAAGAACAGAATGAAATTATAAATAAAAATATTCATATCTGGACTATAATTAATGATGTAATAACAAAATGAAACTAAATTAGTAAGTTGAAATGTATTAGTAGATTCAAATTAATAATTATTTGCCTACTTTCACTATTAAAATTATTGACTTATTTTTTTACATTACATTTTAATTGTTATTTCAGCAAAAACGTTGATCAATATCTTAGAGAGAGAAAATAAAAAAAAATAAAATTGTTTTCACATAATTTATTTGTTAAAAGACCTGTTCCTTCGATCACAATCTACACAAAAAGTGTCGAAAAAGTAGTCTTTATGTAACTACATTTGACACATGATGCAACGAAGCCAATTACACTTCCTCTTTTTTGGAATAGTTTTCTAACCATTCCTTGCAAAGAACGTCTGCCTTACGTGTAATCCAATTTTTCATCATTATCATCTTGACTTGCATCTTTCTTGCCCTTCTTACTTTTTATTTTTCCCCTTTTCTCCTTTGGTTTTAGTAAACTTGATAACATCCCTAACTTGGTTAGTCTGTGCAAAAAGAAAAGGAAAAGTTAATAACACTTAATCATACCGTACAAATGAAACTGCGGCATGTATACCGGAATTGCAGTGCGGTATGTATCTCATTTTGCATGGTGCAGACGTCGCACATCACAGTTACTTGCCATCGCTAAGAAAAATGGCGTAACCATACACATAGTACTCTATACAAACGCTACACTTAGTTTTGACTTCGAAATCATGCATGCATTTAGTAATTAGCGTATGAAAAGTATTTCAGCATAACGTGTTTAAAAGTTGGACAGTGAAATGAAATCATGCACTTACGTCAAAATAAGGATTTACATCTACAAGTAAACATCGAAATGGGATTCACGCTATATACTGGTTAAAATAATCTCATTGCGCACCTATATTGCGCGTTTGACGACCATCTATCGATAATTACAATAAATATAAGGGGCGCGGCATGTATTCAGGATGCGGTGACTCTCCCGGAGTTACTCTACTTTGAATTTTACGAAATTTCTGGCACTAAAACAGACAGACGATTTTTTAAATATACTGAACCAATTCGAGTCTAACTGAAGCATAGAAGACCTGGATCTTGCAAGTATCTTGGATGAGTGTGTTAGTTAAGTTACTTTTATGAATTCGTTTACAGGTACACGCAAAAAAAGTTCTATGGCATTGTTGAATAGTTTGAGTTAGAATCTTGTTTGGTCGTTGGAAATATACATATTATATCCCATTGGTGATTTTTAAACAATGATTTGAGCAAATGTATAAAATATTTTATATAAATGTCTCAGATCCATTCAATTGCATGAAGTAAGTAAAATTTATAATTTAACTGCAAATTATCTTTCTCGCGAAAATAGCAAAGTTAGAAGGGGTGAGACAAATTTGTTTAAATTTGTATTAAATCAGATGTGTGTACCTTAATATAAAAGAAAGAAACAAAAATCTTGCATTTTGTATATTTTATTTTATTGTCTGTGATACATTATTATCAGTTAAGCCTCTGAATAACGGACACCTTGAGGGCACGGAATTTGTCCGCTAATCGGAGGTACAAATTTGTAAATATATAGAGGTGTTTAAGTTAGAAAAAAATTTCCGATAAACAAGAGGTGTCCACTATTCGACAGTGTCTGTTATGGAAGTTTTATTATATTTTCTTTTTCAATTTTCTGTTCAAAATATTTTTTTTTCATAATTATAAATATTATTTAGCTGCTGTACTTTACATTAACTCGATCTGTTGTTATATTTATGTTTTAATAGCAAAATCTGTTATTATCTATGTATTCGCTATAATTACATTAAAAGTTCCATAACAGATACTCCCGAATAGCGGACACCTCTGTTCAGCAGAGCTGACCCCTTATCGATCCCCAAGACCTACATACAGGGCTATTACAAATGATAGACCCGATTTAAAAAAATCACATTTTCGAAACTACTGCACATATTACAATAAGTGATACATGAATTTAAAGAGAAATATACCAAGTTTATTTCACTTACAAATGTTCGATGTGTGACCCTCTTGTTACATGGTATATGTCCAATCCAGTTCGTCCCAAACATTTTGTAGCATCACTCTGTCAATGGTTCTGAATTCTGCACAAATGCGTCCGTTAAGTTCTGACAATGTCAAAGACATTGTTTATGTAACACCAATGCCGAAAACAAGGTGTTCAGAACTTAAAGAACGCATTTGTGAAGCTTTCAGAACCATTGACAGAGTGATGGTACAAAATGTTTGGAACGAACTCGATTACAGATTGGACGTATGCCGTGTAAAAAAAAGGTCGCGCATCGAACATTTGTAACTGATAAAAACATAGTATATTTCTCTTTAAATTTATGTATTACTTATTGTAATATGTGCAATAGTTTCGAAAATATGATTTTTTTTTTTTAATCGTGCCCATCATTTGTAATAGCCCTGTATTTATACATTTTCCCTTCTGAATAGCGGACAGCCTCGAACAGCTTGCAAATTCCTCTCTCCCGATGTGTCCGCTATTCAGAGGTTTTAGCGCATTTAAGCAGCATAAACCTAAAAGACAGTCTGATTTTGTGGATTGGGTGCCTTGGAATAGTTCATATCCAATAATAAAAATTTGTAGCGCCGGCTTCTAAACTATAAATTAACCCTTTGTTGCATACTCTAAAACTGGCAAATTCCCAAAGTTAAATTTAGTATTTTCCTACTAAAAGGATCATGTTGAATGAGAAAAAAAATTATTTTATGTGTAATAATTTTTTATTATTTGAGTTACAACTTGTCCACTATAGTGGACACTATGAACACAGAACTGAAACGTAGTGCTGTTAGGAAAATAAGATTTATGATAGTTTTCTTCTAGAATATTATCGTATTCTAAAAATAATTGTGGTTAAAATTGAGAGCATTCATTGTTGGTGAAATTTGTAAAAACAATCAGTTTTTGCATTGATGCAAAGGTAAATTTTACATTTTACACATGAATATGTTGACTTCCTTTTACGTAGTTTCATCTTGCATCGTTGTGCACTTTGGGATGTTTGACAGGGAAAGGGTTCCACCTTCTTATATCTAGTGTCCTTGTGTACAGAATTTGCTCTTACTGGCAATTGTCTTCCAGCACATCACATTCTTCAGAGTCTGGAATCAAATGCGGTTCTGCAGATTGTCGCGTCACTGATTGAATGAGTCCACTTGCTACAGCCGGTTTACATTTTCCAAATTGTATGTCGCAATTTGGAAACAAGCTTCTGTATAAAAGATACGCATTGACAACAGCTACATCAATTAAATGGAATATAATTCTTTTATATCACTTCTTGGTTTTGAGGTGAGTTCTGTGTAAGGCCAACAACATGTCACATTTATCTACTCCTCCCATATTTTGGTTATAAGCTTCAATCAGAGCTGGCTGGTCAATTTCAATGTATTGTTTCGTTCTCACTCCCATACTTGGATTTCGGAAGATAATCTTCATCATCAGCATCGGAGTCCAGTAATTCATCTTTACTACCTGATGGGAAACTTCATTCATAAGTCTTTCTATTTGCTCTTGGGTCAAGTATTCCCTTTTCTTTCGCTTTCTCCTGTATTATAAACAACCCATACATAAAAAGTTTTCATATGAACAACAACGAAATTTCTTTAATTCAAACACGTTTTCATTTAAAAGTTTTACAAATATTTAAAAAAAGATGTTCCATGGATATCAATTTAAAAATTGTTTATTGTTATTTTATTGTTTTTCTATATTGTCATACAGGTCTATTTGAAATAGAACATATATGGGATTTTTTTAAACTAATAAATTGCATAAATAAATGAAATCGGGCAATTATGACTTTTAAAAATGTGAAAGAGATGAAAATTTATATAAAATATGCCTGCATAATATTAAAATCACAAACACGTCAAAATTATATTTTAAAATTTTAACTGTTCGTACTCATGACGTCCACTATAGTGGACATTATGTAAAACCTTCCATAAAATAACCAAAAAAGTATTTTTATACTTGTTTTTCAATTGTCTATTAGGCCAAGACATCTAAAAACAATAAATAATGAAGAAACAATAATTAATGAACAATATTATAGGTTTAGAAACATTTTAGTTCATGCTGAACAACTTACCGGCATTCTGATGGGAGATCCATAGTAATTCTATCTCAAGAAGTAAGTTAACCGTCTTTTAGCACCATCGCGATTTTTTCCCTGAAAGCATGAATGTCAAAAAGTAGCATAAGCTTTAAATAGGAACTGTGAATGAAATATGTAGGATAAGAAAAAATTGGCAATTTTGTCCACTGTAATGGACAGTATGCAAAAAAATGGTTAATCAATGGTCGGTGCCAATGTCGTTGACTTATTATTAGTTTTATAAATCCTTTTTAAAATTCGTACATGCAGTGTGTGTAACTATTGATAACGATGATTCGCAATAACCAGAATCTGTAATTTTTCTCCATAATTTAGAATCAAACGACCTCAGAAATCTCCGGTATTAACGGCAGAAGAAAATGAAGCCGAAGCATCGACGAATGCAACAGAATTGGCCGGTACACAGCCGTCGGCAAAGGAGTCAGAGCCTTGTCCTGATCCACAAGTGTACGGCATGAATATTGGACTACATTACATACTGGAAGATATTAAAAAGAGGGAGGTTTATGGCGATAAAGTACATCTGGAATCGTTGATAAAGGTAAGTTATGTAAATTTTCCCTTTCAAGCAATTTAAAAAACTTTTTAAATTATTTTATATCTCATCCCTGTCTTTTTGATCTGTTTCATTTAGTTGAAGTAGCAACCAGATGTCTTGCATTTGCATTGTATGAGATCATTCGAATTTTTGAATGAAAAAGAAATGTAATTTTATTTTACATTTATAAAATATAGAACGGATTTCTTTATTAAATTTCTTAAGTAAGAAATGATATATTTACAATATAAATTAGTAATGATTTACGTTTGGTAAATGACAACGTAGTAGATTTACTTCGTAACTGAATGTAAAATTTACTGAAAACTACATTTTACAAGTTGCATGATGCTGATGAAAGTGTATTATCGTATAACGTCTTTATAAGAAAATAACGACATATGGGTAATAAAATATATGACGGACGGAGAAGATTTTCGGCAAAAACATGTCCACTTGCTGTTATCGAAAGAATGAATGAAATTCAATTTTAGATGGTAATTTGAAACCGTTTGGGATCAAAACATTTTTTAGGATTTAGAAATGATTCATAAATTCTGAGATATACAATCGATAGATTGCTTTTCAGTTCTTTCAAAAGAATTTTAGAGTAATTATGCCTTTCCCAGTTGATAATTTTGAACAAAAATTTAAATGCATAAAACATTTTAAAGATGTATACACTGAGGAAAATTTGTTTCAAGAAAAATGCATTTGAAAAACACTGATATATTTTTTTAATTACTTAATTTTATCAGTATAAAAATACACTTATGCAAAATAGCAACACTGTAAAACATTTGTGTAACGTTACTTCACAAAATTTGTGGCAGCTTGCTGCCACTAATTTTCTGGAGTAATTTAACTGAGATAACTGGGGTAATTTAAACTCATGTAACTGGTGTAATATTACACCATAATATTGGGGAAATATTAGAATTATTATGGTGGAACTTTACAGCAGTAATATTGGTTAAATTACTCCATGAAATTGGAGGCAGCAATGCTGCCACTAATTTTATAGAATAACGTTAAACTAAGTGTTTTACAGTGAATATATTAATATTTTTTAAATTTTAAATTGAATTTAAATACAAAAAATTGTATTTTTGATAAAACACAAAAAATTGTATTTTTGCCTAATTTCAACATACTGACATATCCAAATACAATGTCAAAATTAAGTGTTCGTATAGAAAATTTAAAAAAAAAAATTATTTCAATAGAAAGATGACACACTGAGATTTGTTCTTCTTTAACATAAATACTAAGAAAATACAATTTCGAATCGAATAGCGATTTTTGCTTTTTTCTCTACGACAATTTTATGGTTAAATTGTATAGGATGTCAAAGTCAAACTCAACAAAAATAAGAAAGAAAAGTATTACACTGTTAATTTCATTTGTAGTGATTATAGTAATTAATCATGATTATAGTTTTTTTTATAAATTTATTTGCCTTTAACTTGCATTCTTTGTTTCCGGTTCTATTTATTTGCAAAGAAATCTGATGTACCCGCACAATATATACAGCGATTAAGTACGAAAGCGTACAGTAACATTACAAAGAAAAGAAAAACTGTAGCCCATTTAGCTTTTTTTTTTACTTTCTCCTGTCTAAAGAAGAAAGTATTGTAATGGAGATTTTTCCTACTTCCGGTTTTCGCCGGATCTACACGTTTTGGGAGTCAGAGATCCCGAAAAATACGTTTATACAAAATGTCTGTTTGTCGTTCCGTATGTCCGCTTTGTATCATCGAAAAGTGTATGAAGTTATGAATAGAATTGAACCAAATATTTAGTGTATGTTTTTGACATGCCCGGCAGGTCTTCCTTGAATTTGGAAATATTCCACTGTAAGGAGACGCTGTAATAGCGATTTTTGTGCCGTTTTCATTATTGTACCTTTAAAAAGTGTATGAAGTTACGCATAGAATTGAAACAAATTTCATATATATGTTTTTGATCATTGCCTGCAGGTCCCATGTGAATTTGAGAACAAGCCGCCGGAAGGGGGTGCTATAAGCGATTTTTCTCGTTATATCACAGTTCTGTTGTGCATCGGCTGTTCATGCAGTGACGGGCAGTTAGCATCCAAGTAACCTGACTATTCTCAAGCAGCTGATGTACAACAGAATAACGAAAAATATTGATTATATTAAATATTATGATTGAGATTAACTTGTTTTTACTCCGATTAGCAAAATGAAGCAGAAACTTAAGGTGAAAATCAAAGTTGGTGTAGTATTGCAGTAATAACACTGAAGGATTAACGTGTGTAACAACTTTTTGAAATATTAACATGCATGAGAAAGAAGAAAGTTTCGAGATTGTCACATCCGACTTGTTTTATGGTCGTATATTTGCTCAGAACATCGAATTCATTATTAAAGGTTTTTATATCGGAAGCATTAATTTTTAACTAAGCGATTTTTGTTGTACAATCTAATTAATACTAAACTAATTTTAGGTTTTAGTTCTTACACACAAAATTGAAAAGCTGGTGGAAGTGTGGAAGACAACAACAAACGGGACTTGAGAAAAGCAGCTCAGCTTAATTTTTTTTTTTACTGTTACATAAAATATTGAGGAATTAATGTTTGCTTATCCCTAGATGTGCTTCCTACAATTCTTTTTTCAATATTATGCAATGAATTGTAATCAATATTCGTTGTTTCAGAAATGGATGTTAGATAATTTCTGATCGTTTCAATACAATGCAATGATTCGGTTTTAGTCGGATAAAAACGCCTCGTAACTACAAAACAGCGCCACCTGACCAGAAAAAAGGACCACGAGTAGACTGATACGTCTATGAGGAGCTTAAATGGGTCATTCATAGTGTGTGGCTTTATTTATTGAGATAAAGAATTGAAGTAAAATTTCTCATTTATCTCAATGGGTATTTTAGACACTTTTGTGAAAAGTTTGACTAAGACGTTTCTTACCGCTTAATTTCCGTGCTTATAAGATGGATTATGAAAAATGGACAATTTTCTAAACTGTCGGGATATTAGGAGTTGAAAGTTATTCAACGACGTAAAATCCGTAGTTTATTTACATTAAAATCATATACAGAAAATCGGGACTTTGAAAAACTGACGTGATAAGTGGAGTGACGTGAAAACCGGGTGTTGGGATAACAAGGTCCGACTGTATTGACATATATGAGAAAGAAGAATGTCTCGGAATTGGCATATCCCACTAGTTTTATAGTCGTATTTTTTCTCAGAACATCGAATTCATTAAGAATTAAATGTTTCTGTATCAGAAGCATTTACTTCAGCGATTTTTGTTGCACAATGTAATTAATACTTTTTCTAATTCGTAGGTCTTGGTTCTTACGCATAAAATTGAAAAGGCTAATGGAAGTGTGGAAGACAACAACAAACGGGATTTGAGAAAAGTAGTTCCACTTTATCCGGAAGCTCTGAGAGAAGCAATGAAGAGTTGAAATTCGGTTGATGGTTCTATTCTCTGTTACACATGAAACGCATGGCGGTTACAGTATTTTCTCTGTTAAGGAATCTGTATACCTTCGGAACAATTTTTTAAAAATTTTTAAATTTTAAGTTTAAAATTGTTAAGTATTATAAAAATGTCATAAAAAAGTGACACAAACATACAAATAAGTTATTTAAATTTTTTTAAATTTTTTATTTTAAAAATAGTGTAAAATTAACCAAAAAATTGCTGTTTCCTTAAAATATTTAAATTTTAAATTATTAAGGGGTGAGGTAACCTTTGAGCTGACAAAACAGTGAAAGCGTGACCTCTATAGAAAATGCAATCACTCTATAACTAATTGGCACATATTAAGAAAGATTTATTTTATCAATTAAAGTTTTCAAAAAAGTGTGCACATATATGAAGTTTTTAAATTTATTTTTATAAATAATACAATTTACGAAAGAATTATTTTTGCATGCATTGCGGCATGATTTTTCATATTTGAATGACTAAAATAAACTAAGATTTTTTTTAATGAGTAAACATATAATGTTCTTTCAAAATACAATGTAAAAAATAAAACTTGGGAACAGATGCTGTATATTCCCTCGGCCGCCATCTTGGATTTTTTCTTGGCGTGAAAACACCTTTCCGCCAAGTAGTAAATGTCACCAAGCAGCGATTTATGCGCATGTTAGGTTTAACGGATTTGCCTTATCCATAAACAACGCCAACAAAAAATCGCCAAGAAATCCAAGATGGCGGGCGAGGAAATATACAGCATCTTAATGAAAACTTGTCTCTAGAAATTTTTTTTTTAAGTAACTCAAAATATCGATGGATTTTTTTATACAAAAGTAGTCGTGAAAGTAGTCGTCTTACTTGAAAAACATAATAATAGGTCATTTTTAGCCTCTATACTTTTAATATATTCACTGAAAATTTCGTGAAATTCTAAGCAACCATTTTTCGGAAATCGTGCGCCCAATGATTAAAATCGGTGTTTTGAGAAAATTCAATTTAAAGATTAAATCACCTCTTGATCATATAGAAAAAGATCAAAATGTTTTAGACACCTCTTCTAATGCGAATTTTTGAATGGAGTTTGTTTTTAAATGTTCCTGAAGAATCATATTTAATTATAATTTTTTTTCTAAAATATCGATTTATGGATATTTTAAAAGTTACCTGACCCATTAATTATAAATATATTTTATGAATTTCATAATAAATATTATAATGTTATACAGGAATTAGGCTATTTTTAGGACAATAACATGAATACTTTTGAAGTTACAGGCATAAAAAGACAAACAACGCTGGAAGTTACTGAAAAAATTATTAATTTTTTAATTTAAACTGTGTAACTCCTAAACTTTTTAATAAATAGGCATAATAATAGTCTACTTCCTTTTATTATAAATTTAAAACATAATTTTAAAATTTTGTGTTAGTTGAATTTGATGAGTTAAGACAATTCTTCCAACGCAATTTTACAAAAAAAAAAAAAAAAAAAAAAAAAAAAAAAAAAAATCACTTTTAAGAAAAATTATAAAACAACTTTCAACTTAGTTTTTTAAAATTTAAAAAAAGTATAAATATTTAAAAAACTCGAAAAGAAAAAAGAAAAATATTGGAATTTTTATGTTAATTTAAAAAACAGAAAATGGAAATTTGATCGAAATTGACTTTTTAAAGGACATACGTATGCCTTACATGCCTTTACATTTATGCCTTTTTACATTACATTTATACCTTATATGCCTTTACATTTACATTATTACCCATATTTACATATTGTTCAGAAATGTTATGTTTGAACATTCGGAACAGAACAACAACCGAAAGTGGATTTTTCGTAAGTAGGTCCTGCGTCTCCTGAAATAGACATTAATAAAAGAAAAATATGACAAAAAAAATGAATGTAGAATGCACAATAACTGGATTTATTTTATTTGAAAATTATATGTTTGTAAAACAACTTCAACTGTTTGTATACCGTGTACAATGAACATATAAATAAATAAAAGTATTCAATATATTGATGTTTCCGTTTTCTTAAAACCAAATGCACCATTTTATTAAATGCAAAGATTCTCATCTGCAAGATATCTGCAATTCGAATTCTATTACCTAGTATAGCCTAACACAAAAACTACCAGTTTATAACCAAATTTCCAAAAAATCTTGATGATATGCCGCCAAAAAGGTTTCCATAATTAGTTCAAGCAAAATTTCCGTTCCAAAGATGTCAAAGCACACGAAAAATAAAAACATATACCGTAGCCTACAGATTTGTACCCGACTGCCAAGAAGGGTTATATGTTTCACGCGTATCTGGGTATGTGGATTTCTTTATGCCTTCGAAACATCCCAACGGCTGGATGGATTTTAATGAATGAGGTCTCTATCGATTCGTCTTAACCGTCCGATGGTCATAGGGTAGGTTTTGTTTTTATAAATTCAAAATGGCTGCCGTAAAATACAAAATGGCGGTAGAGACGAAAAAAAAATTTGCACACCCTATTGAGTGGCATGTCAATGGATAGGTCTTTCAAAATGAAGACGATGTTTCACTGACAATTTTACACTCAGAAGCTCCGTTTAAATATTACACAACCTGGAAGTTACGTAGGTAGGATCTGTAGCTTTACTGCAACTTTAACAATCATAGACATCTATAGGCTTCATCAAAACAGTGTTTCTAGATAGGAAGGAACTAACAATTAAAGACAACTTAAAACTCATTAATACAAGTAAATAAAAAAAAATAGGCAAGTAATATAAAAAATAGTTTCACATTGATGAGAAATAATTAATTAGTTCGCTCTTTACGCAGTCGGGTTTTTTGATTTTTTTTAATCTAATTTTTACTTGTTATTATGCTTGATTATACGACACCCCTCACAATATTTCATCGGGCTTGTGCAGAATAAAGGTTTCAAAGTGAATTAGATACCAAACTCCTTGGCAGATTTGTCTGGAAACTTGTACAGTTCTTCCGATACACTGAAAAAAAAAAAGTTGATTTTACAGTATAATACTGGTAGCTGAGGCGCCAGTTTATAACCTTAAAATAAGCAATAATATATCGTCGTATAAATGAACTAAACCGTATATTACTGCAAAATGGTATATTAGGGGAAACTAGGGATACTTGACCCAATTGTTAGTTTTGGATTGTTAATTATTTTTTTACGTTACTTATGGGTGTGTAAATGCAGTCTATATATACTTAATGAAGTATTACACAATATTTATTATTATTATTCCAAATTATTAATTATAAAAGGTAGTAAAATATGAATATTCAAAACTTTTAATTTGGGTCAAGTATCCCAATGTATAGGGATACTTGACCCACCCGTTAGGGATACTTGACCCAAGTCATAGATTTGGGAGTATGATTAAAAATAACAAACAAAACACTTTTACATAAGAACAAAATTAACATTCAGGTTAATAATGTTTTATTTTTGTCAAATAACATTAATACTTTTAATTTTTAGTACATAGGCCTAACATCAATGTACCCAATATTAATTTTTATTGTAGAAAGTTCAAAATATTAGTAGTTTGAAAGATTATTCTGTGCCTAAACAAGTTCCAGAATAAGAAAATAACAATTTATTCTACTACAAATGTAAAGTCATATTTAAGCACAAAACTTGTAATTCTATCATTTATATCGAAAACTCAGTTGGATGAAGAATAGCTTCTATTTGGTCAAGATCAACTTATGATATATCATTCATTTCCAGCCATTTAAATCGCGTACCATCCATTCTTCTTGCAAACTGAATAGTAAGCCTGTCAGAATTGATTTCAAGAACCTTTCCAACAAATCTTCTTGTATTCCATTTCCCGCAATACTTTACAAGAACCCAGTCATTTACTTATAATATATAGATTATTTACTTATAATACTTATATTTGTATGTTTATAATATTTAATATTATAATATTTTTAATTCAAAAATAAAACATGGTAAATGCATTTGAATAGTACTAATTCCAATCTTGGGTGAAGTATCCCTAGGTGACTTGGGTCAAGTATCCCTAGTTGCACATTTAGTACATAAACCTAAACTGCAGCTATTTGCTAATGGGAAGATTAATATTATTATACATGTTACTGTAGCTAAAAACATGCACAAAACAAATGACCAATTAAAAAAGTCTTACCTTTAAACAGAAAAATATATAACGTCAGAGTGTACAGAACAAAAAAATTACTTTTAGAGCATGAAAATGCATTTTGTCTAATAGTATAAAAAGTTACGGAATGATTAAGTTATTATTTTCAAAATGTGGTCAGCTAACTGAAAGAAAGGAAGTGTTGCCACTTCCAACTTACAAAACTTTCCCAATTTTGAGAAAAAGGTCTTGGGTCAAGTATCTCTATGGGTCAAGTATCCCAAGTTCCCCCTGCTTGTTAATTTTACTGCTTATTTCTGTTAATTTTACGATTATAAACTGGCACCCCCGCTGCCAGTATTATACTGTAAAATCAACATTTTTTTTCTTTTGCAGTGTACTGGCAAAAAATATCTGCCACATCTGAGTTCAGTCGAAAATATCGCTCACACACAAGAAAAGTGACACATATCGGCAAAAGTAAATTTCACAAGAGGGGCAAAAGAAAATTGCATGATTTTATTGTAACGTGAAATTATAGCAGTTAGCTCTGCATGCAGAAGTAAAAAGTGCATAAAAGCGTAAAACCCTTGAGAATGAAGACGTAAAATGGTGTTTGGAGGGTTGGGCAATTTTACCTCTCCACACAATTCACCCCTCATCTGTGATCACAAATGGACATATAGAGTAATAAAGTGATTTTCCGTATATCTACACTTATGAAACTTTTTGTACCAGACACACCCATGACAGACATATTTGTGGAATAAAACGCAAAATGAATTTTTGCGAGATGTGTCACTTTTTTTCAAGTGAGAGATATTATTTGGAGACTGCTGTGATTTCTCAAACACGTAAAGTATTATCATAACTATATTAAAAATGGACTGTGGGGACCTGAAACCGTAAGGAAATACAAAATCATTTTTAAAAACAGTGCAAAACGGATACATGTACTTCAAAATGTAAAGATATGGGGCATTCTCACAATCTTTTGACTTTTTGGAAAAAAATCTGGCGAAATTAAACTTGCTAAAATAACATTTTAATCTGATAGACGAATGCCTTAATGATTCAAAATAAAGAAAAAATGGTCAGCAGCGAAATTTTGTTTTATTTAACGGATGTTTAAGTTAAACTTGCGAGTTTAATTTTCCGTACCATTTTACCCCTATAACTTTTTATTTTCTTCTAAATTTTTACTTATAATGAATTTGCACAGTACCCACAGGACATTCCAATAAGAAATAATAACAATGTAGTACTTTTAATACAGAATTTTTGTATAACATTGTCTTAAAGGGCTGTTAAAGAAGGTACGATAAGGTAAAAAAGGGGATGGTACTGGAAAAAAGGGACGAAATGGTAAAAAAAAGGGACGGTAAGGAAATTTATCACCTATTTTTAGGAAAATCATGCTAAGACTAAGTGATAGCCACAATGTTCATTGATTTTTAGAAACAGTTGTTAACATTGGACTAAATTAAAAAAAAAAATTAATTCGAAAAGTGCAGGAAAATTTAGCTCGAAAAGTGCAGGAATAAACCTTGGGGACGGCGAGACTACCAATAAAGCCACGATGCCTGAAATTGATATTTAAATGCTGATTTAAATTCTACAGTAAATTTCCTGCCAAAGAATTTTAGACATTATTTCTCTAGCATACTTCTGCATGAGAAAAAACTTGAAAAAAAAATTCTGTGTCTTCATCTGAAATGATTTTCTGTATAATTTTAGAGGAGGGATGGTAAGGAATCTAAAACCCAGGGACAGAGTTTAAAAAATAATAACAACCCTAAAAATGTATGCAAGTTAATTTTTAGCTACATATTTATATAAAACAATAGTTCCAGTTTCAGAAAAAAATTATATCGAATTATTTTTATTGAAAATTTTTTATAGAGACAGCTCCAAACTTAAAAATCAGCACTAGGGACACGGGACGGTAGATGAATTTTCCTGGTATTTGGACCCCCCCCAACATCGTCCAAAACTTATTTATCTCGGTAATATTGTTATGCAATCATGCAATGGTATGTTCCCAGTATATGAAATAAAAAAAACACAAAAAAGTGTATTAAATAAAAAATTATTATTCAGCGACATGTAAGTCAAAAGATTGTGAGAATGCCCCATATACGAAAATTCCCAAATCGCTTTCGATTTTATCTGTTTCCTTATACTATACAGGGTGTTTCACTACCAGACCGACAAACTTGCAGAAGGTGTAAGGGGCACAGACACGACTCGGAATCGCATAGCAATGCAGAATCGGAAATGTAATCCTAACGAGATAGAGTGGTTGTTAGGGGCTGAATCATCGTGATCGAGAATTGACATTTAAAGGCCATAAGCTTAAAATAAGTCATGACTTTCCTACAATGAAGTTGCCCAAAGTTTCGTAACGTGGCACCACATTGAATCTCGGATGTTTTAAAATACACCGTGAATCCGCCGGACGTTCACGGTAGCAACGAAAATAAGTCATTTCAAAACGCCCCTACTACCTCTGATAAGCTGGAGGATAAACAAAGATGCAGGAATAAAAAGCCTTCGATGAATTTGGAGAACTTCATTATGAGGAAAATCATGACATATTTTAAGCTTATGGCCTTAAAATGTCAGTTTGCTATCACGATGATTCAGCCCTTAACATCTCTCTATGTAGTTACACTGTAAAAAAAATCCGTAAATATACACAAGTTTTTCCGTAAAATTTTACGGAATTGTTTTTTCTAAGAAAACAGTACAATTTCCGTAATTGACATTTTGAGATTATAAATCGTGTAAGTTTCCCCTAAATTTTGCTGAAATTACTGCATTGTTTACAAAACAGCACAAGTTCCGCAAATGATGTTTTGAAATCTAACAAAAGCAACTGAATTTGCTTTTGTTTGGAAAACAAAGTAATTAATTGTTGTATATACTTGTCTTACAGTGATATTATTTTTATTGAAATCCCATTATTGGCTAAATATGGCTCTATCTTAAAAATATATTCAATGATTTTCCAATAATGGTTAAATAGTATGCTTTACATGAGTTTTTCAAGTAAAATCGATAAAAATTATGACGCCATCTATAATACGTATTTTTAAACAAGTCGCTATGATTGTTTGTAATAAAAAACTAACGTATTTTTACGATATTTAAAAAAATTGAAATCTTATTACTATCTTATTAAGTCTGGGACCGTTAAAAAGGAAATGTTACAGTTTATTTTTCATAATGATTTTAAAATACTGTTTGACTTATTTATAGCAAGCTGATAATATTTTTTAAGCTTCTGTTAGGATGTTTTAAAAGGAAAAAATCTATTTTTAATTTCAATATTTTTTAATCTATTCACTTTAGCAGATTCGCACATAAAATTTAAAACATATCTGAAATATAATAATGAAGTTATTATAAAATTGATGTTTATCTAAGTTTAATAAGCAACAAAGAAAATTTATTTTAATACCATATAGTAATTATCTTCATCCGAGTTTACAGTAGATCATCAGACAAATAATTAGGAAAATTTTAAAAAGGTACATGTTTGAAAAAAAATATGCTGGTATTCTTGCAAAATTAAATGTATAATAAATAAAAATAATGTTAAAATAAAATTTTAAAAATCTTGCAAAAAAATAAGCAGTCTTCACTCTTAATGCATTCTTTCATGCCTGTAATATTTTAAAGAGAAAAATTTATCTTTTATAAAACATGAAACTAAAAAGCTAAATATTCAAAATAATGGCATTTGAGAAATAAGAGTACAATACTTCGGAATATATGTCTTCCAATTTTAACTGTACCGAGCGGTTTGGTCGATTTAGCTTAAAACATTACTACTAAAAAACACAAGTAAAATCGAAAGTCGTTTCTTCGCTAGCTTCCGATGCGTAAATGGTTTTGTGTGCGTGCGCAAGCACTGTCCTTGACTGGAGATCAAATAGATGACTTTTTGATGAAAGTGAGTAACAATGTTTAATTCATAACTCAATTAATTATTAGAAATTTAAAATTCTGAATTTCAGGTGCATCAGGAGACACTTTGCGCTATCCTCGCAAAATTTTCAGCCTCGTACGTGTAGTAGATTTCATCGCAGACACAAACACATAGAGACAGACACAGAGAGCAAAACTTTCTTTTATTAGTATAGATATGTGTGTGTGGCGAGTTAAGTTCTCAGAAATCATAATAGCTTCCTTTCTCTAGACTAGTGATTCTCAATGATCCTTTTATTGACCATGCCCCACCAAAGCATCTGTAAAGCCACTATGACCCCACCACCCCCCCATACTCACTCTGTAAATTATGTCTCTTATTACTTAAAAAGTGAACTCTATTCACAGGGTGGAAGCGTAATAGAGTCTTAACAATGACTATTCATTTCACATTTTTTAGCTTATCGAAGAAGCGAATCTTCTGTCCCATATGCGTTTTTAACAAAATTCTGTAAATGTAATGAGGCTATACATCATCGCCTTTGTACCTAAAATAGTTTTGTTGTACTTTTTCAACTTATCTCATTATTAACTAAAAGTGTTATGCGGTCTGCAGTGTTAGCTTCACAAAATATCTTCAAGAGAGACATTTAGCGTTAAAATTGCTAACAATAACACATTTTATAACTCCTTTTTGTAACTTATTAAGAGTTGGTGGAAAAGCTTTGAACATTAACACTAGAACGCCCGGAAATTTTACTCAAGTTTCATAAAAATATTTGAAACCAGAATTTTTATTTTAAAATATTTGATTGATTTATTTAACATAAATCAGCGTAGTTTAAATATAACTTATTTTATGAAAGAATTTCTGGTTCCAGTTGACATGTAATCATATGGTCGGAGTTGATCGACTCCTTCTGGGCGTTCTAGTGTTAAATTTTCTTTCTATGGATAACACAATACACAAGAAGCATTTTAAGATTATCATTTTTATCAATTAAAATAAAAAATTATAAGTAACAAAAAATATAAGTAATATGTATAGATGATTCCCCATCACAACTTATTTTCTCTATTTTCATTTTCCAAATATCTTTAATTGTCTTTCAGGTATTATCTGATTTTAAAATTTATAATGCATACGTCATTATGTAAATTTATTTACCGTCTAGAATACCTGCACTAGAACCATAGATATATACTATCTACCCATTGCCTTTACTAATGCTATTTAAGATTTATAAATTTTACAAAGTTCATAGTACCTCATTCAGATTTTTCATATAATTTTTATTTTAAATTTGTTCACGACAGTCAGATTTATGCATACTTTTAAATAGTTTCACGTCTAAAAGATTCATCGTGAGACATACAGCAAATCAAATTGAATTAAAGCTCATTAAAAATATAATCGACAGCGTTATGAAAAATTGCAAAATGCAATAATAACCAGAAAAATTATGGAGATTTTTAATACTACAAAAAAAAAAATTTCAAAATATTTCAAATAATTATCTGTATAGTTATTCTGGTGGTGATTCTATTTTAACCTTTTGATTTTATTTGTATTCCATTTAATTTAGTCTACAACATTACTTAAAAAAAAAAAAAAAACAGACAAAAGGAATTGATAGTTAACGGTTGAGTAACAAATTTGACCCCCCCCCCCCTAAAAAGTCAAATTGCCCCCCTGCGGGGAGTACACCCCCCGATGGAGACCTCTGCTCTAGACCCATTAGCAAAGATTCCCTTCGATACGATTGCACCATTCCGTTAATTAGAAGTTCTGACTAGTACCACTTGTAACAACTTATTAGTGCAAAAACTTTTCAGTCGTCATTATTAGATTTAACACAGGATTGAAATTTGTGGTGTTTCCCCATAAATTAAATAGGATAACTTCATCAATCATGGAAACATATTTATTAAATCAGCAGAACATCATACCTAATTAAAGCATCCCCCACAACTACGAATTCATCTAACTGAATAAGAATATTTGTGGCATCTAATCGCGCTAACTCTCCACCATATGCTACATTATTAAACGATGCAAATTAAGCTTCCTCTTGTTATGGGGATCTCGTTTCCTAGACAGGTTCATAACTTTTTAAGCAACTCCAAACACACAAAATCTTAGCTCCAGAGCTCATGCCTGTCAATAAATACCAGGCGACGAAGGGATTTTTACGGCAATGCGAAGAGACCGAAAAACATATGAAATCACGTTAAAGTGCAGACTATATTTAACTAAACGCGGAAGAAAAATAAAGCAAACCGTCCCGCCCCCCCCCCCCCCCAACAAAAACGTGCGAAAGCTGCTTTTAGAATTAAAAAAATGGAAATGGTAAAAACTGAGAATTGCGGAACAGATGATTTTAATAGAATTCATATCGGCATTTAAGAAAAGACCCTGAAACAAAAATAATACGTGAAGTGTTTTTTAAAATAAATTTTGAAAGAAATAAAATATTAATGTACGACATTTAGTTAGAAAGGAATTTAAGTAAAATGAATCATTGGAATATTTTTTAAGACAGGAAAGATTTAAATAAGTAAGGTAATAAAATTATGCTAGATAGGAAAACTTTATGGAATATATTTTTAATGTGGCGCGCAAATTTAATTTCCGTAATATACATATATACATACATTTCTCCGAAAGATAAAAAATATTTTTTTTCTCAGATTCCTATCGATATTGGTTCGAAAGAAACATTTGTCTAATTGTTTTTTTTAATAATACGACTAATATGCTCTTAGACGTAAATAAAATGTAAACAGATAGGAATTATATTAAGTCTGCGCCATGAAAATAAATTGGGGAGACCATCTCGGACACAGCGGGTCGAGCATTTCGAAGGATCACACGTAAATTATATAGAAGTGTAGCTCTTTTAGTGGAATTGCCTGAAATTTTCCTGTGTTGCATAGTTCATACAATACTGATCCAATATCTCAATTCCTGAAAATTGGCTAGTTTTAGACCAATGTCAGACGGGCGTCTTTTTTGCTGCTTTTTTGCTTAGGTATTATCCATTCACAATGCTATAGCATTGTAAATGGATAATACCTAAGCAAATGTCAGACGGGCGTCTTTTTTGCTGCTTTTTTGCTTAGGTATTATCCATTTACAATGTTGACATTGGTCTTTTTGTTATGACCATCGGAAAATCTTAATTGATATTGCACAAATGACAACCTTCTGTCTTTTTTCAAGTAAAATAAAGATAATATGAACATGTTTAACATGTTTTACACCTGCTTCATAGATGGCGCCAACTGTACGCCCTCTCCCGGAACGTGTTGTTTTTAATTAGATATTATTTAATAAAATTTCTGGTTTCAGTTTAAGAGTCGACCCAGATAAAATTTAGGACATATTTAGGGCACCTTCATAAAAATCCATTTAATAAAAGAAACCCTTCACGAAATTTCTTTCTATAAAACAAGCCCCTTGACAAAATTCCTTTTAATAAAACCGGCACTCTTTACAAAATTCCTCTTAATAAAATGCGGTCCTTTACAAGTTCCATAAAAACATACCATTAATTAATTATTTTAATTTTCTTAGACTTTAAAATGTGTAATTTGCAAACAAAACAAGTTCACCAGTAAGGATAAATTTAGCATGATTTGAATGCTTGGTTCAGATTCGAGTAATTGGATTTCATCTTCCTTTACAAAATGTTGTTTTCACAAAATTCTAATGAATTTCACAATAATAACTTTTACTTTCACAAAATGAGCCCCAAGGAAAAAAAAAAACCCCTGCATCGATCCTTACATTTGATTTTAAAAAATATCATATTTACATAATAATATCATAGCTGCCAACCTTCTGTTTTTTTTATCTTATTAAACGAGAAATTTTATTGAATAATACGAGGGTGGTTCAATAATTATTATCCCGAGTGTGCATAAAATGTTTGTACTGCGTTGGCTGATATGGAATATTGAAGCCTAATGTCTTAGATGCCTATATGCTCAATTTCAGAACTGTAGCCACTATATTAACATATTTTTTTTTCGTTTTTAGTGTGAGAGGTTGTACCTAGCTTGGAAAGCTGGTTTGGAACTTATGGGGTACAGATGGGAAATATTGTTATTTTTGGTTAACAGGTTACATCATTCCACAGTAGCACTGGTAACAGGTTCCAACATCCTGTTATTTTTTTAACATATAAACAATTGCTAGATATGCTTCCAAACGACGTTTTAATATAATGGTTCGAAAATAAAACTTTGAAATAATTTCGGCATTGATTTCTGTTAAGAAGAATACATTCTAATTAAAATATATTTACATACTATTGTTAAAAGATATTGCAGCAAGAAATGTGTAATGATCCGTTATACGAAATTACAATCAGTAAAATGGCTAAGCAATTTTTTTAGACTAACCCAATAACCATAAAATATACTATCAATAAATATTACTATATCTTTCACTATGCTTTTTTAAATTGGTAAGAGTAGCCCGGTAATTTAAGTATTGCCCGCAGAAGTCGCAAGTAGCAATTTTATTTTCAGCATCTTTTACAGTAAAATGTTTCCACAGTTTACTAGTCCTTGCTCTTTTACATGGACCCATTATTATTATTATTTTATTTATTTTTGCTTCTATTTTTTTAACAAGTAACTTTAAAAATTAAAATAATAAAACTTTGTAAAAAATCACCATAAAAATTAAAACCAAAACACAGGACGCGTTTCGAGCTAAAAACATAACAGCTCGTCATCAGCTAAGCATACACGTGTCCGAAAACGAACAAGTTCACTTGGAACTTCTCTAAAAGATCCTGTTCCTACTGAGAACCGGTGGGGTGTTTATTTCATTCCTTGCTCTTGCAATTTAGGTTATATTGGTCAAACAAAGAGAGCTTTAAAATTCAGATTAGGCGAGCATCAGAGATATATTGCAAATCAAGAAATCTCTAAATCTTCGATTGCTTCTCACTGTTGGTCTTCCAGTCATTGTTTCAATTTCTCCATGGCCAAAATTATTTCTTCCCCTGCCTCTCCCTTTCACTTGGATTTTCATGAAGCATATTTTATTTCTAAAAATTCTGCTAATCTTGTCAATGATCTCCCATCATCTCCTTTCATATCTCCAGCGTGGAAATTAATTTTGTAATTCTTTTCCCTTTTCTCTTGTTTCATTTTCTTTTTATTTTGTAAAAAAAAAAAAAAAATTGGATTTTTTCTTGTTCTTTATAGTTCTTTATTTATTATTTTTATTTATTTTTTTAATTTACTTCTTTTATTTTTATTTTTTCTTTTATTTCCATTTTTTCCATTTCATTTTCTCTTCTATCTTTTTTCAACACATTTCCCTTTGGCATATCCCTCTATCAGGTAGCGCCATCTGTCGCATTCTTCGCAACATTCTTTTTCTTCAGTTCATTTTTGAACTTGTTCGTTTTCGGACACGTGTATGCTTAGCTGATGACGAGCTGTTATGTTTTTAGCTCGAAACGCGTCCTGTGTTTTGGTTTTAATTTTTATGGTGATTTTTTACAAAGTTTTATTATTTTAATTGCTTCATATCGCCAGTTTTCGGTGCTGTTTCGCCCCAACTTTAAAAATCTATATCTGAATCATATTGTCAAATATAGCTCAGTTGCACATTAGCAATTGGGAATAGGAATTACGATGCATTTCTCTGAACATAGAGTTGCACAGATTCGAGGATAAAACAACAGCACCCCACCCCTGATCGATATTCCAAACTAAAATTAAAGAATTATACATAGTTTACATTAATAAATATACAATTTGGTGCATTTTTATAGAATAAAAGTTACAATACAGCTGTAATACCCATTGAAAGTGACATACATAGGATAATAGCGTCCCACTCCTTGTTGAGAGTTCAAAGCCAAAATTAAATCGTCTTGTTTTCTTTATCAATAAACATTACAAATGTTAAGTTTTTGCAATTACATACCATAGATACCAAGAGCATAAACAATACATTATAACAGTGCCACTTGCATGGCGATTTATACAGGATCTAACGGGCAAAAATTTATACCAATTCACATCTATCTAAATATGAAATTTCTGAGCATTAATTTGGAATTATAGCACCCACAAACTTTGTGTAACACATACATGAATAATGATTCAAAAATAATCAAATTATGTTTAGGACATCCCCAAACGTGTAAATCCATTAAAAGTCGGAAGTAGAAAATTTTCATGAACCATTCCTTTTTAGTGAAAATATGAAGAAGAAATATGTGCAGAAACGTATATTCAATATGTCTAAAAAAAAAAAAAAAGATCTTTAAATGCAATATTTCGTGTTAAAAAAAATTAAGTGTACAAGCTACAATATTAATTTTAAAATCTTAATTTTGCATTACATTTGAAATTACTCTTACATTACAAATGCGTTTTAAATTAAATAGCGTTTTAATCTTTAAAAAAATTGATTTCTTAACTGCATAATTTAGCGCATATGATTGTTGGATTTTATTAATATATTTTCCATTTATGTTACGCAAATGAGAAAAACAATTATTTCTTACTCCTCCCCCCGAAAATACAGCAAAATTCGAGTTCACAATCATTAGTTTTATAAAAAGTACCTTTTTGAAACATTTGAGTAAAATGCATTTATTTATAATTTTATGTCTTAAAAATTTTAATTCTCGATTTTAGATAGAAACTCTATTTTAAAGGTAACAAAACAATAATTTGCCACATTCAAATAAAATGCTGTCACATTTATCTGAATTCAAAGCAGAGATTGGAAATGGAAACCAACCACAGAACAGATAATTCCTTAATATTCTCGAATTCATTCAATACATTTTCATTACGCATCAGTAAATGTATTTCTTAACATACAAACTGATCATTTTAACGCTTCGTATGCATTTGAATAAAGACAGATAATAGCACATCTTTGCAATTATTTATCTGTTTGACTTTTCTGCGGTTAATTTAACTTTTGCGTATTTTTAAACATTTTGTTACAACAGCGTTTTAAATGCAAGAAAAACACTGAGAAATAAATATAATCTAAGGAGGATTTTGTTTGAGTAAACGATATTTGACTAAAAGTTCTCTGTTCATGTTTTTGATAAGGAATGAAAGAGAGGTTTTTATTCACGGTTGTTAATGAGGAGAGGAAAAATAGGAAATGATTTCGTTTCTTTTTAAATATCGGAAGGGTTGAATTAGAAACATTTGCGGATTTGGTTTTGAAAGAAAAGGTGTTTTATAGGACAATTGAATGTTTAGTAGTTGAATCTATTTATACAGTGAGGTTTATATCTTGCAATGAGCTGGAAGTTTTAATTTTTTGTGAACATTTTGCGGAAATAAGTTTCATATTTTATTTAAATAATAAATAAAATAAATAAATAATTATAAATAAATGTTTGAAAATATGTTTGTAGTTGAAATAATATTGCCCAGATCAAAAATTAGGCAAAACGTTGATGGGTTTTATAAGTCAAACTTGACATTTTTTATGAAAATACTAAATGAAAATAATATATATATGATTAACGAAGAAACGATTTCAAGCATGAGTTTTTCCTTATAATCAACTATTAACTTGTGTTTCGTACTCTATGTTGTGCTATCAGAATCGGAGAGGTGTGTGACGGCGGTGACCTAGCACCAGGCACCAAGTCGAAAAAACGTTTAATTAGTGCTGTAAGTTATTACTATCCATGCATTAGTGATTGATAAAATGAAAAAAAAAAACATTTAGCACCAAACACCTAAAAAATTGGTCATAACTCAGGGGTGAAAATAGGGCCATGCTGGACGCCAGCGGTGAAATCAGGGGGTGGCCCTGTTGGGGGATATTCCCTCTCCCCCGGAGCAATGAGATGTCTCCACCGAAAAATTTGAGATTTTGTGTTTTTAATTGTCAAAAAGAACAATCCCCCCCGGAACTCTATAATGTCTCCCCCCCCCCCCCCCCGAAACCCACAGAAATAACTCCTGGAGAAAACTGTTGGGCGAACGTCTCAAAAGAAA
Source organism: Maratus speciosus (assembly GCA_963932465.1). Classification (NCBI taxonomy): domain Eukaryota; kingdom Metazoa; phylum Arthropoda; class Arachnida; order Araneae; family Salticidae; genus Maratus; species Maratus speciosus. The sequence continues at coordinate 587,806,018 of OZ010788.1, read as the reverse complement.
CGATTGAGGACACTTTTAGTGAATGTTGTTCTATTTTAGAGGTACAAAATTGAAATCTTAATTAAGGCAAGTAAGCGAAGACGATGTCATTTAAAACCATGTGTTATTTAATTAACAGCGACTTTTCGGTAACATATTAATGCAATATTAGGTTCCAGCGTAGTAACACTGTTATTTATCCTAATACGATAAATAATGCCCATCCCTATTATGGGGCTAGATCTGTGACAGTGGATGAGACGTGGCTACATCACTATGATCCCGAGTCTAAACGACAGTAGTCTAAACCACGTCTAACCGAGTCTAAACCACGTTTTATCCACTGCCACAAACCTAGCCCCATAAGCTCCAAACCAGCCTTTCCCCCCCAACCCCCCATTTCAACCTAGGTGCCACCTCTCACATCTAAAACGAAAAAAAAAACCAAGTTAATATAGCAGCTACTGTTCAGAAATTGAGCAAATAGGCATCTAAAACATTAGGCTTCGATATTCCACATTAACCATCGCAGTACAAATATTTTATACACACTCGGGACAATAATTATTGAACCACGTTCGTAAAAGCTAATTAAGAGCCACAAGAAAGTAGGAAGTATTTCATTAAATGCATTAATTAATTATTTGGAAACACAATCATACGATTGGTAAATAATTCAAATGAGTTGTAATTTCTCCTATCTGAGCGAAAATGTGTCCAGGTTGGTACTCGAACGCAGAATCCAAGGCTCTACTTGCCAATGCTCTACCATTTGAAGTATCTGACGACACCCTAGCCGGCATAATATTCCCCCAGATCAACCATTTGGTCATAACATCTGGGCTATTATATGAAACAGTTCTTCAGAATAAGCCGCAGGTAAAGGAACTCCAACAAACTATGGAAGAGTAATTACACATTAATTAATAAATTTTAAACACAATCATATGATTAGCAAATAATTCAACTGAGTTTTAATTTTCTCATCTGAGAGAAAATGTGTCCATGATGGAACTAAAACCCAGAACCTAATTAATTCTAATTACATGATCTAAACGTGCATTTATTTACATGTGTGTGTGCTTTAGACTGAAGACATAGGGTGTAGCGAAATTTTTTATTTTTTATTTTTTACCAAAAACGGGTAGGTGCCAAAAGTTGCCTTTATACTAGTTCATCAATTGTGTGCAATTTTACAGCTGAAAAAAAATGGCTGGGTTTGCGCTTTTGGTCCAAAAGTCGAAATTTTTGGTAAAATTTGCCATTTTCATAAAAAAATTTAAAAAATCCTATAGCGCTGGTTATTACATAAAAGTGTTATTTAAATTTTTATTATTAAAAACTTACCGTATTTAAACGATAAAATGATACCTTTATTCTGTATAAATGGAGCAAAACTGACAACTTTCGATAAAAAAAATCCGTTGCCACTTTGTTGTGGCATACAACGAATTGTTGTTTTGAATACAGCTCCCCTTAACTAATTGCTTTCAAAACTACACAGTACATACCACGTGGAGATGGCTGCATATCATGTCCCACCCGCGCCCAGCTCGACCACCCTACCATCTGAGCACAATGTTTTCTTTGTACATTGAATTGTGATTTTTTTTTTTTTTTTTTTTTATCAAAGACTGGCATAAATTTCCTATGTATCAACCTAATCCATCTTTTCTTTGTAACCACAGACTTTGGATGCTGCTGCTGTGACCTCCTTCACGCAGGTTTCTACTACTTGTGTAAGAGAAGGCAAACAATGTAATGTAGTTGGGATGTTATTAATTGTATCAATTCAACCGTCTAATATATTAACCAAAATTGCATCCGATAAATTCATAGCGATTGGGGGTTCTGTTACCGCAACAATTTTCCAATGAATTAGATTTATATAATTATTCGCTTCAAAGTTGATTGTCAATATTTCAGATTTGCGTATGCCATAATTGGCTCTTCTCTTGCATCTATTACGTGCTGAGCAGCTAGCTGCTTAATATGATGGCAATCGTCAGAGAGTATAGCAATCAGAATTTGCTCTGTGTGTAGGGGAGACCGGGGCTAGTAGGCGCAGTTTTCAGTTATTGATTTTTATTAATTATTTGTTTAAGTTTTTTTTATGAAACTTTAACTGTACTTTTAAAGAACAGGCATTGGGCTATAAATACCTGGAGTTTTGAGTTTGTAGCTTTTGTAGTTTATGTTTAGCGGAAGCCTAAAGTAAAAGGAAAATTGTGTGCCAACCTACCCCGTCACGGGGCAAGTTGCCTATACCTATGGGGTAAATTGGCACACGCTTTATAAAAATTTAAATAAGACACGCAGTTAAGAGAAATCAATTTCATTATTACCAGCAAGTTTAAACAAAGGCGTTATCGCCGTTCAATGTAAATTCTAAATTATACAGACATAAAAATAATGAATAAAACATTAACAATGAGTAACTTCTATCCTACTCGATATCATCATCAGAGTTACAGTTGTCACAAATAAAAAAAAAACGATTTTCTCCGTTTGGGCAAGCCTCGTGTGCCCAAAATCTTGCATTGCAACCACTTTTCTCGGTGTTTTCTGTTTTTCAAGCTACCAGCACACACCAGACATCGAGCCAACTTGCCCCGTGTTCAATGCGCCTACTAGCCACATAATGAAATTCTTCACAAAAAGGACACGTAACCATCTAAGCATAAATAATCCTAGTAAATCACATATGGGGTAGGTACAGTTAATCATACACTAAGAAAAACTGCGCAAGTTAAATAGCAATTATTAAGATAAGTATTAGAAATTAGAAAAAGAATGAAGCAACAAAAAATTACTTATGAGTGCAAAAAACAGAAAAATCGTAATAAATGTCCACTTAACGTAGGTAACGCTGCAAAACTACAATGAGGATTGTAAAAAGCAAGAAGAAAGGTACTCTGTGACTGGGTGCGTAATCTATCCACAAACAGCCGATTTATAAGGACTTCGCTTACTTACCCCTGTAGCCAACTAGCCCCGGTCTCCCCTACAACGTAACCATTATCCTAAATAACTTTTTTTACTATTTGTTTTTTCTGTTTTGTTTCAAGTAGTAGCCGAGTAATTTCCCACGAGTTTTTAGATCCATTCTTTAGATGTGGATTACATTTGATGATAAACCTTTCTGGGGCACAAATTTGAATTTGAGATTTTATGTCCAAAATTAAGGTCACAAACATAAAATCTGTGAAAACTGATGAACTATTCGCTGTGTTGCCACGAAATTTGGCACAGATGTATATTATAATGGGAGAAAGAATATGTCAACATAACAGTATGGAAATGATTTTAATTGTGAATTAAAATACAGGGTATATCAAAAAATGCAAAATCATGAATCAGAGATAAAACATTTATCTACGGAAAAGTCTGTCTAATATGGAGTGTGACCATCGTGCACTGCTATACAGTCCTTAAAACGAGCTCTCATACTAATTATGAAAGTGTCAATAAATGTTCGTGGCAACAAAGCCCATTCTTCCAAAAGCGCGGCTTTTAACTCCTGGCGGGTCCTGTGAAAGGGATTACGCTGTGCAATGGCTCTTCCTAGACCATCCGAAACGTGTTCAATAGGATTGAGGTTCGGAGACCACGAGGGCCAATTCATACGGCGAATATCCTCTTCTTCAATAAAATCGTCACAACGTGAGCTCTGTGTGGCTTCGCATTATCGCCCATAAACATGAAGTCCGAGCCTACAGCACCCCTGAACAACCTCACATAGTCTTCAAGGACGTCATCCCTAACGAACGGCGTCCAGTCGTATGTGTCCCTTTCACTGTATGCAACAGGAGAGCCCGGTTGTTGTGGAGCCGAAGACATCACAGTTTTGGACACAACAAATATTGGGGCGTGTTCTTTTCAGTGATCAGTCGAGATTCGCCACGCAGAGTGATTCTCATCGAATCTTCATCTGGAGAGAACGTGGAGCTTGCTATCATCCTTCCTACGTAACAGAAATCGACACATATCGACAGATTTGTTGGCTAATGAATCCCTGTCTGGGGCGGCAAAATGTTGGGCAGTTGTACACCACTGCACGCCTTCGATACGGGTACTATCAACGCACAGCGCTATAAGGATGTGATCCATGAAGCTTATGTGAGGTTGTTTCGGGGTACTGTAGGCCCGGACTTCATGTTTACGGACGCTAATGCGAAGCCACACAGAGCTCACATTGTCGATGATTTTCTTGAAGAATAGGATATTCGCCGTATGAATTGAGCCTCGAGGTCTCCGGGCCTCAGTCTTATTGAACACGTTTGGGGTGGTCTAGAAAGAACCATTGCACACCGTAACCTCCTTCCCAGGACCCGCCAGGAGTTAAAAGCCTCCCCTTTGGAAGAATGGGCTTTGTTGCCACAAACATTTATTGACACCCTTATAAACAGTATGAGAACTCGTTGTGAGGTTTGCATAGCAATGCACGATGGTCACACTTCATATTAGACCGACTTTTCCCGAGAAAAATGCTTTATCTCTGAATCATGATTTAGCACTTTTTAATATACCCTGTATCTTAATTCAAAATTAAAATCTTTTCTATATTGTTATGTTGCTATATTCTTTCTCTCATTGTAATTTACCTCTGTGCCAAATTTCGTGGCAACACAGTGAATAGTTCATCAGTTTTCACAGATTTTATGTTTGTGGCCTTAATTTTGGACATGAGTGTAGTACATAGTATTTTGTTAGAGAAAGTAGAGAGTATGATGGGCAGTAGTGCTTATATAAAGGCGATAATTGTATTCGCCGTTGTGAGCCATTTTACGTGGGAAAAGTTTAGAATGGACGATTACAATGAATAATATGCCACCTCCACTCCAGTGAATTTCCTCTGTATCATTTATTAGACAAGATCGATGGGAAAGATTCTGACCCACATAGATTCACCGAAACAATATCAAAATCTTTGTCCACGTGCCATTCACTTCCTATTACAATTTTTGAATACGTAGAGAGTAATTTGGAAAAATTATTTCTTGAAATCGAGAAAAAAGCACTCAGCACAGACCAGAAATACCTGCTGGGCATTTGGATAGCCATTTCATCAAGGTATTGTTCAGAAGAACTAGCAAGTAGGAACCCAGGACACGTCTCACGCAAGATGGCTCACGAAGGCGAATAAAAATTTCCACCTTTATATAAGCACTGATCGACCATCAGAGTCTGTAGGTTCACTTACAAAGTATGCAATCCAAGTTTATGCCCAAGGATTGCTTACAAAAAATGTAATCCACATCTAAATAACTCATCTAAAAACACTGGTCAACAAATTTGAACTTTTGCTCTGTCCTAAAACAGAAATTAGTTGTTTTTTATGCGGTTTTTTGTGCTGATTCCGAATCTAGTTTTAGATTTACTCCAGCACGTCAAGTTTGAGAGATATTTGCATGTTTCAATTTATGCAAATTTAGTAAATTTTTTACAATTATTTGCAAATTTAAGGTATAAAGCAATATCAGACAGGGATTTTTGTTTTACGTTATGATTACTACCTAATTTACTTCACAAAAACGTTGTTTCTGAGATTATACTGGCATGTGACTGTGAAATATTGTACCTAATTTGCATATTTTTCATATTTTTCTAATAATGTTTCTTGACGTTCAAATATTTCTGCCGCAAGAGTACGCTAATATGTTTCTAAACCAGTTTTTTTGAGCTGATTTCAAATCTGGTATCTGTTTTCTCCTATCACGTCTAGTTTTTGAAAAAAAGGGAAATTTTATTTTTTGGTCAAAAGAGCCAGAAATAACTTTTTATGCTACTTTTTGATGTACTTCAACTAATTAAGATAGATTCTACTACTTTTTTCAAATTTGTTTGGATTATATAAATTGTTATTTATGTCCCTGATAGGACTTTGATACTGTTCACCCTCTTAGCAATGAGGTACGCATACGCCCCCTTAAAAAGCACCCAATATCAAAATTGTGTTAATGCCGTACAAAAGTAGAAATCCTCCTCACGTATTTTGTGAAAGGTCTGGAAGAACGCTAAGATCCTGAGCTGCAGTTAAAAACAGATCTCTGAATTTTAGCATGCCAATGATATGGAGGGAATCATCCAACCACGAAACTGATTGTTACTTCTGTCTCACTAAGACATTTGACTTTAATCCCAAGAACAAGGATAAAATTTACAAAAAAAAAATAAAAAAATGATGTCCTTCCAATGAATTTTATATATTTTTTAATTTAGTTGCAACAACTAAACGCAAACATATATATTTTTTTATTTTTATCACGTCAGAGTTTGACATTATAAAAAAATTTAATTTTCTACTACCCACAAGTTTGTTTTGAAATTATTCTTGAATTCCGATACAGTGTAGTGTTTAATTAACTAAATATTTGTTTTTAAAATGTCAAATAGATTGTGTAAAGTACATCCTGAACGTTTTTATTACGTTTGTGGTGAACTTATTATACCTAAGAAAGGATATCTCATAACGGAATCCCTCAAACAAACCTATTTTTATTATTTTAAAATTTCGGTCTCTCGACAAGATAAAAAGTGGGCTCCTCACGTATTTTTTGAAAGGTGTAGAAGAACGCTAAGATCCTGGGCTGCAGGTGAAAATAGATCTTTGAATTTTAGCATGCCAATGATATGGAGGGAACCATCCAACCACGAAATTGATTGTTAATTCTGTCTCACTAAGACATTTGGCTTTAATCCCAAGAACAAGGATAAAATTTACAAAAAAAAAAAAAAAAAAAAAAAAAAAATGATGTCTTTCCGATGAATTTTATATATTTTTTAATTTAGTTGCAACAACTAAACGCAAATATATATATTTTTTTATTTTTATCACCTCAGAGTTTGACATTATCAACAAATTTAATTTTCTACTACCCACAAGTTTGTTTTGAAATTATTCTTGAATTTCGATACAGTGTAGTGTTTAATTAACTAAATATTTGTTTTCAAAATGTGAAATAGATTGTGTAAAGTACATCCTGACCGTTTTTATTACGTTTGTGGTGAACTTATTATACCTAAAAAAGGATATCCCATAACGGAATCCCTCAAACAAGCCTATTTTTATTATTTTAAAACTTCGGTCTCTCGACAAGATAAAAAGTGGGCTCCTCACGTATTTTGTGAAAGGTGTAGAAGAACGCTAAGCTTCTGGGCTGCAGGTGAAAACAGATCTTTGAATTTCAGCATGCCAATGATATGGAGGGAACCAATCATCCAACCACGTAACTGATTGTTACTTCTGTCTCACTAAGACATTTGGCTTTAATCACAAGAACAAGGATAAAATTATACTATATGCAGATGTTCCTTCGGTTACTAAGCCTATATACTGTTCAGACAAGCTGCAAGTTCCAAATTCTCCTGATTGTTCCAGCAAAACTTCAATAAATAACACGCAATACGAAGAAGCTCAAATTCAAAGTGACACAAGTTCAGATGATTTTGTTGATGCTCATGAAGAACCGCACATAATTACTCAGGCTGAGCTTCATGATTTAGTGAGAGACTTTAACCTATCTAAAGCTAAAGCCGAATTACTTGGTTCACGTTTACAACAATGGAGGTTACTACCTCCCAACACAAGAGTTACTCTTTATCGTACAAGAAGTGAATGTTTTTCAAGTTATTTTAAAAAAGAAAATGATTTTTTTTTTTTTTTACTTAATTTTTCAACTACTTTTCAGCAGTGAAACTACGCTTGAAATTATTGAATATTAAAGAGGTGAATTATCACATTGCTAACAAGGCGTAAACCAACTTAGTGAAAAATGTCCAAGCTGAGAATCGAACCCGGGTCCCTGGAACAGATCTCCAGTGCTCTACCACTAAACCACAAGGACGACAAAAGGTTTGGACATTTTTCACTAAGTTGGTTTACGCCTTGTTAGCAATGTGATAATTCACCTCTTTAATATTCAATAATTTCAAGCGTAGTTTTACTGCTGAAAAATAGTTGAAAAATTAATTTAAAAAATTGTATATTCACCGATGCTTGGTTCATTTGCGTCTCATGTTACGCCACTAGATTGTGTGCTCATGAAGACTTTTCCATCTAGTGCTGCGGTAGCAGTCTTACCAACTTATATAAGTGAGAGATGCCAGGCTGGGCATCGTTTTTGTGGTTTAGTGGTAGAGCACTGGAGATCTGTTCCAAGGACCCGGGTTCGATTCCCGGTTTGGACATTTTTCACTAAGTTGGTTTACGCCTTGCTAGCAATGTGATAATTCACCTCTTTAATATTCAAGAAAATGAATTTTGTTACTGTTATGACGTGATTGGACTTTTCCAAGAAATGCAACAACCTTATAATCCAGAATAATGGCGTTTGTTCATTGATTCATCGAAGATTAGTTTAAAAGCAGTCCTTCTACATAATGGTAACAAAAATCGTCTATTCCGATAGGTCACGCAGTAAACACCAAAGAAACGTATGAAACAATGTCAACACTAATTGAACTAATTAAATACAAAGATCACAATTGGATTGTCTGCGGTGATTTAAAAGTAGTTGGTTTAATTTTGGGCTTGCAGGGCGGCTATACTAAATATTGTTGCTTTTTGTGTTTGTGGGATTCGAGATTTAAAAAATATCATTATAAAAAGAAAGACTGGCCAGTTAGAAACGAATATCTCCCTGGTAAAATGAATATAAAGCATAAATGTCTGGTACCGCCACAAAAAATTATTTTACTGCCGCTTCACATAAAATTAGGTTTAGTGAAAAATTTTGTCAGGGCTTTAGACAAGATTAGTGTAGTTTTTAAACATTTATGTACTACTTTTCCTAGTCTTTCTGAGGCGAAACTTAAGGAAGGTGTTTTCATCGGCCCGCAAATAAAGAAAATGTTAAGGGATGAGATATTTGAAAACAGTCTCTCGAATACTGAAAACGCTGCTTGGAATTCATTACGACTTGTTATTCAAGAGTTTCTAGGCAACAAAAAAATGAGAATCACCGACAATTAATTGCTGATTTATTACATAATTTTCAACAAATGGGTGTCAACATGTCCCTGAAAATTCATTTCTTGCTCTCGCACCTCGACTTCTTTCCTGAAAACCTTGGAAACGTCAGCGACGAGCACGGTGAGCGTTTTCACCAGGACTTGAAATTTTTTGAGCAAAATTATCAGGGATACTGGGACAGGTCTATGTTAGGTGACTATTTCTGGTCTATTGTAAGAGACACAGACTCAAACAAATACAAGAAAAAAGCTAAAGTAGTTCATTTTTAATTTTTCATACATTTTTGTACCATTTTTTCTTGTAAATAAAAAATAAAAAATATTTTTGAAATCTGACGTGTTGGATTTTATTCATAATTTTTTTGAAACTTGGTGTACCTTAATCGTTAAGAAAAAACACTTTTCATTTCAAGGACAAAAACCCTGTAAACTAGTGAAATTTATGGAAAATTATTCGGCTACTAAACAACATAGAAAACGGAATAAAACAAATACTAAAAAAAGTTATTTAGGACAATGGTTGCTTTGCACATCCAGAACAAATTCTGATTGCAATGATCTATGACGATCGCCATTACATTAAACAGCTATCTTCTCAGCATATAATAAATGTAAGAGGTAGAGTAAATTATGGCATACTCAAATTTGAAAAATCTGCAATCAACTTTGAAGCAGATGATTATATAAAAAATCTAATTGATTTAAACAATGTTGTGGTAACAGAACTCTCAATGACTATGCATTAATTGGATGCAATTTTAGTGAAGATAATAGACGGCTGAATATATTGTATTAATATAATCCACACTGCATTACACTGCTTGCCTTCTCATATACAAGCAGTACAAAGATACGCGAAGGAAGTCACTGCAGCATTTTTCATCCAAAGTACATAGATACAAAGAAGAGATGGATACATCAAGACTAGGTCAAAAAGGTTCAAATAAAGGTTCAAATAACGGTTTTAAGAAATTTTTTTATCTTTTTTGAAAAATTGCCAAATTTTACCCAAAATTTCTACTTTCGGACCAGAAGCGATGACATAAGCCTTTTTTTTTACATTTGAAGTTGTAAAATATCTTATACAATATAAACAATTAAGATGTGTTGTAGTTAAAGGTTCAATATTTGTAATTAAAATGAATGAATATTGTGAATATTTTGTCACAATATTTCATCAAGATACTGTTCAGAAGAACTAGCAAATAGAAACCCAGGAAACATCCCACGCAAGATGGCTCAAAAAGGCGAATAAAATTTTCCACCTTTATATAAGCACTGATTGACCATCAGAGTCTGTAGGTTCACTCCCAAAGTACGTAATCCAAGTTTATGTCCTGGGATGGTTTACACCAAATGTAATCCACATCTAAAGAATTAATCTAAAATATGACAAAACTGTGACAAAATGTTACAAAATATTCATTGTGATAAAATAATTTCTGAGGCAAAATGGCTGATAATTGAAGGGGATGATTGGGGTATTTCGAAAGGGGATGAATGGGACTGTCTCATTCATCCCTTGAGATGTTGAAAAATTTATTTAGTAACTAAATAATATTATATGGGTTGATAAATTAATAATTTATGTTATTTATTAGTATTAAACAGTACTCGTATTATATAGATTGTTTATTATTAAAAATTATATTGAATCTTAATTATTGTATTGCAATAAAGTTTAAATAGTTTATCAAAAAATTGCTATTGAAAGTTTATCAAAATAGATGAAATTGTTAAAAATTGTATATATTTATTGATAAAATGGGGGAAATTATGTGGAATTTTGAACGTTTGCTTAAATAAATCCCCATTCGCACTCCCCCTAGTATAATTTCAGTTCTGCGTGATATCTAAGATACATTTAATTAACATTAATTTATACGTTGTGAATGAAAATTATTAGCTATACCGTATTTCAAAGAAATTTTTCCCTTTCATTTCATATCTAAAATGTCTCGTAAGTGGGAAAGGGGAACAGATAGACAGCCGATGTTTGCTCTACAAGTTAAAACTGCAGTAAAAGAAGTGATTACCAACGCTGAGATATAACGGCCATATTATAAGATCATATATTACAAAAAATATTAATATAAGTTTATAATTATAAATTTTAATTTGATAACATTGAATACAGGGAGGAAAATATTTGTGTCCCTCCCATCCCTATTAGTGTCCCATTCCTCCCTGCTATAGGGATGATCGGGACAGAAAGGAACATTTTTTTGGTTTTTATAATATTTTACTGTGGAATGATAATCTAAAATAAATATTGTGCATGGATGTAGTCAAATACCTAATGTATGAAATGTGATATATAATATTGACAACAATTTAAAACAAGTATTTGAAATAAATATTTTTGTGAAAATGTCCCATTCATCCTCCATCTCCCCTATCTGTAACGAACTGTGAATGCATTTCGCTTTTCCTTAAAACTGCCTTAAATCGCTCTATCGTTTTATTTTCAGGGTTATTTAGAATTACGTCACATTCTTAATACTGGGTCATTACATCGTATAGATAACACTAACGCGGCACGTTGTCGTGTGCGTACCTATGCGATAATGCAGCAGATTTACATAAGATATTTCTTTATGGTTTTCACAACTCCTTTAAAGGAATTACTTAGAAATCATGGAATGTGTTCTTGTTTTTGCTGGTTGTAAGCTTTTTGCAAACACATGTTAACGATGGAATGTACAGTCAGTAAAAGAACGGCCATTTTCTTGTGTTTAGTAGGTAAGTTTTCGAAATATTTTAATAAAAGTGTTATTTTAGAATTATATAAGAAAAAAATCACATATTACCATTAGAATAAAATGTATATGCTAAAAGCGATTACATTACACATAAAGGCTTAAAAAACCTTTAATAAACATACCTACTAGTTTTGTGCGCACAATCAGTGTGTGCACAGTTTTGTGCGCACAATCAGCGCACAATCAACTGTTATTATCAACTGTGCTATGCGTTTCCTAACTGAACTAAATTTTAGTATATTACGGAGTACATGTACAGTCGTGGTAAAAAAAAGTAAACACCCCTACCAAAGTATTGTAGATGAAAGTTACGGGTACCAAACGATTGGAAATGAAATCTACTTTTAAATGATGTATATAAAATTTTCTTAGGGGGCCATCTACATACAAAACGAACTTTTTTTTCAATAGCAATAACCAAGTTTGACACCATAAATAAATTCTGCACTCTTAATTAGCATAAATACAAATTTTCATCAGAGTTTCAGAGAAATTAATTATTTTAAAATGAGCCTATTTTAGGGGCTGTATTCAAATTGAAGTTCGGTACTTCATTGTTGAAATGCTACACTATGCAATCAATGTATTATATCTTGCCAATAGGAGCATTTCACTCGCTTAATATGATTCGACTATTACCAGCCCAAATGGTTCAATAAAATGAGTGAAATATATTTTTTTCAAATTATGCTTTTCTGCACATTATAGACTATATGAACTTAAACCATCATTTTGACGTTTTTTAATCATAATTCGAAAACTCCTTCGAAGAAAAATTTGAATTTGAGAATTCGTATAAATCAGGACATGATAAATATAAATCTATCAAAAAAGTGTAGGTTACAATTTATATATTTTATTTTCGAATATTAATTTCATAACTTATATTTCATATTATAATTTTTTTTAAATTACAAATTCAATGTATTTATGTTTGGGATTTTTAGTATTATAACTACACAAAAAATTGTCATTTTACCACTATAATAGCAGGTGATATTAATAAAAATATGAAAATATAACTTAACATTAGAAGCTCTAATTTTGAATGCTTATAATTCAAAAATGTATGATCCAAATGTCTTGAAATTTCGTTTCTAGGCATAGTTTGAACCGGAGATTTAAAATATAGTGTCAAAATTGAATGTTGCCATTGAAAAAAAAACAAAGTTTGGCCTTGTTTTGGTTTGTATATAACCCCTATAATAAAATTTTATAAACAACCTTTAAAAGTAGACTTTATTCCCAATCGTTCGGTACCAGTAACTTCCATCTATTATAATTAGTTGCAGAGTTAGTAAGGTAGTAAGGGGTGTTTTTTTTTTCACAACTGTAGAAATCTATAGAATTTATACAGGACTGCACAAAAGATGATATTTTCTCTATTATTGACGGTAATTGTTGGCATTGGGTTTTCAAATATGCCATGCGTTTTCCAAATTATTTACTTGCATATCATCTTTCATCTTATTAAATGGTGGAACTTTGTTACACTATTCTGAATGTGTCGAAAAGTATTTCATAATCTATGCTTGACGCATGATTCTTCGTTCTTATTTGCTATTTTCCACTAAGGAAAGTATTTTAATAATGATTTGTGAAGATTTTCGTAAAAATCGGCCGGGGGATTATGTATTTCATCCAGTTTCAAAACATTTTGTGACCGATTCTCTAGAGAAAATCTCTAAGGAAATATGACAGACTATGATAAGTATTTCGGCGATGTAATCATGCATTAGTAGCGCAGAGATAACATCTGCAGTTTCAAATCGGTAGGCCCAACATTCGAATCCAGCCGATTTCATTTTGTCAGAAATTTATAATAATGGCATTTTTTCCCTTTAACTTTCTGGACATAAGTTTGGGAAGTCGAGTAGATTTACTTCAATTTTTTTCTAAATGTATAAATAAGGAACTCATTTTTTTATTAATTGCATGCCATAAAGTCTATTTAAAGCTAAATCTCATGCAATGAATAATCAATCTAACTATTGACTAAAAATATATATATATATATATCAACACCTAAAATAGTCAGTCGTGGCTCGTTACATATTTTTTAAGGCACTATATGCATTGTTGCAACTTTTACATAGTTCTTTGTTATCACTATTTTTTAATTGAAAATTTCACCTTATTTAATTGCAGAATTTCTACCATTAAAGATTTCTATTTAAAAATAGTGGTAACAAAAATGTGTAAAAGTTGGCGCCATGCATGCAGTGCCCTATAATCGACTAACAAGCCAACATTAGTAATAGCTGTTGTTAGTTTTTAAATAAAAATGATTCAATCCTAAATTATTTTTGTTAGCTTTTTCGTTGTCAATACAGTGATGATTATCACGCAAACTTCAGCTAATCACTCGTAGAGATTTCGAATAACACATGTTTTGTTGATAGGCTGCCACCACACTGTAAAAAATTATGTAACACTACTCCATAAAATGGAGTAATTTAACCGATATAACTGGTGTTACGTTACACCAATGTATAATATTACACCAGTTTAAATTACACCATTATATAAGTTAAATTACTCCATTAAATTGGAGGCAGCATGCTGCCACCAATTTTATGGAGTAACGTTACATAATTTTTTTACAGTGCACCGATATAAATGTGTGATATTCGAAACAATAAAAGAAGGATAATTAAATACTAACTTATTAATTTAATATTAAAGAATAATTTATTTACAAATTATTTACATAAAAAGAATTATTTACAATTACAGTCTCGGATATAGAAGATCCTGCCCAATACTAAGTTACGCATTGAAATGATGCCTACGTACTGGGTAGTATTATTAAATTACGTGCTATTCCCTTCTCACTTTACCGTACTCAACAAGACTTATCGGAGAACTACACAGGTATCTAACCTTGTACATACGTTTCTCCTCACAGGAGCCAATCTTTTCTCAGGAGCGCATTCAACGGCAATGCAAGGTTCAACCCTCCAGCCTTCACACACGAAACTTCAGCCAAAACTGCTCAATACTTTTTCGCAACCTCTCTCTCGAGAAAAAAAAACACGTGGGGTCCATCCTTGTGAAATCAAGGAATCCCCTTATCTCTCACTGCACTTCGCTTCCTCGCACAGTCGTTCACCAGGGGTTCCCACGGACTTTCCTTCGTTCACTTTATCTATTCTCTTTGTTGTCCACATTCTCGTACACAAAAGAAATGCTGGTTTGTCGTTTACACAATGGGGCTCTTCATATCATAAGATATGAATTGGATATAATAGCTTGTTCCAATTCCAAAGATAAGGGAAAAAAATCTAACCCAAGCACGTAGAAAGCGTTTGACATACAAAATACAAAAATCTTAATTAGGCACACGCCCAGTTAATGTCAGAAACCTGACAGTTTTTAAAGTAATTTTACTTCTTACTGTAGGATTTGTATTTTCTGATGATGACTCAGGAAGTTCTGAGAGCTCCAACTCAGATGAATTCAGCAGGTAAGAGTTTTTATGTACATAAATTTTACTTTTGTTATTTGAAATTTTAATCAGAATTCTTAAGATCTTTTTTTCCCCTTTATTTTCTCTAATTTTAAGCTATTTTTCACACTATTTGACAGTATTAATATACAGAACATAAGAATTGGGGATTAGAAGACTAGCATTTTTTAGAAAAAAATAGTATTTAGGTGAACATTAGCTTATTGTTTAATGTACTGTGACATGTTTTATTAATAACATGTTAAAAGAAAAGGAACACACTAGTATTTCAATGCATTAAATGAACGGTTAATGACACACAATCCAATCAAAAATAATGTTTACTACTAAGGGATTTTTTTCTTAATCGATGTTGATTTAATGTAGATTTTTACAGGAATTTGATTAAACACACTAATATTTCAATGCATTGAATGAGCAGTTAATGACCATAATGCAGATTTTTATAGGAATTTCATTAACACACTAGTATTTCAATGCATTAAATGAGCGGTTAATGACCAAAATCCAATTAAAAATAATGTTTACTACTAAGGGATTCTTTCTTAATCGATATTGATTTAATGTAGATTTTTATAGGAATTTGATTAACACAGTATAGTTTTTCAATACATTAAATGAGCGGTTAATGACCATGATCCAATCAAAAATAATGTGTCCAATCAAATCCAATCAAAAATAAAATACTAAAGGATTTTTTCTTAATCGATATTGATTTAATGTAGATTTTTATAGAAAATTGATTAACCTTTAAATGCATAGTGTAACTTAGGAGCTACCTTATCTTTTTTTGGCGCTTTTTATCGGTCTTTTGGTGAATTATTATGTGTTACTTATATGTGAAAACATGCATTAAAGGTCGTGAAGTCAATTTTTGTTCTGATTTCTTATCACGGGGAGGTTATAGCATCTTTTGTTGATACTGCTTGCAACGTGCTCGACTGGCATTTTGCAGCGTAAACACTTTACAGTAAGTACATAATTTAAAATTATCATTTTTTGAGCCATTTTTGTTATTTAAGTCAGGAGTGACAGAATGATATCATGTTCAACAAAAACATAAATAATTTTTTTCAGTATTTTTCTAGTGGATAATGAACAAAAATAGACAAATATAATGTTTTCCAAACAAAAAAACAGCAAAAAAAAAAAAAAGCGTTAAAGAGTTAATTCGTTACAGCCCCCCCCCCCCCCCCCACACACACACACATACACACACGCTCCAGAATTCAGACATTTTTCTCAGGACTGCACCTCTGGGAGAGGATGTGTTAGAGTTCTGCTGTGGAAATTGTACTTTTCTCCTTTAAAACGCATAAAATCTCAAATCTTTCGGGGGTAGATTTCAATTCCCCCGGGCCATCCCCTGAATTCAACACTGCTCGAAAAGAAAAGTTAGCAATCCTAGCACTTTTATTTATATGTAATATCAACAATAAATACAAGGTCGTATTCAAGGGGGTGGGATTATAGGCTAAACTCCGCCCAACTCTGACTTTTTACAATCCTAAGTTTGTTTGTGAAAAAAAAATTTGAATTACTTCATTTTTAAGAAATTATTTTCTTGTTTATAGATCAATGTTTATCATGCATTTGCAGGAAAACCATGTATCACATCTAAGAAATACTATCTATATTAAAATTTAAAATTGCACTCTCGAAATATTTTTCTAGCTAATAAATAAATACATACATACGTTTTCATCAGTCAGGTTTTTTTCTCCCCTGTAAAATACGCTATTAGTTCAGGAAATAGGGAATTTTACCTGGCAAAATTAATGGTAGTTCTGGAAATTGGCTTACTTTATGTTTTTTGGGTAGCTGAATCCGAATTTGTAACGTCCCAGTAAAATTTACCCTGGCAACCATCCAAATTTTGGTAAAATGCCCCCCAAAAAAGGTTTTTATTAAAAAAATCAATTTTTTTATTGTGTTAGGGGAAAAGTATCTAGAAATTCAGAAAGTAGACAAAATTTGCCACAAATTAGATGTATGACATTATGACGTAGGATGAAGGGGGAGGTGGAATCTGCCTCGGAACATGGAAAGCGGTGCTGCGTGGACTAAGTTGCGCAATTCCACTTAACCACTCACATCGTTTACATTCGCCCTCCCATCTCCCCTCCGAACTTTCCTTATGAGGTTTACTTTAAGTTTTTTGGGTCGCTGAATCCGAATTTTTAACTTACCCCCAAAATTCCCCCCCCCCGAAACCCCCCCCAAAATAGTTGTTATTAACTTAAATTTCTTATTATTTTAGGGGCATTACGAAATTCAGAAACTAGACAAAATTTGCAACAAATAGGATATGTGACATTATGACGTAGGATAAATGGGGAGAAGGTGGGGCTGCCTCGGAACATTCCCCGCGTGCTGTTCTCAAAAACCAATTTTTTGGAATATTGCCGGGGGAAATTTTGGTGGGAAGTTACAAATTCAGATTCAGCGACCCCAAAAACATAAAGTGAGTCGAAATCCAGAACTAGCATTAATTTTGCCAGGTAAAATCCCCTATTGCCTAGACTTGCATAACTTAGTGCACATAGCGCCGCAGTGTATGTTCCGAGGCAGCCCCCTCCCTCCCCGTTCATCCTACGTCGTAATGTCATATATCCTATTTGTTGCAAATTTTGTCTCTGAATTTCTACATACTTTTCCCCTAAAAAAATAAAAAATTTAATTGAAAAACAACTATTTTGAAGGGGTTGCGGGGGGGGGGGATTTTGGGGAGAAGTTAAAAATTCGGATTCAGCTACCCAAAAAACTTAAAGTAAACCTTATAGGGAAAGTTCGGATGGGAGATGGGAGGGCGAATGTAAACGATGTGAGTGGTTAAGTGGAATTGCGCAACTTGGTCCACGCAGCACCGCGGCGCATGTTCCGAGGCAGATCCCACCTCCCCCTTCATCCTACGTCATAATGTCATCTATCTAATTTGTTGCAAATTTTGTCTACTTTCTGAATTTATAGATACTTTTCCCCTAAAACAATAAAAAAATTGATTTTTTTAATAATAACATTTTTGGGGGAACGGGGGGGGGCATTTTACCAAAATTGGGGGGTGGTGGTTGCCGGGGAAAATTTTGGTGGGAAGTTAAAAATTCGGATTCAGCGACCCAAAAAACATATAGTAAGCCTTTTTCCAGGACAACCATGAATTTTGCTAGGTAGAGCCCTTATACGGTCTCTTTTGCCTGGACTATATCCAATGTTGATTGATTTTATCTCCCTCTTCTTCAGGATATGGCGAGGATGTTGGAACTAGTGTTTTCTCGTGTTATTACCAGGTTCATGCTGTAAGCGAATTCAAGATCTGTTCATTAACTCTTTGTGGAAATAACATTATTTACGAAAGTTATATTAAATCATTAAAAACTACTAAATTATTAATCTTATAAAGATACTTTTAGCTTTTTTTTTCAATTACAACCACGAAATTAGTAATTATAGTGGCATTGTTGAAGTAAAATATATAGGCTAAAATTAATCTACATTAAATATAAAGCCTTATGAAACATTTTAATGAAACAGGCTGACTAATTTCGTCTACACAATAAGGGTGACAATCTCTAGATCACGTAATAATGAATAACCTGTTTTCGCATAACATTTTAAATATGCCTTGATAAACAAACATCACAAGTTATCAGGTATCACGAAAGCATGTACTTTAATAAAAAGATTCTCTGTAATCATGATTTATTTTATCTTATTTTTAAACTTATGAAGCATCTCGCTCCATATTCTAGGTAAAACAAAGGAGGCTGATTCATTGTATTCTCTCGTTGTGCATATAGAATTTCTATTGATTTTCAGATAAAGGATGGGAGATAAAATCTTGATGGATAAATTATTTTACTGTTTTAAGAATTAATCTGGAAAAGGTCTGTGTTAGAAAGTCTGACTAAAGCTGTAGTTTTCTTGTTGTATTTGATAGCTGCTATATGTTCTTTCATCCTCGCTATAACTTTTCTATTCGTCATTTTTATGTAATATCGCAATGTCCGTTTTAGATATCCAGGCCTTAACCTTAGAAATACGAAGATAGTTATATAAAAAGAATAAAAAGCAATAAAGGTTCTTTCCACCAGCATAAAAATGAAAGTGATAACCCGAAAATCCTTTTATGAAAGTGGAAGAGATTTTTCTAAAGTAAAAAAGAAAATATAATAGTTGTTCGATTTTACTTTTCACTATAACACTTAAAGATTTTATAAAAAGAATGTTTGAAGCTCCTTTTTCCCCTTTAAAGTTTTGCAGTCTCCTCATCTAAATTTACTTTTTCTAAATTTGGATGAGAAGGCTAGTTTTCCATGTGCAAAAAAATATAGCTTTCTAAAATTTTCCATGCACAAGAAAATATAGCTTTCTAACAAATTTTCGTTTTTGATGCATCGATTATTTGGTTTACTTTCCGAATATATAGTGTAAGAAAAGTATTATAATCCTGATGTATATGTGTAAGAGTGAACACGACAGCTACCAAACTGTACTTCCGATTGAGTTCTCATTTGGCTAATATGTTTTAAACCATTGTCGCAAGAACTCTATAGATTTTCATACAAATCGGTCAACCGATTAAGTATTTTATCCATTTTCAAAGCATTTTGCCTTCGAATCTATAGAGAAAGTCACCAAAGAAATACGGCAGAGCATAAGTAAAAAGGATTGCGGTGATGTAGTCAAGTATTAATGACTCATAGGTAACGCGTTCAGTTTCGAAATGGGATGCCCAGGGTTTGAATCCAGATAATCCCATTGTATCAGAAAATTATCTGAATCCATCATATTCTATAAAATGGCTGAAAAGTTGAGTGGAATCACGATTTTTTTTTTCACTTATAATTTATTACTACATAAAATATATTCAATATGTATATTTTTTTGCAAATAAATTGGAGGACTTACTTTGAAATAATTTGAAATGGTTTTATATTATTTTGTACGCACCTATAAGATGTGATGGTACATTTATTTGTACTTTTTAGGGTTTCGTTAATCTCATGAAACCCTTATAATCTCGCTTCTTTGTCTGTCCGTCACAGCCTTGTACTCGGAAACTATTTAAGTTACAGACTTGATTTTTTTTACACAGAGCTGAGGACCCCTGTCATACCCAAATTCATAAAATTTTGAAAAAGCTTTTATTATTTTAGTTAAATGAGTTCGTTTTTTTTTTTCTATTTCAAAACATAATGTTAAAAACAGCATATTTCGCTGAGTGTCCATAGTGTACTGGTAAAGTATTCGTCTTCCACGAAGAATAGTGTGAACTCGAATCTCTCAGGTGGAACTTCAAAATTTTGATTTTTATTATTATTACACTTTTTTTTTCAGATGGATTTGATTAAAAGAAAATCCCTTTTTTGGGCTTATTTTATTTTTTTTGGCGCAGCGGTAATTTTTAAAATCTCTTTTTTTTCAGACAGGGAAAATCTGAAATTTCAATCTAGAACCAATATTTTTGTTTGCTGTTGCCATCTACTGGCCATTTTTGTAAAATAATAGGGCAACGTTTTTCATCTTATCATTAGAAGAATTATTCAGGAATTGCAAGATTTTCTTTCTTTTTTTATTTCGAATTAAAAAAAAAATGTTAACATCCTTTTTTGGTGCCATCTAGTGAGTATTAGGAAAGTCAAACAATTAATATGGATTTTTTACGAATTATTTGAGCATTTTAAATATCTTTTAAACAATTTTTTGTTTTTAGAAATTTTATGTTTTATTTGTACCTGCATTAAATTTTTGAAATCGCTGAATTTAAAAATATTTGGATTTTTTCATTTTATTTAAATAATTTTTCTTCAATACTTTTAATTTGATTTTAAAATGTTTTTCCTATTATTTTAAAATTAATGTAATGAGGCTGCCATTAATAATTTTGATTTATTAATTTAAGGATAAAGTGTTTTAAAAGAGATATTAAACGAAACCCTCTGCGCCATCTGCGAGCACAGTTACCCACTTGTTCTATCAATTTTACTTATAATTAATATAAAGTTAAGTTGAATTACATACAAAATACACTATATGGCCATTAATGACCGTCAACTTTCAATTTTAGACATTTTGTCGAATATTTAGAAATATACTTGACAGATTCTTCTGGAATTTCAGGATTAAAAAGAACAGGTATGATCTCATATTTAGCAGTGTAAATTTGTTAAGGGGGGCAATTAGGGGGGCCAACAAAAAATCAAAGAAAAAATATAATACTTGGGATCATCCTGTAAAATAAAATGCACGAAATGATCTATCGCTACCGAATACAAATAAACAGACATTGTGCAATATGTGTATTCTTTTGTGTAAGAATAGCACGTATGTTAATAGAGATATAGCGATTTATTTAAAAAAATTAAATTTTTGCATGTTTTTTGCTTATAACATGCAGGGTTTTCAACCAAATTTAACGCCGGTTTCAGAAAAATTGACAAAATATGGTGGAAACAATATAGTGCAACTGGAATATAAATATATTAAACATTTTAGGAAATATGAGCAGTTGTATAAAATAATTTTTATATGCGCATGTGCGAACGATAACAAGGATCATTTTACATAATTTAGCAGTCAACTCTATGGAGCAACTTATTAAAAAAATCTATTCAAATATCGTAAAAATCCAGAAAGATATCGGGGTTAGAGTGAGCAAATTTTTAGTTGTTCTCTAAAAGCAGCTGAATGATAAGGGATTTTACACAAATTGTCATTTTTTATTAACTGACTTTCAGAAAAAAGTTAGTATTTAGTAACTATCAACGAGAAGATTTGGAGAAAATGCTTCGATTTTGATACTTCTTTTGATTATGGTATAGGCTCGTTCTGGTGGTTATCCAAGAAAGGCTAAATATGAGGTCATACCTGTTCTTTTTAATACTGAAATTCCAGAAGAATCTGTCAAGTATATTTCTAAATATTCGACAAAATGTCTAAAATTGAACGGTCATTAATGGCCATATAGTGTATGTTGCATCAAAAATGGCTCGGGATTGTATATTATTATTATTATTGTTGTTGTTGTGAACAACTATTACTATTATTGCTGTTATTGCTACTGTTTGTTATTGTTATTGCTGTTACTATTATTATTATCATCACCATTGTAATTAATATTACGATTATTATTGCTGTTATTATTAATATCATCATCACCATAGCTATATTACTATTATTATTTCGATCAGTTGGAAATATTCAATTCGTATGAAAACTTTACCAATCAGTTTGATTGTGTTAAAATGATAGTTTATCTGCGTACCCATCGTTTACACGGAGTTCCTTTACCTGCGGTTTATTCTGTTGATCTGTCTACATGACAGACCAGATGTTATTACCAATATGGTTATCTGAGCGAAATATGCTCACCCGTTGTCGGCCCAGTTAGCTTAAACGGGAAAGCATTGGCCCTGTAAGCCAAGGATCTGGGTTCGATTCCCGGCCTGGGCTGTTTTTATGCTCAGTTGGAAATATTCAATTCGTATTATTATTATTATTATTAATGTTGCTGTTTGATAGTGTTATTGCTGTTACTATTAATATTATCATCACAACCACCATATCTTCTCTTCTTTTGTCACTATTATTCTTGCATTAAAACGGTGAATTTCCTTACAACTGTTTTCAGAACACCTCCTAACTATTTGACGTATAAAGTAAGAGGCCTCAACACAGCTCTCTATTACATTCTCCACGCTTTACAAGAGGACCTGAAAGATGGAGTGGAAGAAATAGACACCAGTTTCTTCAAGAGGGTGAGAACTTCGTGACATTTTCTATCAATTACTGTAATTTATAGAAACAGTTCCGTTTATGAGTATCAAAGTTAAAAAACAAAAAGATTAAGAGCAGATTTTACGGGGGGTGCGGCCTTTACGTTGTTTTGGCCAAGAGCACATTTGAGTGGTCTTGAATTAACTTGACTTCGGCGCAGGGGGCTGACCGAGAGCTCAGTCGAGGACGCCGCAGCAGCACCAACCATTTTTGGAGGGTTGCTTAAACGGGGTCCTTGACATTAACGAATTTTTCATAATAATGAACTCAATTGGTCGGTCCTAGAAAATCGTTGTAACGAGATTTTACTGTATATCATTCTCTAAAAATGGTACGTGACAGAACATATTTTATTAATATATGTATGTGAATTTAGCACATCAGATATATTTAAAACCATCTGATTTCTTTTAACCCTTTATGCACTGACGGTACTTTAAACCCTTTCACTCCCCCTGAGTCCAAATGGCATCATATTCCTTATAATTATTTTTTTTTATATATATCCGGATGCTCCCATATTATTTCAAATAACTGAAATAAAAGGTATGTATAATCCCCAATAGAGAAAAAAATTTGTTTATCTTCAATAGATGGCAGCACTATTCAAAGAATTCCATGTCAATTCAACCAAATTTTTTAAGGTTTGTAACCCGACCCCCAGGGATTTGGATGAAACTCGGTGTATATACTAATTCTATCATGATATGAATACATCAGAATTTTTTCCTTCCTAGACCTCATAGTTTGTGAGATATGGGGGGTCCAATTTTTGTATTTTTCTCAAATCGCACATTTCTGAGTCTGTATTTTTAGACTGCAGTTCCATTTTTAAAAAATTGTTTCTCTGGATCTAAAATGCGAATCATCTTTAAAATACCACCGTAAGTACATAAAAAGATGCAGATTTTATTAAAAAAATATTTAAAAAATTAATTTTAAATATTTAGGGTCAAAAACTTAAACCAAAGTTGAAAGTTATGTTTATTTTTCCAAATTTTTGTGACTTTACGAAAAAGGCTCTACACAAAAAGGCAAATAAAATTTCCAATTTCTCTTTGTTTTAAATAAAAGTTAACTCTTTGGGCTTTCTATTTATGAAATAAAAATGATGTCTTTCGCATGGCTTATGCGAAAATTTTGACTTATTTTGGGATGCTGTATCTATCAAGAGACAGAAAACTTTAACTTTGCTTACGATACCTAAATAATTGCTGCACATTTTAAATTTAAATTTATTAATCAATTTGATTTATGTTCTAAAATGAAACCTTAAAATCAGACTGATTTATTTATTTTTATAACAGTAGAAAATTTGTATAGTATTGGTACTTATCACACGTTATCAGAAATTGTGTTGTTCTCAAACTTATCGCATATGTTTGTCACATAAATGTACATCTATCATTGGATTCAGTGATATAGTATTTCTATATATACTTTCACAATGGTAGTATGTAAAGAATATGTACAATATTTAATGAAGGGGGGGGTGTGGATATTGAAATCATTGATTTTTTTTCTCATTTTACTCAGAAAAAACAAAAGCAAAAACTTTACTTTGTAAATAAAATAAAAGAAGCACTTATATTAAATAAATTCAACAAGTCATAAGAACACAGAAATTATTTAGGTACCACAGTTTAAATTAGACATATTAGAGATATTTTTTTTTTTCTTGAATGGTGCAGTTTCCTAAAACAGGGCAAAATTTTACATAAGCTAGGAGAAAGACTTCATTTTTATTAAAATTGAAATAATCATTAATTAAATCTAATACATTAATTAAAATTGCTTATAAATATTTTAAAAATTTAGATTGTTGTAAATTTCCAATTTCCTTTCGTTTTAAATAACAATTTACACTTTGGGCTTTCTAGTTATGAAATAAAAATGATCATGACTCATGACTTATGCAAATTTTGCCCTGTTTTGAGAAACTGCACCAATAAAGAAAAAAAAAATCTGCCTAATTTTAGCTGTAGTTCCTAAATAACTACTATGATTGCCATGACTTGTTGAATATATTATTCAATGTTTCTTTCTTCCTTTATTTTGCAAAGTAAAGTTTTTGCTTTGCTTTTTTTTCTTCTGAGTAAAAAGGGGGGGAAAGTCTGTGACTGCAGTCTATCCTCCCTCAATTAAATTTTGTGCATAATCCTAATGTTTTAATTATTTATTCATTCATATATTTTCTTTTATTACAAGTATTTTTTTTTTATTTAAACAATCCTTAATTTTCTTTTTACTATATAACTGTAAACAAAAAATCTTTTGTGGTATAGAATAAGAAAATGCAATAATGACTTTTTACCAATCATATTTTCAATACGTTTTTTTCTGTGTGTGTATGTGTGTTTGAATTAAAATACTTTATTTGTATTTAACTTCTTTTTTTTAAACTTTCTATCTTATTATCTTGGATAATTTTAATCATTTTAAATATGTTTTTTATAGTTTAAATACCTTATATTTAACAAAGCCTAGTTCATTTCTACAGTATGAAACATATTTCTACATCTGCCTTGTATAAACAAATTCTGACAAAGGCAGGATAATTTTTTTTAGTAAAGGCAGGTGTTTTCGAATCTCTTAATCAAATTATTATTAGTCTGCTGTTTCTCATAATAGAAGGGTGATCTATTTATCCCTGTGCTGCAAAAGAAAATAATAGATGAATTTGAAGTAACTAATTATGCTGCAAGACCGTCATAACAACTTCTGAGAAACGATTGAACTAATTGAAAAGTTTTATAATTGTAATGAATATTGAAGAATCATGGCTGTTAAGAAAATGTAGTTAGCATTGCTAAGAATGTATTATGCACAAAAGCGATTGATATTATGTATATCTACATGAGTTGTATTCTCTTTTTAAACAGGAATTTCCAAAAAATTTGAGGATTATAATTCTAGGTATTCAATCCAGTATTAGCAGCACTGTTCCTTTAAATAAATTTGTGACAAGCTAAGTAAAATATTTGGAAAATGTTATTCCACTCTTTTATAACGAAATTTAATATCTTAAAAGATACTAAACCAAACTTTGGCCCTCAAAAAGCTATAGTTTTGTTGGATTTCAGCAAAAATTTTCCTTTTTTTATTCAAGGTAAGGTTTAAAGTTACCATTGGACCAAAGAAGCCGCACTCTTGATCCAAATGTTATGTACACTCAATCTCTCAATATTAGATTATCAGCAAGCAATAATACACATTTTATCTTATGATATGCAACATGATGTCACTTTTGTGTGCTTAACACAGAAGGAAGTGATAGCAATTGTAAAATAGATATTCCCTGATGTAAAGAAAGCCTTTGACTTTAGTGATGGGTGCTCTGGCAATATAAAAATAACAAATTTTCATAAACCTTTACCAAAATGAAGAGAATTTCCCCTTAAGATATTTAAAATTTTTTTCTGGAGGAGGAGGAAAGAGGGGGGGGGGGGGTAGCCACCAATTTTGAAATACAAAGACATTTTAGATTCTAAATCACAAAGATCTTCCTAATATACCGATATCTTGTTAGGTTATTAAGTTTGGAGTTGCAGTAAGATAGGAAAATTGAAATATATATTAGAAGGTTCTCAAAGTTGCTTATGCATAATAAATATAAATTTTAAATTGCACAAAGAAAGAATGTTGAAAAATAAGTCTAAGTGATACTGCAAAGTACGTCATTTATTTCTATATTTATATTTAGCTCAATTATATTTTTGAATTTCAATCATTTAAATATAATGTTTAATCTGATTTTTTAGCTTTAAAAATTTGCATATAATTTAACAAATTCTTTATTTGTTACATAAAAAAATTACAACGATCTAAATTTTAAAAATATTTATAAGCAATTTTAATTAATGTATTAGATTTAATTAATGATTATCTCAATTTTAATAAAAATGAAGTCTTTCTCCTAGCTTATGTAAAATTTTGCCCTGTTTTAGGAAATTGCGCCATTCAAGAAAAAAAATCTCTAATATGTCTAATTTAAACTGTGGTACCTAAGTAATTACTGTGGTTCTTATGACTTGATGAACTTATTTAATATAAGTGCTTCTTTTATTTTATTTACAAAGTAAAGTTTTTGCTTTTGCTTTTTCTGAGTAAAATGAGAAAAAAAATCAATGATTTCAATATCCACCCCCCCCCCCCTCCTCTTCATTAAATATTGTGCATATTCTTTAGATACTACCATTGTGAAAGTATATATAGAAATACTATACCACTGAATCCAATGATAGATGTACTTTTATGTGACAAACATATGCGATAAGATTGAGAACAACACAATTTCAGATAATGATAAGTACCAATACTATACAAATTTTCTACTGTTATAAAAATAAATATATCAGTCTGATTTTAAGGTTTCATTTTAGAAAATAAATCAAATTGATTAATAAATTTAAATTTAAAATGTGCAGCAATTATTTAGGTACCGTAAGCAAAGTTAAAGATTTCTGTCTCTTGATAGGTACAGCATCCCAAAATAAGTCAAAATTTTTGCATAAGCCATGCGAAAGACATAATTTTTATTTCATAAATAGAAAGCCCAAAGGGTTAACTTTTATTTAAAACAAAGAGAAATTGAAAATTTTATTTGCCTTTTTGTGTAGAGCCTTTTTCGTAAAGTCACAAAAATTTGGAAAAATAAACATAACTTTCAACTTTGGTTTAAGTTTTTGACCCTAAATATTTAAAATTAATTTTTTAAATATTTTTTTTATTAAAATCTGCATCTTTTTATGTACTTACGGTGGTATTTTTAAGATGATTCGCATTTTAGATCCAGAGAAACAATTTTTTGAAAATGGAACTGCAGTCTAAAAATACAGACTCAGAAATGTGCGATTTGAGAAAAATCCAAAAATTGGACCCCCCATATCTCACAAACTATGAGGTCTAGGAAGGAAAAATTTCTGATGTATTCATATCATGATAGAATTAGTATATACACCGAGTTTCATCCAAATCCCTGGGGGTCGGGTTACAAGGTCTGGTTGAATTGACATGGAATGACTCAGAAAGGATTTTAATATTTCTGATATGAGATTCAGTTCATTTCGCAAAAAGAGACATGAATAACGTTCTTTTATATAAACTTTATAATTAATAAATGTTTTTATTTTTTTATATTATATTAAAATATGCTTCAATAATTTATTTTGTCTAGTTTATATCAATATTTTATTAAATTTTATTTATTATTTAATTTATAATTTATAAATTATTAATTTTATTATTATTTTAATTTTAATTAAAAAATGATTTTTTCCTTTTATTATTTCTTACGTGGAGCATAAAATCAACCCATTTTAAGAATTTCAGACTTTTAGCATAAACAGGTAATATATGGGAATGAAAGGGTTAAGTACCAAGAAAATTTTATACAAAATTTATTTAACTCGTGTATTAATAAAAATAGATTTTAATTTTTATACGAAATACATTTCTCGATCACATTTAGAAAACACAGCAAATCATTCGAAGCTAAATATTTTTTAATGTGGTGAGCTTTTCCCTTATTAAAAAATGTTATATGAAAAATTTGCAACTACAAAAAACTTCTCAGTTACCGATAGAATCACAATACATTTACTTACATTGTTTTCATAAGAATTGCGAGAATTCCTTAAGAATATGCTTGTTAAATAATCTAATTATTTTTGTAAATATTTTATAAAAAGTGCGATATCTAACAACTTATTAAATTAGTTTTAAGGAAAAATCTTATCTAAATTTTATTTTATAATTTTATAATGACTTTAATTTATCCTCAGACATTAAGGAATATCATTATTGCGGTGGAGCATTTTCTTGATTCATAATTCCATAGATAAAGGGTTAAGGGGTCTCAGGACTCTTAAAATTGAAAATATTGAAAAAAGACAATTTTCAACATTTAATATCTTAAAAGGTATATCATTTAAACACACAATTTTTATTGGGATTAAAAGATATAAAAATGTTCTTTCGTTTCATGTGTTTATAAAATTGCAAGATACAGAATTAGTATTTACAGGGACTCCAAAATATCAGACATTTGTCGATCAGAAAATTGGCATAACAGCTCACGCGCACGATTACAAAATAAATTTTGCAACTAGAATAAAATTTGTTGTACCTAATTATAGTTCAGATTCTAATAATTACCCTGAACCTAAATAAATTTGTATTTAAAGCATTTTTATATTTTAAATAGGAAATTGTATTTAGCTAATACAAAATTTTGAAAATTTCAACAGTATAATCACTTAAAAAATATATTTTTTGAACAATAAATATGAAATATTAGGTTCAATTTATACAAAATAACATGAAACATATGTTTTGAAAATTTCATGAAAAAATATTCAGAAGTTTTTGAGATATCCTGCGTGTTGTGCCCAAAAACGTCATTCAGAGAAATATGACATCAAAGTTTCGGAAACTCCACTTCAGATATTGAGCGTGCCTAAAATTTCTGCTCTAATAGGAATATCAAGGAAACAATCATATCAAATTGTTCAAAAAAGATAGAAGTTTAACATCTAAACAAATTGAAATTTCGAAATTTTTGTAGCTTTAAGAGTCCTGAGACCCCGTAAAGGTAATTAAAAAAAAAGAAAATTTGGCAGTGAATTTCAAGACTTTCGGCTGAAATATCTTGCACATCAAAATTAAGAATTTTTCCTAATTAGATAATTCTTTTTCTAGATCGATGCCGTTGCGACTAAAATCAGATATTTCTCCGGTGAAGTCGACGAGACAAATGCCCTGATGCTCGGTGAAATTTTAAGAACACTCCCAGAATATCTGAAGACAAATTTGGAACCGTTTGGATACAATTTCCACCAATACACAGCTAGAGTGCCCTCAGACACTGAAACGGCAATGACAACAGATGGAAATATCATAACAGACTCAAATCTGACAGCAGATGGAAATATGGCAACAGACGAAAGTATGACAACAGATGAAAATATGATAACAGACTCAAATATGACAACAAATGAAAATATGGCAATAGACGGAAATGTTACTTTAGAGGGAAATGTGACAACAGATGGAAATGCGACAACAGATGAAACTTGAAAACTAGCCACTATACTTTTTATTACTATAATTTGAGGTTACTTTGGCAATGGGATGCTACTTGGACCCAAAACAAAAGAGTCTAAAATTAGTCCTGGGTCTACTATGTTGAGGTTATAGATATATTCCCCAATACTCTACACTGTAAAAAAAACAAAAAAAAAACGACATTTTTACAGTACAAAGTACAGTTCATTTCGTGCACAAACTCGATAACAGTGAATGTGCTGTATCTTTCTTTGGTTTCCTGACTATTTAAACATGAAAAATACAGTAGTTGCGTAAAATTAACAGCACAATGTACTGGCAATTTGGACGTCAGCAGTTTGTGCAAGCGTCCAAATTGAAAAAAATTGCCAGTACATTGTGCTGTTAATTTTACGCAACTACTGTATTTTTCATGCTTAAATAGTCAGGAAACCAAAGAAAGATACAGCACATTCACTGTGATCGAGTTTGTGCTGGCCAATAAACAGTGGTTTTTTTCACAGTGTAGCTCCTAGTAACCACATAGATGTAGTGTGGGTATATGGTGGAAACAGTACAGCGTATACCTTCGGGATTTTTTAAAGAAACTCCATATAACATCCGTACCAATAGCGCTTCCTCTATTAGGTATACCATCTGGCTTTTTATGACTACACCACTGCTAATTACACAGTGCACATAAGACTAGTTTAAAACATTTTATATTTGGGAATAAGTAGTCCCCAATTGAGTCAAAGTAATCCTAAGTTACAGTACGTTTTATCGTCAATTGTTTTTAAATCAGCAGAACTGATGAGACATTTTTATAATTTATTACCATAAAAATAAAAATAAAGAACTTGTACAAATTAAAAAAAAGACATTTCTGTAATATATTGTGCAGTTTGTCATTGTGACGTATAATAACTACTAGCTAGGTACTGAGGTAACATTATCTATAGCACATTAAAAAGCAAAAACAAGTCCGTGAGTAATGTTGACGTCATATCGACGGTGGCTATTATCAGAACAATCAATTTCGCGTTTTTGTAAATTTTATAACTTCTGTGCAGTGTAGAACTTAAATTTTTGTACCGTCGAGTACAAAAAAAAGTAATTTATTTAAAAACAGTATCTTAAATTATTGATTTTGTACGGTTTTAAAAATTTTTCAAGATGAATTAAAAAAAAAAATCTATCTCCATCTTGTGCAGCCCGATTACAGAAGATTAAACTGTATTTAAACAATAAAAATATTTTAGCGACACACATACAATAAATACAATAAACCCAACTGGAGTGAAAAATTAGCCAGAGCCAGGAATCGAACCCGGGACCACAGTATGCAAGACTGCTGCTTATATATATATCCAGTTGGGCTTATCGTATTTATTGTATGTATGTCTGCATAATATTTATATATACTTTTAACTGTTGAATGCAGGCGTTATTTATCTGTGTATGTGTGTTTTAATATGTACTGTAGTATGAGTGTTTTATTATAAAAATATTTTAGCGTTTGTTTAATATTTCATAATTAAAACTTCCAACAACAACAAAGTAAATAAATAAAACATAAGGTTTAAGAGATATGTAATCGAACAACCACTAAAACTGAAATGACGTAAATAATTATAATTAAAGGAGCTGATAAAAAAAAGGTCCTCTAAAAATGGAAGTCTGCGAATTTTTTACTGTTAACCGCTGTCATGTGATTAATACGAAGATATCGTTTTCAATAAATTTCAAAAGCTTATTTTAACACCTAATTGACAGTTCTCCTATAAAAAAGGTCTTTTTCGGTATTGTTATAGTGTGCAAGTTCAATAAATAAATATAAAAAATCTATTACAGTTTTGAATTAAAAATTATTCTCATCTATGTTCAGTATATACTGCAGGCAGTATGTTCTGTAACCCAGGAAGCCCGGGTTGCAATTCCCTGGGTATTGTAATGTAAAATTACTATCTGCGAATGTTGAAAGCGAATTTCTGTTAACAGTGCGAATAAAAATTCAAAAATTTTAGAAGACTGCTAAAAGTTTGAGTTCTCTTTTCTTTCGTATATCGTTTAAATATGACGTAATTTTCACCATTAAATGCTTTTCGAACTGAATGTTTTAATTATTTTAAAGTTTTCTTCCTTTTTTTTAATATCCTCGTGTGACTATATTTTTCAATTGAAAAGAGTTTGTAAATATTTTTATTTGGGCTTTCTTAAATATGACAACAGTTGATAGAAAACGGCTATTTCAAACTATGAATTAAATCTCTATTCAGATAATGAAATTTTGAATAAAAAAGTGAAAAAAAAATACTTTAAAAAATTTAAAGGCGATTAGATATTGTACACCAGAATCTAGTCAAGTATGTGCCTGCAAAAGTTGGTTAAATTACTAAGCATAGTTTTCAATCCTATAAAACTTATTTAACTGAACTATCTTAACCGATAACAACATTACATAGTGCTCAAAATAATTCTTTGATTTAAAAGCTGGCTGCTTCAGCGTGTTTATCTTTAATTTCGCTATAAAATTACCAGTTTTCATGGTTTTACATGGAATAGTTTCTGTAGTAAAAGCTGAGAAAGTGAAAAGAGCATAATACTCGTAAATATAATTACTGTTGTAGCAGCAGAATTAGTTACTTTTTTTAGAACAGAGATATTGTATTGCTTTGTTATACGTTTTTATTGTCTTACTATTCTAAGTATATTTTTATTTTTACATTATTATTATAAGTATAGTGTCTCGTCTAACAGAGAAAACGTATTTTTACGGCCAGCGAGAAAAAAAAAAAGTGTGAGTATGGGTGTTTTAGAATTATACATGTACACTTAAATTTACTTATACCTATATTTCAGGCATTATAGTAGCCACCAGTATAGACACTTTTATCACATTTGTTTTACATTAATATATAAAGATTCATGACACTTAACTTTCATTTTAAAAAATCCTTTATCTTTCGTTTTGTACATATTAAAATCGAACATTATAATTTTCATTTCTTTACTTTTCTTAAAAAAAACAAACCACATTTTTTTTTACTTAAAAAGGACATAATTCCGGTATATCGTTAAAACTATGCTATTTACAAATATATACTGCATTGTCCATACTCTTTGGCACTTCTCTGAAAAAACGTTTTCGTCCATTTCTTGGACTCCTTCAGTTTCATTTGGCGGCTCGCAGTTTCATTTTCGACCTTTTATCATTTCTCTTTTTCCATTTTTTCCCCCTTCTCCCTTTTCACTTTCCCCCTCTTTCCAGCATTTTTAGCCAACGGGAGTCAACATTTGCATGCGCCATATCGTTGCATACATTTTTTCTTTCGAGGTTAATCGAGGTCTTTCGAGTCCAAGAAATGGACGAAAACGTTTTTTCAGAGAAGTGCCAAAGAGTATGGACAATGCAGTATATATTTGTAAATAGCATAGTTTTAACGATATACCGGAATTATGTCCTTTTTAAGTAAAAAAAATGTGGTTTGTTTTTTTTAAGAAAAGTAAAGAAATGAAAATTATAATGTTCGATTTTAATATGTACAAAACGAAAGATAAAGGATTTTTTAAAATGAAAGTTAAGTGTCATGAATCTTTATATATTAATGTAAAACAAATGTGATAAAAGTGTCTATACTGGTGGCTACTATAATGCCTGAAATATAGGTATAAGTAAATTTAAGTGTAATATGGGCATTAAATGAGACAGAAATTACTGTCGAAAAACACTGGCTAAATATACATGTACATATTTGTTTTTTCTACACTGTAAAAATATTATCTAACAACTGGTGTAATATTACTCAAAAGTGTAACGTAACATCAGTTATATCGGTTAAATTACTCAATAAAATCGAGGCAGCATAGCTGCCACCTATTTCATGAAGTAACTTTACATAATTTTTTTTACAATGTATAGTTGTTAGTTTAAAAACAAAATATTAGATATTATTTATCTTGTATTTTATTTTGTTAATTAATCCTAACGCAAGGAAGACACTAAACACATGATTTTAGAAACCTGGCTATTCTTTCACCAACAGGCGTTTTCTTCTCTTCTTTATGCTTAGTTTAGATTACATTACATCATACGGTATATGGTTATAAGAGAAATTAATTGAATGTTATTTCTCAGTCATTAAAACTGACTAATTAAATTGTTAATTATAAGTTATTTTGTAAAATGTTTACCATAATGCTTACAGACTTTAACAAAAGTACTAGCAAAACCCTCAGCTTTGCACGCGTAGTTATTGAAATATGCCAAGTAATTTGTGTGCCTTTGAGAGTGTGGTGTGGAATTAGTTAATAAAACAATTTTGTGTAAAATTCCATAGAAATCTAATTTAGAACATTTTTAGAACGTTTTCTGCTCATTTCACCCTTTTTACCCTTTATGTCCCAAATTATGAATTCATGAAAATTTCATCTTTTAAAGCATTTTTCGTGAATTTTTGAAACTACATTAGAAGATTTACACAATCATTTAATAAATTTTAGAAGGATTTTACCAATTAAAATTGATTAAATGAATATCTATTTATAGAGATTTTTTGCAGTATTTATAACTTTACTCAAATCTTTTACATAAAATATTTTTATAGTACTTTATAGAATTAGAAAATGTACAAATATAATGATCTTACAATAGAAATGAAGGAATAATTCCGAACTGAAACTTTTCACCCACAACTTTTCAACGTCAAGGAAGCTGAAGAGATGCAAAGGCAAAAGAAATGATCCTTTTAAAAATATTTTTGTTTTGTTCAATCATTAATTTTGGAATAAGATAAAGTAAAGTATCTTTAACTCTTTCTAAAATGTATTGCTACTAATCGATGTAGTAAATGAATTTTATAACAAGTTATTTTAATGGTTCTTTAAAGTACCGTCTGGGTATAAAGGGTTAAATGTCGAATTAAAAAAAAAACTTAGCGAGTATTTTTATCTTAAAAGTAACTGTCATGCCAAATTTCCAGTTTCTAGTCCCTTTGGTACATATATATATTTTTAAAAAATCGTAATTTAGAAATTTTTTTATGAATGCACACAAAAAAATTCGTAATTTTGAATTTTTTTTCGCCCGCCCACTTTTAGATTCATTTTTTAAAACTGTTCTGCGTATGCATTTGTGTCTTAAAAGTAGCAGCTATGTCAAAGTTCAAATTTTCATCCTTAACAATTCCATAAAAATCGTAATTTAGAACATTTATAGAACGTTTTCCGCTTATTTCACCCTTTTAAATTTCGAATTTGTTTAGAAATCATTGTTAGTAGAGAGCTTTTGTTTTTTAAAAGTAACTCTCATGCAAAATTTTAAGTTTCTATTCTCTGCAGTATCAGAAAAGTCGATGTTTATAGTTTAGAATGTTTATTTCTCCTGCAAACTGTTATATTTCGATTTCTTTAAACTGTTCTGTGCGTGCGCATTTGCGTCTTAAAAGTAGGAGCTATTATAATTTCAAGTCTCTACCCTTAACAATCCCATAGGAGTCGTAATTCAGAACATTTTTAGAATGCTTTTTGTGCATTTCATCCTTTTAAATTTCGAATCTTTTTTTTAAAAAAACTGTTCTGTGCGTGTGGTCTTAAAAAAAAAAACAACCATGTCAAATTCCAAGTTTCTATCCCTAAATATTCTATAGAAATGGTAATTTAGAACGTTTTTAGAATGTTTTCTGTTCATTTTACCCTTTTAAATTTCAAATTTGCTTAGAAATCATTCCTAGAGAGCATTTGTATCTGAAAAATAACTTACATTCCAAATTTTTTGTTTCTAGACCCTTCAGTATTACAAAATCGTAAGTTTAGAAAGTTTTTTACCCCTCCACCATTTTAAATTTCGATTTTTTTAAAACTGTTCTGTGCGTTCATTTGTAGTAACTAACTACTATGCCACACTTCAAATTTCTATCTATACTTCAGTATAAAAAAATTCTCAATTTTAGAACGTTTTTCGCTCCTGCAACCCCTTGGGGATCGCGCCACTGACATAAAATGTATCCTATGTTGGAGAAAAGACTGTCACCCTCAAATTAACATCTTTACTTTTCAAATCGGTTCGGTAGCTCCAGAGATTACCCTCTACAAACAAACAAACGTTACTTCTTTATAATACTGGTATAGATTGAGCATACCCAGATTTTTACTGTATAACACCTTTAAAAGTAATTGTCGGATAGAAATGTTCAATTACATACAATTATAAATTTCCTTTTAAGTGTTTACAGTTTGTAAAAAACCACAATAAGTGGATAACCCAACTAATAGCAACTCAATAATAATAATAATAAATGCACACAAAAAAAATAAAGAAAATAATATTCTTTAAAATGAATATTTTATTCTTATTTTAATTTTCAAAATGTGCTAATAAAAAATATTACAAAAAACTAACATATAAATTAAAAAAAAGTTCTGTATTGGTTTTTATAAGATAATTTTTTTAAAAATCGAACTAAGTTCTTTATAATTTGAAATATTTTGCAAGGATTATTCTCATTTTCATCATTTATTTACACTGTCCAACAAGTGCAAAGTCTTTATGAATTCGATTCGTCTGCTGCCTGGCATCTTGTCCGTGCTCTAACTCGTTTAATATACTCGGATGACATTAATTTTTGCATGTTAATGAGATTCACTGTAGAATGTTCATTATTGAAAATGACTTGTGACGCAATTACAGTTCGTTCACAAGCACACACAAAAAATTTCGTTATATTATGGTCTATAAGGGTGAGGTCGTTTGAGGCACATTTTATTTAAATTGCTTGTACTTTTTTCATTGTATGAAAAAAAATTATGAAAGGAATTTTCAACCTATTATGGATATTCTTACTAACTAAGTTTTAGCATACTACACTATATGGCCAAAGGTGACCGGTCACTTGCGATTTTAGGCGTTTTGTTAAATATCTAGAAAAACACATCAGGCATTAACCTGAAACTGTAGGTGTGTAAATAGTATAGTATAGGTCATATATTCCCGCGAAGATTTTTTCCTGAAACCCCATAGGGGACCGTCAACAAATTGAAAAAGAACGAATACCTTTTGGATAACCCTGTAAAAACTAATGTAGTAAAAGCGTTCAAACACGAGATTATAATTAAGTGGCTTATTGTAATATACTGTGTTCATTTTTATGAGGATAGCATGTATATCGTAGAGAAATTAAGGTTTTTATAAAAACAGGCCCAAATTTCGCCACGTTTTTTGCTTATAATTTGCAGAGTTCTTAATATAAAAAAAAGTTCTTTTTAGAAAATATGACAAACAATATTGTACACAATACTTTGCAATCAGAATTGAAAAATAATAAAAATTGGATGAAAAATGAGCAGGTTTACTAAAACATGTTTCATTGCGCATGCGCGAATGCAGTCAAAATATAATGTGCATAATGCATTAGCTAGGTATATAGAGCAACTTTTGTGAAAGTCTCAAAATCATAGCTTGAAAATTCTGAAAATAATCGTCGATAGAATAAGCTCGAAATCCGTTGTTCCCAAAAACAAGCAAAAAGATCAGGGGTTGTATCAAATATCTGTTGATTAGTGCCAAGATAGCGAACACAATATTGCACGTACCACTATATTTGGATACAACCCCTGATCTTCTTGCTCGTTGTTGGGAACAACGGATTTCGAGCTTATTCTATCGACCATTATTTTCAGAGTTTTCAAGCTATGATTTTGAGACTTTCACAAAAGTTGCTCTATATACTTAACTAATACATTATGCGCATAATATTTTGATTGCATTCGCGCATGCGCAGTGAAACTTTTTTTAGTAAACCTACTCATTTTTTATCCAATTTTTATTATTTTTAAATTCTGATTGCAAAGTGTTG
This sequence comes from Maratus speciosus, assembly GCA_963932465.1. Classification (NCBI taxonomy): domain Eukaryota; kingdom Metazoa; phylum Arthropoda; class Arachnida; order Araneae; family Salticidae; genus Maratus; species Maratus speciosus. The sequence goes on along the minus strand of OZ010788.1, from coordinate 587,768,162 downwards.
TGTACAATATTGTTTGTCATATTTTCTGAAAAGAACTTTTTTTATATTAAGAACTCTGCAAATTATAAGCAAAAAACGTGGCGAAATTTGGGGCTGTTTTTATAAAAACCTTAATTTCTCTACGAGGATACATGCTATCCTCATAAAAATGAACACAGTATATTACAATAAGCCACTTATTAATAATCTTGTGTTTGAACGCTTTTCCTACATTAGTTTTTACAGGGTCATCCAAACGATATTCGTTGTTTTTCAATTTGCTGACGGTCCCCTATGGGGTTTCAGAAAAAATCTTCGCGGAAATATATGACCTATACTATACTGTTTACACAACTGCAGTTTCAGGTTAATTCCTCGTGTATTTTTCTAGATATTTAACAAAACGTCTAAAATCGCAAGTGACCGGTCACCTTTGGCCATATAGTGTATGTAGAATATATGTAAATCTGTAGATTATATACAGGGCTGCACAAAAGACTTCGACTACTTTTCCGGCTATGGACGGTAATTGCTGAAATCGGGTTTTCAAATGTGTTATGCTCTTTTCTAAAATGTTTACTAGATATTTTTTCTTACTTAATTAAAAAGCGAAGTTTCATTAAAGATTTCTGGAAGTTTTGGAAAGTGTTTCATAATCTATGCTTGATGCATGATTTTTCTTTCTTGTTTTAATTTCAAGAGCCTGAAGGAAATACAAGCAAGATCTGGATGGCATTATAGTATTTATTTTAAGAGGCCGTTTGAGGCATTTTTTTTTCTCCATAAAATTAGCTTCATATTAATAGTTACAGAAATTGTGACTTACAAGAGGGGTGGGGGGAAAGGTCACATTTGAGTGTGACAACCTGTGACATAGGTAGAGGGAGGGGTCAAAAATCATCAAATTTGCATGACGCCATAAAAGGATAATCCCTTTAAGTAAAATGGCCTCCCTTAGTTTATCTCTGTGGCTTTAGCTTCACAAAAATGAAAATGAAAATTCGTAATTAAAAATGAATAAATAATTCTTGGAGTCTTTCTTTTTTCAATCCCTAATAACATCTTATCGATTCTTATAAGCAGAAGTGCAATTTCAGAACTTTCTTGTGATGGAGGGAGGCCACGGGCAGAGTTTTCTTTGGAAGAGGCAAAAAGTTCTTTTTACCCGACTGCCAAGAAGAGTTATGTGTTTCACGCGTATCTGGATATGTGGATTTCTTTATACCCTCGAAACATCCCAACGGCTGGATGGATTTTAATGAATGAGGTCTGTATCGATTCGTCTCAACCGTCCGATGGTTATAGGCTAGGGTTTTTTTTTTATAAATTCAAAATGGCGGTAGAGACGAAAGAAATTTTTTACGCTTCCTATTGAGTGGCATATAGGTCTATAGGCATATAGGTGACATATAGGATAGGTCTTTCAAATTGAAGATGATGTTTCATTGACTATTTTACAGTCAGAAGCTCCATTTAAATATTACACAACCTGGAAGTTGTGTAGGTAGGATCTCTAGCTTTACTGCAACTCTAACCATCATGGACATCTATAGGCCTCATCAAAACAATGTTTATAGATAGGAACTAACAATTAAACGCAACTTAAAAGTCATCAACACAAGTAAATAAAAAAAATAGGTAAGTAATATAAAAAATAGTTTAACATTGATAAGGAATAGTTAATTAGTTCGCTTTTTACGCAATCGGTTTTTTTTTATTTTTTAAATTTAATTTTTACTTGATTGATCTTGTACACATCTGATTATTTGCCTTATTTTTTAAATGTTGAAATAACAAGTTTTTAGCCGATATTATTACTAACTATTCATTTCTGTGCCTAAAATGTTTATTTTATGATAACTCTTCTATATTAGTACAATCTGGCAAGTTATGTTAGCTTTTGTGTATATTCGAAAAATATATTTTTGGGCTTGACCTGTGATGACCGATACATTCTGAAAAATCAAATTCACTGGGGGGGGGGGGGGGGGCTCTTAGTACCCACCAAATGACGCCCCTATCTATAAACATCTTAATAATAATTAAATATTTTAAAAGAAATGGCAAAGAAATTGCAAAAGTTTCTTTTACTTTTAAACTATGCAACTACAGTGAAACGTCTCTGTGCGGCCACCTCCATTAAGCGACAACCTCCCTGAACGACCATTTTTTCATGGAACGAAATTCATTCCCATAGGCTCAATACTAATTTTACCTCCTTCAGAGACCATCCCAGTTGAACTCCCTCCATGAGCAAATCCATTTCTTTGAAGAAAATGAAACAAATTCCTTTTTTTCCTGGTCGCTTGAAGAAAGTTTATTAGAAAAATATATCCGTAGAGCACATTATTCATCAAGCTTCTAAACTAAGTTTAGATTTTTTTTATTATTCAGGTAACTTTTAAATGTTTAAACCCCTTTGTGCCTTTTTAGGCAATGAATTTAGCTCTGATGACAAATTAAGAATGACAGTCAATAAACACCCCTGCCTTATTCTGTCAGGAAACTCTCAAGAAATAGATAAATTAATGAAATCGTCATTATATGTTTTTATCCAAAAAAATTGCATTGATTTACTGAACTTCGAAAGGACTTGGGAAAAAAAGTTATAAAAGATAAAACCGCAAAATCAAAGCAAACGTCAATGTATTCATTTTTTTTTTAACTCTGCAGTAATTAACTTATGTAATTAACTTTTGTAATTAACTTTTATTTTGATACTTAAATTTTTATATTTTCTCCTAATGTGAAAAATAAATTTTAGTAACGTTAATTGTTACCCTTTTTTAACAATTAAAATCTAGATTTAAAGATGACCTCCATTAAGAGACCACCTCTCGGAGCGACCCATTTTTATTGGAATGGAACGTGGTCGCTTTAGGGAGGTTTTACTGTATTCGAAAACCCTACTTAAATGTTTCAGACGCACATTCGAGTGATGCTGATACATCATTAAGATAATAAAATACCATAACCTCTTAAACGGTAGCGTAGATAAAAATAGTTTTCTATTTTCTTTAAAAATATTCTTCGGAATAAAAAGCCACTGTTCATCTATTAATATAATATCCTACTTACAAGTTACAACGTAAAATACAAACAAGTCTGTTCAATAATGTTGATCTTTCTACGTGGGATGTACAAAAAAAAAAAAAAAAAAAAAAAAAAAAAAAAAAAAAATCAGGAACGACATTTCAGAAATTTCTTGGAAGTGTGTGTGTGTGTGTGGGGGGGGAGCATAGTTTTCTTTGAGGGGGGACAACAATTTCTTTTGATGTTGTTGTGCATATATGAGGAGCAACTGTTACAGTTTATTCTCAGATATACTTTTAGGTGCGTTCGTAATTATATAAAAAAGTATCACCTATAATCATCGTCTGGTCCGTTCGTCTGTCCGTCTCTCCATATATAACAGCGCAAAAATTACCCAACCGAATGGTTTTAAATTTAATATATGGAATCGTTGCAGAATTTTGTGGAGTCATTTCAAATTTTATGAAAATTGAATTGAAACTTAAAAAGATATTAATAAAAGTTTTCTTCTAAATCCGATCATACGTATAATGAATCCGATGATATCCCATGATAGGTAATGATTCTAGGTTGCCATGGCGATGACGTCCTATTTAAGATGGAGTCATATTATATTACTCAATTCAATGTACAGAATCGTAATAAATTTTGTATTCATACATTTTTGCATAAGAGTGCAACAGCTATTGCACCAAGATCTGGATATTTATAAAACTAGTTATAGTACGAATGCACCACGTTTGACGTAGAATTTCCGATTTGTTTTCTTTTACGGCAGACCAGCTCTTCCTGTCGTGCAAAGTGCCAAACTTAAGGAGCTACTTCAGTCAGGAGAATACACCCGTTTGCTAATGTTAATCCTATTGAAGAAATCTTTTAAGATAACTCGCTTGCATTTAAATATTTTGAAATTTTTTCTTTTTTTTTTTTTAATTGAACAGCTGAGATCGATCTGTATGAAGGCTGTCTTTTACTTTTTCGTTTTCCTTTGCAGGTTTTTTTAATGACAATACTTTAACTTTCGAAACCGGTTCCGAAAATAAAAACATCCTAAAAAAACTTGTACACAAAATCAAAAAAGTAAAAAACGGTCTTTGTACAGATCAATCTCAGCTAGCCAATGCAAAAAATTTGTTAAAAATATTAAAATGCGAAAGAGAGATATCTTTAAAAATTTCTTCCATAGGATTAACGTTAGCGAACGGGTATTTTCGACTGACTGAAGTAGCCTCCCGAGGAACGAAATTCGCCTGTTCGCAGCATTCACTAAACCTTTAACTGATGTTACCGGTCTCTCAGACCCTGGCTTTTTTTCAATTTTTATAGTTTAACTTGCAATTTTCAGTTTAACTACAAACACTACCGAAATTTTGTTCCGGTTGAAACTTTAGTACTATCACCAGATACTTTTGAATAGGGGAATTTTAATTATAACAGACCTGTACAAAAAAGTTTAGTACAAAAACACCATCCTATGAGTTAATCATGCCTTTTATTCATCTTTCGATAGAGTGGTCTCAAAGACCGCTTCACACTAGTTATGTGACAATTGATGTTACATCAGTTAAAGGTTAATTATAATGTCAGGCAGCAGGGTGAACTTCGCCTGGTCTCAGCTTGGACGAGATCTACGTCACAACACATTAATGGAAGAAGCCCAGTTTTAGGACTTTGTTTTACTTTACATAATTGTCCGGTTGCCAATTATTTTGTACCTTTGTTGAGTTGACACTACACAGCTCAGGGAAACGTCACCACGCAAGTTGGTTAATGGCCAATGGAATAACAGTACCACATAAAAGAATAATTTTTATTATGTCTTACACCACTTTAATAGTACAAAAAAGTCCATACGTATTCGTTCGAAAATTTTTCATTATAATAAATGAAACTGGATGATTATATATGAATTTAAAAGAATTAAACGTGTTCTAAATAGTCCAGATAGCGACATCACTGTAAAAAATAAACGGTCAAGTGCGAGTATTACTCGCGCACATAGAGGGTTCCGTACAATAAATATATGAATTAGTAATTGTATTATTTAAAAAAACCGTTGCTAAAAGAATACTAACACTTTGTAAAAAATTATGCAAAGTAAGGTTGGGTACTAGAAAAATGTAAATGGATATACCATGAAAGTTCAAAGAGATATGGAACCTAAAAAGGATCAAATACAGCTATTCTGTATAACTCATTTTTAATTTCTTCTATCTTTACAAGAAGAAAGTATTGGATTCATGAAAATTTTAGAATTCCGGTTTTCGACGGATGTATACTTTTTAGGGTACAGAGGTAATGAAAAACATGTTTTTACAAAATGTCTGTTTATGAGTCTGTCTATCTGTATGTGATACAAATATTGTGAGCGCTCTGTCTTAAGAACTATTAAACGGAATTTAATAAAACCTCTGATTGATTTAGTCCCTGATATAAATTGGTGCTGATTACTTTTTGGTGTAAATCGCCCAACAGGTAGCACTACTATGCTGCAATTTTCCCGATTTCCGCAATAGCTGTATCTCAAAAACTAATGCATGAATTTTCATCAAACTTTAGATTCAGTTAGTCCCTGATATGAACTGATCCTTATAAGTTTTTGGTGTAAATTGCCCAAGAGGTGCCTCTGTAACTCAGAACTTTTCACGATTTCCGTAATAGCTCTATCTCAAAAACTAATGCACGAATTTTCACCAAACTTCAAATTCAATTAGAAGTTCACAAAAGTTGTCCCTGATTAGAATTTGGTATAAATCGCCTAACCGGTGGCGCTGCTGTGCTGCATTTATCAGGAAGTATTGACATGTAGGAGATAGAAGAAAGTTTTGGGATTGACGCATCCTACTAGTTTAATATTATTTTAATCTCTTTATAATGAACTTAATTCGGTACTGACAATAAAAGAAATGCATATTTAAGCTTCATTTGTCATTTCATAAAACTTAATTCATCATAGTAATAACCTTTCTTTCTAAAGTGCAGCTAAAACAAAACATTCGTTCAAAGTTCACATTTGCCATTGTGCTAAGCGCGCTCCGAAAGGAGGTCAAAAATTTGTAACGTCGCCTTCGTCCTAGCCGCGTTTTCCAGATAGGTTTTTAATTAACTTTTAAAGCCACTCGAGGCGTATTGAAAGAGCTATTCATTGCAAATTGTCGCGAATCCCATAGTATTTATGTAATTCATTCTAATTAAGGAGTCTCAGGGATCTCAAAAATTGGAAAAAATGAAAAAAAGAGACCATATTCAACATTTAATATCTTAAAATGTATACGATTTTACAACACAATTTTTATTGAGATGAAAGATAAGTACGTTCTTTCATTTTATATATTTAAAAATTTGCAAGATGAAGAATTAGCATTTACAGGGTGCTCCAAACAGTCAGACATTTCATAAGCAGATATTGGTATAAGAGCTTACGCGCACGATTAGAAAATAAATATTGTAACTAGAATAAAAATTTTAGCGCCTACTTATATTTCAGATTGTAATAATTACCCTGAACCTAAATAAATTTGTATTTAAAGCATTTTTATATTTTTAATACAAAGTTGTATTTAGCTAATAGAAAATTTTGAAAATTTGAACAATATAATTACTTTAAAAAAAATTTTTTGAACAATAAAAAGGAAATTTTAGGTTCAGTTTATACAAATTAATATAAAGCGTATGTTTTGAAAATTTCATGAAAAAATATTCAAAAGTTTTTGAGATATCGTGCGCGTTATGCCAAAAAAAGTCAATTGGAGAAAAATGACTTAAAAGTTTCGAAAAGGCCGCTTAAGCTATTGAGCCGGTATAATTCTAAAAGCCATAAATTCTGTTCTAATGAGAATTTGAAGGAAACATATTAAAATCTTCAGAAAAGATGGAAGATTAACATCTAAAAAAATAAAAAAAAAAAAAAAATATTGAAACTTTAAGAGTCCCGAGACCCCTTGAATTAGTCTGTTTTTAACAATTTGATTTTTATTGCTTTTATACTGTTACTGGCCATTGCATTACACACATATATCATTAAAAGTTGTTATCTAGGCTTTAAAAGCCAATGGTACATAGAGTACGTCGCCCCTGTCATTATGTGTGTCCAAACCGTCCATATCTTTAAGGGTTTATATCTCGGCTAATTACTGACGATTTTTTTCGAAAATCATGATCAACAATGCTTTTATACTTCTGCTACGATAGGTACCTCCAGCGCTGCTCAACAGTTTTGCTGAATACCCGTAAATCGAAATTTGTGTGTAACGGAAAAATGCGATTTTCTCAAAAACTATGTGACCTAGGGTAATCGCTATAATTTTCCTGCAAGGTTTAAATTAACGTCTACTCCCTCTACTTTTTTCATAATTTTAGCTTCAGTAGATTCGGAATTAGATGGGGGGGGGGGCATATTTTTGCGCTACATTTTCGACTATATCTTTGAAAATGTAATACCTAAAATTAAAAGAAATATATTTTTGAATTCAGCGTTACGAAATCTTTCACACGATATACAAGGAAAATATTTTTTTTTTCAAGCAACTGAATTTGCCCCTATACATTTTTACTAAATATATTTTAAAATGTTTAATAATCTGAAAATATGTGGGTCAACAGTCTTTATTGCTTCCCCGAATTTGAACTTTTCACGTTCCATAGTTTAAGAGTAAAATGGCTGTGACAGACAGACAGACGGACGGACAGACACAAGAGTGTTCTTATAATGGTTCAGTTTTCACTTTTTAAATACGGAACCCTGAAAACGCACTCAAAAACGGAAATACTACTGGCAATCTAGACGCCAGTACTATTTCCGTTTTTTTTACGGGAATTTTTACCCATAAATTACAGAAAATTTTCCGTTTATCTGATTAAAAACTGAAATTTGTAATTTATGGGTAAAAATTCCCGTAAAAAAAACGGATATAGTACTGGCGTCTAGATTGCCAGTAGTATTTCCGTTTTTTAGTCCTTTTTTTACATACTTTAAAAATTTTTACACACAACTGTATTTAATAATATGAAAGGAACAAAATAAATGACTAATGCAGTAATTTTAGCATACGAAATAATAATATATATTCTGTCTTAGTGATTACAAGAAAATTTCATTAATAAACTTGTTGAAAATTACATTTGTTGAAAACACTCCTGGAAATTACGGAATTCCAACTGTATAAACATACGGAAAACGTACCGGCAATTTGATTATCAGCACAATCTCAGTATTTTGGTGGATTCCACCCCCCCCCCTTTTTTTTTCTTTTTTTTTTATCAGTATGTCTTCAATTTAAAAAGACCTAGAATTTGCTTTTGCCTTGGTTTATCTGTTAACATAGTTAGAATTTGTTATTAATACAATCTTTAGAGTAATTCTCAATATTTTTACTTAATAATATAAAAGGGGGAAAAAGAAACGGCCAATGGAATAACATTGGCATACAAAATAATAATTTTTATTCTGCCATAGTGATTAAGCGGAACAACAATTAATACATTTGTTGAAAATCACGTAAAATTTTCCGGAAATTACGAAATTCCAATTGCATAAAAAAGCGGAAATTGCACTAGCAACCTGACTGACAATATAATTTTCATATTTCGTGATTAAAAGACATAGAACTCTTTTTCACCTTGCTAATCTATTTATATAAAAAGTCGGGAATTGTGCGTCAAACGTGCCAAATGAGGTGCGTTCGTACAATAAATAGTATTATAAATATTCAGATATCGGTGCAATAGCTGTTGCACTCTTTTGCAAAAATGCATGAATAAAGAATTTATTACGATTATACGTATTAAATTCAGTAATACGGAAATAATAGGATTCTATCTTAAATAGGACGTAATTAACATGGCAACCTAGAATCATGACCTATCATGGGATATCATTGAATTAATGACGTATGATAGGATTTAATAGAATGAAGAAAACTTTTGTTAATATCTTTTTAAGTTTTGATTCAATTTTCAGAAAATTTGAAATGACTCGACAAAATTCTGCAACGATTATATAAACACTTTTACGACTAAGGAAACATTTTCCCTCATTTTAAAATTGGTGATAGTCATATTTAATTATGGCCGCATAGAAAATAGGGCGCATACTATATGTACAGTCGTGGAAAAAAAAGTAAACACCCCTACTAACTCCTCAACAAATTATCGTAGAAGAAAGTTACTGGTACCAAACGATTGGAAATAAAGTCTACTTTTAAATGATGCATATAAAAATTTTTTAGGGGGCCTTCTACTTATTAAAATGAACCATAACTTTGTTTTTTCAATAGCAGTACACAATTCTGACAGCATAAATGAACTCTACACCCTTCAATTAGCCTAAAAACAATTTTTTATGCAATTCGTACCATAAGTTTCCGAGAAATTAATTATTTTAAAACGAGCGTATTTTAGGGGCTGTATCCAAATTGAAGTTCCGTACTCGATTGTTAACCGAGAGAGCCCCCTTCTTGATCAAGGCACCTTAAGCACCACTCAAGCAGTCAATGAAGCCTGCTAGATTACACGACAGCAGAAGAAATTTCAAAATATCTAATCACTTCTATCACAGACGGCCCCTTAAAACATCCTTTTGCCGTTTTTTAAGCATAATTTGAAAACTACTTGGAAGAAAATTGTGAAATTTTGGATTTCCATAAAGCAGGACTTAATAAAACTAAATCCATCAAAAAAACTGTAGGTTACAATTCATAACTTTTTCTAATATTTATTTCATAATTCATATCATAAAATTATAAAAATTGCAAATTCAACGTATTTATGTTTGGGTATATTAGTATTATTGCTACACAAAAAATTAGCACATTAGGAGCATAATTTCAGGAGATATAGATAAAAATATGAAAATGTAATTTAACATTAGAAGCACTAAATTTTGAATATTTATAATTCAAAAACTTATCATTCAAATGACTTGAAATTTGGTGTCTAGGCATAGTTTTAACCGAAGATTTGAAACATCTTGTCTATTGGGGGGAAAAAAATTATTTTTATACCTATTGAGAAAAAGTAAGTTTGGATTCGTTTTAATATGTAGATGGCCCCCTAAGCAAATTTTATATACATAATTTAAAAGTAGACTTTATTTCCAATCGTTCGGTACCAGTAACTTTCGTCTACGATAATTTGTTGAGGAGTTAGTAGGGGGTGTTTACTTTTTTTTTCCCACGACTGTACTATGTGCAATATCCATCTTTGTCCATACAATGTCTTCACAACCAAAAGAAATTGCTTCGCAGAATTATCATAATTAGCACATCATTTTGTATAATAATTTTACTTCATAATTTTTCATTACTTTAGTTAACATTTTGTTATAATAAACCAATAAATAAAAGACATTGCATAATAAGACTAACTATAATTTGTGTTACCTTAATAGTCCATTGGGGAAAATATTTCTCATAAAATTTAAAAAACAACTAGACATTATTATGTATTTTTCTTATGATTTTTTTTCTTTTACGTCTAAATAAACAGTAACATACTAATAGTTACTCTTGGTAACCTTATGGTCCTATAAGGGTTAAATTTCAAATCAATCGGTTGGGTTGTTTTGAACTGTTATATGCGGCCAGACGGACAGACAGATAGATGGGCGAACGCGAACCAGACGACGACTATAGGTGCTACGTTATTTATATAATTACAAGAGATCGACCGAAAATTCGGTTTCGTTTTCGTTTCCTGTCCAAAATCTGAGTTTCGCCGAAAATTCGTTTGCGGCGAAAATGCGGCTGAAAATTTGGCCGGTCCGAAACTAGACCGAAACTATCCCTATTCCAAAAATCTCGTTTCTTCCTTCGGAAATTTTGAACATTACTCATCGATTTGAGCTTTATCGGCTCAAAAGAGACTATTTATTGCTGCGAACTTCGTTGTTTATAATTATCAGTCATGACTGACTCAAGACATGAATGCAAATTATAAAGCAAGCAATGCATAGATAACTAAACTTCTTCACGTGCTCATTAAAAGCTGCAGATGTAACAGTAATAGAAAATTTTCAGTTTGAAACTGCAGAAGTGTTTCGAATACTCTTTGAGAAAGCTCTAGTATAACAGATGATCATTTACAGAAATCATTATAAAAGATAAATCGAGGTGCGTATTTAAAAAACTAAAATATTTTTTAACCCTTTGCACTCTGCGTCATTTTGACTGTGGGCTACCAGCAACTCCGCGTCATTATACAAATATTTTATTCGGTCGACACCACTTTGTTAAAAGAAGTTTCCTTCAAGTACACAATTTCAAAAATCCCCTGATTAAATAAGGCAGATTTTATTTTCCTTTATTACTGGTGCCAAAAACAAATTTTGCAAGGAAAGATGATGTCACTGCAGCGGCGACAACGGAGTTTTTCACTTACCTTACCATGTCGCCGCAGCGGCGACAACAGAGTTTTTAACTTATCTTACTATGTCACCGCAGCGGCGACAACGGAGTGCAAAGGGTTAATTAAATGAAATTCGTATAATTATAAATCTTTCTGTGTCGTTGATGAATTAATTACGTTTTATTTTATATGAAAATAAAAAGTTTTGGGTCTAAGGCACAGAGAGCCAATTTGGACCACACGTATAATTAATTAATAATTATGTATATTTAATAAATGCGCATAATTAATAAATACGTAAAAGTAATTAATAATTATGTATATTTATGTATATATATATATATATATTAATTACTTTAATACATACAATTTAATTACTTTTAAAATATTTTGAACATTTTCGTCGAAAGATTTCGGAAGATCAATGAAATTCGGTTTCGTTTTCGGTTTCGGCCGTAAAAACCTGTCTCGGTCATCCTTAATAATTACGAACGCACCTAATAAGTGTCTTACACACTCGTAGCCAACAAACGACTCTACTCGATAATGCTGATCTTTCTATGTGGGGTGTGCGAAACAAGATTAAGCCTTATGTATTACGGACGTGTAAGCGTATTAATTACGAATTTTTTTATAACACGAAAATGATAGAGGACGAAAAAAAGAAGACAGAAATGCCTAATGGAATAACATAAGCATACAAAAGAATAATCTTTATTCTGTCTTCATTTTGCCATCAGAGTGTGTGTTTTTTTTCCTCCGCGATCTTCCGCATTCCTCGCAGCTGATTCAAAAATAGAACATTGATAGACAGCTTTGGATTAGTAATGTACGTGTGTTCCCTCATTTATGCAAATATTGAAATGAAATCATTAGATTAGTTCGAAATGAGTTATTTGCTGAGGGATTTAGAAGTTAGAGATGAGAGAGTTAGCTTTGAGTTATTTGTTTTATTATTCTTCTAAGGAGTTTCTAAGCATATTAATGCTTAATTTCTTTGATAAAAAAAATTATACGAGTTAATGAATAATTCTGTACACCAAAAATAGTTAAATATCAGGATTCATACGCCTCTTGAGGGGAATACTAGAATTTTCATAAAGTAATATTTTCTTATTTAAGGGGGGGGGGGGGATTTTTGTGTTTAGAGATGACGAGCATTACTTTACAAAAATTCTGATATTCCAAGCCCTTAACTTTAAAAAAAAAAAAAAGTATATGACTTAATGAACATTTTTTTGCAGCAAAAAAGAGTTAAGTATCAGAGTTTGTACGTCTAATGAGAGGAATACTAGAATTTTCCCAAAGTACTATTTTGCTTATTTAAGGGGGGGGGGGGGGATTGTGTTTATATATGGTGAGCATTATGAAAATTCTGATATTTCGACCATTTAACTTCTTGTTAAAACAGTATATGACTCAATAACCAATATTTTTGCAGCAAAAAAAAAAAAAAAAAAAAAAAAAAAGAGTTAAATATCACGGTTTGCACGTCTCATGAGAGGAATAAAAGAATTTTCGTAAAGTAATAATTTCCTTATTTAAGGGGAAAATTTTTTGTGTTTAGATATGGCGAGCATTACTTTACGAAAATTCTGATATTCCAAACCCTTAACTTTTAAAAAAAAAAATGTATATGACTCAATGAACAATTTTTTTCAGCGAAAAAGAGTTAAGTATCAGGGTTTGTATACGTCTCATGAAAGGAACACCAGAATTTTCGTAAAGTACTATTTTCCTTACTTAAAGGGTGGGGGGGGGGGAGTGGGGGGTGATTGTGTTTATATATGGCGAGCTTTATGAAAATTCTGATATTCCGACCCTTTAATTTTTCGTTAAAAAAGTATATGACTCAGTGAACAATTTTTTGCTGCGAAAAAAGATTAAATATCAGGGTTTGTATGTCTCATGAGAGGAATAACACAATTTTCGTAAAGTAATATTTTCTTCATTTAAGGGGAAATTTTTTTGTGCTTAGATATGGCGAGCATTACTTTACGAAAATTCTGATATGCCAAGCCCTTAACTTTTTGTTAAAAAAAAGTATATGACTCAATAAACAATTTTTTGCAGCGAAAAAGAGTTAAGTATCACGGTTTATACGTCTCATGAGAGGAATAAAAGAATTTTCGTAAAGTACTATTTTCCTTATTAAAGGTGGTGGCGAGGGGGGATTGTGTTTATATATAGCAAGCATTACCTTTTGAGAATTCTGACATTCCGAACTTTTAACTTTTTGTTAAAAAAGTATATGACTCAATGAACAATTTTTTTGCAGCGAAAAAGAGTTAAATATCAGGGTTTGTACGTCTCATGAGAGGAATAACACAATTTTCATAAAGTAATATTATCCTTATTAAAGGGGGGAAAGTTTTGTGTTTACACTGAAAAAAAATGAAGTACTCAAAAATGAGTAAATCGATGTACTTATATTGAATTGAGTATGTTTGGATCAAAAATGAGCCTATTCTTTCTCAATTTTGAGACATCACATGTTATCAAATCCAAATGAAACGATAATTTTGTACTTTGTAGTGGTTTATTTCATTCATGGCGCATAGGCGTAACCAGCCTTTTGAACGGGGTGGTGCCCAGACTTCTTAACCTGAACGTGTTGGATATAAGCAATATCTTATATGGTAAAACCTGCTAAAACGAAACCTCATAAAACCGGTAGAATTTCCGCTTTAGACAGGTTTTCATCTTAGAAGGTATAGTTGTGTGATATTTCTTTTAAAAAGGGTTCAAACGCGATTTTTGTTTCCGTGAGGAGGGATGAGAAGGGGTTCAAAACATCAAAACTAAATCTAATGGTAAAAAAAAAAAGATATGTAAATGTCCTTGCAGCAGTGATGTAAGACAGTGACTAAGTGTGGTCACAACTGTAAAACCTTTTGGCACCCTAACTTCTTATAAAGATTAAAAAAGGCCTTTAATCATGCTGGAAACTTCTATAGGCACAGGGGAACACTGCATAAGTTCTAAAATTACCTCAGTCAAATTGAACGGGAGCCGGAAGCACAGACACATGGTTCGTACGGATACCGTTATTTCCCCAGGAAAACTATCAGTATATTTTTATAGAAAAGGAAATCTAGGTTAAACGCGCAAAATTTCGCCCTCTTTTAAGAAGAGAATTTCTGTAAGATAATACTGGTGCTGAAAAATTTTCTGGTCTGCAAAATTCAAGGAGGCGTACGAACCATGAGACAACCACCTCACCGAGTTCGAGGCTAAAATTCCAGAATTAGCTAAAACTCGATTCCCATATTAAAACGCAATCGGTCTTCCAAGTCATATCTTGGTGGAAAACATCTAAAAACCGATTTTACCGGTTGACTCGTAGGTTAACCGTTGTGTTTTCCTGCTCCCAGTCCGCCATGTTTCCATACCTTTGGGTGCAGGAAAACGCAATGATAAACCTACGAGTCGACCGTTAAAATCGGGTTTTTAGGTGTTTTCTACCAAGATATGACTTGGCAGACCGATTGCGTTTTAATATGGAAATCGAGTTTTAGCTAATTCTAGAATTTCAGCCTCCAACTCGATGAGGTGGTTGTCTGTGCTGCCGACTCCCGGTCTAAAAGTCTCGTAGATGAAATTTTGCAGGATCATAAATCTCAGATAATGCATGCGGTACATCAGTACATATACGTACGAAAGTTTTTCAGAATGTGGCTCCATGACTTCTTAGGGATCACCGGAGGAACCCAAGAAATTTTGGAGGAAAGTCTATATAAATAATTATTTTATTATTATAAATAATTATAATATTCATTAATACCATAATTTCCTGCCTATAATCCGCGGATCAAACAATCATGTTTCGATCCAGAAATTTTATTTCATTATTGAAGTTAAATATTTGTCGCGATTTAACAAGTTACAATTTATGAAACAAGATTTTTTGGGTCCGAACATATTTGTTAATTATAGGCCGGAAATTACGGTAATTCATGTTTTTACCTCAGAATGTGTCGAATATATTAAGTAAAGCAAGTCATGATAATATACACTAAATTTTATCAAGATGATAAAAATTATACTATCATGATGTGACTGTAATAATAAAGATAGGTGCTTGTCTGTCTCTGTGTGTGTGTACGCGAGCGCGCTAAACTCTGTAAAAACAATGCAGCCCGCACAGCCGTAAGATTTGACAGGACCTGTAGGCCTGAAGTCATGCATATCGAAGACAATTTCTGGAATTTTTCAATTAATGTTTTATGCGAATTTTTTCGCATTTAGCGGCATTTTTTTTTCAACTTAGTAAAAAAGAATCAGATTTCAATATTTTATCCAGTATAAAAACTTTGTCTTATTTTCAATAAAGTGTTTTCGAGATTCTTATTTTTAACAATTTTTTATTGTTATTTTTAGAGGGTTTTTTTTCTTCAATTCGTAGTGATTTTTTTTATATTCCTATAAGGAATACGGTTTAAATCTTTTACCCAATTAGTTAATTTCGTTCCCTGTGGTTTTTTAATCTTTTCCGAATTTTTAATGCAATATTTAACGGTGGTTTTCGTGCTGTGAGGCGATTTTTTGACTTTTTTTTTAAACAGAAAAAACTTTCCGGGAATTTTTGCAATTGCCGTGATTAAATTCGAATTGAAAAAATGTCAAATCAGTTCTTATAAGGAAGCTGAAAATTTAATTTGGCTCAAAATAAAAAACGCAATAATTCAGTATTAGCTTCTTTCGAGACACAATAGGTCGTAGCTTGTTCGGGAGTACGTTGCCAAAGGCAGTCCCCACCTCAATCCTAGAATTGTTTAATTCTACGTTCGTTAAAAAAAAGCCCAACCAACGAAACTCCTCTAGTAATGAAGTTTTCTTTGAGGGACAGGTTTAGAAATAACGTGCGGGATCGCGCGATTTGCCCACAGAAAAGGAAAGTCCCGCATAATAAAAAATACTGTGCAGTATTTCCCCCTCCAAATTCTTTCACAGAACTGCGATTCTTCAGTGACTATTTTATTTTATTTTATTTATTTATTTATTTATTTTTAAGCCCGCGATTTTTATTTCTTTTTTGGAATTTTTCAAAGTCAATTCCTGAAGTGGTCTCGGGAAAATTTGAGAATTTCTTCAAACGATTGTGGAAAAATATCGGAAATTTCGATAAAAGAATGCAGAAAATAATCGCGAATTTCGTCAAAAGATTGCGCAAAAAATTACGAATTTCGATAAACGATTCACGAAAAATTTTTCCAAATTTCATCAAAATGTTGTTGCGGAAAAGAGTAGCGAATTTTGTTAATTGGTATGGAAAGATATCGAGAATTTTCCCGATCGGTCGCGCAAAACTATCGCGAATTTCGACAAATTACCCCTGTAAGAAATCAGTTTCGTCAATCGGCCGCAACAGAAAATAAATTTCATCAAAGTATCGCGGTAAAAACGAAAATTTCGTCAAAAGATCGCAGAATGAAAAAGCGAATTCCGTCAAAAGATCGTATAAAGAAAATGCTAATTTCATCGAATGGTCGTGCTAAAGAAATGCTAATTTCGTCAAAATATCGCGGTAAAAAATGCTAATTTCGTCAAAAGATCGCGGTAAAAAAACACGAATTTTGTCAAAGGTTAGTGGTGAAAAGTGCGGATTTCGACAAAAAATCGCGTAGAAAGACGTGAATTTCGTCAAACGATTTTGGAAAAAATTGTAAATATCATAAAATGATCGCAGAATAAAATCGCGAATTTGGTCAAAATTTACTGCACTGGGCTAAAAGATTGAAACCGGTTCATTTTCCTACTTTCAAAAGAACGCCGCGAAAAGAGAAGAAACTTTAAAAATCGTATAAAAATTTTCAGAGGAAAAAAATTACTATATTGACTTGAAAGACTGCAACCATATTCCCTTTACGAATGTCAAAAATTGATCGCGAAACACGAAATTCAACCAACCAACCAACCTCCAGATTAATTAGAATTTTCTGTGCTATTACTTTTCATTTTCAAAGGAGGCAGGGTCTGTGCACCTGCACACCCTCCTCTTTCCCTCGGCTAATCGCATTTTTGAATTACCGTTTCACACCTGCATTCCCTTTCAAATTTTTTTGCTTCTTTCTAGATTTTAAACTACGAAAGCAAAGAGACAAATAGTTTCTATCCTCGTCAAGAACTTGCGTTAATTTCTCATGAAATTGCAGGAACATGAAAGAAAGGCGTTAAAAAAAGTAATCTCCCCCAAACAAAAGATGTCAAAGTGAGATTATAAAGCTAGCTTTTTGACTTACTATAATACAGATTCTTGTAAATATTCTAGTTTTAAAAAAGATAAACAACATAATTTTCTTAAGAAAAGAAAGAAGGAAAAAAAGAATGTAGGTTTCTTTTTTATTACATTTCAAAACTTAGGCTGTAAGTTTTCTGAACTAAACTAATTTGCTCAACTAATTAATCTCTGCTTTCACTTCTTTTTTCTTTTGTAAATTTCGATTTTTTTTAAAGTAATTGTGCTCCAGTCTGCGCAAGCGGGGGGGGTGCCCTGGCACCCAGGGCACCCCCCTGGTTACGCCTATGTGGCGGCTTAAAAGATGTTCTTTAATCGGAAAACAAAGTAATATACCGTGGAAATCAGAGATTTAATATTACATTTTTATTCCTCTGAAGGAACTCTATGCCGTGTCTTTTTTATAACGCGTAAGGTTACACTGTGTTGTTGTTGTTGTTATCAGCACTTCGTAGATTCGGTCTGGTCTTTGTGCTAAGTGTGATGGACTTGTTCGTGAAAACCAGGGCCGTGGGAAGAGAAAACTGCGCCCGGGGCAGCGTGTCAATTTGGCGCCCCCCCCCCTCCTTCAAATTTGATAAAGAGCAGAAACAGAAATAAATTATATTGAAAAAATATTTTGTGTTTATTTTAGAACTTTAAAAGATTTAATTTCAATTCAGAAATTCCAAACAAACAAATAACAGAAAAGAAAATTGCACTTATTTGTAAATGAGATCATGATGCTTTGCGACAGATTTTTCTTAACCTTTCTCACATATTTTTCTTGCCATTTTTAGTTCTTGTTAGTCTTTAAGCTTCAGAAAATGGGTAAAAATAGCTAACAACCAGATTGGAAACAAGCGGTCCCTTCAGCCAATAAGTACTAAAAAAGCAAAACAAACAAAAAACCTGCAGAACATAATGTAAATGATAAAAATAAATTATAATTTCAGTACATTAATTAAGAAAGATAACTGAAGCAATGTTTTAATTAATATAAAATATAATATCAGGCAAATACATTTACTTCCATTTTATTTTTCTTGCATTTAAGGTAACAAAATCGTTTATTATTTTATGTGTAAAGATTGTGAGACACTGAATTTTATAGAAAGTAAATTCAGGTTGCTTAATCTCTCGACTCATAGTAGATCTTAAGTAGTTTTTTACTATTTTATTTTTACTGGAATACTTATAAATTATGTACGCTGTCTCCATGTTTTTGTAATTCCTTGTTTTCCCAAAGTTAAAATTATGGAGCAACTAAAGGATTTCTAAATGATCAATTTTATAAAAGTTCTTATATAATGGTAGAAATAAGGTTTTCGCATTTAAAACCTCGCTTAACAATTCAAGCCCATTCAAGTCAGCAATAAAGGGCAAGGTCCAGGCAATATTAACAGATTTTCGATAACTGATTTTAGATTCGCACCAGCCAGAAACTCAAATTCTTGTTTTACATTTCTCAGTTTCTCAAACCTCCAGTTCAGTTGCACGATTATAGTGTCTCTACGTAACACAAAATCCTTCACATTCATATAAATTTCCACTTTCATCAGAAGTTTCGTAGTCAAATTGTTCTGCGAATTTTACGTTTTCTGTTTTGCTCAAATAATGACTCTACATTTACAGACATAACCAAATCTTCGCTTTCTTGTTCAAAAACTTCCTCTCTTATTGTCTGAAATGTGTTTTTTAGTGTTTCAATCAGTTTGCTGGCTATCAAAACATTGACAGTTTTTTTTTCTTCTTTTTTTTCGCGAGAATAATATTAACTTTTTCTATTTCATTTAAAATGCTGTGTCAAACTAGTAGGCCGTAAATAAAGGGGAATTCTTTATTTGCTTTATTAAGCTTTTTGCTCCTGAGTAAGTTTACTCATTTTACTTCATTTCTGTAAGGTCTTCCAGAGCTTTTAAAATCTGTGGCAATTGTTTGTAAACTGCAGATATAACTTTATTTTTTAATGACCATAGAGTATCGCAATGTTTCTTTAAATAAACTGTTAAGTGGGACATAAGTATATCCCATCTTTCAGTAGAAGAGAAGAAAAAACAAGCACATTTTATGCAGTTCCGGAAATTTTTTGGACATACACCAGCAGCACGAACTCAAAGTTTAGAGAATGTGCAGAACATGGTAAAAAATAGACGAATTTAAATACTTCGACGATTCGAGCTTACACAACATTATATTGGGAAGCCATATTTGCACCATATCACAATATTGAGCTCTGAAGGGTTGATATTGGTATTGCTTATGACGGCCGATTATCTACAAGTTGGATATAGTAGACCGGAGTGGGATGAAAGTGTCCTCTGTAAGGTCTTTCTAATGGAACCTGACCCGTATTTACGTAAGGTTCGAAGAAAACTACGGACAATTTCGAACGATTAGGCTGACGTGCGCGATTGGGTCGAATTCAGCACCTCCCGTCTACCGTCTTTGAGAACAGAACCTCTCGTGCAGCTGTGAATGTCGAGATTGTCGGACATTAGCTTATCATAAATTTCTTATGCTTTTTTTTTTTTTTTCTTTGGACTTGATGTAGCCAAGAAACCTTTCCACGAATGAAAATTTTCTATTTTCGGTATCGCATAATTTGCGTCATTTGTTCTTTGTGAGGTCTACTGGATTCCTAAACTGGACTGTGTTTAAAATTCAATAACTTCCAAATGGTGCCAATTATTAAAAGAAGTTATGCAAGATATTAGAAGTATTTTTACTGCGGTTCTCGGTTTTAGTTTCAAATAACAGAGATAGATGGCAAGCAATAAGCACTCAGTTGAGGTCTAAACTGAAATTCCCTAGCATCATACGAAGGAAGGAGGTTAAATATATAGAATAGGCCCCTAAAAATAAGATTGTATTGGAGAATGAGACCCACTCCATACATTTAGCCTCCTCTTTTCGCATCAGTGTTGGGCGATTTCGGTTTTGGCCTTGATTGAGCACCTATGGCGCTAGATGTTGTCTTAATAGTGCTTGTGTGGTTATACATTGCTGGCATAATTGTCGATTCAGTATAAACTTGATTGATTTACACAAATATGGTTTAATAAAGTATACTGCTGTAACTTGAATTGACTATAAACCTGTTTAATTCTTCAACAAATCATCGATATTTATGTTGTAATGTGAAATTGTAAAACTGCAGTATAAGAATTGAAAAAGTCATTTGTAACGCGAGCAGCTAGTGGATTTGGTCTGCCCCTCGGGATTGCACAATCGCTCTAAAGTGTAAGCTGAGTTCCCGAGGTGGTCATCCCTGCTTGTAGCGCCATCTATAGTTGCTATTTGGAACTAAAGTCGGGAATCGAGGTAAAAAAAATACTGACATTTTACATTACCTTTTCGCAATTTTTTTTTAATAGCTGTCACCATTTACAGGTTATTGAATTTTAAAAACAGTCAGTCCATTTTAGGACACTCGGTATATGGAGTGCGATCGAACGAAATTGAAAAATACCTTGCTCTATTAATTTCTTCTACAATCGTTTTTCTTACTTCATTGGCAAGAAAGTTCATAATTTCATCCTGAATATATTTTGTCATTTATCTGTTTCACTTTCAATAATTTTCACTTTAGCTCTTTTCAAATTTGCTGTCGATTTAATTTTAAACGTCTCTCAAGTTTCTCTTAGCGAATGCATGCATTCCTGTGTTCTAGAGCCTTTTTATGCTCAGGAATTTTAGGATTTAATTTCTTCCACATGAAAAACCCACAATCTGGATTGGCTAACTTTGGAGGGCGATCATAATAATTTGTGAATAGTAAAAAGAGAAAACAAAATATAGTGATTCCCTTAATTAAGTTATCCAATAAGCCGCAATCACCTTTAATAATTTCTCCACTAAGTATAATTTTCTTGAACGTTAGTTTGGAAAATTGTAGTCCTTATGCAATCGCAGATTTCATGTAATCAGCATTTTCACCCTGTGCTGGACCTTTTTTTAACAGCAAAGTAATGACCGAATGACTATAAGAATGATTCCATAGTGGAATCAGAATAGGTTAGCAATTCATATTCACTGAGTGTGGCAGGTGGCAGAAACTTTCGTATACGATGTAAAGGGCCCGCAGAGTGCAAAAGCTTAAGAAACACTGCAATAAAATATCACAAAAGCATATTATAAAATCATCAGATCTAAAGAGCTCAATGAAAAGTAAATGTGAACAACGCAATAATTTTGAAATGAAAAATGTACATACTTCCATTGGGAAAAATATTCCCGAAATGTAAATAGTATATACATTTAGTTTTACAAAAATATAGAATATCGAAGAGTGAAAAAAAAATTCCAATAAAAATGATCGACGACAATAAAAAACGGAAATTGGTAGTACAAATTTGGCGCCCCTAAATTTTCGCGCCCGGGGCGACCGCCCCCCCTTTCGCACGGTGCTGGTGAAAACAAAAATTAGAAAAATGGGATTATCAATATTTCGCCGCCGAATACTTCGAAAGTAAGTGCTCTCTGTTAAATATTCAATACATTTTTTTTCTTGTTTAATGTAATCTGATGTACCTTCTGTAAATATTATATTAATGTAAATATTAAATTAAGCACGGTATTTTAAAATGATTTAAAAGTGCTTGGAAACAATGCTCTTGTGTAAAAGTAATTGTTTAGCGTATCTTGATAATACTTTTGCGTTTTTTTCTTATTAAATAATCAATTAAATGTTGCTTGTTAATAATTTTCAGCGGGAAATAAATGTCAGAACATTTGACTTTAATTTGTAGTAAAGTCTCGGAAGGGGGGGGGGGAGGAGCTCCTTTGACGAGAAAATTATTTTTTTACATTTAACTTATTTTAGTTTTGAAAGTGTCTTATAAAATGTGTGTCTTTTACCCCAGTATCTTATTTTGGTTTTGCACGTGGTTACTAATCGGCCATCTTGGACGCCATTTTGTTTTACTTCATATTTTTATAACAGAATCGTTATTTTCAAACCCTTTTAAATTATTTTAAAATGTTGTGCATAATTTAATATTTGCATTAATGTAATATTTACTGAAAGTACAGCTGATAGCATAAAATAAGAAAAAAATGTAGTGAATATTTAACAGAGAGCAATTACTTTCAAGTTCTTATTTGAACACATCCATGGAATCAAAAATGAGTACGTGTGTTTCTCAATTTTGAGTACATTTGGATCGGAGCTATTTTGAGTATGTGACGTATTTAAAAATGAGTACTTTTTACTCAATTTTGAGAACCCATTTTTTCCAGTGTAGGTATGGCGAGCATTACTTTATGAAAATTCTGATATTCCAACCCTTTAACTTTTTGTTTAAAATGTTATGATCAATGAACAATACTCGATGGTGAATTTAAAGCGACATTCGTTGCAACGACATTCTATTATATGTATTACATGGTGAATTTTTTAATCAGTTTTTGACTCTGTATTGATTTTATATATTCAGTACTTTGTACTGTTAGAGTAAGATGTGGTTAAAGATAAAAGACAGCAGAATTTTTTTCATATTTGCATTCTAAAACGACGAAAATGTTTCTGTTTTGTTTGTTTTTTTCCACAGTATAGGGTGCCCCAAAAAGAGCTGTACAATTTCAAAGTTTTATTTTTAAAAAAGTATGCAAATACTTCCTACAGCAAAACTAGTTACAACAACTGATAGAATAACTCAATTTTTTTTAACAGTATGTTTCTGGTCATAGATGGGTCATTTTCAAAATCTGTTCATGTTTTGGAATACCAAAATCAAATTTTTCGAAATAATCAGAAAGTTTTAATTTTTTTGTAAATAATTACCTTACCTCATAAACATTAATATACAAGCATCAGCAGAGGTCAAATTAGTAACTTAACATTTTAAAACCGATTTTTAAATTTTAATGAACTTGGTAATGACATAAGTGAGCACGGTAATGACATCTACGGTAATGACAAATTAAGCAAAATATTTTTATTTTCCCTCCAGGCATAAATGGCAGCCGTTATATCTTCTGGCTCATACAATGATTTTCTATTTCTTATATAATAAAAAGCAGATTCAGAAATAAAAGTTCATTTAATTATCAATTAGAATTGGGTACGGTAATGACATACAAAAAAATACTCACCAAAACATTCAAAGTCTTTGCTTGTTTTATTGAAACTATAGAACTATTTACTCTATTCACCTAAACCTGATAACAAATTAACTTTTAAGAAATATTTTTGCCTTGATAAAAAGGCATGTGCTGCCCTCTAAAAAATTCCAGATGAACTTTTTGTCAGAAGCATGGCAATGACACTCTTTCTTAGGACAAGGTTTAAAATAATTATTAAGAATTATAGATAAGTTTAATTAATGAAAATAAATATTTTTTTAATTAGTAGCATCTTAATAAATAAAAATGCATTAAAAAATTATAACCATCTGTTTTAAATAGAACTTAGTCATATCTTTACCTAATAAATTACTTGTTGGGATAACTTACGGTTGGGATGGCGAACCTATGGCAGGTGTGCCGAACTTGGCACGTAAGAAAACTTCTCTGGCACGCGAAAAAACTTATATTCAAGAAAAAGATTATATTCAGTTTATGGAGAACAATCCATTTTATGTTTTTTTTTACAAGAAGTATAGTTTTGTGTGACAGGTACTTTCGAATATAAATCTCATTGAAAGCGCCCTATAGGGTCATTTTTCTCGCCAAATCATTCAACATATAGTGTTTTCCAAATCATTTTAAATTTGAAAGTTTTTATTTTTTTAATTGAATTTTAAGAGATAGTTTGCACAGTAATATACCTAATTGACACATTTCTTCTTCAGATTAACTTTTATTTTATTTAGGTTTAGAAGTTTTAAGTCATTTTAGGTTTTATTATTATATTTAAGTTTTAATTTTGTAAATTGAATTTTAAATGTTAGTAATGTAAATAATTATGTATCTTTTGAACCTGCTTCTACCTGAAAAACTAAAAACTATCTGATTAGGAAGTATACAATAAAAGTAAAACTCATTTATAGTTTATTAATACGGAATTCGATTCGACATGGCTATACATTATTGAGTACGGCATAATAAATAAGTTAAGAATCGAATTTAGTGTGAGTAAAAATATATAAGTAAACATTCTATAAAAAAATAATTATTCATTTTATCTAACTAGGGAATGTTCCCAGGTGCAAGTTGTGGGTTTGGACGAGAGCGGTATCAAAAGAAAGGTCTCGTCATGTACATTAAAAAGTCCAATGGAACTATCCGTCCGAATCCAACCGTTTTCGAGATATCCTCACTTGAAGTGTGAATAAGTAAATAAATAAATTGGCAGGCAGGCATATAAATTGTTCGCAAGTTAAAAGTTTCTTTGCATTGTTTTAATCCTCTACCAATAACTTTTCCCGAGCTACGAGCAAAATCCTTTTTTGCCGGTTATGCCGATTCCCACATTGCCGGTTATTTCCCCCCTTTTAGACAGGCACTTCGCATCCTACGAAGTTTTCGCGTACGGCTACATTCGGAGAATTTTTCCATCTGTTTTTGCTATTTCCAGCACCTTGTTTTATGCAAATTTTTCGGCAAATGTGTGGATGTAAAGGATTTTGCTCGTAGCTCGGGAAAAGTTATTGGTAGAGGATTAAAACAATGCAAAAGAAACTTTTAACTTGCGAACAATTTATATGCCTGCCTACCAATTTATTTATTTACTTATTCACACTTCAAGTGAGGATATCTCGAAAACGGTTGAATTCGGACGGATAGTTCCATTGGACTTTTTAATGTACATGACGAGACCTTTCTTTTGATACCACTCTCGTTCAAACCCACAACTTGCACCTGGGAACGTTCCCTAGTAAGTTAAATTGTTTCTTGCACGTTAGAACGTTGATACATAATAATTTGAAATTTTGGCACGCATATTCAAAAAGATTCGCCATCCCTGACCTACGGTAATGGCATTTTGACTACAAAAGAATATATTTCTTATTTGAAAATTTTTTATAAATAGTAATATATCTGTAAAGTATCATTAAAAAAACATGATAGTTAAAATGCAATAATTAAAATTATGATATTTAACTATTTTTCTGTGCAAATGTGAAAGGACAGTAAAACACGATATATTTTGAAAATGACCCAGATGGTGTTGCACAACACATAAACGGTTATTAAAGATTTCAGTTATTCGAAAACTGTGGATCACCTGAATAAAGCTCAATGTCTCTCGAGTGGATTATCCAAACAAAATCCGATACTCAAACTCAAACATTTTTTCGAACGATTGATGTCGATCGGTTGATGTCGATCGGAATTGAATGGTTGATGCGAGCACGCTAAAACGTTCGTGAATTTAATTTGAATATCATCTTGATAGTCTTCGTGCTACGAAAGGATCTCATGTTGAAGTTTGCTAAGGCAGCAGAAGAAAACTTTCGAGATATTCTATTTATTATTGTAACTAGTTTTGCTGTAGGACAATTCATTTTCTTTAAATACTAGGGGGCTCTGCCCCCTACGAGCTACGCTCGCCAACCCCCGTTCAGACACCGCAAACTCTAAAAACCCGCTAATTTGATCGGCTTTAACATCTTGAGGGGCGGTGGGATATATTTTATCCCATCTACGATTAATGAAGATTTACATCAGAAAAATTTTATGAAATTTTACTTTTCTAACTTTGGTGGAAAAAAGACTTAAAATTTCTTTTCCTTATTTTGAAATAAAATTTTTCTAATTTTCCGTTGGGAATTCACCATTACACAAACGTAATTGCTTGCCCCTCAAGGGGTTAAAAAAAATTCGAAGACTGAATAATAATAATAATAATAATAATAATAAACAGTGGCGATCTCCATGTTAACGTGTTAATTTCGTCCTTGATTAAATCAGATCAGTGAAACATTTCAAAATAAGCTAATATAAAATGAATTAAGTAAACAAAGTCTTTTTCTCCCGGTATTTTTTAACAATGCTATTAAAATGTTCTTTTAAATGAGACATTTTAAATGTATCGTTTTAAATCTGACGTAATTTTCACTAAAGCTTTCTTTCTCATTTTAATATTCATGTGAAAATATTTTTGTTGTTAGAAAGGTAATATTATTTGCTCTTTCTTAGAATTCAAAAGAATAGTTTAAAATATTACCTCAAAATATGAAATAAATGTCTCGCGCAAATATATTTTTTAATTTAAACTGTTTGGCAATGTTGCTGTTTGGCCCTTTTAAATATGAAATAATTTTCTTCATTTACGAATTTAACGCATATTAATGACTTTATTATTTTACAATTTTCTTTTCTCTTTTAAAATTCACATGTAAATATAGTTTTCATGATGTAATTTTCAACATTTTCCTGCTTTTAATACATAATCATTTAATTCTCATTTGAAAGTTTTTTTTTCCGTTTATAATAGCCACGTGTAAATAATTTTTTAATTTGAAGGAAATATTATTCTTTTCGATGTTTTAAAAATTGGCAATAATTTAAAATAATACCCTTTTCTAAAAGATGTAAAAATATGTCTCAGAATGCTGAAGATTTGAATTTAAAATGGAAATAAGTCCTCAAAAAATGAGTCAAATTAAACTAATTGCAGTCTGCACACCGGGAACTTCTAATGTACAAAATGATCTAAAAATGATTAAATACCCATCTATAGTTTTTTGGTCGTATAAAACCTTTTTAATGGAACGATTTTGAAAAATTTTAACATTAAATATCTCTTAAAATAATACTTCGATTTGAAAACTGTATACATCAGCGTGTTTCTCAAATATTTCTCTATAATACCACTGCTTTTCATGTTTTTGTATGCAATATTTTTCGTAATATTAACGAAGAAATACCTCCGGTCACAAAACATTCAAAACCGGCGGCGGTGACAGCATTAGTTACTTTTTTTTAGAATAGAGAGAAAATTTTGAAGTTGTACAGATCTTTTTGGGACCCCCTGTATACCTGTTTAAGGGGGCTTTAAAGGAACATCATTCCTTGAGTTCAATTTTGACTTGATCGGGACACAACGAAAGAGGGATTTTTAATTTAAATTGCCCTCAGAACTAGTTAGTTATCTGAAGCTAGAGTCCTGCATAAAGTCGGATAACGCGAGTTTACCCGCACACGACCCGACCCGCGATTCAGGTCGGTTTTCGGAGTGTTGAATTCAAACATTTTCCTCCGGGAGGGATTTTTGCAGCTCCAGGGACGGGACACTGTTGAATTTCGGGGAGGGATCCCCTTATAGGCTATTAATAACCAGGTAGAATTCGTAGAATTTTCACACTAGTTTTTCATGCGTGCATAAAATATATTTAAATTCTGAATTAAGTTTTCTCAAATTTACAAAGAAGAATTCAGAAAATCTTCTTGTTAACATTTACATGTTTGCAAAATATATTTTTAATTGGTGAGTTGTTTTTCTTTAATCGGAAAATTCTTCACAACTTTTTTTAAGGAAAAGTCGCAAACAGTGTGATAAGCTAGCAAAGATGTAGTTAAGATTTTTCCAGGGATTATCTTTACCTTTCACCTAATCTTATCTTTACTTGTCAATACTGAAGAGGGTACCTATTCAACATAATAAAATGGGTGTATCCAGGCGCCCTAACGACATGGTGCCTTAATAACCATACCTTAAATCCAAAATTTTCATTGGGGGGGGGGGGGGGATTTGGATGCTCCGGAAGATGTGCCTCTGAGGGGCTACTCCCTGAATTCAAGGCTGGTTCGGGTTGAAGTTTCGTTTCTTGAAAGTCGGGTTCAGGTTAACACGATTTTATCAAAGAAAGTGCAGGTTATTGTATCAGATAAAAAATTATATACTGGGTGGTCATAAAAATCCTTCCCCGATATATGTACCCCTAGCATCCTAACCTCTCAACCAATCAAAAGGAAATTTCAGATTTAGTTATTTGAAGGAATGCGCTCGAGATCGTATGAATTAAAACGAAAGAGATCTCACGATTACGGGTTACAGTGAAAAAACGTTGCACTTTTCAAATGGCAAAACCCTTTTTTTTGCGCAAATTCATCAGCGTATTGAAAAACCATAAATGACGTTGGAATGGTACACGTACGATGAAAATTGCCTGTGTAAAACACTTGCAAAAAGACCATTGCGAGGAACGAAGGAGTGGCTACAAGACATGTTTTTCAGTAGATTAGTTTTTTTTTAATCACTTCTGAACTTTAAAATGTGTTTTCGTGTACACATACTGAAAATAAAAATGTAATTTGTTTTAGTGTGCTGAATATTGCGTTATATAGGAACTGATTAGGATTGAGTGCCACGATATTACACCGACAATTTAATTCATACGTGGGTATCGTTCAAACGACATTTATGGTTTTTCAATGCACTGATGAATTTGCGCAGGTAAAAAAGTCTGTTGCCATTCGAAAATTTCGAAATTTTTTCACTGTAACCGTAAACATGCGAGCTCTATTGTTTAAAATCATCCCAATCTCGAGCGCATACCTTCAAATGACTAAATCTGAAATTTCCTTTCGATTGGTTGAGCAGTTAGATCGCTATGGGTACATACACTATATGGCCATTAATGACCGGCAACTTTCAATTTTAGACATTTTGTCGAATATTTAGAAATATACTTGTCTGGAATTTCAGGATTAAAAAGAACAGGTATGACCTCATATTTATCAATGTCGATTTGACAAGAGGGACAATTAGGGGGCCAACTAAAAATCAAAGAAAAAAATAATACTTGGGATCACCCTGTAAAATAAAATACACGAAATGATCTAACGCTGCAGAATATAAATAAACAGACATTGTGCAATATGTGTATTCATTTGTGAAAGAATAGCACATATATTAATAGAGATATAGCGATTTATTAAAAAAAATAAAAGAATTTCTTGCATGTTTTTTGCTTATAACATGCAGGGTTTTCATCCAAATTTAACGCCAGCTTCAGAAAAATTGACAAAATGTAGTAGGCACAATATAGTGCAACTGGAATATAAATATATTAAATATTTTAGGAAATATGAGCAGTTGCATGAAATAATTTTTATCTGCGCATGCGCGAACGATAACAAGGATCTTTTTACATAATTTAATAGTCAGCTCTTTATTAAAAAATTCCAGTCAAACATCATAAAAATTTAGAAAGATATAGGCGTTAAAGTGGGCTAATTTTTAATTGCTCGCTAAAACTAGCTGAATGATAAGGGATTGTCCACAAGTTGTCAATTTTAATGAAATATTTTTTTAAATTTTCATTTTTTATTGATGCTTTAGTTCTTCTTGTATAACCACCAGAATGAGCCTATACCATGATAAAAAGAAGCATAAAAATCGAAGCATTTTTTTCATATCTACTCGAAGATAGTCACTAAATTTCTGAAAGTCAGTTAATAAAAAATGACAATTTGTGGAAAATCCCTTAACATTCAGCTGCTTTTAGAGAACAACTAAAAATTTGCTCACTCTAACGCCGATATCTTTCTAAAATTTTACGATATTTGACTGGATTTTTTTTTTTAATAAGTTGCTCCATAAAGTTGACTATTAAATTATGTAAAATGATCCTTGTTATCGTTCGCGCATGCGCAGATTAAAAAATATTTAATACAACTGCTCATGCTCATATTTCTTAAAATATTTAATATACTTATATTCCAATTAAACTATATTGTTTCTACTATATTTTGCAAAATTTTCTGAAACCGGCATTAACTTTGGTTGAAAATTCTGCATGTTATAAGCAAAAAACATGCAAGTTTTTTTTAAAAAATAAATCGCTATATCTCTATTAATATACGTGCTATTCTTACACAAATGAATACACATATTGCACAATGTCTGTTTATTTATATTCTGTAGCGAGATCACTTCGTGTATTTTATTTCACAGGGTGATACCAAGTATTATTTTTTTCCTTTGATTTTTTGTTTGCTCCCTAATTTCTCCCCTTATCAAATCGAAATTTCTAAATATGAGGTAATACCTGTTCTTTTTAATCCTGAAGTTCCAGTAGAATCCGTCAGGTATATTTCTGAATATTCGACAAAATGTCAAAAATTGAAAGTTGCCGGTCATTAATGGCCATACAGTGTATATCGGGGAAGTTTTTTTTATGACCACCCCGTATATAAACATTAATGAGTACCTATGCGTTCATTTATTTTTCCAAAATAGGTAAAAATGATGTTGGAGATATATTTATAGAGTATTATTCCATAGTTGCATGAAAATGCGGATCCATTTTCTTTGATTTTTGGGTTGCAGGTTGACAAAAATTTTGCTGTTGGATTCGTGTCGTGTTTCTGGTTGTCTATAAAGAGAATTTCCGTATTCGGGTTGTGTTATCCCTGATCCGCGCAGGTCTCTATCTGAAACATTATAACCCTTTATGTCCCAAATTATAAATTCATAAAAATTTCATTTGCTAAAGTGTTTTTCGTTAATTTTTTGAACTATATTAGAAGATTTACACAGTCATTTAATAAAATTTTCAAGGAATTTGCCAAATAAAATTAATGATCTATATCTGAATTTTTAGGGATTTTGTACAATATTTATAACTCCACTCAAATCTTTTATTTAAAATATGTTTTATTATTTTATAGGATTAGAAAATATACAAATATAATACTCTTACAATAGAAATATAAAAAATGTTTCAGAACTGAAACTTTTCGCCCACAATCTTCCAAAGTCAAGAAAGCTGAAGAGATGCAAATGAAAAAGAAATCGTCCTTTTAAAAATATTTTTGTTTTGTGGAACCCATAATGCTTTTGGAACAAGATAAATTAAAGTGTCTATAACTCATTCTAAACTGTGTTACTACTAATCGATGTATTAAATGAATTTTATAACAAGTTTTTATAATGATACTTTAAAGTACCATCGGGGCATAAAGGTTTAAGAGTTTCAAGAAGTTATTGTTACAGTCGTGGAAAAAAAAAAAGTAAACACCCCCTAGTAACTCCTCAACAAATTATCGTAGAAGAAAGTTACTGGTACCGAACGTTTGGAAATAAAGTCTACTTTTAAATTATGTATACATAATTTGCTTAAGGGGCCATCTACATATTAAAACAAACCCAAACATAATTTTTTTTTCAATGGCAATACCCAATTTTAACAAGATATTTCAAATCTTCGGTTCAAACTATGCCTAGACACCAAATTTCAAGCCATTTGAATGATAAGTTTTTGAATTATAAACATTCAAAATTTAGTGCTTCTAATGAAAAATTACATTTTCATATTTTCATTAATATCTCCTGAAATTACACTCCTAATGTGCTAATTTTTTGTGTAGCAATAATACTAAAATACCCAAACATAAATACGTTGAATTTGCAATTTTTAGAATTTTATGATATGAATTATAAAATTAATATTCGAAAAAATTATGAATTGCAACCTACAATTTTTTGGATGGATTTCGATCTATTAAGTCCTGCTTTATGGAAATCCAAAGTTTCACATTTTTCTTCCAAGTAGTTTTAAAATTGTGCTTAAAAAACGACAAAATGATGGTTTGTCTATGATAGAAGTGACTAGATATTTTGAAATATCGAATACCGAATTTCAATTTGGATACAGCCCCTAAAATAGGCTCTTTTTAAAATAATTAATTTATCGGGTACTTATCGTACGAATTGCATAAAAATTTGTTTTTAGGCTAATTGAAGGGTGTAGAGTTCATTTGTGCTGTCAGAATTGTGTACTGCTATTGAAAAAAACAAAGTTATGGTTCGTTTTAACATGTAAATGGTCCCTTAAGCAAATTTTATATGCATCATTTAAAAGTAGACTTTATTAGCAATCGTATGGTACAAGTAACTTTCTTCTACGATAATTTTTTGCAGAGTTAGTGAGGGGTGTTTACTTTTTTTTTTTCCACGACTGTACATCTGACTAGCCATTTAATAATAATAAAAATGGCATCGACAAAAAGGCGTTAGTCTGCGGACAATTCATCTCTTGTTTTATTTTGTCTGTATTTCTTAACTCTCCCATCAATTATTATCTTAAATAACAGTTCGGTAAACTTTCATCATTCATTCATTAACTGAAAAGAACACTTTGAGCGAAGTTGTTGGCTTTGAACAATGTAATAATTCCGTATCCACCTGACTTAATTACTTTATAATCAGTCTTCAAACAAGAATATGTTAAACGAGGGACTTCCAAACCAGACTCTTTCCCACATACTCTGGGTTATTTGTGTATCCAAAATCGACTTGCACTTGAACGCCTTTTGCATACTGGATTAGCACGTGACAGGTCAAATAGGTGACCACCGTCAAGTTCTGAATACAGAGGGAGTTTTCTATGATCTTTTTACATTATCAGCATAGTATATTATTTAATTGGAAGGGTTCACTTGTTTGAATACAATGGTTTTCTTCGCTAATTATAGGTGAAAGTAATAAATACTAAATGCCTGTGTTACAGGCTTGTTTAATCTGACTGTGAATTGCCGTTTGTGTAAGACCAAGTTTGATTTGAATCAATTACTGCATATTCCGGCGTATAGAGCAACTACGATTTGAGACTTTACTTTTCTATTTTTAGGACTATATGAGATATTACAAGCCTTCCCCTTTCTTGAGAAAAAAAAAGCCTTTTGGAGATATATAGCATGAAAATCTAATAAAGAATATTAAAAAGTATGACTAGTACAAATATAAAGAAACAAAAACAAAGGTGAACTGAGGACATATGCTAGTACCAAGCCTATCATCTAGATCCCCCCCCCCCCCAATAAAGCAATTGAAATATCCTACTCTCGCTCATTTATAGAATCTTCCAGTGGAGCAGGGCCGAAACTAAGGGGGCATGTGCCCTGGGCGCCATATCGAAGGGGCACCAAATGAAGATTTTGTTTTAAAAAAAAGATTTTGTTTGTCGAATTTTTTCAAGTCTATGATTAGCACGGTATTGTTAAAATCGTCCTGTCTGGGTGTATGCCAAGGCATAGAAGAATCTAAGGATGATATGGCATAAGGATCTTGTATAAAGCGGATTTTTTTTCGATTCCGTTTTCAAGATTTTAATGAATCAATATTTAACAAAGCAGATTACGTAGTTCAGTATTACATATTTTATGATTACACGTTTTAAATTTTAAAATAAATCGGCTATTAGAAAATTAGTAAAATTTTCTTTGTAAACATACTTTGCGGAGGAGGAGGAGGGGGGTGTCAAAATCCATATTTGCTCCGGGTGCAAAAAAAGGCTAGTTTCGGCACTGCAGTAGAGACCGATAGGCAAAATAGGAGAGTTGGCTAAATCAATAACAAAACGAAGTCCCCTATCCTCTTCTCCGAATACTAATTTAGGGGTCAACATTTTCAATTTAGTTTTAGGGTGGCAGTGGAAATTAAAAGTCAAATATTTAAGTTTTCAATAGTTTCATTTGAAAATTGGAAGACTTGTTAATGGCAAGTTCAAATAGTTATATTCAAAATTTTGTGTTAAAATGATGAAAAGTTTTTAAATTAATCAATATTTAAAATTTTAAAATAACGAATAATTGTCCTATTTTAAAATGACCCATATGTATTTCTTTTGCGACAATATTTATTTATGAGATACATATTATATATTGTGGGGAATTTCGTAAGAACACTTGCATCAGACTGAATGTCCCTGACTCTGTATTCCGCTTCGAGATTAAAAGGTAACGAAGCTGTGTGAAGTGGAAATGCAGAAAAAATAAATAGAACGAGAAAGAGTTCGACGACGCGGGTTTTGTTAAAAGAATCGGAATATTTTCGACGAAATAAGATAGAAGATTTAAATGACTTATGGAAATCTTAGAAATATTCAACGACGCTGAATAAATGAAGCCTAAGTTGTTGCTTTAAAGCTAAATATAGATTGAAAAGAGTGCTTTTGACTGTATTTTTGTTTTGTCTTCGTCTTAATAAATGTCAGTGTTCGTTTTAGAAGTGAGTTATGATTTATAAATAGAGTCTCAATATTACAATGGAAGTTCGCATGAATTGTAAAATTTCGCTGAATGTAATAAACAGAAAAAAATATATTTTTGTAATTATGCTTTGTTTTTTTCTAAAAAAGTAGCTATATATTTTCATACGCATATAAATTTCAACACTAAAATACCCCTGAAATGCAAAATTTTATACTAATATTTATTTAATATTGTATAGAGGATATACAGTATAAATTTCAAAAGAATCTAATAATTAGGAATGCGCATTGGAACGTTTCAAAAATTAGTAAAGTGCGTAATTTGCAATTTTGAGAAATCAGCATTTTATATAAAAAAAATTGTATAAACATATACAGTTTTTACAAATATAAAATTAAAAGCTTATATCTCTAGACGCTTTGCACATTAGATTTCGATTCTATATAAAACGTTTTAGAAATCTTTAAAAAAAAGTAACGATGTGAATAAAAGCAAGCTCTGATTACACTGTCTTTTTAAATAAAATAGATAAAAATCTTTTTCAAAGTGAACCATATAAGAGGGATGCGACATGTGCAAAGTACCAGTGCCTGATGCTTTTAAGTGACCTCAGCGAGACAGCAATACACTTTTTATCCTTATATATATATATATATATGTTATAAAATTGATAAGATGCTCTATAACCTTTTTAAATTAGTATACCTTCCCCTTAGTTGTTAACTCAATTTCTATATCTGCTCCAAGTAGAACTTCAAAGCATTAGAACCCCATAAGAAATATTATCAAGTATAGCCTATTTTCGATAATCATCAGCGCAGACATATGTTCGATGTCTTGACACTTCTCAAACATCATAATGTCTTGGCTACTTCAAATCCCAATTAAATTCAGAAGCAACTCGCAACACATGGCCCAATTATCAAGTATTTATAACTTTTAAGTTTAGGAGAGCATGAACACGTATCCTATACTAAAGTGAAAGCCAATTATCCGAGATTACTCAGGAGCATCTAATATAAAACAAAGGCTATAAATTATAATAAAGTAGTCTTCAAGTGGTGATCTTCTCTTAGAACTTAAAATTCACGCTGATTCCTTAGGAGCCGCCATTGGGAACAGACGGGATTTGGACTGCTCGGATCGACCCTGGCGGGTACCGCCTTGGATGACTGCGACTAAGATGTCCTCTACGCCCAATAAAGCAATGTATGAACAAACTGAGTGTTTTTTTAAGTACGAATGCCACAAGCCACGACTCCAAAACCTAGTTTTATATCATATATATATATATTTTTTTATATATGATGTAAAACTAGGTATATATATATATAATTACGATTCAAAAATGTGTTGCACCTGGATGCTATACTTAGAGGAGCCTCCAGTGAAACTCAAAGATTTTTTTTTTGTCTTATCTTTGGAAGTAATTTACCCAGCAAAGAGGAAATTGCTGGCCAGCAGCAAGATAGGCAGCAGCTAAGTTAGCCTTGGCCCCAAGTGTTTGATTGGGGCCCGCTATCATTGGCCGTTACGGCTCCGTCAAAAAAGTGTCACGCAGGACATAATATGGCCACAAGAGAATTGGCCGTAAATACAAGAAGATCGCCACAATCACATCACAAACGTTTTTATCAAAAGTGCTATATAGCCTCAAACTGGCCACATTCACTCTTTTAAAGGCCATAAAAAGTCGGAGCTAGCCAGAAGCTCGCCGTCTCCTTGCCATTCGTGTTTGTCAAGAATTAAATTTAACCCAAAGCTACCCATAAAAATGCCTTTTAAGGTTATTAAATGATGTAAACTAGCCTAAAGCCAGCCACTGACATGCCACAAAGATTATTTAGTCATAAACCAAAATTTATTCTATAAAAGAAAATACTTTTTCGAAGGTTAATTAAATGATAAAATGTTTTTGTATGGAAAAAAAAAAAACTAATGTTCACTTAAGGTACACTTAAAATATATATATATATATATATATATATATATATAAATCCACTCACGATGAACTTTTTAAAAATGTCCAAAACATAATATTTGACATAGTGAACTAATTATTTTTTTTCAATTACACATTTTTAAAATTCATATACAATGTCCTTTTAAATATTTGCATGTCAAGCAAATTTTAAAAATATATTATTGAAAAAATGAACTAATTTATTAATTCACTATATCATGTATTGTGTTTTTGAAAAAGTTTAAAAAGTTTAAGATAAATAAACTTAAAAATTTTCTTGAAAAGTGTATATAAGTGAAAAAATTTTTTTCATACAAAAACACTTTATCATTTTAATAACCTTCAAACAAGTACCTTCATTTATAGAATAAATTTTGAATTTTTGCCCAAATAATGAAAATCGTCATAACATGATCTAATATATAAAATATTTTATAAATGTGTATGGAATAATGTGTTTGTGATAGAATTTTATTCACTTTTTTTATGCATTTATTTGCAAGTCTTTTACCAATATTTTATGCTTAATCATTAAAGAATTATTCAGTTATTTTATTATAATTCATTTTTTATATATTTTGATTTTATTTTGTAAGAAATGCTAAAACGCTTTCATTTCGGCCAATGTAAGATAATGTTTACTTTGCATTGCGTGATTCACCGATATTCTAATAGATTAAAATTTTCTTTAACTTACAAAATAGTTAAAGCTTTTTTTAATAAAGTTTTATGCCACAGCTTATCTGTCGAAGATACTATATATATATATATATATATATATATATATATATATCATTTTAACTTTTCCTAAATCCCCGAGAGTTTTTTTTTAATAATTTGAAAGGTCACCAATATTTTAATGATTTTTCAAAATTTTATTAAATTCAATTTTATTAATCTTTATTCAATTATTTTACTATACAAACTATACTATTAAATTTCTTCACTGAAAAAAAGAATTTTTTTTTTTCTCAAAGTCGCATTTTCTTATAATTCCACTAAAACAAACTATTTTAAAGAATCTCAAATGATACCGATAAAGATAACATTTAAACATAATTTAGTCAGTCCCCAACAAAAGTAAAACAAATCATAAAACAATTATCTATTGAATTAAACTTTACAATATTTTACACTATATGAAATTTCCCACTATTTAAAGAAATAGAGGGGGAACACAAAGTACTTTTCACCAATAAGAATAAACTTTATTTAAATTAAACTAGACAAGATTTCGCGATGTAATCAAAACTTTGAGAGTTGATGAAGTTCCAATCTTTGAGAGAAAACTTATATAAAAAAGGCCTCATTATTTCCTAATTTAAACCAAATTTTAATGTAACAGAAGATCGGTAAATCCGTAATTTAAAGTAAACATTACCTAACATTTGCCGAAATGAAAATGTTAAAACATATTTATATTTTTAGTAAAACCCAGATTTAAAATAATTAAATTTACTTTGAAAGAAATGAAGAGAAAAATACATTTCCTCTCTTTAATTAAATATTCGGATTAGGCTATATTAGCCCTCTACTTTCTAGCCGATGTCGGATTATTACATTTTTAACGGAAACCGCCCATGTACATTTTGGGGACAATTTTTGATTTTTATAAAATATTTTCAAACTAAATAAAAATATGTAATCTATTTTACTGCTTTAAATATAAATCTCAAGACATATTTATATTTTTACTAAAACCCAGATTTAAAATAATTAAACTTACTTTGAAAGAAATGAAGAGAAAAATACATTTCCTCTCTTTAATTAAATATTCGGGTTAGGTGATATTAGCCCTCTATTTTCTAGGCAATGACGTACCATTACATTTTTGCCGGAAACCGCCCCTTAAGAGTTGCCGGGCAAAGTAAATGCAACAGTTCTCTCAACGCCGAAACATTAGCGGTTCGGCAAAAGCTGCCGCAACTAGCGGCGGGTCATTTACGGTACGACATTGTTTGGTTACAAATGGCCTTAACTCCTTTTGGC
Organism: Maratus speciosus; assembly: GCA_963932465.1. NCBI lineage: Eukaryota > Metazoa > Arthropoda > Arachnida > Araneae > Salticidae > Maratus > Maratus speciosus. Next base: position 587,729,751 of record OZ010788.1, on the reverse strand, counting down.
CGCGACATATACGTCATTCGGCCATAAGTCGTGTGTTTGTTGGGGAGTCTTAGCCATCCATATACTGCGTTCATATCATGAAAATTGAGTGTTAAGCCACTTATGTTAACTTTTTTTGAACAACTCGGAATTAGGCTTCACCTGTTCACATCACCAAACATTTTAAGAGACTTATGTTAAATTTGTAACTACAACTTCTGAACATTACATAGTTTATTATTGTTTTCATTTTTTGCGGCGTGCTAAATAAATAAACGATTCAAAGGATCATTCGGAAAGCTGATTAATTATTTGTAGAACTCAACTCGTAACAGTTTGAAATAAAAAAAGGATTTCAGAAGGTAGAGTTCCACTCAACTCATAGTTAAGAGAGTATCGAAAGTTAAGTGAGTTTCAGGAAGTTGCTCCAGTCTAAAATCTTGATTCCGTGTCGTCCGCTTCAAAAAAACTTAAAGTTAAGTGGCTTATCAATCTGAACGCGATATTACCTTCCCTGAGGAAACACCCTCAACGATTTCTACTCTCATTCATTTAAATAATCACTTTTTCTCTTGTTATTCTTGTTATTGGAATCGCAATTCTTATGCTTAATTTTTAAGTTTTCGTTTTTATTAGATGTATATTTCAAACTGGGCGAAAAATGTCCGGACCAGGATTCGAACCCGGGACCTCCTGGCTGAAGCCGCCAGTGCTCTGTCATCTGAGCTATTCCGGACGATTCTGGTCGAACTTTTTCACCCAGCTAACCTTGAGGATTACAGTATCTGGTATGAAACCTGGTCAGCCAGGAGGTCCCGGGTTCGAATCCTGTTCCGGACATTTTTCGCCCAGTTGGAAATTTACTTCAAAATTGTGAAACAAACTTTATGAACTGTGAAATACAAAGACTTTCGAATTTAGAACTCTAAAATTAATAATAATCAATGATCTATATCTCAAATTTGTTTAACAGGTCATCACTCAGGAACATAATTAAATTCAGCAAGTTTAATATCTAATTTAAATATTATTCAAATTTTCAAATTCTTGCATTGATTTAATTATCTGTTTTATCCTAAATGGATTACTTATTTAGTTGTATTAAGAATTTATTAAGATTTATCAAAACTTCTATGACTTTTTAAGATTTAATGCTAATCTCCTTGATGAATTAGTTTTTTAAATTTCAAATCTTAAATTTCAGGCTTCAAGATTTCAAGCTTTTAAGCTATTTCTATTAAACTTTAAATAAATCATATTCTTTCTACTTACAAGTAGTTTTCACAATAACTGATTGATGATCTGTAATGTCCATACATAAAAGAACCAAAGTTTCAAAACATTGTTTAATTTGGGCTCGCCCAGCTTATGCAACATTGGGTATCTCTTGTGAGAAGATTGTACTACATCCTAAGTGAAATTTCAAAAAAGAGGGGTCTTCCATCCTGCTGAGGCCTCTGGGCCCGCTCCGGTGTCTGGGGGTTTCGTGGGATGGGGGATATGGGTTTTTTTTCCCCTCGTGGACATTTAGCTCCTATACCGCAAGGTTGGCTGTCCACGAGTGGGTGATTTCTGTGATTTCAGTTGGAAATTTACATCTAATATGATTTGTTTACTAATTAGAATAATTGTGTTAATATTAATCTAGTGTAATTTCGTATCCAGCGATTTCTGGAGTTCCATTACCTGAGATTTATTCTGTTGAGCTGAACCAGGTTTCAGACCAGATGCTGTAATCATCAAGGTTAGCTGGGTGAAAAAGTTCGACCAGAATCGTCCGGGATAGCTCTGATGGCAGAGCACTGGCGGCTTCAGCCAGGAGGTCCCGGGTTCGAATCCTGGTCCGGACATTTTTCGCCCAGTTGGAAATTTACATCTAATATGATTTGTTTACCAATTAGAATAATTGTGTTAATATTAATCTAGTTTCGTTTTTATATCCGGCGCATAACGCATACCTGTAAATTTTGATCAATTTTCTCCAGAATACATGAGGTATTCACAACCATAGTAGACCAAGTCCAAAAATGAGTCCATTTAGAAGGTGCATAAAATCTGTTTTATCCACTCCCACAGTCTGTTTTCACATACTTTCTCATACAGGATATGTCATCTGTTTACAGATGTTTACTGTGGTAGTGGATAAAACAGATTTTATGCACCTTTTGAATGGACTATCCCATTTTTTTCAAAATGAACTTGGTCTGCTATAGACCAGTTTCAACCACGTGACCACATGCCCACCAATTTTGCATCAACCAATCAAAATCACCAATCTTTTAGCGCTTAACAAATGAAAGTGGAAAAACCCGGGAAATTTGGGAGGGAAACAAAAAACATTCTCGTGGTTGCCAAGCTGGTTGCTAAGGTGTGACGGCAGTTGAAACTGATTTATGGTTGTGAGCCCCTCCTATGACACTTAGTAATACTGATTATTTATAATAATAAGGAAAGACGTTTGTGAATATCTGGGTGAGTGTGCCTGTCTGTCGAAGATGTTCTGAAGAGACCGCTGCACGTAGAGCTACAAAATTTACTAGGAAGATACCTCTATGTAAATAGTTTTCCACATCGAGTCCCTATTTTGAACTTTTTTAGTATGATCTTCTATGCGAATTTTTTGCGTTCGTTTGTAGGTATACTATATTGTTTGCAGATCGCAGCACCAACCAAACGAATTTTTGAAGACGCTAATTTCTGTAATCAATTTTATCATTATAATTCTTGAATTTGTTATATTGAATCTGGATTTGATTGGATTATATCTGACAAGTTAAACATTAATCGTTATTAAATGTGCTCTTTTTGGATTAGTTGTGCAGAAATTGTCAGGATTTTCCCCCCTTTTTAATTCGAAATTTCTAATAAATATCTCTTGCGCACTTTTTTTTCCAACGCCATTTAGCCAGTATTTTAGAAGTGAAAGAATTATATTCTTTTACTGTTTTAATAAAAAAATTGATGGATTTTATCTGGATTTCCTTAGAAATTGAATATTTATTTTTATTTATTTATTTTCTTATGGATTTATTCAAAGGTGAGTGACAGTTTTTATCTAAAAAATCTCTATATTTGTTAGTTAAATTATTTTATGGCAATAAATTTAATTTTTGTTATATCAGTCCTAGAATAAATAAATGTAATTTTCTTTTCTACTTCTATTCATTTATCAGTATATATACCGTTAACTGGTGTAACTTTGGCCCATTAAGGGAACATTGGCCCTCATCATGCCGTAGACAATATAACATTCTTTTTAACACATTTCCCATTGTTACCCCAATTCAAGATAACACTGACCCAAATTTTTAAAAACACTTTTTGGGGTCATTTTTTTTCGGCTAATATTACCATTTTTTTACCATTTTGTAGATCCACGTGCAGCGGTCTCTTCAGAATATCGTCGACAGACAGATACACTCACTCAGACATTTACAAATGTCTTTCCTTATTATTATAGATCATTTTTTAATTTGATTTTTAGAGTTTTCTTGCGTTTTGAGCTATTTTTTTAACTGGCCCGGGCAACGTCGGGCGGATTAGCTAGTTCAGAATATTTATAAAATCCCGGCGGTTTCAGAAAATGCTGGTTTTAACTTTAAATTATATTTATTAATGCTATCATTAATAATTATTCTTTTCGCTGAAAGATGAAGAGAAAAATAAGTCTAGATCTAATTTTACTTCAACGCTTTCTCATACAAAATGAACTTCCTTAATTTAATATCGTAGCAAAACAGGTCTTAAAACGAAATGCTGAACAATAACAAAGTTCCAGATTGATAAACTTAAACATATTAACGGAGCGATCTATCATTTACCTTTAAAACACGCTAATTCAATACTTGTGGAAAAGAAAAGATTAAACAATGGTGTGTTGGAAATTTATTTATTTTTTCCTGTAAATTTTTAATGGATATGTGAGGGAATTGGATAGATTGCTTGTGGATTTAATTTACTTTTGTTACATTTATACGGAATGCCCCTTCTTAACTTTGATCAATAGATAATTTCGAAACCGTTAGTTTTAGACATAAATTTCCGATTGCAAAAATATTTCAAATGCTTTCTTCATACCCTATGTAGCCCCATTTATTTCAATATAGTCATCTTTAGGTGCATTCGTAATTATATAAATACGTAGCACCTACAGTCGTCGTCTGCACCGTCTGTCTGTCTGTCTGTCCGCATATAATACAGCAAAAACTACCCAACCGAATGGTTTAAAATTTAATATATAAAACCTTTGCAGAATTTTGTCGAGTCATTTCAAATATTATGAAAATCGAATCAAAACATAACAAGACATTAATAAAAGTTTTTTGAACTTCTATTAAATCCTATCATACGTCATTGATATAATGATATCCCATGATAGGTAATGATTCTAGGTTGCCATGGTGATGACGTCATATTTAACCCTTAAATGCCTTACTTTTCAAAAATCATTGTAATAATGTTTTTCGGCTTTCATTTTTAAATAAATCATGGGAAAAATACTTTTTTATGTATAGTTTACGGCTAAAAAACAGTTTGTTACTAATCGGCAATACTGGTGTTTAATTGAAAAAATAATTTCCCTTGATAAAATTCTATAATATTAAACACAAAAGAATTTTAGGAACTATAAGAAGAAATAAATTTTACTTGCTCACTGCAGAGGTCAAAATAGAGTATTTCGCAAGCTTCCAAACAAAACAAAAAGAACAAGTAGCAACATATGAAAAAGTAAATTTATCTTTATTCTTAAACAACACAAGTGTTGCCATCTAAATGTTGAAAATTGATTTAATAATATTTTCAGAATTTATTTTATTAGCAACATTAGGCATTATAGCTTCAATATTATTCTAATAGTATTTTAGAGCCTAAATTGGGTGTGTTACTGAAAAGCAACACCAGGCCTTTAAGGGTTAAGATGGAGTCCTATTATTTCTGTATGACTGAATTTAATATATAGAATCGTAATAAATTTCGTATTCATGCATTTTTGTGTAAGAGTGCAACAACTATTGCACCGAGATCTGAATATTTATAAAACTGGTTATAGTGCGAACGCACCTCATTTGCCACGTTTGACGTACAATTTCCGACTTGTTAAAAAAAAAAAGTTGCCGTTCCCCGGTTGTATGCTGGCCGTCGGTCCTATGATATTTAATAACGTACCTTTACCAAATAAGGGCACGTTAACGTTTCGTATATGAATAAAATGTGTTTTACGACCATTAACATTTTAAATGTTGTTTGGTGTAATATTTATACATATTTTTACAATATTAAATCGTGCATGCTATTGTCGTTGTTGAATTTTGGCGAGGGATTTCTCTACAGAGAAACTTACCAAGAAAACATGGCGGAGTATAAATGATTAAAATTGCGACGATGTCATCAAGCATTAGTGGCGCAGAGTTAACATGTCCATTTTCAAAATGGGAGGTCCAGTTTTCGAATCCAGCTTGTTTCATTGTGTTAGAGATTTATAAAAGTGTCTTTTTCTCCCTTTACTTTCTCGACATGTTGAAGAAAATTGAGTACGTTTGATTCCAGATTTTTTACAGACGCAGATAAGAATAGAGTGCAAGGACGGAACCCCACATTGCGTCACTGCGCAAATCTGTGTTTATTTTTAAATACTGACTATATAAAGAAACAAGATAAAAAACTATCCCAAAACTTTCAATATGGCAATCCCAAAATTTTCTTCTATCTCATACATGTTAATGCTTCCTGAAAAATGCAGCATAGCAGCATCACATGTTAGGTGATTTACAGCAAAATCTAATCAGCAACAACTTATATCCAATTTCTAACTGAATCTGAAGTTTGATGAAAATCCGTGCATTTATTTTTGAGATTGCGGAAACCATAAAAATTTTTTAATAGCAGCGCCACCTGTTTGGCGATTTACACCAAAACGTAATCAGCATCAACCGTTTATACCATGGACTAACTGAATCTAAAGTTTGACGAAAATTCGTGCATTAGTTCCTGAGATAGAGCTATTGCGATAATAATGAATAATGCAGCATAGCCGCGTCACCTGTTGGGCGATTTACACCAAAAAATAATCAGCACCAAACTATATCAAGGACTAACTGAAAATACGTGCATTAATTCTTGAGATATACCTATTGCGGAAATCATGAAACACCCAGCATAGAAACGTCACCTGTTGGACGATTTACACCAAGATGTAATCAGCACCAATAATTTATATCAGAGACTAACTGAATCTAAAGTTTTATTAAATTCCGTTCATTAGTTCGTGAGATAGAGCGCCCACAAAATTTGTGTCACATACAGACAGACAGACGTTTGGTAAAAACATATTTTTCGGGATCTCTGACAACCTAAACCGCGTAAATCCGTAGAAAACCGGAATGCGAAAATTTTCACGAATACAGTACTTTCTTCTTGTACAGATAGAAAAAAGTAAAAACACTTAATACAATGAAAACATCACTCAGTTTAATTGCAGCAACGACCGTTTTAAATATATTTAAAAACCGAAAAATACTTTTCACTTTTCCTATTGATTTACTGAGAAAAGAAAAAAGAAAAAAAAAATCGAAACAATAATCGACGAGAGCTTTCTCGCCAACAGGGATGTGTGCATTCGCACTCTTAATAATGAATTAGAAATCTTTTAATCGAAAAGTCAACCCCAAGAGACAGAGGCGATTTTTGGAAAGGAAAAATGCGCTGGAGAAGAATATCTTCCATTTGGCCGCGTCATCTGCCTTTCATCTATCAGCCGCGTCACCTTCCAGCCGCTTGGGCGTTTCCTTATAATTTCCGATCAATTTTTGCCCTGTTAAAGGCTCTAGCACACACCTTCTTGCATGCCTATCCTCGCCTTAATTCTGAAGAAACTCAACATTTGCGATGCCTCGTTCGATTTCAGTTCTCACAAGGCAGTTGTCTCCCCCCTTACCCCTTTTCTTTTGCATGTAGTTACTTATTGACTCCGGATGTAACCTTGAATATGTTTAATGGATTTTTAAGTCGACCTACTTTTTATTTGATTTGTCCCAAAAGGAATATAGAAGATAGAAGAGATATGCTACAGAAATCTGGGGATAGATTAATTAAAGTAGAATAGATGACTAAAAAATGAAAATTTTTGTATCATTTGGGAAAGGGTGTAAAGTAAAAGATATTGAATGTAATTAATAGGGGTTTTTATTTGTAATTTTATAAATAACTATAACTGAAAATTTATTGTAAAAGTTTTCGAAAATAATTATTGAAAACTTGCCTATAAACTATTATATATTATAAACTAACTGACTCGCCCGGCGTTCCCCAGGCCTGTCATTAATGTGAAACCTTAAATGAACCTCAAATTTGTATGATTTTAAATCTTTAACTGCATTTTGTCTGAATTTATATTTTTAAATGAAAAAATCGCGAAAAATATTGAATTGAAAGTATATGCTATTTGGTATTTTGTTTACTGCGTAATTTGATATTTGAAGTCTATGCGCAGCGAAAGCGGATGAAACCGCGACGAAACACTCAGGCTTTTACTGATTTCGTCGAAATTTTTACACTTTTTTTTTTTTTTTTTTTTTTTTATATGTTTCTACCCGTCCGAACTATTCAAAATCTTTGTAAGTGATATAAATCTGGTCTATTGGGATGCTCTAAAAAGATTGATCTAAAAGATCCATATTTTAACATATGGAAATTTAGTTACTTTTAGCGTAGGAAAAATATCGTCTCCGTGAGGCGCAGAGTAACCTGCGTTCGACGGTCTATTTCAAACAGTTAAAATTCATATATTTTAAAACCGACTGCACCATCGATTAGAGAAAGGTTTTAGCTTTAAGACCATATTTTTGGTTTGTCGGTACCTCTAAAATTGCTCCCTGGAGGGGCATTGCAATAAGGGGGGGGGGGACTTTTTTTGGATAAACGACCCTTTTTGAATTTTTTTTTTTTTTTAAAGGGTTAACTGCGATATATTTTTTAATTGATTGTAATAAGGGAGGAAACGTTTTTTGGAAAAGCGACCATATTTGAATTTTTTTTCAAAGAGTTAACTGCGATATTTTTTGAATTGATTTTTGAATTGATCCGAATATTTTGAAAATTAATTCACTTTTCCTAAGTTCTTGCATGCCTATCCTTGCCTTAATTCTGAAGAAACTCAAGATTTGCAATGCCTCGTTCGATTTCAGTTCTCACAAAGCGGTTGTCTCTCCCCTCACTCCTTTTCTTTTGCATGCCGTTAGTTATTGACTCCGGATGTAACCTTGAATATGTTTAAACGATTTTTAAGTCGACCTACTTTTTATTTGATTTGTCCCAAAAGAAGTGTGGAAGATGGAAGAGATATGCTAGGAAAATCAGTGGATAGATTAATTTAAATAGAATAGACGGCTAAATAATGACATTTTTGTATCATTTGGGAAAGGGTGTAAAGTAAAGGATATTTAATGTAATTAATAGGGGGGTTTCTGCAATTTTATATGTGATTATAACTGAAAATTTATTGAGCAAGCTTTCGAAAATAATTATTAAAAACTTGCCTATTAATTATTATATATTATAAACTAACTGACTCATCCGGCGTTCCACGGGCCTATGATAATAACCTTAAATGAACCTCAAATCTGTATGATTTTACATCTTTGACTTAATTTTGCCTGAATTTATGTTTTCAAATGAAAATAGCGTGAAAAAATATTCAGTTGAAAGTGTATTCTGTTTGGTATTTTATTTTCTGCGTAATTTGATTTTTGTAGTCTATGCGCACCGAAAGCGAGCGAAGGTTTTTACTGATTTCGTCGTAATTTTCAGGCATTTTATTTTGTAAAATATGTTTCTACCCGTTCGAACGCTTCAAAATTTTTGCAAGTGATGTAATCTGGCCTATAGAGATGGTCTAAAAAGATTGTGTTAAAATATGAAAATTTAGACACTTTTAGCGTAGAAAAAATATCGCCTCCGTAAAGCGCAGAGTAACCTGCGTTCGATGGTGTATTTCAAATAGTTAAAATTCATATGTTTTGAAACCGACTGCACCATCGATTAGAGAAAGGTTTTAACTTTAAGACCATATTTTTGGTTTGTTGGTACCTCTAAAATTGCGCCCTGGAGGGGCGTTGCAATAAGGGGGGGGGGCGTTTTTTGGATAAACGACCCTTTTGATTTTTTTTTTTTTTTTTTTTCAGAGGGTTAACTGCGATATAGCTTTTAATTGATTGCAATAAAGTGGGAACGTTTTTACGAAAAACGACCATATTTGAATTTTTTTTTCAAAGAGTTAACTGCAATATTTTTTTAAATTGATTTGAACTGATCTGAATGGCTTGAAATTTAATTCACTTTTCCTAACCTCTTGCATGCCTATCCTTGCCTTAATTCTGAAGAAACTCAACATTTGCGATGCCTCGTTCGATTTCAGTTCTCACAAGGCTGTTGTCTCTCCCCTCACTCCTTTTCTTTTGCATGTCGTTACTTATTGACTCCAGATGTAACCTTGAATATGTTTAATGGATTTTTAAGTCGACCTACTTTTTATTTGATTTGTCCGAAAAGGAATATAGAAGATAGAAGAGATATGGTAGGGAAATCTGTGAATATATTAATTAAAAGTAAAATTGACGACTAAATACTGAAATTTTTGTATCATTTGGGAAAGGGTGTAAAGTAAGGGATATTTAATGTAATTAATAGGGGTTTTATCTGCACTTTTATAAGTAATTATAACTGAAAATTTATTCTGCAAGTTTTCAAGGTTAATTATTAAACCCTTGCTGATTAATTACTACGTATTATATTATAAACTAGCTGACCCGCTCGGCGTTGCCCGGACCCGTGAAATAACCTTAAATGAACCTCAAATTTTTATGATTTTAAATCTTTAACTAGATTTTGTCTGGATTTATACTTTTTAATTCAAAAAATCTCGAAAAAATGTTGAATTGAAAGTATAAGTTATGTGGTATCTTATTTTGTGTGTGTAATTTGATTTTTGGAGTCTATGCGCACCGAAAGCGAACGAAACGGCGACGAAACACTTGTGTTTTTTCGGATTTCGTCGAAATTTTCACAGAGTTTATTTTATAAAAGATATTTCTACCCATCAGAACGTTTCAAAATTTTTCTATGTGATTTAAATCTGGTCTATTGAGATGCTCTAAAAGGATTGTGCTAAAATATGGACGTTAGTTACTTTTAGCATAGAAAAAATATAGTCTCCGTGAGGCGTGAAGTGACCGCTTGTTTTTTGATCATTTCTGTATGTTTGTGTATGTTGTTAATAACTTTGTAAGCATTTGTTCTAGTCTTCATATTGTATTATAGTTTATTCAACCCGAGAATTAACTCTATTTTGTAGTCGTCATAAATTGTATTTAAATCTTAGACACGCCCAGATATCTTTCACCGTTGATTTTTCCGGACCCTGACCTTTGGTTGGAGCTTCGTGATGGTGGTAGATGGAGCTTGCTAGGTGGGGCTTCTCGAGTTCAAACCAACTGGTAAGCCTCCCCACCTAGCTAAACGTGAATCTGTGTTATTAGAAAATTTTACTCCCGATGATGGTTTTGAAGATTAAACCGAAGCGTAGACTTATTCGTGGGTTTTTATTTTTACATCATCTTTAAATTTATGAATAAAGCATGTATGGGATAGCAACCTCTATTTTGTTTAGTATTCGATAGTGCTATGTAAAGTCCTTAATTATTACTAATATTTGTTTTATTAATTTTATTTTAATTTTCTTCAGCCTTCGAATCTCTCACAATCGACTTTCATTTTTAATTATCGCACAAAAACAAGTTCGTTTACTATGATAATTTTTAATATGGAAAAAAATTAATATTTAAGAAGGGGCAAATTACTTTAAAGAAGAAAAATGTTTGTTTTTTCTTCAAATCCGTCCGAAACGATTTTTATTTTAAAAAGAAATTATTTATCGGGTATTAAACAAAAATTATTTTGTTTATTCTAATAATTTTTCGGACAGTAAGATTAAATGTTTAATAAGTTAAAATTCGCTGTCTTGTTAAAAAGATATTTAATTTCTCTTCAGTCGGCAAATCTGTCACAATCGAATCTTATTTTAAACAATTAGTTGCCGGGTACCGGACAAAGGGTACATTTCGTTTATTATGATAAATTTTTAATATAAAAAATTGATACATAAATTAAAATTTATTTTTTAATAATAAAAAAATATTGCATTTTATATATATTTTTTTTAATCTGCCTCCAACGGCTTTGAAGTTAAAGAAGTAATTAATTAAAAAAATACTTCGTTTATTGTAGTAAGTTTAATACAGCAAAATGAAATGTTTGAATAGTTGAAAATGAAAATTACTCTATTTCTATTCAGCCTGTCACAATCCTTTTTTACTTTAGACAAATTATTTATAGAATAACGAACAAAAACTACTTCATTAATGTGATAATTTTTAATGTAACAAGATTAAATGTGTGATAAGTTAAAAATCATATTTATAACGATTTGTTTATTTTGTTCAGCCTTCAACTCTGCCAAAATTTGCTTTAAAAAAAAAAGGGAAAAAATTAAAAAACACTGGCTATTGCGAAAATGTGTGTGCACGTGTGTGTGTGTGCGCGCGCATTGATAAATATCTATTTTTATTGCTGAAGGCAACAATGCTATATTTCTTTGACGAACGAAAGAAACAATTGAAACCCAACAATCTAAACATAATTTAAATTTTAAATTAATAACAATGAGTAAACAAGACAACAATGAAATTAACTTCAACAATGAAAAGAGAAACTTACTTTAGAGATTTTTCAACAATAATTCTTTGCAATCAAAAAGCGGATTACGAGTACGTTGTAATTTGTGATTGTGTTTATCAAAAAGTGATAAAAAGCGATATATTTTGCGCAAAGTGATTTAATTTTGATGCAAAATGGAAAGTCTACGTAAAAAGTATAAACGTGGCGAAATTGATCAAAAAACCTACCGTGAAAAAGTTACGGAACTCACCATCTTACATTTGGAATCTATCGACTACAAGTACATAGGGAAAATAGCCGATGGAACCCATGGAGTCGTTGTTGAATTGAAAAGTCCTAATTCAGCCCTGAAAGTAGCAGTAAAAATAGTTATTGATGAACTTGCGACAGACGGAGAAGTAAATATATGGTCTAAACTTGTTAACGAACACATCCTTCCTCTCATAAAATGGCGAGACATAGCAGAAACTAATACAAAAGCCTTTTTCACTCAAAAACATCCCTCAACTTTAGAAGATAAGCTTAAACAAAGTTCTTTCCTATCTAAAAGCAATGGATTTGAAAATGCAGTGGCTTGTATCAAGGATATAACTAATGGAATTCACTTTCTTCATAAGGAAGGCTTGTGCCACTTGAATTTACAAACTGATCACATTCTCTTGAAAGCTAACAATAGAGCCAGAATAGGCAGTTTTGGATATCTCACCTCCAAGGATGCAAAAGAATTTAAACATGGATCGTCTGCCATTTTCCGCCCTCCAGAGGCTTATCAAAAAAATGACAAAATAGATGGCCAGAAATTTGACATCTGGTCTCTGGGTATACTGGCGACAGAAATCTTCACTGGGCAATATCTTACAAACCTGGTATCTAAATGGGATATAGAACCTACAAATTGGTACTATGAACTTTATGGAACAATATTTGATATATTGGAGAAAAACAAATTTAAAGAATTGATGAAAAATACTTTTAAAAACTCTGTGGATATAGATTTACACATGGATCAAGCCCGCAATTTTATTACATCTTGTCTCATTCTCAATTTTGAAGATAGACCTTCTGCTGAAAATTTGCTTAAACATCAACTCATTGGAGGCGAAATGGAGAAATGCTATCCGACACAGTATTATGATATATGGGATGAGAAAACGAATCCTATTAATTTGTTAATGTGTAAACTAGAGTGCAGAAACGAGTCTTTTTCAGAAAATTATGCTAGTGGTTCAGAAGATGAAACTGAAAAAGTTAATGGTGTAGAATTGGATGAGAGTGAAGGTAAAGATGTAGAAAATCCTGATATAACTGATGATGAAATCTCGAATAAGTCGATGAAAATTATAGATAAATTGGAAGGCGAAAAGTTTGTCTACGCCAATCCTCTTGAAACATCCAAAGAAAATGAATATGCTGTAGATCAAAATGATGAATATGCTGTACAAAAAGAAAAAAATAATAATAAAGAAGAAATAGTAAAACATGATGATGATACAAGCCTAAATGATACTTCTAGAGATGTCAGTGAATCACATCGTAAAGAAATATTTAATTTGCAGAAAAGGGAGATAAATGAAATTTTTTGTAATCCAGATCTATTTAATGATAATAAAATCAAAACTGATGAATCAGAAGCTAAAGTATACCCAATTCATTATGTAATTGCATCTAAAAATGATGGGCATTTTGATACAGAAAAACTCGACTTCGTTAAAAAAGATGAAGATTTAAGTCTAGATGAAAAAATAAATGATATTATTAAAAAAGAAAATGATATAAATACAAGTGCCCTTGATATAAAATATGGAATGCATATTGATCAGAATAATATTAAGGAGGAAGAATCATCTTTGAAACAAAGTAGTTCCACAGTTTATGATTCTAGTTCCAGTTCTCTGAAACCTTTGCACTGTGCTGATAAAAGACGGAAAAAGAAAAGGAGGAAAAAATTCCCTTCAGAAAATTTCCTTCCATCGACGTCTTCAGTTCAAACAGTAAAACACAATGATGATGAGGATGATGATGAAATAGAGCCAGGTGAAATTCCACTTTTCAGAAAAAATCACAAAAACATACTTGATCACGTGGGATCAGATTATTCTGTGACATCCTTAAGTGCCTTCGATGCAAGTTATGATGAAGAGTTTGAGGAAGGAGAAGTTGATCTAAATAACCAACGTTCCGTTAAGGTTTCCTTTAATGATCACTCAGTGGCATCCTCTAGCGACGAAGATCTTGAGGAAGGAGAAGATGATCCAAATAACCGAGGTTCCATCAATGATTCAAGTCCCAGAGAAGGTCGCAAACGTTTTAGAAAGATCCGTTCCTGGTGGAAACGTCAAAAACAGAATCTTTCAAACATATTCAAAGCATGCATTCCAATAAATGTCAACAAATAGTATAGTTCATCAGTTAGTACAGATCCATAATCATCAGTAGTAGAGTGTATAATCAGTTAGTACAGATCAGTAATATCAGTAATAGAGCGTATTATCAGTTAGAACACATGAACCTATTTTTAAAGCATATCTGGCAGTTGTATTAGAAATAACAACCTATCCGGGAAGCTATAGCAAAGAATCAATCCATAACCCGGTTCTGCAATATCCTTTTATTTGGTACCTCCACAACTCAACCCACCCGGAGTAGCATCAATTAAATTCATTCATTTTCTCATGTAATTCTTTCAACATCAATAAAGAGTGCTGCTTCGGGTAAAATTTGTGTCTCTTTTGGTTCTTTTTTACGTTTGAAACTTTGTCTAATCTTTTCATATGTATTTAATATTTCTATGTTTTTATTTTCTGTTTCGTAATTAGAATGGGGGAGAGGGGTGAATGACAAAAATCGCTGAATGGGAATTTTCAACTTTGCTATGAGTTTAAGGGGGCCCGGGGCTCAAAACTCTATTTTTTTTATTTATACAGATTTTGTTATGATTTTTTTTTCTGAAATATGTTTTAATAGAATAAGAATATTACATGTAAAAAAGAACCTGAAAAATTTTAAATATTTAAAAAAAATTGAATTTTAAAATTTTAAACATATTTAATTTTTGATATAACTCTTGAAATACTTACTCGATTTACAAAAGTTTTACATTTTTGTGTACAGAAACTGTGTCATTTTAATTTGTCTTCAGGATTTCTTAAAATACTGATTAAGAATTTTATTTAAAAAAAAATAAGTTTTTTTATGAGTGAGTTTTGCATTAATTAGCCTATTTTCACAATTATCACTCAAAATTAAAAATCCTGAAGACAATTTGTTGAAAATATAACATAAAATCTCTGTTAAAAATTTCATAAATATATCTTGCAAGAAACTTTAGATATATTCTTTTAAAAATGATAAATCGTGAAAAAATTCATTCTGAGATAAATGAAGTTAAAGTTCTCGTCAGAGGGCAGTTGATGTATCGTTTTTCAAGGCAAAAGGTGTTATATCGCTGGATCTAATGAAGATAAAAGCATACGGTTTGCGATATTTAACGATAAAAACTCGAAATTTTTTTTAAAGCCAATAACAAAATGCATTTTTTTGAGAATTTTTAGCCCCGGACCCCCTTAATTTAATTATTTTTCTTTTATACGATGTAGAATACATGCAAATCTATAGATCATATACAGGGCTGCACAAAAGAATCGGATATTTATCCGACTATTGATGGTAATTGAAGAAATTAGGCTTTCGAATTATTTATTTAGACATCAACTTTCACCTTAATAGACTGTAAAGCTTTGTTACAGTACTTGGAAAGTGCTTCATAATCTATGCTGGACGCATAATTTTTCACTCTTGTTTTATCTTCAATAAGAAGTTTGCCCTAGAGTCCTATGAACTCGACAAAAAAACTTGTCGAACCGTGATCCGACCGGAATTCGACACACTTCATCCCGAACGCGAAATAAAACAAACTTAATCCAAATTTTAATACAATTATAGACCGGGAGATGGCAGCACAGACAATCACCTCATCTAGTCCACGGCTGTAATTCCAGAATTAGTTAAAACCCGATTCGCATATTAAAACTGAATCGGTCTGCCAAGTCATATCTCGGTGGAAACACATGGTGCTAGTCCTCCATATTTTCATAATTTTGGGTGTAGGAAAACACAATGGTAAACGTACAAGTCAACCGTTAAAATCGGATTTTCAGGTGTTTTCCACCAAGACAGGACTTGGCAGACCGATTGCGTTTTAATATGCGAATCGAGTTTTAACTAATTCTGGAATTTCAGCCATGAACCCGTTGAGCTGATTGTCTGTACTGCCGGCTCCCGATCTATTACGGAAAAGTGGTTTATAGTTAAGGTTTTCTCAACTCAAAATATATCAGTTTTCCTGATGCTATTATAGTATTATGATTATAGTTCTCAAATAAACATTTCCATGTTCAACAAACATAATAAATTAAACATAAATATTAAAATTCTTAGTATTAACATTAATACTAATAATATTATTATTGCAGTTCTTGATATAAATTGAGTTATGCGGCTGAAAATGTTTACTTGAGAAATTACAGTATCCGAAAATCGATACTACGGGTAAAGAAAACTGATTAACACATTCTAAAATTTCTCAGAAACGTTTCCGAAGATTACGGCAACAAAAGAAACTTTTGTTCAGAAATATTTGTTTCAATCTCTGAAATCTATTGGTATCAGAGTTTTCTAGCGATAAAGAACGCTTTTCTCGCGGTAACTCTGAAAAAGTTATATTATATTTTCGCAGACCTTAAGAAAAATAAGAGCAGGTTTCTAGAGATAAAAAACGCTTTTCGCTAATCACGGTAGCTCTGAAGAAGTTATAATTTATTTTCCTAGATCTTAAGAAAGATAAGAGCAGGTCTCTAAAGATAAGTAACGCTTTTCGTTAATCGCGGTAACCTGAAAAAGTTATATTTTCGTAAACCTTAAGAAATATAATAGCTGAATTAAGAAACATTTGTCATTTTTTGACAGTTTAGGTAAGTTGTGCTAAACTCAAAAATATTTTTCCAGCTTTTGCAAAAATTAGTGTGTCTATATTCCATTCGCCTCGGCCAACAGATGCTTAACAACTCATTGTTAATTTTTAATACTCTCCATCATAGTTGAAAAGTATTTATGAATTTGGTATGTTTGGTCAAGTTCTAACTCGCACAAATATATTTGGATTGCCATGTAATTTATATACAGGGTGTCCATTATTAAACGACCCTACTTTAACTTTTGTCCAGAGACGAAACTATTGTTCATAAAGTTCTGCAATTTTGTGAAAGACATAATAAAGTGATAAGAAATTGTTTAAACGAAAAAAATATTAGTTAAAAATTTCGCCACCACAGGGCATCATTTTAAGTAAATTACAAATTTAGCATACATTTACGACAGTTCAGAAATTGTACATAAAAATTGTAAACTACCGCAAATGCATGCTAAATGTGTAACTCGTTAAAAAAAAGCCCTCTGGCGGCCAAAGTTTGAACTATTTTTTTCGCTCAAACAAATTTCCATACTTTTATTATGTCCTTTACAAAATTTCACAACATTCTGAAGAATAGTTCGTCTAAATAGGGTTAAAATTTCGTTAAAATAGGGTCTTTTAATTATGGACATGTGTATGTTCTTGGGGTTTACTATGGGATGTTCGATATTAAAAATGATGTGTTTAGCATTTATAGTTTGTTTACAATGACACTCAAAAGATTGCTTTTATATTATGGTCTATCGAGAGAAATCGTTTGCAATATATTTTAATATTGTTGAACTATTTCAAATACATTGAAACTGATATACGTACTGCATGCACTATAAGATTCTTACCGTAGAATGTGATGTGCATACCATTTATCGTTCATTTCAGGGAGACATAAAATATTTCAGTTACAGTAGTGTCTGTGAGCAATAATTGCTAAACATTAGTTTTAAGTTGTGGTACGCGTTTTTAAATTAAAATTTTTTTTTGCACATTACTTGTTATGCATAAATACTACAGATACAGATTACAAACAAGATTGCACATTCATTTTCGTTAATTGACGGAAATTGTTCAAGAGGAATTTTCAACTGTGTTTTGAGTTTCCTAATTGAACTAAATTTTAGCATACTCTGAAGTACATATACAAATTTATAGATCATGTACAGGGCTTCGCAAAAGATGTTGAATACATTTCCGTATATAGGTGGTAAATGCTGAAATTAGGTTTTCAAATGTTTACGTGTTTTTCATTACTTAAATATGGATGGGCCTAGTAGAGCTTTAGACCTTCGGTAGGCCTCCCAACCTAGTTGATCTTCTTTACTTAACACGTTAAACGTGACGCCGGTCCCTGGGGACCGGCATTGATCTTTCCGTTTAGGCCACGCCGATCCCTAGGGACCGGCGGTATAAAATTATAAAATTAATGTATTATATTATATAAAAAATATTTTTCACTTTTTTAATGTATTTTATTAAAACATTTCAAACATAAAAAGGGTTTTCCTTCACAAGAATTACAAATTTTATTCACAAATTTTGTACAAATATACGTACACAATTTCTGTGTATGCTGTCGCTTAAACGGAAATTAAAGTAAAATTAGTGTCGCGTTTAACGTCTTAAATATAGTCTTTTTTACAGCATTCTGAACATGTTGGAAGGGTTGAATAACACTGATCGACAAATTTGAACTTTTGCTCTTTCACAAAAGCAAATTTAGTTGTTTCTTATGCAGGTTTTTGTGCTGATTCCGAATCTAATTTTAGATTTACTCCAGCAGGTATTGTTTTTGAGATATTTTCATATTTCGATTTATGCAAATTTAGTCAATTACGTATATTCAAATTTAAGGCATAAAGCATTATTAGAATAACTTTTTTGTTTTATGTTCTGATTACGGTCTAGTTTACTTTACAAAAACATCGTTTTTGAGATTGTACTGACACGTGATCGTGAAATAGTGTGCCTAATTTGCATATTTTTCGTGTTTTTCTAAAAATGTTTCTTGACGTCTAAATAATTCTGCCACACGAGTACACTAATATGCTTCTAAAGCCTTTTTTTGCTCTGATTTTAAATGTGGTATGTTTTTTCTTCTATCAAGTCAAGTTTTTGAAAAAGTGAAATTTTATTTTTGGGTCAAGATAAGCCAGAAATCGCTTTTTATGCTACTTTGTGGCGTACTTCAACTAGTTAGGATAGATTCTACTACTTTTTCAATTCTTTTTTCGATTATATAAATTGTTTTTCATGTCCCTGATATGAATCTGACACTTTTTATCCTTTTGACAATGAGGTACACATCCCTAAGGAGCATCTTATATCAAATTTGTGTGAATACCGTACAAAAGTAGACTCATTTTATTCAAAAACTAGACGTGATATAAGGAAATAGATTGCAGATTTGAAATCAGCATAAGAATCTAGTTTAGAAAATTCCGCGGTAACTACTTTAAAGTTGATAGTAATGTCATCATTACACCATTGAAAAATATATAAATTAGGTTTAATAATCCAGCAAAGACGAAATTGCTGGCCAGCAGCAAGATAGGTGCTGGCAATGATGGATAAGTGCTGGCTAATGGACTACTACTGCATGACCATGACCACTGCTGGACAGCTTCAGTCACTTTTTCTGTTGGAAATCATCAGATAAAATTCTGATCGGCCTACATTTTATCTCATGTGCTGGCCCACCACACCATGGAAGTGCACGAGGAAAAGTGCCGGATTGAAGTAATGTGATGGCATACTAATGCTCGCCTGCTGTTGGCCATCACTGATTGGGCCAGCTGCATTCCGCACGGACACTTTTGTACTGGTTTAAGTAATGGCACATTGCACTTTAATGCTAATGGCAGTACTGGCTGCCATCTCTTTTCTAGCTGATGGCCCACTGTTTCTTTCTTTGCTAGGAACTGACAGATAAATGTTAAGAATAAGCAGATCGTGACATTTATCTGAAGCCAATAGTCCAGTAGTCATTATCTAGAAAAGGTAACTCAGTTTGACATTTATTGCATCTAAAATTTGTGTAAAATACAAAGGGTACTAGGAAAGTTTTGCAATATGATGAAACAAAAAGTCGCAGGTGGCTGAGTGTTGACATATGTTCATACTTATGCACCTGCACGTAACCACAAGTCTGTAGGCTCAGGTATTCATTAGCTGTGATAGTATGAAGTTCTTCCAGGTGGCGTCCTGGTCACGAAGTGAGATAAAGACAGTTTTTCGGTATAACTTCGCACGTGGTTTAAACATAGACCAATGTTTAAAAGAAAGGACTCTTGCACTTGGTGATGATTGTCCACATCGTATAACTATACACAGATGGTACAGGGAATTCCAAAAGGGGAATTTCTCCCTGGAGGACGCTGAAAGAGGGGGAAGGCCCCGAACGTCAATTACGGAGGAAAACATTACTGCTGTGAGGAAATTGCTTGACGAAGACAGACGAATAACTTACAAGCATATAGAGGATAACTTAGGTCTAAATGTACCTGCAATTCATTCAATTCTGCATGATCATTTGCACATGAAGAAATTGTGTTGTCTCTGGGTGCCACATAGACTGACTGAGGAGCAGATGACACGACGTGCGACTTGGTGCTGGGAGATGCTAAAAATGTTTGGTAAGGAACAATCTCGTTATGTGAACAGCATCGTGACAGATGACAAAATCTGGCTATACTATTAAGATGTCCCGACTAAGTCTCAAAACAAAGTTTGGGTCTTTGATGATGAGGACACAGTGGTAGCTGTCAGAAAATCCCGATCTGTCAAGAAGAAAATGGTAGCTGTATTTTTCAAGTCGAGTGGAATTGTTGGGTGTATCGTTTTGGACACGCAGAAGACAGTTACTGCTAAGTGTTACAATGAACAGTGTTTACCTAAAGTCATAGAATCTTTGAAGAACCTGTGACCAAAGTCAAGAATGAACACCTGGTTCCTGCATCATGACAAACCTCCAGCTCACCGGGCCAAAGCCTGAACTGAATATTTCGCCACTACAGGTCTGAAACTTCTTGAACATCCTCCTTACAGTCCAGATCTTGACCCCTGCGACTTCGCACTATTCATGCATGTGAAAATGAAGCTGAAAGAGATTCGGTTTCTCAGTGATGAGGCACTTCTGAGGGTTTGGGACAAAGAGTGTGCCTTACTCCCTAGTGAAACTTAGCAGAGCTGATTTAAGGTCTGGTATCGGAGGATGGAGTACTGTATTGCTTGTAACGGAAATTACTTTGAAAAAGTTTGATAAATAAATTCGTATTGCAAAACTTTCCTAGTACCCTTTCTATAACAAAAAAGCTTCAATTTGCATAAACTTAACTATGCAAATTTCTCAAAAATTGGACCACCTAGAGAAAAACAGAAAACATATTCGGAATCACCGTAATAAAACTAATCTAGAATCAACTAATTTTAGTTCTGTGACAGAACCATTGTTGTCATTGTTGCTCAAATGACACACTCTTTATTTATTGCTATGGACTTCACTGTTTATAATTATCAGTCATGACTGATGATTCAAGATGCGAGTGCAAATTATTAAGAAAGCAATGCGTATAGGACTAAAATTTAAGCACGTTTATTAGGGGCTCAATAAAAGCTGCAATCTTAACAGTAATAAAAAAAAACAATTTATCAAATTACAACGACCATTTGGAAAATGATTTTTTCGAAGACTAAAATTTAAGACATAAAAAATCGCACGGAGTTGATCCTACATTACGTACGCCATGAATTAAACATTGTTAGTGTTATTACACGTAAAAATTCCAAGCGACAAAAATCCCCTGCGACTCGTACGTATTATCCACCTGAAACTTATGTATTATCCAAGCATTTCATTGGCTGTTCGGAAAAAGGCTTTTCCATCGTCAGTTTTCTTGGAAATCTGGAACCCATTTTAAATGAAATTTCATTCTTAAACTTCTAAACATCCCACACTATTACTTTTTACACCGTCGTATAGAGAAAAAAATGTACTTTTAAATGCAATTTGTTTGAAAGCTGTATCTCAATTTGTTTCTGAGTTATTAATTTTTTTTTGTAGTTTTTATTACTTTTTTGTCATAGTGGCAACAGAAGGTATCCATCTCCGTTGAAAGTAAAGGGAAATACAGATTACTGTATAGACCCATCAGAAAACGAATAAAATGCGGATTAAACCAATAAAAATCTTCAGGTATGCTTTTGATTTCCCATCCTGACGAGAACAGTAACCATTTTTCCAAATGGTTAAAAAAATTAGTTTGAATCCGCAAAAGTATTTCTAATCCTCTTTGTGAGACAAACTTGTTCAAAGTTGACAAGACAACTTCAACGCTGTTCTAAGCTTAAGTGCTACGCAGAAAAGAGTAAAACAGCGAGAAAAAGGAAAGAGTTTCTTCCAATCCAACAATATACAGGGTGAGGACGGACTCTTTTCTGATTAAAAAATATATATATACTGTTTACTTATTTAACTCGCAAATACAGTAATCGAGCTTGGAATAAGACCAATTTCAATATTAAATTTCAACGTGCGTCTTTTTGTAGCTCGGAGAACATCAATCATCCACCCTCAGTACAGAATATAGGAGATAAAGTGTGGCAAGATGTTATTTCAGAAATGTCAGCTAAAAAATTAAAGCCGGTAAATGTTGAACGAAGCTGGTTGATAAATGTCGTTCACACCGACATCTGTTATCCCCAACGCAAATGTTGTATGAGTATTGTGTCTAGAAGATACTTATACAATGTTTATGTTTGAGCTACCAGATGACGCTGCTATCAACATTTATCGTTCAGCATTATTCGGCGTTTATCGGTTTCAATTTTTGGCACTTTTTTGAATCGCCGGTTGCAGCACTATACTTTCTAGATGCTATACCCTAGGCCTAACATTTGTTGGAAAAATCACCAACATAGCCAGTTTCTTTAAATTTTTAACACTATTGCTTTATGCGTTGGTGCTCTTCGATCACGAGAAAAAGTTTTAAACTGAATTTCGATGGGAATAACGGACGTTATAAATATATATATATCTTTTTACTTTCAGATAGCTATAGAAAACATAAAATTATTATATAGTAAGATAAATTTAATTTTGCAATTTGACAATAAAGATTTTGACACAGATGTAGTCTATCTGGGTGATTTTCCTGAATATTTATCATGTTTATCCACTTTGTGAAAAGCAAGCCTTCCATAACAGAGAGAAAAGCTCGGCGTATCTGAGCTCAGCCTATTGAAAGACATTTAGACCGGTAAGCAGCTGCACAAACCATCACCTCATCGAGTTAATGATTGAATTTCTAGAATTAGTTAAAACTCGATTCGCATATTAAAATGCAACTGGTCTGTCAAGTCATATCTTGGTGGAAAACACCTGCAAACCCGATTTTTGATATTAAATGATGTAAACTAGCCTAAAGCCAGCCACTGACATGCCACAAAGATTATTTAGGCATAAACCAAAATTTATTCTATAAAAGAAAATACTTTTTCGAAGGTTAATTAAATGATAAAATGTTTTTGTATGGAAAAAAAAAAACTAATGTTCACGTAAGGTACACTTAAAAAATATATATATATATATATAAATCCACTCACGATGAACTTTTTAAAAATGTCCAAAACATAATATTTGACATAGTGAACTAATTATTTTTTTTCAATTATACATTTTTAAAATTCATATGCAATGTCCTTTTAAATAGTTGCATGTCAAGCAAATTTTAAAAATATATTATTGAAAAAATAAACTAATTTATTAATTCACTATATCATGTATTGTGTTTTTGAAAAAGTTTTAAAAGTTTAAGATAAATGAACTTAAAAATTTTCTTGAAAAGTGTATATTAGTGAACATTTTTTTAAATTCAAAAACACTTTATCATTTTAATAACCTTCAAACAAGTACCTTCATTTATAGAATAAATTTTGAATTTTTGCCCAAATAATGAAAATCGTCATAACATGATCTAATATATAAAATATTTTATAAATGTGTATTGAATAATGTGTTTGTGATAGAATTTTATTCACTTTTTTATACATTTATTTGCAAGTCTTTTACCAATATTTTATGCTTAATCATTAAAGAATTATTCAGTTATTTTATTATAATTCATTTTTTATATATTTTGATTTTATTTTGTAAGAAATGCTAAAACGCTTTCATTTCGGCAAATGTAAGATAATGTTTACTTTGCATTGCGTGATTCACCGATATTCTAATAGATTAAAATTTTCTTTAACTTACAAAATAGTTAAAGCTTTTTTTAATAAAGTTTTATGCCACAGCTTATCAGTCGAAGATACTATATATATATATATATATATATATATATCATTTTAACTTTTCCTAAATCCGCGAGAGTTTTTTTTAATAATTTGAAAGGTCACCAATATTTTAATGATTTTTCAAAATTTTATTAAATTCAATTTTATTAATCTTTATTCAATTATTTTACTATACAAGCTATACTATTAAATTTCTTCACTCAAAAAAAGAAAAAAAGCTTTTTCTCAAAGTCGCATTTTCTTATAATTCCACTAAAACAAACTATTTTAAAGAATCTCAAATGATACCGATAAAGATAACATTTAAACATAATGTAGTCAGTCCCCAACAAAAATAAAACAAATCATAAAACAATTATCTATTGAATTAAACTTTACAATATTTTACACTATATGAAATTTCACACTATTTAAAGAAATAGAGGGGGAACACAAAGTACTTTTCACCAATAAGAATAAACTTTATTTAAATTAAACTAGCCAAAATTTCACGATGTAGTCAAAACTTTGAGAGTTGATGAAGTTCCAAACTTTGTGAGAAAACTTATATAAAAAAGGTCTCATTATTTCCTAATTTAAACCAAATTTTGATGTAACAGAAGATCGGTAAATCCGTAATTTAAAGTAAACATTACCTAACATTTGCCGAAATAAAAATGTTAAAACATATTTATATTTTAGTAAAACCCAGATTTAAAATAATTAAATTTACTTTGAAAGAAATGAAGAGAAAAATACATCTCCTCTCTTTAATTAAATATTCGGATTAGGCTATATTAGCCCTCTACTTTCTAGACGATGACGGACCATTACATTTTTAACGGAAACCGCCCATGTACATTTTGGGGACAATTTTTGATTTTTATAAAATATTTTCAAACTAAATAAAAATATGTAATCTATTTTACTGCTTTAAATATAAATCTCAAGACATATTTATATTTTTACTAAAACCCAGATTTAAAATAATTAAACTTACTTTGAAAGAAATGAAGAGAAAAATACATTTCCTCTCTTTAATTAAATATTCGGGTTAGGTGATATTAGCCCTCTATTTTCTAGACAATGACGTACCATTACATTTTTGCCGGAAACCGCCCCTTAAGAGTTGCCGGGCAAAGTAAATGCAACAGTTCTCTCAACGCCGAAACATTAGCGGTTCGGCAAAAGCTGCCGCAACTAGCGGCGGGTCATTTACGGTACGACATTGTTTGGTTACAAATGGCCTTAACTCCTTTTGGCCGCGACATATACGTCATTCGGCCATAAGTCGTGTGTTTGTTGGGGTGTCTTAGCCATCCATATACTGCGTTCATATCATGAAAATTGAGCGTTACGTCACTTATGTTAACTTTTTTGAACAACTCGGAATTAGGCTTCACCTGTTCACATCACCAAACATTTTAAGAGACTTGTGTTAAATTTGTAACTGCAACTTCTGAACATACATAGTTTATTATTGTTTTCATTTTTTGTGGCGTGCTAAATAAATAAAGGATTCAAAGGATCATTCGGAAAGCTGGTTAATTATTTGTAGAACTCAACTCGTAACAGTTTGAAATAAAAAAAGTATTTCAGAAGGTAGAGTTCCACTCAACTCATAGTTAAGAGAGTATCGAAAGTTAAGTGAGTTTCAGGAAATTGCTCCAGTCTAAAATCTTGATTCCGTGTCGTCCGCTTCAAAAAACTTAAAGTTAAGTGGCTTATCAATCTGAACGCGATATTACCTTCCCTGAGGAAACACCCTCAACGACTTCTACTCTCGTTCATTCAAATAATCACTTTTTCTCTTGTTATTCTTGTTACTGGAATCGCAATTCTTATGCTTAATTTTTAAGTTTTCGTTTTTATTAGATATAAATTTCCAACTGGGCGAAAAAAGTCCGGACCAGGATTCGAACCCGGGACTGGCTGAAGCCGCCAGTGCTCTGTCATCTGAGCTATTCCGGACGATTCTGGTCGAACTTTTTCACCCAGCTAACCTTGAGGATTACAGTATCTGGTATGAAACCTGGTCAGCCAGGAGGTCCCGGGTTCGAATCCTGGTCCGGACGTTTTTCGCCCAGTTGGAAATTTACATCTAATATGATTTGTTTACCAATTAGAATAATTGTGTTAATATTAATCTAGTTTCGTTTTTATATCCGGCGCATAACGCATACCTGTAAATTTTGATCAATTTTCTCCAGAATACATGAGGTATTCACAACCATAGTAGACCAAGTCCAAAAATGAGTCCATTTAGAAGGTGCATAAAATCTGTTTTATCCACTCCCACAGTCTGTTTTCACATACTTTCTCATACATGATATGTCATCTGTTTACAGACTTGGTTTACTGTGGGAGTGGATAAAACACATTTTATGCACCCTTTGAATGGACTATCCCATTTTTTTCAAAATGGACTTGGTCTGATTTAGACCAGTTTCAACCACGTGACCACATGCCCACCAATTTTGCATCAACCAATCAAAATCACCAATCTTTTAGCACTTAACAAATGAAAGTGGAAAAACCCGGAAAATTTGGGAGGGAAACAAAAAACATTCTCGTGGTTGCCAAGCTGGTTGCTAAGGTGTGACGGCAGTTGAAACTGATTTATGGTTGTGAGCCCCTCCTATGACACTTAGTAATACTGATTATTTATAATAATAAGGAAAGACGTTTGTGAATATCTCGGTGAGTGTGCCTGTCTGTCGAAGATGTTCTGAAGAGACCGCTGCACGTAGAGCTACAAAATTTACTAGGAAGATACCTCTATGTAAATAGTTTTCCACATCGAGTCCCGATTTTGAACTTTTTTTAGTATGATCTTCTATGCGAATTTTTTGGGTTCGTTTGTAGGTATACTATATTGTTTGCAGATCGCAGCACCAACCAAACGAATTTTTGCAGACGCTCATTTCTGTAGTCAATTTTATCATTATAATTCTTGAATTTGTTATATTGAATCTGGATTTGATTGGATTATATCTGACAAGTTAAACATTAATCGTTATTAAATGTGCTTGCTCTTTTTGGATTAATTGTGCAGAAATTGTCAGGATTCTCCCCCCTTTTTAATTCGAAATTTCTAATAAATATCTCTTGCGCACTTTTTTTTCCAACGCCATTTAGCCAGTATTTTAGAAGTGAAAGAATTACATTCTTTTACTGTTTTAATAAAAAAATTGATGGATTTTATCTGGATTTCCTTAGAAATTGAATATTTATTTTTATTTATTTATTTTCTTATGGATTTATTCAAAGGTGAGTGACAGTTTTTATCTAAAAAATCTCTATATTTGTTAGTTAAATTATTTTATGGCAATAAATTTAATTTTTGTTATATCAGTCCTAGAATAAATAAATGTAATTTTCTTTTCTACTTCTATTCATTTATCAGTATATATACCGTTAACTGGTGTAACTTTGGCCCGTAAAGGGTAACATTGGCCCTCATCATGCCGTAGACAATATAACATTCTTTTTAACACATTTCCCATTGTTACCCCAATTCAAGATAACACTGACCCAAATTTTTAAAAACACTTTTTGGGGTCATTTTTTTTCGGCTAATATTACCATTTTTTTACCATTTTGTAGATCCACGTGCAGCGGTCTCTTCAGAATATCGTCGACAGACAGATACACTCACTCAGACATTTACAAACGTCTTTCCTTATTATTATAGATCATTTTTTAATTTGATTTTTAGAGTTTTCTTGCGTTTTGAGCTATTTTTTTTAACTGGCCCGGGCAACGTCGGGCGGATTAGCTAGTTCAGAATATTTATAAAATCCCGGCGGTTTCAGAAAATGCTGGTTTTAACTTTAAATTATATTTATTAATGTTATCATTAATAATTATTCTTTTCGCTGAAAGATGAAGAGAAAAATAAGTCTAGATCTAATTTTACTTCAACGCTTTTTCATACAAAATGAACTTCCTTAATTTAATATCGTAGCAAAACAGGTCTTAAAACGAAATGCTGAACAATAACAAAGTTCCAGATTGATAAACTTAAACATTTTAACGGAGCGACCTATCATTTACCTTTAAACACGCTAATTCAATATTTGTGGAAAAGAAAAGATTAAACAATGGTATGTTGGAAATTTATTTATTTTTTCCTGTAAATTTTTAATGGATGTGTGAGGGAATTGGGTGGATTGCTTGTGGATTTAATTTACTTTTGTTATATTTATACAGAATGCCCCTTCTTAACTTTGTTCAATAGATAATTTCTAAACCGTTAGTTTTAGACATAAATTTCCGATTGCAAAAATATTTCAAATGCTCTTCTTTATACCCTATTTAGCCCCATTTACGTCAAAATAATCCTTTTTAGGTGCGTTCGTAATTATATAAATACGTGGCACCTACAGTCGTCGTCTGCACCTTCCGTCTGTCTGTCTGTCCGCATATAATACAGCAAAAACTACCCAACCGAATGGTTTAAAATTTAATATATAAAACCTTTGCAGAATTTTGTCGAGTCATTTCAAATATTATGAAAATCGAATCAAAACTTAACAAGATATTAATAACAGTTTTCTTCATTCCGTTAAATCCTAACCATACGTCATGAATTCAATGATATCCCATGATAGATAATGATTCTAGGTTGCCATGATGATGACGTCCTATTTAACCCTTAAATGCCTGATTTTTCAAAAATCATTGTAATAATGTTTTTCGGCTTTCATTTTTAAATAAATCATGGGAAAAATACTTTTTTATGTATAGTTTACGGCTAAAAAACAGTTTGTTACTAATCGGCAATACTGGTGTTTAATTGAAAAAATAATTTCCCTTGATAAAATTCTATAATATTAAACACACAAGAATTTTAGGAACTATAAGAAGAAATAAATTTTACTTGCTCACTGCAGAGGTCAAAATAGAGTATTTCGCAAGCTTCCAAACAAAACAAAAAGAACAAGTAGCAACATATGAAAAAGTAAATTTATCTTTATTCTTAAACAGCACAAGTGTTGCCATCTAAATGTTGAAAATCGATTTAATAATATTTTCAGAATGTATTTTATTGGCAACATTGGGCATTATAGCTTCAATATTATTCTAATAGTATTTTAGAGCCTAAATTGGGTATGTTACTGAAAAGCAACACCAGGCATTTAAGCGTTAAGATGGAGTCCTATTATTTCTGTATGACTGAATTTAATATTTAGAATCGTAATACATTTCGTATTCATGCATTTTTGAGTAAGAGTGCAACAACTATTGCACCGAGATCTGAATATTTATAAAACTGGTTATAGTGCGAACGCACCTCATTTGCCACGTTTGACGTACAATTTGCGACTTGTTAAAAAAAAAAAGTTGCCGTTCCCCGGTTGTATGCTGGCCGTCGGTCCTATGATATTTAATAACGTACCTTTACCAAATAAGGGCACGTTAACGTTTCGTATATGAATAAAATAAATGTGTTTTACGACCATTAACATTTTAAATGTTGTTTGGTGTAATATTTATACATATTTTTACAATATTAAATCGTGCATGCTATTGTCGTTGTTGAATTTTGGCGAGTGATTTCTCTACAGAGAAACTTACCAAGAAAACATGGCGGAGTATAAATGATTAAAATTGTGGCGATATGATTAAGCATTAGTGGCGCAGAGGTAACATGTCCATTTTCGAAATGGGAGGTCCAGTGTTCGAATCCGGTTTGTTTCATTGTGTTAGAGATTTATAAAAGTGTCCTTTTTTCCCTTTACTTTCTCGACATGTTGAAGAAAATTGAGTGCGTTTGATTCCAGATTTTTTACAGACGCAGATAAGAATAGAGTGCACGGACGGAATCCCACATTGCGTCACTGCGAAAATCTGTGTTTATTTTTAAATACTGACTATAAGAAGAAACAAGATAAAAAAAACTATCCCAAAACTTTCTATATGGCAATCCCAAAACTTTCTTCTATCTCATACATCTTCTTCTATACATGTTAATGCTTCCTGAAAAATGCAGCATAACAGCATCACCTGTTAGGTGATTTACACCAAAATCTAATCAGCAACAACTTATATCCAATTTCTGACTGAATCTGAAGTTTGATGAAAAATCGGTGCATTAATTTTTGAGATAGAGCAATTGCGGAAACCATAAAAAATTCTTAATAGCAGCGCTGGAGAAATCTTACCCAGCCCGAAACGGCAGGTTCCTCTATCCCTTCGGATCTATCCGAAAACTCAACTCCCAACTCAGAGAGCAGCTCTCTCCTTGGGATTCAAAAACGCATCTCCCCTCTTTTTTCTGTTCGTTCCAATTCACCTTCCTAAAACAAAGGCTATCTGTCGGCCCACTCAGAGCCTAGGTTGAATGATATCACTAACAAACTTCGATATCATTGGTCAAGAGAGACCCTCGCTGCTAGCGTGAGAAAATTTCGCATCTAGTTTCATTTTTAAATTGTCCTGGGAAAATATCGGCAAAGTTGCTACTTAAAAGGAATTCCATAACTCCTATTTTTTTCATGCCGTTCTACTTTTCCGTCAACCTTTAAGATTGGTTTAGATGGATTGATTCTTTTTATCATTTCCGGCAGAACCTTGAGACTTAGAAATATTTTGAGCTGTTATGCTTATACATTGCTTTTCCTATCTAGAGTTCTCATTTGAAAATATATGGGACCTTTTTTGTGAATCCCATTGGATTCTTCACAATACCCCCCGCCTTTAAATGATATTTCGGCTGCAAGACGTAATATCTGCAAAGAAAAGGTTAGCTCATATATTAGAGTGGCCCTCCTTTATATATCTCACTCACCTTTTTCACAAAAAACTTTTCATACAATTTACATTTAACTTACTAATGCTGAGTACCTTTGATTATGAAATTTCACTTTTAAAAGACAAAACACATTTAAAATTTTACACTATGACATTTACACAAAATAAGATAAATTTAATATGTACACCTAGTTAAATCTAATTCGACTCACTTATGTACACTTAGTTAAATCGATTTCGACTCACTTGATCCGGCGCTAAATTTCTAACTGCTAGAGCCTGTCATGTGAAGGCCTATTTCTATATTTAGGATAGTGTCTCGGACGTGAATCTTCGCTTGTCAACCTATTTATTTTCTCCGCGTTTTTTTCTTGTGGTTTTTGTTTATTTACACGATAATTTTGCAACTTTTCGTGTCTACCTGTGGCGCTCGCCACACAATGAGCCGGGGACATTTTAGAGTCGCCCGTCCTCCGACTAATCTGTCTCATAACACTTTCGCGCTCTTTATTCCCGTCCAAATCCTTTACTAGATTTTCTGACCTGAGATACTTTTTGTTCTCGTTATTTCTAAACCAAAATTCTCTTTTGTTCCTTCTCAGTGTTATTTTCACCGACGTATCCCTTTGATTATCCGATCTATCTATACTTTGACACGCCCTATTTGCTTGTGTTAAATCCTCACACTCATGATGCGATTTTTCTAACCCCTTTTTCAGTTTGACTTCTCGTATGGGGCAACCCATCTCATGATCCCCTTTGACATCTTTCTTTTTTCTTTTATTCGATCCTAAAACCTGATCTTCCTTTTTCGTGGGTGATACAGTATTATCCTTCCTTCCCTCCCAATTCTCATATCTCGTTTTTGACCGGGTACCTCCCATTTCCTTCCTTTCTCCCAAGTTCACGCTCGTCAATTTTGAGTAGTCCTCTCTCAACTTATTCTCTTCCCTTCGGGATGGATTCCCGTTTTCGTTTTTCGCTATGTTATGGATGACCACTGCATCTGAAATCTGCATTTTTTTCTTTTTAATATCATCAATTAATTTTTGAGTTTTGTTACCCAAAATATAGTAAGACAAATTCGTCTTTCTGTCCGTCACTATAGCTTTTGTTTTTAGTCTCCCGAGTCCTTCAATTTTTAAAACAACTTCGGCGGTCGGTAAGCGACGAGTATTGTTCATTAACGGCTGTCTAACTCGAATGGTGCCCCCGTCTAATTGATTGCGTTTAATAAATCTCCTCGAAATTACATCATATTGACTTCCACTATCTCTTAATGTTGTGCATTCCCTTCCGTTGATTAGCGCGCGGCTTAGATAAGGCTTAAAACTTTCTTCAAAATTTGTACTTCCGCTAATATGATGAACGCTGGTAATTTGCTCTCCATTTCTTTTGTTTTCGGGACAATTAACCTTCAAATGGTTTGGGCTCGAGCAAATGAAACACCTAATAGCCCTTTTGCGCTCAAAGATTTTTTCCCTTTCTTTCTCTATATTTCGTTCTCTCCAGTTAGTTCTGGTTTCGGAATGCCCCCCTCTCGTTTCGTCTTCATTTTCCATTTTCTCATCCCGCGAATTTTCTTCGAATTTTAGCTTTTTGTTCCACGTTTTTTTTGACGCCCCTTTTATAGTTTCGTATTCATCCAGATCCTTAGCTAGTGTTCCTGGATCTTTATATTTGGCCCACGAATCTATAAAGTGCTCCCTTAATTCTGCTGGAGAACGCCTCTTAATCTGTTCGGTGATTAGCAAATCTTTTAACTCTTTAAAATTAGTAACCTCAAGATCATTTAACCACCCTTCTAGAAAGCTATTTAGTTCAAAAATGAGGTCTTTCCACGGGCTATTCTGGTCTCGCAAATGTTTATCTAATTTTTGTCTATAAGCCTCGCCACTCAATCTAAAACGAGCTAACAGGATTGACTTCACATGCTGAAAATTGTCAACTCGGTCTGTCGGTTCGCGCAAGATCAATTCAGCTATCTGTACGGGCAACAAAGCTAATAAATGCGTGACCAGATCGTCATTTTCTATCCCAGACCTTAATGCCTGTCGTTCAAACAAGTTTAAAAATAGAGTTATGTCCGAACGCTCTGGATCAAAACGATGCATTATAGTTTTTAGCGCTAATTTAGGTCTTTCCGATCCGTTACTGGAAATCGAGTTACGCCTCCCTGTATTTTGCGTTAATTTTAATTGCTCTAATTGAAAATTTCTCTCTTTTTCTTTCTCTTCTTTTTCTTTTTTCTCTCTTTCTAAAAGAAGTAGATCTTCCCTATCTTTCACTATATATCCCACTTGCGTTAATGCAAAGTCGGCATCATAATCGTCCGCGCTCTCTATCTTTTGGATAATCGTCGCGATTATGTCACTTTCTTCTATCTGAACTCCTAATACCTCTGCTAAATTTTGCAGATCAACCTTTCGGCAATATTTCAATGCCGTTATTTTCGCCATTATCTATCGATTTTATATTCCTACCGATACTACAAAGATAACCTAACGATTTCCCTCTTCATATATTTATTTATATTTTTTTTTTCAACTACCTCAGAAGATGTGAATTTGACACTTCACCGAGAATATTCTAACCTTATCTACCGTTATAAAATGTTTTCAAACGTATTCACAATATACATAAATAAATTAGCAATACTATAATAAATTTCAGACATTCTACGTTTTAGTGTTAGTTTCGAAAAGAAAGTATAATTTTTCCACTTTTTACATTCCCTACACACACAAAATATAGAACATAAAAAAAAATATTTCCAAATGCTATAGGTAAACAATTTTCCCTATTTTACTCAGAATTGAACACTCCTTGCAACCTTTTCATATGCTTTTTCTATTTTGAATATAAGTATATATTTAGGAAATTCTAAAATATTTTTCAAGCAAACTTTCCTCACAATGGTACTTTTCTTACATGACATCTAATTTTTTTTTTTTTTTTTTTTTTTTTTTTTTAAAAGAATCTAGTTTGATTTTAGTTTTCTGTATTCTTAATTTTAAAAAAAATTTCAAAATTTAAAGCCAATCACAAAGGGTATCAGCTCCCTTGTACTATAATTAAATAATAAGTTAATAATTTTCTTATTTTAACTAACCAATTTTTCAATTTTAAAATTTTCATTTACCTCAAAACAAAAGTTTTCCTTTAAAATATTAATTTCTTATCACCATTTCAATTAATTAATAAATTAAGAGCCACTCAAAATAATGAGCTTACCTTTTGTTTTGCTGGGGCATTTTCTCTCGGGAACTGTACTGCACGGCACTGCACTGCACTGTAGTCTCCTTTCACTGCACACAGTCTTGCATCTGGATGTCGTCTAAAGCACCTTGTTGGGGAACTGTCCGGCACGATACTGGTGTCACTTTTCTCTACGCACAGTCTTGCGTCTGGAGCACTTTCTTAGGGGAACTGTCCGGCACTATACTGGTGTCGTTTTCCTATGCATACGGTCTTGCATCTGGAGCTCTTTCTTAGAGGAACTGTCCGGCACGATGCTGGTGTCGCTTTTTTCTACACACGGTCTTGCGTCTGGAGCTCTTTCTCTTAAGCTAGTCTTTTAATGTTCAGAGTCCTTGCTGTGCATACCACCTTCTGCCACCAAGTTGTAAAACCTTCGACTAACATGTGGAAGTGGTAGCGTGGAACTTCAGTCAAGCGGAGGCCCAAGTAATAATTAAATCAAACAATTTATTTAAATGCATAAGATAAATGAATATTTCTTGATTAAATACTTGTGATTACAACTACTTTATATTTTTGGGTACTTTCAGCTGATGACAATGTTCATTAAAGACTTAATGTTCAGTGTATAAGATTAACCTTAAAATTCTATTAGCTTCTTTCTCGATACAAATCCAAAATCTTGTCACGATAGTCTGGTAAGAAACAGCTGCCTCTGTTTTCTGGCGTATACCAGTCCGTTGTCAACTACACAATATCTCACGGTTTCCGCTGGAGAAATCTTACCCAGCCCGAAACGGCAGGTTCCTCTATCCCTTCGGACCTATCCGAAAACTCAACTCCCAACTCAGAGAGCAGCTCTCTCCTTGGGATTCAAAAACGCATCTCCCCTCTTTTTTCTGTTCGTTCCAATTCACCTTCCTAAAACAAAGGCTATCTGTCGGCCCACTCAGAGCCTAGGTTGAATGATATCACTAACAAACTTCGATATCATTGGTCAAGAGAGACCCTCGCTGCTAGCGTGAGAAAATTTCGCATCTAGTTTCATTTTTAAATTGTCCTGGGAAAATATCGGCAAAGTTGCTACTTAAAAGGAATTCCATAACTCCTATTTTTTTCATGCCGTTCTACTTTTCCGTCAACCTTTAAGATTGGTTTAGATGGATTGATTCTTTTTATCATTTCCGGCAGAACCTTGAGACTTAGAAATATTTTGAGCTGTTATGCTTATACATTGCTTTTCCTATCTAGAGTTCTCATTTGAAAATATATGGGACCTTTTTTGTGAATCCCATTGGATTCTTCACAATACCCCCCGCCTTTAAATGATATTTCGGCTGCAAGACGTAATATCTGCAAAGAAAAGGTTAGCTCATATATTAGAGTGGCCCTCCTTTATATATCTCACTCACCTTTTTCACAAAAAACTTTTCATACAATTTACATTTAACTTACTAATGCTGAGTACCTTTGATTATGAAATTTCACTTTTAAAAGACAAAACACATTTAAAATTTTACACTATGACATTTACACAAAATAAGATAAATTTAATATGTACACCTAGTTAAATCTAATTCGACTCACTTATGTACACTTAGTTAAATCGATTTCGACTCACTTGATCCGGCGCTAAATTTCTAACTGCTAGAGCCTGTCATGTGAAGGCCTATTTCTATATTTAGGATAGTGTCTCGGACGTGAATCTTCGCTTGTCAACCTATTTATTTTCTCCGCGTTTTTTTCTTGTGGTTTTTGTTTATTTACACGATAATTTTGCAACTTTTCGTGTCTACCTGTGGCGCTCGCCACACAATGAGCCGGGGACATTTTAGAGTCGCCCGTCCTCCGACTAATCTGTCTCATAACACTTTCGCGCTCTTTATTCCCGTCCAAATCCTTTACTAGATTTTCTGACCTGAGATACTTTTTGTTCTCGTTATTTCTAAACCAAAATTCTCTTTTGTTCCTTCTCAGTGTTATTTTCACCGACGTATCCCTTTGATTATCCGATCTATCTATACTTTGACACGCCCTATTTGCTTGTGTTAAATCCTCACACTCATGATGCGATTTTTCTAACCCCTTTTTCAGTTTGACTTCTCGTATGGGGCAACCCATCTCATGATCCCCTTTGACATCTTTCTTTTTTTTTTATTCGATCCTAAAACCTGATCTTCCTTTTTCGTGGGTGATACAGTATTATCCTTCCTTCCCTCCCAATTCTCATATCTCGTTTTTGACCGGGTACCTCCCATTTCCTTCCTTTCTCCCAAGTTCACGCTCGTCAATTTTGAGTAGTCCTCTCTCAACTTATTCTCTTCCCTTCGGGATGGATTCCCGTTTTCGTTTTTCGCTATGTTATGGATGACCACTGCATCTGAAATCTGCATTTTTTTCTTTTTAATATCATCAATTAATTTTTGAGTTTTGTTACCCAAAATATAGTAAGACAAATTCGTCTTTCTGTCCGTCACTATAGCTTTTGTTTTTAGTCTCCCGAGTCCTTCAATTTTTAAAACAACTTCGGCGGTCGGTAAGCGACGAGTATTGTTCATTAACGGCTGTCTAACTCGAATGGTGCCCCCGTCTAATTGATTGCGTTTAATAAATCTCCTCGAAATTACATCATATTGACTTCCACTATCTCTTAATGTTGTGCATTCCCTTCCGTTGATTAGCGCGCGGCTTAGATAAGGCTTAAAACTTTCTTCAAAATTTGTACTTCCGCTAATATGATGAACGCTGGTAATTTGCTCTCCATTTCTTTTGTTTTCGGGACAATTAACCTTCAAATGGTTTGGGCTCGAGCAAATGAAACACCTAATAGCCCTTTTGCGCTCAAAGATTTTTTCCCTTTCTTTCTCTATATTTCGTTCTCTCCAGTTAGTTCTGGTTTCGGAATGCCCCCCTCTCGTTTCGTCTTCATTTTCCATTTTCTCATCCCGCGAATTTTCTTCGAATTTTAGCTTTTTGTTCCACGTTTTTTTTGACGCCCCTTTTATAGTTTCGTATTCATCCAGATCCTTAGCTAGTGTTCCTGGATCTTTATATTTGGCCCACGAATCTATAAAGTGCTCCCTTAATTCTGCTGGAGAACGCCTCTTAATCTGTTCGGTGATTAGCAAATCTTTTAACTCTTTAAAATTAGTAACCTCAAGATCATTTAACCACCCTTCTAGAAAGCTATTTAGTTCAAAAATGAGGTCTTTCCACGGGCTATTCTGGTCTCGCAAATGTTTATCTAATTTTTGTCTATAAGCCTCGCCACTCAATCTAAAACGAGCTAACAGGATTGACTTCACATGCTGAAAATTGTCAACTCGGTCTGTCGGTTCGCGCAAGATCAATTCAGCTATCTGTACGGGCAACAAAGCTAATAAATGCGTGACCAGATCGTCATTTTCTATCCCAGACCTTAATGCCTGTCGTTCAAACAAGTTTAAAAATAGAGTTATGTCCGAACGCTCTGGATCAAAACGATGCATTATAGTTTTTAGCGCTAATTTAGGTCTTTCCGATCCGTTACTGGAAATCGAGTTACGCCTCCCTGTATTTTGCGTTAATTTTAATTGCTCTAATTGAAAATTTCTCTCTTTTTCTTTCTCTTCTTTTTCTTTTTTCTCTCTTTCTAAAAGAAGTAGATCTTCCCTATCTTTCACTATATATCCCACTTGCGTTAATGCAAAGTCGGCATCATAATCGTCCGCGCTCTCTATCTTTTGGATAATCGTCGCGATTATGTCACTTTCTTCTATCTGAACTCCTAATACCTCTGCTAAATTTTGCAGATCAACCTTTCGGCAATATTTCAATGCCGTTATTTTCGCCATTATCTATCGATTTTATATTCCTACCGATACTACAAAGATAACCTAACGATTTCCCTCTTCATATATTTATTTATATTTTTTTTTTCAACTACCTCAGAAGATGTGAATTTGACACTTCACCGAGAATATTCTAACCTTATCTACCGTTATAAAATGTTTTCAAACGTATTCACAATATACATAAATAAATTAGCAATACTATAATAAATTTCAGACATTCTACGTTTTAGTGTTAGTTTCGAAAAGAAAGTATAATTTTTCCACTTTTTACATTCCCTACACACACAAAATATAGAACATAAAAAAAAATATTTCCAAATGCTATAGGTAAACAATTTTCCCTATTTTACTCAGAATTGAACACTCCTTGCAACCTTTTCATATGCTTTTTCTATTTTGAATATAAGTATATATTTAGGAAATTCTAAAATATTTTTCAAGCAAACTTTCCTCACAATGGTACTTTTCTTACATGACATCTAATTTTTTTTTTTTTTTTTTTTTTTTTTTTTTTTAAAGAATCTAGTTTGATTTTAGTTTTCTGTATTCTTAATTTTAAAAAAAATTTCAAAATTTAAAGCCAATCACAAAGGGTATCAGCTCCCTTGTACTATAATTAAATAATAAGTTAATAATTTTCTTATTTTAACTAACCAATTTTTCAATTTTAAAATTTTCATTTACCTCAAAACAAAAGTTTTCCTTTAAAATATTAATTTCTTATCACCATTTCAATTAATTAATAAATTAAGAGCCACTCAAAATAATGAGCTTACCTTTTGTTTTGCTGGGGCATTTTCTCTCGGGAACTGTACTGCACGGCACTGCACTGCACTGTAGTCTCCTTTCACTGCACACAGTCTTGCATCTGGATGTCGTCTAAAGCACCTTGTTGGGGAACTGTCCGGCACGATACTGGTGTCACTTTTCTCTACGCACAGTCTTGCGTCTGGAGCACTTTCTTAGGGGAACTGTCCGGCACTATACTGGTGTCGTTTTCCTATGCATACGGTCTTGCATCTGGAGCTCTTTCTTAGAGGAACTGTCCGGCACGATGCTGGTGTCGCTTTTTTCTACACACGGTCTTGCGTCTGGAGCTCTTTCTCTTAAGCTAGTCTTTTAATGTTCAGAGTCCTTGCTGTGCATACCACCTTCTGCCACCAAGTTGTAAAACCTTCGACTAACATGTGGAAGTGGTAGCGTGGAACTTCAGTCAAGCGGAGGCCCAAGTAATAATTAAATCAAACAATTTATTTAAATGCATAAGATAAATGAATATTTCTTGATTAAATACTTGTGATTACAACTACTTTATATTTTTGGGTACTTTCAGCTGATGACAATGTTCATTAAAGACTTAATGTTCAGTGTATAAGATTAACCTTAAAATTCTATTAGCTTCTTTCTCGATACAAATCCAAAATCTTGTCACGATAGTCTGGTAAGAAACAGCTGCCTCTGTTTTCTGGCGTATACCAGTCCGTTGTCAACTACACAATATCTCACGGTTTCCGCTGGAGAAATCTTACCCAGCCCGAAACGGCAGGTTCCTCTATCCCTTCGGATCTATCCGAAAACTCAACTCCCAACTCAGAGAGCAGCTCTCTCCTTGGGATTCAAAAACGCATCTCCCCTCTTTTTTCTGTTCGTTCCAATTCACCTTCCTAAAACAAAGGCTATCTGTCGGCCCACTCAGAGCCTAGGTTGAATGATATCACTAACAAACTTCGATATCATTGGTCAAGAGAGACCCTCGCTGCTAGCGTGAGAAAATTTCGCATCTAGTTTCATTTTTAAATTGTCCTGGGAAAATATCGGCAAAGTTGCTACTTAAAAGGAATTCCATAACTCCTATTTTTTTCATGCCGTTCTACTTTTCCGTCAACCTTTAAGATTGGTTTAGATGGATTGATTCTTTTTATCATTTCCGGCAGAACCTTGAGACTTAGAAATATTTTGAGCTGTTATGCTTATACATTGCTTTTCCTATCTAGAGTTCTCATTTGAAAATATATGGGACCTTTTTTGTGAATCCCATTGGATTCTTCACAATACCCCCCGCCTTTAAATGATATTTCGGCTGCAAGACGTAATATCTGCAAAGAAAAGGTTAGCTCATATATTAGAGTGGCCCTCCTTTATATATCTCACTCACCTTTTTCACAAAAAACTTTTCATACAATTTACATTTAACTTACTAATGCTGAGTACCTTTGATTATGAAATTTCACTTTTAAAAGACAAAACACATTTAAAATTTTACACTATGACATTTACACAAAATAAGATAAATTTAATATGTACACCTAGTTAAATCTAATTCGACTCACTTATGTACACTTAGTTAAATCGATTTCGACTCACTTGATCCGGCGCTAAATTTCTAACTGCTAGAGCCTGTCATGTGAAGGCCTATTTCTATATTTAGGATAGTGTCTCGGACGTGAATCTTCGCTTGTCAACCTATTTATTTTCTCCGCGTTTTTTTCTTGTGGTTTTTGTTTATTTACACGATAATTTTGCAACTTTTCGTGTCTACCTGTGGCGCTCGCCACACAATGAGCCGGGGACATTTTAGAGTCGCCCGTCCTCCGACTAATCTGTCTCATAACACTTTCGCGCTCTTTATTCCCGTCCAAATCCTTTACTAGATTTTCTGACCTGAGATACTTTTTGTTCTCGTTATTTCTAAACCAAAATTCTCTTTTGTTCCTTCTCAGTGTTATTTTCACCGACGTATCCCTTTGATTATCCGATCTATCTATACTTTGACACGCCCTATTTGCTTGTGTTAAATCCTCACACTCATGATGCGATTTTTCTAACCCCTTTTTCAGTTTGACTTCTCGTATGGGGCAACCCATCTCATGATCCCCTTTGACATCTTTCTTTTTTCTTTTATTCGATCCTAAAACCTGATCTTCCTTTTTCGTGGGTGATACAGTATTATCCTTCCTTCCCTCCCAATTCTCATATCTCGTTTTTGACCGGGTACCTCCCATTTCCTTCCTTTCTCCCAAGTTCACGCTCGTCAATTTTGAGTAGTCCTCTCTCAACTTATTCTCTTCCCTTCGGGATGGATTCCCGTTTTCGTTTTTCGCTATGTTATGGATGACCACTGCATCTGAAATCTGCATTTTTTTCTTTTTAATATCATCAATTAATTTTTGAGTTTTGTTACCCAAAATATAGTAAGACAAATTCGTCTTTCTGTCCGTCACTATAGCTTTTGTTTTTAGTCTCCCGAGTCCTTCAATTTTTAAAACAACTTCGGCGGTCGGTAAGCGACGAGTATTGTTCATTAACGGCTGTCTAACTCGAATGGTGCCCCCGTCTAATTGATTGCGTTTAATAAATCTCCTCGAAATTACATCATATTGACTTCCACTATCTCTTAATGTTGTGCATTCCCTTCCGTTGATTAGCGCGCGGCTTAGATAAGGCTTAAAACTTTCTTCAAAATTTGTACTTCCGCTAATATGATGAACGCTGGTAATTTGCTCTCCATTTCTTTTGTTTTCGGGACAATTAACCTTCAAATGGTTTGGGCTCGAGCAAATGAAACACCTAATAGCCCTTTTGCGCTCAAAGATTTTTTCCCTTTCTTTCTCTATATTTCGTTCTCTCCAGTTAGTTCTGGTTTCGGAATGCCCCCCTCTCGTTTCGTCTTCATTTTCCATTTTCTCATCCCGCGAATTTTCTTCGAATTTTAGCTTTTTGTTCCACGTTTTTTTTGACGCCCCTTTTATAGTTTCGTATTCATCCAGATCCTTAGCTAGTGTTCCTGGATCTTTATATTTGGCCCACGAATCTATAAAGTGCTCCCTTAATTCTGCTGGAGAACGCCTCTTAATCTGTTCGGTGATTAGCAAATCTTTTAACTCTTTAAAATTAGTAACCTCAAGATCATTTAACCACCCTTCTAGAAAGCTATTTAGTTCAAAAATGAGGTCTTTCCACGGGCTATTCTGGTCTCGCAAATGTTTATCTAATTTTTGTCTATAAGCCTCGCCACTCAATCTAAAACGAGCTAACAGGATTGACTTCACATGCTGAAAATTGTCAACTCGGTCTGTCGGTTCGCGCAAGATCAATTCAGCTATCTGTACGGGCAACAAAGCTAATAAATGCGTGACCAGATCGTCATTTTCTATCCCAGACCTTAATGCCTGTCGTTCAAACAAGTTTAAAAATAGAGTTATGTCCGAACGCTCTGGATCAAAACGATGCATTATAGTTTTTAGCGCTAATTTAGGTCTTTCCGATCCGTTACTGGAAATCGAGTTACGCCTCCCTGTATTTTGCGTTAATTTTAATTGCTCTAATTGAAAATTTCTCTCTTTTTCTTTCTCTTCTTTTTCTTTTTTCTCTCTTTCTAAAAGAAGTAGATCTTCCCTATCTTTCACTATATATCCCACTTGCGTTAATGCAAAGTCGGCATCATAATCGTCCGCGCTCTCTATCTTTTGGATAATCGTCGCGATTATGTCACTTTCTTCTATCTGAACTCCTAATACCTCTGCTAAATTTTGCAGATCAACCTTTCGGCAATATTTCAATGCCGTTATTTTCGCCATTATCTATCGATTTTATATTCCTACCGATACTACAAAGATAACCTAACGATTTCCCTCTTCATATATTTATTTATATTTTTTTTTTCAACTACCTCAGAAGATGTGAATTTGACACTTCACCGAGAATATTCTAACCTTATCTACCGTTATAAAATGTTTTCAAACGTATTCACAATATACATAAATAAATTAGCAATACTATAATAAATTTCAGACATTCTACGTTTTAGTGTTAGTTTCGAAAAGAAAGTATAATTTTTCCACTTTTTACATTCCCTACACACACAAAATATAGAACATAAAAAAAAATATTTCCAAATGCTATAGGTAAACAATTTTCCCTATTTTACTCAGAATTGAACACTCCTTGCAACCTTTTCATATGCTTTTTCTATTTTGAATATAAGTATATATTTAGGAAATTCTAAAATATTTTTCAAGCAAACTTTCCTCACAATGGTACTTTTCTTACATGACATCTAATTTTTTTTTTTTTTTTTTTTTTTTTTTTTTTTAAAGAATCTAGTTTGATTTTAGTTTTCTGTATTCTTAATTTTAAAAAAAATTTCAAAATTTAAAGCCAATCACAAAGGGTATCAGCTCCCTTGTACTATAATTAAATAATAAGTTAATAATTTTCTTATTTTAACTAACCAATTTTTCAATTTTAAAATTTTCATTTACCTCA
Organism: Maratus speciosus; assembly: GCA_963932465.1. Taxonomy (NCBI): domain Eukaryota; kingdom Metazoa; phylum Arthropoda; class Arachnida; order Araneae; family Salticidae; genus Maratus; species Maratus speciosus. Next base: position 587,686,749 of record OZ010788.1, on the reverse strand, counting down.
AAACAAAAGTTTTCCTTTAAAATATTAATTTCTTATCACCATTTCAATTAATTAATAAATTAAGAGCCACTCAAAATAATGAGCTTACCTTTTGTTTTGCTGGGGCATTTTCTCTCGGGAACTGTACTGCACGGCACTGCACTGCACTGTAGTCTCCTTTCACTGCACACAGTCTTGCATCTGGATGTCGTCTAAAGCACCTTGTTGGGGAACTGTCCGGCACGATACTGGTGTCACTTTTCTCTACGCACAGTCTTGCGTCTGGAGCACTTTCTTAGGGGAACTGTCCGGCACTATACTGGTGTCGTTTTCCTATGCATACGGTCTTGCATCTGGAGCTCTTTCTTAGAGGAACTGTCCGGCACGATGCTGGTGTCGCTTTTTTCTACACACGGTCTTGCGTCTGGAGCTCTTTCTCTTAAGCTAGTCTTTTAATGTTCAGAGTCCTTGCTGTGCATACCACCTTCTGCCACCAAGTTGTAAAACCTTCGACTAACATGTGGAAGTGGTAGCGTGGAACTTCAGTCAAGCGGAGGCCCAAGTAATAATTAAATCAAACAATTTATTTAAATGCATAAGATAAATGAATATTTCTTGATTAAATACTTGTGATTACAACTACTTTATATTTTTGGGTACTTTCAGCTGATGACAATGTTCATTAAAGACTTAATGTTCAGTGTATAAGATTAACCTTAAAATTCTATTAGCTTCTTTCTCGATACAAATCCAAAATCTTGTCACGATAGTCTGGTAAGAAACAGCTGCCTCTGTTTTCTGGCGTATACCAGTCCGTTGTCAACTACACAATATCTCACGGTTTCCGCTGGAGAAATCTTACCCAGCCCGAAACGGCAGGTTCCTCTATCCCTTCGGATCTATCCGAAAACTCAACTCCCAACTCAGAGAGCAGCTCTCTCCTTGGGATTCAAAAACGCATCTCCCCTCTTTTTTCTGTTCGTTCCAATTCACCTTCCTAAAACAAAGGCTATCTGTCGGCCCACTCAGAGCCTAGGTTGAATGATATCACTAACAAACTTCGATATCATTGGTCAAGAGAGACCCTCGCTGCTAGCGTGAGAAAATTTCGCATCTAGTTTCATTTTTAAATTGTCCTGGGAAAATATCGGCAAAGTTGCTACTTAAAAGGAATTCCATAACTCCTATTTTTTTCATGCCGTTCTACTTTTCCGTCAACCTTTAAGATTGGTTTAGATGGATTGATTCTTTTTATCATTTCCGGCAGAACCTTGAGACTTAGAAATATTTTGAGCTGTTATGCTTATACATTGCTTTTCCTATCTAGAGTTCTCATTTGAAAATATATGGGACCTTTTTTGTGAATCCCATTGGATTCTTCACAATACCCCCCGCCTTTAAATGATATTTCGGCTGCAAGACGTAATATCTGCAAAGAAAAGGTTAGCTCATATATTAGAGTGGCCCTCCTTTATATATCTCACTCACCTTTTTCACAAAAAACTTTTCATACAATTTACATTTAACTTACTAATGCTGAGTACCTTTGATTATGAAATTTCACTTTTAAAAGACAAAACACATTTAAAATTTTACACTATGACATTTACACAAAATAAGATAAATTTAATATGTACACCTAGTTAAATCTAATTCGACTCACTTATGTACACTTAGTTAAATCGATTTCGACTCACTTGATCCGGCGCTAAATTTCTAACTGCTAGAGCCTGTCATGTGAAGGCCTATTTCTATATTTAGGATAGTGTCTCGGACGTGAATCTTCGCTTGTCAACCTATTTATTTTCTCCGCGTTTTTTTCTTGTGGTTTTTGTTTATTTACACGATAATTTTGCAACTTTTCGTGTCTACCTGTGGCGCTCGCCACACAATGAGCCGGGGACATTTTAGAGTCGCCCGTCCTCCGACTAATCTGTCTCATAACACTTTCGCGCTCTTTATTCCCGTCCAAATCCTTTACTAGATTTTCTGACCTGAGATACTTTTTGTTCTCGTTATTTCTAAACCAAAATTCTCTTTTGTTCCTTCTCAGTGTTATTTTCACCGACGTATCCCTTTGATTATCCGATCTATCTATACTTTGACACGCCCTATTTGCTTGTGTTAAATCCTCACACTCATGATGCGATTTTTCTAACCCCTTTTTCAGTTTGACTTCTCGTATGGGGCAACTCATCTCATGATCCCCTTTGACATCTTTCTTTTTTCTTTTATTCGATCCTAAAACCTGATCTTCCTTTTTCGTGGGTGATACAGTATTATCCTTCCTTCCCTCCCAATTCTCATATCTCGTTTTTGACCGGGTACCTCCCATTTCCTTCCTTTCTCCCAAGTTCACGCTCGTCAATTTTGAGTAGTCCTCTCTCAACTTATTCTCTTCCCTTCGGGATGGATTCCCGTTTTCGTTTTTCGCTATGTTATGGATGACCACTGCATCTGAAATCTGCATTTTTTTCTTTTTAATATCATCAATTAATTTTTGAGTTTTGTTACCCAAAATATAGTAAGACAAATTCGTCTTTCTGTCCGTCACTATAGCTTTTGTTTTTAGTCTCCCGAGTCCTTCAATTTTTAAAACAACTTCGGCGGTCGGTAAGCGACGAGTATTGTTCATTAACGGCTGTCTAACTCGAATGGTGCCCCCGTCTAATTGATTGCGTTTAATAAATCTCCTCGAAATTACATCATATTGACTTCCACTATCTCTTAATGTTGTGCATTCCCTTCCGTTGATTAGCGCGCGGCTTAGATAAGGCTTAAAACTTTCTTCAAAATTTGTACTTCCGCTAATATGATGAACGCTGGTAATTTGCTCTCCATTTCTTTTGTTTTCGGGACAATTAACCTTCAAATGGTTTGGGCTCGAGCAAATGAAACACCTAATAGCCCTTTTGCGCTCAAAGATTTTTTCCCTTTCTTTCTCTATATTTCGTTCTCTCCAGTTAGTTCTGGTTTCGGAATGCCCCCCTCTCGTTTCGTCTTCATTTTCCATTTTCTCATCCCGCGAATTTTCTTCGAATTTTAGCTTTTTGTTCCACGTTTTTTTTGACGCCCCTTTTATAGTTTCGTATTCATCCAGATCCTTAGCTAGTGTTCCTGGATCTTTATATTTGGCCCACGAATCTATAAAGTGCTCCCTTAATTCTGCTGGAGAACGCCTCTTAATCTGTTCGGTGATTAGCAAATCTTTTAACTCTTTAAAATTAGTAACCTCAAGATCATTTAACCACCCTTCTAGAAAGCTATTTAGTTCAAAAATGAGGTCTTTCCACGGGCTATTCTGGTCTCGCAAATGTTTATCTAATTTTTGTCTATAAGCCTCGCCACTCAATCTAAAACGAGCTAACAGGATTGACTTCACATGCTGAAAATTGTCAACTCGGTCTGTCGGTTCGCGCAAGATCAATTCAGCTATCTGTACGGGCAACAAAGCTAATAAATGCGTGACCAGATCGTCATTTTCTATCCCAGACCTTAATGCCTGTCGTTCAAACAAGTTTAAAAATAGAGTTATGTCCGAACGCTCTGGATCAAAACGATGCATTATAGTTTTTAGCGCTAATTTAGGTCTTTCCGATCCGTTACTGGAAATCGAGTTACGCCTCCCTGTATTTTGCGTTAATTTTAATTGCTCTAATTGAAAATTTCTCTCTTTTTCTTTCTCTTCTTTTTCTTTTTTCTCTCTTTCTAAAAGAAGTAGATCTTCCCTATCTTTCACTATATATCCCACTTGCGTTAATGCAAAGTCGGCATCATAATCGTCCGCGCTCTCTATCTTTTGGATAATCGTCGCGATTATGTCACTTTCTTCTATCTGAACTCCTAATACCTCTGCTAAATTTTGCAGATCAACCTTTCGGCAATATTTCAATGCCGTTATTTTCGCCATTATCTATCGATTTTATATTCCTACCGATACTACAAAGATAACCTAACGATTTCCCTCTTCATATATTTATTTATATTTTTTTTTTCAACTACCTCAGAAGATGTGAATTTGACACTTCACCGAGAATATTCTAACCTTATCTACCGTTATAAAATGTTTTCAAACGTATTCACAATATACATAAATAAATTAGCAATACTATAATAAATTTCAGACATTCTACGTTTTAGTGTTAGTTTCGAAAAGAAAGTATAATTTTTCCACTTTTTACATTCCCTACACACACAAAATATAGAACATAAAAAAAAATATTTCCAAATGCTATAGGTAAACAATTTTCCCTATTTTACTCAGAATTGAACACTCCTTGCAACCTTTTCATATGCTTTTTCTATTTTGAATATAAGTATATATTTAGGAAATTCTAAAATATTTTTCAAGCAAACTTTCCTCACAATGGTACTTTTCTTACATGACATCTAATTTTTTTTTTTTTTTTTTTTTTTTTTTTTTTAAAGAATCTAGTTTGATTTTAGTTTTCTGTATTCTTAATTTTAAAAAAAATTTCAAAATTTAAAGCCAATCACAAAGGGTATCAGCTCCCTTGTACTATAATTAAATAATAAGTTAATAATTTTCTTATTTTAACTAACCAATTTTTCAATTTTAAAATTTTCATTTACCTCAAAACAAAAGTTTTCCTTTAAAATATTAATTTCTTATCACCATTTCAATTAATTAATAAATTAAGAGCCACTCAAAATAATGAGCTTACCTTTTGTTTTGCTGGGGCATTTTCTCTCGGGAACTGTACTGCACGGCACTGCACTGCACTGTAGTCTCCTTTCACTGCACACAGTCTTGCATCTGGATGTCGTCTAAAGCACCTTGTTGGGGAACTGTCCGGCACGATACTGGTGTCACTTTTCTCTACGCACAGTCTTGCGTCTGGAGCACTTTCTTAGGGGAACTGTCCGGCACTATACTGGTGTCGTTTTCCTATGCATACGGTCTTGCATCTGGAGCTCTTTCTTAGAGGAACTGTCCGGCACGATGCTGGTGTCGCTTTTTTCTACACACGGTCTTGCGTCTGGAGCTCTTTCTCTTAAGCTAGTCTTTTAATGTTCAGAGTCCTTGCTGTGCATACCACCTTCTGCCACCAAGTTGTAAAACCTTCGACTAACATGTGGAAGTGGTAGCGTGGAACTTCAGTCAAGCGGAGGCCCAAGTAATAATTAAATCAAACAATTTATTTAAATGCATAAGATAAATGAATATTTCTTGATTAAATACTTGTGATTACAACTACTTTATATTTTTGGGTACTTTCAGCTGATGACAATGTTCATTAAAGACTTAATGTTCAGTGTATAAGATTAACCTTAAAATTCTATTAGCTTCTTTCTCGATACAAATCCAAAATCTTGTCACGATAGTCTGGTAAGAAACAGCTGCCTCTGTTTTCTGGCGTATACCAGTCCGTTGTCAACTACACAATATCTCACGGTTTCCGCTGGAGAAATCTTACCCAGCCCGAAACGGCAGGTTCCTCTATCCCTTCGGATCTATCCGAAAACTCAACTCCCAACTCAGAGAGCAGCTCTCTCCTTGGGATTCAAAAACGCATCTCCCCTCTTTTTTCTGTTCGTTCCAATTCACCTTCCTAAAACAAAGGCTATCTGTCGGCCCACTCAGAGCCTAGGTTGAATGATATCACTAACAAACTTCGATATCATTGGTCAAGAGAGACCCTCGCTGCTAGCGTGAGAAAATTTCGCATCTAGTTTCATTTTTAAATTGTCCTGGGAAAATATCGGCAAAGTTGCTACTTAAAAGGAATTCCATAACTCCTATTTTTTTCATGCCGTTCTACTTTTCCGTCAACCTTTAAGATTGGTTTAGATGGATTGATTCTTTTTATCATTTCCGGCAGAACCTTGAGACTTAGAAATATTTTGAGCTGTTATGCTTATACATTGCTTTTCCTATCTAGAGTTCTCATTTGAAAATATATGGGACCTTTTTTGTGAATCCCATTGGATTCTTCACAGGGGGTTTCTGCAATTTTATATGTGATTATAACTGAAAATTTATTGTGCAAGCTTTCGAAAATAATTATTAAAAACTTGCCTATTAATTATTATATATTATAAACTAACTGACTCATCCGGCGTTCCACGGGCCTATGATAATAACCTTAAATGAACCTCAAATTTGTATGATTTTACATCTTTGACTTAATTTTGCCTGAATTTATATTTTCAAATGAAAATAGTGTGAAAAAATATTCAGTTGAAAGTGTATTCTGTTTGGTATTTTATTTTCTGCGGAATTTGATTTTTGTAGTCTATGCGCACCGAAAGCAAGCGAAGGTTTTTACTGATTTCGTCGTAATTTTCAGGCATTTTATTTCGTAAAATATGTTTCTACCCGTTCGAACGCTTCAAAATTTTTGTAAGTGATGTAATCTGGCCTATAGAGGTGTTCTAAAAAGATTGTGTTAAAATATGGAAATTTAGACACTTTTAGCGTAGAAAAAAATATCGCCTCCGTAAAGCGCAGAGTAACCTGCGTTCGATGGTGTATTTCAAATAGTTAAAATTCATATGTTTTGAAACCGACTGCACCATCGATTAGAGAAAGGTTTTAACTTTAAGACCATATTTTTGGGTTGTCGGTACCTCTAAAATTGCGCCCTGGAGGGGCGTTGCAATAAGGGGGGGGACGTTTTTTGGATAAACGACCCTTTTGAATTTTTTTTTCTTTTTTTTTTAGAGGGTTAACTGCGATATAGCTTTTAATTGATTGCAATAAAGTGAGAACGTTTTTACGAAAAACGACCATATTTGAATTTTTTTTTTCAAAGAGTTAACTGCAATATTTTTTTTTAATTGATTTGAACTGATCTGAATGGCTTGAAATTTAATTCACTTTTCCTAAGCTCTTGCATGCCTATCCTTGCCTTAATTCTGAAGAAACTCAACATTTGCGATGCCTCGTTCGATTTCAGTTCTCACAAGGCTGTTGTCTCTCCCCTCACTCCTTTTCTTTTGCATGTCGTTACTTATTGACTCCAGATGTAACCTTGAATATGTTTAATGGATTTTTAAGTTGACCTACTTTTTATTTGATTTGTCCGAAAAGGAATATAGAAGATAGAAGAGATATGGTAGGGAAATCTGTGAATAGATTAATTAAAAATAAAATTGACGACTAAATACTGAAATTTTTGTATCATTTGGGAAAGTGTGTAAAGTAAAGGATATTTAATGTAATTAATAGGGGTTTTATCTGCATTTTTATAAGTAATTATAACTGAAAATTTATTCTGCAAGTTTTCAAGGTTAATTATTAAACCCTTGCTGATTAATTACTGCGTATTATATTATAAACTAGCTGACCCGCTCGGCGTTGCCCGGACCCGTGAAATAACCTTAAATGAACCTCAAATTTTTATGATTTTAAATCTTTAACTAGATTTTGTCTGGATTTATACTTTTTAATTTAAAAAATCTCGAAAAAATGTTGAATTGAAAGTATAAGCTATGTGGTATCTTATTTTGTGTGTGTAATTTGATTTTTGGAGTCTATGCGCACCGAAAGCGAACGAAACGGCGACGAAACACTTGTGTTTTTTCTGATTTCGTCGAAATTTTCACAGAGTTTATTTTATAAAAGATATTTCTACCCATCAGAACGTTTCAAAATTTTTCTAGGTGATTTAAATCTGGTCTATTGAGATGCTCTAAAAGGATTGTGCTAAAATATGGACGTTTAGTTACTTTTAGCATAGAAAAAATATAGTCTCCGTGAGGCGTGAAGTAACCGCTTGTTTTTTGATCATTTCTGTATGTTTGTGTATGTTGTTAATAACTTTGTAAGCATTTGTTCTAGTTTTCATATTGTATTATAGTTTATTCAACTCGAGAATTAACTCTATTTTGTAGTCGTCATAAATTGTATTTAAATCTTAGACACGCCCAGATATCTTTCACCGTTGATTTTTCCGGGCCCTGACCTTTGGTTGGAGCTTCGTGATGGTGGTAGATGGAGCTTGCTAGGTGGGGCTTCTCGAGTTCAAACCAACTGGTAAGCCTCCCCACCTAGCTAAACGTGAATCTGTGTTATTAGAAAATTTTACTCCCGATCATGGTTTTGAAGATTAAACCGAAGCGTAGACTTATTCGTGGGTTTTTATTTTTACATCATCTTTAAATTTATGAATAAAGCATGTATGGGATAGCAACCTCTATTTTGTTTAGTATTCGATAGTGCTATGTAAAGTCCTTAATTATTACTAATATTTGTTTTATTAATTTTATTTTAATTTTCTTCAGCCTTCGAATCTCTCACAATCGACTTTCATTTTTAATTATCGCACAAAAACAAGTTCGTTTACTATGATAATTTTTAATATGGAAAAAAATTAATATTTAAGAAGGGGCAAATTACTTTAAAGAAGAAAAATGTTTGTTTTTTCTTCAAATCCGTCCGAAACGATTTTTATTTTAAAAAGAGATTATTTATCGGGTATTAAACAAAAATTATTTTGTTTATTCTAATAATTTTTCGGACAGTAAGATTAAATGTTTAATAAGTTAAAATTCGCTGTCTTGTTAAAAAGATATTTAATTTCTCTTCAGTCGGCAAATCTGTCACAATCGAATCTTATTTTAAACAATTAGTTGCCGGGTACCGGACAAAGGGTACATTTCGTTTATTATGATAAATTTTTAATATAAAAAATTGATACATAAATTAAAATTTATTTTTTAATAATAAAAAAATATTGCATTTTATATATATATTTTTTAATCTGCCTCCAACGGCTTTGAAGTTAAAGAAGTAATTAATTTAAAAAATACTTCGTTTATTGTAGTAAGTTTAATACAGCAAAATGAAATGTTTGAATAGTTGAAAATGAAAATTACTCTATTTCTATTCAGCCTGCCACAATCCTTTTTTACTTTAGACAAATTATTTATAGAATAACGAACAAAAACTACTTCATTAATGTGATAATTTTTAATGTAACAAGATTAAATGTGTGATAAGTTAAAAATCATATTTATAGCGATTTGTTTATTTTGTTCAGCCTTCAACTCTGCCAAAATTTGCTTTAAAAAAAAAGGGAAAAAATTAAAAAACACTGGCTATTGCGAAAATGTGTGTTCGCGTGTGTGTGTGCGCGCGCATTGATAAATATCTATTTTTATTGCTGAAGGCAACAATGCTATATTTCTTTGACGAACGAAAGAAACAATTGAAACCCAACAATCTAAACATAATTTAAATTTTAAATTAATAACAATGAGTAAACAAGACAACAATGAAATTAACTTCAACAATGAAAAGAGAAACTTACTTTAGAGATTTTTCAACAATAATTCTTTGCAATCAAAAAGCGGATTACGAGTACGTTGTAATTTGTGATTGTGTTTATCAAAAAGTGATAAAAAGCGATATATTTTGCGCAAAGTGATTTAATTTTGATGCAAAATGGAAAGTCTACGTAAAAAGTATAAACGTGGCGAAATTGATCAAAAAACCTACCGTGAAAAAGTTACGGAACTCACCATCTTACATTTGGAATCTATCGACTACAAGTACATAGGGAAAATAGCCGATGGAACCCATGGAGTCGTTGTTGAATTGAAAAGTCCTAATTCAGCCCTGAAAGTAGCAGTAAAAATAGTTATTGATGAACTTGCGACAGACGGAGAAGTAAATATATGGTCTAAACTTGTTAACGAACACATCCTTCCTCTCATAAAATGGCGAGACATAGCAGAAACTAATACAAAAGCCTTTTTCACTCAAAAACATCCCTCAACTTTAGAAGATAAGCTTAAACAAAGTTCTTTCCTATCTAAAAGCAATGGATTTGAAAATGCAGTGGCTTGTATCAAGGATATAACTAATGGAATTCACTTTCTTCATAAGGAAGGCTTGTGCCACTTGAATTTACAAACTGATCACATTCTCTTAAAAGCTAACAATAGAGCCAGAATAGGCAGTTTTGGATATCTCACCTCCAAGGATGCAAAAGAATTTAAACATGGATCGTCTGCCATTTTCCGCCCTCCAGAGGCTTATCAAAAAAATGACAAAATAGATGGCCAGAAATTTGACATCTGGTCTTTGGGTATACTGGCGACAGAAATCTTCACTGGGCAATATCTTACAAACCTGGTATCTAAATGGGATATAGAACCTACAAATTGGTACTATGAACTTTATGGAACAATATTTGATATATTGGAGAAAAACAAATTTAAAGAATTGATGAAAAATACTTTAAAAAACTCTGTGGATATAGATTTACACATGGATCAAGCCCGCAATTTTATTACATCTTGTCTCATTCTCAATTTTGAAGATAGACCTTCTGCTGAAAATTTGCTTAAACATCAACTCATTGGAGGCGAAATGGAGAAATGCTATCCGACACAGTATTATGATATATGGGATGAGAAAACGAATCCTATTAATTTGTTAATGTGTAAACTAGAGTGCAGAAACGAGTCTTTTTCAGAAAATTATGCTAGTGGTTCAGAAGATGAAACTGAAAAAGTTAATGGTGTAGAATTGGATGAGAGTGAAGGTAAAGATGTAGAAAATCCTGATATAACTGATGATGAAATCTCGAATAAGTCGATGAAAATTATAGATAAATTGGAAGGCGAAAAGTTTGTCTACGCCAATCCTCTTGAAACATCCAAAGAAAATGAATATGCTGTAGATCAAAATGATGAATATGCTGTACAAAAAGAAAAAAATAATAATAAAGAAGAAATAGTAAAACATGATGATGATACAAGCCTAAATGATACTTCTAGAGATGTCAGTGAATCACATCGTAAAGAAATATTTAATTTGCAGAAAAGGGAGATAAATGAAATTTTTTGTAATCCAGATCTATTTAATGATAATAAAATCAAAACTGATGAATCAGAAGCTAAAGTATACCCAATTCATTATGTAATTGCATCTAAAAATGATGGGCATTTTGATACAGAAAAACTCGACTTCGTTAAAAAAGATGAAGATTTAAGTCTAGATGAAAAAATAAATGATATTATTAAAAAAGAAAATGATATAAATACAAGTGCCCTTGATATAAAATATGGAATGCATATTGATCAGAATAATATTAAGGAGGAAGAATCATCTTTGAAACAAAGTAGTTCCACAGTTTATGATTCTAGTTCCAGTTCTCTGAAACCTTTGCACTGTGCTGATAAAAGACGGAAAAAGAAAAGGAGGAAAAAATTCCCTTCAGAAAATTTCCTTCCATCGACGTCTTCAGTTCAAACAGTAAAACACGATGATGATGAGGATGATGATGAAATAGAGCCAGGTGAAATTCCACTTTTCAGAAAAAATCACAAAAACATACTTGATCACGTGGGATCAGATTATTCTGTGACATCCTTAAGTGCCTTCGATGCAAGTTATGATGAAGAATTTGAGGAAGGAGAAGTTGATCTAAATAACCAACGTTCCGTTAAGGATTCCTTTAATGATCACTCAGTGGCATCCTTAAGTGTATCTGGCTCTAGCGACGAAGATCTTGAGGAAGGAGAAGATGATCCAAATAACCGAGGTTCCATCAATGATTCAAGTCCCAGAGAAGGTCGCAAACGTTTTAGAAAGATCCGTTCCTGGTGGAAACGTCAAAAACAGAATCTTTCAAACATATTCAAAGCATGCATTCCAATAAATGTCAACAAATAGTATAGTTCATCAGTTAGTACAGATCCATAATCATCAGTAGTAGAGTGTATAATCAGTTAGTACAGATCAGTAATATCAGTAATAGAGCGTATTATCAGTTAGAACACATGAACCTATTTTTAAAGCATATATGGCAGTTGTATTAGAAATAACAACCTATCCGGGAAGCTATAGCAAAGAATCAATCCATAACCCGGTTCTGCAATATCCTTTTATTTGGTACCTCCACAACTCAACCCACCCGGAGTAGCATCAATTAAATTCATTCATTTTCTCATGTAATTCTTTCAACATCAATAAAGAGTGCTGCTTCGGGTAAAATTTGTGTCTCTTTTGGTTCTTTTTTACGTTTGAAACTTTGTCTAATCTTTTCATATGTATTTAATATTTCTATGTTTTTATTTTCTGTTTCGTAATTAGAATGGGGGAGAGGGGTGAATGACAAAAATCGCTGAATGGGAATTTTCAACTTTGCTATGAGTTTAAGGGGGCCCGGGGCTCAAAACTCTATTTTTTTTATTTATACAGATTTTGTTATGATTTTTTTTTCTGAAATATGTTTTAATAGAATAAGAATATTACATGTGAAAAAGAACCTGAAAAATTTTAAATATTTAAAAAAAAAATTGAATTTTAAAATTTTAAACATATTTAATTTTTGATATAACTCTTGAAATACTAACTCGATTTACAAAAGTTTTACACTTTTGTGTACAGAAACTGTGTCATTTTAATTTGTCTTCAGGATTTCTTAAAATACTGATTAAGAATTTTATTAAAAAAAAAATAAGTTTTTTTATGAGTGAGTTTTGCATTAATTAGCCTATTTTCACAATTATCACTCAAAATTAAAAATCCTGAAGACAGTTTGTTGGAAATATAACATAAAATCTCTGTTGAAAATTTCATAAATATATCTTGCCAGAAACTTTAGATATATTCTTTTAAAAATGATAAATCGTGAAAAAATTCATTCTGAGATAAATGAAGTTAAAGTTCTCGGCAGTTGATGCATCGCTTTTCAAGGCAAAAGGTGTTATATCGCTGGATCTAATGAAGATAAAAGCATACGGTTTGCGATATTTAACGATAAAAGCTCGGAATTTTTTTTAAAGCCAATAACAAAATGCATTTTTTTTGAGAATTTTTAGCCCCGGACCCCCTTAATTTAATTATTTTTCTTTTATACCATGTAGAATACATACAAATCTATAGATCATATACAGGGCTGCACAAAAGAATCGAATATTTATCCGACTATTGATGGTAATTGAAGAAATTAGGCTTTCGAATTGTTTATTTAGACATCAACTTTCACCTTAATAGACTGTAAAGCTTTGTTACAGTACTTGGAAAGTGCTTCATAATCTATGCTGGACGCATAATTTTTCACTCTTGTTTTATCTTCAATAAGAAGTTTGCCCTAGAGTCCTATGAACTCGACAAAAAAACTTGTCGAACCGTGATCCGACCGGAATTCGACACACTTCATCTCGAACGCGAAATAAAAGAAACTTAATCCAAATTTTAATACAATTATAGACCGAGAGGTGGCAGCACAGACAATCACCTCATCGAGTCCACGGCTGAAATTCCAGAATTAGTTAAAACCCGATTCGCATATTAAAACGGAATCGGTCTGCCAAGTCATATCTTGGTGGAAACACATGGTGCTAGTCCTCCATATTTTCATAATTTTGGCTGTAGGAAAACACAATGGTAAACGTACAAGTCAACCGTTAAAATCGGATTTTCAGGTGTTTTCCACCAAGACAGGACTTGGCAGACCGATTGCGTTTTAATATGCGAATCGAGTTTTAACTAATTCTGGAATTTCAGCCGTGAACGCGATGAGATGATTTTCTGTGCTGCCGGCTCCCGATCTATTACGGAAAAGTGGTTTATAGTTATGGTTTTCTCAACTCAAAATATATCAGTTTTCCTATGATTATAGTTCTCAAATAAACATTTCCATGTTCAACAAACATAATAAATTAAACATAAATATTAAAATTCTTAGTATTAACATTAATACTAATATTATTATTATTGCAATTCTTGAGATAAATTGAGTTATTCTGCTGAAAATGTTTACTTGAGAAATTATAGTATCTGAAAATCGATACTGCGGTAAAGAAAGCTGATTAATACATTCTAAAATTTCTCAGAAACGTTTCCGAAGATTACGGGCAACAGAAAAAACTTTTGTTCAGAAATATTTTTTTCAATCTCTGAAATCTATTGGTATCAGAGTTTTCTAGCGATAAAGAACGCTTTTCGTTAAGGGCGGTAACTCTGAAAAAGTTATATTTTCGCAGACCTTAAGAAAAATAAGAGCAGGTTTCTAGAGATAAAAAACGCTTTTCGCTAATCACGGTAGCTCTGAAGAAGTTATAATTTATTTTCCTAGACCTTAAGAAAGATAAGAGCAGGTCTCTAAAGATAAGTAACGCTTTTTGTTAATCGCGGTAACCTGAAAAAGTTATATTTTCGTAAACCTTAAGAAATATAATAGCTGAATTAAGAAACAGTTGTCATTTTTTGACAGTTTAGGGAAGTTGTGCTAAACTCAAAAATATTTTTCCAGCTTTTGCAAAAATTAGTGTGTCTATATTCCATTCGCCTCGGCCAACAGATGCTTAACAACTCATTGTTAATTTTTAACTCTCTCCAGCATAGTTGAAAAGTATTTATGAATTCGGTATGTTTAGTCAAGCTCTAACTCGCACAAATATACTTGGATTGCCATGTAATTTATATACAGGGTGTCACAATTAAACGACCCTACTTTAACTTTTGTCCAGAGACGAAACTATTGTTCATAAAGTTCTGAAATTTTGTGAAAGACATAATATAAGGATAAGAAATTGTTTAAGCGAAAAAAATATTAGTTAAAAATTTCGCCACCAGAGGGCGTCTTTTTTTAATGAATTGCACATTTAGCATGCATTTACGACAGTTTAGAAATTTTACATAAAAATTGTAAACTACCGCAAATGCATGCTAAATGTGTAACTCGTTAAAAACTCTCTCTGGCGGCGAAAATTTGAACTATTTTTTTCGCTCAAACAAATTTCCATACCTTTATTATGTCCTTTACAAAATTTCACAACATTCTGAAGAATAGTTTCGTCTAAATACGGTTAAAATTTCGTTAAAATAGGGTCTTTTAATTATGGACACCCTGTATGTTCTTGGGGTTTACTATGGGATGTTCGATATTAAAAATGATGTGTTAGCATTTATAGTTTGTTTACAATGACACTCAAAAGATTGCTTTTATATTATGGTCTATCGAGAGAAATCGTTTGCAATATATTTTAATATTATTGAACTATTTCAAATACATTGAAACTGATATACGTACTGCACTATAAGATTCTTACCGTAGAATGTGATGTGCATACCATTTATCGTTCATTTACAGGGAGACATAAAATATTTCAGTTACAGTAGTGTCTGTGAGCAATAATTGCTAAACATTAGTTTTCAGTTGTAGTACGCGTTTTTAAATTAAAAAATTTTTTTTGCACATTACTTGTTATGCATAAATACTACAGATACAGATTACAAACAAGATTGCACATTCATTTTCGTTAATTGACGGAAATTGTTCAAGAGGAATTTTCAACTGTGTTTTGAGTTTCCTAATTGAACTAAATTTTAGCATACTCTGAAGTACATATACAAATTTATAGATCATGTACAGGGCTTCGCAAAAGATGTTGAATACATTTCCGTATATAAGGTGGTAAATGCTGAAATTAGGTTTTCAAATGTTTATGTGTTTTTCATTACTTAAATATGGATGGGCCTAGTAGAGCTTTAGACCTTCGGTAGGCCTCCCAACCTAGTTGATCTTCTTTACTTAACACGTTAAACGTGACGCCGGTCCCTGGGGACCGGCATTGATCTTTCCGTTTAGGCCACGCCGATCCCTAGGGACCGGCGGTATAAAATTATAAAATTAATGTATTATATTATATAAAAAATATTTTTCATCTTTTTATTGTATTTTATTAAAACATTTCAAACATAAAAAGGGTTTTCCTTCACAAGAATTACAAATTTTATTCACAAATTTTGTACAAATATAGGTACACAATTTCTGTGTATGCTGTCGCTTAAACGGAAATTAAAGTAAAATTAGTGTCGCGTTTAACGTCTTAAATATAGTCTTTTTTACAGCATTCTGAACATGTTGGAAGGGTTGAATAACACTGATCGACAAACTTGAACTTTTGCTCTTTCACAAAAGCAAATTTAGTTGTTTCTTATGCAGGTTTTTGTGCTGATTCCGAATCTAATTTTAGATTTACTCCAGCAGGTATTGTTTTTGAGATATTTTCATATTTCGATTTATGCAAATTTAGTCAATTACGTATATTCAAATTTAAGGCATAAAGCATTGTTAGAATAACTTTTTTGTTTTATGTTCTGATTACGGTCTAGTTTACTTTACAAAAACATCGTTTTTGAGATTGTACTGACATGTGATCGTGAAATAGTGTGCCGAATTTGCATATTTTTCGTGTTTTTCTAAAAATGTTTCTTGACGTCTAAATAATTCTGCCACACGAGTACACTAATATGTTTCTAAAGACTTTTTTTGCTCTGATTTCAAATCTGGTATGTTTTTTCTTCTATCACGTCTAGTTTTCGAAAAAGTGAAATTTTATTTTTGGGTCAAGATAAGCCAGAAATCGCTTTTTATGCTACTTTGTGGCGTACTTCAACTAGTTAGGATAGATTCTACAACTTTTTCAATTCTTTTTTCGATTATATAAATTGTTTTTTATGTCCCTGATATGAATCTGACACTTTTTACCCTTTTGACAATGAGGTACACATCCCTAAGAAGCATCTTATATCAAATTTGTGTGAATACCGTACAAAAGTAGAGACTCATTTTATTCAAAAACTAGACGTGATATAAGGAAATAGATTGCAGATTTGAAATCAGCATAAGAATTTAGTTTAGAAAATTCCGCGGTAACTACTTTAAAGTTGATAGTAATGTCATCATTACACCATTGAAAAATATATAAATTAGGTTTAATAATCCAGCAAAGACGAAATTGCTGGCCAGCAGCAAGATAGGTGCTGGCAATGATGGATAAGTGCTGGCTAATGGACTACTACTGCATGACCACTGCTGGACAGCTTCAGTCAACTTTTCTGTTGGAAATCATCAGATAAAATTCTGATCGGCCTACATTTTATCTCATGCGCTGGCCCACCACACCATGGAAGTGCACGAGGAAAAGTGCCGGATTGAAGTAATGTGATGGCATACTAATGCTGGCCTGCTGTTGGCCATCACTGATTGGGCCAGCTGCATTCCGCACGGACACTTTTGTACTGGTTTAAGTAATGGCACATTGCACTTTATCGCTAAAGGCAGTACTGGCTGCCATCTCTTTTCTAGCTGATGGCCCACTGTTTCTTTCTTTGCTAGGAACTGACAGATAAATGTTAAGAATAAGCAGATCGTGACATTTATCTGAAGCCAATAGTCCAGTAGTCATTATCTAGAAAAGGTAACTCAGTTTGACATTTATTGCATCTAAAATTTGTGTAAAATACAAAGGGTACTAGGAAAGTTTTGCAATATGATGAAACAAAAAGTCGCAGGTGGCTGAGTGTTGACATATGTTCATACTTATGCACCTGCACGTAACCACAAGCCTGTAGGCTCAGGTATTCATTAGCTGTGATAGTGTGAAGTTCTTCCAGTGGCGTCCTGGTCACGAAGTGAGATAAAGACAGTTTTTCGGTATAACTTCGCACGTGGTTTAAACATAGACCAATGCTTAAAAGAAAGGACTCTTGTACTTGGTGATGGTTGTCCACATCGTATAACTATACACAGATGGTACAGGGAATTCCAAAAGGGGAATTTCTCCCAGGAGGACGCTGAAAGAGGGGGAAGGCCCCGAACGTCAATTACGGAGGAAAACATTACTGCTGTGAAGAAATTGCTTGACGAAGACAGACGAATAACTTACAAGCATATAGAGGATAACTTAGGTCTAAATGCACCTGCAATTCATTCAATTCTGCATGATCATTTGCACATGAAGAAACTGTGTTGTCTCTCGGTGCCACATAGACTGACTGAGGAGCAGAGGACACGACGTGCGACTTGGTGCTGGGAGATGCTAAAAATGTTTGGTAAGGAACAATCTCGTTATGTGAACAGCATCGTGACAGATGACAAAACCTGGCTATACTATTAAGATGTCCCGACTAAGTCTCAAAACAAAGTTTGGGTCTTTGATGATGAGGACACAGTGGTAGCTGTCAGAAAATCCCGATCTGTCAAGAAGAAAATGGTAGCTGTATTTTTCAAGTCGAGTGGAATTGTTGGGTGTATCGTTTTGGACACGCAGAAGACAGTTACTGCTAAGTGTTACAATGAACAGTATTTACCTAAAGTCATAGAATCTTTGAAGAACCTGTGACCAAAGTCAAGAATGAACACCTGGTTCCTGCATCATGACAAAACTCCAGCTCACCGGGCCAAAGCCTGAACTGAATATTTCGCCACTACAGGTCTGAAACTTCTTGAACATCCTCCTTACAGTCCAGATCTTGACCCCTGCGACTTCGCGCTATTCATGCATGTGAAAATGAAGCTGAAAGAGATTCGGTTTCTCAGTGATGAGGCACTTCTGAGGGTTTGGGACAAAGAGTGTGCCTTACTCCCTAGTGAAACTTAGCAGAGCTGATTTAAGGTCTGGTATCGGAGGATGGAGTACTGTATTGCTTGTAACGGAAATTACTTTGAAAAAGTTTGATAAATAAATTCGTATTGCAAAACTTTCCTAGTACCCTTTCTATAACAAAAAAGCTTCAATTTGCATAAACTTAACTATGCAAATTTCTCAAAAATTGGACCACCTAGAGAAAAACAGAAAACATATTCGGAATCACCGTAATAAAACTAATCTAGAATCAACTAATTTTAGTTCTGTGACAGAACCATTGTTGTCATTGTTGCTCAAATGACACACTCTTTATTTATTGCTATGGACTTCACTGTTTATAATTATCAGTCATGACTGATGATTCAAGATGCGAGTGCAAATTATTAAGAAAGCAATGCGTATAGGACTAAAATTTAAGCACGTTTATTAGGGGCTCAATAAAAGCTGCAATCTTAACAGTAATAAAAAAAAACAATTTATCAAATTACAACGACCATTTGGAAAATGATTTTTTCGAAGACTAAAATTTAAGACATAAAAAATCGCACGGAGTTGATCCTACATTACGTACGTCATGAATTAAACATTGTTAGTGTTATTACACGTAAAAATTCCAAGCGACAAAAATCCCCTGCGACTCGTACGTATTATCCACCTGAAACTTATGTATTATCCAAGCATTCCATTGGCTGTTCGGAAAAAGGCTTTTCCATCGTCAGTTTTCTTGGAAATCTGGAACCCATTTTAAATGAAATTTCATTCTTAAACTTCTAAACATCCCACACTATTACTTTTTACACCGTCGTATAGAGAAAAAAATGTACTTTTAAATGCAATTTGTTTGAAAGCTGTATCTCAATTTGTTTCTGAGTTATTAATTTTTTTTTGTAGTTTTTATTACTTTTTTGTCATAGTGGCAACAGAAGGTATCCATCTCCGTTGAAAGTAAAGGGAAATACAGATTACTGTATAGACCCATCAGAAAACGAATAAAATGCGGATTAAACCAATAAAAATCTTCAGGTATGCTTTTGATTTCCCATCCTGACGAGAACAGTAACCATTTTTCCAAATGGTTAAAAAAATTAGTTTGAATCCGCAAAAGTATTTCTAATCCTCTTTGTGAGACAAACTTGTTCAAAGTTGACAAGACAACTTCAACGCTGTTCTAAGCTTAAGTGCTACGCAGAAAAGAGTAAAACAGCGAGAAAAAGGAAAGAGTTTCTTCCAATCCAACAATATACAGGGTGAGGACGGACTCTTTTCTGATTAAAAAATATATATATACTGTTTACTTATTTAACTCGCAAATACAGTAATCGAGCTTGGAATAAGACCAATTTCAATATTAAATTTCAACGTGCGTCTTTTTGTAGCTCGGAGAACATCAATCATCCACCCTCAGTACAGAATATAGGAGATAAAGTGTGGCAAGATGTTATTTCAGAAATGTCAGCTAAAAAATTAAAGCCGGTAAATGTTGAACGAAGCTGGTTGATAAATGTCGTTCACACCGACATCTGTTATCCCCAACGCAAATGTTGTATGAGTATTGTGTCTAGAAGATACTTATACAATGTTTATGTTTGAGCTACCAGATGACGCTGCTATCGACATTTATCGTTCAGCATTATTCGGCGTTTATCGGTTTCAATTTTTGGCACTTTTTTGAATCGCCGGTTGCAGCACTATACTTTCTAGATGCTATACCCTAGGCCTAACATTTGTTGGAAAAATCACCAACATAGCCAGTTTCTTTAAATTTTTAACACTATTGCTTTATGCGTTAGTGCTCTTCGATCACGAGAAAAAGTTTTAAACTGAATTTCCACGGGATTAACGGACGTTATAAATATATATATATCTTTTTACTTTCAGATAGCTATAGAAAACATAAAATTATTATATAGTAAGATAAATTTAATTTTGCAATTTGACAATAAAGATTTTGACACAGATGTAGTCTATCTGGGTGATTTTCCTGAATATTTATCATGTTTATCCACTTTGTGAAAAGCAAGCCTTCCATAACAGAGAGAAAAGCTCGGCGTATCTGAGCTCAGCCTATTGAAAGACATTTAGACCGGTAAGCAGCTGCACAAACCATCACCTCATCGAGTTAATGATTGAATTTCTAGAATTAGTTAAAACTCGATTCGCATATTAAAATGCAACTGGTCTGTCAAGTCATATCTTGGTGGAAAACACCTGCAAACCCGATTTTTGATATTAAATGATGTAAACTAGCCTAAAGCCAGCCACTGACATGCCACAAAGATTATTTAGGCATAAACCAAAATTTATTCTATAAAAGAAAATACTTTTTCGAAGGTTAATTAAATGATAAAATGTTTTTGTATGGAAAAAAAAAACTAATGTTCACGTAAGGTACACTTAAAAAAAATATATATATATATATAAATCCACTCACGATGAACTTTTTAAAAATGTCCAAAACATAATATTTGACATAGTGAACTAATTATTTTTTTTCAATTATACATTTTTAAAATTCATATGCAATGTCCTTTTAAATAGTTGCATGTCAAGCAAATTTTAAAAATATATTATTGAAAAAATAAACTAATTTATTAATTCACTATATCATGTATTGTGTTTTTGAAAAAGTTTTAAAAGTTTAAGATAAATGAACTTAAAAATTTTCTTGAAAAGTGTATATTAGTGAACATTTTTTTAAATTCAAAAACACTTTATCATTTTAATAACCTTCAAACAAGTACCTTCATTTATAGAATAAATTTTGAATTTTTGCCCAAATAATGAAAATCGTCATAACATGATCTAATATATAAAATATTTTATAAATGTGTATGGAATAATGTGTTTGTGATAGAATTTTATTCACTTTTTTATACATTTATTTGCAAGTCTTTTACCAATATTTTATGCTTAATCATTAAAGAATTATTCAGTTATTTTATTATAATTCATTTTTTATATATTTTGATTTTATTTTGTAAGAAATGCTAAAACGCTTTCATTTCGGCAAATGTAAGATAATGTTTACTTTGCATTGCGTGATTCACCGATATTCTAATAGATTAAAATTTTCTTTAACTTACAAAATAGTTAAAGCTTTTTTTAATAAAGTTTTATGCCACAGCTTATCAGTCGAAGATACTATATATATATATATATATATATATATATATCATTTTAACTTTTCCTAAATCCGCGAGAGTTTTTTTTAATAATTTGAAAGGTCACCAATATTTTAATGATTTTTCAAAATTTTATTAAATTCAATTTTATTAATCTTTATTCAATTATTTTACTATACAAGCTATACTATTAAATTTCTTCACTCAAAAAAAGAAAAAAAGCTTTTTCTCAAAGTCGCATTTTCTTATAATTCCACTAAAACAAACTATTTTAAAGAATCTCAAATGATACCGATAAAGATAACATTTAAACATAATGTAGTCAGTCACCAACAAAAATAAAACAAATCATAAAACAATTATCTATTGAATTAAACTTTACAATATTTTACACTATATGAAATTTCACACTATTTAAAGAAATAGAGGGGGAACACAAAGTACTTTTCACCAATAAGAATAAACTTTATTTAAATTAAACTAGCCAAAATTTCACGATGTAATCAAAACTTTGAGAGTTGATGAAGTTCCAAACTTTGTGAGAAAACTTATATAAAAAAGGTCTCATTATTTCCTAATTTAAACCAAATTTTAATGTAACAGAAGATCGGTAAATCCGTAATTTAAAGTAAACATTACCTAACATTTGCCGAAATAAAAATGTTAAAACATATTTATATTTTAGTAAAACCCAGATTTAAAATAATTAAATTTACTTTGAAAGAAATGAAGAGAAAAATACATTTCCTCTCTTTAATTAAATATTCGGATTAGGCTATATTAGCCCTCTACTTTCAGCCGATGACGGACCATTACATTTTTAACGGAAACCGCCCATGTACATTTTGGGGACAATTTTTGATTTTTATAAAATATTTTCAAACTAAATAAAAATATGTAATCTATTTTACTGCTTTAAATATAAATCTCAAGACATATTTATATTTTTACTAAAACCCAGATTTAAAATAATTAAACTTACTTTGAAAGAAATGAAGAGAAAAATACATTTCCTCTCTTTAATTAAATATTCGGGTTAGGTGATATTAGCCCTCTATTTTCTAGACAATGACGTACCATTACATTTTTGCCGGAAACCGCCCCTTAAGAGTTGCCGGGCAAAGTAAATGCAACAGTTCTCTCAACACCGAAACATTAGCGGTTCGGCAAAAGCTGCCGCAACTAGCGGCGGGTCATTTACGGTACGACATTGTTTGGTTACAAATGGCCTTAACTCCTTTTGGCCGCGACATATACGTCATTCGGCCATAAGTCGTGTGTTTGTTGGGGAGTCTTAGCCATCCATATACTGCGTTCATATCATGAAAATTGAGCGTTACGTCACTTATGTTAACTTTTTTGAACAACTCGGAATTAGGCTTCACCTGTTCACATCACCAAACATTTTAAGAGACTTTTGTTAAATTTGTAACTGCAACTTCTGAACATACATAGTTTATTATTGTTTTCATTTTTTGTGGCGTGCTAAATAAATAAAGGATTCAAAGGATCATTCGGAAAGCTGATTAATTATTTGTAGAACTCAACTCGTAACAGTTTGAAATAAAAAAAGTATTTCAGAAGGTAGAGTTCCACTCAACTCATAGTTAAGAGAGTATCGAAAGTTAAGTGAGTTTCAGGAAATTGCTCCAGTCTAAAATCTTGATTCCGTGTCGTCCGCTTCAAAAAACTTAAAGTTAAGTGGCTTATCAATCTGAACGCGATATTACCTTCCCTGAGGAAACACCCTCAACGATTTCTACTCTCGTTCATTCAAATAATCACTTTTTCTCTTGTTATTCTTGTTACTGGAATCGCAATTCTTATGCTTAATTTTTAAGTTTTCGTTTTTATTAGATGTAAATTTCCAACTGGGCGAAAAAAGTCCGGACCAGGATTCGAACCCGGGACTGGCTGAAGCCGCCAGTGCTCTGTCATCTGAGCTATTCCGGACGATTCTGGTCGAACTTTTTCACCCAGCTAACCTTGAGGATTACAGTATCTGGTATGAAACCTGGTCAGCCAGGAGGTCCCGGGTTCGAATCCTGGTCCGGACGTTTTTCGCCCAGTTGGAAATTTACATCTAATATGATTTGTTTACCAATTAGAATAATTGTGTTAATATTAATCTAGTTTCGTTTTTATATCCGGCGCATAACGCATACCTGTAAATTTTGATCAATTTTCTCCAGAATACATGAGGTATTCACAACCATAGTAGACCAAGTCCAAAAATGAGTCCATTTAGAAGGTGCATAAAATCTGTTTTATCCACTCCCACAGTCTGTTTTCACATACTTTCTCATACAGGATATGTCATCTGTTTACAGACTTGGTTTACTGTGGGAGTGGATAAAACAGATTTTATGCACCCTTTGAATGGACTATCCCATTTTTTTCAAAATGGACTTGGTCTGATTTAGACCAGTTTCAACCACGTGACCACATGCCCACCAATTTTGCATCAACCAATCAAAATCACCAATCTTTTAGCGCTTAACAAATGAAAGTGGAAAAACCCGGAAAATTTGGGAGGGAAACAAAAAACATTCTCGTGGTTGCCAAGCTGGTTGCTAAGGTGTGACGGCAGTTGAAACTGATTTATGGTTGTGAGCCCCTCCTATGACACTTAGTAATACTGATTATTTATAATAATAAGGAAAGACGTTTGTGAATATCTCGGTGAGTGTGCCTGTCTGTCGAAGATGTTCTGAAGAGACCGCTGCACGTAGAGCTACAAAATTTACTAGGAAGATACCTCTATGTAAATAGTTTTCCACATCGAGTCCCGATTTTGAACTTTTTTTAGTATGATCTTCTATGCGAATTTTTTGGGTTCGTTTGTAGGTATACTATATTGTTTGCAGATCGCAGCACCAACCAAACGAATTTTTGCAGACGCTCATTTCTGTAGTCAATTTTATCATTATAATTCTTGAATTTGTTATATTGAATCTGGATTTGATTGGATTATATCTGACAAGTTAAACATTAATCGTTATTAAATGTGCTCTTTTTGAATTAATTGTGCAAAAATTGTCAGGATTCTCCCCCCTTTTTAATTCGAAATTTCTAATAAATATCTCTCGCGCACTTTTTTTTCTGACGGCATTTAGCCAGTATTTTAGAAGTGAAAGAATTATATTCTTTTACTGTTTTAATAAAAAAAAAATGATGGATTTTATCTGGATTTCCTTAGAAATTGAATATTTATTTTTTATTTATTTATTTTCTTATGGATTTATTCAAAGGTGAGTCACATTTTTATCTCAAAAATCTCCATATTTGTTAGTTAAATTATTTTATGGCAATAAATTTAATTTTTGTTATATCAGTCCTAGAATAAATAAATGTAATTTTTTTTTCAACTTCTATTCATTTATCAGTATATATACCTTTAACTGGTGTAACTTTGGCCATTTAAGGGTAACATTGGCCCTCATCATGCCGTAGACACTATAACATTCTTTTTTAACACATTTCCCATTGTTACCCCAATTCAAGGTAACACTGACCCAAATTTTTAAAAACACTTTTTGGGGTCCTTTTTTTTTTACCATATTTTGGCTATTATTACCATTTTTTTTTTACCATTTTGTAGCTCCACGTGCAGCGGTCTCTTCAGAATATCGTCGACAGACAGACACGCTCACTCAGACATTTACAAACGTCTTTCCTTATTATTATAGATCATTTTTTGCGATTTTTTAATTTGATTTTTAGAGTTTTCTCGCGTTTTGAGCTATTTTTTTAACTGGCCCGGGTAACGTCGGGCGGATTAGCTAGTTCAGAATATTTATAAAATCCCGGCGGTTTCAGAAAATGCTGGTTTTAACTTTAAATGAAATTTATTAATGTTATCATTAATAATTATTCTTTTCGCTGAAAGATGAGGAAAAAAATAAGTCTAGATCTAATTTTACTTCAACGCTTTTTCATACAAAATGAACTTCGTTAATTTAATATCGTAGCAAAACAGGTCTTAAAACGAAATGCTGAACAATAACAAAGTTCCAGATTGATAAACTTAAACATATTTACGGAGCGATCTATTATTTACCTTTAAACACGCTAATTCAATATTTGTGGAAAAGAAAAGATTAAACAATGGTATGTTGGAAAGTTATTTATTTTTTCCTGTAAATTTTTAATGGATATGTTAGGGAATTGGATAGATTGCTTGTGGATTTAATTTACTTTTGTTATATTTATACAGATAATGCCCCTTCTTAACTTTGATCAATAGATAATTTCTAAACCGTTAGTTTTAGACATAAATTTCCGATTGCAAAAATATTTCAAATGCTTTCTTCATACCCTATGTAGCCCCATTTACGTCAAAATAGTCATCTTTAGGTGCGTTCGTAATTATATAAATACGTAGCACCTACAGTCGTCGTCTGCACCATCCGTCTGTCTGTCTGTCCGCATATAATACAGCAAAAACTACCCAACCGAATGGTTTAAAATTTAAGTTGCCTGCCTACGTACGGAGCAATTTTTCCCAAAAAAGCTATTTAATTATTTTTCAAACTTATTTTTACTAAGATTAGGACTAGAAAATGTGAAAAAAAGTAAAAAAATATTTCATTTATTGATAAAATTTTGGCAAATGGAGAAATTTATAGTAAAATTTAGTGAAATTTGGCCCGAAACGCAAAACGCCCTAAAGGAAATTCTACTGTATGTATCTTAATTTCCTTTTTACACTTCATATTTATGACATTGGTGAAGGCAATGAACTAAAATCTAAGAGATTCTTTAAGTATTTCAAAACTTATAGCATATCGCACCTGTTTACATGTTAATGTTCATAAAATTCATCGATGTCATTCCACAAACATCCATAAAACAAAAAATATTTATTCTAAATTTAAATCTTTAGTTCATTGCCTTCACAATAGTGTAAATAACATATATTTTAAATTTCATAGTGATATTCCAATAACTTTTTGAGAAATGTTTTGCGTATAGAATTTTCACCGAGAATTACATTTTCCAAAAAATGCATTTAAAGTTTAGATTTGCGTTTTACTACAAGAATTTACAGTAATATACATCTAAATTTCATGGAGCATATTATTTACATTTCTTATTATTAAAGAAATGCATACAAAATCGCGAAATTTCTCCAAAAATACGACCCTTTAAAAGCAATTTAAAAATTTTAAATTTTAAAGCCCTTTAAACAGCACTTTCGGTTTGAGTGACAGCTGTTGAGTAGTTTTAAAACCGCTATAACTCCGGATCTATTTCTCGTACAATAAAAACAAATACAGTTTTGGAAAGGTAAAGAGCTGGTCTTTAATAAAATAAAATAAAATAAATTTGACAATTTTGGTCTAAAATTGCATTTCCAACGTAGTCAGGTACCTTAATATATAAAACCTTTGCAGAATTTTGTCGAGTCATTTCAAATATTATGAAAATCGAATCAAAACTTAACAAGATATTAATATCAGTTTTCTTCATTCTATTAAATCCTAACCATACGTCATTAATTCAATGATATCCCATGATAGATAATGATTCTAGGTTGCCATGATGATGACGTCCTATTTAACCCTTAAATGCCTTACTTTTCAAAAATCATTGTAATAATGTTTTTCGGCTTTCATTTTTAAATAAATCATGGGAAAAATACTTTTTTATGTATAGTTTACGGCTAAAAAACAGTTTGTTACTAATCGGCAATGCTGGTGTTTAATTGAAAAAATAATTTCCTTTGATAAAATTCTATAATATTAAACACACAAGAATTTTAGGAACTATAATAAGAAATAAATTTTACTTGCTCACTGCAGAAGTCAAAATAGGGTATTTCGCAAGCTTCCAAACAAAACAAAAAGAACAAGTAGCAACATATGAAAAAGTAAATTTATCTTTATTCTTAAACAGCACAAGTGTTGCCATCTAAATGTTGAAAATCGATTTAATAATATTTTCAAAATGTATTTTATTGACAACATTAGGCATTATAGCTTCAATATTATTCTAATAGTATTTTTGAGCCTAAATTGGGTATGTTACTGAAAAGCAACACCAGGAATTTAAGGGTTAAGATGGAGTCCCATTATTTCTGTATGACTGAATTTAATATATAGAATCGTAATAAATTTTGTATTCATGCATTTTTGTGTAAGAGTGCAACAACTATTGCACCGAGATCTGAATATTTATAAAACTGGTTATAGTGCGAACGCACCTCATTTGCCACGTTTGACGTACAATTTCCGACTTGATAAAAAAAAAAAGTTGCCGTTCCCCGGTTGTATGCTGGCCGTCGGTCCTATGATATTTAATAACGTACCTTTACCAAATAAGGGCACGTTAACGTTTCGTATATGAATAAAATGTGTTTTACGACCATTAACATTTTAAATGTTGTTTGGTATATTTATACATATTTTTACAATATTAAATCGTGCATGCTATTGTCGTTGTTGAATTTTGGCGAGTGATTTCTCTACAGAGAAACTTACCAAGAAAACATGGCGGAGTATAAATGATTAAAATTGTGGCGATGTGATTAAGCATCAGTGGCGCAGAGGTAACATGTCCATTTTCAAAATGGGAGGTCCAGTGTTCGAATCCGATTTGTTTCATTGTGTTAGAGATTTATCTCCTGTGATCCGGTGAATGATCCTGGAGCTCCTCATACATATTTTCAGGATGACAGAAAGGGTCGTCCGGATTTAACTCTAGCCGGCCTGGATGTCCTTCCATACTTACAAAACTGGATGGTAGATGATACCTTCTAATCATTTTCAGACCACAAATATATATGTTTTAAGCTTAATTTGAATATAGTGGAAAGAAAATTGATAAGATATAAAACAAAGAATAAATCACTGAAGAAGTTTAACCGTGTATTTGGTGTAAAATACGACTTGTTGTTAACTTCATTGGAGAGAGTGACCAACGTTGATGCTTTGGAAGATTGGATGAATAATTTTAATGACTATTTGATTCATGTGATGAATCGCTGTTTCAAGCTTGGCACAAAAACACATAAACCAAGTATAAATTGGTATACCTTGGAGTTGAAAATAGAGAGAAATAAAGTTAATGCTTTATCATGGAAGACGGTAGTATTCCGAGTGACGCAGCCTTAAGCCTAAAATCGTATCGTATCGTATCGTAGAATTCGTAGATGGCGGAACTCATATATACAGCTAACTCGACATCAAAGAAAATGCGAAAAGCCGCCTGTTAATAACTCATCAAATATAGGTCCTATTGTTCTGATTTTTTTAAAACAGTCTTATATCTGCAGTCTAATCCTATTCTGAATTTTTTACAATTCTACGTGCAGTATATTTTCAGATCTGTAAACCCATTTTGAAAGCAATTTCGATGGTGTAAGTTTGTCTTTTTTTTTTCTCCGAAACGGTCTAGATTTTTTTTAAAACATTAATATATAAAATGAATCTGTTTTTGACGAAGTGGATAAGACTAACCTAGTATCTAGGAAAACTCTTAATTTTTATATAATCCGCATGAAAAAATGGACTTCTTAGGATCGCGGATTACATGTTATTCTATGGGCTAGCAGACAGAACGTTGCACATCGGTTTTGCGCGGTTTAGGTCACAGTTAAAAATCTGAATATTGCAATAAATCTTTTTTTAAACTACGAAAACAGTTTATTATGTGCTTTAAAATACTTAGACTGATTTTTTTTAAATGGAGCAGTATTTTGTAATTATAGGTATTTTATTTCATTGTTATTCATAGTAAGTAAACATTTTTTAAGGAGAAAATATTTCACATTTTAAAAAAAATTCTCGTATCGAAATTCGATATTTATCGAAAACTCTCGTATCGAAAGGAAAATTCATCGCGTTCGCCATAAGACTTCGCCATGTATCACTACGCGATACGCGAAGTTGACTGAAGAAATAAGAAATATCAAAGATCTTGAAATGGTATTCCAAGGGGAGAAAGTGAGTACAATTTCTAATTATCCAGACAGCATTCTTTGCAACCGATCCTTTCTAATTAGTATAATGTTCTGAATTGTTTTTATTTTCAACAATACTTATAACTGTTTTCCTTACAAAATAACGTTCATGTGTGGCATAGGTATTTCTTGTGATATGTGAGTGTAATACAGATAGATTACTAATTTAATTTTGAGTTTTCTTTTAAAGAAATTAAACAAAATCTTTCATTTTTAAAGAACGCACAATTTAAATAAAAGGTATGACGAAATCAAAATTAAGATTTCCAATACCGTTTATAAAATGATTCATTTGCGAATCGTTTCTAATAATATTATAAACGAAAATTGACTTAAAATGACATCTTTCGTTTTTTTTTTTTTTTTTTTTTTTTTTTTTAATATAACTCTTTTCAGCTTCAAAAATTAAAGCATCGTAGTATTTTATTTTTATAAAATTTAACCTAAAGGGGAAAAAAATTCTTATTGCCGTTTATCTCTGTAACAAAATAAAAACAGAAGGAAAAAAACAACAACACCTGAAGCATTTCTTTTAGGCTAATTGATTACAGCCATGGGTGCAAGACCTTCAGTCTCAGGATTGATTTCAGTCTTGGACATATTTTTGACTGATAGTAAATTCTACTTCATATACTTAAATTATCACGATTAGCTCAAAATGAACCATTTTATCCTGACTGGTTGTTTTGAGCTCCTAAAAGTAAAAATTTTCATCATGATACTTTTCTTATTTAGTAATTAAAGTTTATAGATAAATAAGATAAAACAGCTTTTTTGCAAAAGTAAGATACTTGTTTTTATTTAATTTTAAAGTTAATATGCTTAAAAGAAAGCTTTAAATAATTTACTTTTAGAAAATATAAAAGTAGCCCCCCTATATAGTATTTGTGGTAATGAAGTATTATTGTAAATAAGAACAATTCAGAACATGTTACTATTTAGAAAAGATTGGTTTCACAAAATTTCATTAGCAGCTGCATTGTAGCTGTCATGATAATTAGACTTTGTATAAACTAATAAAGTGATTACTCAGTAACCATTTCAATTAATATATTAATCTGACTCGCATCTTAAATTAAATATTAAGTTTTTATTCTGCTTTCATTAAACATTCACTATTCTGTAACATTCCGCATATTCCGACTACAAAAACTCTTTTTATCAATTCCACCTGTACACTGGAGGGTTGCCGTGCCACTTACAGAGTAGCGCGTTTATCGCCTCGTTGTGCAATAGCATTTGAAAGATCACCACACTAACATAAAAAAGTAGCAATAAAAGAAAAACAAAATTAATCAGTTGATTGTAAAAAACCCGCTCCATTCTCGGTGGGGGAGGAACATCACAAGAAAAAAAAACCTTGCGAAATTTGACAGTATGTCAGGGTGGGGGGGGGGGGGGAATCCAAAACTTCATGAAAATAGTTGTAACTTTTCTAATAAATATGTTACATATAATATATGGTAGTAATAATCAGTATATCTGATGAAAATACAAATAATTTTTTAAAATAAACTATTTAATGATTTTTTTTTATCCCTATTACTGTATTTGATTAATAGTAGTTCAAGAGCCATAATTTTATATTGCAAAATCCTTAAAAGCACTCTGCAAGCAGTCCTTGTTCAATCACAAAAGCCTGCCACTAAAAAATTTTAATGCAGAAGATGTAATGTATTTCTCAGATATAAACAATGAATTTTTCAGTTAAGAAGCACATGTATTTTACAAATATTGCTATTTCTCGGAACACTAAATATGATACATTATCGCCTTTAACACATTATTTTGGAGTAATGAAAACATTGTTATTATATTAAAATTTTTTGTAAATGAGTGTTATAATCAGAGCAGCTCATGACAGGTTTTTCTTGCAGCACTAAAATGCATGCTTTCCAAAAGTTGTTTGGTGTTTTTTTATAAATTTTTACCTTATTTAATGGAAGAAAATTCTGCTAAAAATAAGGCAAAGATTTCATTATTAAAAATAGTGAAAAAGAATAAATTGGCCAGCCAGGCATTTAGTGTTCCCAAAACTGTCAGTCATGAGTTACCACTGTTTATAATGATTTTGCCCAGGCATATTTGGATGTTATATTTCAAGGTAATATCTTTAAGGTAATTTAATAATGTGTGATCTATACCTATTATGTAAAATTTCATAATTTGCACATTTTCTGGTTCCAAGGAATGTAATTTAGAGCATGTATACGAAGTAAATTTAATGATGTATGAAATATGATCTATATAATGCAAAATTCTATAATACGCACAACTTCTCATACCAAGGTGTGCATTATAAAGATCTTCTACTGTATTCATATGTAGTTCACACATCAAAAACCTTAAAGATTTAGTATCTGTAAGAGGACATTATAACAACTTTATATTTTTTTCATTCTGTAGCACAAATTACTCAGCTTAGAATTTGCCAATCAAAACATTGCCATCTTGATTTTTTTCCACTGTCTTTATTTACCTCAGAAGTGATTAAGATTTTTTTATATTGTAAATCCTAAAGGTTACAATAGCAAAAAAGCATCTTTAAGCCCTTGGGAATGAGCGACCGGTATACTTGGCCACTTAAGGTGTTCAGAATCCTTCATTATTCTCACCACTTATTTTTAATTGTAAAGTTTACCTTCTTTAATGGGAGCATTTCTATGATTCAATTACAGAAAATTTTCTGTTTTTAAAAACCTGTAGTAAAAGGTTAAAAATTAACCAAAGGGCTCTTGTCGCGAAGGGATTAAACATCTTGAATTACAGTGAACTTTAATAACCCTTGGCTTTAATTGCCAGTACTCTTCCAATTGAGCTATCTGTACGACAGTCCAGCCAACACAATATTCGCTCAGAACAACTATTATCATGACATCAATTGATTGTGTGAAAAATAATTAAAAGTGTACATGATTATATATTTTATTATTAAGCAACAGACTTTGCAGATACGATTTTCTAAAAAGCTTTAAAGATTGAAATCTCTAGGCTGGAGTGGGAAAGTGGTAATTTTGAGGAATAGGAGGATAATTTATATAGAAGAATTTTCTGTATAAAAATAAAGATTTAAATTTTTTTAATGTTGGGGAGTAGGGGGAGGGAGAAGAGGTGAAATGTACAGTCGTGGGAAAAAAAAAAAGTAAACACCCTCTACTAACTCCTTAACAAATTATTATCGTAGACAAAAGTTATTGGTACCGAACGATTGGAAATAAAGTCTATTTTTAAATGATGTGTATAAAATTTGCTTAGGGGGCCATCTACATATTAAAACAAATCCAAACTTCATTTTTTTCAATGGCAATACCCAATTTTAACGAGATATTTCAAATCTCCGGTTCAAACTATGCCTAGGCACCAAATTTCAAGTAATTTAAATAATAAGTTTTTGAATTATAAACATTCAAAATTTAGTGCTTCTAATGTTAAATTACATTTTCATATTTTTATTCATATCTCCTGAAATTATGCTCCTAATGTGCTAATTTTTTGTGTAGCAGTAATACTAACATACCCAAACATAAATACGTTGAATTTGCAATTTTTATAATTCTATGATATGAATTATGAAATTAATATTCGAAAAAATTATGAATTGTAACCTGAAATTTTTTGATGGATTTAGATTTATTAAGTCCTGCTTTATGGAAATCCAAAATTTCACATTTTTCTTCCAAATAGTTTTCAAATTATGCGTAAAAAACGGCAAAATTATGGTTTAAGAGGCCGTGACTAGATAGAAGTGACTAGATATTTTGAAATGTCTTACGCTGTCCTGTAATCTAGCAGACTTCATTGACTGCTTGAGTGACGCTTAAGGTGCCTTGATCAAGAAGGGGGCTCTCTCGGTTAACAATCGAGTACCGAACTTCAATTTGGATACAGCCCTTAAAATAAGCTTGTTTTAAAATAATTAATTTCTCGGGAACTTATAGTACGAATTGCATAAAAATTTGTTTTTAGGCTAATTAAATGGTGTAGAATTCATTTATGCTGTAAAAATTGTGTACTGCTATTGAAAAAAACAAAGTTGTGGTTCATTTTAATATGTAGATAACCCCTTAAGCAAATTTTATATATATCATTTAAAAGTAGACTTTATTTCCAATCGTTCGGTACCAGTAACTTTCTTCTACGGTAATTTGTTGAGGAGTTAGTAGGGGTGTTTACTTTTTTTCCCCATGACTGTACATTAGGGAAGTTAGTGCTTATTTATTTATTTATGTTAATGAGCAACAAATGTTGCAGATTTTTTTTTTTTTTCAAACTAATTTTTGAAAGATTTTATTATTTAGGTAAGCTGGAGAGGTGGGTGCAAAAGCAAAAGTGGAATCTTCGGAGCTCAGGGGATTATTTTATATGATTTATTATTATTGTTAATAAAGAATTTTAAATAGGGATGGTGAAAGATTATTTTATAAAGAATGTTTAATTTTTTTTGCACTAGGAATGAGAAAAGGGAGAAGCAGAAATTTGTAGTTTTGGATTTAATATAAATGTATGGAATTACTTTTATAAGTGAGCGATGATTGTTATATATATATATATAAAAGTTTAAAGAGTAATATTTCTTGCTATTTTTCTTAACAAAGTAATTTTTTTATATAGTAAAATTTAACATAGCTTTTTATATCTCTGAAGCAAACCAACAGAAATACCCTCTAAACATGCATGTTGTACATTACTTCCATATCTTACCAAAGAGTTCTCATAAAAATCTCATTGCACGGTGCTCTTTAAAATTGAAATATGGTCATCCTTTTTTGCGGGGAGAGAGGGGGGAGAGATTGAAGGTGAATTGAAATCCTGACTATGAATTCTTTGTATTGGTCTTTAATTTTTTTTTGTGTGTGTTTATTGTTTTATTTATTTTTTTCAATAACCTCAAAAAAGTAATGATATCAATACAAAAACCCTTAACGGGTTAAAAGTTTGTGACGCAGCACTTTATCTTATGCTCTAAGAATTTTAAATATGGAACTTAAAAATAATGATATCAAATTTTGAGTGACGCTATGCTATTAATTATAATCTCTCTATATATTATTTATTTCATCTTTTTATTTTTTTATAATCGCATGTGCAAAAATTATGTTCAATTTAAAAAAATGTATAAAAGTTTATTCATTGATGCTTTAACATTTACACCTCTCATAAATTCCAAGTATGAGTTTTAAAAGATATGATATCAAGATATTTTAGTGACGCTTTGATGTGGCTTTAAACGATTTGGTTTAAAATTAAATTTAAATTATTTTTGTTTTGGCTAAGATATATTCACACATCTAAATAATAGTTTAAATTTTCCAATATACTTTAAATATGTCACTTTCACTGAATTTATATAATGCATTTAAATGTATTTATTTGAATAAATTGATTTATCCTTTGTCCAATGCTATTAAAAATTTAAAATAAGATTTGCGTAAATAATTTTTTTGCGTCATTGTATCCAAACTAAGGGAAATGTATTCAAATGGATACTATGAGGCAAAAAAATTATTTACGCAAATCTTATTTTAAATTTTTAATAGCATTGGACAAAGGATAAATCAATTTATTCAAATAAATACATTTAAATGCATTATATAAATTCAGTGAAAGTGACATATTTAAAGTATATTGGAAAATTTAAACTATTATTTAGATGTGTGAATATATCTTAGCCAAAACAAAAATAATTTAAATTTAATTTTAAACCAAATCGTTTAAAGCCACATCAAAGCGTCACTAAAATATCTTGATATCATATCTTTTAAAACTCATACTTGGAATTTATGAGAGGTGTAAATGTTAAAGCATCAATGAATAAACTTTTATACATTTTTTTAAATTGAACATAATTTTTGCACATGCGATTATAAAAAAATAAAAAGATGAAATAAATAATATATAGAGAGATTATAATTAATAGCATAGCGTCACTCAAAATTTGATATCATTATTTTTAAGTTCCATATTTAAAATTCTTAGAGCATAAGATAAAGTGCTGCGTCACAAACTTTTAACCCGTTAAGGGTTTTTGTATTGATATAAAAGACACAGAAGAAACCTTGAGAAGGATCACTATAGAGATGCATTTATTTCTGCCAGAAGAGGATATAAGCGTAATTTGAGAAAGGCTAGGAGGGATGGTTGGACGAATTTTTGTAGAAAAACAAATGAAGCATATGGCAATCTTTATAAGTATGTGTCGGGTAAGAAGTTCAATCCCTCTGATATGGCTTTCTCAACTTTAGAGAAATCTGAAGTTTTTGACGATTATGATAATGTGGCAAGCTTATTTATGTCAGAACATTTTCGAGTAAATGAAATCCCCCTAGAAGTACATGCACATGTAAGTAACAGCGATTTCGGTTCTTCACCAGAATTTCATCCATTTACAAAAAGGGAACTTAAAACTGTACTATATCAACAGAGTAATAATAAAGCACCTGGTTACGATAACATAGATGCAATAATTGTTAAAAATCTTTGTAAAACTTTTAGTAATTTAATGCTTAATTTATATAATACATGTTTGCGTTTTGGTCACCCAGCGAATTCCCCCAGGCATGGAAAAAAGGCTTAATTATTTTCTTCAGGAAGAGAAATAGACCTGCTAATCAGCCCCGTTCGTACAGACCGATTTCTTTACTTCCAATTTTGGGTAAGGTGTATGAGCGTTTGATAAAAATAAGAGTTATTACAATATTAGAATCTTCTTATTATTTTGATGATAATCAACATGGTTTCCGAGAAGGACGAAGTACGAACACAGCGTTAGAATCACTTAAGAAGATGGTGAAGGAAAAGTTACAGATTTTTAAGTATTGTGCTGCGGTGTCATTTGACATCTCTGGTGCATTTGACATTTTGGACTGGTCAATAGTTTCTCATATTATTGATGACTTACCCATTTATTTATATTTGAAAGATATTCTAAAGAATTTCATTTCATTTAGACTTATAGGATTCAAATTTTTAACTGGCATTACATGGTTTAGAATTTTCTTTGGATGTCCACAAGGTTCCTGTTTGGGGCCATTGATCTGGCTTCTAGTGGCAGACACTATTTTAAAAAGATCAAGAGTTTTGAATATGGACTTAATTTCATATACGGATGACTCAATTGTAGTCGAAGGTGCAAATACTCGGTCTGCTCTGGAACATAAGATTAATGAGAAAGTATTGGCATTTGCTACGATTTGTGGTAACCATAATTTAAGTATTAATTTAGAGGAGACAGTTGCTATTATGTTCGGAACAAGGACGTTAAAGAAGAGACGTCCACTCTTTCGGCTATATGGAAGAAGTATTCCAGTCAAGGACAGTATAATGTACCTAGGATTCAAGTTGGACAGTTTATATGATTGACTCGAGCACTTGGACTTGATAAGATCTAAGGTTACTTATTTTACGTGTAACATGAGAAAGACAAGAGTACGTGACATTGGAATCACTTTGCAATATTTGAAGGTATGGTATTTGACTGTATTAAAGAAACAGATTTCATATGGCCGTGAGGTATGGTTTACAGATTTGCGATGTCATGGACTTCAGCGTCTCTCATCCTGCCAACGTATATGTTTATTATCAATAGTTCGTTCATACAGATCAGTATCTACAGATGCACTCTGTGTTTTGGCGGGAGCACCTCCTATTCATCTGGAATTCTCAGGTTTGGCATTAAAATATAGAATCTTAAAGGGCGTAGATTCAATCGAAATAGATAATCTAAAAATAGATACTTCAACGTTGGGGAGGAAAATACATAGCTACGAGTATCCCAATTACTATGAAAAGCACCACATAAATTTTATAAATCCTGTTACTCGAGTTGTTCCAAGGGTAAATCACCTAATTATCTTCACCGACGGATCAAAAATGTTACAAGGAGTGTCATCGGCTTTTACAGTAACCCTGAAGGATAATACAATTTATGAACAGAGAATAAAGGTGAGAAGTTTCAATACAATCTATCAAGCTGAACTGGTTGCAATTTCGGAAGCAATAGACTGGTGCCGTTCTACAGAGTTTAATAATTTCTACCTTTATACAGATAGCCTATCCTCATATAGTGCCATGCAGAGACTCTTTCCAACAGATGAGATATTATATAAAATATTTACAAATTTAAGACTTATGAATAACAAGATGTTACATATTGGTTGGGTGAAGGCCCATGTGGGAATTACCGGAAATGAAAAAGCTGATTATTTAGCAAAATCAGTAATCCAGGATGACGTATACGACAAGGAAATAGAAATTTCAATACCGCAAAGTTATTTGAATTTGCATATTAAAAAGATCTTGATTAAAGAATGGCAAAGTTATTGGAACAAGAGTACAAGGGGCGTGATACTTTTGCAATTATACCGAGAGTCAGCTTGGATTACCTGTGTGATTCACAAATCAGTGTATATTATATAACAGCCCATGGTTCTTTCCCAAGTTTTTTACATAAGATTGGCAGGAGAGAAAACGACAGGTGTAACGGTGGGAAGAGAGGCGACGTGAGGCATTTCTTGTTTGACAAATGTCCATTAATACCATACAGATTCTCATTTATTCGAAACCGCTCAATAGAATGGAACATCAGAAATGTTGTACTGGCAAACTCTAATTATGATAAACTCCGAAAGATTTATAATCAGCTTAACAAGTACTATTCATTTATAAGGTACGTCTTTTAGGTGTGATTCTTGTTTGACGGAAACTTAATTAATTATTCAGTGTTATGCAGTTATAATTCATCAGTCTTAATTTTT
The DNA here is from genome assembly GCA_963932465.1 of Maratus speciosus. Taxonomy (NCBI): domain Eukaryota; kingdom Metazoa; phylum Arthropoda; class Arachnida; order Araneae; family Salticidae; genus Maratus; species Maratus speciosus. The sequence continues at coordinate 587,648,575 of OZ010788.1, read as the reverse complement.
AACGAAGAACTGGTGTTTTAATAAAAACTATCTCAAAAACTTTTTTTTTTTTTAAACTTTTCAATTGACAATTTTATTAAGATAAATATTCAGCATTTTTTGGTTTTGTGGCATTGTCCTTACCATATGTGATTGTGGTATATATACATATATATGTGTGCATATATATATATATGTATATATATTTTTTTTGAATTTACAAGTTAAATAATCAATCACGAGTTTCTTACTCTATAATTTTTCTTCGAGCTTCTACGTCACATTCGAATCTTTTGTTTAAAGGGACTTTTTGAACACTTTCATTGCTGACATTGTAAAGACTTTTCAGTTTCTTATAAACGGACTAACAAGTTGTGGTCAACTGAGGATTGTAATAGAATGTAACATCGGATATGTTGTTCTGGCAAATGCTAATTATATAACACTTAGTAAGAATTATGAACAACCTAATAAGCACAATTTATTTGTAAGACACGTCTTTTAGGCGTGGTTCTTGTATTGTGGAAATTCAAGTAATTACTCAGTGCTTTACAGTAATTCGTTCATCAGTCTTCTTTTTAACAAGAACTGGTGTTTTAAAAACTATTTTAAAAACTTTCTAATTGACAATTTTATTAAGGTATTTATTCAGCATTATTGATTTTGTTGCATTGCTCTCAACCATGTGTGATTGTGGTATTTTTGAATTTACAAGTAGAATAATGAATCAAGTGTTTTCTAATCAAACAATCTTTCTTCAAGCTTCTACGTCACATTGGAATCCTTTGTTTGCAGATACATTTTGAACACTATCATTGCTGACATTGTAAAGACTTGTCAGTTTCCTTATATACGGTCTACAAGTTTTGGCTAACTGGGGACTGTTGGACATTTACTTTTCATGTATCATGTAGTATCTATGATGTTCTGTATAGACTTATTCTCCGTTCAGGGACTATACCTGTTTAAAAATTTGTACATTAAGCATAGCTTTATAGAGTTTTGTCATGCACTAATTAAACATTTTTTTCTTTTGAGTTAAGAGGCTTTGTTTAGAGAAACCTTTCAAGTTGTTTTTAGTTATCGTCACAGCGCAGGTATGTCTGTGCCATCTGTAAAATTTGTTTTGTAAATTTGATTTCATATTTTCAGTGCCAAGTTGGCCCATGCACTTATTTTATGGTTATCTTCAGCGAAATTCGCTGATTCTGTTGAAAAATTATTTTATTCATTGCCGCTGTTTTTCCGGGCCCGTTTCCTGAGCTGTGTGGTCGTGAATGGTAGAGGGGATTTTTCCTCCGGGGCATTGAGCCTATGCCAAATTTGGTGGGCGCCACGGTTGGGTGATTCTGTCCTTCTTCTGTGTTAGAGATTTATAAAAGTGTCCTTTTTTCCCTTTACTTTCTCGACATGTTGAAGAAAATTGAGTGCGTTTGATTCCAGATTTTTTACAGACGCAGATAAGAATAGAGTGCACGGACGGAATCCCACATTGCGTCACTGCGAAAATCTGTGTTTATTTTTAAATACTGACTATAAGAAGAAACAAGATAAAAAAACTAGCCCAAAACTTTCTATATGGGAATCCCAAAACTTTCTTCTATCTCATACATCTTCTTCTATGCATGTTAATGCTTCCTGAAAAATGCAGCATAGCAGCATCACATGTTAGGTGATTTACAGCAAAATCTAATCAGCAACAACTTATATCCAATTTCTAACTGAATCTGAAGTTTGATGAAAATCCGTGCATTAATTTTTGAGATTGCGAAAACCATAAAAAATTCTTAATAGCAGCGCTACCTGTTTGGCGATTTACACCAAAACGTAATCAGCATCAACTGTTTATACCATGGACTAACTGAATCTAAAGTTTGACGAAAATTCGTGCATTAGTTCCTGAGATAGAGCTATTGCGATAATAATGAATAATGCAGCATAGCAGCGTCACCTGTTGGGCGATTTACACCAAAAAATAATCAGCACCAAACTATATCAAGAACTAACTGAAAATACGTGCATTAATTCTTGAGATATACCTATTGCGGAAATCATGAAACACCCAGCATAGAAACGTCACCTGTTGGACAATTTACACCAAGAAGTAATCAGCACCAATAATTTATATCAGAGACTAACTGAATCTAAAGTTTTATTAAATTCCGTTCATTAGTTCGTGAGATAGAGCGCCCGCAAAATTTGTGTCACATACAGACAGACAGACGTTTGGTAAAAACATATTTTCGGGATCTCTGACAACCTAAACTGCGTAAATCCGTAGAAAACCGGAATGCGAAAATTTTCACGAATACAGTACTTTCTTCTTGTACAGATAGAAAAAAGTAAAAACACTTAATACAGTGAAAACATCACTCAGTTTAATTGCAGCAACGACCGTTTTAAATATATTTAAAAACCGAAAAATACTTTTCACTTTTCCTATTGATTTACTGAGAAAAGAAAAAAGAAAAAAAAATCGAAACAATAATCGACGAGAGCTTTTTCGCCAACAGGGATGTGTGCATTCGCACTCTTAATAATGAATTAGAAATCTTTTAATCGAAAAGTCAACCCCAAGAGACAGAGGCGATTTTTGAAAAGGAAAAATGCGCTGGAGAAGAATATCTTCCATTTGGCCGCGTCATCTGCCTTTCATCTATCAGCCGCGTCACCTTCCAGCCGCTTGGGCGTTTCCTGATAATTTCCGATCAATTTTTGCCCTGTTAAAGGCTCTAGCACACACCTTCTTGCATGCCTATCCTCGCCTTAATTCTGAAGAAACTCAACATTTGCGATGCCTCGTTCGATTTCAGTTCTCACAAGGCAGTTGTCTCTCCCCTTACCCCTTTTCTTTTGCATGTAGTTACTTATTGACTCCGGATGTAACCTTGAATATGTTTAATGGATTTTTAAGTCGACCTACTTTTTATTTGATTTGTCCCAAAAGGAATATAGAAGATAGAAGAGATATGCTAGGGAAATCTGGGGATAGATTAATTAAAGTAGAATAGATGACTAAATAATGAAATTTTTGTATCATTTGGGAAAGGGTGTAAAGTAAAAGATATTGAATGTAATTAATAGGGGTTTTTATTTGTAATTTTATAAATAATTATAACTGAAAATTTATTGTACAAGTTTTCGAAAATAATTATTGAAAACTTGCCTATAAACTATTATATATTATAAACTAACTGACTCGTCCGGCGTTCCCCAGGCCTGTGATAATAACCTTAAATGAACCTCAAATTTGTATGATTTTAAATCTTTAACTCCATTTTGTCTGAATTTATATTTTTAAATGAAAAAATCGCGAAAAATATTGAATTGAAAGTATATGCTATTTGGTATTTTATTTACTGCGTAATTTGATATTTGGAGTCTATGCGCACCGAAAGCGGGTGAAACCGCGACGAAACACTCAGGCTTTTACTGATTTCGTCAAAATTTTTTACACATTTTTTTTTTTTTTTTTTTTTTTTTTTTTGTAAAATATATTTCTACCGGTCCGAACTATTCAAAATCTTTCTAAGTGATATAAATCTGGTCTATTGGGATGCTCTAAAAAGATTGTGTTAAAATATGGAAATTTAGTTACTTTTAGCGTAGAAAAAATATCGTCTCCGTGAGGGGCAGAGTAACCTGCGTTCGACGGTCTATTTCAAACAGTTAAAATTCATATATTTTAAAACCGGTTACACCATCGATTAGAGAAAGGTTTTAGCTTTAAGACCATATTTTTGGTTTGTCGGTACCTCTAAAATTGCTCCCTGGAGGGGCATTGCAATAAGGGGGGGGGACGTTTTTTTGGATAAACGACCCTTTTTGAATTTTTTTTTAAAGGGTTAACTGCGATATATTTTTTAATTGATTGTAATAAGGGAGGAAACGTTTTTTTGGAAAAGCGACCATATTTGAATTTTTTTTCAAAGAGTTAACTGCGATATTTTTTGAATTGATTTTTGAATTGATCCGAATATTTTGAAAATTAATTCACTTTTCCTAAGTTCTTGCATGCCTATCCTTGCCTTAATTCTGAAGAAACTCAAGATTTGCAATGCCTCGTCCGATTTCAGTTCTCACAAAGCGGTTGTCTCTCCCCTCACTCCTTTTCTTTTGCATGTCGTTAGTTATTGACTCCGGATGTAACCTTGAATATGTTTAAAGGATTTTTAAGTCGACCTACTTTTTATTTAATTTGTCCCAAAAGAAGTGTGGAAGATGGAAGAGATATGCTTGGAAAATCAGTGGATAGATTAATTTAAATAGAATAGACGGTTTAATGAAATTTTTGTATCATTTGGGAAAGGGTGTAAAGTAAAGGATATTTAATGTAATTAATAGGGGGGTTTCTGCAATTTTATATGTGATTATAACTGAAAATTTATTGTGCAAGCTTTCGAAAATAATTATTAAAAACTTGCCTATTAATTATTATATATTATAAACTAACTGACTCATCCGGCGTTCCACGGGCCTATGATAATAACCTTAAATGAACCTCAAATTTGTATGATTTTACGTCTTTGACTTAATTTTGCCTGAATTTATATTTTCAAATGAAAATAGTGTGAAAAAATATTCAGTTGAAAGTGTATTCTGTTTGGTATTTTATTTTCTGCGGAATTTGATTTTTGTAGTCTATGCGCACCGAAAGCAAGCGAAGGTTTTTACTGATTTCGTCGTAATTTTCAGGCATTTTATTTCGTAAAATATGTTTCTACCCGTTCGAACGCTTCAAAATTTTTGTAAGTGATGTAATCTGGCCTATAGAGATGTTCTAAAAAGATTGTGTTAAAATATGGAAATTTAGACACTTTTAGCGTAGAAAAAAATATCGCCTCCGTAAAGCGCAGAGTAACCTGCGTTCGATGGTGTATTTCAAATAGTTAAAATTCATATGTTTTAAAACCGACTGCACCATCGATTAGAGAAAGGTTTTAACTTTAAGACCATATTTTTGGTTTGTCGGTACCTCTAAAATTGCGCCCTGGAGGGGCGTTGCAATAAGGGGGGGGGGACGTTTTTTGGATAAACGACCCTTTTGAAATTTTTTTTTCTTTTTTTTTTTAGAGGGTATATAGCTGCGATATAGCTTTTAATTGATTGCAATAAAGTGAGAACGTTTTTACGAAAAACGACCATATTTGAATTTTTTTTTTTCAAAGAGTTAACTGCAATATTTTTTTTTAATTGATTTGAACTGATCTGAATGGCTTGAAATTTAATTCACTTTTCCTAAGCTCTTGCATGCCTATCCTTGCCTTAATTCTGAAGAAACTCAACATTTGCGATGCCTCGTTCGATTTCAGTTCTCACAAGGCTGTTGTCTCTCCCCTCACTCCTTTTCTTTTGCATGTCGTTACTTATTGACTCCAGATGTAACCTTGAATATGTTTAATGGATTTTTAAGTCGACCTACTTTTTATTTGATTTGTCCGAAAAGGAATATAGAAGATAGAAGAGATATGGTAGGGAAATCTGTGAATAGATTAATTAAAAGTAAAATTGACGACTAAATACTGAAATTTTTGTATCATTTGGGAAGGGGTGTAAAGTAAAGGATATTTAATGTAATTAATAGGGGTTTTATCTGCACTTTTATAAGTAATTATAACTGAAAATTTATTCTGCAAGTTTTCAAGGTTAATTATTAAACCCTTGCTGATTAATTACTACGTATTATATTATAAACTAGCTGACCCGCTCGGCGTTGCCCGGACCCGTGAAATAACCTTAAATGAACCTCAAATTTTTATGATTTTAAATCTTTAACTAGATTTTGTCTGGATTTATACTTTTTAATTCAAAAAATCTCGAAAAAATGTTGAATTGAAAGTATAAGCTATGTGGTATCTTATTTTGTGTGTGTAATTTGATTTTTGGAGTCTATGCGCACCGAAAGCGAACGAAACGGCGACGAAACACTTGTGTTTTTTCGGATTTCGTCGAAATTTTCACAGAGTTTATTTTATAAAAGATATTTCTACCCATCAGAACGTTTCAAAATTTTTCTATGTGATTTAAATCTGGTCTATTGAGATGCTCTAAAAGGATTGTGCTAAAATATGGACGTTAGTTACTTTTAGCATAGAAAAAATATAGTCTCCGTGAGGCGTGAAGTGACCGCTTGTTTTTTTATCATTTCTGTATGTTTGTGTATGTTGTTAATAACTTTGTAAGCATTTGTTCTAGTCTTCATATTGTATTATAGTTTATTCAACCCGAGAATTAACTCTATTTTGTAGTCGTCATAAATTGTATTTAAATCTTAGACACGCCCAGATATCTTTCACCGTTGATTTTTCCGGGCCCTGACCTTTGGTTGGAGCTTCGTGATGGTGGTAGATGGAGCTTGCTAGGTGGGGCTTCTCGAGTTCAAACCAACTGGTAAGCCTCCCCACCTAGCTAAACGTGAATCTGTGTTATTAGAAAATTTTACTCCCGATGATGGTTTTGAAGATTAAACCGAAGCGTAGACTTATTCGTGGGTTTTTATTTTTACATCATCTTTAAATTTATGAATAAAGCATGTATGGGATAGCAACCTCTATTTTGTTTAGTATTCGATAGTGCTATGTAAAGTCCTTAATTATTACTAATATTTGTTTTATTAATTTTATTTTAATTTTCTTCAGCCTTCGAATCTCTCACAATCGACTTTCATTTTTAATTATCGCACAAAAACAAGTTCGTTTACTATGATAATTTTTAATATGGAAAAAAATTAATATTTAAGAAGGGGCAAATTACTTTAAAGAAGAAAAATGTTTGTTTTTTCTTCAAATCCGTCCGAAACGATTTTTATTTTAAAAAGAAATTATTTATCGGGTATTCAAAAATTATTTTGTTTATTCTAATAATTTTTCGGACAGTAAGATTAAATGTTTAATAAGTTAAAATTCGCTGTCTTGTTAAAAAGATATTTAATTTCTCTTCAGTCGGCAAATCTGTCACAATCGAATCTTATTTTAAACAATTAGTTGCCGGGTACCGGACAAAGGGTACATTTCGTTTATTATGATAAATTTTTAATATAAAAAATTGATACATAAATTAAAATTTATTTTTTAATAATAAAAAAATATTGCATTATATATATATATATTTTAATCTGCCTCCAACGGCTTTGAAGTTAAAGAAGTAATTAATTAAAAAAATACTTCGTTTATTGTAGTAAGTTTAATACAGCAAAATGAAATGTTTGAATAGTTGAAAATGAAAATTACTCTATTTCTATTCAGCCTGTCACAATCCTTTTTTACTTTAGACAAATTATTTATAGAATAACGAACAAAAACTACTTCATTAATGTGATAATTTTTAATGTAACAAGATTAAATGTGTGATAAGTTAAAAATCATATTTATAACGATTTGTTTATTTTGTTCAGCCTTCAACTCTGCCAAAATTTGCTTTAAAAAAAGGGAAAAAATTAAAAAACACTGGCTATTGCGAAAATGTGTGTTCGCGTGTGTGTGTGCGCGCGCATTGATAAATATCTATTTTTATTGCTGAAGGCAACAATGCTATATTTCTTTGACGAACGAAAGAAACAATTGAAACCCAACAATCTAAACATAATTTAAATTTTAAATGAATAACAATGAGTAAACAAGACAACAATGAAATTAACTTCAACAATGAAAAGAGAAACTTACTTTAGAGATTTTTCAACAATAATTCTTTGCAATCAAAAAGCGGATTACGAGTACGTTGTAATTTGTGATTGTGTTTATCAAAAAGTGATAAAAAGCGATATATTTTGCGCAAAGTGATTTAATTTTGATGCAAAATGGAAAGTCTACGTAAAAAGTATAAACGTGGCGAAATTGATCAAAAAACCTATCGTGAAAAAGTTACGGAACTCACCATCTTACATTTGGAATCTATCGACTACAAGTACATAGGGAAAATAGCCGATGGAACCCATGGAGTCGTTGTTGAATTGAAAAGTCCTAATTCAGCCCTGAAAGTAGCTGTAAAAATAGTTATTGATGAACTTGCGACAGACGGAGAAGTAAATATATGGTCTAAACTTGTTAACGAACACATCCTTCCTCTCATAAAATGGCGAGACATAGCAGAAACTAATACAAAAGCCTTTTTCACTCAAAAACATCCCTCAACTTTAGAAGATAAGCTTAAACAAAGTTCTTTCCTATCTAAAAGCAATGGATTTGAAAATGCAGTGGCTTGTATCAAGGATATAACTAATGGAATTCACTTTCTTCATAAGGAAGGCTTGTGCCACTTGAATTTACAAACTGATCACATTCTCTTAAAAGCTAACAATAGAGCCAGAATAGGCAGTTTTGGATATCTCACCTCCAAGGATGCAAAAGAATTTAAACATGGATCGTCTGCCATTTTCCGCCCTCCAGAGGCTTATCAAAAAAATGACAAAATAGATGGCCAGAAATTTGACATCTGGTCTTTGGGTATACTGGCGACAGAAATCTTCACTGGGCAATATCTTACAAACCTGGTATCTAAATGGGATATAGAACCTACAAATTGGTACTATGAACTTTATGGAACAATATTTGATATATTGGAGAAAAACAAATTTAAAGAATTGATGAAAAATACTTTTAAAAACTCTGTGGATATAGATTTACACATGGATCAAGCCCGCAATTTTATTACATCTTGTCTCATTCTCAATTTTGAAGATAGACCTTCTGCTGAAAATTTGCTTAAACATCAACTCATTGGAGGCGAAATGGAGAAATGCTATCCGACACAGTATTATGATATATGGGATGAGAAAACGAATCCTATTAATTTATTAATGTGTAAACTAGAGTGCAGAAACGAGTCTTTTTCAGAAAATTATGCTAGTGGTTCAGAAGATGAAACTGAAAAAGTTAATGGTGTAGAATTGGATGAGAGTGAAGGTAAAGATGTAGAAAATCCTGATATAACTGATGATGAAATCTCGAATAAGTCGATGAAAATTATAGATAAATTGGAAGGCGAAAAGTTTGTCTACGCCAATCCTCTTGAAACATCCAAAGAAAATGAATATGCTGTAGATCAAAATGATGAATATGCTCTACAAAAAGAAAAAAATAATAATAAAGAAGAAATAGTAAAACATGATGATGATACAAGCCTAAATGAAACTTCTAGAGATGTCAGTGAATCACATCGTAAAGAAATATTTAATTTGCAGAAAAGGGAGATAAATGAAATTTTTTGTAATCCAGATCTATTTAATGATAATAAAATCAAAACTGATGAATCAGAAGCTAAAGTACACCCAATTCATTATGTAATTGCATCTAAAAATGATGGGCATTTTGATACAGAAAAACTCGACTTCGTTAAAAAAGATGAAGATTTAAGTCTAGATGAAAAAATAAATGATATTATTAAAAAAGAAAATGATATAAATACAAGTGCCCTTGATATAAAATATGGAATGCATATTGATCAGAATAATATTAAGGAGGAAGAATCATCTTTGAAACAAAGTAGTTCCACAGTTTATGATTCTAGTTCCAGTTCTCTGAAACCTTTGCACTGTGCTGATAAAAGACGGAAAAAGAAAAGGAGGAAAAAATTCCCTTCAGAAAATTTCCTTCCATCGACGTCTTCAGTTCAAACAGTAAAACACGATGATGATGAGGATGATGATGAAATAGAGCCAGGTGAAATTCCACTTTTCAGAAAAAATCACAAAAACATACTTGATCACGTGGGATCAGATTATTCTGTGACATCCTTAAGTGCCTTCGATGCAAGTTATGATGAAGAGTTTGAGGAAGGAGAAGTTGATCTAAATAACCAACGTTCCGTTAAGGATTCCTTTAATGATCACTCAGTGGCATCCTTAAGTGTATCTGGCTCTAGCGACGAAGATCTTGAGGAAGGAGAAGATGATCCAAATAACCGAGGTTCCATCAATGATTCAAGTCCCAGAGAAGGTCGCAAACGTTTTAGAAAGATCCGTTCCTGGTGGAAACGTCAAAAACAGAATCTTTCAAACATATTCAAAGCATGCATTCCAATAAATGTCAACAAATAGTATAGTTCGTCAGTTAGTACAGATCCATAATCATCAGTAGTAGAGTGTATAATCAGTTAGTACAGATCAGTAATATCAGTAATAGAGCGTATTATCAGTTAGAACACATGAACCTATTTTTAAAGCATATCTGGCAGTTGTATTAGAAATAACAACCTATCCGGGAAGCTATAGCAAAGAATCAATCCATAACCCGGTTCTGCAATATCCTTTTATTTGGTACCTCCACAACTCAACCCACCCGGAGTAGCATCAATTAAATTCATTCATTTTCTCATGTAATTCTTTCAACATCAATAAAGAGTGCTGCTTCGGGTAAAATTTGTGTCTCTTTTGGTTCTTTTTTACGTTTGAAACTTTGTCTAATCTTTTCATATGTATTTAATATTTCTATGTTTTTATTTTCTGTTTCGTAATTAGAATGGGGGAGAGGGGTGAATGACAAAAATCGCTGAATGGGAATTTTGAACTTTGCTATGAGTTTAAGGGCGCCCGGGGCTCAAAACTCTATTTTTTTTATTTATACAGATTTTGTTATGATTTTTTTTCTGAAATATGTTTTAATAGAATAAGAATATTACATGTAAAAAAGAACCTGAAAAATTTTAAATATTTTAAAAGAAATTGAATTTTAAAATTTTAAACATATTTAATTTTTGATATAACTCTGGAAATACTTACTCGATTTACAAAAGTTTTACACTTTTGTGTACAGAAACTATGTCATTTTAATTTGTCTTCAGGATTTCTTAAAATACTGATTAAGAATTTTATTAAAAAAAATTAAGTTTTTTTATGAGTGAGTTTTGCATTAATTAGCCTATTTTCACAATTATCACTCAAAATTAAAAATCCTGAAGACAATTTGTTGGAAATATAACATAAAATCTCTGTTGAAAATTTCATAAATATATCTTGCAAGAAACTTTAGATATATTCTTTTAAAAATGATAAATCGTGAAAAAATTCATTCTGAGATAAATGAAGTTAAAGTTCTCGGCAGTTGATGCATCGCTTTTCAAGGCAAAAGGTGTTATATCGCTGGATCTAATGAAGATAAAAGCATACGGTTTGCGATATTTAACGATAAAAACTCGGAATTTTTTTAAAAGCCAATAACAAAATGCATTTTTTTGAGAATTTTTAGCCCCGGACCCCCTTAATTTAATTATTTTTCTTTTAAACCATGTAGAATACACACAAATCTATAGATCATATACAGGGCTGCACAAAAGAATCGGATATTTATCCGACTATTGATGGTAATTGAAGAAATTAGGCTTTCGAATTGTTTATTTAGACATCAACTTTCACTTTAATAGACTGTAAAGCTTTGTTACAGTACTTGGAAAGTGCTTCATAATCTATGCTGGACGCATAATTTTTCACTCTTGTTTTATCTTCAATAAGAAGTTTGCCCTAGAGTCCTATGAACTCGACAAAAAAACTTGTCGAACCGTGATCCGACCGAAATTCGACACACTTCATCCCGAACGCGAAATAAAAGAAACTTAATCCAAATTTTAATACAATTATAGACCGGGAGATGGCAGCACAGACAATCACCTCATCGAGTCCACGGCTGAAATTCCAGAATTAGTTAAAAACCGATTCGCATATTAAAACGGAATCGGTCTGCCAAGTCATATCTTGGTGGAAACACATGGTGCTAGTCCTCCATATTTTCATAATTTTGGGTGTAGGAAAACACAATGGTAAACGTACAAGTCAACCGTTAAAATCGGATTTTCAGGTGTTTTCCTCCAAAACAGGACTTGGCAGACCGATTGCGTTTTAATATGCGAATCGAGTTTTAACTAAATCTGGAATTTCAGCAGTGAACGCGATGAGATGATTTTCTGTGCTGCCGGCTCCCGGTCTATTATGGAAAAGTGGTTTATAGTTAAGGTTTTCTCAACTTAAAATATATCAGTTTTTCTGATGCTATTAGTTCTCAAATAAACATTTCCATGTTCAACAAACATAATAAATTAAACATAAATATTAAAATTATTAGTATTAACATTAATACTAATATTATTATTCCTGCAATTCTTGAGATAAATTGAGTTATGCCGCTGAAATTATTTACTTGAGAAATTATAGTATCCGAAAAACGATACTGCGGGTAGAGAAAACTGATTAACACATTCTAAAATTTCTCAGAAACGTTTCCGAAGATTACGGGCAACAAAAGAAACTTTAGTTCAGAAATGTTTGTTTCAATCTCTGAAATCTATTGGTATCCGAGTTTTCTAGAGATAAAGAACACTTTTCGTTAAGCACGGTAACTCTGAAAAAGTTATATTATATTTTCGTAGACCTTAAGAAAGATAAGAGCAGGTCACTAAAGATAAGTAACGCTTTTCGTTCATCGCGGTAGCCTGAAAAAGTTATATTTTCGTAAACCTTAAGAAATATAACAGCTTAATTAAGAAACACTTGTCATTTGTTGTCAGTTTAGGTAAGTTGAGCTAAACTCAAAAATAATTTTACAGCTTTTGCAAAAATTAGTGTGTCTATATTCCCTTCGCCTCGGCCAACAGATGCTTAACAACTCATTGTTAATTTTTAATACTCTCCAGCGTAGTTGAAAAGTATTTATGGATTCGGTATGTTTGGTCAAGCTCTAACTCGCACAAATATACTTGGATTGCCATGTAATTTATATACAGGGTGTTCACAATTAAACGACCCTACTTTAACTTTTGTCCAGAGACGAAACTATTGTTCATAAAGTTCTGAAATTTTGTGAAAGACATAATAAAGTGATAAGAAATTGTTTAAACGAAAAAAATGTTAGTTAAAAATTTCGCCACCAGAGGGCGTCTTTTTAAATGAATTACAAATTTAGCATACATTTACGACAGTTCAGAAATTTTACATAAAAATTGTAAACTACCGCAAATGCATGCTAAATGTGTAACTCGTTAAAAAACGCCCTCTGGCGGCAAAAGTTTGAACTATTTTTCGCTTAAACAAATTTCCATACCTTTATTATGTCCTTTACAAAATTTCACAACATTCTGGAGACTAGTTTCGTCTAAACAGGGTTAAAATTTCGTTAAAATAGGGACTTTTAAATATGGACACCCTGTATGTTCTTGGGGTTTACTATGGGATGTTCGATATTAAAAATGATGTGTTAGCATTTATAGTTTGTTCACAGTGACACTCAAAAGATTGATTTTACATTATGGTCTATGGAGGAAAATCGTTTGAAATATATTTTAACATTGTTGAACAATTCCAAATACATTGAAACTGATATACGTACTGCACTATAAGATTCTTACAGTAGAATGTGATGTGCATAGCATTTATCGTTCATTTACAGGGAGACATAAAATATTTCAGTTACAGTAGTGTCTGTGGGAAATAATTGCTAAACATTTCTTTTCAGTTGTGGTACGCGTTCTTAAATTTAAATGCATTTTTTTTCACATTACTTGTTATGCATAAATTCTACAGATACAGATTATAAACAAGATTGCACATTCATTTTCGTTAATAGACGGAAATTGTTCAAGAGGAATTTTCAACTGTGTTTTGAGTTTCCTAATTGAACTAAATTTTTACCCGACTGCCAAGAAGGGTTATGTGTTTAAGGCGTATCTGGGTATGTGGATTTCTGTATACCCTCGAAACATCCCAACGGCTGGATGGATTTTAATCAATGAGGTCTCTATCGATTCGTCTTAACCGTCCGATGGTTATAAAGTAGATTTTGTTTTTATAAATTCAGAATGACAGCCGTAAAATACAAAATGGCGGTACAGACGAAAAAAATTTTCTATGCACCCTATTAAGTGACATATCATTGGATAGGTCTTTCAAAATGAAGACGATGTTTCATTGACTATTTTACAGTCAGAAGCTTCGTTTAAATATTACACAAGCTGCAAGTTGTGTAGTAGGATCTCTAGTTGTACTACAACTCTAACCTTCATAGACATCTATAGGCCTAATCAAAACAGTGTTTATAGATAGGAACTAACAATTAAACACAACTTAAAAATCATCAATACAAGTAAATAAAAAAATAGGTAAGTAATATAAAAAAAAGTTTCACATTGATGAGAAATAATTAGTTTGCTTTTTACGCAGTCGGGTTTTTTGATTTTTTAAATTTAATATGTTATAGCATACTCTATATTACATGGGTCATTCTTCAAAAAGTGTAACCTTTCCGTCACATGCATTTTACAGTAAAAATTTTAAAGAATTATTCATTTAACTATATTTTTTAATTGCAATAAAATATTTTCCATTTAAATCGTTATTCAATTTTTTTTTTAATAATTTGTAATTTATTATTTTTTTGGTGCAGAGTATGTGAATTCTCACCTCCGTGGCATGTCACACACCTGGTTTGGCTGATAATGTTTAATAACTTGTTTAATTTTAAATATATATTTACATATTAATTATTCCTTCCACAAGTGTCTCAAATACTAAATATTTAAGCATATTTATATTTTTATATTGTGATTTAGTTTGTTTTAGTAGAACAATTATGCCTGTCACACAATAAATTCTCACCTCCATTACTCAAACATAAAATGCCATTTTTTACTGATAGATGGCAGTACTGGCATCATATTTTATTTCCCATGATACAAGTCATCCATCTTGTTTATTTACAGCTATAAAGAAGTTCTGAGTTTTTAGTTGAGAAACAAGAAGATAGATTTTGTTATAAGAATCAAATGTGGTTATTGAGAACTCTCACTTCCGTGAACTTGAATTTCAGGTATGTAAAACAATGTAAAAATACAAGTTTACCTGTTTTAATATGTTTAACATATGCAAATTGTAATGCCAAAAAAAATAAATTTCTTTTCTTGAAAAAAAGCATACATTAAACCTATTTTTATAGAAGATTCCTCACCTCCGTGAATTAAAGCTCATCTCCCTGAATAAGTTTATATATATTTTTTTATTTATGAGTAAACTAATTAAAATTAAGTAGGACCATTGTTCATGGTTACTTCTAGGAAGTAAAAGTTTGATGTAAAAATGAAAAAAAAAGGGAAACGCAAGGTTTTGAAATTGAAAAATATTTTTGTTGAAAAGGTACACTTTCTGGAGAATGACCCACATATACAAATTTATAGATCATATACAGGGCTTCATAAAAGAAGTTGAATACATTTCCGAATATAGGTGGTAAATACTGAAATTAGGTTTTCAAATGTTTACGCGTTTTTCATTACATAAATATGGATGGGCCTAGTAGAGCTTTAGACCTTCGGTTGGCCTCCCAACCTGGTTGATCTTGTTTACTTAAATATCGCCTTTTTACAGCATTCTGAACATGTTGGAAAGGTTGAATAACACTGATCGACAAATTTGAACTTTTGCTCTTTCACAAAAGCAAATTTAGTTGTTTCGTATGCGGTTTTTTGTGCTGATTCCGAATCTAGTTTTAGATTTACTCCAGCAGGTCTTGTTTTTGAGATATTGGCATATTTCGATTTATGCAAATTTAGTAAATTTTGTACAACTAGGGGGCTCGGCCCCCTACGAGCTACGCTCGCCAACCCCCGTCCAGACACCGCAGGTTCTAAATGCACGCTAATTTGATCGGCTTTAAAAAGATTTCGAAAGATTAAATTATAATTTCAAAAACAGTGGCGATCTCCCTATAAACGAATTTCTATTCATTTCTCTTTGATTGGGGAATTTTAACGCCAAATCCGCTGCGGTACTACTTGATTATCCCGTCGACCCATTTCGCCAAATTATATATATCGCCAAACCACACGCCAAATTATACAAATTGACATAATTTTTATTTTAAATAACGAAAGAACAAATAAATTCGTACAACATTAATAAAAACACAAATAAAACGTCGAAATAAAAATAACTTGATGACGTAGACACGTGTAACAACATTTCAAAATAAGCTAATATAAAAGGAATTAAGTAAACAGAGTCTTTGTCTCCTGGTATTTTTTAACAAAGCGAAAAGAACGTTCTTTTAAATGAGACATTTTAAATTAATTCTCAAAATATCAAATAAATGTCTAGCGCAATTTCTAAATTTAAACTTTTTTGCAATATTATTTTGTGTTCATTTTATGTAATAACTATAATGTGACGTAAATATGACGTAATTTCTCCCAAGACTTCTAACGCATGTTAAGGAATTTATTATTTTACAATATCCTTCCTCTTTTAAAATTCACGTGTATACTTTTTATGACGTAATTTTTAATAAGTTCCTGCTTTTTATACGTAATTATTTAATTCTAATTTGAAAGATTTTTCCTGTTTATAATAGTCACATGTAAATAAATTTTTAATTTGAAGCAAACATTATTGCTTGCGCTTTTTATACAGTTGGCAACAGTTTAAATTAGTACAATTTTCTGAAATCTGTAAAAAATATCTCTAGAAATGCTGAAAATTTGAATTTAAAATAGAAATAAAACCTGAAAAAATGAGTCAAAATAAAAAAATTAATGCAATCTGCACTCCGGCAAATTCTAACGCATAAAATGATCTAAAAATGATTACACTGCCATGTATAGTTTTTGCTGCTATAAAACTTTTTTAGTGGAACGATTTTGTCCAACTTTAGCATTAAATAACTCTTTAAATAATTCTTCGATTTGAAAACTGTCTGCATCAGCGTGTTTATCAAACATTTCTGTATAAAACCACCGATTTTCATATTTTTGTATGCATTATTTTTGTTAATATTAACGAAGAAAGGCCTCCTGTCACAAAAAAATCAAAACCGGCGGCGGCGGCGGTGACAGCGGTAGTTACTTTTTTTTAGAATAGAGAGATTACGTATATTCAAATTTAAGGCATAAAGCATTATTAGAATAACTTTTTTGTTTTATGTTCTGATTATGGTCTAGTTTACTTTACAAAAAACATCGTTTTTGAAATTGTACTGACATGTGACCGTGAAATAGTGTGCCTAATTTGCATATTTTTCCTGTTTTTCTAAAAATGTTTCTTGACGCCTAAATAATTCTGCCACACGAGTACACTAATATGTTTCTAAACCATTTTTTTTTTTTGCTCTGATTTCAAATCTGGTATGTTTTTTTTTTCTATCACGTCTAGTTTTCGAAAAAGAGAAATTTTATTTTTGGGTCAAAAAAAGCCAGAAATCGCTTTTTATGATACTTTGTGGCGTACTTCAACTAGTTAGGATAGATTCTACTACCTTTTCAATTCTTTTTTCGATTATATAAATTGTTTTTTATGTCCCTGATAGGAATCTGATACTTTTTACCCTTTTGACAATGAGGTACACATCCCTAAGAAGCATCTTATATCAAATTTGTGTCAATACCGTACAAAAGTAGAAATTTATTTTATTCAAAAACTAGACGTGATATAAGGAAAAAGATTGCAGATTTGAAATCAGTATAAGAATCTAGTTTAGGAAATTCCGCGGCAATTGCTTTAAAGTTGATAGTAATGTCATCATTACACCATTGAAAAATATCTAAATTAGGTTTAATAATCCAGCAAAGACGAAATTGCTGGCCAGCAGCAAGATAGGTGCTGGCAATGATGGAGAAGTGCTGGCTAATGGACTACTACTGCATGACCACTGCTGGACAGCTTCAGTCAACTTTTCTGTTGGAAATCATCAGATAAAATTCTGATCGGACTCCATTTTATCTCATGCGCTGGCCCACCACACCATGGAAGTGCACGAGGAAAAGTGCCGGATTGAAGTAATGTGATGGCATACTAATGCTGGCCTGCTGTTGGCCATCACTGATTGGGCCAGCTGCATTCCGCACGGACACTTTTGTACTGGTTTAAGTAATGGCACATTGCACTTTATCGCTAATGGCAGTGCTGGCTGCCATATCTTTTCTAGCTGATGGCCCACTGTTTCTTTCTTTGCTAGGAACTGACAGATAAATGTTAAGAATAAGCAGATCGTGACATTTATCTGAAGCCAATAGTCCAGTAGTCGTTATCTAGAAAAGGTAATTCAGTTTGACATTTATTGCATCTAAAATGTGTGTAAAATACAAAGGGTATTAGGAAAGTTTTGCAATATGATGAAACAAAAAGTCGCAGGTGGCTGAGTGTTGACATATGTTCATACTTATGCACCTGCACGTAACCACAAGTCTGTAGGCTCAGGTATTCATTAGCTGTGATAGTGTGAAGTTCTTCCAGTGGCGTCCTGGTCACGAAGTGAGATAAAGACAGTTTTTCGGTATAACTTCGCACGTGGTTTAAACATAGACCAATGCTTAAAAGAAAGGACTCTTGTACTTGGTGATGATTGTCCACATCGTATAACTATACACAGATGGTACAGGGAATTCCAAAAGGGGAATTTCTCCCAGGAGGACGCTGAAAGAGGGGGAAGGCCCAGAACGTCAATTACGGAGGAAAACATTACTGCTGTGAAGAAATTGCTTGACGAAGACAGACGAATAACTTACAAGCATATAGAGGATAACTTAGGTCTAAATGCACCTGCAATTCATTCAATTCTGCATGATCATTTGCACATGAAGAAACTGTGTTGTCTCTGGGTGCCACATAGATTGACTGAGGAGCAGATGACACGACGTGCGACTTGGTGCTGGGAGATGCTAAAAATGTTTGGTCAGGAACAATCTCGTTATGTGAACAGCATCGTGACAGATGACAAAACCTGGCTATACTATTAAGATGTCCCGACTAAGTCTCAAAACAAAGTTTGGGTCTTTGATGATGAGGACACAGTGGTAGCTGTCAGAAAATCCCGATATGTCAAGAAGAAAATGTTTAGCTGTATTTTTCAAGTCGAGTGGAATTGTTGAGTGTATCGTTTTGGACACGCAGAAGACAGTTACTGCTAAGTGTTACAATGAACAGTGTTTACCTAAAGTCATAGAATCTTTGAAGAACCTGTGACCAAAGTCAAGAATGAACACCTGGTTCCTGCATCATGACAAAACTCCAGCTCACCGGGCCAAAGCCTGAACTGAATATTTGGCCACTACAGGGCTGAAACTTCTTGAACATCCTCCTTACAGTCCAGATCTTGACCCCTGCGACTATTCATGCATGTGAAAATGAAGCTGAAAGAGATTCGGTTTCACAGTGATGAGGCACTTCTGAGGGTTTGGGACAAAGAGTGTGCCTTACTCCCTAGTGAAACTTAGCAGAGCTGATTTAAGGTCTGGTATCGGAGGATGGAGTACTGTATTGCTTGTAACGGAAATTACTTTGAAAAAGTTTGATAAATAAATTCGTATTGCAAAACTTTCCTAGTACCCTTTCTATAACAAAAAAGCTTCAATTTGCGTAAACTTAACTATGCAAATTTCTCAAAAATTGGACCACCTAGAGAAAAACAGAAAACATATTCGGAATCACCGTAATAAAACTAATCTAGAATCAACTAATTTTAGTTCTGTGACAGAACCATTATTGTCATTGTTGCTCAAATGACACACTCTTTATTTATTGCTATGGACTTCACTGTTTATAATTATCAGTCATGACTGATGATTCAAGATGCGAGTGCAAATTATTAAGAAAGCAATGCGTATAGGACTAAAATTTAAGCACGTTTATTAGGGGCTCAATAAAAGCTGCAATCTTAACAGTAATAAAAAAAAGCAATTTATCAAATTACAACGACCATTTGGAAAATGATTTTTTCGAAGACTAAAATTTAAGACATAAAAAATCGCACGGAGTTGATCATACATTACGTACGCCATGAATTAAACAGTGTTAGTGTTATTACACGTAAAAATTCCAAGCGACAAAAATTGCCTGCGACTCGTACGTATTATCCACCTGAAACTTATGTATTATCCAAGCATTTCATTGGCTGTTCGGAAAAAGGCTTTTTTCCATCGTCAGTTTTCTTGGAAATCTGGAACCCATTTTAAATGAAATTTCATTCTTAAACTTCTAAACATCCCACACTATTACTTTTTACACCGTCGTATAGAGAAAAAAATGTACTTTTAAATGCAATTTGTTTGAAAGCTGTATCTCAATTTGTTTCTGAGTTATTAATTTTTTTTTTGTAGTTTTTATTACTTTTTTGTCATAGTGGCAACAAAAGGTATCCATCTCCGTTGAAAGTAAAGGGAAATACAGATTACTGTATAGACCCATCAGAAAACGAATAAAATGGGGATTAAACCAATAAAAACCTTCAGATATGCTTTTGATTTCCCATCCTGACGAGAACAGTAACCATTTTTCCAAATGGTTAAAAAAATTAGTTTGAATCCGCAAAAGTATTTCTAATCCTCTTTGTGAGACAAAGTTGTTCAACGTTGACAAGACAACTTCAACGCTGTTCTAAGCTTAAGTGCTACGCAGATAAGTGTGGAACAGCGAGAAAAAGGAAAGAGTTTCTTCCAATCCAACAATATACAGGGTGAGGACGGACTCTTTTCTGATTAAAAAATATATATATACTGTTTACTTATTTAACTCGCAAATACAGTAATCGAGCTTGGAATAAGACCAATTTCAATATTAAATTTCAACGTGCGTCTTTTTGTAGCTCGGAGAACATCAATCATCCACCCTCAGTACAGAATATAGGAGATAAAGTGTGGCAAGATGTTATTTCAGAAATGTCAGCTAAAAAATTAAAGCCGGTAAATGTTGAACGAAGCTGGTTGATAAATGTCGTTCACACCGACATCTGTTATCCCCAACGCAAATGTTGTATGAGTATTGTGTCTAGAAGATACTTATACAATGTTTATGTTTGAGCTACCAGATGACGCTGCTATCGACATTTATCGTTCAGCATTATTCGGCGTTTATCGGTTTCAATTTTTGGCACTTTTTTGAATCGCCGGTTGCAGCACTATACCTTCTAGACGCTATACCCTAGGCCTAACATTTGTTGAAAAATCACCAACATAGCCAGTTTCCTTAAATTTTCAACACTATTGCTTTATGCGTTGGTGCTCTTCGATCACGAGAAAAAGTTTTAAACTGAATTTCGATGGGAATAACGGACGTTATAAATACATATATATATCTTTTTACTTTCAGATAGCTATAGAAAACATAAAATTATTATATAGTAAGATAAATTTAATTTGTAATTTGACAATAAAGATTTTGACACAGATGTAGTCTATCTGGGTGATTTTCCTGAATATTTATCGTGTTTATCCACTTTGTGAAAAGCAAGCCTTCCATAACAGAGAGAAAAGCTCGGCGTATCTGAGCTCAGCCTATTGAAAGACATTTAGACCGGTAAGCAGCTGCACAAACCATCACCTCATCGAGTTAACGATTGAATTTCTAGAATTAGTTAAAACTCGATTCGCATATTAAAATGCAACTGGTCTGCCAAGTCATATCTTGGTGGAAAACACCTGCAAACCCGATTTTAGGGGTTGACTGGTAGTTCTATCATTGTGTTTTCCTGCTCCCAAAGCTCCATGTCTGTATACCTTTGAGTGCAAGAAAACACAATGATAAACCTACCGATGAACCACTGAAATCGGGTCTGCAGGTGGTTTCCACAAAGATAAGACTTGACAGACCAGTTTCATTTTAATATGCGAATAGAGTTCTGCCTAATCTGAGAATTTCAGCCGTCAACTCCATGAAGTGATGGTCTGCGCAAGTCACCTCCCGGTCTAATTAGGAACACCTAAAAAAGGAAAAAAAAATATTGCAGATCTATGTAATCACACTTTGAATGATTCTCGATTTTTATTCAAAAATCGTGGTTTTTCTTGAACAGTTTGAGGAAAGCTTTTGAGGAGGTTCAAATGATTGACAAAGGTTGAACAAAAAAAAAAAAAGTAGAGACTTTTATATGTATTAAAAGTAGACATATTTTTTTTTATTTCAAATAAATTATTCAAATTTCAGCATAGCAAAAATATATACAGCAGTCTTTCATTTTCCAAATGCATTTAAAACGTTTGCCATTTTCTTAATTAATAATGGCAAGGAATGTTAAAATAAAGTTCCAAAACGTTCTACAGCATAAGTGAATAATATTGCACAAAATGGTACGACAGTCATTATTAGATTATTGAAATTAATCTAAATTGCTATTTGTGAAATGCATGCCACACTGGTGAAAAAGACAATGATCTTCTTTGCAAACTGTAATATATAAAGAATCTATCACAAACGATGTATGTTACAGAAGGGAATTTGAACAAAATGTGAAGAAAAATAGCTGTTCACTTCGCTAGTCAAAACTAGCACAAAACCACAAATGTTAAAAATTTATGTGGCCGAAAATGATGAAATAAAGAGTTTGCTAACAAATAACTACATCAATTAAAGTGAAACTGAAGTGAATCTATGCAAAGTCTAGAAATAGCCTGGCAGTAAAAAAAAGGGATTAAAATATCCAAAAAGATGCAGTTAGTAAAACCGATAAACATTTCAACCAACTTGGACTGTCTTTACATACGATTCTTCCACATTACCCACACTTTAAAAGCAGGTAACACCTTTGGTAAGAATTGCTGCTTAATCCTCAACAGCAGCTTCAGAAAATGTAAACTTCTGAACATTTAGGGCACTTTAATAAGTAGAGTTGCCATATTTCTTTTCCAATACACTTCTTAAATTGCTTTCTTCAACGCATAATGGTAGCAGGCCTGCGGAAATCATCAATATTTTCGTCTACTTTATCCGGCGTTGAGATGAATGTTGGCTTCTCATCACTGTAGTGCACGCCCCCAGAAGGAGCAAGAGCAGGATTCTCGTACATACCTTTCCACGCTCTACGTTCTTCTTCATGTGTGTAATAATGTGCGATGTGACGACGGTAGACGATAATAATGACGAGTATGACGCACACGATGAATACAATGATGGAAACAGCTACGATAAGACCCACTTGTGATGTATAAGCTAAATACTGTCGATCATATATGGCATTTAGACAAAATAATTCATCAACAGGAATCGTATGCACATATCTTCCGACTCTCTCAGGCGGCTGATGACATCTGAGACAATTATTAGACGTGCAGTTCTGTTCCAAGAAATTAGACTCATTCAGCCATTGCAAAAGAGATCTCAAAGCACACGATGAACAGTCGAAAGGGTTTCCATAGATATTCAGAGATTGGAATGTTGTTATGTTTGACAAGGTCTGCAAGAAAGGTTTGGACACACTTGACAAAAGATTATAGGACAAATCCAATTGTTCCAGATTTTCTAGCGGTACCAAAAACATTGGAATAAGATGATTTAAGCTGTTTCTCGACAAATTTAAGAATTTTAAGTTCCCGTTATGAATGAAAGTACCAGGGAATAGGGTATTAATCAAAAGATTAGAAGCTTGCAAATGCTTCACAGATTTCAAAGGAGAGATGAGAAACGCAAAAGCCTGATTTCCAAGATCATTGTAACTGATGTTCAAAATTTCCAGTGATTCTGACAAAGGCTCAAAAGAATACTTTAAAACATATTCCAGACGATTATGTGACATATCCAGGAATTCCACAGATGAATTAGTAAAAGCACGTTCAGACAAAGATGATAGATCATTCCGGGAGAGTCCAAGCACACGCAACCTTTGCCCGTGAAACGTGCCCTCAGTGATGCCTGTCAGTAAGTTTCCATCGAGATAGAGATACGCTAGATTAGTCAGATGTCGATATTCAGCCGGAGCCAGTGATGCTATAAGGTTATCGCTTAAATCAAGCACTTCAAGCACTGGCAATTTCTGATAGATTATTGGATGTAGGTGTGTCAGACGACATCTGGATAATTTAAGAACTTTCAGTTTTTTAACATCTTGCAAATTCTCGGGTTCTATGCTGCCTATGGGGTTTCCGCTTAGGTCTAGTTCTTCGAGGTGTGACAAGAGGTAGAAAAATCTGTAAAGAAAAAAAAAATTTTAATAATAAGCTTCACTTAATTCAAGAATGAATTAAGGCAATGAATTAAGGAATTAAGCAATAGACATTTAAAATTTGTAAGTCTTGTGACAAAAATAAGTACTAATATCTAATGTCCCCAGATGTAATTCAAGATACAAAGGATAAGCGTAGCAAAATAGCCCCCATGACCGATGTTTGAAATAATAACATGTGTGGTAATAAGGCTCCATGAAAATAAAATATAGCGTGTTTTCTGTCCCTGACCTTGAACTGTCCTTGAGATAATTGGAGCCTTGAGATAATTGGAGAAGTATTCGCCGGCGCCACTATTTTTTAAATGCGTTTTCCTCAAATAGTATAAAAGTTAAAAAATGAAACAAACATCAATTATTGAATAATATATTTATTCATATTATTTTTTTTCAGACTTTTATATAATTTTCAACATAGAAAAATAAACAAATATATATATATATTAATTATTAATATAGTAATATTATATTTACACGGGCTAAAAAATTACACAGTAATGCTCAGAGTATGTACTTTAACCAAAAAAGAAATTCGTTAAAATCGAAGATGCGCTTTTTGAGTTATAACAAAAGTAATGCTAACATTTTGTTAGAAAGTTCTTATTTTTACATGTTTGAATTTGTACTTAATAAGAGTTCTACTATTTACATAACTAATAATCAACCTTTTTAAAAATCGCATTAATCCATAATTCAGTTATACCATACAGTTTATAAGTGATGCGAAAATAAGATTCTCCTTCTGCCATTATATTACGTATATCGTTATTTTTTTCTCTTTGTATTTTATTATTTTTTTACTCTTTTAAATAAAACAACCCAGTTATGTTAAAATTTGTTCCCTCGAAAGAACTCGTGTTCTATCTAAACCACATGCTGAACAATACAAGCATATTTAAAGAATCATCAAAAAAGGCATTGTGTAACACGGGAAAATTCATCTATTATTCCCAAAGAAAATAAAAAAGGCGGTAGAAAGGAAAACGAATTTTATTTACTTGCAAGATAACTGACACTCTTGAATACAACGCAAACATAACTTAGCTTTAAAAAGAAATAAAAAGGTGTTCATTTTTAAATGCATTTATTAAAATTGGATCATAAAGTTAATGAGTATGCGGCGTATAAGTTTTATAAATTTACAAGGGTGGAAAGGATTTTTTTTTTTCCATATGCTAAAACTCTATTTACTGTTCATGTCATTTTTTTTCTTTCCACACAAATTGTGTACAATTATATCTCTAATGTCAATTTTATCATTTTTGTATAAAAATCAACATACATACACACTTATTAATATTCAAATACACCTTGTCTCCTAAATGGGACTGACTGTTTTCAAAATTCACTAACTTGTGAATTGTCACAGCAATTTAAAATATTCTTGTAGGAAGGTTATGTAACATAGCAGGAATTTTTTTAACAGCGATTTTTGGTTTTAGATCCAAATAATAACGATAGATGGCGCTTCAAGCAATAGGTGCAATCGAAGCCAAGACAGAAATCACCCAGCATTAATGCGAAGGAAACAGCTTAAAAATATATAGAGTATGTCTCATTCGCCAATGCAATCTTGTGCTTTGGGGGTCCACTCCATATAATTAACTACCTTCCTTCGCACCAATGCTATGTGATTTCGGGTTTGGACTCCATTTTGAGCCAACATTGCTTGCAGCGCGATCTGTCGCTGCTATTTGGAACTAAAACCGAGAATAGTAATAAACAAAATTTCTGACATTTTACATAACCCTCCTGTAAGAATTTTTTTAATAACTGTCACCATTTTCAAGTTAGTGAATTTTAAAAACAGTCAGTCCATTTTAGGAAATCCGGTATGCATATTTTTTCAATTGAAAAATATTCAGGAATTTCTTTAAAAAGTCTGTTCAACCCGACTTAACCAGAAAGGATCAAAATTCAAACTGAAACCGACTCGAAACCCCAAATCGTTTAAAGTCAACACAGCCAGAACCTGAGCGACGGTGAAAAAACTTTGCATCAACCCGAATCGCGACCCGGATCGGATAAAAACGGGTTACCCGAGCCAATGTATGCTTCTATTTCGAATAAAACGAAAAAATACCCGAAGCCCCCGAAACATTTAAAGTCAACACAACCAGAACCTGAGCCAGAAAAAATAAATTGCATTTAGCATGAACCCGACCCTGCCTGAATCGGGTTGCCCGAGTCAATGTAGGCTTCTATTTTAAATCAAATTAAAAACCGAAACGTTTTAAAATTTCCTCGTAGAAAAAAAAAGAAAAAAAGAAAAGAAAAATGCTTTAAAACTAAAAGTTTAAAATGTTATAATAAATAAATTAACAAAATACAATATAATTCCGAGGATATTCTGCTGCAATGCATCTTTTAACCAATTTCATTTAACTTGATATTAATTAACTGTATGTTCAACGTAAAACAAAAATACATCTTTTCGTTGACACATTTTTGTTTAGCACACCAAAATGCTGTATTTTATGATTTATCTGATCCTAGGATATATATATATATTTTAAATCTGTTCTGGGTAATCAATTCCAAATTCTGGTAACTCTACCACTGGTAGTGTTACCAGGTCCACTGTTACAAAAGGCGGGACAGAGAGACAATAAAAGCGGGACAGTGGCTTCTAAATCGGGACATAAATGTACAGTAAATCCTATAAAAATGGTAATTGTCTATAAAGGAAAATATTCATGTTCCTTTCGGAAGAAATATTATACAAATATAGCAGCTAAGACGTAAACTTGTCTAAAACGGAACGTTTCTCTGATCGCTTGAAATTCTGTCTTAGAACGTTTTACTGTATTAAATAAACGCAATAATCTTATATAGTAAATTGTGTAGAAACGGAATCGTTAGAGACAGAAAAAAAAAAATCCGTTTTGAGTAGGTTTTCGACGGAGCAGTTATGATTGCATAGTATTGATTATGCAGGGACTATGAAATTTTTACGTTTCGGGTAGGATTCCGTTATACATAGGTACCGTTTAATATAACTCACTATATTTTTGTCACCTATAAAACAAAATAGCTAAAAGCTTGAAAAATCGAAAAAATATTCCGCTTTTGGAGACAGATTTGTACGCTGTTCCTTTCAGCGGTCTCATAAAAATACTCCTTTATAGAGAGGCTTTGTTTTCCCAGGTTTTATTGTATTCAGTTTTACTCGATATAGACTGACGAATAGTATGGAACTAAAATGAATTTAGAAGAATCTGAGCGTCATGTAAAATCGGGAGATTTAGCGTCCCGCACAAGGGTTCCGCGGGACAGGTCTTGGATTCTCTGAAAATCGGGACACATGGCAACACTACTACCAGGTGTCCCGATTTTCAGAGGATCCAAAGACCTGCCCCATGGAACCCTTGTGCGGGACGCCAAATGTCCCGATTTTTCATGACGCTCAGTTTCTTCTCTAAATTCCTTTTAGTGCCATGCTATTCGTTAGTGTGAGTGGAACTTACATAGTAAATCCTCTGAATAAAAAAACTGTCTAAAACGAAAATTTTTATAGTTCCTTCCAAGAGAATACCTTAAAAATCTACCTACCTAGATGGAAACATGTCTTTTCCGGAATGTTTTGTTGTTCCTATCGATTTTTTATAAGAAATTTTTCTGTAATTTGATAAGTAAATCCTCTGTAAATGGAACCTGTTTATAACGGAACAGAATGCTGTTTTAAAAGTAAAAATTCGTCCTTACGATAGGAATACTATATAATTATGTCTGGTAAAATGGAGTTTTGTTTCAGTGCCTAGAGATTTCGTTTTCACAGGATTTACTGCATAAGATTGTTATGTTTATTTGATATAATAAAATCTAAGACGGAATCGCAAGCGACAAGAGAAAAAATTCCATTTTAAATAGGCTTTGATGTTTTCAAGACAGTAGAAGAGTTAATGAAAGATAATAGGACTTTGTCGGTAATAATAATGATACAGTAGACCCGCTCAAATTCGCAATCCTAAAATACGCAAACGCCTAAAATCCGCACATCTTCTCATATGTAAACAATGAAACTTTCAGCTCACTCAGATGTAGAGGCAAAAATTACAGAATTTTTTAGCTTTATATCATTCCATAATGAAGGAAGTATAAATTTATTTCTGAAAAAAAAAAAAAATCAAGTTATTGCAGATATCACTGTCACTGGGTAATCACAATTTTTTTACCAAATACATTTAAGTATTAATGAAGCTTTTTTAGTTATTAAGACTGGCTAAACCTAAAATGAAACTTCTTTACTTTATGATTTTGTTGTGAATTAATAGGGTACCTTTATGAGGAAAGTTTCATTGAATAATTCAAGGAAAATGAATCTCATCTTTATTATGCATATTTAATTATACATTATAAATTATTTACTTGACCTTTCCTTTTAATAATTTAATCAACTATCCCACTTTTTATCATTATAGTTTCTTACATAATTATTTTAATATTTTACTATATTGCAAGCATTCACTATAATCTCGATTACATTATTACATTCAAATTACTGTTTAAACTAGTTGGATGTGCCAATCCCAAAACTTTATCTCATATCAGTAAATAAATAAATAGAAGTACTTAATTCATCTTTAAAAGTTAAACTTACACTATGCGCAAATATTACTTAAAAGATGACACAGTATTTAAAAATGTTAAATTATTTTAATACCTTAGAACTTTCAACTATAAAAAACATAGTTTTCTTCAGAGGAATATGAGAAATACAACAGTTATTGACGCCAAATTTTCAAAATCCACGTAGATGGTGACGAAAGGAGTGAAAGTGGAAGTTAATTTATAGATCCGGAAACATTGGGAAAATAAAACATGGAGGTAGGGAAGTGGAAAATTACTCGTTTTATCAATCTTTAAGTAAACTGAGCCAAATTCTGGGTATGTTGTAGGATAACTTTTAAGTAATATTTGCACATAGTGTAAGTTTATCTCATATGTTTTAATATTTCAAAATGTTGTTACAAATATCAATATTTCATTTTTATTAGTTCAATACTATATAAACTTTGACTTTCATCTTAAATTTCTGCTTCAGTCAATTAAACGGAGTGAAAACGAGTTTATCTCGATCATGATATTTATCAAAATCAATAGTTATTCGTTATTCTGTTGCAAGGGCGGATCTGGAGAGTCCTCAAGGGGGGGGGGGCGATTTTAGAAATTTGGAGACTCCAATCTGATGCGCGGGTCGGGGCTAATTTTTTTCACTGCGGGTCGTGTTACTTCTACTTTTTGCTGTGGGTCGGGCTTGGGTCCGGTTGACTACAATTTTTTGCTGTGGATCGCATTTGGGTCCGGTTGACTTCTACTTTTTGCTGCGGGTCGGGTTTGGGTTCGGTTGACTTCTACTTTTCTGCTGCGGGTCGGGTTGACTTCTAATTTTTAGCTGCGCTCTAGCGCATTGGGTTTTGGGCAGATTGGCATACATTACTTCCGGTTTGGGTCAGTTTCGGATTGGGTTTTCACTCTTGCGAGAAGGGTTCAGGCCGACCCGAATTTGAAAAGAACGTCTAAATATTTTTGAAGATAAAAGGTAAAGTAAAAGATCCATAACTGACACGCCCAAACAATTATTTAATAATACTTTTTAATCTTCAGGATTATGTAAAAAATACTAATTTGTTATAAGACCGCTTATCTCTTTATATCTAAGATGAGTTGTAATTAAAAAAAAAACTAGTATGTTGTGGCCATCACAAAACTTTCTTCTATATAAATCACGTCAATTAAATTATTTAAATAGTACATGAAATAATAACGATTTAGCACCAATTCACATCAAAGTATATCTGAATTTGAAGTTGGATGAAAATTCGTGCATTAGTTCTTGAGATAGAGCTATAGCGGAAATTCTGAAAAATGTAGCATAGCAGCGCCACCTGTTGAGCGATTTACACCAAAAATAGCCAGCACTAAATGATATCAAGGTATACCTGAATCTGAAGTTTGTTGAAAATCCAAGCATTAGTTCTTGAGATAAAGCTATTGCGGAAATCGCAAAAAATACAGCATAACAGCGCCACCTGTTGAGCGATTTACACCAAATATTAAACAGCTCTAATTTATACGTCAATTCATGTCAAGGACTAACTAAATCTGAAGTTTGATGAAAATCCGTGCAATAGTTCTTGAGATACAGCTCTTGCGGGAATAGTCAAAAATGCAGCACTGCAGCGCTACCTGTTGGGTGATTTACACCAAAAATTAAACAGCACTAATTTATATCAGGGACTAACTGGATCTGAAGTTTGATGAAAATTCGTGCATTTTTTCTTGAGTTAGAGCTATTGCGATAATCATGAATAATGCAGCATAGCAGCGCCACCTGTTGGGCGATTTTCACAAAAAGGTAATCAGCACCAAAGTATATCCTGAGCAAACTGAATCTGAAGTTTTATGAAAATCCGTGTAGTAGTTCTTGAGATATAGCTATTGCAGAAATCGTGAAAAATACCGCATAGCAGCGCCACCTGTTGGGCGATTTTTACCAAAAACTAATCAGGTCCAGTTTATATCAAGGTCTAACTAAATATAAAATTTTGGGAAATTCCGTGCATTAGTTCTTGAGATAGAGCGCCCACAAAATTTTTGTCACATACAGACTCACACAGTGACAGAGTGACAGACAGACTCACAGACAGACATTTTCTAAAAACCATCAAATCGTGTTCTGGGCATTCTAAAACGTATAAATCCGTCGAAAACCGGAAGTCGAAAATTTTCACGAATCCAATACTTTCTTCTTGTAAAGATAGAAGAAAGTAAAAAAATGCTTTGAAACTTATTAAAAAACATACCGAGTGTCCTAAAATGGACTGACTGATTTTAAAATTCAGTAACTTGCAAATGGTGACAGCAATTAAAAAAAAATCTTGCAGGAGGGTTATGTAAGATGGCATGAGATTTTTTGCTGCGATTCTTGATTTTACTCTACAATATCAGCGGTAGATGGCACTGCAAACAATAGTTGTTAAATCGGGCACCGATTTAGCGCCTATTGATTGCAGCGCCATCTGGTTTCTATTTTAAACGGAAAAAACTCCTGATCAGGGGTGATTCTCAGTTTAAGAAAAAAAAAATCTGAAATGTTACAGCAGAGGGGTGGGGATTCCCTTCTGGCACTAAATATTCTTGGTGCAGGTCTAGTTAGCCATTTTCGATCTGGGTCGATTTGAGGCTGAGTGTAGATTCATGCAAGCTCGGTTTGGGTTAAACCGTTTTGTTCAAAAGTTAGTTCAGTATATTATTTCAGATTCAAAATTATACCTATAATAATAAACATAGGTGTATGTATGTGTGCTGTTTCCCAAAGAGAGCACTGTATTTTTTCCACGAATCTTTGACGAAATTCGCGTTTTTTCCGCAACTTTTTGACAAAATTCGCTTATTCTCCCAGCCCTTCGGTAATATTCGCGTTTTTCCGTAGCTGGTTGATGAAATTCACATTTCTTCCATTATTCTTTGACAAAATTTACGTTTCTTCCGCAACTCTTTCATGAAATAAGTGTAATTTTGCAGCCCTTCGATAAAATTCGCGTTTTTTTCCCTCCACCCTTCGACAAAATTTGTGTTTTTTCCGCGATCATTTGACGAAAATTGCATTTTTTCAGCGATCCTTTGACGAAATTTGAGTTTTTTTTGCGACCCTATGAAGAAATTCGCGTTCCTTTCGCGATTCTTTGATAAAATTAGCCTTTTTCGCGATCCTTTGACGAAATTCGCTTTTCTCGAAGTTGTTTGACAAAATTCGCGTTTTTTGCGCGATCCTTTGACGAAATTCGCGATTTCCGTGATGATTTGAAGTACATCGCGTTTTTCCGTGGCCTTTTGACCAAATTCGCGCTTTTTCCGCGCCTCTGACCAAATTCACGTTTTTTCTGCGATTCTTTGGCGAAATTGAAGTTATTTTCCGTGAACGATTGACGAAATGGATTTTTTGCGGCGACCATTTGTCAAAATTCGCAATTATTTTTATGTCCGAATTTTCGGACAAAAATTGCGCCTTTATTTTATTACATATTTAAAATCTGCAATTATTTTAGAGTTCAAATATGTCCAAAATCTTTGTGAAAGAGTTTCTTTTTTAAATAGAATTAGATCATAAAAAAATGGTTTGCTGCGGAAATTGCGGGTTGCGCAAATTTTACCACTTTTACGTTGACCGTGGAAATCGCGGGATGCGCAGTGAGAGGATTAAATTTTCGGAAAATTTGGAACACAATCACCCCTGCTCCTGAGATCTTACATAACCCTCCTTCAAGTATTTTTTTTTTTATATAGCTGTCGCCATTTGCAAGTTATGGAATTGTATTTAAAATCAGTCAGTCCATTTTAGGACACCCGGTATATTCAGTAGCTATATGGGATGATGGCTGAAAGAAGCATATTTAAAAAAAATTAAAGCTGGCTTCGATATGTCAGTTAGAGGTTTACCAGGGCTGAAATTTCCAAGTCCAACCCCCAAAAAAATATTGGCCCGGTATAAAAGCTAAAAAAAATCAACCCCAGCCCAGCCTGCATTTTGCAATTACAATTATTCATTAAAGCACACTTACTTATGCTCATATTTTATTTTACATTATGTTCGAAAATCATGAATACAGGAAAACATTAATATTAATGACTATTTAGGCAATTATGTAGATAAAAACTACGTAAAAATCATTACTTAGACAAATACATTCATATGGAAATCCAGTAAGAAAATCAGTTTAGAATGAAAGAAACGGATGATAAAAGAAAATCCGAATTTTAAAGCTCTACAAAGAAAAAAATTCTGCATAGCAGCGCCACCTGTTGGGCGATTTACACCAAACACTAATAAGGACCAATTTATACCAGGAAGTAACTTAATCTAAAGCTTGATGACAATTCATGCATTAGTTCTTGAGATCTATTGCGGAAATCGTGAAAAATGCAGTACAGCAGCGCCACCTATTGGGCGATTTACACCAAAAATTAAACAGCAATAATTTATATCAGGGACTCCCTGAATCTGAAGTTTAATGAAAATTCGTGCATTTTTTCTTGAGATAGAACTATTGTGATAATCTCGAATAATGCAGCATAGCAGCGCAAACCTGATGGGCGATTTTCACCAAATTGTAATCAGCACCTAACTATATCCTGGACTAACTGAATTTGAAGTTTTATGAAAATCCGTTGAGTAATTCCTGAGATATTGCTATTGCAGAAAACATGAACAATGCCGCATAGCAGCGCCACCTGTCGGGCGATTTTCACCAAAAACTAATCAGGACCAGATTATATCAAGGTCTAACAGAAACTAAAGTTTTGTGAAATTCCGTGCATTAGTTCTTGAGATAGAGTGCCCACAAAATTTTTGTCACATACAGACTCACAGAGTGACAGAGTGACATGGTGACAGACAAACATTTTCTAAAAACCATCCAATCGTGTTCAGGACATTCTAAAACGTATAAATCCGTCGAAAACCGGAAGTCGAAAATTTTCACGAATCCAATACTTTCTTCTTGTAAAGATAGAAGAAAGTAAAAAAGTAGATTTTTAAATATGCATCTCTGTAATTTATCAAATCAAATTAAATTTTTAAAGATTTCGCTAAACAAATGTACAACATAAACATAAATTTTACGGACAACAAATAAGTAGGATGCCAGAACAACTTGGACTCGGGGAAACAAATTTAGAGAAGTACACGGGTCGCGATCGGGCCAATACTGTTTATGATAAGGGCTGACACGGACCAAACGTTTAGCTTTTATCCGGGACGAGCCTCGAGCTGGAAATTTTGGCCAATGCTGACCTCTAGGAAGAGACCTGAATTTGCAGAAAATTTTAAGATCAGGGCACGGCCGGCTCTAAATGAGAGAAGACCTGACCCAGGCCGAGTCTCGTGGATTTAAACTGGTGGCGCGACCCGACCCGGGTCGCGCCGGGCTCGAGCTTCACCCCAAGTCATTTCAAGTGAGGATGCATAATGCCGTTTTGAAACCCTTTTTTTGCCCAAGGGGGGGGCGATCGCCCCCTCGCCCCCCCCCCCTTAGATCCGCCATTGTTCTGTTGTATATCAGCTGTTCGCAAAATGTCGGGTTATCAAAATGGGAAGTTCTCGTCGATTCCCCGGTATAATAGAAGTACTAACTAGTTAGATGTGCCAATCCCAAAACTTTCTTCTGTTTCATATGTTTAATATTTCAAAATGTTGTTACAAATGTCAATATTTCATTTTTATTAGTTTTATTAGTATTATGCATAACTTCATACTTTTTCCGATCATACAATATTGAAAATTGCCCAGAAATCGGTATTAAAGAGCCCCCTTCAGCGGATTTTTTTCAAATTCAGGAAGGACCTTTTTGCTATGGCCAAAAATGTACACAAAAAATTTGGTTCAATTCTATGCATAACTTCATACAGTTTTTGATGGTACAATATTCAAAATGGCACAAAAATTGTTGTTACAGCGCCCCCTTCCGGCAGATTTTTTCAAAATTAAGGAAGGACGGACCTGTTTACCATAGCCAAAAGCTTAAAAAAAATTTGGTTCAATTCTATGCATAACTTCATACACTTTTTAATGGCACAATGGCGACACATGGACCTATGGACACACGGACAGACAGCCATTTTCTATAAACATGTGTTTATGATCTCTGACCCCTAAAACGTGTAAATCCGTCGAAAACTGGCAGTCGAAAACATTTCGATTACAATACTTTCTTCTATTCAAGATAGAAGAAATTAAAAATACAAACAGAGCAATAACCAGAAATCCGCAAAATTCTAAAATCCGCACAACCTCTGGTCTCAAGCTGAGCGGATTTCAGGGAGTCTACTGTATTTTTTATGCTCGTATTTTCCTTATTTTTAAATCTATCATTTTTAAACGCCGGATTTTATGGTATGTATATTTAATTATACATTATTAATTACTTACTTCACCTTTACTTTTAAAATTTTAATCATTTTAAAAATTATCTTACTTTTTATCATATTAGTTTATTACTTATTTTAATATTTTATTATATTAGGAGTGTTTATTATAATTCTAATTGCATTATTATTTTCAAATTACTGTTTAAAAAATATAAACGACGCAATGACCAGAAATCTGCAAAATTCTAAAATCCGCACACCCTCTGGTCCCAAACTGTACAGATTTGAGGGTGTTTACTGTGATAATAATAAAAGAAAGAAAAAAAAATCTTTCTAAAACATACGCTGATCCTTACAAACAGATACGAAGGAGCATCAAATCAAGAACACGAAGAATTCGTTGTAAAGAAATAAAAATCCATCAACTACATTGCTAAAAAAACGCTGCATATGAATTTTAATTCACTCTCAAGATACTTAAAATTTGGTCGTATAATACAAAAGTAACTTATCTTAAAAAAAAATAATAATAAAGAAACGGACGCTCCTTTTTTAATACACTTATGAAAATTAGATCATAAAGTTAATGACTGCAGTAGAAAAGCCTCTACTTTATTAACCACAGCGGTGGTTATTTTTTTTCCCGTGACATAAACTTACTTATTATCCTTCTCATTTTCTACTTACCATCATTTTTTGTTCAATAAAAGAATGAAACATATTTGACCGTGAATAATTCAATATCAAGTGTCTTAAAATCGATTATTGTTTCACTTTAATTTTCTGTGTATCCTAATTTTTCAAAATATAAGCTGTTTTTTTGTAAAAGTTGAAAATATTTTTACTTTCTTCCGTCTAAAGAAGAAAGTATTGTAATCGAGAATTTTTTCGACTTCCGGTTTTCGACAGATTTACACGTTTTAGGTGTCAGAGATCCCGAAAAACGTGTTTACACAAAATGTCTCTCTGTCCGTCCGTGTGTCACTTTTGTATCACCGAAAAGTGTATGAAGTTGTGCATAGAATTAAACCAAATTTTTTCTGTATATTTCTGGCTATGACCAGCAAGTTCTCCTTGAATTTGGAGATATTCCGCCTGAAGGGGGCGCTGTAATATCGAGTTTTGTGCCATTTTCATTATTGTACCATAGAAAAGTGTATGAATCTATACGTTGAATTGAATCGAATTTCATATATATGTTTTTGGCTAGCAAGCAGATCCTCCTTGAATTTGGAAATATTCCGCAGGAAGAGGGTGCTGTATACCGGTTTTCCGTATTTTTGTTCAACATCGGCTGTTCATACACTGACGGACAATTCGCATCCAAGCTAATTTAATAGATTTTTAATAATTTAACTTAATAGATTTTTAACCCATTTGTTTGTGCGGGAAAGCACAGACAAATTTTGTTGTAAAATGATGAAATCACCGTCTGAATCATCGATGAAATCATCGACGAAATTTTAATTTTTGCATTTTTGGCCAGGTTTTTGGGCAGGCCCGTAGCTAGGTGGGGGCCAGGTCGGGCAAAGCCCGACCTGGAAAAGTTTTTGCCCGACCTAGCGCGAGACTGTGCATTCCGATCAACACAACATTAATTATTATTTTTTTTTTAACCCTCCTATTTTTATGCAAACCTAGCATAAAACTTGACATTCCGATCTCTTTATCACCCACTATTTCATTTTAAACAACTTTTATGTAACATTATGTAACATTAAATTTCCATTTTTTCCCTCTTTCATGCCAGCCCTAACCAAAAAGAACTCTTCCACCTAACCCACTACCCCTCAATTTCGTATTTAGACTGGAAACAAAAATTTCATATTTAAAACTTTTCTTTCTCTCTTTGACAAACCGGTCGGAGATTACGACATTGGGCATTCCTCGCTTTTTTCCTTTGTAGAAATTATTCCATACTGTTGTATTTAGCTTATATCCGTAAAGCTTGCATTCTTTGTACAATTGTCACTATACAAAATTTATCGCAAGAATTCGGTATTGAAACGAAAGGCTTCTGAAATTAAAAGTGAAACAGCCTACAATAATGTTTCCTTAATTTGAATTTGCTGTACATGAGTTAGCTGCTTGTGTCATGGAAACTTGGTCTGATTCTATGAAACAGCAACTATCAAGCGTTGCGATTTTTTTCTTTCTCTTTTGTAATTTTTACTTGTTCCATTCCTCTGAAATTTATAAAAGTTGGCGCTAGAGATGTGCACGTGCCGGGCCTATTTTCATTCATGGCACTCGGGCCGGGCCATACTTTTTTTCTGAAAGTTCGGGCCGGGCCTAGTGACTACACTTTACGGGCCGGGCCGGGTTCGGGCCTTACTTTTTTCTGGAAGAATCGGGTCGGGCCGGGCCTAACTTATTTTTTCTATACAGAGCCGGGACTGTTTTCTTTCCTAGTGTTCACGGCCCAAAATTTTCAACCCTCCGTATGAAAATCGTTGTCTCGGCGTGGCCTGCCCATTCAAAGGTCAGTGAAATTAAGTCTGGTCCAAAGATTTTTGCAAGAAATGCATACATTTTTAAACCGCCATTATGCAGCAATTAAACATTAACATTTATTCTTTTTGAAGAATAATAAATTTCTACGCTTATTAAAATGTAGTAAAACGTGTGAAAAGAACCTGCCTATGACGGAATCTGTTTTAAACTGAAAACGCGTTGATCCATGTAAAATTAATATATACTAATACGTATATATTAATATTACGTATTAGTATATTAATAATATACTAATACGTAAGAAAAGAATATATAATACATTTACACTTGCTAAGAAGGGAACTTGGCTATAACGCATCTTATCTTTTCTTTTCAATGTAATTGAGCCTTAGAAGATTTTGCTGTATAGCATTTTTCAGATTTTTAACACTTCAATACATGGAATATGGATTAATGATATTAATGATAACTGAAACATTTACATACAAGAAATAAAAAATCATTAAAAAAAATAAAAATCGCAGCCCGCGACACTTCTATAAAAATAAAAATTATAAACATAAAAAAAAAAAAAAAAAAAAAAAAAAAAAAAAAAAAAAAAAAATGTTTAGATAAATATTTTTGGACAGAACTCCTCGTACGAAACAAATTTTTTAATCAAATGGACGTAAAAATTAATGTTTTGGAGAAATTCACTCGGGCCGAGATTTTAACTTTTTTCCGGGCCGGGCCGAGCTCGGGCCGAACTTTTAACATTTTCACTGGGCCGTGCCGAATTTTTTTTCTATGAGTTCGGTCGGTCCCGGGCCTGAAAATGTCGGTCCGTGTCTCTAGTTGGCGCTTCTAAAATAAGCCAATCACTATTTCAAATTTAAATAATATAATATTTCTGGTAGGATTTTACAAATCCAAATTGGTTATTTACTTGCACATTCATAAAGTCATTTTTATTTTTTAATTAAAAAATTCTATAGGTTCTCTTAATTCGAAACAAAGAAATTAAATAGTGTTTTGCCTTTTCTCGTAAAAGCAAATAAGTTTTTCAAAAATGTCGTCAAAGTTGCCATTATAAGTCAATTTTCTGGTAAAAGCCATCATAAGATAAAAATCGATTACAGCTCTAAGTATAATGCATTTATCTAAAAGTTCGAAATCACTTCAGTAGTAATGCCTGTAAAATATATTTTTTTGTGTATAAATATGATAGTGAGAATTTGTAAAAAATTTCATATTGCTGAGTCTGAAAAACATTTGGTAGATATAGCCGTGTATACATTTATTCCGTGCTATAATTTAAAACGAATAAACACTATTTATACAGCTTGTTTAGTATCGAAAAGTATGTGCAAATATAATTTTTTAAAAATATATATACACATACAAAATAACCCCCCCCCCCAAAGTCTATGCCCCCACCATACATGAATTTCCAAACTCCTCACTGATATTCTAAACAATCCAATAGTCTTTTCATTATCTTCCGTGATGACTTCTTGAGCGAAGTCGACTTCTCCCTGATGACTAAACTACATTCTCACCTACACAATTGTGTAGGTCAGGTCCTAGGGCTAAAAAAGATGCTTATAGAAGAGAGCTTAATTGAAGAACCCTTTATTACTTAAGGCTGTTTAGTGACTTTCTTTTATATCAGTGGACCACCTGTGGCGTTATCCTTCGTTTGAAATATTCTTTAAACTGCTTAAAGGATTATTATTTTTTAAATAAAGAGGTAGTGTAAAATGTTTTCTAAAAGTTAGTTTTGACAATTTTACAATAGGACGATATAGATGCAATTTGTCATTCCTGTGATTGTGGGGACTGTGGGCCTGTGTTTGTGCAGGGCCGCCCTGGAGGCTTTTGTGTCTCTGTCAGAGATTTCGATGAATAGCTTTAGAGACTCTTGAAAACCCACTTCTGAAAATATTGCACTTATGCGTTACAGTTTTAACTCAACCACTGTGGATTTTAGTTGATACTCAGTCTTTGGTGTATGTGAAAGAAAGGGGTTTTCCTTTTAAAGCTTAGTGCAAACCTCATTACTTCTTCTGTTCATTTTTTTTTAACATCTCGTTATTGTATGATATATATAGGTAATCGATCATTATTTAAGAAATTATACTTGAATGTATCGATAACAATAAGTAAAAAAGTTCGTGTGCGAGTATGTCGACAGTGTTCTGAAGAGACCGCTGGACGCAGAGCTACGGAATTTGGTAAGAAGATACCTGTATGTAGGAAGTTTGGCATCTCGAAGCACGATTTTAGATTTTGTGGTGAGATTTCTTTCTTTATTTTTAATGCGATTTT
Organism: Maratus speciosus; assembly: GCA_963932465.1. Classification (NCBI taxonomy): domain Eukaryota; kingdom Metazoa; phylum Arthropoda; class Arachnida; order Araneae; family Salticidae; genus Maratus; species Maratus speciosus. Next base: position 587,609,072 of record OZ010788.1, on the reverse strand, counting down.
TAGCGCCTTTTCGTGTTTCGAGGAGATTTTTCTACATTATTAAGAGAAATATAGCTTCATTTTTTTAAAATCCAATATCGTAATTCTTGTCCTCTTTTTAATAAAATTTATTCGGAATTCGTACAGCAATTTTTGAAATTTTCGCGAATTTTTTTTTATTCGATTTTTAATGATTTTTCAATTTGCTAAGAAAATGCAATGTTTTTACAATGAAAAAGCCCAAAACTGAATAGATTTTGATCCTGAGTGAGGAGCGAGGGTAGCCAGAAAATCACACAAAATAATATTCTTTTTCAGAAATTCGAAAAATCTAATAATATCCACCAGTAACATTTTATTTTATAAAAAATTAATTTTTATACGAACAAATAAATGAATTCTTCGGGTTTCGGCATTTGTAAAAGGAATTCCATTTAAAATTTTAGCAATATTAATTTGGTTTCAAACTTTTAGACTACTTTAGTCAATTCCTCCTCCGCGATTTTTAATGTGGTTTTCAATGCAATTTTTATAAAAGAAATATCATTTTAGACTTTTAACCTAATACATTAAGTTTTCTCCTGTGCGATTTTTGATTTTTTAGATCATTCTATCGTGATTTTTAGCGTCTTTTAACGTTTCCAGGCAATTTTTTGACACTCATTCCGAACTTTTATCCTAATATGTGAATTCTGGCCTTCGTCATTTTTGAAGTTTTTTCCGATTTTTACATTTCTTTGCGATATATGGCGATTTTTAGGCCTAATGTATTAAAATTCTGTTCTCTTTTCAACAAATTTTTCCTCATTTCGTATAGCAATTTTCGAATTTTCCCTAAATTTGTTTTATTATTAGTTTTTTTTTTTTTTTTTTTTTGCTTTCCCCAGATATTTTTAGAATTTCGTTGAAGAAATCCTGTCTTTCAGTCCAAAATAGTAATTTTTAACCTCTGCAATTTTATTTTACTGATTTTTCACGATTATCTGCGATTTTTCCATATTAGTAAAAGGAATGTGGTTTCAATCTTCTAGCTTAATAGTTTCTCTTTTTAATTAAGTTTATTCGGAATTCGTGCAGCTATTTTTAAATTTTACACGATTTTTCGCGATTTTTGCACGACTTTTTAGATTTTTGGAGTTTTTTCGTGCCATTTTTTGACTGGCAGCACCGGGCGTGTCAGCTAGTTATTAACATAACCGAACATAAAACATGCATATATTTAAATAATTTAATTAAAAGAAAAACAACTTTCTTACGTTATGTCAAATATTTCATTTATCTTTGCTATATTTTTATTGTGTCTTGGAAGGAACTTTAAAAATTTCATCCTGGATTTTGAAAGATCTTATGTTATAAAAGAAAAAATTATACCTTATAATTGCAATACATATTTTTGAAGAACTACGGATAAGAGACTGGGGAAAAAAAAGAAATAATCTGCCCTTCCTAGAAAAACTTTTGCCCTACCTGGAAGTATGGTCTAGCTACGGGCCTGTTTTTGGGTCAAATACTCCACTGTGCGACTGTACAAAGTCAAATTTCCATACGAAAGATCATGCCTCCCTCCCTTTTTTTTGCATGTTTGCCATTTGTATACCAGTATATTTTGACGATCTATGTATTTATCTTACATATTTGATGTAAAATACCAAATTTTTTGTTGTTGTTCAAAGCTCATTTGAGGCTTACTTGTGCTGCAAGCCGCGGAAGGTAAGATTTTTGGCATCATCATGATGGCCCAGTACCAGTGCAACCAATTTGATTAATATATATTGACAGCGCGTAGGTTATAATTAAATAAAATACAGACTCATGATAACTTAAAACACATATTAAAGAAAAAAATGAACTGTGTATTAATGAAATCCCCATGGTTTCACAACTCTTTTTAGACCAGAATAAAAAAAAATTTAAACAAAACAAAAAGTTGACATTTTCAGAAAACAAACTTACAAACTTAAACATAAAATTGCTAGCACTCAGCTTTGGCAGACGACAACAGCATTGCAGACGATAAAATTAATTTCTAATGTATATGCAGGATGATTCTAAATTGAATTGTTTTTACAAAATAAGAGGGGTGATAGTACCCATCCAGACAAGCAATAATTACCATGGAACATAGGGTCGCAAACCGCCCATTTAATCAAAAATACAGGGTCCAGCTTTGGTTGACGGTAATAAATTTCAGAAAACTGAAGTATATAATGATGAAACTATTAATAGACATGTTCACCTTTGTTGTAAATATGATAATATCAAAAAATAAAAGCGGTAGAAGTTTCCATTGTACGCGCCAGCAGTATGCATTTCACGCTCCACATTTTGGACTGTGATTATCAGTTCATACGGAATCATCGCTTGCGTGAGCACCCTATTTTTCCAGAACTTTTTGTGATGTCATCACATTTCATACAAAACAAGAGGTACAGTCGTGGAAAAAAAAAAAGTAAACACCCCCTACTAACTCTTCAACAAATTATTGTAGACAAAAGTTACTGGTACCGGACGATTGGAAATAAAGTCTACTTTTAAATGGTGTGTATAAAATTTGCTTAGGGGGCCATATACATATTAAAACGAATCAAAACTTCATTTTTTTCAATGGCAATACCCAAATTTAACGAGATATTTCAAATCTTCGGTTCAAAATATGTCTAGAAACCAAATTTCAAGTCATTCGAATCATAAGTTTTTGAATTATAGACATTCAAAATTTAGTACCTTAATGTTAAATTACATTTTCATATGTTTATTTATATCTCCTGAAATTATGCTCCTAATGAGCTAATTTTTTGTGTAGCAATAATACTAAAATACCCAAACATAAATACGTTGAATTTGCAATTTTTATAATTTTATGATATGAATTATGAATTATGAAATTAATATTCAAAAAAATTATGAATTGCAACATACAATTTTTTTGATGGATTTAGATTTATTAAGTCCTTCTTTATGGAAATCCAAAATTTCACATTTTTCTTCCAAGTAGTTTTCAAATTATGCTTTAAAAACGGCAAAATGATGGTTTAAGGGGCCGTCTATGATAGAAGTGAGTAAATTTTTGAAATTTATTCTGCTATCCTGTAATCAAACAGGTTTCATTGACGCTTAAACGTGCCTTGATCAAGAAGGCGGCTCTCTCGGTTAACAATCGAGTTTGGGACTTCAATTTGGATACAGCCCTTAAAATACTCTCGTTTTAAAATAATTAATTTCTCGGAAACTTATGGCACGAATTGCATAAAAATTTGTTTATAGGCTAATTGAAAGGTGTAGAATTCATTTATGCTGTCAGAATTGTGTACTGCTATTGAAAAAAATAAAGTTATGGTTCGTTTTTATATGTAGATGGCCCCCTAAGCAAATTTTATACGCATCATTTAAAAGTAGACTTTATTTCCAATCGTTCGGTACCAGTAACTTTCTTCTACGATAATTTGTTCAGAAGTTAGTAGGGGGTGTTTACTTTTTTTTCCCACGACTGTACATATCTTTGCAATATTTTTATTTTTCGCAAAATTAGTACCGACAAGCCGACTTCAGTTAGGGTGAAAAACCTTGCATTTGTGACTCAATAAGTAGTTTGCGACACTATGTTCCATGGTAATTATTGCTCGTCTGGATGGGTACTACCACCACTCTTATTTTGTAAAGGCAATTTAGAATCACCCTGTATATATGTATACGTTAATGATAATGATTATCTTAAAACCAATTTTCATTCTGCTGTATAGTTTTCTCAAAGAAATCTGGAATGATTCTCCGAACATTATGTTATGTAACAATTTTGATATTTCTACCAGAAGCCAATTTCACATTGTTTGTGAAAGATTAATTAACAAGGCTTTATAATTAGAAATGCACCCCGACTTCTACCTCACTGATCCGTAGTTCCTGCTAAGATGATGCATGCATGAAATCTGATAATTTTAGACGGCATCCACGGTGAAGGAATTTTAAGAGTTCCATTCCGTTACTAGTGACATAATGGACTACTAATGCTTTAAGCGTTTCTTGTACTAAATTTTGGAAAGTCAATTTCTCTCCCCCCCCCCCCCCCAACCACATTTAAAAAGAAAAATTAAAGAAAATGTTTGTAAAATTTTCGCCCAATATACATGGTGTCCTAAAAAGATTGAAATGAGCTTTAGATGTAATTTAGCTGATCCACCCGGCGTTGCCCGGATCCATGATAAGAATCTTAACCCTTAAATGCCTGAGTTTTCAAAAATCATTTTAAAAATGTTTTTCGGCTTTCTTTTTTTAAATAAATCATGGGAAAAATACTTTAAAAAATCATATTTTGTTTTAAGTATGGTTTACGGCTAAAAAAGTGTTTGTTACTAATCGGCAATACTGGTGTTTAATTGAAAAAATAATTTCCCTTGATAAAATTCTGTAATATTAAACACACAAGAATTTTGAGAACTATGATAAGAAATAAATTTTACTTGCTCACTGCAGAACAAAATAGGGTATTTCGCAAGCTTCCAAACAAAACAAAAAGAACATGCATCAACAATTGAAAAATAAATCTATCTTTATTCATAAACAGCACAAGTGTTGCCATCTAAATGTTGAAAATCGATTTAATAATATTTTCAGAATGTATTTTATTGGCAACATTAGACATTATGGCTTCAATATTATTCCAATAGTATGTATAAGCCTAAATTGGGTATGTTGCCGAAAGGCAACACTCGGCATTTAAGGGTTAAATGATATATGAAACAGCACCGAAAAAACTTATTCAATTTTAAAGGAACTTCAAATTTGTATGATTTTACATCTTTAACTCCATTTTCTCTGAATTTACATTTTTAAGTGAAAAAATCACACGCAAAAGCATTGAATTGAAAGTATATGGTATTTGGTATATATTATTTTCTGTGTAATTTGATTTTTGGTGTCTATGCGTATTGAAAGCGAGCGAAACAGTGACAAAACGCTCGGGTTTTTACTGATTTCGTCGAGATTTTCACACATTTTATTTTGTAAAAATTACTTCTACCTCTTCCGAACGTTTCAAAATTTTTGAGGGTGATGTAAATCTTGGTCTGTTGAGATGCTCTAAAAAGATTGTATTAAAATACGTAAGTTTAGTTACTTTTAGCGTAGAAAAGATATCGTCTCCGTGAGGTGCGAAGTGACATGCGTTCGCCGGTGTATCTGTGGAAAGATTAAAATTCATATTTTTTAAAACCGATTACACCATTGATTAGAAGAGGGTTTCAGCTTTATGTACACATATTTGGTTTGTCGGTACCTTTAAAATTGCGTCCTGTAGGGGCGTTTCTATAAGGGTAAGGGAGACATGACATTTTTCGAAAAAACGACCCTTTTTCATTTTTTTTTTTAAGTGTTAACAGCGATATAATTTCTTTTTAATTGATTGCGGTATTTGAGACGTAAGAGTACGATCTTTCAGATTATGTCATCCGTTTTTAACTTTACTAAGTGGTTTGGCCGATGGAAGTTAATAAACATTGAGAAAATACCCCCTAAATTTCTTCTTTTCGAACTTTATTTCCTCCCGATACTTAAGTAGGGCATCTGCTGATGCGCCTGCGCTTTTTGCTTCTCTAAAGGACAGAGATGAATTTTTAATGAGAGTTCATTCTAATTTTTAATTAACAACTCTAATTATTAGAAATTTAAAATTCTGAGTCTCAGGTGCACCAGGAGAGGCCTGGTGCTAAACTCACACAAATTTTCGCGCTTGTACATACGATAGATTTTCCTAGCTATCGCACACAGATACGCACCCAAAGCGAAACTTTCTTTTATTTGTATAAAGATGGACTGTTAATGCTTTTAGTATTCTGTGAAGTATAATTTATGGAAAATCAAACAAATTTCCACTACAGTTAAAAGAAAAATAAGACAAAATGCTGGTAAAATTTTCGCTCAGTATATAAGCTGTCCCAAAAATACTGAAATGAGCTTTAGATATAATGGACTGCTAATGTTTTTAGCATTTCTTGAACTTTCATTTATGAAAAATCAAAAATTTCACCTACACAATTAACCCTTTATATCCCAAATTAGTCAGAGATTTAAAATCTCTGACTAATTATTTGACTAATTCTGACTAATATTTACGTCGTAAATATATGTCTACGTTTATATTATACACTGTAAAAAAAATTCCGCAACGTTCCTGGGAAAAAATGGGCAGCTGAGTTGCCCATTATTTCCAAGAAACATTTCTTGAAAATGACTGGTACTTTACTGTATATGTTAAAAACTTTCTACAGAAATGCCAGTAAGTTTCCTGCGAAATACCAGGAATATTTCTGTTGACAGCAAAACATTACTGACATATTCAAGGCTGGAGTAGCACAAGAGCGAAAAATGTCCAGACCAGGGATCGAACCTGGATACTTGGCGTGCCGTGCCAATGCCTTACCTGTTAGGCTATCCAGACCGATACCTGGCTGACATAATTCACTCTGGATGTTCGTTCCCTTCATTATGACATTACTGACATTTCACAGCATGCGGGATCCGCAGACGATTTTTACATTTCCAGTTGACAATTTTCGCTTTATTATCATTATTTGTTAGAATGAAAAAATATTTTGAAATTGACATCAAAATTATTATTTATAATTTACACGAAAAAATAAATTTTCAGTTAAAATTCAATAAAGTAAATATATATGTGATATATTGTTTCTGAACTTTGCTTAAAATATAAAAATATATAAATGTAAATAATAATTAGAAAAAAAATCTAGACATAAAATATTTTGGATTTTCGTCAGTGATTATGTTAGTTTACAAGTTAGATAAAATACATATAAATTTTCATGAAAAAAAAACCTAAACGTAATTGTATATTTTTTCCGAAAAAAAAAAAAAAAAAAAAAATCAAATTTGCAGCAATTCAAAGTGTCAAATATATGTTAAATTTAAATCAAATTGTAATAAAGTGTTAAAATATAAAAATAATTAAAATAGAAAAAAAAAAGTCAAGAGGTAGCATCGAACCCGGGCCGTACGGGTGGCGTGCAAGCTTTCTGCGTCCACACCACGAAAGACACGTTGAGAACTGCAAACTAATGGGTATTTGAAACGTATGCTAAAACTCGGCATCTAATTTCTGAAAATCTAAGGCCCATTTGAAGAAATCCTTTCACAAGAATAATTAGAGATAAGAACTCTAAAACATACTTTAAATTAATCAAAATAGGTGAGAATCATATTTGATTGTCCCCTGGTTAATGCAGATCCAAATAATAGGTGTATTTTTTTTTTACACAGTCTGCTCGTTAAAGATTTCACAGGCAAGTACGAAAGATAATCTCTTAGTGATGTCACAGAGGTATTGTATTTTCATCTGAATTATCTTGACAATAGAGACGTAAAGGATTATGTCGTCTATTGATTTATTTGCATTCCATATTGATTTTTTTACATTCATTTAAGGAATTCGTTTTCGACACTCGCGCGCGAGCAACGGATTATAAGGAAAAAAATAATAAATGGCGGCCGCAGCGTTTTGCTGTTTCCAACTTTTGTTCAGGAACGTTTCAGATAAGAAAACCAGAATTTCACAGAAAAGAGCTAAATTATTCTGAAAACCTGATAAAAGGCGAAACGTTCCTGGATTTTACATGGAAAGTTACCATTTTTTTTTACAGTGTAGTGATTGCAAACCATATTTAAAAATCTAATGTTATTAATTTTGTACAAATTTGAAATTTTTAATGAACGTCAATTAAATTTAAGGAGAGTTCTTTGACGAGATAGCAGAAATCATATAAGAAACTTAATGTACAATTTTTCACTTTATCTGTTTATATTTTTTCTCCTGCAAATATAAGGCGAAAGTGGTCAACGTTTCATACTTAGAGTTGTTATGTTAAAGAAATCATCTGAAGCAGAAGGAAACGCGGGACCTGATTAGAAAACTATAATATTCTTTAATTAAAAATTTTAAAATAAATTATTTACAAAGCAGAAAACACAGAACAATAAATCTTCATGGCGCCGGCAACAATTATTCAATTCGAATGTACACAAACTCTAGCGTCGATAAAAACAACGAGAAGAGTTTTTTCAATTATTCTGAATTATCGTCTGCGAATGAAAACGATCGAATAATAAAAAATTATGTCTTTCATTTTGTCACACATTCATAAGAGATAAAAAATACGCTAAAATATAACCGCATAATTTCAGGATATAATAAATAATTTATCCAATATAATAATTATAGATAACGTACAATAAACACCCAATGAATACGAAGGTAATTTTTTCTTTACACGAAGTAATTTCTGATAAATTCAAACAAATTTTGGGTTTTTATTAAAAAAACAAATCTCATGAAAAACCCATTCAGAGCTATTCGAAAAAGTGTTCATGAATATTTGATAGAGAAGACAAACATTGCACGCCTCTTTGTCAAAAAAATTCCACTGACTTATGAAAAATGCTGTTAAGTTCGAGCGCCGCGCCGGAGGAAAATATTGCAGCAGTTTTTGTTTTTTCTTCTTCTTATAGCTTTCTTGTCGTTTGCAGGTATTTGTTTTTCGCTAGGGTTTTCTTTTTATTACGACCCCACTTTCTTATTACAACTTATGATAAAAGTGGTGACATCTGGTAAAATAAGCAAAGGACATGCAATATATGAATCAGGATATCGATTGCAGAAAATCTTGTCAATGTAACCTTTGCAAAATTATCTAATGTGAAATATAGTATGAAAAAGAGTTGTGAAACATCGAATGAAATAAAATTAGATAGCAAAACTTTTGAAAACTCAAAAAAAAAAAAAAAAAAAAAAAAAAAAAAAAAAAACTCAAAAAAAAAAAAAAAACGAAAACATCATGTGTCCAGCATAAATCATGAAACACTTTCCAACACATCCCGAATACTGTATATCAATAGTTGGAAAAATATAAGAATTTTTTTTGTTGTTGTTAATCCCTGTATTCTGTTATATAGATTGGTGTTATGCTACATCGTATGCTAACAGTTAGTTCAATCAAACGCACAGCACAGTTTAAAATTCGCATTCAGCAATTGTCGTCAATAAACGGAAATGTACTCTATATCCTTCGTGTATCCCTGTATATGACTATAAAATTTATACACACCAAACAATATGAAAAAAAAATGGTTAAAATTTAAAACGCGTACCACAACTGAAAAGCACCGCCATCAATTATTCATGGGCAGTGTTGTAGAAAGATTCTTTTGTGTGCCCCTGTAAATGAACGATAAATTATATGCACATCAGATTCTACAGTAAGTGCTTATACTACATATCAGTGATATATATAATTTTAAATGTTTAAGGGGACGAGGGACCATAAAAACCTTAAAAATCAATTTTTTATTTTTTGTAAATTTCACTTTAAATATTATTCAAGGGTACATTATATGCATTATGGCATGCATTTATCACACAAAAAAAAAATATTTTTGAGGAAAAAAAATGGAATTTTACGCGTCGTCTTAGAAATCTTCGAAATGCCCCCTGCGCGTTCCATATTAATGAAAATCCCCAATATTTTTTATAAAAGTTTGGTTTATATATATAAATAAAACTGTGCATCGAATTTTATATATTTGAATATAAAGGTTAAAAAAAAAAAAAAAAAAAAATTTAGATTTTTTTTTTTTTTAAGTTTTCAAATTTTTTTCCAAAATTTCATTTTTTTCTCAAAAATAATTTTTTTTGCGATAAATGCATGCCATAATGCATATAATGTACCCTTGAGTAATATTTAAAGTAAAATTTACAAAAAAAAAAAAAAATTGAAAAAAAGAATTGAAAAATTTTGAAATTTTGATATTTTTTCAAAAAATTTCAAATTTTTTCAACTTTTATATTCAATTATATAAAATTCGATGCACAGTTTTATTTATATATATAAACCAAACTTTTATAAAAAATATTGGGGATTTTCATTGATATGGAATGCGCAGAGGGCATTTCGAAGATTTCTAAGACGACGCGTAAAATTCCATTTTTTCTCAAAAATAAATTTTTGTTTTATTTATTTATTTATTTATTGTGATAAATACATGCCATAATGCATATAATGTACCCTTGAGTAATATTTAAAGTGAAACTTACAAAAAATGATTTTAAGGTCCCTCCTCCCCTTAAAGTAGTATATCTTTAAAATATACCACAATTTTTCCCCATAGGCCGTAATGTAATGCAATTGTTTTGAGCGTCCCTGTAAATGAATCGTAAGTGATACACACTTCATTTCAATACAAAACATACCCCAATAACATATATCAATTTTATGGTAATCGCACTATATTTACGGGAGTTAGAGCACGGACAGACAGAGAGACGGACAAACAAACCCAATTGATAAACACTTTCAAGTTTGTTGGAAAGTGTTAAAAAGACTAATAAATTAACCCATTCCCTGCCGCAATAACGCTTTATTCGATTTTTTGCTTTATATTACTATATTTTATAAAAATGTATTAATATAATATATTTATTATTAATATATTTATATTAATATGTTAATAGTATATATTTATTATTAATCTATTTTATATTACTATATTTCACAAAACTGAAAAATAAAATAGCTTTATTAGTTTAAGGATTATAAAAAGGTGCAAAAATACACCAACAGCAGAAATTATGAAGAAATTACGTGTAATCAGTGATTGATAAAACAGAAAAATAAAAATAAGGCTTGCATGAATTCTTTTTAAGGGGGTCCGGGACACATTTTCAAAAAAATTTTATTTATTGAGTTAAAATTTTAAATTTTTTTGTATGGTTAACCATATCATTTGTAAACAAAATCAAATGATAAAACTCCTCATAGCTTTTTTTAAAAAAAATTTTAATTTAAAATTTGTGAAAAAAGTGGTATAACTTAAAATCGTTATAACTCGAAATATTATTTGTAGAATTTAAATTGTTTTCCATTTAAATAAACAGAAATATATATTTTTTAATTTATAGTCAGCATTTAAAAAAATATGAATTAAAAAAATTAAAAATATTTAAAGTAAAAACTTAATAAAAATTGATGTAACTTTTTTAAAAAATTCATATTTTCAAAAGTAAATATTTTTTTCAAATTTGCTGGCTCAAAGTTAAAGTAAAGCAATTGAAAAATATATGTTCCAAGTTTCAAACATTTATCTTTAACGGTTCTAGACTTATAACAACTTAAAGATGAGAAATGGTGAAAAAACCCATCATGAAGAAAAGCGCAATTTCACAAGAAGTCGTTTAGTCGTTTCCTTGACACCCATAGCTTGAAAGGTAGATTTTGAAAACAAACCAAAACGAAAAAATTAATATTTCCTGTTCTAATTAAGATAGAAATATGATTTAAACGTCGTTTTAAGCAGAAAACGGCAGAGAAAATTTTAATCCAATAAAAAAAATGTGAAAATTTTAAGATTTTTGTGTCCCGGACCCCCTTAAAATGGTAAAAATTAAATTACTGCCAAAATAACATAATTAGTTAAAACAAAGAGTCTGGTTATCAAGAAAAATATATTGTTATCGATTCAAATATTTTGTCATAAGAAAATGGGTTTAAAAAAAGAAAAAAATCCCTGTCGGCTCGGCCTACAGGCGCAGGTAGATTTCGAAGTACTGATTTCACCAATAAAAACTACATCAAGATTAGAAATAAACCCAGTTTAACAATTTTATCTGGCCACTTTTGACGAGTTTTTAATTTTTTTTCTGTAAGAGCTGATTTATCAGAACCATGTTAATACGTTAATTTTTTCTTCAACCCCTATTTCTTTTTTTTTCTTTTTCTTTTTTTGCTGTAAGAGACCAAAATCTTGTGAATATAAAAGTTGTGGATAATATTAAGAAGATTTATAAAAAATTTAAACGGATTTGATATCTTGTGAATGAACGAAGTTATGAATTTTTTTCTTCTTCGCGCCCATCTTTATTTATTTATTTATTTTATTTATTTATTTATTTATTTATTTATTGGCTGTAAGAGTTGGTCCTATCAAAAACTTATCAATATAACAGTTTCAGATAAGATGAAGAAGATTTATAATAAATTTAAGTGGTGTTGATAGGTTGTGAATTGATGAAGTTGTGAAATTTTTTCTGATAAATATAAAAATCTGTTATACATAAATTTTTTACCCTTTTCCTAGAAGTAATAATAACTTTAAACTGATTTTATATGTATTATAATTAAGAAGTTATGGGTTTTTTTCTGTTTTCACAAAAAAACCGCCCCTATTTCCAACCCCTTGGTCCGATTTTGCTCATTAACAAACTTAGCGACATTTTCTGCCTCTTGATTTTGTGTATCAGTTTGGAAGAGACTTGTGTAGAATTATGGAAGTTATCGCGTCCATAAAAAAGTGATGTACAGTCGTGGAAAAAAAAAAAAAAAGTAAACACCCCCTATAAACTCCTCAACAAATTATCGTAGAAGAAAGTTACTGGTACCGAACGATTGGAAATAAAGTCTACTTTTAAATGATGCATATAAAATTTGCTTAGGGGGCCATCTACATATTAAAACGAATCCAAACTTCATTTTTTTCAATGACAATACCCAATTTTAACGAGATATTTCAAATCTTCGGTTAAAATTATGCCCAGACACCGAATTTCAAGTCATTAGAATGATAAGTTTTTGAATTATAAACATTCAAAATTTAGTGCTTCTAATGTTAAATTAAATTTTCATATTTTTATTATTATCTCCAGAAATTATGCTCCTAATGTGCTAATTCTTTTTTGTAGCAATAATACTAATATACCCAAACATAAATACGCTGAATTTGCAATTTTTATAATTTTATGATATGAATTATGAATTATGAAATTAATATTCGAAAAAATTATGAATTGCAACCTACAATTTTTTTGATGGATTTAGATTTATTAAGTCCTGCTTTATGTAAATCCGAAATTTCACATTTTTCCTCCAAGTAGTTTTCAAATTATGCTTAAAAAACGGCAAAATGATGGTTTAAGGGGCCGTCTATAATAGAAGTGACTAGATATTTTGAAATTTCTTCTGCTGTATTGTAATCTAGCAGGCTTCATTGACTTCTTAAGATGCCTTGATCAAGATGGGGGCTCTCTCGGTTAATAATCGATTTCCGAACTTCAATTTGGATACAGCCCTTAAAATACGCTCGTTTTAAAATAATTAATTTCTCGGAAACTTATGGTATGAATTGCATAAAAATTTGTTTTTAGGCTAATTGGAGGATGTAGAGTTCATTTATGATGTCAGAATTGTGTACTGGTATTGAAAAAAAAAAGTTATGGTTCGTTTTAATATGTAGATGGCCGCCTAAGCAAATTTTATCTATATCATTTAAAAGTAGACTTTATTTCCAATTATTCAGTACCAGTAACTTTCTTCTACGATAATTTGTTGAGGAGTTAGTGGGGGGTGTTTACTTTTTTTTCCACGACTGTACATATATAGATAGATATGTACATAGGTAACGTTTTTAACTTGGGGGGTGGGGGTAGGTTCTAGGGGTCATGATCGTCGTAGATGTGCAAATCTTTTTAGGAATTCCAACATATGAATGCAATAGGTAGTATTTCTTACGAAATCTACCTAATAATAAAATTATACATAAAACAGAGGAATGCCATGAGTTCATCTAAATATCTGAAAGGTGTACACATAATTTATTGTGTTTGAAAATTGAGAAAATTGCGCGTTCGATACTCATTTAGGGCCTATATTTGCAGCGATTCTGGTACCTATATGTTTGTTTAGTGGTTATAATGCTACACTTCAAAAACACATAATAATCTTTGAATGTAATTGGAATCACTTTAAATTAGAAGTCTCAGTTGACACCTTTTTAACTGCGCAAATATCTTCACAAGTGCTGAGATTAGAATTTTAAGCACTTCTTTATTATAGCGACCCTCACAATAACTATTACGCAAAAGTCACAGTTACGATTTTGCCAAGGTCGTCACCAAGTTCATATATATACAATATCTGTCTCACAGTCTCATATATAATATAAGACATATACGACATAAATTACGTCATATTATATTTTATATATAATATATAAGTCGTATACGTCTTACATACATGTCATATATACGTTATGTATGGCCGTAACATGATCATATGTGTCATAATTCTCATAGACTTTATATATCATTGTTACGTCATATACGTCATATAACTTGGTGATATATCGCTTTTTCTTGACGATTTATCCTCGGAGTTCGCTCTAATAATGAAGTACCGAACTTTATTACCTTTACTATAAATTTCACCAAAATAAAATTTTCCTCAAAAGTTGATGTCGTTATAAGGACTTTATCTTAGCTTTCTTTTTATTATAACAGCAATAAAAGTTTTTTAAATCGAAATATTGCTTTTAAAAATCTCGAGAAATGCAGTAACATTCTCTCAACTAGAAGGAAAAAAAAAAAAAAAAAAGACAATGCTGTAACTTAAGAAGATATCAGATGTAAAGGTAATTTGAAATTTGCCAGATTTCGTGCCTATAACATTAAACGAAATAAAAACTATATTTACATTAGAATGTATGTCAGCCAACTTTTTTTTGTTATCATCCCTGTTTTTGTTCATTATTTAAACAGCTTTGTTCGCTTTAATAGACCAAAAATGGCTAACTAGAAAATAAGAATTTTTAAAACTCATGCCTGTTAGATATAGAGATTAAAGGTATTTTCACGAATGTATTGCGAACAACAGCGAATTCTTCGAACATATTCGATAACAGCTTGTACAGTCAAAAAACACCAAAAAAAAAAAAAAAAAAAAACTAGAGCAAAAAGATTTAAAAAGAAATGGCTAACTAGGAAATAAGAATTTTTAAAGCTCATGCATGTTAGATACAGAAATCAATGGTATTTTCATGAACATATAAATATGTATTGTGACCATCAGCGAATTCTTCAAACATATTCGATAACAGCTTGTACAGTCAAAAAAACACGAAAAAAAAATTTAGCAAAATAATTCAAAAAGAAATGGATAATTAGAAAATAACAATTTTTAAAGCTCATGCTTGTTAGATATATGCCCTTGTAATGTTTCTAAACCCATTTTATCTTGGAACGGAATTCCCTTCAATACAGGGGCATTCCTTTAACATATCAATCCCCTTTTTAAAAAGAGTTGAACTTGAGAATGCTTCTAGATATCTCTCCTAAAAGTCCTATAATACAAAGAAATACTATATTTTAGCAGTCTAAGACGTTCTTTACCCTTGTAAATAATGCTTGAATAGATTTTTGAAAGATTTTTTCTTTTTAAGTTTCATTGAATTGATGTGAATAGGTTTCAAAACAGTTTAAGCTTCTTCAGTTTTACAATATAATACAGTTTTAAAACGTTAAATTAAAACAAAGTCTGATTAACTGAGTCTGAAACGTAAAAAAGTTTACTAATTTAATGAAAATTTACTAATTGTTTTTTAATCCCCTATTACAAATCATTTTTCAACATGCTACCAGAAATGTGGTTCGACTTATACACGAAATTTCAATTTTTTTTTTCAAAATTTTTCTCAGGAATTGGGGGGTCGACTTATACACGAGCATATACGGTAATTAAAAATTCAAGATTTGTTCTAATGAAACATTCCAGTTATTTACCGTCAAATCTTGACGGGCACTATCTAGTATATGTTAAAGAAAATAAATAAGAATTAGAAGCCGGGGAAAAGGAAAAAGAAACCCATTGAAAGTGAAGATGCAGAAAAAGAAAGAGCAGAGTTTCTGATGTAGTACCAGATAAAAAAGCACAGGTAAAGAAGAATGGGTTTAAACTGTAGCTAAAAATAGGGGAAAAAAAGAAAATTGAATTTGAATTATGAAATTATTCATAATAATAATAAAATAATTAATAATTACAAAAAAATTTACTTCTTTGTGTTCTTTTTAGCCTACCCCCTCCTGCCTATTATTTATTTTAGTACCTACAACACCCATATGATGATGCATCATATATTGTGTTTTTTATTCTATTTTTAAATTAATGTTTACTCTTTCTTTCCTTTTATTCAATCAGTCATAACTGGATTCGTTAAAATGTAATCTCATGGCGAAATACATTTTCATGCTTATTTCTCGTTTCTTTCATGCGGAAGTAAAATGTTATAAAAAGATCAACATTAAACGGATTGATTCATTATCATTTTTCTTTTCGCTAATCTAAATCTGCAATTCAACAACTTTAATTATCCAGCAATGTTTATGAGTTATTTTCCTGTCATTTCGATATTAATGTTATACTAATCTATTTTATTTACTCAATTAATGTGGGTAATTTCCTTACTTTGTTTATTAAAAGAAAGCTATCATTTTTATTAACAAAGCGTTTTTATCCATTTATTGCATTATTGTCAGGCAATAAATTCTAACACAAATGATATGTGTCATTCATAATATAAATAGATTCTAACGTATTGTAGATATTTCTATAGGGTTGGTTTGAGTTATTTTCGCGATTTTGGCTTTATCATTTTATTCGCCAATAATTTAAATTCTCTCCCATTGCTTTTCTATGCAACGGATAATTTTGGCGTTTGGTTAACTCTCATATTGGCTTGGTATTCCAGAGGATGTTGGCGTGCGATTGATATGTAAGAGAGACATTCGGCCTGATATTCTGTCTCTGTAAAGACATGCCAATCTAAGCGGCCCACGCCATCATTATATTATGTCAAGCATTCTTCAATAAAATTTCATCGTTACTTTTCTGAATCTGTTTGCAGTCAATAAAGGGGATGAGAGCTCAAAATAAAATGGGTTCTGCGAAGCTTTGCGATGTACAAATCACTCGTACATGATCACTGGCCAAATCTTCAATTTAAAATATGTAGGATTCATCCCTTCATAACCCAAATACAAATCCTTATTTTAAAACGGCAATTAAAGTTTCATTAAAATTACATTAAAAAAATAATTATTAAAATAAATAGAAATTACTGGCTGCAAGTTGCAAAAAAATCCCTGCATTTGAAGAAAATTTTCTGTTATTTGACGAAATTTTCATTATTTGACTGAATAATTTCAAGAGATTTTGCGCTTGGGTTTGCAAATTTTCTGTGATTTGAGGAGAAAAGGCCACTCGAAAAATTCCTGCTTCTGAAATAAAATGTTTCTTGCAGCAGAGGTGCCGGAACACCTCTATTTATCTAACAGAAATTTGGGTTAGATTGGAGGATTTCAGGTAATTTTTACGTTAGATTGGTGAGATTTCAATGTTTTGAGAGAAAATGAGCAAATCAACGTGAAAATTTTTCAGGAAGTAACGAAATGTAATCAATGGAAACATACTTGTCAATTCATAGATATTTTTTAGACCCCCTTCTTCCCAACCACTTCTAATGCTATTTTAACTAGTTGGATGCGCCAATCCCAAAACTTTCTTCTATCTAATCCATCTTAATGTTTCAAAATGTAGTTACAAATGTCAATACTTTAATATTATTAGTTCTATACTATACCACCTTTGACTTTCATCTTAAATTTATGCTTTAGTCAATTAATCGGAGTAAAAACGGGTTCATCTCGACCATGATATTTGTTAAAATCAATAGTTTCGTCACTTTACGAGACGCTGGTGTACAATAGAACTACGAATGATCAAGAAAATTATACAAAAATCGCTAATACAGTATGCTCCCTTTCTGCGGAATATTTCCAAATTAAAGCAGGACTTGATTGGCATAGCCAAAAACACACACACAAAATTTGGTTCAAATCTATGCATAACTTCATACACTTTTCGATGGTACAATAATGAAAATGGCACAAAAATCGCTATTACAGCGTCGTACTTCCGTCGTAATTTTTCCAAATTAAGGGAGGACCTTCTTGTCATAGCCGAAAAAAAAATGGTTCAGTTTTATGCATAACGTTGATGAACCCTTTTTGATGGTGCAATGGCGGCATACGGACACACAGACATTTTCTATAAACATGTTTTTTTCTGGATCTCTGACCAAAATCCGTCGAAAACCGGTAGTCGAAATTTTTTTTTCAGTTACGATACTTTCTTCTATTAAAGATTGAAGAAAGTAAAAAACAACAATTTCTCAAATCTGAGTAAAAAACATCAATATTTTATAAAAACAAAACTTTATCTTACCTAGGCACTAAATTCTGAAGTCTATTTCTAGCGAGATTCAGCTTCTTCAGGTTTATTAAATGTCTAAAGGGGGCTGATGGCGTTGCAAAAATCTCGTTGTTGCTGAGGTCTAACTCCTGGAGATTCTTCAAGCCATTGAAATCGGACTCTCTGAGGAAGCTGATTAAGTTATGGCTGAGATCTAGTACCAGAAGTCTCCTGCCTGGCCAAAAGGAACTGTCGCCGATGGCGGGAACCCCCGAGTTTCTTATCCGAACCACTTCCAGATTGTTGAATTTAAGGAATATCCGGCCAATTGTGACGTTATTGGAGGCATGAGGTGGGGCATCGACTATCAACACGTGGGTATTGATGTCCATTTCTGATACAGGAATGACTTGCATGTCACCACTAGTGCAATAGACTGTCTTCTTGCCGGATTTTAGAGAACAGGTGCAGACTTTAGGACATCGGCCAGTAACTTCGTTGACGCACAGGATAATACACAGGAATGTCGTGATGTACCAGATATCCATTTTCTGGAAAAGATATGGCAAATGTATTAAAAAAATGCAATTTCATCCGAAAATAAATATCTTATCATTAATATGATGAAGATTGAATGCAATGGTAAAACATATATAGGAAACTTTCTGGTAATCTTTTTCGAAATATAATTAAAGTTAACGTAAATTTTAAAGTGTGATCATTCATAGTGAACTGATTGTGTAAGTCTAATGCTTTGAACATATACTACACCTGAATTCAATAGAAAGTTGAAATTTTAGTGCAAAATTCACCTTGATTACTAATTAACATACATAAGATGCAAATAAATGTAAATACATTGCTTACAGGTGTCAAATATAATAAAATCCTTTAAAAACACATTAAAGTCATTTAAAATCCAAAACGTTTTCAACCGACACTTCCTCGGTCATCTTCAGTGAAAAACTAACAGCTGTTTTCTCTCTGCATCTTTAACCTTGTCCGGAACAGACCATTTTACTTCAAGGGTGGAATGGAAAATAAGGGAGGGGGGGCGGGGAACGGAAGTGCTATTCTTTTTTTCAAAAAGTACAGGTTTATTAACTATGTATTAATTCTTTCCAGACTGCATGGATATCATATGATAATATGCAGTAGCGCTCAAAAGTATTTTGACAAAGATAATAATTCACTTAATTGAAAAGAATAATAAAATACAAAAATCAATCATTTATTTTATTTAACCATATTCAATGTTTTAATTTTAAGGAATTAACAATAAATAGTAATAATATTAATAAAATCATATATATGCTATATATATATACATATATATATATATAGATATATATCCATATATATATATATATATATTATTTATATCTGAATTTTGTCATGCTGTAACTCTCGAATTTTTGAACCGATTTGGATGAAATTTTTCATATGCATAGTACATACTAATGCCTCGACCGAGTTTGTTGGCCAGCTTCATCCGCTATCTTGTTTCAAAATGGCGGCCATTTGAATTTTGTGAACACGTTTGGAAATTTTTAGGTTCCCTAACTTTCTCTTTAAAATGACCTATGTTGTTAACTTACACTGTGTGACTCTTTAAAATATCTTTTAATGTTTCTAACATTCTGTTTAAAATTATACATAAGAGTTTGCATTTTGTGAAACGTAACATTTTCTATAAGTATACAATGTTAGAAAACATAAAAAAAATTTCAAAAATTCCAATGGCCGCCATTTTGAAACAAGATGGCGGATGAAGCTGGCCAACGAACTTGGTCGAGATATTAGTATGTACTATGTATATGAAAAATTTCATCCAAATAGGTTAAAAAATTCGAGAGTTACAGCATGACAAAATTCAGATATAAATAATATATATATATATGGATATATATATATATATATATATAGCATATATATAATTTTATTAATATTATTAATATTTATTGTTAATTTATTAAAATTTTAACATTGAATATGGTTAAATAAAATAAATGATTGATTTTTGTATTTTATTATCCTTTTCAATTAAGTGAATTATTATCTTTGTCAAAATACTTTTGAGCGCTACTGTATCGTTACAGACCATTTCTTTATTAGATATTATTTCCAGAGATTCTCCACCCTTGAAGTAAAATGGTCTGTTCCGGACAAGGCTAAAGACGCAGAGAAAAAACAGCTGTTAGTTTTTCACTGAAGATGACCGAGTAAGTGTCGGTTGAAAACGTTTTGGATTTTAACTGACTTTAATGTGTTTTTAAAGGTTTTTATTATATTTGACACCTGTAAGCAATGTATTTACATTTATTTGTATCTTATGTATGTTAATTACTACACCTGAATTCAAGTTAATACGTTTTGATATTACACACTCATGTTACACATGCGTTCAAAAACTAAAGATTAAATTTAGAAATTGATATACCTGAATGAATAGATAAAACCAACAGAAAGATCAATCAATTGATCACTTAAGAGATTCGGATAACAGGGTATGCAAAAACACATAGTATAATGTACAGTGTTGTGTGACAAGGATACAAAGCACGAGATTGGTGTACTGTACACTCAACATTTCAGTGGAAGTTATTGGAAATTGCATATGTTATAGTTTAATCGACGTCGAGTTGTCGTTCCATTATTTGTCCAACATATAAATATACCTGAATAAATAGATAAAACCAACAGAGAGATCAATCAATCGATCACTTAAGATATTCGGGTAATAGGGTATGCAAAAACACACAGCATAATGTACAATGGAGTGTGGCAACGATTCAAAGCAAGAGGTGGGTGTACAGTACACTCAGCATTTCGGTGGAAATTATTGCACAGTGAATATGTAACTTAACCGACGTCGAGTTGTCGTTCCATTGCTAGTTCAACATCTTAATATACCTGAATGAATAGATAAAACCAACAAAAAGATCAAAAGTCAATCAATTGATCACTTAAGAGATTCGGATAATAGGGTATGCAAAAACACACAGCATAATGTACAATGGAGTGTGACAAGGATACAAAGCAAGAGGTGGATGTACACAGGGCCCGACTAAGGCTATGGGGGCCCCGGGGCAAGCATCCTTCTGGGGGACCCCTTCTGTATATCTATAGAATTATTTTTGAATAATGTGGAAGTGGCTAGTACTAAACTTCATACGTATTGTATGTATGCATAAATTTTGTAGCCGGCACTGCTCCCATCTGTAAACAGGGTATCACAAAATGATAGTCACAACTTTAAGAAAAAATACTAGTAGGATAATAGCAGAAAAAATGATAGATTGGTTGACACGAGTATTTTTTTTTTTTGCTTTGCTTATCTACGTACGTTATAAGATGTCTAAAAGAAAATGCCCCAAATTGATCATAATGAATGGCTTTTAACTTGCCACATTGCGAGGAAAACGTTAAAAAGAATTTCTTTTGAAAACAATAGAATACAAAGTTATCATAATAAAATTTTAATCATTAGTTTTTTAATCATATAGTTTGTTTTTTGCATGGGTGCAGGGGGTACTGGAAGTAGAGAGGGGAAGGGGGCCGCACTTCTTCCTAAATGTTTGAAAATATAGGAATTTTGGTCACTGGGATAATTTTAATCATTTGGCACCTTTTAACGAAAATCCTTATTACTCTTATTGGGGGCCCGGGGCAGCTGCCCCGCATGCCCCTGCATAAGTCGGGCCCTGGATGTACACTCAATATTTCAGTGGAAGTTATTGCACAGAGCATATATAGTTTAACCGACGTCGAGTTGTCGTACCATTATTTGTCCAACATCTATTCTTGCACAATGGCGACTTTATCTGTGGATCGAATCATTCGCAGATTGGTGGAAGTTGAAATGCAACTTCTGTGGCTAAATTGTTCGATGTCGCACTTAAAATCAACCTTGTGTGATACGTAAAGATGGTTTTTTTATTAGTAAAAAAAAATTATATCATATAAAGCATCACGAAAAATCACAGAGTGTTGGTTACTTAGTCGATAACTTCTGCAAAGACCGATCGATTCCCATTTTTAAGATATAGTGTATCCTTTGCAATGGTTTGAAATGCACTTAAAAATGGAAATCTCGGTTTGTTTAGCTCATATGGATAAAAAGTGTATCCCCTGCAAAACAAATTAAATTTCAACTATGCAAGTCTGTTTTTAGTTTTCTCTCCCAAGCATTTGTAACAATACAGAAAATTAATATGATACAAAGCATCGTGTTTAGATTAAAATATAATTTCATTTTCACAAGTTTGCGAATATTTTAAAAGAATTTCAAAGTCTAATTATAACATTACTTTTACAAAAAGGAACTATTATGAAATTCAGCAGGTTTAACAAGGCAGAAAACGGTGGCAAAAACTTAAAAGCACATACGCATTCATTTGAATGTATCTTTAAGCGTTAAAAATGAATTCAACTTTTTAAAAATAAATTGATGAGCCTGGAAATGAGAATGAGATTAGACTTGGCGCCGAATACATAGCAGTATATAAAACAACATTTAGAACACCAGAGATTTACTAAAATTGCAAACCCGGTTTAGAAGCATTAAGATTGCCGTTATTAGTGAAAAAAAATAGTAAAATTTTGCTCACATATTTAGTGATTAAATGGTTTGTAGTTCTAGTTTTATTGACTAATAGAATTACAGAAAAGGGAGGGAAATAGCCAATAGTGGTGAAGCGGATTTAAGCAACAGTTTTATTGACCAGTAGAATTGCAGAAAATTCATCGAAGTTACTCATTTTCTACAACTTTATTGGCCCATAAAACTGTAACTTCAGTTCACCTAAAGAATGATTAATGTGTGCTTCTCTATCTTTTATTATAGCGCCTCGAAGATATAGTATGGCAAACGGCTATTCCAACAACGCTTTAAAAAATGCTTAAACTTTTAATCCAATAAACGTTGAACGATTCTGAATGATAAATGTCGATAGCAGCGACAACTGCTAGCTTTTCGCAGGTCGAAATGTTTTCTCCGTGGACTTTATGCACGTGACATTAGACGCCAGAGCTAGCGGCATGTTGACCCGTTATTCTAGCCTCTGTACCGACAGAAACAGAATGGCAGTAAGCACAAGCGCAAACACCGCTTTCAGACGCCTATAGCCTCGATCCAGGTTAAGTGCATAAATTTTAACAGAAATTTTGCAAATTTAGCGAATTTTCTCGCATATAGGACAACATTTTGAATTTATATTACAATATATTAAGAATATACTGCTACAACAAAGAATATTTTTGCGGTATTTTTAACAAACAAGCATTAACAACTCGCACTCCATACAGTAGTGTAGTCGTAAAAAATCCAGATGGTATACGCTATTGTAGAAAGTACACACCAGAGAGTATACGCTATAACTACGAAAGGTATACGGATGGTTATCCAGAAGATATATACGGCGTATAACACCGTATACCCTCCTCCACATCCCTGATTCCATAGACTGCTATGCTACTGTTCAACAGTAAATACCGCCAGCAGACGAATTTTAGGCTGGACCTCAAGTCGCTTGCATAACCATAAGGTCCATTGAATACTTATGCAATGTTTACATTTGAGCCACCAGATGTCACTGTGATAGGCATTTATCATTCAGTATCGTTGGACATTTATCGGATTCAATTTTTCAGCAATTTTTAAAGCAGTATTCGATAGCCGGTTGCCACACAATATCTTCTAGACACCATGCTTAGCTGTAATCTTGCTTTATGTTAGTTCTTTTTTGCATTTCTATTGGTCGATTAAACAACAACTTGAATCCGTTTCTCCAAAATTGGGTGTTCTTCCTTTTTCTGCGACTTATTTATACGTATATCATTACATTCTCTTACTCATTACGTTTTAAAACTATGACTTCAGTTCACTTCTCTACCATATAGACGAACTATATTTCAATTATTTTATCATGGTGACGGTAAATTTAATGCTACCGAAACTGGTCTGCAATTTTAAGAAAAGGGCAGCTGACGTTACGGTGGGGAAAATTGCTGTGGATCCCACAGTAATCTCCTTTCGTCTTTATTGACTCCTACTGTATACAAGAATTCAGGTGATCTGGTTGGTCTACGCTTAACAGTTCTGTGATACGATTGATCAACGTCGTCATGATGATTCATGCAATGATCGCTAAAACAAAAATGTAGTAGGTAGATTGGTTGACGGAAGTGTTTGTTTGTAAACGCGCCTTTTCCTTATATGTGGCTGTAAACTAATAAACTATTTTTTTTTTTAAAGAATTCATTTAGTGATGTTACGGTCTTTATTTATTTTACTTTTTATCAATGGAGCTAAACAGACTGGAACCCACAGCTTAAAGTGGACTCTAGTCACGGCAAACACCCAAATTAAAGTCGGTATTCGAGCTTTGTACCATCGAACGAGTAGCCAAAGCCTAACCATTAGATAAGACATTTGAAAGAAATAAAAATTCCACAATCAGAGAGAAAAAAAAAAAACAACTTTTAATGCTGCAGACTTTTATCACCTTTTACTCGAGAGTTCCTATCGAATCATACCAATTAGAATTGTCCTTCTTTATATAAAAAAGTTTTGATTTGGAAAAATGGACCAATGAAAATCTGCGTAGATATTCCGGGTAGATCGGCATCCAATTTGAATGCTTAAGCATGGCCTTTCATCGTTAATATTAAAAAAAAACTGTTGCATACAAAAATATGAAAATCGGTGGTATTATAGAGAAATGTTTGATAAACACGCTGATGCAGGCAATTTTCAAATCGAAGAATTATTTTAAGAGATATTTAATGCTAAAGTTGGACAAAATCGTTCCATTAAATATAAGTTCCCGGGATAATGTTATAAGTTCCCGGCGTGCAGAATGCATTTATTTTTCTTATTTGACTCATTTTTTGAGGTTTTATTTCTATTTTAAATTCAAATTTTTAGCATTTCGAGAGATATTTTTTACAAATTTTAGAAAATGTTATTAATTTAAACTGTTGCCAATTGTATAAACAGCGCAAACAATAATGTTTACTTCAAATTAAAAATTTATTTACACGTGACTATTACAAACAGAAAAAAAAATTTAAATTAGAATTAAATGATTACGTGTTAAAAGCAGGAAAATTACATCGTAAGAACCATTTTAGACTTGAATTTTAAAAGAGATACAAAATCTTAAAATAAAGAAAATCATTATTTTGCGTTAAAACTTGTAATTGGAGGAAATTACGTCATATTTAAAATTGCCAAAAAATATGGCAAAACAATTTAAATTGAAAAATATATTTGCGCGAGATATTTTGAGATAATCTTTTCAACTATTATCGTGAATTCGAAGACAGCGCAAGTAATATTTCCTTCTAACAACAAAAGTATTTTCACGTGAATATCAATAAGAGAAATAAAACTTTGGTGTAAATTAAGTAGGATTTGCAACGATACATTTAAAAAGATCTATCTTATAGCGCTGTTAGAAAATACCGGGAGACAATGACACTGTTTACTTAATTCATTTTACATTAGCTTATTTTCAAATGTTTAACTAATTTTTTTTAATTAAATACGAAAACAGCCATTGTATCTCTTCAGCAGCAGATTTGGTCTTAAAAATCCCCAATCCAAGGAAAACGAATGGAAACTCGTTTACAGAGAGATCGCTACTGTTTTTTTTTTTTTTTTAATTTTAATTCAATATTTTTAAAGCCGATCAAATTAGCGTGCTTTTTGGATTTTGGTGTGCCTGAACGGGGGGTTGGCGAGCGTAGCTCGTAGGGGCAGAGCCCCCTAGTTTAAGAAAAAATAAAGAAAAATTATGTAAGTGGTCACAGCAAAAACTGTTCAATCAAGCATTATCTATGCAAGGAACTAGACTGAGTTTGACGCAGTTCAAAATATGCGTAGGCCCCATGCTATTTCTTAGAAAATGGCATGCGTATATGATGTTTAACGGTAAAAGTCTGAAGCTCGAACTCAGCAAGCAGATAGTTTGAAAAAAAATATCGGGAAATGCTATTCAAATGGAGAAAGAATGGATAAATTAAAAATTCTATCCACTTTCAGTTCCGAGTTCCTATAAAAACATTAGTTTTTTTGTTTTTACCACTTAAAAAAACTACATAAAATAATCACTGTAAACAGCTGCAGATTTCTCCATTTTCAATGCAGATAAAGGTAGTGTTGAATTCAGGAGGTGGCCAAGGGAGGGGGACAACAGTGAAATGCCCCCCCCCCCCCGGAAGGTTTGAGATTTTATGCTTTTTAATGGACAAAAGTGCAATTTCCCCATCGGATCTCTAAAATATTCCCCTGGTGTCTCAAATATCCCTCCCGGAGAAAAACGTTTCAATTCAACTCTGAGTACCGGAACCAGCGATTCCAAGTTGGGGAATATTTTTAATCAAAATATCCACCACTATTTTACAATAGCAATCTTCTTTTCATTTAATGACAGAAACTCCGCGAAGATTTCTAGTCGGAATAAGTCGTAAATATTTTGAAGAAAAAAAGTTCCCCACAATGGAAACATCGAACCGGACCAGTGATGTAGTCGTAATAGAACTAGAGAGTATATACGAGCTAGAGCGTATACGCCGTAAGCTTTATTTGAGAAATAGAATGTATATGTAGTTCTTTAAAAAAATCCAGAAGTTATACGGCGTATACCACCGTATACCCTATACACTACATCCCTGAACTGGATTGGGGTTTGATCATGCAATTCCAAAAATGCTTACACCACGTGTCGCTTCTTAGAAAATTACGTATATGTTTTAACCCCTAACTTTGATGAGTTTTATTTTTCTTTCTTTTACTCTTTCCTTATTGACTTGAGTTATGTGCACTTACTTTTTTGTGATTCACGATGTTTCACGGTGAAAGCTACGCCCAGGAAGTCGTACACGACCGCTTTCATTCGGCTTCATTCATAGCAGTCCAAGCGTATCACGGGAATCTATGTATCATCGTAGATTCTGAAGAAGGCGTGAATTTTCTTCCTACAGTTAAAAGAAAAAAAAATCGAATGTTAGCCTCGTATGTCATGTCACTTACATGTATATAGTATGAATTTACAGCAACAGAACATATTTCTATCATGTGTCATACTGAATTCCTATACACTGTTAAAAATAAAGCTCAATGAATAAATTAAAGGACTGTTACGTCTTGAAATTTAACATCACACATATAATAAAAAAGTTTACTTAAGGGGGTCCGGGACACAAAAATCTTAAAATTTTCCAAAAAAACTTTATTGGATTAAAATTTTGCTTAAAATGACGTTTAAATCATGTTTCTATCTTAATTAGAACAGGAAATATTAATTTTTTCGTTTTGGTTTATTCTCAAAATCTACCTTTCAAGCTATGGTTGTCAAGGAAACGACTTCTTGTGAAATTGCGTTTTTGTTCATGATGGGTTTTTTCACCATTTCTCATCTTTAAGTTGTTATAAGTTTAGAACCGTTAAAGATAAATGTTTGAAACTTGGAACATATATTTTTCAATTATTTTACTTTAACTTTGAGCCAGCAAATTTGAAAAAAAATATTTACTTTTGAAAATATGAATTTTTTAAAAAAAGTTACATAAATTTTTATTAAGTTTTTAAATTAAATATTTTTAATTTTTTTTAAATTAATATTTTTTTAAATGCTGGCTCTAAATTAAAAAATATATATTTCTGTTTATTTAAATGAAAAACAATTTAAATTCTACAAATAATATTTCGAGTTATAATGATTTTAAGTTATACAACTTTTTTTATAAATTTTAAATTTTAATTTTTTTTTTTTTTTTAAGCTATGAGAAGTTTTATCATTTGATTTTGTTTACAAATGATATGGTTAACCATCACAAAAAAATTCAAAATTTTAACTCAATAAATAAAATTTTTTTGAAAATGTGTCCCGGACCCCTTAAAGACGTATATTATACATTAAAGGTAAAAACATTAAAAATAAAATAGTAGAAATCTGAAAACCGATAAGTTTAAACCACTCTGTGGCCATCATCAGGGTTATACTTCAGAATTGAGAGACACAAATATTCATACTTATACTCATCCTATAACGTCTACCGTCTCTTCAGAAATTAATAGCTATCACAGGTATAGACATTTTTGCATTATCTGTTTTATAAAATTTCAGTTATATAATAAACACATGATACAGTTATTATTTCTTTAAAGAAATTCTTTATCTTGTTTGCATACTTTTACATTAAAATCAATTTCTATAAGATATATTTCGTTATTTTTCATTAAAAACTTTAAGACATATTTCGTTATTTTTCTTAAAAACATATACTACCAGGTTTAAAGTATGCTATATAGTACGGATGCACAACCTGTGGCCCGCGAATTTCGCCATTTTATAATTGGCAAAAATCGCTATTTTTGACCATAGGATGCAGGAAAAAAGCGTGAATTTCGTCAATTTGCCGCGGAAAACAATTGCAAATTTCGTCAGTCAGTTAAAAATCGCGAATTTCATTAATCGCCCGGCCGATACGATTTGTATCAATATAGAATGCGAGTTGCTAATTTCGTCAGTCGCAAGTCGAAAAATATCTCGAATTTCAACGATCGGGCGCGGAATAGTCGCGAATTTTGTTCATCGAGCCATGCAAAATTGCGAGTTTCGTCAGTTTATCGCGAGAAAAAACCGCGAATTTCGCCAATTTGCCAAGGGAAAAATTTTAAAATTTCGACAGTCAGTTAAGAATCGTGGAAAACTCGCGACTTCCGCCGACTGGGCGTGGAAAGATCGCGACTTTCGCCGACTGGACGTGAAAAGATCGCGACTTTCGTGGGATGGGCGTGGAAATATCGCGTCTTCCGTGGACTGGGCGTTTAAAAATCGCGACTTCCGTCGACTGAGAGTGGAAAAATCGCGACTTCCGTCGACCGGGTTTGGTAAAATCGCGAATTCCGTCGACCGGGCGCTCTAAAACCACGAATTCCATCGACCGGGTGCGGTAAAATAGCGAATTTTGTCGACCGGTAAAATCGCAAATGTCGACCGAGCGCGGTAAAGTCGCTTATTTTGTTGATAAGGCGTGGTAAAAATCGCGAATTTTGTCAATTGGGCGCGGCAAAATCTCAAATTTCCTTGATCGGCTGCAGAAAAATTGAGAGTTTCGTCAATTTAACTTCGTTCATAAAGTTTCACTTTCATGGCTATGTTTGCCTTTTAGCACTTTTAATATAGCAAAATTTACTTCCCCGAATAAAGTCAAGGAATATTTTCACTCCTTGAAAATAATCATTGCTATATCTCTGTTATATATCCAAACATGAACTGTTGATATATCCTTGCCAACTGAGTTGGGTATGTTGACTGGGTAGGGGAACCTAAAGGGGACAAAACTGCCACCCCTCCATGTTTTTTATAGGCCACAGTTATCCCCACCCTTCCACCTACCAGGAATGGAATTCTCTCTGTGTTACTGATGTGGCCCTCGACAACCCAGGCATTTTTGTAAGTGGCCCTTCTCTTAAAAAGGTTGTGCATCCCTACTATATAGCAAGTAAATGTCTTAAAGTTTTTAATGAAAAATAACGAAATATATCTTATAGAAATTGATTTTAATGTAAAAGTATACAAACAAGATAAATAATTTTTTTAAAG
The DNA here is from genome assembly GCA_963932465.1 of Maratus speciosus. Classification (NCBI taxonomy): domain Eukaryota; kingdom Metazoa; phylum Arthropoda; class Arachnida; order Araneae; family Salticidae; genus Maratus; species Maratus speciosus. The sequence goes on along the minus strand of OZ010788.1, from coordinate 587,579,401 downwards.
AAAAAATAACTGTGTCATGTTTTTTTATATAACTGAAATTTTATGTCACAGATAATGGAAAACTGTCTATACTGTGATAGCTACTATGATTATAATGCCTGAAGAGATGGTATAGAGTAAGTATAAATATAATACGGGTATTAAAAAAGACAGTGATTTCTGTTGATAAAAATTAATCAAATATTTATAGTTTGTAAGAGTAAAAAATAAACATACTATGTTGAACCATCATACCGCCGCTTTTACTTATGTAATGGTCTTATAGCACATGTAAAAGAAAAAAAATCCGAAAATTATTAATTTATAATTCTATGTCGATTTATTACCTAAAAACTAGTCTGACCGTCTGTCTGTCAATATAGCACATTGGTAAGGAACACTCAGGGTGGAAATCCTATTCGTACGTGTGCAGTTTTACTTTATATTAATTTTCCCCCATGGAAAATTTTCAGCTGTAAAAGGCATCTATGATAACTTCCTCTCAATTATCCGACAATCCGGATTTCCAACATACTTCTGGTTCCATGAGTATCGGATAATCGGGTGTCTACTATGTAAACATGTCGGAAATTGTACGTCAAACCTGGCAAATGAAGTTCGTTCGTACTATAACTAGATTTATAAATGTTCAGATCTTGGTGCAATAGCTGTTGCACCCTTATGCTAAAACTAGAAGATAGTCCGTCAGAATGACGTGTTTGCATTTCAAAAGAATGATATAGCAATAGCATTGCATTATAAAAAGAATTATGAAGTAATAAATTTTATCTTATCAGACTAATAGGATCAGGTGGGAGTAAAATAGTTATAAAAACAGCCCATATATAATTGAAACTTAATTTGCAAGAAAGAACTCCACTCACAAAATTTAAAGAACTACTTCACAAAAAACATGCAAATTAGAACTAATAATGCTATTTCAAAATATATTGTCAATTAACTTTCGTCTTCGTTAAATTCGCTTTAAAAAAATCAATAACCTTCAATTTCTTATAAATCAGAATAAAAAATAAATAAATAAATAAGAGTCTTTCACGGATTAATTGCCGATAGCTGACGCCAAAATAATAATTATATAACTTAAATTTTAAAAAGTTTAACTCAGACTGAATCCTGATTTTTTTAAAACATGCATAAAGAAACTTATAATAAATTTTGATCATTAAAAATTATCCTTTATCACTTAAGTAAATTGCAATTATTAACTGCATTAACAGATTTTTTTTTCTTTAATTCTTTTATTAAATTATAAATTTACACTGCTCAAAACAATTAAAGGATATTGCAGTTTTAGGTGGATTTTGTATCTGGTAAACTGTTTAGCTGATTGATACATGGTCGACAGACATAGTAGGTTATATGAGAATAAATTACACATGTTTGGCAGAAAAAATGCATTTTAATACGCATTTGTGTACTAAAGGAAAAAAACACAATTTGTGCATATGGAGAAAAAAAGAATAAGAAAAGGTGTTTTCTTCAAAGAAAATCATTTTCAGTAGGGGTATGGTTTCCACGGGCGGCCAGCAACGTTGAACACCTTTGAGGCATGGACTTAATGAGGCTATTAATAACGAGTTGGGGTATTCTGCCCCACTCTTCCAGAAGAGCTCTTTCCAGTTCTTGGAGAGTTTGTGGGGGTTGTTGGCGGCCAGAAACTCGTCTTCCTAGAGCGTCCCAAACGTGCTCGATTGGATTCATGTCTGGAGAACACGCTGGCCATTCCATTCGAACGATTCCTTCCTCGAAAAGGAAATCCTCCACCAGGTTTGCACGATGTGGCCTGCAGTTATCGTCCATTAAAATGAAGTTATCTCCGATTGCTGAAGCGTAAGGGACTACAATAGGTCTCAGGATCTCATCCCTATATCGGCGACCAGTCAGAGCTCCATCTCGAATGATGTAGAGGTCAGTGCGCCCGTCAATGGAGATGCCACCATACACCAACACTCCTCCACCGCCAAATCTGACACTTTCGTGCACGAACGCAGGATTATTCCTACTGCCACGGTCCCTCCAGATGAAAATACGCCTATTATCCGGATGCACAGAAAAACGGGACTCGTCAGAAAACAGAATATTGCTCCATTCATTTCTCCTCCAGTTGACATGCTCAGTTGCCCACTCCCTGCGGTCGCGACGATGCCTTGATGTTAATCTAACACATACCATCGGTCGGCGAGCATACAGACCTACAGCATGGAGCCGGTTTCGGACAGTCTGAGTTGAAATCGTGGTGCCTGTAGCCGAGCGAAGGTGTTGTTGGAGAAGAGTAGCGTTCATGGCTCGGTGTCTCCGAGCTGTTAACGCTAAATACCGATCTTCATTGGGCGTTGTTGCCCATCTACGACCTTGCCCTGGTCTTCGGCCTGCACATCCACTCTCCAAAAAACGGTTCCAGATCCTGGAAATGACACTTTGTGACACTTAAATGGCTTGCGCTACTTCGGCTTGAGTTTGGCCCCCTTCTAACCTACCAACAGTTCTCAAAGCTTCTGAATCTGTCAAATGACTTCGCTGAGACATCGTACTCATCGAAACAAAGCAATCACTGAATGCCGATCATCCTTGTCTTCATTCTCTTTTATCCAGTTGAAAGCCAAATTTCATTCGCTGCCGCTGAAGCGACGTTTTTGACGTCGAACTCAAAATTTGCATACTCCACAGTTTGAAAACCAGAAAAATTTGCATTTGTGATTCTCTTCTTCTATTTTCGGCAAAAAAAATTTCGTTTATATCTTTATTTTATATAAAACTTCAAATATCCTTTAATTGTTTTGAGCAGTGTATTTTCCCTACAAAATACAAAATTTTATTTCCATTGATATGTATATCAATATATGTAGTATATATATATAATACACGGCATTAAGTATCCCTGATAGTCTAATTATATTTTATAGAAATACTATTCATTTTTTCCCCCAATGTCTTCAGAGTTCAAAGAATTTCAAAAGAAACTTCTTTTTTATTTTAACTACCGATAGATGACGCCAGCAAAGCCCAAAAGTTCACATGAATACGATACAAACGAATGTTTACTTATGGAGGGAGAGGGCCAAACTAATTTTAACTTAAGTTATCTCAGAATATATACATAATTGAATGCAAGTCATTTCTCAAATGTTAATTTATTTTGAATAATCTTTCTAAAAATGCAACTTTTATGAAGTTATATTCGAAAAAATAATTTTCAATAAAAATGGCCGAATGGAATACCATAAAGCGAAGTGGGATCCGGATGAGTTCAACCCCGGAAGCGTTATACACTTTGTGCTATTATATATATAATGAATTAATACAAAATTTATTACGATTCTATATTTTAAATTTGGTAATACGGAAATGATACGACTGTAGCTTGAAGAGAACGTCATGACCATGACAACCTAGAATCATTACCTATCATAAGGTATCATTGAATGAATTACGTATAATAGGATTTAATAGAATGAAGAAAGCTTTTATTAATATCTTTTTAAGTTTTGATTCGACTTTTATGAAATTTGAAATGACTCGACAAATTTCTGCAACGATTATATATGAGGACATCAGAAGCCAAGGGGTACAAATGACAAAATTTCGATTTGGAGTAAATTGAGCTCAAAGATAATTGACGTTGATGTTGAGCATCAATAATAATTAACTAAATTGAAATAGTAAACTGCTGCTTGTTTCACAGGGGTCTTTGAACTCTTATTTAATTAATCAATATTGATCATTATTCGGCAAAAGTGGTTGATCTCTACAACACAACACATAATTAAAAATTCACTTATATATATTTACCTGAAAAGTAAAAAGCATATTTCCAGGTCTTCTGTGCACTTAGTTCATTTTTTTCAATTTTGTCACTTATACCCCTTGGCTTCTGTGGTTCTCATATATTAAATTTCAAACCATTCGCGGTTAGATAGTTTTTGTGCTGTTATACACAGTAAAAAAAAAGGGACAAAAAACGTAAATTCTACTGGTAATTGAGACGACAGTACTATTTCCGCATTTTAACGGAAATTTCCTTCCATAAATTCCAGAAATCCGTATTTTTACGGAAATTTTCCCCAATAAAATAGAAAATTTTCCGTTTTTCTAGAATTTGTGGGGGAAATTTTCCGTTAAAATATGGAAATAGTACTGGCGTCCAGTAGAATCTCCGTTTTTTAGTCCGTTTTTTTTTTTTTTTTTTTTTTTAACAGTGTACGCGGACGGGCGGACAGACAGACGCACGGACCAGACGATGACTATAAGTGCTACATATTTACACAATTACGAATGCACCTAAAAATCAATTAACCCGGGAGAACTCGCTAGTGAGAATGCCCAATTGCTTTTCTTTTACTTTACATTCATATAATATCAACTTTTTTTGGTTGGCTTAGTACTTTTATTCACAAAATAGGTAAAATAATTGAAAAACATTTTGAAATTTTAATTAAAATGAAAAATGGTTTAAATAAGAGTCTTAAAAAAGTACGACTGTGAGAGAAAATCTCATGCAGCGAGTTCTCCCGGGTTAATGACTTTTCTATTGCACTTACAGTTTTATTTCCATTCAAGCCCGTTCTACATACAGCCGTAGAAGACAAAATAAATATTAATCACGAAGCTCACCTGTCCGCTTCTTATATTTAACTTGCAGGTTGCAATGATACCCACGGGATGAAACTCCGGTAATAATGCATTTAAATGTCCAACTGAGGGGGTCACGTTTTATTGGAACAACCGAAGTTTAAGTTGAAGGCTGATGCCTATACAAAAAAGTCTTTACAGCGTACGGAACATTTTTTCTCACGATTGGAATTAAGCAGTGGCAATCAATGGTAAATCCGTATTAATCCCTTGAGACAAGAGGGGGAAAATTTTGATTCGACTTATAAGGTATAAATGAAGCTGCACGCACACTTTTTATACGCAATGGATCAATATGAATTATAAATCCTAGAGCGTAGCATAGAAAAATTGCTGCTTACGGCAGCGTTTCCTATTCCTTCACCTCATCGGCTTGATTCATTGTCATACCACTTTTTCGCAGCACACTAAATCTATATATCCCTCCAGTTTTAATAAATATGACAATAATATCAACAGGTAAAATAAATCTATTGGTAAAGTGAAATCGATTAAGAATGTAACATGCACTGTTCCAACATTTTTATTAAAAAAAGGCATTAAATGCTAAAATAATCTAATGCATTAAATAAAATCAATAATTAATTTATTAAGTAAAATAATCGATTAAAAAGACAACATACAGTGTTCAAATATTTTTATTAAAAAAAATTAATTGCTGAAATAATCTATAAGTAAAATAGATAAGTAATACATTTAAGTAAAATAGGTAGGTAATACAGTAAGTAAAGCCGTTAATTATAATACATTAAGTAAAATTAAATTAATGCATTAAGTAAAATTAATTAAAAAAGCAACGTACATTGTTCATTTTATTTTTAATGTAAAAAAACATTAAATGCTAAAATAATACAATGCATTAAGTAAAACAAATAGTTAATTCATCAAGCAAATCGATTAAAAACACAATATGCAATGTTGATTTTTTTTTTTTTATCAAAAAGCATTAAATGCTAAAATACCACCAAAATGTTCAACAGACCAACATGATAAATTAACAGCATTACAGTTAATATTAAAATTGATTCTCTTGTATGCATATATTCCGTTACGCAGTTAAAAATGTTTATTTCAGAATTACAAGCATTCAAAAAGCCCATATTTCGTGTCGATAAAACTTTAATATTCCGTAAAATCTACTCGGAAACATTTCCGAAAATGACGAGAAGCAAAAAATCTCTTTTTCAAAAATGCTTCTTTAAATTTCGGAAATCACAATCTTTCGTTTAAAAACATATTAATATTTAACATAAAAAAAAAAAAAAAAACTGGAGCTCGATTTCTGTTCTTTTTGCAATTTTAAATTGCCATCCGCTAATCCAGGGTGAATATACAAAAAAGACAAAAAGTACCCACTTATTCAGGGTACTTTTCCGTTTCTGGCAGTGTTTTAAATAAATAAATGATTTTTATTATTTTAAACGAAATATTTTCTAAAATTGGATTTGGTCAAAAATTGCATTCATAAATATCATAAAACCTGTAAATAATGGACAACTTGGCAGTCCGAATTTCTCCTGTATTTAGAGATGAACGCTATTCACAGTAAAAGCGAATGTATAGGTGTTGGAGATTGAAAACGTGTCCATTAAATAGAGATTTTCGCTATCCGGGAGACTCTGTTATGAAAGTTTTACTGTATAACAAGTAATAATAATAATAAAAAAATAAAGTCAGTTCCTACTTAGGTGAACAAAGAAAAATTTTATTTTAGTTACCTTTTATGAAATTATTACAATTTAATATAAATATGTATATACATATGACAGAATCACAATATTAAGTGGCAAAATAGAAAGCGAATTTCCTTGCGATTTTCCATTTATTTTCTATATATGGTGTTGGACTATTATTTTTTTTTTCATTCATTTTTAATCCCACGTAACAGGAGTAAATATACGGTCATTTTCACATATTTCATTTTCCATTTTGTTCTCTCCTTGACTCAGTCTAGAACCCATAATGAAAAAAAGAATCTGAAAAAGAATTTTTTTCTCCCATATAAAACTAAAATTAATTAATTAAATTTAATTAATGAATTATTTTTTGAAAAAACTGTATTAACATCATGTATCATCCACTACAAGTTAAACAAATGTATTTGAACTTGAGTGGATGAATAATAAGTATTTGATTAACGTTTGAAAATTTGAATAAAATTAATTAATTTAATTAAATTAATGAATTAATATTTGAAAAAACTGTATTAACATCAATTATCATCCAGTACAAGTTAAAAAAAATGTATTTGAACTTGAGTGAATGAATAATAAGTATTTTATTAACGATTGAAAATTTGAACAAGATATGTAAATATATATAGGGAGAGTGTGAACTAATAGTAGGAATCGAATAAATGACATTATGGAAAATTTTACTATCCTTTGAAAATGCCAAGCTCAAAGGTCAATCCTCACCGGTCCGTGTTACCAGGGCCGAAACTAAGGGAGGGGGGGGTGCAGAGGGGGCATGTGCCCCGGACGCCAGAGCGAAGGGGCGCCAAATGAAGGACTATACCTTTGGAATGGATCATTTTCTTCTGATGGACTCATAGCTTCCATTATTATGAAACAGCCATTATAAATGAAGGGTTAGATGAAGATGAAAGAGCAGCTGTAAAAAGTTAGAACTCTGATTTTCTGGTCAGAATGGGAAAAAAAAAATGGCCATAATTTTTTTTTGACAAAAACAATTATGGCCATAAAAAAAATTATATGGCCATTTTTTTTTCCCATTCTGACCAGAAAATCAGAGTTCTAACTTTTTACGGCTGCTCTTTTATCTTCATCTAACCCTTCATTTATCATGGCTGTTTCATAATAATGGAAGCCACCAGTCCATCAGAAGAAAATAACTTGGCTAAAGCTGAAACTGGGATAATCGGGACTCTACTGTATATTTCATTTAAAAAATGATCTTTAGAATATTTTTGTTGGTGTTCAGAGGGAAGTCATGACCCTCGTGACATCCCCCTTGGATCCGCCATTGGAGATTACGTAGTTCAGTATTACATATTTTATGATTACATATTTTATTTTTTAAAATAAGTCGGCTATTAGAAAATTAGTAAAATTCTCTTTGTAAATATATTTTGGAGGAAGAGGGCGGAGAGGGCGCCAAAATCCATGTTTGCCCCGGGTGCAAAAAATACTAGTTTCGACCCTGCGTGTTACTAGTGACTGCATTTTACTACCTGTTACGAAAGCCCCTTCTGCTGGCAGACGTACCTAAGTAATCCTATTTCACTTTATACCATTCCTTTTCCTAAATAAGAAGTTAATATTACATCTTAACTTTACATAATTAAACAAGAGATGAAAAAATAATTTGGCAGCATCAGAAAATCTAGTATACAGAGTGTCCCATGTTATCGTAGGCCAAATACACTGAAAAAAATTAAACATTACATGTTTTCTCTGCAAAAAATCACAAAATATTTCTGTTAAAATAACAGTTTATCTCTCTAAATGTAGCGGTATTTAACTATTAAAAAATCCCTGCCGGCCCGGCCTACAGGCAGAGGTAGATTTCGAAGTTAAGTATACTAATTTCACCAACAAAAACTAAATCATTATTAGATATAAATCCACTTTAACAGTTTTATCTGTCTGCTTTTGACGAGTTTTTATTTTCTTTTTATAAAATAGCTGGTTTTATCAGAATCATGTTAAGGCGATATTAAAAAAAATATTTTTCCATACTCAACAACTCGAAATTTTCTGGCACATTCTTGATTCATTTTTAATAATAAAAAAAAATATGAAACATGCTGACGTGATTTTTGAAAAGATTTATAAGCGACCTGTGTTTTTATTTTTCTTTCAATTAATTAAAACTTCATTAATAAACAATTATTTTCTCAGTAGGGCAATATTTTTCGTTTCTAATACAACCGCTTCGGGAAATTCTGTTCAAAATGCCCACTTTGACATACTTTTTTGAAATATATTCTGCCTCTATCAAAAAATTTATCATTACTGTACATTATATAGTTTCTCAATAAGAGAATCTAGCAATTGGATGCGTTTGAGAGCAAAAATGAATTTAAAAATGAGTAAGAAAATAGACAGTTTGGATTTGAATGCACCCATAATAAGATGATTTTTTTCTACAACCGCTATGTATTTTTAATTTGTTTTTGCTGTAAGAATTGGCCCTATCAAAAACTTGCCTATATAAATGTTGAAGACAATATTAAGAAGCTATATGATAAATTCATGGAGATGTTATATCTTGTGAATTGACGGAGTTATGAAAATTTTTCTTCTTCAACCCCCCTTTTTTGTTTTCGTTTTTAATTTTATTTTTCGGTACGAATTGGTCCTATCAAAAACTTGTGAATATAAAAGTTGTAGATAATATTAAGGAGATGTATAATAAAATCATTGGATTTGATACCTTCAGAATTGACGAAGTAAGGAATTTTTTTCTCCCGAAAACCCTACTTTTTGCGCTCCTTGAGCCTATTTTAAATTTTATCAAAAATCTGTGATGCAAGAATTTTTGGCGTTATTTTTAGAAGTAATAAAAACTTTAAACTGATTTGATATGTGATAGAAGATATATTCATATAATCCCCTTATCAAGATTTTTCGATACCCATTTTCTCCCTCTTTCTACTGCAGAAAAACATCATTAGAGTTCATAGTGAAAAAGAAACACTTAGTAGTCGACAGATGTGAAATCCAGAGAAACTGCATCTTTTCATCTTTCTTCGCCTTATGTGAGATATGTTTTAAACCAGACTCGCAAACACTTATGTTCTATTCTGGTTCGCGTTATAAACTTATAAACATTATAATTGACTGTTACACTGAACACTATTTTATCAGACTTTACTTCCTTGTAACTTTCATAAATATCCAATTATGTATAATTGGTTGATTACCTCAAAGTGCCGAAAATACATCCATTAATATGGTTATCAATTTTAATGATGTAACACGCGCGGAAAAACATATGTAATATTCACCTTTTAAAACGTCCTCACACAAGTGAAGACGTACAAAATATAATCTCTTTCTTTAATATGTATAATTAAATTTCTCTCTTTCTTTCCTATCAAAGAAGCTGTTTCATAATGTGCACCAATCTCACACACTCGCCATTATAAGATGATTAATCTCACACTTACGTTACGATGCCTGATTTACCCGGTAAATGGATAATTCAAATCATGCGGATATCTATATAAAAGGTAAGAAATTTATTTATTCCCTTTTTTTTGCTATGATGAGGCAGAGCGCTATATGCATTTATAGAATATGATTAATTGAGAAGCCTGTGAACTCACACCAAGAACTGTTAGGGATACGTCAGAGTTACAATTTTCTCTAACATATTTTGATTATGAGACTGATTTAATGTCTCATTTAGTAAATTAAATAAATATAGATATCCATTTAGGCAAATTAAGAAAGATAAAGAAATCCGGTAGTCAGGTGAAGGAAAAAGTATCTAATTGACTTAAAGGAAAGAAAAATTATGGCTTACGCAAAGGATAGTACAGCCATTGAAAAACTTAACGCCAATAACTATTATTGTTGGCGGTTTAAATTAGAAATGCTTTTAATTAGAGAGGAGCTATTTGATGTCATTACCGATCAAGCTCCAGACCCTTTGACTGAAAATTGGAATAAGAAAGACAGGAAAGCACGGGCACTAATCAACCTCAGTATTGAAGATGGGCAGATAATTAACATCAAACATTTAAACACGGCTCGAGAGACTTGGGACACTTTGAAAAATATTCACGAACGGTCCAATCTCTCAAGCAAATTACACCTCCTTCGGAAATTGTATAGTACAAAGCTAAACGAAGGAGGGAACTTAATCGCACACATCACGAAATTAATGGAGCTTATCGACAAATTAGCTGCGATCGGAGAAAATGTTACCGACTCTCATATATCTGCACTCTTTTTGTGCTCATTACCGCCGTCATATGACACATTGATTACGGCGTTAGAGTCGAGAAACGAAGAAGAATTAACGCCCAGCTTTATTAAAAGCAAATTATTTGATGAGTATACTCGTAGAGTTGAAAATTCCGAAAACTCGGAACATAGTACTAAAGCATACAAGGCTCGAGAAAAATTCGTTAACACAGACCGCAAGAGAGGTAATAAATTTTGTTCCTATTGCAAAATGAAAAACCATTCTTACAACGAGTGCTGGTTCCTGAAACGAAAAAAAAATAATAATAATCCAGTACAATATAATAAATTTTACAAAAATAAAAATCACACCACCTCTCTATGTTTTGAAGAAAATGCCCCGGCCAAAACCGCGAAACCGCAAGATACAAGACAGATAGGAAATGAAAATAAAAATGTTGCGTTGTTAATTGAGCGACCCGAAAATAAACAAACTTTTATTATCGATAGCGGAAGCTCTAGCCATATTGCCAACTCCAAGGAGCTGTTTTCAAAAATGACTAGCGACACAGAAACTAATGTAACAGTCGCGAACGGCAATAAGCTAACATCATACGGCTCAGGGGAAATTGTTATCCACACCGGAAAAAATAACAGGCAAATTACACTTCGTGACGTATTGTTTGTACCTGAGATAGAAACTAACCTGCTGTCAGTAAGCAGGGCCACAAAAAACGGATGTCAAGTGAAATTCGAAAAAGATACGTGCGAAATTATACATAGCGGTGAATTAATTCTACAAGGTAAATTAAAAAACAATTTATATGAAGTGCAAGTAAACAATGATAATCAATGGAATAGCAATCGTGTAAACATTACGCACAGCTGTGCTAATACGAAATGCATCGACTTGTGGCACAGGCGGTTAGGCCACAGAAGCTACGAAACAATTAAAACCATTGTACAAAAACAACTAGTGAACGGAATTACCATAAACAACTGCCGACACGGCAAAGAATGTGAGGTATGCATAAAGTCCAAAACCAACGACGCCCCATTTCCCAAATCGGGCGCACATAGAGCCACAAAAAGGCTAGAATTAATCCACAGTGACGTATGTGGGCCGATAAATACACCCACCATAGGGGGAAAGCGGTTCTTCATAACATTCATTGACGACTATTCCAAATTTTGTGTCATCTACTTAATGTCGAAAAAGAGCGAAGCATATGAAAAATTGAGGGAATACATCTCAACCGTCAAAAATAAGTTCGGAAAATTTCCAACCGCCATCAGATCCGACAATGGCGGGGAATATGTCAACGATGAATTAGAAAACTATCTTAAATGTAACGGAATCGAACACCAGCTCACCGTACCATACTGTCCAAGTCAAAATGATATTGCTGAGAGGAAAAACAGGACACTGTTAGACATGACTAGAAGCATGTTAAGCGAAGCTAACCTCCCTCATAAATTATGGGGAGAAGCAATCTGCACCGCAAATGATTTGCAGAATCGCTTGCCTTCCAAATCTATTAGCACTACGCCATATGAGCTTTGGCTAAACAGAAAACCAAATTTAAGATATCTTAAGGTATTCGGTTGTACCGCGTACGCATACATCCACAAATCTAAACGCGGCAAACTAGATGATAAAGCAGAGAAAGGCATTTTCGTAGGCTACGACAACCGATCGAAAGCGTACAGAATATTTACTAGTGACGGAAGAGTCATTTTAGCTAGAACCGTAAAATTCGCGGAAAATAACATGGGTAATATAAATGCTGATGAAAGTTCAAACACGAATGAGTTAATGTCAGAAACAAACAAACACACACGCCAGACCGACACAAGCGTAATCGAATTTGATCTAACACAAAACCAAAATCCTTCAGATACACCATCCGCGCCTCAACATACACAGCAATTGAGAAGATCAGAAAGGCATAATAGAGGCGTGCCACCAGACAGGTTTGCCTATGCAGTCCGGCAAGATCCGGTATATGAACCGAAAGGTTGGCACGACATGCTAAACATAGAAAACCCACAAGTAAAAATGAATTGGATTGAAGCGACACGCGACGAAATAAACTCGCTTATAAAAAATGAAACATGGTCTTTGGTAAAACCACCACAGGGAGCCAAAGTAATTGGATCTAAATGGACCTACAAGGCTAAATATGATGAATCTGGGAAAGTAAAGCGTTACAAGGCGAGATTAGTAGCTCAGGGATTTAAACAAAAATACGGGGTCGACTTTGACGAGACTTACGCCCCTGTAGTATCCCACACCACCTTAAGATGTTTCCTCACTGCCGCAGTCTATCATAACCTCAGTGTTAGGCACGTCGACATAAAAACCGCGTTCCTGCACGGTGACCTAGAAGAAGAGGTATACATGTCACAACCGGAAGGGTACGTGAACGCAAACGAACCTGATAGAGTCTGTAAACTCCGAAAGGCGATATACGGGCTTAAACAGGCAGCCCGGGCCTGGTACATAAAAATTACGGAATCTCTTAGAGAACTAAATTTTATGCAAAGCAAGGCAGACACCTGCCTGTTTACACAGGGACAGGGGGGAAATACAGCCTACGTAGTTGTGTACGTAGATGACATTCTCATAGCAGGAAACAATGCGCGAATTGAAGAAGTAATAAATAAGTTAAAAACACTATATACACTTGAAGATTTGGGGGAAATTAGTAATTATCTTGGGATAAAAATTAAGAAAACACATAACGGCTTTAACCTTAACCAAACAACAAAAATAATGGAAATTGTTAAAAGGTTTAACTTAGAGGAATCAAAACCTTACGGAACACCCATGGAAACGGGCTTCTTAAGATCAGAAAAGGATGAAAATCCAATGCCAAACAACATAAATTATCGTAAAGCGATAGGCGCGTTATTATACATTGCAACTATAACTAGGCCAGACATACTACTAGCTGTAAATGTTCTTAGCAGAAAGAACGAAAATCCATCGGAAAAAGACTGGAAAGGTGTTAAACGACTGATCAGGTACCTCTACCACACAAAGGACCTAAATCTCATAATCAGCACTGAATGTACACCAATTTTGGAAGCGTACACCGATGCCGATTGAGCCGGTGATACGCAAACACAAAGATCAACATCAGGGAATTTATTCCTTCTTGGGAAAAATCCGATACAATGGATAACCAAACGCCAAACTTGCATTGCGCAATCGTCAGCAGAAGCTGAATACGTAGCCGCAGCAAACGCTGCACAAGAACTTATGTGGATAATAAAACTTTTACAAGATTTGAATTTACCACAAAACCTGCCCGTAATTGTATATGAAGATAACATTTCCTGCATAAAAATGATAGAATCTGAAAAATACACAATCAAGACCAAACATATTGATTTAAAATATCACATGATTAAGTATATGAAAGAAAATGGTACCATAGAATTACGTTATTGTCCGAGCAAATCAATGCTGGCAGACATCTTGACGAAGCCAGAGCCCAAACCTGAATTTCAAGAAAACAGAAATAAATTAAAATTACAAAACAATCTTGATAAGGGGCTTAAGGGGAACATGATAGAAGATATATTCATATAATCCCCTTATCAAGATTTTTCGATACCCATTTTCTCCCTCTTTCTACTGCAGAAAAACATCATTAGAGTTCATAGTGAAAAAGAAACACTTAGTAGTCGACAGATGTGAAATCCAGAGAAACTGCATCTCTTCATCTTTCTTCGCCTTATGTGCGATATGTTTTAAACCAGACTCGCAAGCACTTATGTTCTATTCTGGTTCGCGTTATAAACTTATAAACATTATAATTGACTGTTACACTGAACACTATTTTATCAGACTTTACTTCCTTGTAACTTTCATAAATATCCAATTATGTATAATTGGTTGATTACCTCAAAGTGCCGAAAATACATCCATATGGTTATCAATTTTAATGATGTAACACTCGCGGAAAAACATATGTAATATTCACCTTTTAAAACGTCCTCACACAAGTGAAGACGTACAAAATGTGATCTCTTTCTTTAATATGTATAATTAAATTTCTCTCTTTCTTTCCTATCAAAGAAGCTGTTTCATAATGTGCACCAATCTCACACACTCGCCATTATAAGATGATTAATCTCACACTTACGTTACGATGCCTGACTTACCCGGTAAATGGATAATTCAAATCATGCGGATATCTATATAAAAGGTAAGAGATTTATTTATTCCCTTTTTTTTTTTTTGCTATGATGAGGCAGAGCGCTATATGCATTTATAGAATATGATTAATTGAGAAGCGTGTGAACTCAGGCCAAGAACTGTTAGGGATACGTCAGGGTTACAATTTTCTCTAACAATATGTACAAAAATTAAGAAGTTATGGGGTTTTTTCGGTTTTCACAAAACCCCTCCCTTTTCCATCCCCTTTGTCCGCTTTTGCCCATTAACGAACTTGACTGAGATTTTATGTCCCTTGATTTTATGTATCAATTTGAAAGAGATTTGTGCAGAATTGCGGAAGTTACCGTGTCCAGAAGAAAGTGATAACACAATTGCTTCGGGAAATTCCGTTCAAAATGCCCACTTTGACATCATTTTTTTAAATATATTTTGCCTCTATCAAAAAATCGATCATTGCGGTACATTATATAGTTTCTGAATAAGCGAATCTACCAATTAAATGCGTTTGAGAGCAAAAATGAATTTGAAAATGACTCAGAAAATAAGCAGTTTTGATTTAAGCGCATCCTTAATGCAATGATTTTTCCAACACAATCCGCTTCGGGAAATTCGGTTCAAAATGCCCACTTTAACAGCATTTTTTGAAATATATTCTGCCTCTATCAAAAAATCGACCATTACGGTACATTATATAGTTTCTGAGTAAGAAAACTTACCAATTGGTAGCTTTTGAGAGCAAAAATGAATTGTAAAATGAGTCAGAAAATACGCAGTTTGGATTTGAATACACCCTTACTTTGATGATTTTTTCTTCAACCGCTATGTATTTTTAATTTGTTTTTGCTGTAAGAATTGGTCCTATCCAAAACTTGTCTATGTAGATGTTGTAGACAATATTAAGAAGATATATGATAAATTCATGGGGATTTTATATCTTTTGAATTGACGGAGTTATGGATATTTTGCTTCTTCAAACCCCCTTTTTGTTCTCGTTTTTAATTTTTTTTTGCGGTACGAATTGGTCCTATCAAAAACTTGTGAATATAAAAGTTGTAGATAATTTTAAGGAGATTTATAATAAAATTAATTGGAATTGATATGTTGAGAATTGACGAAGTTATGAATTTTTTTTCTCCCAAAAACCCTATTTTTGCGCCCCTTGAGCCCATTTTTAACTTTATCAAAAATCTGTGATACATAAAATTTTGGCCCTATTTTTAGAAGTAATAAAAACTTTAAACTGATTTGATATGTACTAAAATTAAGAAGTTATTGGGGGGGGGGGGGGGTTCGGTTTTCGCAAAACCCCTCCCTATTTCCATCCCCTTGGTCCGATTTTGCCCATTAACGAACTTGACCGAGATTTTATGCCCATTGATTTTATGTATCAGTTTGGAAGAGATTGGTGCAGAATTACGAAACTTATCGTGTCCAGAAGAAAGTGATATATATAGACAGACAGATAGATAGATAGATAGATAGATAGATAGATAGATAGATAGATAGATAAAGTTTTTTACTGAGGGTGGTTTTGGGTTCTAGGGGTCATGATCGGCGTAGCTCTGCAAAAATTTTCAGAAATTCCAACATAGGAACGATCTCAATAGGTAGTATTTTATACGAAATCCACCTAAAGAACTCCAGAAAGTTCGTTAAAATCTAAAGATTTTTCTCTTAAGATTTACAGTTTCTGTCTGTAACTGTAAAAATTACAAAATATTTCAGTTAAAATAACAATTTATCTCTGTAAATGTAATGGTATTTAACTGTTATAAAAACATATACTTGGTTTAAAAAATTACAGATATTTTCTGTAAAATAAACGGTTTTTTACTGGCGTCTTGCCTGACAGTTTTTTTTCCCGTTAATATCACAGATGTATATATTTTTTTTATGACGGTGTAGCTAATTCTTAAACCATTAGTTTTAGAGATATAATTCCAATTAACAAAAATTATTCACAAGTACTTCATTATATAAATAACTATTTACGTCAAAATGATTATTTTAAAAAAAGAAAGATAAGTATGAACTTTTTACGGTCTTAGGTCCAATAGGTAATATTTAAAAAAAGGCCAAAAAATACACAAAAAATTTAGTTCAATTCTATACATAACTTCATACACTTTTCGAAGGTACAATATTGAAAATGGCACAAAAATCACTATTACAGCGCCCCCTTCAGGCGGAATTTTTCCACATTCAAGGAGGACCTTCTTGCCATGGCCAAAAACATACATAAAAAAAAATTGGTCCAGTTTTATGCATAATTTCATTCACTTTTCGATGGTACAATATTCAAAATCGCACAAAAATCGCTATTACAGCGACCCCTTCCGGTGGATTTTTTCCAAATGAAGGGAGGATCTGCTTGCCATAGCCAAAAACTTAAAAAAAAAAATTTGTTCAATTCTAAGCATAACTTCATACACTTTTGATGGTACAATGGCGATAGACACACGGACAGACGGGCATTTTCTATAAACATGTTTTTGGGGATCTCTGACCCCTAAAACGTGTGAATCCGTCGAAAAACGGAAGTCGAAAAAAATTCCGATTACAATACTTTCTTCTACTGAAGATAGAAGAAAGTAAAAATAGCGTCAAGCCGACGTGACACGAACCTCGGATCGCGTCAGGTTCGGGTAATCCGATGCGACTCTATCTCCTGGTTTGTAAAGAAATGTATAGATATTACTTAACGTGTTAAGGCGATTCTAGATAATTTATCAACGCAGGTACTGTATAAAATTTTAAATTTCGTAATTTTTTAAAAACTAATCATTTTCAAGTAAATGATTTTCATGTGATGAAGAACATTTGAAACATTTTTTTTTTTCAATAGGAACTAACCTATAAACAAACGGTTTAAAAATTTATCTATTGGTTAAGGGTATCCTGTAGTTCAATCCAAAAAAAAAAACAGTAACAAATGACGCTTCTTTTCTTTTTAAATCTGCATCCTTTTTTTTATCCCAAACAAAATTTCAGTTTACCGGAAATGTAAAATCAGCAGTTCACCCGTTTTCCCGAAACGGATGAATAAATAAACGGAATAGGAATCCATTTTCTGCTTCAAATTTCTTATGGGCCCCTGGCGAGTTTGGAAATCGTACTGAAGCATTTTTTGAAACATGGAATGTGTATACGAATTAAATTCTAACATTTCGTTTATCATTGTGCACATCAAAGGAAACGAACGAACAAACAAATAAAAGTTTAAAAGTAAAATTAGTTGGAAATTGTACCTCAAACGTGTCAAATGAGGTGCGGTTCGTACTATAACTTGTTTTATAAATATTCAGACCTTGGTGCAACAGCTTTTGCACTTTTATGCAAAAATGCATCGATACAAAATTTATTACGATCTATATATTAAATTCGGTCTAATAGGAGTTCAAGAATAATATTCAGGAAATAATAGGACTCCACCTTAAATAGGAAGTCACCATCATGGCAACCTAGAATCATTACCTATCATGGGATATCATTGAATTAATTAAGTATGGTAGAATTTAATAGAATGAAGAAAACTTTTATTAATATCTTTTTACGTTTTGATTCGATTTTGATAAAAGTTGAAATGACTCGACATAATTCTGTAACGGTTCTGTATATTAAAGTTCGAACCATTCGGTTGGGTAGTTTTTGTTGTTATTTGCGGACAGACGGACGAACCAGATGACGAGGTATAATTACGAACGCCACCTAAAAACGGTAACAATGACGGGTAAAATCAGCTTTTCACCCCGTTTTTTCCGAGAATGTTTGAATAAATATCTTCAACTGTTTATATGAGCCTTTAGTGAGTTCAGTAAATCGAATTGAAGAAGTCCTGCGACTTGGAATATGTATGTGAGTAAAATTCTAACTTTTCGTGTTTCATTGACAGCATCAGATAAAAAACAATAAAGGTGCGGGTTACGACGCTTTGTGAATAAATGTGTAATGCAGCATGGATAAAATAGTTTTTTTTTTCTTTGACGCATATATAAGGATTCCCAAGAAGGTTTTTTTTTTATTAGCTCAATATCTCAATGAAGTGAAGCCTTTCTGCAACAATATTTTTGAAGATAACAAATTGTTTCCGTATAGAATAATAATACTTCTTACTCCAAAAAAGTTACTATCGTTGTCACTGACACAGATTTGCCTTTTTCTATATTAATATCACTCGTGCGGCGAGATTTAGAAGTTAAAACCCTTTCAAGATTATTTAAAGCAGATAGTATATACATATAAACCCTTTTGTGTTCAGGCGAAAAAAATCGAAGGTTACATTTTTTATTGTACAGCATTATTATTTTTTGTGATAATTCATATTAGAAATACCTATTATTATTTTTCTCATATATGTTTGGCACGAAAGTTTACGTCTTTCCTCGTCTAGATTATACAAAAGTCTTTATACCTACGCATTAAATGAGGCGCAAAAACTTTTTTAACATTAAGATGGGTCGCATAACAATAAAGTTTAGGAACCGCTGCTTTATTATATTAAATACTTAATTATTCAGACTGGATTACCATTTAAATATACAATATCTACCCATCTATATCATAAAAGACAAACATGTCCATGCCTAACGTTGACGCCATTTTTACGGTCGCAATAGCAGATGATTAAATTTAACTTTTACATCATTTTTTAAAATTTTTAATTATCGGGCATTTTACATTTTTACATCGCCAAATCGGGAGAAAAAATGCATTATCTAATAAAATTTCTTTGAAAACTGTATCGCAATTTATTTGAAAAATGCATTGCTATTTACTCAATTTTTATTGTTTTTATAATAATTTTCAAACATGAATGTTTTTAAATCTATCTCTATCGCACGCAGACGATTACAATATATATATATATATATATATATATATATATCCGTTTGCATTTAAATTAATATGAATAGCTCAGCATTTGTTTCCAGCTTCGTTTCCATAACGAAATTAAAACATTCGCCAATAAATAAATAAAATATACGTAAAAACACAAATTTTAGACATGTAATTAAACTATGCACTTAAAAACTTTGTTTAAACGCATAATTGCTATTTTTCAAATAAACGTTTAGTACCGTTAGAGCGCATTCTAAAAAATATATGAAATGTAAAAATCTATTAAAGTTATCAATTTTTTTAAAATTGTTTTCGCCTATATTCTGTAACCCGGGAAGAACGGGTATATTACCCTTGTAATAAACAAAGATGGAAGTTTGTCTCTCTCTCTCTCTCTGTGTATTACGTGCTCGTGCGCGCTGTGTTCTGCAGAGACCGTTGCGCGCATAGCTTACAATATTTGGCAACCAGGAAGGTATATGTACGTCTGAAGTTATACACCTCGAAGCCAGTTTTTGCGATTTTTTTAAAGAAAAAACTTAATTTTTTAATGAAATTTTTAGGGTTTTTCCCATTTTGCGGCATTATTTTTTTTTTTTAAACATTAGTAAACCGAATCCGCTTTCAATTGTTTAACCCAATCTAGTCAATTTTGTCCAATTCGGAATTCGTACGTGATATCTGGATTTTTCGCGAATCTTTTTATGAAATGTTTAGAGTTGTTTTTTTTTATATGTTTCGCGGTGAAGAAATTTGGCTTCAGTGTTTTAGTTTCCTTAATAAATTTTACCTTCAACAATTTTTTTAGGCGGTTTTAAGCGTTTTTTAGCTTTTAGTGGAGGCTTTTTCAGATTTCGAACGGAATTCGATTTCAATTCATGAGCCCCATTTTGTCGTCTTTATTTTTGAAATTTTCCTGATTTTCAAAGGTTTTTTGCAATTTTTTTTAGCGATTTTAAGCGTTTTTTAGCTTTTAGTGGCGCCTTTTTCAGATTTCGAACAGAATTCGATTTCAATCCAATGAGCCCCATTTTGTCGTCTTTATTTTTGAAAATTTCCCGATTTTCAAAGGTTTTTCGCATTTTTTATAAGCGATTTCAAGCGTTTTTTAGCTTTTAGTGGCGCCTTTTTCAGATTTCGAACGGAATTCGATTTCAATCCAATGAGCCTCATTTTGTCGTCTTTATTTTTTAAAATTTCCCGATTTTCAAAGTTTTTCGCAATTTTTTAAAGCGATTTTAAGCGTTTTTTAGCTTTTAGTGGCTCCTTTTTCAGGTTTCGAACGGAATTCGATTTCAATCCAATGATCCCCATTTCGTCGTCTTTATTTTTGAAAATTTCCCGATTTTTAAAGGTTTTTCGCAATTTTTTTAAGCGTTTTTTAGCTTTTAGTGGCGCTTTTTTCAGATTTCGAACAGAATTCGATTTCAATCCAATGAGCCCCATTTGGTCGTCTTTATTTTTGAAAATTTCCCGATTTTCAAAGTTTTTTCGCAATTTTTTTAAGCGATTTTAAGCGTTTTTTAGCTTTTAGTGGCGCCTTTTTCAGATTTCGAACATAGAATTCGATTTCAATCCAATCGAGCCCCATTTTGTCGTCTTTATTTTTGAAAATTTCCCGATTTTCAAAGATTTTTCGCATTTTTTATAAGCGATTTCAAGCGTTTTTTAGCTTTTAGTGGCGCCTCTTTCAGATTTCGAACGGAATTCGATTTCAATCCAATGAGCCCCATTTTGTCGTCTTTATTTTTGAGAATTTACCGATTTACAAAGGTTTTTCGCGTTCCGCTGCGATTTCTTCTCATTTTTTTTTTTTTTTTTGTTTTTTTGTTTTTCTGAAACGGAAAGAACTCTTCGGTAAGTTTTCTGTGATGAAATTCAAGTTGGAACAATACCAAATTGGTTACTATAACAACATGAACGACGATGCTGAAAATTTGATTTTAATCTGTGTCAAAAACTCAAAATAAAAAAAATCACAACGATTCAAGTTACGCTTGATTCGCTTCCATGACTAAACCAGTCTGCAACAGCTATTGCACCAAGATATGAATATTTATAAATCTAGTTATAGTACGAACGCAATTCATTTGCCACGTTTGATGTACAATTTCCGACTTTTTTAAACATGACAACTTACCCATATTTAAAAAATGAAAAAAAAAAAAAAAAAAAAAAAAAAGAAAAGAAAACTCACTGAGTAATAACCTTTACTGAAAATAAATTATTTTTGAATTATTGAATAACACCTTACTGAAAAGAACAATAAATTTTCTAGCCTGCGCTGAATAGAATAATAATTTAAAAAAAAGCAGGAAATGGCGACTTGTTTCAATAGGCGTGGTACAAGTTCATATATGTTTTAAGAACAAGCAATCATTAAGAGTAAAACTAGTTTAAGCTAACAAAAAATAGAAAAAATACGTGATTTCAATGTTAGTCTACAACATGAAGATCAAGGGCCATAAATATACAGACAGTTTGAAAGGTTTTCCATCCTTGTGATCTATAAAAGTTACCCAGAATTGAATCAGAATAATAATTATGATTCGATAACATCATGAAATGAATAACTTATAAAATTTATGACTCCGTCCATATTAGTTTACCAGGTGAGCAGTGAGTTCTAGTGTTTTGTTAAAAACCATTTGTTGTATATGCCTATGAATATAGTCATTAGCGTCAGAGGCAGATAACCTATGGCAGGGATGGCGAAACTATGGCATGCGTGCCGAAGTTGGCACGTAAGAAAACTTCTCTGGCATGCGAAAAAACTTATAGATCATATTCAGTTTATGGAGAACAATCCACTTTATGTTGTTTTTTTAGCCCCCGCTACGGTATGCTATTTCTTTCTACCAGCTTATTTTGTGTTGCCTCCAAAAAATAACGCTACCTTACAGAAGCCAGCCGTAAAACAAAGCAGTACTATTAAATACTCTGTAAAAAATTTAAAACTTCTAATCATTGCACATTTTCAATTTTTATACCGTTGTACTGGGAAAAAAAAGTACTTTTACATGCAATTTGTTTGAAAACTGCATCGCCATTTATTTTTGAAATATTAATTTTTTGTAGATTTTGGAGCCATTTGCTTAATATTGGCAACGGAAGTACTCCATTTCTGTAGAAAGTAAAGGGGAAATAGTTGTAAAATATTAATTATATATTTTTGTTACCATTTTTTTCATAACAACCGAAAGAAAATGTAATTAAAATACGTGCTATTTTGAAAAAATATAAACGAATGATTTCTGTTAAAACATGGAGCTATTATAAACTATATTTAATTTTAAGTATCTTTAATGATACTAAAAATTAAATTATGACTAAATGATACTAAAGATTAATTTTAAGTATCTTTTCTTTAATGACGGCATTTTTTTTTTTTTTGCTGCATTTGTGTATTATTTCGCGATAGTGACGTTCTATGCATACTTTACTGTAGATGTTTAAGAGTGGATCGTAAATGTGGAATTCTTAAGCGGATGCGAATGACGTCATTTTACATAAAATAAAAGCGTGTGCTGTAAGTTTTAAAATTGAAATATGCTTTGTACTATTTATCTATACACTTTTTTCATCGGGGGCGACACTAAATTCTGAAAAAGCAGAATTCCTGTTTTCTAGTGTTTATTTATTTATTTATTTTACAAAAAGTATAGTTTTGTGTAACAGCTATATAATTTACTTTAAAATAATCCGTTACTTTTTAATGAATTAAGGCATGAATTTCAATGAAAGCGCCTTGTAGCGTCATTTTCTCGCTAAACCATTCAACATATATTGTTTTCTAAATCATTTTACTTCTGTATCTAATTTCAAAGGTTTTATTTTTGAAAACTGAATTTTAACCCTTCGGGACCGGCGACTTTTACACAATTTTTTTAGGTTGTCACCACTATTTTTAAAAAAAGTTACCTTTACTTAAACAATAACGAAAATGCTCTAATTAAAGGAACTAAATATTACTTTTCTTTTTTACTGGTGGCTGAAACAAATTCTAAATGCTCATTTTGAGGGTGGATATATGCATCCATGGTCACAAACGGGTTGAGAGATCATTTGCATAGTAATATACCTAATTGACACGCGTCTACTTCAGATTAGGTTTGATTTTATTTAAGTTTAGGGCTTTAAGTTACTTTAAGTTTTAATATATTTAGGTTTTAATTTTGAAAATAAAATTTTAACTGTTATTGTAAATAATTATGTATCTATTGAAGAACTTCTTCTAACTGAAGGACTAAAAACTATCTGATTCGGAAGTATACAATAAAAGAAAAACTCATTTATAGATTATTAATACGGAATTCAATGCGACATGGCTATATTATTGGTTAAAATGTTTCTGGCAAGTTAGAATGTTGGTACATAATAATTTTTAAATTTTTGGCACGCATACATTTTGGTTCGCCATTCCTGGCCTATGGGATATATATATAGATATACAATATATGCATCAGTGTATTTAGCAATATTGGATTGATGCTATTTTCTAACGTATTCTATAAGAATTGCTTAATTTCTATAGTGTGGATTATCTTGTAATTTAGTAGTTTTTTAGATACATTCGCAATTATATAAATACGTAGCACTTTTAGTTATCATCTGGTCAGTCCGTCTATCTGTCCGCATATAACAGCGCAAAAACTACCCAACCGAATGGTTTGAAATTTAAGATATAGAATGGTCGGATAATTGTGTCGAGTCATTTCAAATTATATGAAAATCGAATCAAAACTTAAAAATATATTAATAAAAGTTTTCTTCATTCTTTTAAATCCTATCATACGTAATCAATGATATCCCATGATAGATAGTGCTTCTAGTTTGCCATGGTGATGACGTCCTATGTAAGATGGAGTATTATTATTTACGTATTACTGAATTCAATATATAGAATCGTAATAAATTTTCTATTCATGCATTTTTGCATAAGAGCACAACAGCTATTGCACTAAGATCTGAATATTTATAAAACTAGTTATTGTACGAACGCTTTTTCTAGGTTTTCATGGTGATGGCCTTCAATTTAAGATGGAGCACTATTATTTCCGTATTACTGAATTTAATATACAGTAAAACCTCGATTATCCGAAGTAATTGGGACCGACCGTCTTTCGGATAATCGAAACTTTCGGATAATTGAGAATGCTTCAATTTTAAGATTAAGGAGAAATAAATGCACTATTTCTTATTATGGTAACAAGTGCTTAATAAAAATAAGGTAATAGCAAAATAGAAACAAGAATACATTATCTAAATTAAAATTTTTTAATTAAGTACCTTTTACATATATCACAAGAGTTTGAAAAAATGCTTTGTTTGTGGCAGTTTCGATAGCCTTTGCTTTGAAGCGCTATCACGGAGTTTTTTATTATTATTAGTTCACCAGTATCACAGTCTTTCTGTTACTCCAGCCATGCCAAACATTTAAAAGCTTCAGAATTGCTAATTTGTTCGTTTTCTTTGTTCAATTCCGCAGCTTACGGGATCTCAAGTTAAATTCGAAGGAATTCTAAGAAAGGGGATCAAAAATATTTATATGTACTCGTAGTTCGGAAAGGACTTCCACACAAGGAATATAATAGTAATAGGAATATAATAGTTTGCACACAAGGAATGTGACAGTAAAAAAAAAAAAAACTTTTAAAAATGGATTTCGGTTAACCGAGAGTTTCGGTTTAAAGAGTTTCGGATAAAAGAGGTTCTACTATATATATATGTGTGTGTGTGTGTGATCGTAATAAATTTTGTGTTCAGGCATTTTTAGGGTTCCGTACTTAAATAGTAAAAAACGGAACCATTATAAGATCACTCCTGTGTCTGTCTGTCACAGCCATTTTACTCGTAAACTATGGAACGTGGAAAGTTCAAATTCGGGGAAGTAATAAAGACCATTGACCCACAGATTTTCAGATTAATAAACATTCATAAATATATTTAGTAAAAAAGTAGAGGGCCTAATTATGCTACTTGAAAAAAAAATCTTTTCTTTGTATATCATGTGGGGTATCCTGTGAAAGCTTTCGTAACGCTGAACTCAAAAATACATTCCTTTTAATTTTATAGGTATTATATTTTCAAAGTTATTGTCAAAAATGTAGCGCAAAAATATGTCCCCCTCCATCTAATTCTGAATCTACTGAAACTAAAATTAGGAAAAAATTAGAGGTAGTAGACGTTAATATAAACCTTGCCGGAAAATTATAGCGATTAACCTAGGTCACATAGTTTTTGAGAAATTAGCATTTTTCTGTTATACACAAATTCCGATTTACAGACATTCAGAAAAATTGTTGAGCATCGATGGATATACCTATCGTTGCAGAAGTATAAAAGCATTGTTGATAATAATTTTCGAAAAAAATCATCAGTAATTAGCCGAGTTATTAACCCTTAAAGATACGGCCAGTTCGACATACACAAGTACAGGGGCGGCGTACTCTATGCCTAGTTAACAAATTTTAATGATATGTAAGTGTAATGTAATGTCCAGTAACAGTATAAAAGCAATAAACGTCAAATTGTTAAAAACATACTAATTTAAGGGGTCTTGGGACTCTAAAAAGTGGAAAAAATGAAAAAAAAGACCATTTTCAACATTTAATGTCTTAAAATGTATATGATTTTAAAACACAATTTTAATTAGGATGAAAGATATAAGTATGTTCTTTCATTTCATGTATTTAAAAAATTGCGAGATACAGAATTAGTATTTATAGGGGGCTGGAAACCGTTAGACATTTGTCGAACAAACAATTGGCATAACCAGGGGCGTAGCTACCGTGGAGCAGTTGGAGCAACCTGCTCCAGGCGCACGAATTCTAAGGGCGCAAAATTAGAGAGAGCGAAATGAAGATTTGTAAAAATATTTGCATATTTTTCTCATTATTAATCATATGTAATGGAGGAATCTTGTTACAATCAGCATATTCCTATGGTATTTTACCTAGTGTTTAACCTATGCTATTTCTATTTAAAATATGTTTTATACACAGTTAAAAGAAATTATTTTTATTCGCAAAGTTTTAATTCATTCCATATTGCAAACCAAGTAACTTCCCCAACACCGTTTCAGCATGCCTAATTTTTTTTTTCTGTAACTTTAAAGTAGACAACAGTTGAAGATTTTCACATCTTAAAGTAATTGTGAAGCTTATTTATAGGGCTATCATCGGTCACTTTATTGGCTACCATTATTTCTGAACTATAATCTTCCTGATACATTTATATTGAAAATGTTTTAGAAATTTATCATGATTACTATACGGGAAAAAATGGTAGCCAAAGAAGTCACCGCTGCTAAACCTATATTTACGTTGCAACAGAATGCCTTAGCTATTTTAAGATTTAACTAGATATTATTATTTTAAGATTTCACAAAAAAAAAAAAAAAAAAAAAAAAAAGACAAACAATAGTTTGATAAGTTAAAGAAAATTATTGACCATTTTACAAACAAACAACCAAAAAAAATTTTTTATTTTGAAGAGTTTTTTTTTTTTTTTTTTTGCGTGTGTGGAAACTAAACATGCATTAATACAGATTACAAAACAATAAGAGCGCGACATAGGCATATTTCGCATCAGTCCACGGCGACAAAATTTAAAGGAGAGGGGGGAGGGGACAACGGCCAAATTGTTTTTGAGATTTTGAAAAAAAATTAAATCTCAAATGCAGAATTATATTTTTTTTACTTTCGTTGAAATTGTGTTTTCAAACGCTTTTATGTTTTACAAATTATTACTTAGACATCTTTTTTACGTTATTAGGCTATGAAGTTTTATTATAGTAGTCCGAATGCGTTGAAAATTGTTTCATAATCTGATTGACTCATGATTTTTTGTTCTTCTAGATAATTTTAATGATACTTTCTTAACGGTGTGGAAGCTAAAGTGATAAAACTATTTTTGTATTATTATAACAAATCCTAAAATTTCTTTTTCTAAAATTTAAGATACGGAACAAACATTCGTCAGCTTTAATGAAAATTGCTGTGTTGTATATTCTGTTGTATATTTATATTTCTCTGCACAGAGGAACCTTATATAAAGAATGGGGATCATAAGATATCAAGGGAAAATGTCTACATTATGTTTTGCATTGTATCAAATCTGAATTTGGAGGATTTTGACTGGATCAATTTTGTAACCACTCAAAATTTGCAACCAAGTAATATATTTTACATCATTTTGTCCTGAGATATCTACATACATCTGGTAACTTTTGTCCAGATTTGGTCATAAATTTAAACATATCGTGTTTGCAAAACTTCATGTGCTCTTCCTTGTAATTTTGCTCTATAAACAAAACATTTTCAACCAAATTCATATTTTGTTGCCATTCAAAAGTTTATTTATGTGACTAACTTAAATTCTGCTATCTTTGATTTTAAAAAAATGGTACTTGAACTAAAATAATAAAAGAAAAATATTTAGACTTAATAAATTAAAAACAATTCTAAAAACTAGGGAGGCACCTAAGGCCAGACAAATGAAATTAGAACGAAAAGTTAATACTCTAAGCTATTTAATCATATCAAAAATTGAGCTTAATCGTGCTTTATCATATAACTTTTTCTATATTAAAACGGAAAAATTGTAAAAAAAATACAGAGTTTTTTGCGACATTAAATATGAAATAACAGCTTATATGTGCAAAATTTATGCACAGAAATCCGATAAAATAAAGTCCATATTTTGTTTGGAAGTGTCCATAATCGAGCAGTATATTTTATTCCGCTTCAAGTAACAGATTAAAGAACTCTACTCAAATTGATTGAGTCATTCCCAACTAAGAAGCACCAACTCTGCATTAGTCTATGGACCATACAATTATATTTATATCAAAACCAATAGCAGGGTACAACGCTCTAACTATTGAGCTACAAAAGGTAAAAAATAAATTACGTTAGGATAAATTTTTAAAAATCGACTTTTGGCCAGCTAGAATCGGTAAATCACCCACCGGGCGGCAGTCAGCTATTTTCTTGTTAGAACATGACTGCTCAACGCGGCGCCTTTTCAGGTTCTGTTTGCGTTCCTGTTAGGGATATTTTTTATACATTTTGCCTAAAGCGGATTTTGCATGAGACGGAAATCTGTCTAACCGAGAGCTTTAGACAGTTTACTGTATAAAAATCTATTTTGAAGGTACTTTTCTTTAAAATCAAATTAATAATATTTACACGTTTTACTAAACAGCATTAAGAGTTTTTATCTTGACCGCTCCAGAAAAAGTTTAAAATAGGTTTTATTAATAAAAACATTCTTAATTAGTACTAAAATTCTGTACACTCAGAATCCTACACTAGCCACTCGCAAGCTAATGTTAAACCAATGACAGCGCTCATTATAAATTTCTCATTTGCATTTCAATATTTTAAAAAGATATTTTTCAATAGAAAGCTGAGGTTGGCGTTTAAATGGTTATGTGTATACTGTTTCGATTTTTTTTTTTTCTAAGGGCACTTTCAATTTCGGTTCCAATTCCGAAGTTGAAAAAGCATCCCCTTTCCCCGCAAAAAAAACTGGAATTGTAATGGGTATTATCGGATTCTACTAGCAAGGTGATAAAGCAATCAGTTTCTAAAATGTTTCCTTGGAAGATTTGAGATTTTGTGTTTTCAATAGTCAAAAAATGCAATTTCCCCCACGGAACTGTATTATGCCACCCCCACCAACACCTTCGGAGCCACAGAAATCCTTCCCGGAGAAAAGTGTCCTCATCCTTTTAAAAGTAATTTATGTCAAAATAGTTATTCTTCAAAAGTTACGAGGGTTACATTTTATTCGGTCCCTTGGTTCCATACGTTATATCTAAAATATCTTCTCCGTACTTTAGCAGATAAAATAATAAAAAATTCTCTTTCGTGCGACCAAAACTTACTGAGCTGTTATACTTTGAATTTTAGGAAATTTTAATATTTTCTGGCACTAAAAATAGAAAACGTACTTCATCTATACAGTGAGCAAAAATAGTATTTGCACCAGGTAAATTTGTTGTAGCATATGCATAAATAAATAAAAAGCAACTAAGAATTAAAAATACCAACACTTTTACAAAACATATAAACATATTTAATATCTGACTTAATAATTATATTTAAAATATGAAAACATAAAAAAGTAGCATTTGTACTGCCAAAAAAAAATATTTTCACACTAGCAATAAAAATAGAACTGGAGGAATTATTTATAAGTTAAAAACAGTGCTAATATTTAGTATGCATGCCCTTTGCTTCAATTACAGCTTGTAATCGTCTGGGCATTGAATCTATTAATTTGTGACATGTTTCATTGCTGATCTGTAGCCATTCTCCCCTAAGAGCTTGCTTAAGTTCTGATTTATTAGAAATTTTCTTTTTCCTTATTTTCACATCCAAAATATGCCATAAATTTTCAATCTGATTGGGATCTGGTGATTGTGGTGGCGTTTTCAATTGATTTTTTACATTATAAAGCAACCACAACCTCGTAATATATGCAGTGTGTTTACGATCGTTATCCTGTTGGAAATAATATGAATTAGGAATTCCTAATTTCAGAGCACTATTAGATAAATGATCTCGCAATATATTAATATCTTGTTTAGCATTCATATTGCCTTCAATAAAGGTCATTTCGCCAACTCCGTTAAAAGACATGTATCCCCAAATCATTACATGACCACCGCCATGTTTTACAGTTGGTTTCGAGTTTTTAATTTGAAGAGAAGTATTTGGCTTTCGCCATACTGTTTTCTTACCATCTGAGGCAAAAATATTGAACTTGCTTTCATCGGAAAAAATAACAGTTTTCCAAAACTCTAGTGGTTTGCTGACATGAGCTTTTGCAAATTCAAGTCTTTTCACCCTATTTGTTTCACTAATAAATGGTTTTTTTCGAGGGGCTCTTCCTCGAATATTTGCATCATGAAGAATATTTCTAATTGATTGTGGTGTAACTATTGTTCCCGACGTTGAAGCGACATTAACAGACAATTCTCGAGCACTTAGAAAAGGGTTTTTTGAAGATTCTTTTATGATGGCTCTCCTTTGCCTGGTATTTAGCTTTCTTGGACTCCCAGTTCGCGGCTTATTTATTGTTGAACCAGTTTCTTTTTTCTTCTTAATTGCATAACGAACACTAGAAAAGTTTAAATTTAATTTTTTACCTATTCCTCGGTAACTTAATCCAAAATTGTGTAGAAATATAATCTTCTCACGGGTAGCAACAGACAGTTCACAGGTTTTCGGCGCCATTAGAACAAAAACTACCCAGAATCCCTGCTCCAGTTAATATATTACGTGACTTTAAAGAGCAGGTCTAATGTACTACGGGACTGATATGCTAAACATTTGCATAATGTTCACATTTAATGCCTTTTTTAACAGTCAATGCTTCTTGTGCAAATACTTTTTAGGTATGAGAAAATATTAATTTATTTTTTAAAATGTGTAATATTACTGTTTAAGGAAAATGGGTAGTTATTTTTATTTTCTTCTTATTTAAATAAATGAATAATTAAGAGAATAGTATCAAATTTGCTTTCTATGGTTACTTATGCTAAAAATCGCCTGCGTGCAAATACTTTTTTTGCTCACTGTATGTAAAAAGTAAAATATATATATATATAAATCGTGACAATAGTGTGTTTTTATTATTATTTTACAATGCTTCGAAACTTTTGAAAGGAAAAACAGATATTAAGGGCGGCAGATTGTACTGGCCCATTGGCGCATTTAAAATAAAAATCCCCCCCCCCCCGATTCGCAGTAACTATTGTTAGGTAACCCGGATTTAAATATTTCATTTTTTACTTTTAATTATTTGTATTTAATACGTTGTTACTATACTTTGACTTTCAAATAAAAGTAAGTTTTAAATCGAATTAAGAATAGTATATAAATTTTAAATTTCAAAACAAAATTATGCAGAACTTTTTTAAGTGACAAAAGGGCGCACAAACTTAACTTGCTCCAGGGCGCTGAATCTGTAGCTACGCCACTGGGCATAACAGTTTACGCGCAGGATTACAAAATAAATATTGCAACTAGAATGAAAATTTTGGTGCTTACTTATACTTTAGATTGTAATAATTTCCCTGAACTTAAATAAATTTGTATTTAAAGCATTTTTATATCTTTAATGCAATGTTGCATTTAGCTAATACAAAATTGTGAAAATTTCAACAGTAAAATCACCTACAAAAATATTTTTTTGAACAAAAAAAAAGGAAATTTTAAGTTCAGTTTATACAGACTAACATGAAATATATGTTTTGAAAGTTTCATGAAAAAATATTCAGAAGTTTTTGAGGTATCCTGCGCATTATGCACAAAAAACGCTATTTGGAGAAAAATGACTTCAAAGTTTCGGAAACCTCGCTCAGCTATTGAGCGGGTATAATTCTAAAAGCCATAACTTCTGTTCTAATGGGAATTTCAAGGAAACAATTATATCAAAATATTCAGAATATATAGAATACTAATTTTTTTAAAATTTTGAAGCTTTAAGAGTCTTGCGACTACTTAACCCTTTCCGGCGCGGAGTAATTCTATTGATTAACTTATGAAATAATGAACTGACACCAGAATTTATAAACGAATTTATTAGAAAATGCGAACTTGCTTATTTTCACGTACATGGTAAAAGGAAAATTTTAATTAAATATTCTTGGTGCCGTTTGTCTGTTTTGGAATTAAAATTAGGTGTCCTTTTTTTTAAGGGCACCGCCCTCGAAAGGTTTAGTTAGAATGAATCGCATAAATACTGTAGGATTCGCGATAGTTTGCGTTGAGTGTATCACTAAATACGCCCCGAGTGACTTTAAAAGTTAATTAAATACCTCTCTGGAAAAACCCGGCACTGACCAAGGCGGCGTTGCAACTTTGAGACCTCCTTTCGAAGCGCGCTTAGCACAATGCCAAATTTAAACTTTGAACAAAGGCTTTGTTTTACCTTCACTGTAGAAATAAAGGTTATTACTACGCTGAATTTAGTTTTATGAAATGCCAAATGAAATTTAACTATGCATTGCTTTTATTGTCAGTACCGAATTAAGTTCATCATAAACAGATTAAGATAATAATAAAAAAAGAGTTATACGAATAGCTATATTTGATATTATTTAGGTTCCATATCTCTTTGAACTTTCATGGTATACCCATTTACACTTTTCTAATATATACAGTTATACCCAACCCTACGTTGTATAGTTTTTTACAAAGTCTTAGTATTCTTTTAGCAACGTTTTTTTTAATAATACAATTACAAATTCATATATTTATTCTACGGAACCCTCTGTACGCGAGTAATACTCGCACTTGACCATTTATTGTATAAAGGTACTATTGCACCAAGATCTGAATATTTATAAAACTAGTTATAGTACGAATATAGTTCATTTGCCACGTTTGACGTACAATTTCGGACTTGTTTTTTTTATTTGCAAAAGGCTTTATTAAATATATATACATATTCATATAAAAGATATAAAAGTGGTAAGAGAAATTTATAAGGTATTAATCATCATATATGCATTATTTCTATTGCAATCATCCCTTTTTCGACGCGCATACAAAACCAGCAGCGATGAACCAAGTATCATTTGAAAGTATTTTTAACCGATTTCTGACATAGTACATTCACATTTCGGTAAGGCACGCTATTTAATTAAAAAATGCAGTTAATTAAAAATTAATGAATTTTTTTTTAACATTCCTTTTCACTTGGCGGTTGCCCAGCAACTACTTATCAAATATGCATCAAAGAAAAAAAATCCATCAAAAATATAAAAGGTTTACCGTAATTTAACTCTATTTAAAGTGGAATAAATAGCATATGAACAACAATAACATAAACTAGTCGGATGTACCAATCCCAAAATTTTCTTCTATCTCATACATGTTAATACAGTGAAACCTCCATATGCGACTACCTCAATTAAGCGACCACCTCCCTAAACGACCATTTTTTCATGGAACGAAATTTATTCCCATAGGCCCAATATTAATTTTACCTCCATTCAGAGACCATCCCAGTTGAACTGTCTCCATGAGCGACCCATTTCTTTGAAGAAGATGAAACAAATTCCGTTCTTTCCTGGTCGCTTGAAGAAAGTTTTATTAAAAAATTAATTTCGGAGAGCGCATTATTCATCAAACTTCTAAACTAAGTTTAGATTTTTTTTAATTCTGATAACTTTTAAGTGTTTAAACCCCTTTGTACATTTTTAGGCAATGAATTTAACTCTGATGACAAATTAAGAATGACGGCCAATAAACTCCCCTGCCTTATTCTGTCAGTAAACTCTCAAGGAAATAGATAAATTAACGAAATCGTCATTATTTGTTTTCCTCCAAAAAAAAATTGCATTTATTTACTGAACTTTGATAGGACTTGGAAATAAAGGTTATAAAAGATAAAACCGTAAAATCAAAGCAAACGTCAATGCAGTACAATGCAGTACAATGCCCTCTGCAGTAATTAATTTACGTAATTACCTTTTTTTTATACTTAATTTTTTATATTTGTTCCTAATGTGTAAAATAAATTTAAGTAACTTTAATTACTATCTTTTACAAGCAATTAAAATCCAGATTTAAACATGAAGTCCATTAAGAGACTACCTCATCGGAGCGACCAATTTTTATTAGAACGGAACGTGGTCGCTTTAGGGAGGTTTTAATGTACTTCTAAATTTGCTATTAAGGTGCCAAAGTTAAATGTAATTAAATCTATGCCCATCATGAGGATTCTAAAGGTATGAAATTCCGCATTAGTTCTTGAGATAGGACTATCACTAAAATCGTGTAAGTACCGTATTTTATGGAAGAAATGCTGCGGCGTTTATGAGTTTAAAAGTTAATTTTTTTTCAAGTGCGGCGTTTACGCCATGTGCGGCGTTTACGATTTTTTTAAGTATGAACTGTGTTTTCTTAATTTAAAAATTCATAAAAATATTTAAAATCGGATTTAAATATTTTAAATAAAACTTCAGACATCTTAAGATATTAAAAACGAGGCATTCTACACTGCTCAGACAACTTTGATTAAAGTTAGGTCAATGTGACGCTGTCTACAAAAGTGGCCCTCCGAGGGTGCGGCGTTTACAACGGGTGCGGCGATTACGCTATTTTTAAGCTTATTCAGGCCAATTTGAGGAGTGCGGCGTTCTTCCATAAAATACGGTACTACAAAATGCAGTATAGCAGCGTCACCTGTTGTGTGATTTACACCGAAACTTAATGAGCAACAACTTATGTCAACGTGCAACTGTGAAGTTTAATGAAACTCCGTGCATTAGTTTTTGAGATAGAGCTATTGGGGGAATCATGAAAAATTCTGTGCAGAAGCGCTACTTGTTGGCTGATTTACACAAAAAAACTGATAAGCCCCAAATTATATCAGGTACTAACTGAATCTGAAGTTTGACGAAAATCTGTGCATTAGTTCTTGAGATTCAAAAATCAATGTTATTACCGGGTGTCCCAAATAAGACTGACTGATTTTAAAATTCAATAACTTGCAAACGGTGACAGGTATGTAAAAAAATCTTGCGGGAGGGTTACGCATGAGCTCAAAAGTTTTTTTACATTGATTTTCGATTTTAGTTCGAATTACAAACAATAGATGGCGCTGTGATCAATAGACGCTAAATTCAGGCTTGATTTTTGGCACTTCGGGATACACTCAATACATTTTAATCTCTTTTTTCCGCATGGAAGAAGAGAAAGACCAAAAAATAGAGCCTGTATTTAGCGCCTATTGCTTACAGCGCCATCTATTGTTTGGAATTCGAACTAAAATCAAAAATCACTGTAAAAAAAACTTTTGACCTCATGCATAACCCACCTGCAAGAATTATTTTTAATATCTGTCACCGTTTGCAAGTTATTGAATTTTAAAATCAGTCAGTCCTTTTTAGGACACCCGTTAAGTATAACCCGACTCAATTTTTAAAAAAGCAAAATAAATAATAATCTTTTTTTTTTTTTTTTTTTTTTTTTTTTTTTTACATACAATTAAGTTTCTTTTAAAGGATACTGCATACATATTTATAAGAAGATTTTGCAGTTTATTTCAGAATATGTGTCCGCAAGTCATAGAATATAGAATAGCAACATTAATGATCACTTAGAGCAAGGTTTGCGACCCTATGGCACGCGTGCTCGAGATGGGACATACGACAATTTCTTTGGTATGCGAAAAATTTAAATTTCATAATTATTTTTTGATAAAATTTATTTTTTATTTTGTTATAAAACATAAAATCTTGCTGAACGTGTACAGACTGCATAAATAGTATAATTATTTTTTCATGAAATAACACAATAGAAAAAATTTCTTTTTCTGCGATGCTATAGTAGCTTTTTCAATAGGTAATTACTCGGCCTATCTGTAAAATTTTGTAACTCTCTATGTACTGAATTATGAATTCGTGAAAATTTTATATTCTAGAGCATTTTTTGTGAATGTTTAAACTACAGAAGAATATTTACATAATCATTTACTAAATTCAAGAAGGATTTTAGAAGGATTGAAGGATTGAGAAGGATTAATTAAATTTGAATTTATAGGGATTTTGTACAATTCTTATAATCCCACTCAAATCTTTTATTTTAATTATTTTTCTTAGTATTTTGTAGAATTACGAAATGTACAAATATACTTTCAATAGAAATATAGAAATATTTCCGAATTTAAAAATCCCCTCCCCACCCCCCTCCAACGCCAAGAAAGCTGGAAAGATGCAAAGGCAAAAGAAATCATCCTTTTAAAAATATTTTTGTTTTGTGTAACCCATAATGCTTTTGGAACAAGATAAAGTAATTCATCTATAACTCATTCTAAACTGTATTACTACTAATCGATGTATTAAATGAATTTTATACAATGGCGGATGTAAGGGAGGGGCGAAGGGGCGATCGCCCCCCCCCCTCTTTTGCTAATAAAGGGTTTGTGAAACGACATTATGCATCCTCACGGGAAATGACTTGGGGCGGAGCTCGAGCCCGGCGCGACCCGACCCGGGTCACATCAGTTTAAATCCACGAGACTCGAGCTGGGTCAGGTCTTCCCTCTTTTAAAGTCGGGTCGTGCCCCGATCTTAATATTTTTTGCAGATTCGGGTCGGGCCAGACTTCTTTTTCCTCCAGATCGAGCCTGGCCTGGACTTAATTTTTCCTAGAGGTCTGCACTGGCCAAAATTTCCAGGTCGAGGCTCGGCCCGGAATAAAAGCTAAACATTCGGTCCGTGTCAGCCCATATGATAAGCATTATTGGCCCGACCACGACCCATGCACTCCTCTAAATTTATTCCTCCCGAGCCCAAGTTGTTCTGGCATCTTACTTATTTGTTATTCGTAAAAATTATATTTGTGTTGTACACTTGTTTAGCGAAATCTTTAGAAATTTAATTTGATTCGATAAGTTACAGAGATGTATTTTTTAAAATCTACTTTTTTTCTTTGTATAGCTTTAAAATTATGATTTTCTTTTGTCATCCGTATCTTTCATCCGTTTTTTACTGAATTTTCATTTGAATGTAATTGTCTAAGTCATATTTTTGCGTAGTGCTTACGTACATAATTTCTTAAATAGTCATTAATATTGTTGTTTTTCTGTATTCATGAATTTCGAACATAATCTGAAAATAAAATATGAGCATAAGTAAGTGTGCTTTACGAATAATTTTAATTCCAAAATGCAGGCAGGGCTGCAGACGATTTTTTTTGCTTTTATACCGGGCCGGGCCAATAATTTTTTTTTTATGTGGGTTGGACCTGGGCTTGGGCCTGGAGACGGTTCGGGTAAACCTCTAACCTTTAACTGACATATCGAAGCCAGCTTTAAATTTTTTTTTAAATGCTTCTTTCAGTTATCATCCCATAGCTACTGAATATACCGGGTGTCCTAAAATGGATTGACTGATTTTAAAATTCAATAAGTTGCAAATGGTGACAGATATTAAAAAAAAATACTTGCAGGAGGGTTATATAAGATGTCGGGAACAGGAGTGATTCTGTTCGAAATTTTCCGAAAATTTAACCCTCTCGCTGCGCATCCCGCGATTTCTACGGCCAACGTAACAGTAGCAAAACTTGCGCAACCCGCAATTTACGCGGCAAATCTTTTTTTTTTTTTATGATCTAATTCTATTAAAAAAAAACTCTTTCACAAAGATTTTAGACATTTTAACTCTAAAATATATGCAGATTTGAAATGTGTAATAAAAAATATGCGCAATTTTTAAAACTATTTTGATTAAAAAAAAAAAAAAAAAAAAAGTACGCAACTACAGCGTTTAGGCATTTGGTTCCGAAAATTTACAAAATTCACCAATCCGAAAATTCGGACATATAAATAATCGCGAATTTTGATAAATGGTCTCCATAAAAAATCTATTTCATCAATAATTCGCAGAAAATGACTTTAATTTCGCCGAATGATCACGGAAAAAACACGAAATTGGTCAAGAGAAACGGAAAACATGAGAAATTCTTCAAATGATCGCAGAAAACGCGAATTTCTTCAAAGGACAGCGGAAAAAACTCAAATTTCGTTAAAGGATCGCGGTGAAAACGCAAATTTTGTCAAATAGCCGCGAACAAACGCGAATTTTGTCAAATAGCCGCGAACAAACGCGAATTTCGTCAAAGGATCGCGAAAAAAAATGCAATTTTATCTAAGAATCGCAAATTTCGCCAAAGGATTGTGGGGAAAACACGAATTTCTTCATAAAATTGTGGGGGAAAAAAACGTATTAAATCAAGACAAATAATCGCATAAAAACGCGAATTGCGTTAAAGGATCGCTAAAATAACGCGACTTTTGTGGAAAGGTCGCGGAAAAAACGCGAATTTTGTGAAAGGATCAAAGAAGTGCGAATTTCATCAAAGAGTCGTGGAAAAAATACAGTGGTCTCTTTAGAAAACAGCACACATACATACATCTATGTTTATTATTATAGGTATAGTTTTTATCTTGAAATAATATGCTGAACTAACTTTTGAAAAAAACAGGTTAACCCAAACCCAGCTTGTAGGAATCTTCACTCAGACGGAAATCGATCGAAATCCAAAACAGCTAACCAGACCTGCAACAAAAATAATTAGCGCCAGGAGTAAATCCCCCCCCCCCCCATCTGCTGTAAGCTTACAGAAAATTTTCTTTAAATTTCAGATTTTTTTTACATCAGAATTACCCCTGATCAATTTTTTTTAACTGCGATTCTTGATTTTAGTTTAAAATAGTAACGATAGATGGCACTTGAAGCAATAGGCGCTAAATCGGTTTCCGGAGGAGGGACCATTGTTTACAACGCCATCTATCGCTGCTATTATAAAGTAAAATCAAGAATCGCAGTAAAAAATCTCCTGACATCTTACATAACCCTCCTGCAAGATTTTTTTAAATAGCTGTCACCATTCGAAAGTTACTGAATTTTAAAATCAGTCAATCCATTTTAGGACACTTGGTACGTTTTTTAATAAGTTTCAAAGCATTCTTTACTGAATTGCAGCTGATCTTAGATATAAAGAGACAAGTAGTCTTATACCAAATTAGTCTCTTTTTTTTTTTTTTTACATAATTCTGAAGGTTAAGGTATTCCCAAATAATTATTTGGGCGTGTCCGTTATGGAGCTTTTACTGTATATAGTTTTTATCTTCAAAAATATTTAGACTTTCTTTTCAAAAATCGAGTCAACCCGAAACCGTCTTGCAAGAGTGAAAACCCAATCAGAAATTGACCTGAAACCCGAAATAATAATGTCAATCTGCCCAAAACCCAACGCGCTACGCGCAGCTAAAAAGTAGACATCAACCCGACCTGCAGCAGAAAAGTAGAATTCAACAGGGCCCAAACCTGACCCGCATAAAAAAGTAGAAGTTAACTCGGCCCACAGCAAAAAAAAAAAAATAAATAAAAGTTAACCCGGCCCGCAGCAAAAAATAGAAGTCAACCAGACCCAAACGCGACCCACAGCAAAAAGTATAAGTTAATCCAACCAGCAGCAAAAAACAGAAGTCAACCGGACCGAAATCCGACTCACGGCTAAAAGTAGAAGTCACACGACCCGCAGTGAAAAAAATTAAGCCCCGACCCGCGCATCAGATTGGAGTTTCTAAATTTCTAAAATCGCCCCCCCCCCCCTTGAGGACTCTCCAGATCCGCCCTTGATTTTATAACAAGTTATTTTAATGGTACTTATAAGTACCGTCAGTAGATAAAGGGTTAAACGGCTTTATTTCATCAAATTAATTTCATAAAACAGTCACTGTAATAAGATGACAAATGGAGTCAATTTTGCTCTATATATTACTAAAATATAGCTGCCAACTTTTAGGCTTTTCCTGCCGTTATATTTGAACAGAAAGTTTTGTCTTATTTGATCATCCAATACCCAGAATTAAATAAGGCAAAATTTTCCATTCAGAAATAGTAGTAGGAAAAAAAGCGTGTTGGCAACTATGCTAAATAAACAATTTAGGAATCAGGTATAATATCAGGGTAAAATATAATCAGGTATTGCTATTCATTTTCTATTAAACATTCACCAGCAGAAAACTCGTATAGATATATTTTTAATGCAACTAAAATTATTATACGTTAGATGTTGCATTAATGATAAATTAAAAATTAATGAAATAAAAATTTCCATTTTTTTTTCCGTTTTGTACGCTCCACTTGAACATCCTAAAGTCAAAATTTCATAAAATTAATGGCTAACATCAATAAACAGAATAATCGCATTTTGATTTTTGCTTTTAGTTATTTAATGCATGAAAATGACTGATTCTATTAACCATTGTTTCGTATAAACGGCATAGGTTGCAATATTTTTTACTTTCTTCTATCTTCAATAGAAGAAAGTATTGTAAAGAACTTTTCAATAGAAGACAGTGTTATAATCGAAATTTTTTTCGACCTCCGGTTTTCGACGGATTTACACGTTTTCGGGGTCAGATATCCCAAAAAACATGTTTATAGAAAATGTCT
Organism: Maratus speciosus; assembly: GCA_963932465.1. Lineage (NCBI taxonomy): Eukaryota > Metazoa > Arthropoda > Arachnida > Araneae > Salticidae > Maratus > Maratus speciosus. Next base: position 587,538,879 of record OZ010788.1, on the reverse strand, counting down.
GTCTGCCCGTCCGTGTGTCTGTTGCCATTGTACAATCAAAAAGTGTATGAAGAATATAATTGAACCATTTTTTTTTTTTTTTTTTTTTTTTAAGTTTTTGGCTATGGCAAGCAGGTTTTTTCTTAATTTCGAAAAAATCTACCGGTAGGGGGCGCTGTAATAGCGATTTTTGTGGCATTTTGAATATTGTGCCATCGAAAAGAGCATGAAGTTATGCGTAGAACTGAACCAATTTTTTGCGTATGTTTTTGGTCATGGCAAGAAAATCCTCCCTTTTGGAAATATTCCGCCGAAAGGGGGCGTTGTAATAGAAATTTTTCTGTAATTTTCTTGATTTTTCGTAATTCTATTGTACATCGCCGGCTCGTGAATCGACGGGAACTTCCCATCCTGATAAGCAGACTATTCGCAAACAGCTGATAATACAACAGAATAACGAAAAACTATTGATTTTAATAAATATCATAATCGAGATGAATTCGTTTTTACTTCAATTAATTGACTGAAGCAGAAATTTAAGATGGAAGTTAAAGTTGGTATAGCATTGAACTAATAATATTGCAGTATTAACATTTGTAACTATTTTTTGAAATATTAAGATGTTTGAGCAATAAATGATGTGAAAGAGCAGATCACTGTAGCTATAGCTGTGCATTTCTAAAAGAAGCAACTGATTTTTGGCAGTTCTCCAAATGTAAACTACGATTTTTTGAAGACGGCATAAAAATTAGTAGCGAAAGATAATAGGAATTTGTCGTTAATAATAATAATAATAATAATAATAATAATAGTAAAATAAAAAAAAATCTTCCTAAAACATACGTTTAAAACGTACGCAGAAATTTAAGATGGAAGTCAAAGTTGATATAGTGTTGAACAAATAAAAATGAAATACTGACATTTGTAACAACATTTTGAAATATTAAAATATAGGAGATCGAAGAAAGTTTTCGGATTGGCACATCCAACTAGTTTTATGTAAAAGTTTGGTAGGTTGCAATGTTGATAGATATTGTTTTTAAATTTTTGGCGCGTGCACGTGTAAAGGTACGCCTTCCCTGACTCAGACTTTTAATGATTGCATTCAAATTAAGAATCATTAAAAAAGTAATGTATTTTAGAAGAAATATGGTTAAAAATATCATAACTTTTGAAGCTGTATAATAAAAAGTAGAGTTTTGAAAATATTTTTCTGTAATTTAATAATGTATATTGCCAAAGATTCCATTAACAAAGGTTCATTATCATTATTATTTTTGGAAGAAAAAAAAATATATATTGCATTGCCAGTCTGGTACGGCTCGAAAATGATTAAGTCCAGTTCCGACCCGGTTCGAATATGTAAAAAAAAAAAAAAAAAAAAAAAAGAAAAGAAAAAAAAATGTAAGCTTGAGCACAGCCGTGCCCGGGAGTCTTCCCTCCAATATTTGTGAACTTGGGAAATTTCAACTTAGAGTTGGAAAATTCTTAGATTTTTGAAAGACTTTTTTTGTTTTTAAAAAATAATAGTAAAATAAATAAGGATTTTTTTTTTTTACTTCTTTTTGAGAGCTGCAACTGATTTTAACTAATCACAAATTTTCTTTTAAAATAGCATTGCATTCTAATACTAGAAAAGAAAAACACGATGTCTCTTTCCCCTTCATTTTGATCTCAAATAGTAATAAAGTAAGTTGAAATGGAATAACTAATCTTTAAGGAAAAAGAAAAAAAAAGTATTTTTTTTTCCTTTCTATGCATGAATAAACAAGATTTTCAGTTTCAGAAAGAAAGAACCCGAGCTTCCTTAACTATTCATTTTGAAAATGTTTATCTTATCTTTTGATCTTTTTTTTCACGCCGAATTATTCCAAGATAGGAAAATAGAAACTAATCTAGTTTTTATTATCTAATTAAAAAAACTAGATCTAACTAATCTAGTTTTCATTAAACTAATCTAATTTTTATTTGAACTAATCTAGTTTTTATTTGAAATATTTAAGTGATAGAGGTGAATTTAAACTTTTATTAAACTAATCAATAATTAGAATCTTTATGTTTTTAGCTTCAGCATTTTTTTATTTTTTTTTATTTTTTTTTATTTTTTGGAAAGGAATTTTTTTTACGCATAACTGTTGTAATCATACAGCATAACTGTTGTAATCATACATACATTGCACATATCATTTGAGATGGAAATTAGTTTGTTTCAAGTTGGGAAATTTTTTGAATCCCCCTCCCCAATAAATATCTGTAGCTACGCCCCTGCCGAGTCTACTAAAAAACCAAGCCCGGGCTCAGACATGATGTAACTATTAAAATAGCAATTATAGCCTTTGTGCAGGAATATTAAAAAGCAGTAAACCAACGTTTAAAATGCACTCCATCATCCATCATTTTCATCCATTATTTGTGCATTTTAAACGTTGGTTTACTGCTTTTTAATGATGTAACTACCCTATGTAGATCTCTACTCTACGCTAGACATGTAAAATTTCTGTACAGAATTGATATTGTCAAACTAGCATCAGCTCGTGCAGCACATTTATACTTATAGTTGGCACAGCCAGATCCCTTGAAAATTGTTCGTATGTTATTGGCTTAGTAGGACCCTTAATTTTTTCGGTCAGCTTAATTTTTTTTAAACTGCTCGGTTGGTCCGTTTATTATTTTTATCGGTCCGGAGGGCCCGTTTATTGTTTCTATCGGCCGGAGCCTGGCAGTTAAAAAATTGCCTGTATTTTACCGGTTTATGTCTAGCTTTATTGTTTATAGTTTTGATCGGCCGGACCCAGGTAGTTAAAAAATTGTCTATATTCTACCCAGTGTTGTAGTGGTTAAAAAAACCCAGCGGATATATGCTTAAGTCATGAACGTCATGTCTGCAATATACTCTACAGCTTTATTTGAGAAACGGAGGGTATACGGCCTTTCTTTAAAAAATCCAAAGGGTTATACGGCGTATACCTCCGTATACTCTCCACAACACCCCTGATTCTACCGGTTACTGTCTAACAGTTTCAAAGTTTTCATTTTGCGGCACGGCATGGCTAGACCCGCGGACCTTGGGTCCGTGCAGATTTTTTTTACTCGTCTAATACGAATGTACCAAAAATACTTTTTTAGTGTAGTTGGTGGACAATCTAAGCAAATATACAAAATGCAAAAAATCTATTAGCTTTTTAAAGTACACATGGTAGTATACCGCAGGGCCGAAACTAGGGGGGAGGCAGAGGGGGCATGTGCCCCAGGCGCCAGAACGAAGGGGCGCCAAATGAAGATTTTGTTTGTCGATTTTTCTCACGTCTGTATTTAGCACGGTATTGTTAAAATCGTCTTGTCTCGAGTATGCCAAAGGATAGAAGAATCTAAGGATGATATGGCATAAGGATCCTGTATAAAGCGGATTTTTTTTCAATTCTTTTCGATTCCGTATTCAAGATTTTAATGAATCAGTATATGACAAAGCAGATTACGTAGTTCAGTATTACATATTTTATGATTATATATTTTAAATTTTAAAATAAGTCGGCTATTAGAAAATTAGTAAAATTTTCTTTGTAAATATACTTTGCGGAAGAGGAGGAAGGGGGTGCCAAAATTCATGTTTGCCCCGGGTGCAAAAAAAGGCTAGTTTCGGCCCTGACCACCGGGCATTTTTAACCTTGGCAACTGGGATTGGATTACCTGGTATTAATAACAGCACAAACTTACCTTACACATGAAGCATCAATCACCAACAATAGTCCCTCATTAAAACATTATCTTCAGTGTAAGTAAACATTTCCGGTAACACACAAACATCGCAAAACATACAGAAAAACCGCTCCGATAAACTCGCATCGTCTCAGTCTCTTCTCTCGTTGCCTCGAAATGATCCAAAATCCTCACGTTCTCTCTCTGGGAGGGCGGGGACTGATTGCACACGCGACTTTCGTCTACGCTAACGACGGGTTTTCTATCATCAGCTGTCCATCCTTACCTGACCACGAGGTCGGACCGAATGACGTGACAGGAAGTCCGCCCAATCAGGGAGAGAGATGGAAAGAGATAAGGACATGATGCCCGTTTTATTTTTGGTTTTTGTTTTCGCTAAATGGTTTCTTTTGTTATTCGTCTCTTTTTTATTATTATTATTATTATTGCTCCAATCTGGGTAAAATGCTGTAGGAATAAAAGGTTAATGCCGGGATAAGTAAGTACTTTAGGAATATGTAGGTATTTTTTATCGTGTAGTCTAATTTGGAGAATTAATTACATGGGATGTTTTTAGATGAACAACTGTTTTTATTATTTCTCTGTGTTGTATAGAAGTTTGTTAAATAGCTCTAATAAATAATACTTTGGTTGACAAGAAAAATAAAATCCCTGCGAAAAAAATACGTGAAACTAGAAAACAAGAATTCTGCTTTTTCAGAATTTAATGTCGCCCCCGATAAATAAATATATATATATATGTATATAAATATAGATAGTACAAAACATATTTCAGCTTTAAGATTTAAAACACACGCTTTTATTTTATATAAAATGACGTTATTCGCTTCTACACTACGTCATCTACAGTAAAGTAAGCATGGGACATCACTATCGCTAAATAATACACAAATCCTAAAAAAAGAGATATCGTCATTCAAGAAACTATAAAAAAAAAAAAAAAAAAAAAAAAAAAAAAAAAAAAAAAAAATCGGCATTTAATAATTCATATTCCTTCATTTGTTTGTAATATTAATATATATACTTCAAATTAAATATGCTTTATAATAGCTCCATGTTTTATCAGAAGTCATTCATTTATATTTTTTTCAAAACAGCACGTATTTTAATTATATTTTTTTTTCAGTTGTTAATGGAAAATGGCAACAAAAAGATATAATTACTATTTTCCAACTATTTTTCCTTTACTTTCTACATAAATGGAGAACTTGAGTTGCCAACAATAAACAATTGGTGCTAAAAACTGCAGAAAAAATTAATATCTCAAAAATAAATTGAGATGCAGTTTTCAAACAAACTGCATTTAAAAGTACTTTTTTTTCCAATACGACGATATAAAAATTGAAAATGTGCGATGCTTAAAAGTTAAAAAAATTGCAGTAGAGTATTTAACAGTACAATGATACAGCTGCTTTGTTTTACGGCTGGCTTATACAACGGGATGTTATTTTTTGGAGACGACACTTTAATTGCTGGACGGAAGAAATAGTATATCGGGATATGATGTGACATTCCTAAATTTAAATATGGCATCCAATTTTCTGAAATACGTATCATTTTTCCGAGAAATAGTTTTCTAACAACAAGAAATAATAAAGGATTGTTACATTAATTTACAATGATAAATTGAAAACATGAAAAAGATATTTTTACTGTCTTAAAGGGGTCCGGGACACATTTTGAAATAATTTTTATTTATTGAGTTAAAATTTTGAATTTTTTTTGTAATGGTTAACCATATCATTTGTAAACGGAATCTCATGAGATAAAAGTTTTCATAATTAAAAAAATAATAATAATAATAATAAAAATAATTTAAAATTTATTAAAGAAGGGGGGGTCATTTAAAATCGTTATAACTCGAAATATTATTCGTAGAAATTAATTTTTTTTTCATTTAAATAAACAGAAATACATAAGTTTTAATTTAGATTCAGCATTTTAAAAAAATATTAATTAAAAAAAAATAAAATATTTAAAGTAAAAACTGAGAAAAAAATGATGTAACTTAAAAAAAAAAATCATATTTTCAAAAGTAAATATTTATTTTCAAATTTGCTGAATCAAAATTAAAGTAAAACAATTGAAAAAGACATGTTCCAAGTTAAAACCATTTATCTATAACGGTTCTTGAGTTATCTTATTTAAATACGAGAAATGGTGAAAAAACCCATCATGAAGAAAAACGCATTTCACAAGAAGTCGTTTCCAAGACAACCATTGCTTGAAAGCTAGATTTTGAAAACAAACCAAAACTTAAAAATGAACATTTCCTGTTCCAATTAAGATAGAAACACGATTTAGACCGCAGTTTAAGCAGAAAAAGAGAAAAAATAAATAATAAATAAATTTTTAATGCAATAAATTTTTTTTAATTAAATTTGAAGATTTTTGTGTCCCGGAACCTCTTAAATCAATAAAATATTTATTAATAATGTCAATAATCAATAAAATACATCATGAAAATATATTTTGGGGGCTATTTGTCTCGCGCGTTATTATATTATTATTATTATTTTAGCACTATCAACTAACATATTTTAATTCATTTTGCCACTGCATCTTTGCTAACATATTTATATATTGGTTATTTATGTATTAACATATGCTTATTTTTGTTTACGCAATTAATTTTTTCTCATGTTTTAGTCAGACATAAAATACCTTAATTTTAAAAGCAATCCTGCTCCCTACCTAAAAATGGTACGTGATACAATAATTCCATTATCATATTTTGTTTTAGTGAAGCAAAATCTATAAAGGAATTCTGGTGCCAACCAGTATTAACGAATTTAGGAAAATTGTACTTCATAAAACATTCGCCTTTATAGGTACGTTCGTAATTATATAAATGCGTAGCACCTATAATCGTCGTCTGTCTGTCAGTATACAACAGCGCAAAAAATACCAAACCGAATGATTTGAAATTTAATATATACAATCGCTGCAGAATTCTGTTGAGTCATTTCAAATTTCATGAAATAGAATCAAATCTTAAAAAGATATTAAGAAAAGTTCTATTAAATCCTATCATACGTCATTAATTCAATGATGTCCCATGATAGATAATGATTCTAAGTTGCCTTGGTGATTATGTGCTAGTTAAGTTAGAGTCCTATTATTTCCGTATTACTGAATTTAATCTGTAGTATCGTAATAAATTTTGTATACATGCATTTTTGCATAAGAGTGCAACAGCTATTGCACCAAGATCTGAATATTTATAAAACTAGTTATAGTACGAACGCACCTCATTTGCAACGTTTGACGAACAGTTTCGGGCTTCTATATACAGTCGAACCTCGTTATCCCGACACTCTAATGACCAGAAAAAAGTGTCGTCATAAGCGGAGTGTCGTTGTATCCGGAGTTGAAGAAAAATACGTTTTTAAAAAGCTGTAGTTTTAATTAATTTAAGACAATTATAAAGTCATTACTGTTGAAGTTTTAAGCAATAAAACATTATTATTAAACAAAATAAACACAAAAACAAAATTGAAAAGAATAAAAATCAGATTTATGACGACTTGTTTTTTTATTGTTATATGAAATATGGAAGAATTAAGGTTTGCTTATCTCTAGATGTGCGTCCTACAATTCTTTTTTCAGCATTATACAATGAATTGTAAACAATGCTCGTTGTTTCAGAAATGGATGTTAGATAATTCCAGATCGTTCCAATGCAATACAATGCTTTGGTTTCAGTCGGATGAAAAAACGCCGTGTAACCACAAGAAAGCGCCGTCTGAGCAATAAGACCACGAGTAGACTGATACGTCTATCTGGATCTTAAATGTGTTATTCGTCGAGTGTGGGTTTATTTATTCAGATAAAAGATTGAAAAAAAATTTCTCACTTACCTCAATGGGTATTTTAGACAAGTTTGTGAAGAGTTTGGCTAAGATATTTCTTACCGATTAATTTCCGTGCTTATAAGATGGATTATGAAAAAGTCCTTCCGGCCAGTGCCGGGAGGACAAGGTAGCTTTCATATTCCTTATTTTAAAAAAGCCAACTTATATTATTCAAACACACGAAGCTCAATTAAGTGGAAACTGAATGTAGGAGATTCAATACTAATTTTTATCAATACTAAATCATTATGAATGAGAATTTCGCAAAATTAGTCAGCTTTATCCAAGCTGCTTTTATTTAAAGTAACTTATATTTCGCTGCCAAATTCGGCAATTTCTTAAAGTGCCTGCCGTTTTAAGACAACATGGTGGATGAGGCTAACCAGTGAACTTGGTCGAGACCTTAGTAATTGCTGTGCACATGCTCACTCACATCGGAATCGGTTGATACATACGAGTGCTGTCGCAGGCAAAAAATCAGATTTTTCAAAATGTCACCCACGTTAGAAATTGAAACTGCTATATCTGAGCCATTTTTTAAGATAAAGACAAAAAAAAAATGCTCCTGAATCCTTATATCAAGGTCAAATACTTAAGAAAGAAACCTTTTTAAATTTCTAATTTTTTTGCACCTCACTTTAAATATATATTTTTTTAATTTAATGGCCGCCATTTTGAAACAAGATGGCTGATGAAGCTGGCCAGCGAAATTGGTCTAGATATTGATGTATACTATCCACATGCCTTCTTCCATCGAAATAGGCGAATACGTGTGGTATCGCGAGACAAATACAAGATCGTTTCAAAGTGTTAGCCATGATAGAAATTTAAAGTGCTATAATTCAACCACTTTTTAAGATATAAACAAAAGAACAAATTTTCAGAAACAAAAACTGCTCCAGAATCTTTGTATCAAGGCCAAACACATAAAAAAAATCTTTTTCATTTACCAATTTTTTAATACCTCATTTTAAATTTTAAATTACATTTTTTTTAAAAAATGGTAACCCTTTTGAAACAAGATGGCGAATGAAGCTGGCCAACAAACTCGGTCGAAACATTGGTATGTACTATGTACAGACCAAGTTACATTCAAATCGGTTCATAAATACGCCTGTTATCGCGTGACAAAAATCAGGGCGTTTCAAAATGTCAGTCACGCTAGAAATTCAAAATGCTATAACTCAGCCATTTTTTAAGATATAGACGAAACAAAAACTGCTCCCGAATCTTTTTATCGAGGTCAAACACATAAGAAAAAAATATTTTTTCAATTTTCAATTTTTTGGTACCACATTTCAAATTTAAATTTTTCTTAAAATTTTAAATGGCCGCCATTTTAAAACAAAATGGCGGATGAAGCTGGCCAACGAACTCGGTCGAGACATTGGTCTGTACTATGTATAAACGAAGTTACATCCAAATCGGTTCATAAATACGCCTTTTATCGCGTGACAAAATTCAGGACGTTTCAAAATGTCAGCTTCGCTAGAAATTCAAAATGCTATAACTCAGCCATTTTTTAAGATATAGACGAAACAAAAACTGCTACGGAGTCTTTGTATAAAGGTCAAATACATAAGAAAAAAATATTTTTCCATTTTCAATTTTTTGGTACCACATTTCAAATTTTAAATTTTTTTAAAATTTTTAAATGGCCGCCATTTTGAAACAAAATGGCGGATGAAGCTGGCCAACGAACTCGGTCGAGACATTTGTATGTACTATGTACACACCGAATTACATCCAAATCGGTTCATAAATACGAGAGTTACATTGTGACATAAGTCAGATATATATATATATATATATATATATTACCATTAATTAAACATAACCTGCCACCGTCAATTATTATGAATTAAAGCTGTAAGTATTAAAAAAAAATATTATAAGAATTATTATGGAAGAAAAAAGAAAAAAGTGGACACCGACAAAAATTGAAAAGCTTATACATTGAATTACGTTATCGAGGGCACAGAATTCAATGATATAAGCAAAATGGTTGTTTTCTGTGGGAAAAATAAGCTAAAGCTAAAATTAATTTTATATATATATATCAATTTTGAACGGAGGGTGGTTTCGGGGTCTGGGGGTCATGATCGATGAAAATATACCAAAATTTTTTGAAATCGCTTTCCTCCGAACGGCTGCAATAGGTAGCTTTTTGTAAAGAAAGCTACCTAAAATGGACAATTTCCGTCAATCGTCGGGATATCCGGAGTTGAAAACTATTGAACGACGTAAAACCCGGAGTTTATTTACATTAAAATCATATATAGAAAATTGGGACTTTGAAAAACTGACGTGATAAGCGGAGTGACGTGAAAACCGGGTGTCGGGTTAGCGAGGTCCGACTGTATATATATATATTTAAAAAAATTCAAATTGATGTTTTCATCAAATTTCGAAATATTTAAAATACCGAATTTACAAATTAAATAAAAAAAAAAAATCTAATTAAATTGTTTTATAATAAAACACACATACTACAATATTACATTAAAACACACATACACACATAAATAACGACTGCATCCAACAGTTAAAGATATATATATAAATATTATACAGACATACATACAATAAACCCAACTGGAATGAAAAATTAGCCAGAGCCAGGAATCGAGATACTGTGGTCCCGGGTTCGATTCCTGGCTCTGGCTAATTTTTCATTCCAGTTGGGTTTATTGTATTTATTGTATGTATGTCTGTATAACATTTATATATATCTTTAAATTGTTTTATTTGATTTCTTATAAAATAATTATTCCCTTTTTTTTTCGCCAAGCTCATATATTCACTTAGCCAATCGATATTTTAAAATATTGCCGTATCGCCGAAAATGGATCTGTATGGACGTGTGCTGCGCAGAATTACAAAAATGATTAAATAATTAAAATATAACAAAATCTGCAATATTAAAAGTTGAATGTCTGTGTGTCGGTATTTATTTCACCCGGGAATATGACGGATTACGAGTTTAAACGAACTTCAATTGCTCGTAAAAGGATTTCAGCATATAATTTAACTTAATTTCTAAATGTAACAAGTTAAAATGAGGCAATTCGGTTATTCGGTTGTGAAAAAAGAGAGAGAAAGGGAACCCACATAGCACTTTTAGTTTGCAGAAAATTTGCAGAAGTCTTGCTTTGAAAACCTGCAAAGTTGCAGCAAGCTCAGCATGACAAGACTGAAAGTTCATAACAAGACTGCAGCAAGATAACGCAAACGCCAATGTCACCACACTTTGAACTTGCAGCTAACTTGTCGTGCAAGTTAAATTCATGCTGTATCAAATTTATTGCAAATTAACGGCAAACAAGTAATCAAAAATACTGCAAACTTACTGCAAAGTAGTAATCTTTCCATGCCACATTAACTGTTTACAGCTGTTACACTATAAGTTTAATCCCTTCGAAGGGGTCTATAGACCTGATCAGGTGTATTGATGCATACGCACCGTTAAGGTGCATGCATCGTTTTTACAACCATGAGCAAGCTAGGGTAATATTTGTACTTCTCAATTCGAGCCTTTTTTGGTATTTGATAAGTATAGCGTTTGACAAAAGCGGTGTCAACCGAATAAAATTTCTGCAATTTCTGCGTATCTGCTGATTGTCTATTCTCTCAACATAGGGATTTTTTGCTTTCGTCACTTTCGTGAATTAAAGACAGTCTTGCCATCCGTTTCACAACAACTCATGCAAGTGGGTGATAGTATACCTTGCGGGAGGTTTGCTGCGAATTTCTCAATTCAAATTTGTCACGGCAAGATAATATCAGGAAGAATCAACTGGCTAATGTTCATGCGATCTGGGAATTAATGGGGTTATATTATATCATTTTTAATGGATTTATTGCCTCATTATCATGACATATATCCATTTTTTTAATAAATTTAAAAGAAAAAAAACTTTATTAATTTGAATGTATTGCGTGTAAGACTTCTTCTCAAAGCCCCTAAAAGTAAAATACTTTGCAGCTAAAAATGGTATCTTTTATTTATTTATTTATTTATTTATTTATTTTTTGCTGTACTTTAATAATAATAGAAAAAAAGACAAACTGAGATAGGTTTCTATAATTACTTTAAAAGGGCGTCATTTTCTGACTTTTTATTTCCCCCACCCCCAGTTCCGAAATCAGGGACCAAATGTTCAAAAGACGAACTATTTTACTGCCTCCCGGACTATTTTGTATATTTTTAAAAAGTACCTTAAATTGTAATTAAAATGTGGATTTTAAATGTAACAATAAATTTAATTCGTGATGTATTTACGTTTACAGTCGGAGCTCTGTTTAACGAACCTCTATTTTGTGAATTTCTCTATTTTGCGAACTTTTACTTGGAACCAAGAACATTTAGTAAATTTCTTCCTAAAATAACCTCCAGATAGCGAAGTGCATTTCTCTATTTAACGAAATTTTCCTTGGGATCTAATTTTTTCTTCTCCCCATTTCTTAAAATATTACTGGACATTTCAAACTTATTCTTTCTCTTAACACATTTTATGATGATCAATGACCATGAACAGGTCTTACCAGGCACCTAACTCACCAAGAGTAGCAAAATTGCTGTGATTCTTTGCTTTCCATCATCAAAGAAGTCCAAACTTTAAATATTCCCTTTTAACCCTCAATGGAGCTGCCCAATGCCTTTAAACTTTTCCCGTTTTCTAGATTGTTATGTTGATCATGATCAATCGCGTTGAAAATTTCGGTTCTTGTAGCTCAAAAATGTCAAAGCGAAAGTACTAGAGCATCAAAGAAAAAAAAATTATTCTTGATGAGGTAGATAAAGGCGTGAAGAAAAAGAATTCTGCTTTAAAATCTGGTATTCCTCCAGACAGCTTATCAGCCATAATAAAAAATCGTGATTTTAATGTAAAATTACTTTTTTAACTGAAAATACAATGTATTTCCAGACAATGTTTTGTTTCATTCTTATTTCCCTTGCAGTTTTCTTTTTGATGGGTAAAATAAATAAAACAAATAGATATAATTTATAAAAAAAGTGCGACTAATTACTTTTTTTAATTATATTTAGTGTTTATGGACTTAAATTATGTAGTTTAAAATATTTTAAAAAGTGACTCTCTATTTAACGAATTTTCTATATAACGAACTTTTTTTCAGGATTTAGCTACTTCGTTAAATAGAGGTCCGACTGTAATTAATTTATCTGTTGCATTGCAATAGATTAAATTTGTGCTTACACTTTGTTTACAGTAGCGTGTTGAGTATAAATATCTGCCATGGGGTTAGATTAAAACACAATATGTAGGACTGAGAAAGTGTATATATAAAACAACAATAAAGGTCGGTCAGCTAATCGTCAAAATAATGAATCGGGAAAGAAAGCCACTGAAAGGAAGATATCCGTCATATCGGTAAAGTTATCCTCCTCGATAAAACAAATGATAAGATGTTAAGATTAAAATTTATATTTGAAGGATTAAAATAAAAACTTAAGTGGGATCGCTGACTTTACCAGATAACAGCGGTCCAAAAATAGTGCTATTGTCAGTTTTAGCCTCAATTGCTTCTTAACCGTTGTAACTAAATAATTTTAATGAGCTTGATAGCGCTTTATAAATACAAGGAATTCTAACCCGGGCATCCCGGGTTACAGAATATGGGAGAAAACCATATATATATATATATATATATATAATTTTCAGCTTTTAGCTTTTTTTCTCACAGAAAATAACCGATTTGCTTATATCGTTGAATTCTGTACTCTTGAAAACGTAATTCAATATATAAGTTTTTCAATTATTTTTTTCGGTATCCATATTCTTCTTTTTTTCTTCCATATTAATTCTTGTAATTAAGTATAAGGCACTTTAATTTATACATACAGTTGTATATTATAGGTTTGAGGTATCCATTTTTATTGTCATTTCATTCACAATATTGCGGTTTTTGATGATGGTCGGTAATGTTTAATTAATTGTTATATATATATATATATATATATATATATATATACACATATACAGTGAAACTTCCCTGTGCGACCACCTCCCTGAACGACTATTTTTGCATGGGACGAAATTTATTCCCATAGGGTCAATACTAATTTTACCTCCATTCAGAGACCATCCCTGTTGAACTATCTCCATGAGCTACCCATTTCTTTGAAGAAAATCAAACAAATTCCGTTTTTTCCTGATCGCTTGAAGAAGGTTTTATTAGAAAAATAATTCTGGAGAGTGTATTATTCATCAAACTTCTGAACTAAGTTTAGAATTTTTTGTAATAAAAAACATCAACAGTTTTTTATAAAATAGCCTATGGCCCAGTTACCTCTTGAGTCCAGTTACCCCAACTAACTTTATCAATTATTGCAATATGTGCGGTAGTTTCGAAAATATTATTTTTTAAAATCGGATCCATCATTTGCACTCACCATGTATATCTTGATATACATATATCCGATATTTATTTTTAAAATATCAAGATTTTCGATATTTTCATATACTTGATACTTATTTTTAAAATATGATATGATGTTTGATATTTTGTTTATTTAATTATTCCTTTTCAAAATAACACTGTGCGAGATAATTTTGATATTTTCTGTCAAAACAAAGCGTAAATGAAGTTTTTAACGTCAATTCAAATTTCAAGTCATTCTGTAGACAATGAACTTTTGTCTCTGGCTATGACTTTTATAGCCAAAGAAGAAACCAAATATCTCTTCTAAGCTTTATGTTTGAAGCTTTTATTTTTAAATGTAGAACTAATAATTATGTGAGACAATTAATTCGGAGCAGCCATTGAAAGATAAACGGCCTAATTTAGATAAGCAGTTATACACAGAACGTTTTGGCAAATAAAAAAGAAAGAAAGATGCTTCAAAAAGAGCATACAAAAAACATAAGGTAAAAATTGTAATTTTCCAAAGAAAAAGTTGAAAAATACGGATACGTTCCAAGCCCATAGATTTATGGCATTAGAGAGGAGAATTTGTATATCATGATATACACCCAATTTTTAAAAACAGATTTTCGAAACGACTGCACATATTACAATAAGTGATACATGAATTTAAAGATAACTATACAAATTATATAAGCAAAAATATTACGTCTGAATTCCATCTTTAAAATATTTACATTAAAATCACAGACAATACATTAAACAATTAAAATTATTACATAAAAACACTAAAAACATATTAAAAATTGGGACGTTTTGGATCATCACGATCCCTCCTCAGCCAATTATAAACGTTAAGTCAATATTATCAACAGTTACAAGAAAAACACAACAGAAAGTCGTCAATTTCAGGTTGCAGTTAAAATAAAATAGAATACTCGGCTATTTATTTTAACTGTAACCTGAAATTGATGACTTTCTGTTGTGTTTTTCTTGTAACTGTTGATAGTATTGACTTAACGTTTATAATTGGCTGAGGAGGGATCGTGATGATCCAAAACGTCCCAATTTTTAATATGTTTTTAGTGTTTTTATGTAATAATTTTAATTGTTTAACGTATTGTCTGTGATTTTAATGTAAATATTTTAAAGAACGATACCAAGTTTTTTTCAGCTACAAATGTTCGATGTGTGACCCTCTTGTTACACGGCATACGTCCAATCTGTAATCGAGTTCGTTCCAAACATTTTGTAGCATCACTCTGTCAATGGTTCTCAATGCTGCTTGAATACAAATGCGTTCTTTAAGTTCTGGCAATGTTTTCGGCATTGGTGGGTACATAAACAATGTCTTTGACATAACTCACAAAAAGAAATCACATGGTGTTAGGTCTGGTAATCTTGGTGACTTGGTGGCCATCCCGTGTTACAGAATATGGGAGAAAACTATATATATATATATATACATAAACAGTGAAACTTCGCTGTGCGACCACCTCCCTGAACGACCATTTTTGCATGGAACGAAATTTATTCTCATAGGCTCAATACTAATTTTACCTCCATTCAGAGACCATCCCTGTTGAACTACCTCCATGAGCTACCCATTTCTTTGAAGAAAATCAAACAAATTCCGTTTTTACCTGTCGCTTGAAGAAGGTTTTATTAGAAAAATAATTCTGGAGAGCGTATTATTCATCAAACTTCTGAACTAAGTTTAGAATTTTTTTGTAATAAAAAACATCAACAGTTTTTTTTATAAAATAGCCTATGTCCCAGTTACCTCGTGGGTCCAGTTACCCCAACTAACCTTATCTATGGTTCATGTGATTAAGAGGCTACTTCAGTCAAATGAAAAGACCCGTTCGCTAATGCTAATCCTATGGAAGAAATTTATAACGATATCTCGGTTGCATTTCAATATTTTGAAATGATTTTTTTTGCATTGGATAGCTGAGATCGATCTGTATGCAGGCCGTTTTTTAGTTTTTCGATTTTGTTTACAGGTATTTCTTATGAGGAAACTTTCAGTTTCGAAACCGGTTCCGAAAATGAAAGCGTCCTCATTAAAAATATCTGTAAACAAAATCGAAAAATTAAAAAACGGCCTGCATACAGATCGATCTCAGCTATCCAATGCAAAAAAAATCATTTCAAAATATTGAAATGCTACCGAGATATCGCTATAAATTTCTTCCATAGGATTAGCATTAGCGAACGGGTCTTTTCATTTGACTGAAGTAGCCTCTTAAGGGTAAATAACCATCACCCGCTTGAAGAGAGGGCAGATTTTGTGCATTTCAGCAGGATGGAGCCCCACCTCATTGGTCTTTGCAAGTACGTAGTTACTTGAATGAGGAGCTCCCACACCGGTGGATGGGGCGTTTGGTGTTTGGAACGAACTAGATTACAGATTGGACGTACGCCGTGTAACAAGAGGGTCACACATCGAATATTTGTAACTGAAAAAACTTGGTATAGTTCTCTTTAAATTCATGTATCAATTATTGTAATATGTGCGGTAGTTTCGAAAATATGATTTTTAAAAATCGAGTCCATCATTTGTACTCACTCCGTATATCTTGATATATATCCGATATCTATTTTTAAAAATCAAGATTTTTGATACTTTCGATATTTTCATATACTTATTGATATTTATTTTCAAAATATCAAGATGTTTGATATTTTGTTTATTTGATTATTCATTTTCAAAATAAAACTGTGCAAGATAATTTTGATATTTTCTGTCAAAACAAGTGTAAATGAAATTTTCAACTTGTGTCATTCTGTAGACAATGAATTTTTTTTTTCTGGCAATGACTTTTATAGCCAAAGAAGGAACCAAATATATTTTCTAAGCGTTATGTTTGAAGCTTTTATTTTTAAATGTAGAATTAATAACTATGTGAGACAATTAATTCGGAACAGAAAACTCATTGAAAGATAAACTGTGTAATTTAGATAATCAGTTATAAACAGCTTCATTAGAAAAGAATATTTTCTTATCTTGGTTTAGTTGAGTCTAAACTACAACATGTTAGGGAATAAAAAATAAAACAAGCTTACATTTATGTTAATTACTTCAATTAAAAAAAAACTATTTTGTATTTAAAATTTTGTTTTATAAATTTCTGATTTCTTGATACTGAATCCTATAGTTTTTTTTTTATATATGTATTTTTTAATAATGAATATAAAGCAAATTGTGTATGTGTTTTTAAAATGTTGATCTTCAATTTTGTTCCAAGCGAGGGGGGGGGGGGGTAAGGAAACGAGAAAGAGAAATGAATATTTAGAATATTGTTTGATTAAGTTTTCATGTTAAGTGCAATATGTTTGAGTTTCTACTTTATACTATGCGATTATTTATTGAGAATATTTATTGTCAGCAGTGAGTCGACTATTTTGAAAATATCGGATTTACATAAAAAATATCCGATATTTTTGATATTTTCGAAAATATCATTATATTTACGAACACTGGATGAAACAGATTTTGTGATATCAAAACCAACGCAACTTTTCTGCTTCAAAACGAAGCAAAAGGATAAAAAAAAGAAAAAACGGAAGAGTTCTCGAAATTCACATAAAATGAAAATAAAATGTAAGAAAACTGGGCTGCATGCAGCAGGTGAAAATATAAGATGAAAATAGTAGGTTAAACTCCTTACTCTTTACTTGTTGGTTTTCACACCAGCTGCATTGTACTAGCTTTAAAATGATTATAGTCTGCATGTTTAATGCCAATGACTTTCGCAGATCTTTCAAGAAGTAAGGATACAGGATTTTAAAGAGCAAGTGTTTATTAAAAACTTTCTTTTTAAAGAGTAGGTAGTTTAATCGGATATAGGAAATTTGAATGTGTATATATCGTGAATGTGCAATATCATAAGAATTTTCGATATTTCTCTATCATTGCCTTGGGAAGATTAAGAAAATGACCTAGGGAAGTAGAAGAAACATTCCGTATGTACAGTCGGCGAAAGAAAGAAAAAAAGAAAGAAAACAAGTGGGTAAGTATGATCACTGATCGCACAGAGGGTTTCGTTTAATATTCCTTTCAAAACACTTTATCCTTTTGAAAAATCTGTTAGTTCCACATTTCACAACTAACACTTGATTCTAAACAAACCTGTATCCGAACGAATATCAATTTTACATACTATCCGTAGATATATTAGTTGAGGGGATTGGGTCCATAGCACCCGAGATAAGTAGGCGCACCTGGCGGAAAAAAATGGAACTAAAATATGTAAGGCTATGGTGCATATTATGAAATAATGGTCAAAGGGGTGTCGGTTAAAGTTGGAAAATTTCTCCCCGGGTTAAAAGGGAGGAGATAGAAAAATTGCTTAAAATACACAATTTAGAGCCCAAAGGGGTAAATAATATTAGATTTTTTGAAAATTTTATGATTTTGTCGTGTGGTCTGAGGCATTCAGCTATACGTATGCAAAATTTCATGTCTCCAACTTAATTAGGGGCACTCTTAGAAAGAATTGCTTCAAATACATATGTGGTAGCTCAAAGGGTTAAACGTAAGACTTTTTCAAGATTTTATGATTTGTCGCTTGGCCTCAGGTGTTCTGCAATAAGTATGCAAAATTTCAAATCTCCAATTTAATTAGGGGCTCAGTTAGAAAGAATTGCTTAAAATACATAAGCTGGAGTTGAAAGGGTTAAACATAAAACTTTTTCAAAATTTATTATTTGACGTGTGATCTGAGGTTTTGAGCTATGAGTATGCAAAATTTCACGCCTCCAACCTAAATAGGGGCTCACTTAGAAAGAATTGTTTAAAATACACATGTGGGACCCCAAAGGGTTAAATGTACGACATTTTCAATATTTTATTATTTGTCGTTTGATGTGAGGTGTTCAGCTATAAGTACCCAAAATTTCATGTCTCCAACATAATTAGGGGCTCACTTAGAAAGAATTGTTTAAAATACACATGTGGGAGCCCAAAGGGTTAAATGCATGACTTTTTCAAAATTTTATGATTTGTCGTATGATGTGAGGTGTTCAGCTATAAGTATCCAAAATTTCATGTCTCCAACATTTATAGTTTCTGAGAACGGGCTCTGTGACGGACAGACAGACAGACAGACAGAGGAGCGAGACGAATAGGGTTTCGTATGATGAACGAAACCCTAAAAAGAACGAAAAAAAAGTCGGAAATTGTACGACAAACGTGACAAATGAGGTATAATGCATATTTATCTTCATAAAGTTGAACTGTAACGGTGAATGACTTTTTTTTTAAATATAACGACATATTTTTATTAATTAATTTTTAAATGTTATTATCTATTAAATTATGATTTAATTAAATTGTGATGTACTCAAGTTTTGAATATTTAAATGGGAAGATACTATGACAGTTGAAAAAATAATAATTAACAGACTAGTTCATATAGCCTTGATCTTGTCATATTTAATGTATTTTTATATCTATAAAGATAAAGGTCTAACAGTGAATAATTTCTTTATATATATATATATATTGACATATTTTGATTAATTATTTTTTGTGTTGTTTGTTATCCGTTAAATTACTATTTAATTTTTGAGATGCACTCAAATTTTGAATATTTAAATTTAAAGATACTATGACAGTTGAAAAAAATAATAATTAATAGACTAGTCCATGTAACCTTGATCTTGTCACATTTAATGTGTTTTTAACTTCATAAAGATGAACTTTAACATTGAATAATATCGACACATTTTGATTAATATTTCGATGATTTTTGACTACTTTTTCAGTGTTGTTATTCGTTAAATTACTATTTAATTCAATTGTGATACACACAAATTTTCAATATTTAAATTTGAAGGTACTATGACAGTTGCAAAAAAAAAAAAAATAAAATAAAATAAAATAAAATAAAATAAATAAATAAAAAAAAAATACATAATAGACTAGTTTATATAACCTAAAAAAAATACATAATAGACTAGTTCATATAACCTTGATCTTGACACATTTAATATATTTTTATCTTCATAAAGATGAACTCTTACAGTGAAAAACTTCCTTTTTTTTATCAATATAAAGACATGGTTTGATGAATTAATTTTTATTTGTGCTCATTTAAATTAGGATTTAATTAAGTTGTGATGCAATCAAATTTTATTTATTTAAATTGGAAGATTATATCGACAGTTATAAAATAATAATAATAATAAAACTAGTTCACGTAACCTTAACCTTGTCATATTTAGTGCATCTTTATCTTCCTAAAGATGAACTTTAACATCTTTCCAAAATATGGCATAATTAAAAAGGCAAAACTTGCTAAGAGATTCTTAACCATTCGTAAGGGTTGTTGAGATCAGAATTTATATTAGAGTATTTCTGAACAAAGTTATCTCATTATACAGATAACATCACAATTCGGCCCTTTGGCGAGTCGATAGACGTGTGAATCTTTTTATTGTTATTGTTTTATAGACATTAAGCAAGTTCCGCAGCATTTAGTAACCTTTTTCTCTCTTGATTCACGCTTTACTTAACAATGACGAAACACAAGCAACATGACAGGAAGTCTTTCCAAGACATGTACAGAAAGAAACGAAAATGTCTTTGAAATTTATTTTGTTTCATTATCGCTTATTATATGAACTGTTATTTAATCCTTTAAGACCCGGCGGTATTTTAAAAGTACATTAAAATAACTTGTTATGAAATTCATTTAATACATCGACTAGTAGTAATACACTTTAGAAGAACCATACTCAACTTTTTTTTTTCTTCTCGCGGACCGCAACACACTTGAAAAAAGGTATTTATAAAAGTAAAATAGTAAAAGTAGTATAACAAAGCAATATAACAAAGTGAATTTAAGTGAGGTTGAACGTTTGTCCCTTAAGAAATGTTACTAAAAAGTTTTAATACCACTATTACCAGACAATAAACTTCGTGATAAATTTCTATTGCAAATGTTCACTGTAAGAAAAAAAATTTCCGTTAAAATACTGAAACTGTACTGGCAATCCAGATGCCAGTACTATTTCCGTAAATTTTGTGAAAAAACGGGATTTTTTCTGGAATTTATGGAAAAAAATTTCGTTAAAATACGGAAATAGTACTGGCGTCTCAATTGGCAGTACAATTTTCGTATTTTAACGGATTTTTTTTTTTTACAGTGATGTATAAATAGGCATCGAAGTTTGTTGTATGGAAATAGCAGTGTAAAAATTTTGTGTGATTTTTTTTTTTTTTTTTTTCGCGACAAACGTTTAACCCAAAAAAGCCGTTATAGTTACATAATAAGTATAAAATGTTATAATATAAAAATGAAGAATTTCTAAGTTCACAAGAAAATAATCAGGAGATTTTGTCTAATTAATCAGTTTTTTGCTTGATGAAAAACTTTATTTTCATTTAATTGTAAAAATATATTTTTACAAATCTGGAATAAATTTTAATTAATATTGAAGTTTAAGGAATGTATTCAACACTGTAGCACAAATAGGATAGTATGTAAAAAGAACTTTTGACTAAGAAAAGGGCATTTAAGATGTTTTAATACAATTTTAAATTAATTATAAATAGCAGGACAGATTTTGTCTTCCCATGAAAATGTAACAAACAAAAGCGAGGTTCTTAAGGGGTCTTCGGACTCTTAAAGCTTCAAAATTTTCTGAATTTTAATTTTTTTATATCTTAAACTCCTATCTTCTCTAAACATTTTGATATAATCGTTTCCTTGAAATTCCCATTAGAACAGAAGTTATGGCTTTTAGAATTATACCCACTTAATAGCTGAAGCAGCATCTCCGAAACTTTGAAATCATTTTTTTCTAAATGACGTTTTTGGGCATAACGCACTGGATATCTCAAAAACTTATGAATATTTGTTCATGAAATTTTCCAAACATATGTTTCATGTTAATCTGTATAAGATGAACCTAGAATTTATTTTTATTGTTCCAAAAAATTATTTATTTAGGAGATTATACTGTTGAAATTTTCAAAATTTTGTATTAGCTAAATACAACTTTGTATTAAAAATATAAAATGCTTTAAATACATATTTATTTAGGTTCAGGGCAATTATTATAATCTGAAGTATAAGTAGGCACAAAAAATTTCATTCTAGTTGCAAAATTTATTTTGTAATCTTGCGCGTAAGCTGTTATACCAATTTTCTGCTCGAAAATGTCTGACAGCTTGGAGTCCCCTATAAATGCTAATTCTGCAGTTTTCAATTTGTTAAATACATGAAATGAAAGAACATACTTATATCTTTCATCTCAATAAATATTGTGTTTTAAAATTATATACATTTTAAGATATTAAATGTTGAAAATGCTCTTTTTTTTAATGTTTTTTAATTTTAAGAGTTCTGACACCCGTTAAATACATTTGATATACTGAATTCAAGATTTAAGTGTCTCGGACTGCACATAAAAGATAGCCGGGCCACATGCGGCCCGCGGGCCGAAGTTTGAGTATGGCTGCTTTAGAATGACTTATAGACACTTTACTTTATCTCGCTCTAAAAGCATAATGCTTACATTATGCACAAAATCCCTATAAATTACAGTTTAATTTATGAATTTTAATTGGCAAAATCCTTCTCAAATTTATTAAATGTTTGTGAAAATTTTCTTTGTGCTTGCACAAAACAGAAATATTCTTAAAAAGACGATTTATTTTTCATTTGCATCTTTTTCAGCTTTCTTGACGTTGAAAAATTGTGAGGGAAAGTTTCAGTTAGGAAATATTTCTATTGTAAGAGCACATTTTAAATAAAACATTTTAGTGAAGTTCGCACAAAATCCCTATAAATTCCAGTTTAATTTATGGATTTTAATTGGCAAAATCCTTCTCAAATTTATTAAATGTTTGTGAAAATTTTCTTTGTGCTTGCACAAAACAGAAATATTCTTAAAAAGACGATTTATTTTTCATTTGCATCCTTTTCAGCTTTCTTGACGTTGAAAAATTGTGAGGGAAAGTTTCAGTTAGGAAATATTTCTATATTTCTATTGTAAGAGCACATTTTAAATAAAACATTTTAGTGAACTTTGCACAAAATCCCTATAAATTCCAGTTTAATTTATGAATTTTAATTGGCAAAATCCTTCTCAAATTTATTAAATGTTTGTGAAAATTTTCTAATGTAGTTTCGAAAATTCACGAAAAATGCTTTAGAAGATGAAATTTTCATGAATTCATAATTTGGGATATGAAGGGGTAAACAAGATTCAAAATTCCTTCAAATCCGCAATCCTAAAATCTGCAAACGCCTAATATCCGCATCTTTGCAGATGTAAACAGTGAAACTTTCAATTAAAATGTAAGGGGAAAATTCAAGATTTTTAAAATTTTTATATCATTTTGTACTAATTTTAACATATAATTTTGGTTAATATGACTGAATTGATGCTTTTCAAGGAAGAAAGTACAAATTTAGCTCCTGAAAAAAAAATTCAAGATAGAGCTGATATCACTGGCTATCATGATCTTTTTACCAAATACGTATGTATTAAACAATCCTTTTTACACTTTCCAACAAAGTAGAAAAATGTTTATGCATTCGATCTATCTGCCCATCTGCCCGTGTGCCCACGCTTTAACTCCCGTAAATATACTCTGATTTCATGCAATTGGTAAACCTTATTTAGGATCATCTAACCATGTTTGGTATTGCATATGAAGCATGTGGGATTGATAGTTCCCTTACAGGGCCACGCAAAAGAATTCCACTACATTATAGTATATGGGGAAAAATCGTTTGCAGAGTATTTTAATGAAATTACGCTGTTTCAAATGAATTTAAATGGATATAAATCACTGAATTTCTCTATAAGATGATTACGATAGAATAGAATTTTCATAGCATTTGTAGTTCATTTACAGAGACACACAAAAGAAATCGGTTACAGTTCTCTCTTTGAGTAATAATTGCTGGAAGTGCGTTTTCAATTTCGGCATGCTCTTTTAAATTTAACTTCCCCCCCCCCCTCCCATTTTACTCGTTGTATATAAATTATATACCTCATATATAGGGCTGCACAAAAGAATTCATCTACCATTCTCCTTGTTAGCAGAAATTGCTGAAGGGGAATTTTCAACTAAAGTATATATCTATTTCTTAACTGAACTAAATTTTGGCATGCACGTAGTTAATAGATACAAATCTGTATATCATATACAGTGATGCTCAAAGAATTTGGATAATTTTCCGATTGTAGATGGGACCAGCTGAAATTGGCTTTTCAGATGTGTTATGCGTTTCCACATGGTTGAATTAGAATGGTTGAATTAACTTATTAAACTATTAAGTTTTGTTACGTTATTCTGAATCTGTTGGGAAGTGTTTCATAATCTATGCTTAACGCATGATTTTTCTTTCTTGTTTGGTTATTAAGGTTTATTATATTTGGTTATTAAAGATGAAATAAAACCTCATTATGTTACGATTTTAATGTGTTAATAGTGTACTTTTATGAGCCGAGTTTAATTGAATAATTCAAGAAAAAATTATCTCGTTATTGTTATGCATATTTAGTTCTGCATTATTAATTGTTTACTTGAGCTTTACTTTTAATATTTTAATCATATATATATATTTTTTTTAATTTTTATTATTTTACTTTATTACTTTACTTAATATATTACTATATTGTAAGAATTCAGTATATATTCGAATGCATTATTTCATTCAAATTACTGTTTAAAAGATGTAAACAAAGCAGTGGCCAGAATTCCACAAAATTCTAAAATATGCATTACCTCTGGTCCCAAACTACGCAGATTTCAGGGAGTCTATACTATATACGAATTTTTTTCAGTGTAGTCACTTTGTAAGTTTGAACACATGATTGTATGAGTATTATAACAGCAATGTTGCTCGTGAATGAGAAATTTTCCTTTTAGTTCTCACTTATTTTTCTACTCGTGTAATTTCTCCATCATTAAGTAAGATTCCGATAAAAGTAATGAAGTATGTAAGTGATATGGGTCAATTTCTCTTAACAAAACAATTTTTTTTTCCTTTTTCTTTTAAAATTAGGTCCTATTACATTTAGGTACTGCCATGTGTCATTTTCTCTAAATAAAACAATTTGAACATTATATATTTTTAAAAATTAATATTTTTTTCTCCTTTAAAATTAGATTGTATTATATTTAGGTACTGTCATGGGTCATTTTCTCTTAACAAAACAATTTGAATGTTACATATTTTAAAAATTTAATATATTTTTCTCCTTTTAAATTAGGTTCTATTATATTTAGGTACTGTCATGAGACATTTTCTCTTAACAAAACAATTTGAATGCTACATATTTTAAAAATTTGATATTTTTTTCTCCTTTAAAATTAGGTTCCTTTATATTTTGGTATTGTCTTGAGTCATTTTCTCTTAACAGAACAATTTGAATATGCATTAAAAAAAATATATATATATATATATACACCTCAAAACAATTAGGGGGAGCACATGCTTTTAACGAAATTACGACCGATTTATTTACACCGATAGGTAACGTAAAATAAAACATCCATAATTTAAAGTATTGTAGAAAACAGATAAAGAAAACTTCACATGTAAATTAAAGTTTATGACGTCAAAAACTAGAAAAAGGAGATAAGTGCAGAAATCGGGATTTTGCAGAAATGTCTGTTTCACTGCCTCAGTTGTAAAATTCAATTGCTGAGCTTGTGTTTTGAGAAAAAGTGGCTTGAAAATGACACAACAACATGATTTACCGCAATCCATGGCTTGGCGTGTTATCGGGACAGTTGAATTTGGGGGGGAAACACAACGAAGTGTAGTGGACGCTGTTGGAGTCGCAAGAAGTGCCCATGAAAGGCTGTGTGATCGATTCCAAGACACGTGGAATGGTAGTCAACGACAAGTGCAAGGTCGAAAATGTGCTAACACAGAAAGTGATGACAGATATATCCTGTTAACAGCTCGTCGAGACGGAACGAGTAATGATACTCAGCTGCAAACACAGTTATTCTCTGCCCCAGAACGAAAGGTGTCCAACCAAACAGTCCGAAATAGGCTTCATCAGGGTGATCTCTATGCACGTAAGCCAAATGGTATGTATTCTGTTGACCTCAAGCCAATGTGCGGCCCAAAGAAGGTGGGGAACTGAACATCGAGTTTGGAGGCAACGTTGTTGGAGTCAGATTCTGTTTAGAGACGAGTCCCGATTCAGTCTGGATGTGACATCTGATGTATTTTGGCATGGAGAGAAAGAGGCACTCAAAATAATCCCACATTCGTTCGTGAAAGATCACATTACACACGGGGTGGGTTGATGCTCTTGGCTGGAATCAGCATATGTGGACGTACGGGCCTGCATATAATTCGGAATGGCACTTTGACGGTCCGAAGTTATGCAGACGAGATACTGAGACCTCATGTCGTATTTTATGTTGCAGCAATTAGTGATTTATTTTTTTTCATGCATGATAATGCCAGACTTCATACAGCTCGTCTTGTGAAAAACATGCTTGAAGCTAAAACAATACAGCGTATGGAATGACCAGCATGCTCTTCAGACCTAAATCCGATCGAGCATGTTTGGGACATACTCAGACGACGCATTGCTGCGAGACCGAGGCTTCCTTTTACTGTCCGGGACTTGGAAATTGCAATTCTTGAGCAGTGGAACAGTATTCCCCAAAGTCTTATCGATAACGTCATCGCATCCATGGAAAACAGGTGTGCAGAAGTCTTAGTTGTTTGAGGAGACCACACGCCATATTAAAAATCTTGCATCATTTCTAAACAATACTTTTTTTCTTATCATTTACATGAAACCAAATTATTGCCCTAAACCATCTTTTCATGTTCTTTTCATCTTTCAAACAATAAAACCTCCCTTACAAATTTTTTGCGTCTTTTTTTCTGTATTGCGCATTGATACACGTGTACTATCCATTTTATGCCCATACATGGCTGTCTTGCATTGTTCTCTTCACTTTTTTGCTTGCTCCTCTAATTTTTTTGAGCAGTGTATATATTTTCCCCTTTAAAATTATATTGTATTATATTTAGGTACTGTCATGGGTCATTTTCTCTTAACAAAATAATTTGAATGTTGCATATTTTATAAAATTAATATGTTTTTTCTCCTTTTAAATTAGGTTCTATTATATTTAAGTACTGTCATGAGTCATTTTCTCTTAACAAAACAATTTGGATGTTATATATTAAAAAAAATTAATATACTTTTCTCCTTTAAAATTAAGTTCTATTATATTTAGGTATTGTCATGGGTCATTTTCTCTTAATAAAATAATTTGAACGTTATATTTTTTAAAAATTTAATATTTTTTGGTTCCTTTATATTTTGGTATTGTCTTGAGTCATTTTCTCTTAACAAAAAAATTTGAATGTGTGTTTAAAAAATATTTTTTTTTCTCCTTTAAAATTAGGTTGTATTATATTTAGGTACTGTCATGGGTCATTTTCTCTTAAAAAACAATTTGAATGTTACAGATTTAAAAAAAATAATAAAAAAAAAATTCTCCTTTAAAATTCGGTTCTATTAAATTTAGGTATTGTCATGAGTCATTTTCTCTTAACAAAACGATTTAAATGTTATATATTTAAAAAAAATTAATATTCTTTTCTACTTTAAGATTAGGTTCTACTATATTTAGGTACTGTCATGAGTCATTTTCTCTTAACAATACAATTTAAAAGTTACGTATATTAAAAAAATAATTTTTTTTTCTGCTTTAAAATTATGTTCTATAATTAATAATTATGTATATTTATGTATGCATTAGTTGATTAAAAAAATTCATGGATATTTTCGTTTTTGGTCGAAAATAGCAAGATTATCGAAATTAGATTTCGGTTTCGGTCTTAAAAACCTGTTTCGGTTTATCATTAATTATATTTTGTAAAGTGTTTGTAGCTTATACAGCCGTTAAAGGACAATAATTCGTAATTTTGAATTAATTAATCGTGCTGTTCTTCGCAATAAAAAAGACAACAAACATAATAAAATGTATGCAACATTGCGCTATTAAGAATTTCCATATAATGAACGTTAACGCATCGCCTATTTAAGCACGAATCTTTATCAAAGAGGGCCAGTTCGAACAATAAAAATATAAACGACTAAGCGCAGGTGCTAACTGCAGCATCTCTGACAATCTGCCACACGTCACTGATCATATAAGGCGGGAGACATATGATATTTGTGGCAAATAGAACCATCTGTTTGACAAGAAGGGCTAGGAATGATTGAAGTCATAAATATTATTATTGTGGGAGAATAAAATAGGGGCTTTACTGCCCTCTTTCTGCAATGACTCAGAGTTATAAAGCTAAGTCATTACCGGTGGGTGGTAGGAATACATTAAAACATTAAAAGTTACCGAAAGTGGATTCACAGTTTACTTTTAATCTTTTTTAGGTGCGTTCGTAATTATATAAATACGTAGCACCTATAGTCGTCGTTCAGTCCGTCTGTCCGTCCGTCCGCATATAACAGAGCAAAAACTACCCAACCGAATGGTCTGAAATTTTAAATATAGGAATGTTGCAAAATTGTGTCCAGCCATTTCAAATTTTATGAAAATCGGATGTATAGTTTAATTACAGGGACATTCAAAAGTTTTTCTTTACATTACGGCCAATGAGAAAAATTATTGCAAGTGCATTTTAAAGATGTTACAGCCTTCCGAATGGTCTGAAATTTTAAATATATAATTGTTGCAAAATTTTGTCAAGCCATTTCAAATTTTATAGAAATCGGCTGTATAGTTTAATTACAGGGACAGTCAAAAGTATTTCTTTACATTACGGCCAATGAGAAAAATTATTGCAAGTGCATTTTAATGATGTTACAGCCTTCCGAATGGTCTGAAATTTTAAATATATAATTGTTGCAAAATTTCATCGAGTCATTTCAAATTTTATGAAAATCGGATGTAAAGATTAATTACAGGGACAGTCAAAAGTTTTCCGTTTCATTACGGGGAATGGGAAAAAAATTATCGCAAGTGCATTTTAATGATGTTACAGACTATGCACTTATGAAATGCAAAAAAATATACATTCATTACAATATGGGGTGCAAAAAATAATTATAAAACTAGTTATAGTACGAACGCACCTCATTTGCCACGTCTGACGAGCAATTTCCAACTTGTTCATATTATGTGTACTATAAAACTTTAAATTGCGTAAGCCATTTAAGGGCATGATGGAAAGAAATGAAAAAAGAAATTTTTTTCACATTTTCTAACATAGTTGAAAAATTTGATATTAACGTGAAAAGAAAAAAAATTACAAGTTTACTAAATGATGCATACAAAATATGGTAAAGTTAAGAACTACAACCCTTAGCATAAAGTTTCCGATCATAACACCAACACTACCATTTTTTGTAAGAAAGGATTATTTATTCTCACTGCATAAAAATTAAACGATTATTAGCGATAATAGATTTGTATTATATATAATGATCAACAATATGCAATAAAGAAAAATCATTATAGTACATCAATTTATAAACAGAAAAATGGTAATTGAAATTTAAACACCAAAGAAAAAATTATCCAATCACGCTTTGATTTAGAAAAAAATAACGGATCACTATAATCAATATTTAGTAAATCCACCTTTAATTCGGATGACAGCCGAAATTCTTCGTGGAATGGGCTCAATAAGCTTTTTACATTCATTGGGAGCAATTTCACACTAGCATTCCCTTATAGCTTTACGTAGTTCTATGGCATTTGTGATCCTTCGAAAATCGATTTTTCTTTTTAATATATTCCACAGATTTTCGATGGGATTAAGATCCGGACTATTGGGCGGCCAAGTCATGGTTTTAATTGGATTAATCCCTACATTTTGTAGAAATTTTTTACTGATTTGGTGCGATTGGGAGCTGCGTTGTTATCTTGAAATAAAAAGTCATTTTGATCCCCGAAACATTGATCGATGCTGGGAATCAAAAAACTCTCTAAAATGTCAATGTAAACTTCAGAGTTTACTGTACGTAACACAATACACAACTTGCCGACGCTTTGTGATGTCATACAACTCCAAACTGTAAATGCAGTTGAAAATTTAGTCCTCTTATTGACACACTTATCATTGAACTTTTCACCAACTCTCCTCCAAACAAATGTTCCACAGTCATCACCTGTTCCGAGAGATATGCGAGATTCTTTGCTAAAAATAACTCTATTCCATTTATCAAGTGACCAGTGTACATATTTTTTACACCATTGCAAGCGCTTTTTCTATGCTTTTTTGTCAAGTAAGGTTTCGTTTTAGCTTTACAGAATTTAAATCCTGCTGCATTTAGACGATTACGTACGGTGCGCTCACATACCTTTACGTTACTTAGACCATTTGGCATTGAGTTGTTTTGAGGTTGCTCACGCTTTCTTTTCGCTATTTCCACAAATTTTTTGTCTCCTCCCTAGGCGTTGCCATTCGTGAACGTCCACTTTGAGGTAAATTTTCACGCTGTTAGTCAACTGATATTTTTACCAAATATCGAATACCGTACTTTGAGCACAATTTAATAAAGCAGCCACTTTCCTTTCTGAATTTCTCTCTTGAAACAATTTAATCATGCGGATTTTTAAATCGAGAGACGGGTTTTTCACACGAATCATTGTCCAGCACTTCAGAGTTGCTTTTGATCTCGCAGCTGGAAGATTTCTTCTTTTAAATAGGATTTATATATTGTGCGCATGCGCAGGCACTCTTATCTGTCTTCAATATGGAAATTTTAAATGTGTTTCCTCCGTGATCGATTACTATTTTCCAATTTTCGTCTTGATCGGATATTTTTTTCTCACGAGGAAACATTTTCGCCTGCAGTATAATTATAAATTATATGATTGTTATATTGAATTCACTTTTCATTTATATTTTAATACGTGTTCTTTTAATTGGCATATTGTAAAACGCACCTATACTCATGAATCGCGAAATATATGCTTCGAAATTCAAATATCATAAACTTGATAACACTGATCGGAAACTTTTTGCCAAGGGTTGTAAACATACTGAAAATTGAAATGTCTGAAATTCAGACACTTAAGCGTCTGAAACGGAGTGTTCGATTTTAAGACGTTTTAAAATGTCTTAGGATGAATATCACAAAATGTGAGATTTTGAAAACAAAAATTTTGGAAATTTAAAACGTTTCAAAGCTTCTGATTCTTTTTAAAACGTCGGTTGAACAGCTGAATAAAGGAACTTATATGTAAAATTGTTAAAGTTCGAAGAGCTTAAGTTCATTTTTATGTAATTATAATTATATGTCATTTTCTTGGTATATGTATGCCATGATAATGACCGCCAGGATAATGACAATTTTATTCTAAAACATTTTTCACATTCTTGTTTTTTTTTTTTTTTTAGAACTAACATTTTAATTTTGTTTAGAGGAACATGTTTCCACTACAGTACCTCAATTTCAGTGTAATGTTGAGTTTTACTTGTTATATATAGAAGACAGGAAAATGACACAATAAAAGTCAACTCAATTTTTACAAAGCCTTTAAACACATTATTTTCAAAGAAATATCTAAATGATCTTGCTGGTAGCAATGATTTTACTACTTCTGACTTGAACTATTTCAAGAACAAGAATTACTCTGCAACACCATCTTTATACCTCATAAAGAACTAAAATGAGCAAGCCAGGACAATGACATTCATTTTCAGTGACAATAATACTTTAATTATGGAAAATTATTTGTAAAATACAGAATTTTTTACCTTCCACATATATGTGTTATATAAGGTATAATTATTAATTAGAAATTTATAAAACTAGAAAAATATATTTGTGCATGATAGCACAAAGCCTTTTACTTTGCACACATCATAGTGTGACATGCAGGAAAATGGCAATCTGAAATTTCAAATGAATTCGTCTGAATTTCAAACACTTCAAGCATCTAAATCGTAGCCATTTTTTTGTTAGCATTAGACGTAACCCTGTTTGACCACGTTGGATCCTTGAAAAATATTTGACCATGGTCCTGCCCTCCCACCCTCATACAACCTGATTTTAGGGGCTCCCAAACTTGGCATGCAATTTTCGTAAAGCTGACAATTTATATCTTTCTCGACATCATACTGATTATAATCAATATTTCCAATTTCCGAAGTAGAACAAAGTTAAAAACAAAAAATGTTTATCTAAATACAGTAAAACTTTTCAATAGCAGGCACATTGGGTTCGTGGAATTTGTCCGCCACTCGGTGGTGCCTGCTTTTCTGAGGTAAAAGTACTTAAAGAAATTTTACTGCAAAATGTTCATGCGGACAACTTTATTTAGCGAACACTTAACTTTTTCAACGTAAATATATTATTTTTTCCTCAGAAAAGCGAACACCTTCAAATACAGACAAATTCAGCATGAAGTACTCGTGATTGAGAGGTTTTACTGTATTTATATATTTTTTTTTATTTAGTTTTTAACCTTATTCTACTTTAGAAGTTCAAAATATTGATTATAATCAGAATTTCGAAACAAATTTAAAATATTAGCTTTACAAAAATTGCATATCTAATTTGGGACCTTTAAAGGGGTAGGGAGAGGGGAGGGGACACTGCCCAGTTTGCCCATACTTCAATCAAATCCTTTTTCGGCAAAAAAAAAAAAAAAAAAAAAAAAAAAAACCCTGCATTATGTTCACTTAATAGATGTGTCCGGTATTCGGGAGTGCCCGTTGTAGAGGTTAATGGACATACCCTAATTCCGAACAACTCTATTTAGCAAAAGCCCTTTTTAATCCAAAACCCATACATATTTGTTTATTTTTACGCCTCCGATTATCGAACAAATTCTGCAATCCCGAAGTATTATCCCTATGTCGGAATGTCATAATATCACATATGTCGATAATCGCTTCAACCATCCGTGCATATTCTGTTTATTATGATTGGT
Organism: Maratus speciosus; assembly: GCA_963932465.1. NCBI lineage: Eukaryota > Metazoa > Arthropoda > Arachnida > Araneae > Salticidae > Maratus > Maratus speciosus. The sequence goes on along the minus strand of OZ010788.1, from coordinate 587,506,023 downwards.
TGAAGCGATAATCAACTGAGAACCTGACGATCTTTTCAAATTCAAGACGGCTTGACATTGTTCTTTAAAACTTTAAAAGCAATGTAACAACTCTTTCCTGAAGATGGCCATAGATGGTGACCGAAACGTCGACTGTTTTAATTTATTTTAATGTTTGTTTAGTTTTTAACTTTACAACATTTTATATACACACACATAAAAAATCCCAAGTTTACTAAATAACTAAAAAATAACCGTTAAAAAAATAACCGTGTTTTAACTCGCGTAAACATACTCGGATTGCCATGCAATTGATATATGTTATTTTACTGATGTTTACAACGGTATGTTCGTTATTGAAAATGAGATGTGTAGCATTTATAGTTCTTTTATAGGGACGCACAAAAGAATTCCTTTATATTACGGTCTGTGGAGAAAAATCTCATTTTATTGATGTTACGATATTTCAAAAATATGAGATGGCTTACTTTTCTCTTCTTTTGTTAGGGTTTCGTTCATCTGACGAACCCTATTCTTCTCCCTCATCTGTCTGTCCGAGCCCGTTCTCAGAAACTATATATATTGGAGACTTGAAATTTTGCATACTTATAGCTGAACACCTCACATCAAACGAAAAATCATAAAATTTTGAAAAAGTGTTATATTTACTCTTTTCGGGTCTAACTTGTGTATTTTAAGAATTTTTTTTTTTTTAACTCAGCCCCTAATTAAATAGTAGACTTGAAATTTTGCATACTTATAGCTGAACACTTGCGATCACACGAAAAAAAAAAAAAAAAAAATTCAAAAAGTCTTATATTTAAGCCTCCGGTCTCTAACCTGTGTATTTTAAGCAATTTTTCTAACTCAGCACCTAACTAAGTTGGAGACTTGAAATTTTGCATACTTATAGCAGAACACTTGCAATCACACGAAAAATCATAAAATTCTCAAAAAGTCTTATATTATTTACCCTTCCGGACTCTAACTTGTGTATTTTAGGTAATTTTTCTAACCTCCCCCCTTTTCACCCGTGGGTCACTTTTCTAACTTTTGCCGACATCCCTTTGACTACTATTTCATATTATGCACCACAATCTTACATATTGTAGTTCCACTTTTTACCGCCAGGCGGCGCTTACCTATCTCGAGTGCTATGGGCCCGATCCCCCCCCCCCCCCCCCCGACTAATATATCTACGGATAGGTTGTAAAACGAAGTTTTGTTCGGATACCGGTTTGGTTAGAATAGAGTGCGCCATCTGGTTTCGAAATGTGAAACTAACAGATTTTGCAAAAGGATAAAGTCTTTTGAACGGAATATTAAACGAAACCCTCTGTGCGATCTGTGATCACACTTACCCACCTGTTTTTAACTCTTTCCAACATAGTTGAATGGGTTTATGAATTCGGCTTACCTGACCGTCTGTCTCCTGTCCGACTGTGCTCTAACTCTCGTAAATAACTCGGATTGTCATGTAAGTTTTATGTGTTATTTCGGTTCATTGTAGAATGTTAGATAGTATTGAAAATAAAGTTTGTAGTATTTATAGTTCGTTTACAGGGACACAGAAAAGGATTAGGTTACATTACAGTCTATATCGAAAAATCGTTTGCGGTGCACTTTACTGGTGTTACACTGTTTATAACATATTGAAATTCATATTCTGAGGTGCACTACAAGATTCTTACTATATAATAGGGTCTGCATAGCATTCATCGTTAATTTATAGGGACACGGAAAATAATTTGTAACTGAATCTGAAGTTTGGTGAAATTTCTGCGTTAATTCTTGAGATAGAGCTATTACGAAAATCGAGAAAAATGCAGCATAGCAGTGCCACTTGTTAGGCTATATACATTAAAATTAATCAGCACCAGTTTATATCAAGGTCTAACTGAAATTAAAGTTAGTGAAATTCCATGCATTAAATCTTGAGATAGAGCGCCCACAAAATTTTTGTCACATACAAACTGACAAACTGGTAGACAGAGTGACAGACAGACATTTTCTAAAAACCATCAAGTCGTATTCAGGACCTTCCAAAACCTATAAATCCATCGAAAAGTGGAAAAGTGGAAGTCAAAATTTTCACGAATCCAATACTTTCTTCTTGCACATACAGAACAAAGTAAAAAAAAAAAAAAAAAAAAAAAAAGCAATTTAACAAATTACAACGACCATTTGGAATATGATTTTTTTCGAAGACTAAAATTTAAGACATAAAAAATCGCACGGAGTTGATCATACATTACGTACGCCATGAATTAAACATTAATAGTGTTATGACACGTAAAAATTGCAAGCGCAAAAATCGCCTGCGACTCGTACGTATTATCCAAGCATTTCATTGGCTGTTCGGGAAAAGGCTTTTCGATCGTCAGATTTCCAAGAACTCTGATGACACATTTTAAATGAAATTTCATTCTTAAACTTCTAAACATCCGACACTATTACTTTTTACACCGTCGGATAGAGAAAAAAAAAATGTACTTTTAAATGCAATTTGTTTGAAAGCTGTATCTCAATTTGTTTCTGAGTTATTAATTTTTTTTCGTAGTTTTTATTACTTTTTTGTCATAGTGTCAACAGAAGGTATCCATCGTTGTTGAAAGTAAAGTGAAATACAGATTACTGCATAGACCAATCAGAAAACGAATAAAATGCGGATTAAACCAATAAAAACCTTTAGATATGTTTTTGATTTCCTACCATGACAGAGAACAATAACAATTTTTCCAAATGGTTAAAAAAAAAGAAAGAAAAAAGAAAAGAAAGAAAAAAGAAAAAAAAGGAAGAAAAAGAAAAGAAAAGAAAAAAAAAGAAAGAAAAAGCTCCTCTTTTGGTAGAAGGGAAAACTTTAAAATCCGAGTAAAAACCGTACATATGAAGAATTAAGTATCAAATTATTTTAAACTTCAGCTACATTAAAATTTATTACTGCAAGTCATTAAAGTAGTAACAGAATTTCAACGCATTTGTATCTTCATATTGCAGAAAGCCCGGGTAAATTTAAAAAGTAGGCAGAAAATATTATCTCTAATTGTACGAATAAAATTTTACGATATTGCCTTCGTACATATAAAATTTAATGATATTGCCTATGTTCGTATAAAAAACTGAGCTATTTCAGTGATTTTATATAATAAATGAACATTTATTAACAAAAACTGAGTTAATGTTGTGATTTTAAATTCTAATTTTTCACATTTTAAATTCATTTATTATTTTTATTACGTTCTTTGTGATTAATCATTTAGCTAATTGTAACGTTAAATGGCGAAACTTTTAATTTAGATAGAAGTTAAACGAAGAGATCGGAATATTTCTCGTCGCCGGAATGTTATTTAATGGCAGCTTACGGCAATACATGATTCATATTCACAAAGTTAACCCTCTCGCTGTCCATCCAGCGATTTTTACGGGCAACTCAAAAATAGCAGAATTTGCGCAACCCTCGATTTCAGCGGGGATGTATTTTTTACACGACTGTCAAGAAGGGTTATGTTTTTGAAGCGTATCTGGGTATGTGGATTTCTTTATACCCTCGAAACATCCCAACGGCTGGATGGATTTTAATAAATGAGGTCTCTATCGATTCGTCTTAAACGTCCGATGGTTATAGGCCAGGTTTTGTTTTTACAAATTAAAAATGGCGGCCGTAAATTACAAAATGATGGTAGAGACAAAAAAAAATTTTACGCACCCTATTGAGTGGCATATAACTGGATAGGTCTTTCAAAATGAAGACGATATTTCATTGACTATTTTACAGTCAGAAGCTCCGTTTAAATATTACTCAACCTGGAAGTTGTGTAGGTAGGATCTCTAGCTTTACTGCAACTCTAACCTCATCAAAACAGTTTTTATAAATAGGAACTAACAATTAAACACAACTTAAAAATAATCAATACAAGTAAAAAAAAAAAAAAAAAAAAAAAAAAAAAGATAAGTAATATAAAAAATAGTTTCACATTGGTGAGAAATAATTAATTAGTTCGCTTTTTACGCAGTCGGGTTTTTTTTGATTTTTTAAATTTAATTTTCACTTGCTTTTGCAAGCATTCCACGTGCTCTTTTGAAAGCTCAAAGATGACTCCACGTTATGAGACTAACCGCTCGACATTTTGGTAGCCATATACGATATACCCCTAACCCATTAAAAAATAGCCTCGTAGACAGTGTTTTGTTTGTTGTTTAAAAAAACTGAAACTAGCAAAAAAATTTGCAAAGAAACGCGAATTTGCTGCAAAGTTTGCGAAATAGGTTTTTTCGTCGTACCTCGATTCGAAATTTACCATACTAAGCAGGGCCGGCCTAAGGCGTGTGCGAAGTGCGCCACTGCACGGGGCGCCGAGCAGGAGGGACGCCAAACAGATGAAAGGGCGCCTATAGCACCGATAAAAAGTTATTTTATATTCAGAATATTTTTTCTTTTACATTTTCTATAGCTAGGCTGGATCGGAACCAGTCTTTCTTTCAAGCACATATCGTAGAAGGCACGTAGAAGTAACGTAGAAGCACATACTGCCTCTCTGGCGCAAGACCCACCCCCCCTCCACTCGAGAAAATACTCGAGCATACAATTCTTTTAGTGTTTAATTTTTCCAATATTTATCATCTTAAACGGAGAGGAGGGGGGGGGGGGGCGGTCGAAGCTCAGTTGACGGAAAGAGATTAAACTATTTCTATTTTTGCTACAGGCACACATTTGTTCCAAAATCTTCCCACTTCAGGGATTTCGTTCAGCCGGCGGCCATGCCATATTCTTTGAATTTATGTATTGCCCAGTTTTCCGAAACGTAGTCTGAAAGGAACACTGAGAAGTAAGTCAGTAAAAAATAACGTTATAAAAATATATAATTGCGTTATAATGATGCACTGTTTTATTCGTCATTAAGGATTATTATTTATTAGTGGAATATAGTCTTTGGGCCATTATTACGCAATAAATATTTCGTAATACTGAAATTAAAATAACTGAAATTTTAAGCAAATATTGTTAATTTAAAAATAAAAAAGAACAGTGCCCAGTTAAGGCTGTTCTCAACTGCTCTGCTCAACAAGCGCAAAACGTTTTGACACATTTACAAATTCATTTTTTAACGGAAAGATATAAAATTGGAAAGCCTGACCATGGAAGCGATTTGGAATCGAACTGTGTTTTCCATTTTTTGATCAATCAGTTACCTATTGAGTTATAAGCGATTATGATCACGTAACACGGCATTTTTCTCCCCTTACTGACTGGATTTTCTTCTTTCGTTCGGAAGTTCAGTTCAAAATGCCAACTTTGACAGTATTTTCTGAAAGATCTATTGCGTTTACAAGAAAACGGAAAAAACAGTTCGATGACATAGTTTCTGAATAGCAACACCTTCTAGTTTGATGCGTTTCCTAGCAAAAATGAATTAAAACTTATGTCAGAAAGTTGACCCTTTGGATTTGAGAACACCCTTAAACTGATGGTATTGAGCTCACAGGCTATTTACACTAATTGTATATCTCTTATTTCAAAGACTGTATATTAAAGGAGGGATTAGCCCCCCCTCTCGTTTCCCCTCTTTATAGTTTACCAATGAGCCTCCAAATGTCATCAGCGAAGCGCCTTATCGAAATAAACCAGTATACCAAATTTGAAGTAAATCGGATCGAAAAACCCATTTATCTAAATTAAGGAGGTATTAGCCCCTCCCCCGCCTTTATAGTTAAGCAATGAACTTCCAAATCTAATCAGCGAAGCGCCTTATCAGAATAAACCGGTATACCAAATTTGAAGGAAATCGGACAGAAAAACCCATTTATCTAAATTAAGGGGTCTGTTATCCCTCCGTTCCTACCTTTAGACTTAAACAATGAACCTTCAAATCTAATCAGGGAAGCTTCTTATCAGAATTAACGGGTATACCAAATTTGAAAAAAAAGTCTGTTAATTCTGCATGAAAAACCCATTTATCTAAGTTAAGGAGACGGAGTTAGCCCCCCGTTCCCCTTTTATACTTAACCAATGAACCCCAAAAACTAAACGGAGAAGCGCCTTATCAGAATGAACCTAGAAAAAAAATTGAAGCAAATCGGATGTTTCTATCAAGAGTTATCGCGTTACGTACTTACGTACATACAAAGCCGGTGGGCACATTAGCTCTCAGGCTTTGATAACCTGTGAGCTAATAAAAAATTGCTGGAAATTTAACTAAAATTAAACAAATAATATAAAAATTTTGTTTTTAAAGTCAATTCCTACTTAGGTCATCAGAGAAAAATTTAATATAATCCCTTAAGCTAATATTAGTTTTTGTTGCATTAAAATATCTCAATTTGTTGATTTTCTGTAAGCAAGTAGGTTTACAATGGAAGTCTATGGGAATTTGGCGAAATATTAGAGATATCGCCCAGTTGGCGCCCCTTTTGGCGACTCATTTTGGTCACCAAATTTAACGATATATCGCCAAGTTGGTGACAAACTTGGCGGTATTTGGCGACAGAACAGGGTCCCCCATATGGTAACCCCCTTATAGATATGAAGATGCATTAAATGCTTCAATAACCAATGTTTTGTCTCTCATGTAAAACTACAATTAATTAATTAAAATTTAATTAATGAATTAATATTTGAAAAAACTGTATTAACATCAATTGTCATCCAGTACAAATTAAAAAAAAATTATTTCAACTTGATAGGGTGAATAATAAGTATTTTATTAACGATCGAAAATTTGAACAAGATAAATAAATAAAGAAATAAAGAAATAAATATAGGTAGAGTGTGAACTAATAGTAGGAATTGAAAAAAAAAGTTTTTCTGAGTCAGATTATGTATTTGATGTTGAGTCAAAGTTTGTCTAAACCGAAAGGGAATTCTATTCAGTATTACAGATATTCATTTTTTCGTGAAATAATTTGCACATGGATACTGGAAGAACGAAATCTGCTTTGGAGTTTCTTTGGGATAATATTGTTCTAAGCCTTTTTATTTTAGGCCCTCTCTTATGCCCAAGCGCAATTTTTCTCTTAGTGATTTATTATTTAAAATTTACACTACAACTACCGGAAATTTGAGTCAGGTTTTATAAAAATATTTCACTCCAGAATTTTGATTTAACCCTTAAATGCCTGGTGTTGCTTTTCGGCAACATACCCAATATAGGCTCTAAAATACTATTAGAATAATATTATAATGCCTAATGTTGCCAATAAAATACATTCTGAAAATATTATTAAATTGATTTTCAACATTTAGATGGCAACATCTGTGCTGTTTAAGAATAAAGATAAATTAATTTTTTCAAATGTTGCTACTTGTTCTTTTTGTTTTGTTTGGAAGCTTGCGAAATACCCTATTTTGACCTGCAGTGAGCAAGTAAAATTTATTTCTTATTATAGTTCCTAAAATTCTTAAGTGTTTAATATTATAGAATTTTATCAAGGGAAATTATTTTTTCAATTAAACACCAGTATTGCCGATTAGTAACAAACTGTTTTTTAGCCGTAAACTATACTTAAAACAAAATATGATTTTTTAAAGTATTTTTCCCATGATTTATTTAAAAAATGAAAGCCGAAAAACATTATTACGATGATTTTTGAAAAGTCAGGCATTTAAGGGTTAAAACAGTTTAACTTTATTATTTAACGTTTTTCTTCTTTGTATCTTTTAAACTTATTTCATAATCAAATTTCTGGTTTGAACCAAAACTTATTCATATGATATCAGTCAAAATGACGGTTCACGGTAGTTCTAGTGTTAAGCGAAAAAAGTAAATTTTACCCCCCCCCCCTTTTTTTATAAATCATCTACGATGACGAATTTTTTTTAAAAGGGTGGAGCAAAGGCCCTTCCTTGCCCCCCCCCCCCACCCTCCCTCTTACCAGCGGCCATGATATGCACTTTATTATTTGTAAATCTACTTAACAGAAATTGATAGTAAGATTACTTTACCTTGGTTTCTCATTAACAGGAGCAAAGAGCTCGATGAATAAATTAACATAAGCTTGACAATGCAGAATTGTGAAACTGGAGCCTATTTTTTTTTCTTTTTCTTTTTTTTTAATAATTTATCTGCATATAAATTTTATTTTGAAATCGTCTTGAAAAAATCGAAATCAATCAATCATATCAATAATATAAATTACACATGATTATAAGCAACTTAAAATTTATAAATTTTCAATGAGAAAAATTGTCATTCCACCAGCTCCGAAATTAAGTTTCAAATCTACGAAATACAAAGTATTTTCACTTTTCAAAAATCACATCATTAAAAAGTCCTTCCGGCCAGTGCCGGGAGGAAGAGGTAGCTTTCATAATCCTTATTTAAAAAAAGCCAACTTATATCATGCAAACACACGAAGCTTAATTTAGTGGAAACCGAATATAGGAGATTCAATACTAAATTTTATCAATATAATGAATGAGAATTTCGCGAAATTAGTCAGCTTTATCCAAGCTGCTTTTCTTTAAAGTAACTTATATTTGGCTGCCAAATTCGGCAATTTCTTAAAGTGCCTGTCATTTTAAGACAACATGGTGGATGAGGCTAAGCAGTGAACTTGGTCGAGACCTTAGTAATTGCTGTGCACATGCTCACTCACATCGGAATCGGTTAATATATAGGAGTGCTGTCGCATGCAAAAAAACAGATTTTTCAAAATGTCACCCACAATAGAAATTGAAACTGCTATATCTGAGCCATTTTTTAAGGTAAAGACAAAAAAAAATACTCCTGAATCCTTATATCAAGATCAAATACTTAAGAAAGAAACCTTTTTCAATTTCTAATTTTTTTGCACCTCACTTTAAATATATATATATTTTTTAATTTAATGGCCGCCATTTTGAAACAAGATGGCTGATGAATCTGGCCAGCGAACTTGGTCGAGGTGTTGATGTATACTATCCACATGCCTTCTTACATCGAAATAGGCGAATACGTGTGTTATCGCGTGACAAATACAAGATCGTTTCAAAATGTTAGCCATGCTAGAAATTCAAAGTGCTATAAATCAACCATTTTTTAAGATATCAACAAAAGAACAAATTTTCAGAAACAAAAACTGCTCCGGAATCTTTGTATCAAGGACAAACACATAAAAAAAATCTTTTTCATTTTCCAATTTTTTAATACCTCATTTTGAATTTTAAATTAATTTTTTTTTAAATGGCAAACCTTTTGAAACAAGATGGCGAATGAAGCTGGCCAACGAACTCGGTCGAGACATTGGTATGTACTATGTACAGACCAAGTTACATCTAAATAGGTTCATAAATACGCCTGTTATCGCGTGACAAAAATCAGGTCGTTTTAAAATGTCAGCAACAAGAGAAATTCAAAATGCTATTACTCAGCCGTTTTTTTTTTAGATATAGACGAAAGAAAAACTGTTCCGGAATCTTTGCATTAAGGTCAAACACATACAAAAAAAATCTTTTCATTTTCCAATTTTTTGGTATCTCATTTAATTTTTTTTTATTTTTTAATTTTTTTAATGGCCGCCATTTTGAAACAAGATGGCGGATGAAGCTGGCCAACGAACTCGGTCGAGATATTTGTATGTACTATGTACACACCAAGGTACATCCAATTCGGTTCATAAATACGCCTGTTATTACGTGAGAAAAATCAGGACGTTTCAAAATGTCAGCCACGCTAGAAATTCAAAATGCTATAACTCAGCCATTTCTTAAGATATAGACGAAACAAAAACTGCTCCCGAATCTTTTTATCAAGGTCAAACACATAAGAAGAAAATATTTTTTCAATTTTCAATTTTTGGTACCACATTTCAAATTTAAATTTTTCTTAAAAATTTAAATGGCCGCCATTTTTAAACAAGATGGCGGGTGAAGCTGGCCAACAAACCCGGTCGAGACATTGGTATGTACTATGTATAAACGAAGTTACATCCAAATCGGTTCATAAATACGCCTTTTATCGCGTGACAAAATTCAGGACGTTTCAAAATGTCAGCCACGCTAGAAATTCAAAATGCTATAACTCAGCCATTATTTAAGGTATAGACGAAACAAAAACTGCTCCGAAATCTTTGTATAAAGGTCAAATACATAAGAAAAAAATATTTTTCCATTTTCAATTTTTTGGTACCACATTTCAAATTTTAAATTTTTAAAAAAATTTTAAATGGCTGCCATTTTGAAACAAAATGGCGGATGAAGCTGGCCAACGAACTCTGTCGAGAGATTGGTATGTACTATGTACACACCGAATTACATCCAAATCGGTTCATAAATACGCCTTTTATCGCGTGACAAAATTCAGGACGTTTCAAAATGTCAGCCACGCTAGAAATTCAAAATGCTATAACTCAGCCATTTTTTAAGATATAGACGAAACAAAAACTGCTCCGGAATCTTTGTATAAAGGTCAAATACATAAGAAAAGAATATTTTTCCATTTTCAATTTTTTGGTACCACATTTCAAATTTTAAATTTTTAAAAAAATTTTAAATGGCTGCCATTTTGAAACAAAATGGCGGATGAAGCTGGCCAACGAACTCGGTCGAGAGATTGGTATGTACTATGTACACACCGAATTACATCCAAATCGGTTCATAAATACGCCTTTTATCGCGTGACAAAATTCAGGACGTTTCAAAATGTCAGCCCCGCTAGAAATTCAAAATGCTATAACTCAGCCATTATTTAAGGTATAGACAAAACAAAAACTGCTCCGAAATCTTTGTATAAAGGTCAAATACATAAGAAAAAAATATTTTTCCATTTTCAATTTTTTGGTACCACATTTCAAATTTTAAATTTTTAAAAAAATTTTAAATGGCTGCCATTTTGAAACAAAATGGCGGATGAAGCTGGCCAACGAACTCGGTCGATAGATTGGTATGTACTATGTACACACCGAATTACATCCAAATCGGTTCATAAATACGCCTTTTATCGCGTGACAAATTTCAGGACGTTTCAAAATGTCAGCCACGCTAGAAATTCAAAATGCTATAACTCAGCCATTTTTTAAGATATAGACGAAACAAAAACTGCTCCGGAATCTTTGTATAAAGGTCAAATACATAAGAAAAAAATATTTTTCCATTTTTAATTTTTTGGTACCACATTTCAAGTTTTAAATTTTTTTAAAAATTTTAAATGGCCGCCATTTTGAAACAAAACGGCGGATGAAGCTGGCCAACGAACTCGGTCGAGACATTGGTATGTACTATGTACACACCGAATTACATCGAAATCGGTTCATAATTACGGGAGTTACAGTGTGACATAGGTCAGATATATATATATATCAATTTTGAACGGAGGGTGGTTTCGGGGTCTGGGGGTCATGATCGATGAAAATATACCAAAATTTTTTGAAATCGTTTTCCTCCGAACGGCTGCAATAGGTAGCTTTTTTGTAAAGAAAGCTACCTAAAACGTGCATTTCCATTGAGAAAACTGCAACGGTTTACCGTAATTGCATCAAAAGCACATGGTTTCCAAAATGTTATTTTCGTGTGATTTTTTTTTTTAATTAAAAATTTTTTAACCTCTTCGCTCCCGAAGCTAAAATAATACTTACAAATACTCATTCATCGGTTTTAAACAAACAAAATGACATCACAGATGACAGAAAAATAACTTTTCGGAAATTAATACTTCAGGGGACTAAGTAATTTAGGTTCAGAAATAGGGATCTAAAATTACAAATCTCTTAAAATACCAATTTAATTATCACTAACCCAAATTTACACAATCACAATTTAAGGCTGTTAAACAAATGAATGATATTAAAATACTCAAAACATTTTATTGTAAAGGATTTAAGTTAAATAATTATAAAAATTTCTCACTTTCTTGACCACACTGTCTTGAAGACATTTTGCAAACTCAGTTGAAAATAACATTTATTTTATGAGGAAATCAGCATAGATGTTGCCATTTATTGTTTTTTTAAAGCAAAAAAACATTTAGCTATTAAGAAATGTAGTCAAAATGTAAAAAATATCAAACACTGTAAAAGAAAAAAAAAATACGGAAAATGTACTGGCAATGGAAAAGCCAATACTATTTCCGTATTTTAACGCAATTTTTTCCGGGAATTCCCCCAAAAAATTCGTTTTTTCACAAAATTTACGGGGGAAAAAAATCCGTTAAAATACAGACATTGTACTAGCGTCTCGATTGCCAGTACAGTTTCCGTATTTTAACGGATTTTTTTTTTTTTACAGTGAACAGATTAGCTTTTATGAAGAAAAGAATGGAGGTCAACATATCTGGGCCCAGGTAGCGAAGAGGTTATATAAAATCAATAGTATATTATAGGCTAAGTCAAAATGAATATAGCGATTACAAATGACTATAACTATTTAATGGAAACGAATTTATCGATAAGTTTAACACAGAATGTAGACGGAACTTCAAAATTTTGTATACATACGTCATAGATGTTGTATGTGACTTCCCTTGGTCACACGAACAACATCTAGGGGGTAGTCTATTTCACGTCATACATTCTGAAGCATTTGTTCAGTCAACCGACGCAAGCGCATTACAAATGTGTACTTTGAGTTCTTCAATTATTTTGGGCATTGGAAGCACCCTGTTTTCCACATAACCCCACAGAAAAGAAAAATCGGCCATTTTTACCGTCATAATTGACCATTTTTACTAGTGAGACGGCCGCAATAAACAGGTTTCTTGTCGTTGCAAAGTTTCAAATCGCACATGCGTAGGCTTCCGCTTCACTGCACTTGCCTTACGTAAAGAAATTTTGAAGTTCCTTCTACATTCTGTGTTAATCTTATTGATAAATTCTTTTCCTTTAAATAGTTATAGCCGTTTGTAATCGCTATATTCATTTTGACTTACCCATTACATCTTTTCTAAAGTAAATTTCTTTTTTTAAATAAAGTTAGATTTTTTCCCCTTTAACGCAAAATCGAAAGATCATCAAGCAATACAAGCGCTATATATCAGTTGCTACTCATCTAATGTAAAACCAATATTACCACATAATGTTGTTCTATTTAGCTTTCAATTTTTATAAGCAGCTGAATGAAAAATTTCGATTATCGAAACAGGGTAGAGTATTGCATCGGGTCGGGTTACCCGCTTTTACCCGCACCTGATCCGAACCGCGGGTCTGGTGGGGTTGGCGGTATATTTTTCTTTGCGGGTCGGGTTGACTTTCATTGTTTCGGGTTCGTATCGGTTTTGGGTTGGGTTTTGACTTTTGAGGGTCAAAACCCAAAAATGAAAAAATGGATTCAAAAATGAAATGTTGGTAATATTTTTTATATTCCAAGAGAGTAATAAATGGTTCTTAAATAATAATGGTTCTGAAAGAATAATCTATGATCACATTCTTTATACATTTTATTTCTGATGCAGTAAACTAAATATACTAATTCATAACCAAATATGAATTTATTTTAATCTCAAACATATAGTTCTGCTCAAATTTTTTCTGAAAATCCCAACAACCCGACTTGCATAAAACCTATATATGACCTGCAGAAAGAAAATTAGAGTCATCCAGACACAGAAAATGAAAATTATCGTCAACCCGATGCAGAGCTCTATTCAACGATCTCGAGATTTCCGTTATTCAGAGCTTTTACTATATTTCAATATTTAAGAATATAGATTTGTTCATTTTTCTATATAAAAGATAAAATTGGTAATAGGTTATAAATTAGGATTACTTTTTATAACAGCATTAAAAGAGGATTTACTTTCCTTTCATTTCGGGTTTGTGTCGCGTTGCGGGTTGAAGTATTTCGGGTGCGGGTTGAACTATATATATCGGGTCGGGGATTGCGGGTTGAGGAAATTTTTTTTTGCCCTGTTCGGGTCGGATTGCGGGTTGACTTCAAATGGAATTTTCGGGTGCAGGACTCTAAAACAGGGTTGGGCATTTCCCCTCTATATTGACTCGCATGCTTTTGATTTTGATGTAAGTTACGATTCCCCTCTTGGTGAAAACGAAACGGAAATAATCAATTAACAAAAATAAATGAATTTTCATGACAGTCTCGCTTTATAGACAAAGTATTTAAAGTAATTTAATCCGTACACTGTAAAAAAAAATCTGTAATTTTTACAGGAAAGAACTGTATATTTTACAGAAAAAAACTGTTTTGAAGAAAAACGGTATTTTTCTGTAAAAGAAAGTGGATTTTGTAATTTTTGCAGAACAAATCTGTATTTTTTACAGAAAAAAAAACTGTTTTAATGAAAAATTACAGCTTTTTTTCTGTAAATTAAACGGTTTTTTACTGGCGCCAAAATTGACAGTTTTCCCTGTCAATTTGACAGATTTCTTTTTACAGTGTACTTTATTCCAAAGCATTGAATTAAGTCCGTCCATACTTTTAATTGAAACAGTGACAAATATCTATTGAGAGTGGCACTTTCGGGGCAATTTAATTGAACGAGACGTTTTATGTCGCCTTTACTTTCTGGTATATAGGAAATTAAATGTTGTGCCAGAAAACAGGAGATCCTGTATGAGAATTTTACTTTTCTTTTAAATCGAAAAAAGAAATCATAGTATGCAGCTTTAGCGAAGTTATTTCTACCAACATTAAAATTGATAATGCACACCAAAATAAATCCTTTTTAATAAAGGTTACTAGGATAGTTATCCATTTATGCAGTAAAAAATACAGGGTGTCTCACTCATGAGGAACTAAGATAGTTTTCATAATAAAACTATTTTGGATCAACAGATTAATAATATTTCGGGTTGTTTCTGTGAAACAGGAGAAACTAATACGCTGTTTTCTATCATTGTTTTATTTTTAGCTCACAGGCTATCAAAGCCTGAGAGCTAATGTGCCCGCAGGTTCTGTATGTACGTACGTAAAGCAATAACTCTTGACAGAAATATCCGTTTTGCTTCAAATTTGGCATATATGTTCATTCTGATAAGGCGCTTTCCTGATTAGTTGTGGGGTTCATTGGTTAAGTAAAAAGGAGGGAATGGGGGAAACCCCCCTTAATTTAGATAAACGGGCTTTTCATGCCGAATTATTCGATTTCCTTCAAATTTGGTACACTGGTATATTCTGATAAGGCGCTCCTCTGATTAGAGTTGGAGGTGCATTGGTTAGGTATAAATGGGGGTGATGGGGGCTAATCCCCATTTAATTTAGATAAATGGCTTTTTCATGCAGAATTATCCAATTTACTTCAAATTTGGCAAAGAGGTTCATTCTGATAAGGCGCTTCTCTAATTAGATTTGGAGGTTCATTGGATAAGCATAAACATGGGGAACGGAGGGCTAATCCCCCTTAATTTAGATAAATGGGTTTTTCCATGCAGAATTATCCGATTTGCTTCAAATTTGGTATACCGGTTTATTCTGATAAGGCGCTTCCCTGAATAGATTTAGAAGCTCATTGGTTAAGTATAAAGGGGGGAAATGGGGAGCCAATCCCCGCCCCTTAATTTAGCTAAATGTTTTTTTTTTCATTATTTTTTGAAATAAGAGTATAATATACAATTAATGTGAATAGCCTGTTAGCTCAATGCCATCAGTTTAACTGGGCACTTGAAAAAAAATCATCCTTGTTTTAACAGCGAGTTCGGGTGATTATAGCAACAGATAATGACACATCACTGTAAAAAAAAACAAAAAAAACAACAGAAACGCTTTTTGGAAATAAGGGACAGCTGGTTTACTCATTATTTCCACATTTTAAAATATTTCATGCTGTTCCTGTGTGATGTCAAATCCCATATAGTTGGTTTATTTACCTAAAAAAACCGTTAATTATTAAATTAGATAGCTATTTTGAATTAGTCTGTCATTTCTCTCTAAAATGTAATCTATTTCCTATCATAAAACATTTTTTCTTTTAATATATTTGGTTTTTCAGTCTTAGTAACAAGCATATTAAGGGGGTCCTTTTTATTTATTGAGTTAAAATTTTGAGTTTTATTCTGATGGTTAACTGTATCATTTGTAAATAAAATCACATGATAAAACTAAATGATAAATATTTAAAAAAAAAATTAAATTTTAAATTTATCAAAAAAGTGGGGTAGTTTAAAATCGTTATAGCTCGAAATATTATTTGTAGAATTTCATTTTTTTTTCATTTAAATAAACAGAAATATATAAGTTTTAATTTTGATTCAGCATTTTTGAAAATATTAATAAAATTTTTTTTAAAATATTTAAAGCAAAAAAAATTTTTTTTTTTTTTTAAATGAGGTATCTTAAAAAAAAAAAAATAAATAAAAAATCATATTTTCAAAAGTAAATATTTTTTTTCAAATTTGCTAAATCAAAATCAAAGTAAAACAATAGAAAAATATACGTTCAAGTTTGAACCATTTATTTTTAACGGTTCTTGACTTATAACAATTTAAACACGAGAAATGGTGGGGAAAAAAGACCATTGTGACGAGAAACACATTTTCACAAGAAGTCGTTTCCATGACAACCATTTCTTGAAAGCTAGATTTTGAAAACAAATCAAAACGAAAAAATTCCTGTATCCTGAAAAAATTCCTGAAAAAATCCGTACTTCCTGTTCTAATTAAGATAGAAACCAGATTTAAACGTCATTTTAAGCTGGAAAAAAAAGATAAAGTTTTAATGCAATAAAAGTTTTCTTTTAGAAAATCTGAAGATTTTTGTGTCCCGGATCCCCTAACAGTGCTTAACAGAGTGAACTAGTGATGGGCGATAACGAGATGTTTTTCTCGATTCTCTCGATTGTATGGACATCTCGATAGTTTTCGATTGTGTAAATATTTTCTCGATGACTCCAGTTTGCCAACTGCTTTTATACATCATAAATTTATCAAGAATCGTCTGCAGGTAAACTGGAATGAGTCGGCGTTAATAAGGACTAAGTGGTTTTGCCCGCTAGCGGACCCTTCCTTTAGTCGGGGCCTCTAATTTATACGTAATCTTGTAGTATGACATCTCGAACTGGGTTCCCGCTATATAAGGCACTGTATAGCAAGCGTGGTGTGCACGGACTATAAAATGTTGTAAAAAAATAATCTCGAACCGGATCCCTGGGGGGGGGGGTCAAGGTGAGGGGAGGAGCACAGCAGCAGCATAATAGGAATAAGTCGTTATGGGGCATTAGGCCTTTCCAACTATATGTCACATGGCACATGAGGGATCTCGATCTGAATTTATAAAAATGCCCTACCGTGGGGGCAAAGTGGGGGAGGGGCGCGGGAGGTGCATAACGTGGGTAGGTGGTCGCAGACTTTTCCGACAATGTATCACAAGGGGGTCTCTGGTAAATTTAGAAAAGTCACATGAAAGTTCCCGGCTAAATTTATAAAAATGGCCCCCGTGGGACAAAGTTGGGGGGAGAGGACCGCGGGAGGTGCATAAAATGAGTAAGTGGTCACAGACCTTTCCAACAATATGTCACATGAGGGGTCTCGGCTAAATTTAGAAAAATATCCCCATGGAGGCAAAGTGTGGGGGGGGGGGCGGTTACCGGAGGTGCATAACATCAATAAGTAGTCTCGGACCTTTTCAACGATATGTCACATGAGGGGTCTTGGTTAAATATTGAAAAGTACACCCGTGGGGGCAAAATGGGGAGGGTGGACACCGGAGGTGCATAATATCAATAAGTAGTCACAGACCTTTCCAACGATATGTCACATGAGGGGTCTTGGCTAAATTTAGAAAAGTTCCCCGTGGGGGGCAAAGTGGGGGGGGGGGTGCATAACATGAATAAGTGGACACAGGCCTTTCCAATATGTAACATGAGGAGTGTCAGCAAAATTTAGAACAAGTGGGTAAGCGTGATCACAGATCGCACAAAGGGTTTCGTTTAATATTCCTTTCAAAACACTTTTTCTTTTTGAAAAATCTGTTAGTTCCACATTTAGCAACCAGGGGGCACACTCGATTCTAAACAAACATCTATCCGAACGAAAACCCGTTTTACGTACTATCCGTAGATATATTAGTCGAGGGGATTGGGCCCATAGCACCGAGATCAGTAGGCACACCTTTCAGTAAAAAATGGAACTAAAATATGTAAGGCTATGGTGCATAATATGAAAGAAGGTTCAAGTGTCGGCAAAAGTTGGAAAATTTCTCCCCGGGTTAAAAGGGCGGAGGTTAGAAAAATTACTTAAAATACACAAGTTAGAGCACGGAGGGGTTAATTATTATATAAAACTTTTTAAAGATTTTATGATTTGCCGTGTGGTCTGAGGTATTCAACTATACGTATGTAAAATTTCATGTCTCCAACTTAATTAGGGGCTCTCTTAGAAAGAATTGCTTCAAATACACGTGTGGTAGCTCAAAGCGTTAAACGTAAGACTTTTTCAAGATTTTATGATTTGTCGCTTGGCCTCAGGTGCTCTGCTATAAGTATGCAAAATTTAAAATCTCCAATTTAATTGGGGGCTCAATTAGAAAGAATTGCTTAAAGTACACGAGCTGGAGTTGAAAGGGTTAAACATAAAACTTTTTCAAAATTTATTATTCGACGCGTAATCTGGGATGTTGAGCTATAAGTATGCAAAATTTCACGCCTCCAATCTAAATAGGGGCTCACTTAGAAAGAATTGTTTAAAATACACATGTGGGAGCCCAAAAGGTTAAATGTACGACTTTTTCAAAATTTTACGATTTGTCGTATGATGTGTGGTGTTCATCTATAAGTATGCAAAATTGCAAGTCTCCAACATGTATAGTTTCTGAGAACGGGCTCTGTGACAGACAGACAGACGGACGGACTGACGGACAGACAGACAGACCGACAGAGGAGCGATACGAATAGGGTTTCGTCAGATGAACGAAACCCTAAAAATGACCCGGTGGCAAAGTGGGGAAAGGGGCAGGTAGGTGCATAATATGAATAAGTGTATTTTCTAATGATGTATCACATGAAGAGTGTCGACAAAAGTTAGGAAAGGGCCCCCCATCACCCCAAGGGGCCAACTACCGCACTCCCCGGAATACAACCCAACGTTTTGAAATTTCATGTATTATAAATAATACCAGGTGCCTCCGTAAAAAAATCCGATCTAAAATGATGAGAATGCAAAAAAGTTTGAAAACGACCCCCCCCCCCCTCACAGTGAGAGCAAAATTGGGGAGGGGGAGACGAAAGTCTCATAATATGAAAGAGTTATCCAAGAGCTTTCCTATGATATGTCACATGACGGATTCAAAAAATGTCTGAAAATTGCTTCCTCGACACCTCTCCCCAGTGGGTCCACTCTTTCGCCCCGGAATTGATGCAGCCCCCACTTTCAAAATTTTTATGTTTAATAAATAATAAATACCGGAAGACCCCATAAAAAAATTCACATCTAAAATGCTATTTATCATAGAAATCGCTACGGTTTTAAAAATTTGATCGCCCCTCCCCACCCCCAAAATTCAATTTTGAGGGAAGAAAGGTTCATAATATGAAAGAGTAGTCGGAAAGATTTCCGAAGATATATCACATGAGAGGTTTCATAAAAGTTTGAAAATTGCACCCCTGTGGGTCCACTCTCACGCCCCTTGAATACTCCCGGAATTCCCCCAACTCTTAATATTTTTATATTTAATAAGTATTATTTTTCTGAAGGCTCCGACAAAAAACCCATTTAAATCATAATTATTATAGATATCGCTACAGTTTTAAAGATTTGTCCGCGCATACCCTCACCCCCCGCATCCTGAAATTCAACTGTGAATAGGAGAAAGGTTCATAATATGAAAGGGTTGTGAAATTCCGATGATGTATCACGTGACGTGTTCGGTAAAAATTTGAAAATCCCCCCCCCCCCCCGAAACTCACCAATCTCTGTCTTTGAATTTTTTTTATTTAATACATAATATTTATCGGAAGGCCCAATCATTTCACTGCTCATTGTCATACCTATCTCTCTTTCCAGCTCTCCCCTCGATATCTCTTCTTGGCCCTTCTTGACCGAGAACGAGAAATCAGTTTTCTTGACAATCATCGAGAGTAACATGTCGAGAATGGAAGAAAAGTGATTTCCCATTCTCGGCCTTAGTTAGAACCGAGAGGACATATCTCGAGGTAAGCGAGAGATTTTCATCGAGGAAAGGTATCTCTCGAGGTAAGCGAGAGGTTTTCGTGGAGGAGAGGTATCTCTCGAGATAAACGAAAGGTTTGCACCGAGCAGACTTTAGTTGAGGTGCGAGAGAGAGCGAGAGAGAAATGAATGAGCATATTCCATCTACGTCATGATTACGTAGGCTGGGTTGGCTAGCGTAAAGGAGGGAAGTCACCGAAATGAATGTGATGTAAATCCCAGCTTAGAAAAACAGTAATGGAGCCCTTTCTTATGAGTTAGAAGTTCTTTGGGTATTTATTTAGCTTTCACAGTCAGATTGACACTTGGTGCGTTTTTGGTTTAAGTCATAGTTTCTCAAAGAAGGATACAGATTAGGAGGCGTGTGATTTTGTTACATATACTTAAGTTGAAAAGGGTTTAATTCAGTTTGTGTGGGGCATTTTTCCATTTTTACGTTCATCTATCTTTACAAGAAGGAAGTATTGGATTCATGATAAATTGGTCAGTTTTTAGAAAATATCTGTCTTTAATGTGACAAAAATTTTTATAACGCTCTATCTCAAGAAGTAATACGCAAAATTTAATAATACTTCATATTCAGTTAGACCTAGATGTAAAATATTGTTGATTTGTTTGTTGTGCAAATAGCCCAACAGGTAACGCTGCTATATTTCAAAAACTAATGCACGGAATTTAATCAAACTTCATTAGCTATTGCTAGAGATTGGAACCTATTCCTTGTTAGACAGGTTCACTCTTAGCAAATATATTTGTCTGGTTCACTTTCCGATAAAGCTCTTTTGTTTTCGATTAACTTTGAAATTCTACAGCATTAGACATTTAGGGTAACTTTGATCTGTATTAAATCGTTTACCTTTACCGAAAAAAAGAAAATGCTGTTTGATTCTAATGAGTTCGTGAATGTCTCACAAAGATACTACTTTGGATTTAGGTACAGATGGGCAACAGTCATGTTAAGGGCCCATTTAGAACCTGGAAATCAATTCCGTTTTAGACAGATTCCGTCTTAGCTGGTTTGTCTAGTTATCCTCCCATTTTTTGATAAAGATCTTTTTCTTTTGACCAACCAGAAAATTCCACAGAATTAGACACGCATTCAACATTTAGGAACTTTCCTCAATCAAACCTTTTATTTTTATCGAAAATGTGAAAATGCAAATCGATTCTAGCTAATGCACCTAAGAATAAAAATGAGTTAGAAAGGCGCTACTTTAGATTTGGGTACAGACAACGAAGAGTTATGTTTCAATCGCTAGGGACCAAAGACCAATTCCGTTTTAGACAGTTTCCCTCTTAGCTGGTATCTTTATGCGGTTATCCTTCCATTTTTGGATACAATGCACCTGAGAATAAAATTTAGTTTTAAAATGAATCAAAAAGTAACTACTTTGGATTTAAGTACAAGTACAAACAGAAAAAAATATTTTGGAATCATTAGGGAATGGAAACCGGTTTCCGTCTTAGGTAGGTTCCCACTTAGCTCTTATATGAGTCCGGTTATCCTTCTGTTTTTCGGTAAAGTTCTTTTGTTTTCGATTAATGGTGAAATTCTCCAATATTAGGCTCGCAATTACGAAAATTTGAAACATTTGCCTTTAGCGAAAAAGGAAAAAATTCGATCCTAGCTAATACGCTTGAGAATAAAAATAAGTTCGTTAATGTGTCAGAAAGTAACTATTTTTAATTGGAATGCAAATTTAAAGAATCATTTTGGCATCGATAGGGAGTGGTAAGCAGTTTCCGGTTTACACAGGTTCCCTTTTTAGCAAGTATATTTGTCTGGTTTTTCTTCCCTTTTTCGATAAAGCTCTTTTTTTTCGATCAACGGGAAATCTTACAGCATTAGATATTTAGGTTGAACTTTAACTTGTATCAAATTTTTGCCTTTATCGAAAATGTGA
The DNA here is from genome assembly GCA_963932465.1 of Maratus speciosus. Taxonomy (NCBI): domain Eukaryota; kingdom Metazoa; phylum Arthropoda; class Arachnida; order Araneae; family Salticidae; genus Maratus; species Maratus speciosus. Next base: position 587,484,118 of record OZ010788.1, on the reverse strand, counting down.
AAAAGCTATTCAATTCTATCGAATGCACCATAATTACGCGATTTAGACATCGCACTTTCATTAAAAATAAAAGGGAACTTATAACAAAACAAAATTAGCAAAAAGATATTACAATCCTTGAATAATTTAAATAATATTTTTAAAAGTAGGTAAATGAACTGAAAGTATTTTCTTAAGTTATTTAGCGTTCTAAAATAGCGTTGTTCTTACCATTAAAACTTTGAACGTATTTCTTGATAACATATTGATCTTATATTTGAAAAACTTGTTTGAAAAGAGTGTTTTGAAAAATTCTGAGGGGTTGGGATTAACGTGTTCAACTCATTTTGCTGGCATCTGGTTCATCTGTAGTACTCTCAATTTACTAGACTTGCATACATTATACACATTGCCATATATAAAATAAAATTTGATATGAAAATCCATGATACTTATTATTAATATGCTCAAACATTACAAAATTAAAATGTTTTACAGTGTTTTATCGAAACATTAGTATGCACACTTTATTAAAGAAATTTATACGGAACATATCTTAAAGATATTAATCATTTAGAGTTTATTGGCCTGTATTAAAATATAGAATGGCACATAATATTCGAAAGATAAATACTGTAGCGGAGATGTTGTAACATTAAAGTTAATTTCTTAAAGGCATTTCTAACAATTTGTTAATTGTCATAAACCATTAGTACAGAAAAGGGGGTAGGTTTAGGGATTAACATTTCTTTCAGAAGGCTTAAAAACTGATAAGATGTATTACATAACAAGTTGTATTAAGATTATTAACAAATGTTAGAATACAGCTTTCTAAAGGCTTCATATCAGGTGCCCCTCCATCAATTGAAGTTGAATGAAAGAGTTAATGAAAACGATAGCAGCAAACTACATTACTGCTTCTGTTTTTTCACAACCTTTCATTTAGCTTCAAAGGAAGGTCTTTTTTCAGAGCATCTCAGTGTTAAATTTGCATCGATTTTTTGGTATGTTGTTTTACTCCATCTATCTTTAGTTGCCACGTATTTACTAAAAACTTAAAAATTACTCTATAAGCCTGTAAAATAATAATCAATAATCGATTGTAAAAACATCTCGATTGTCTCGATTGTAGATTCCGGGAAGTAATCGATGACTGTATCGATTGTATTTTTTTACGATGACGATTTTTCTCGATTGGTAAAATCTCGAGAATCGCCCATCACTAGAGTGAACTCTTTGAGGGCCTTCGAGTTGACATCAACTTTACGCCCAGTCTATGGATGATTGTCTTATTTTAAATGAGCCATTGGGAATAATAAGTCTAACTGTCGTTTATAAACTACGTAAAATTTTAATTTAAAATTAAAGATTAACATTATATTAAAAAGGTGGTATGATAAGAAAGTGAGCAATTCAGATTTACAAAGCTTAAAATTTATGAAAAGATAGGAAATGATAAGGTTTAAAAAGTTAATAAAAGTTTTAAAATTTAAAGCACAGCTAAGAAAATGAAAAGCTTAGTAAAAACTGGTAAGAGCAGGCTAGTCAAGGAAATGACAGATGTTGTGTCACAAGTAAAAAAAAAAGGCACTTTTCAAAGCCATTTTTTCTTCTTCGTACAGAGTAACAGTAAAGATCTTAATTTGTTTCGAAGAAACAGGTTTTTTTTAACTCCTTGAAGGGCACCGGTATATTATATATACTAGTTAATTTTAATTCCCAAATGCCACATTGGCATCAGAATTTATGAATTATTTTTTTCTTTATATAACGTACGCGAAGAAAAGCTTTTATTTACTTTCTTTTAAATATGTTCATAAATACCGGTGTCATTCAATCATTTTAACATTTTTACAACACAAGTACTTTGCCCCTGAAGGGGTTAAATAAAAAGTAATAAATTATGCATAGAAAGAATGTATAAGTAAAAAAAAATGACATGTGAACAACTCAGGGTCCATCATATTAAAGTATTGCGTATTAAATTAATTGGGCTATAATTTATTTCACACTTCTTAAATACATAAAACATTTATTTTTCCAGTGAAATATTATCCATTATATTACTTTATGCTATAATAGTAATTACATCTGTCATAAATAATGCTTTTCCGTTAAGCACACTCTAATATATATTAAGTCCTAAATCAAAATGATTTCATTTCTTTGTGTAAGTTAAAATTTGTACGTTATGCATATAATCCTGAACAATGTTGTTATTCTCTTTTCACTCATAATATATACTTAAGGCCAACGTGGCCTTTTTTAGTTGGAAAGTGTTTATGAATTCGGTTTATCTGTCCGTTTTCCAACTCGCGTAAATGTTGTCCGATTACCATGAAATGTATATATGTTATTGCGGTTTAATGTGGCATGTTCGGTTTGGAAAATCTAGAGTGTAGCATTTACGGTTCATTTGCAAGGACACTCAAAAGAATTCCGTTACATTATGGTCTATGAGGGGAAATCGTTTGCGGTGTATTTTAATAACGTTGCACTTTTTAAAACATATTGAAACGGATTTATATCACTGAAGTGTACCACGAGGTTCTTACTATAGAACGTGGGGAGCATAGAATTTGGCGAGCCTTTACAGAGACACACAAAAGTATTTGGCTACAGAAGAAAATGAGCAATAATTGAACTATTGAAGGCTACGAATAATAATTGCTGGAAGTGCGTTTCAGTTGTAGTATGCGTTTTTAAATTTAATTATTTTTTAAATATTACTTGGCGTGTATAAATTATATATATCATATACAGGCAGAGGCACCAACTTATATGCGCCCTCGGGGCCCGGGCCCATCCGATAATTTGCTCTTCCAGCCCACCTAATTTTCTTTATTCTATTTTCGTGCTTATTTATTTTTCAATCCTTCAAAAGAAATTACTTCGTTAACGTTCACAAAACTATTTTGTTTGAAAATATGGTAATGATAGTAATAATAGACACACAGGATAGAGGTCTGCACAGGTCAAAATTTCCAGGCCCGTTCCCGGCCCGAATCATAGAAAAAAAATTCGACCCAGCCCGGCCAATACAAAAATTAAAAGTTCGGCCTGAGCCCGGCCCGGTAAAAAAACTTAAACGTTCGGCCCGAGCTCGGCCCAGCTCGGAAAAAAGTTAAAACCTCGGCCTGAGCCCGGCCCGAGTGAATTTCTATAAAACATTGATTTTTGCGTCGATTTAGTTAAAAATTTGTCTCGTACGAGGAGTTCTGACCAAAAATATTTATCTTAACTTTTTTTTTCATGTTTATAATCTTCACTATTATAGAAGTGCCGCAGGCTGCGATATTTATTTTTTTAATGAATCTCTATTTCTTTTTCTTGTATGTAAATCCCTATCATTAATATTGTTAATCCATATTCCGTGTATTGAAGTGTTAAAAATCTGAAAAATGCTATACAGTAACATCTTCTAAGACGGAATTGCATAGAAAAGAAAAAAAAATGCGTTATAGACAAGTTCTCTTCTCAGCAAGTGTAAATGTAATATATATATTATTTTCTTACGTATTAGTATATTAATTTTGCATGGATCAACACGTTTTTCAGTTTAAAACAGGGTTTCGTCCTTTTTCACACGTTTTACTATAGTTTAATTTAGACATTTTAATCGTCGAAGAAATCTACTATTCTTTAAAAAGAATAAATTTTAATGTTTAAGTGTAGAGTAATGGCGATTTAAAAATGTATGCATTTTTTGCAAAAATTTTTGGACCAAGCCTAATTTTACTGACCTTTGAATGGACCAGGCCACGCTGAGACAATGATTTCCATACGGGCTGGGTCAAAACTAGGACTAAACATTTTGGCCCGTGAAGACTAGGAATGAAACCAGTACCGGCTCTGTACAGAAAAAATAAGTTAGGCCCGGCCCGAGCCTTCAGAAAAAAGTATGGCCCTGCCCGAGTGCCGTGAATGAAAATCTGCCTGAGCTTCGGTCCACGGGACAGCCCGTGCAGATCTCTAACACAGGATCCTAAAACACAACCTGCACCCATCCCCCCCCCCCCCCCTTTAATCCTAAAAGACATACAATGAATTTTCTCTCAAAAAAGGAAATTTCCTTCATATTGGTGAATTAAATTTTTTCCTAATGCACTAAATTTGCAGCTGTTATTATTCAGCACTTTCCATTTTTGGGTTAAAGGATCTTTCAGAAAATGGCACCAAAGCGTTTTAAGATAAATTTCAACAGCTCAGGAATAGTCGTTATGGGACATCAATCAATTATAAGTGAAGATGTAATGTATATATATATATATATAAGAAACTATGAATGACTCACAGAATCATCAGTGGAGCTTGCGAGTTCATTCATAGAAGATGCGCTATTTCATCCAATTTTGTCGGCATTAAGCCTAAAATGACAAAATTTAGCTCCTTATAACGTAAATATTACAGAAAATAGATAATAAAAAGCTAAGAGATCCAAAGAAAGATACACCTCATACAGGATATTAAAAATTATTAGAGCACAATACCTGAATGACATACTACGAGTCAAAACTACTGCATATCAGCATGGAAAACAAAGTTAAGACTATTTTAACATGTGATCTAGTGTTGAGCATCTGAGTGAAACCCATAACTGTGCTTCATATGTTCATTTCTAAATCATCTTTAGAACTTTATCAATTTCTTCATATATTTGTGATTTCAAATTTATTATATATATATATATAACCATTAATAACAATTACAAATTACTAACAAAGATTGTGAAAGGATAAATAATCTATATTTAATGGAAAACGCTATGTGATTCCAAATCATTTCAGAAATCATGTCCTACAAATTTCATGCTTTTTACGTATACAAGTGACTATGTGAATTTGTCACAAAGTTCATGCTGTTGAGTGAAGAAAAATATTTCTTTGACTTCTAAAGGCAGGATTAATGCAAGGATATGTATGAACTCCCTTAGTTACTTCAGTGAAACTTGCATATAGGTACACCAGGATAGAAATATTTATCTCTGATTTTATTTTAATAAAATAGCTAAATGTATAAATATTGAAATCCTGTTCCCATGGAAAAGACTAAACAACATTTTTTGAATTCCACTATGTCAAAGAAAGGGGCTTAATCAAATTACTATTTCAAACGTGAATTAGGACAGTGAGGAAGGTACGTTTTAGAGGATGCTTGTGACGAATTTATTGGAAGATGCGCAAGTTAGGAGATCACCTTTGCAACATGCCGTGCTACATAAAAGATGGGTTCACTTTATTAAAAAATTCGTTAAGTGATTATAAATAGGAAAAGCGCGTTTTTAATGCCAGAAAACACTGAAATTTCATAAAAGTTAAAAACTAAGTATGTTTTGTCCGTATTATTTTTTATTGTCCTTCTTAGGACTTCCTTCTATTGTCATTCTTTTTTCTAAATATACATTTTACGAAAGGAGACCGTATAAATATCAAATTTCCTATTTTAATGTGCAAGCAGCCCCTTTTTAAATAAATGCCATATCTGAAAGATGTACTTGATTCGTGTACTTTCAATAATTGAAAGTAGCTTTCTATTATCAGCGGCTCAAGAAATTCTACTTATTTTGAACCATTCGTATAATTTAAGTAAATAGTACTATTAATACAAGCATTTCAGAGTATTTGCATCAAATGTCCATTTTAATATTTTTCAGTCCTTTACGTTTTAATTTGTAGTCAAATGCATGGCCCAATTTAAATTTTACAGCCCATAAAATAAAGACACCATGAGAATAGGGGAGACCGGGGCTAGTTGGCTACAGGGGTAAGTAGGCGCAGCCCTCATAAATCGCCTGTTTATGGATAGATTGCACAACAAGTCACAGAGTACTTTCTTCTTGCTTTTTACAATCCGCATTGTAGTTTTGCAGCGTTATCTACGTGCAGTGGACATTTATTACGATTTTTCTGTTTTTTGCACTCATAAGTAATTTTTTGTTGCTTCATTTTTGTTCTAATTTCTAATACTTATCTTAATAACTGCAATTTAACTTGTGCAGTTTTTCGTAGTGTATGATTAACTGTACCTATCCCATATGGGATTTACTTGGATTATTTATGCTTAGATGGTTACGTGTCCTTTTGTGAAGAAATTTATTATAGGGCTAGTAGGCGCATTGAACACGGGGCAAGTTGGCTCGGTGTTTAGTATGTGCTGGTAGCTTGAAAAACAGCAAACACCGAGAAAAGTGTTTGCAATGCAATATTTTGGGCACCAGAGGCTTGCCCAAACAGAGACACTCGATTTTTTATTTGTGACAACTGTAACTCTGATGATGATATCGAGTAGGATAGAAGTTACTCAATGTTAATGTTTTATTCATTATTTTTATGCCTGTATAATTTAGAATTTACATTGTACGACGATAACACCTTTGTTTAAACTTACTGGTAATAATGAAATTGATTTCTCTTAACTGTGTGTCTTATTTAAGTTTCATTTAAATTTTTAAAAAGCGTGTGCCAACTTACCCCATAGGTATAGGCAACTTGCCCCGTGACAAGGTAGGTTGGCGCACAATTTTCCTTTTACTTTAGGCTTCCGCTAAACATAAACTACAAAAGCTACAAACTCAAAACTCCGGGTATTTTTAGCCCAAGGTCATCCCTGCCTGTTCTTTAAAATTACAGTTAAATTTTCATAAAAAACTTAAACAAAAAATTAATAAAAATCAATAACTAAAAACTGCGCCTACTAGCTCCGGTCTCCCCTATAATTAAATAAAATTGTAATTTTACATTCTACTGTAAAAAATTATAACAACTTGAAATATCATCTTTTTCCAAACTTTCAAAGAAATCAAAATGGTAGTGCAATTTAACCCTAAAATGGTTTTGAGTCCACGCAATATGTTTAATAGCAGAAATTGTGTTTTCAAATGCATTATGCGTTTTCCAAATTGTCCATTTTAGACATCATCTTTCACCTTAATAGCCTGTAAAGCTTCGGTATAGTATTCTGAAATTTGGAAAGTGTTTCATAATCTATGCCCTACGCATGATTTTTCGTTCTTGTTTTAATTATAGAGAACATTTTTGCAACCGTAAGGTAAAATAGCCCTCAGTTTGAAGTCCTTCATCGAATAACCCTAGTTCACCCGAACGAATTACCATTATATTATTTTTTATTTTAAATCATTTACTACATACATCCGATCTTATTTCCCTAAACGTTTTATTCTTTACCCAGACGGAATAGGTGAGTATTCGAAAAACATTGGATAAGGTCAATATATGTCTTCTTTTCCAGCAAAATATCTGAAACTTGGAAACTACAGGGTGTCCCATAAGATACGCAGCGTCTGATATGTACAGATTCGGATAGAGCACGTCGAGTATTTTGAATGGTAACATTTGGGGGTCCCCGAATATAGCGTGGTAGTCTAATTACAGGATGAACGTTATTGACGAATCCGATTGTGGGTATTCCAAATGACGATGTATACGATGAATGCACAACATGAAAGATTCCCCAGATGGCTCTGCAAATTTGTGGCAACCAATGAGTAGAAAAGCGCGTCTGGCAGTGAATACAGTAAAACCTGTGTAAGTTGACCACTTGCGATGCCGCACTTCACTGGTCAACTTAGAGGAGTGTTCAACTTATAAAGGGTGATGATAAATTTACTTTTTTTTTACATAATATTCATACCATATCTTTTTTTCCCACAAAAATTTTATTTATTGACAGGCTTTAAAATAATATTGAATTATCATGCATATTTCTAACACCTTATAAAATAAAAGATTAACTATAAGAATGAATTAATAGTGTTGTATCAATTTTAAAAGCAATTAGTATTACTACTATTTATTTAAAAAAAAAACAGTCAATCAATATACAGCTAATTAGTGATTCTTCAAACTATACTAAGTTATTACACATAATTTATAAAAAACATAAAAAAAATATCTCTGCTTACCAAGTAGCACCTGGGGTTATTGAAAGAAGGGAAGGAATAATATGAGAATGGGAAATAGAAGAAAGAAATCTAGAATCAAAGAATGGAGGGGGAGGGTTGAAAAGCCAAATCCACAAGAGCAACAATGTAAGAATAGATAAGCCTTGAATTATTTACCTACACCTATCACTGCTAAAAGCATTTCCCAGGCTAAGAACTATTTCACCCTTTGAGAAATTCTAGTTTAAAAAAAAAAAAAAAAAACTAGAAAATTTTGTAGAGTTACTTTTTTTTTAAATTCATGATTTGTTAGGGTTGAAAAGCCAAATCCACAAGAGCAACAATGTAAGAATAGATAAGCGTTGAATTACACTATATTAATTTTAACACAATTATTCTAATTGGTAAACAAATCATATTAGATGTAAATTTCCAACTGGATGAAAAATGTCCGAACCAGGATTCGAACCCGGGACCGCCTGGCTGAAGCCGCCAGTGCGCTGCCATCTGAGCTATCCCTGAACTGGTTTGAACCAGGTTTGAACCAGGTTTCAGACCAGATGCTGTAATCATCAAGGTTAGCTGGGTGAAAAAGTTCGACCAGAATCGTCCGGGATAGCTCAGATGGCAGAGCACTGGCGGCTTCAGCCAGGAGGTCCCGGGTTCGAATCCTGATCCGGACATTTTTCACCCAGTTGGAAATTTACATCTAATAAGCCTTGAATTATTTACCTACACCTATCTCTGCTAAAAGCATTTCCCAGGCTAAGAACTATTTCACCCTTTTAGAAATTCTAGTTTAAAAAAAAAAAAAAAAAAAAAAAAAAAAAAAAAAAAAAAAACCAGAAAATTTTGTGAAGAGTTACTTTTTTTTTTTTTAATTCATGATTTGTTAGCTTTTTGGATGGTCAAGTTATAAAGGGCTTTGATGGGCATTTTACAATAGTTCTAGTCAAATTTGTATAATTTCAGTGGTTAAGATTCAAGATAGACAGTTGGTCAAGTTACAAAGGGTTTGTCTTATAGTTTTGTATAGGATAAATTTGGTTCCTGACAACAGAGGTCAACGTAGACAGGTGGTCAACTTACAAAGGTGGTCAACTTACAAGGGTGGTCAACTTTACAGGTTTTACTGTACGCGATATCCCTCCGCGGCATACTATAAAGCTGGAGAAGAGGCTTGAAGAGAATGAGTTGGGCGTTACTCGCTAGGAAAGTAGGGTTGTATCGTTATCGTTTCGGTTCTGAAATGAGCAAATATTCCATTGAGCATCGTGTTTTCATGGTACTGACTTACCATGAATTGCAATCCCCAGCGACTGTGATCAGAAAATTAAAGGAAAAATTCGACAATCACCACAACATAAGCGGCCCGACGATCAAACGAACGTACGGCAAATTTAAGCAGACCGGCAGTGTGTTGGACAATGTGTTAGCAATGGGGACCAAAGAGATGAGTGCACGAATCGAAGTCAATGTTAAGAAAGTGACAGAAGTGTGTGAAGAAAGTCCATCAGCTTCGGTACGACAGGTCGTCGACATGTCCAAAAGCACGGTGCATCGAATAATGAGGAGGGATGTGGCTTTGTTTTCTTACAAAATCCAATCAATCAACCATTGACGGAATTGGATGGTTTAAGGAGGTTTGATTTGCAAACACGATGATTAGTAAGGTTGAAGATTGCGAAATGGATCTTAATCGGATCCGGTTCAGTGACGAGGCGCACTTCCACCTCCAAGGATATATTAACAAACGGAATTGGAAATTCTGGGCCAACGAAAATCTCCATCATGCAATAGTTCGTCCACTGCACCCACTGAGACTCACAGATTGGTGTGCGTTATCTGCTGAAGGCATCATAGGACCAATTTTTTTTTCACCGGAAATGTCACCGGTGACGCTTATTTTGACGTGTTGCATGACTGTGTCATCCCATTCTTGCATGGCATGGATAAGATAAGCGATTATTGGTTTATGCAAGATGGTGCTAGACGTCTCCGCACTCAGCGTAACTTCGACCTCTTAACGGAACATTTTCACGATAGAATCATCGGGTTGGTATCCATTACGAAAACAGGCAATGATATAGAGTGGCCGCTGTACTCCTTAACTCGACCGTATGGAGTGTGTCTCGTGTAAACTCGTGTGTCTTTTTTTATGGGGACATCTGAAAGACACAATATATCGCACACAGCCCAAAACATTAGACGACTTGAGAGTAGCGATTGAAAACAAGATGAATGAATTTGGAAGAGATCTATTGCAAAAGACAATTGCGAACTTCTATTCCAGACTTCAAAATGTTATTTGTTCGAACGGCGGATATTTCGAAAATCTGGTGTACTGAAAGTTCTCAACAAACATTGATTTTCACTTGGTTTTTTTCTCATTTCTTGTGTTTTTCATATGACAAGCTTCACACTTTACTTACACTATCACGCTATATTGAGGGACTCCGCATGTTACCATTCAAATTACTCATATTGACATGCTCTATCCGAATCTGCACATATTAGACGCTGCGTACCTTGTGGGACACCCTGTATATAATGCATGCACAAGAAAGACTCTTCTGCCTCTAATTAATCAAAATAAAGGTATTAAATAGCATTAGTGACATTATATGAAATTATAGTATGATAAATTAGAATGCATTGTCGAAAAGAATCGACGTCCGATGAAATATGACATAATTAGATTTTTTTTTTTATCATCTTCATCAGATCAAGTCTTTGATTGAATAAATCAATTCTTGAAAATCAGTGATTAGATAATAATGCATCAGTTGATATTTTCTAAATTTAGTATAAAATATCTGAAACTTTGAATTCATATAATACCTTCTCAAGGACTGTTCTTCGCTAGTTAATCAAGATAATGCTAGTTAATATCATGATTAGTGACATTATGTATAATTATGCTACCATGAATTAAGCTCCCCCTTTTTTGCAGCAATATTCCTTTCCTGAAGAACACTAATTAATATTCTTTAAAGTAATCTACCTAACGCCAGTAGGTAAACCAAACAATCAATACATACCAAAAACCAAACAATCAATACATAAAACACGAACAGAACATATTACCCGTTCAACGTCTTCTCAAAATGTGTTGTCGGAAAGAATGGACCTTGAATGAAATACGACAGAATTAAAAAAAATTTATATCGTCTGCATCAGATCAAGTATTTAATTAAATAGATCAATTCTTGAAAAACATAGATTGGATAACAAAGCATCAGTTTCTATTTTATAATTTTCGTATAAAATATCTGAAACTTTAAATTCATATAATATCTCCTGCAGGACTGTCCTGTGCTTGTTAATCAAGATAATGCTAGTTAATGTCATGATTAGTGACATTATGTATTATTATGCTTCCATGAATTAAGCTCCCCTTCATTTGCAGCAATATTCATTTCCTGAAGAATAGTAATTAATATTCTTTAAAATAATCTATAAAAACTAAACAAAAACCAATATGCAAAACACGAGCAGAACATATTACCCCTTCAATATATGCTCAAAATGTGTCGTCGAAAAGAATGGAACTTGAATGAAAAATGACAGAATTAAAAATTTTTTATATCGTCTGCATCAGATCAAGTCTTTAATTGAATAGATCAATTCTTGAAAAACATAGATTGGATAATAAAGCATCAGTTTTAGTAGGAGAGCTGTTGAACATTTTTGAGTAGGTATTTGAGGCACCCTGAAAATTTGTGCAACACTTCTTTTGTAATACCTGAATACAAAATCGAATGTCTGGCTGAAGGATCGTGGCCCAAAAACTGTGCCAGACACGTGTCAAGTGCCATTTGGTACTTGACACGTGTCTGGCACAGTTTTTGGGCCACGATCCTTCAGCCAGACACGTGTCAAGTGCCATTTGGTACTTGACACGTGTCTGGCACAGTTTTTGTGCCGACTAAAGTGTCTGACATTTTCAAAATATTTTTTTCTAAGCATAAATATTATTCTGCCTCAATCTCAGCGTGCCTCAAATACCTTTTTTGGGTAGTCAAAAATGGCACTTGACACGTGTCTGGCACAGTTTTTGGGCCGACTAAAGTGTCTGTCGTTTTCAAAATATTTTTTTCTAAGTATAAATATTATTCTGTCTCAATCTCAGCGTGCCTGAAATACTTTTTTTTTTTGGGTAGTCAAAAAATGGCACTTGACACGTGTCTGGCACAGTTTTTGGGCCACGATCCTTCAGTCAGACATTCGATTTTGTATTCAGCCACTACAAAAGAAGTGTTGCACAAATTTTCAGGGTGCCTCAAATACCTTCCCTAAAATGTTTAACAGCTCTTGGACTATTTCTATTTTATAAGTTTCGTATAAAATATTTGAAACTTTGAATTCGTATAACACCACCTCAAGGACGTGTTCTGCGCTCGTTAATCAAGATAATGCTAAGTTAATATCATGATTAGTGACATTATGTATAATTATGCTACCATGAATTAAGCTCCCCAGTATTTGACAGAACAGTAATTAATATTCTTTAAAATAATCTATACCTAACACCAGTAGGCAATAAAAAACAAACAAACTAATACACAAAACACGAACAGAACATATTACCCGTTCAACGTGTGCTCAAAATGTGTTGTCGAAAAGAATGGACCTTGAATGAAATATGACAGAATTAAAGATTTCTTTTATTATCTACATCAGATGAAGCGGACAAGCAAAAGACAGAACAGAATAGCAAACAGGAGGCGCCCACGATCTTTCGCCGGAAAAGCCGGCGGGCGAAAGTCGCGTGCCGCAAACCGGACAGACAATGGAATGGACACTGGGGTTATTTCCTTATCACCTGTAATCGCATTTTCATGCTCTACTAGATGCGAGGGTTTAGCTGCAGAAGACCTGTCGTGATTTTAACCTGTAATTACACATCTACTAGAATCCCTTGTATCCGTCTCTTGTCCAGAGAAGCAAAGGTTTTTAATAAGATGGTCCAATTTGTTCTGGAAGATCTACATGCAATTTTGATCTGAACATCATCCTACGAGATGGTAATACACACGCATGGAATTATATTGAGTGTGAGTATGCATATATAAACTGAAACAAAAACTAAAAATGTATTAAAATTCGAATGATGATAATGATTTAGATATTTTCCTAATGACCCATTTAGGTAATGGTGTCATCATAGCAATTAACTTCTCTAAAAATTATGATTCTGCAATTATTTCTACACGCTTCAATAAAAATTTTTAAATAAATTAATTAAAAGGAAAATATCAAAATTAAATGGTAGGCGTATTAATAGATAAAATCATTAAAATGTTAAACATGTTTTTTTCTCAGTTAATGAACTTTTACGAAAGTTCAGACTTTAAATTGTAATTATTAAATCTCCAAAATTCATTGTATCTGTTTCTTGAAGCAAAGGTTTTTAAGAAAGCCCAATTTGTTGTGGAAGATCTACATGCAATTCTGATCTGAACAGAAACCTACGAGATGTTGTAATACACTCGCATGGAATTATATTGAGTGTGAGTATGCATATATAAACTGAAACATAAACTAAAAATATATTAAAATCCGAATGATGATAATGATTTAGATATTTTCCCAATGACTCATTTAGGTAATGGTGTCATCATAGCAATTCGCTCCTCTAAAAATTATGATTTTGCAATTATTTCTACACGCTTGAAGAAAAATTTTAAAATAATTAAAAGGAAAAATCACAATTAAATGGCAGGTGTAATAGTCATTAAAATTTTAACCTTCTTTTTCCCCCAGTGAATGAACTTTTCCGAAAGTTTAAGACCTGTGTGTTTTTAAATTGTAATTATTCTACCTCCAAAATTAATTGTATCCTTTTCCTGTCCGGTGAGGCAAAGGTTTTTAATCAGAAGGACTAATTTGTCGTGAAAGATCTACATGCAATTCTGATCTGAACAGCATCCTATGGATGGTAATACACACGCATAGAATTATATTGTGTGTGAGTACGCATATATAAATTGCAAAAGAAACTAAAAATATATTAAAATCCGATGATAATGAGTTAGATATTTTCATAATGACCCATTTATAGGTAATGGTGTGATCATACCAATTCGCTCCTCTAAAAATTATGATTTTCGGTTGAATAAAGCTTTTAAAAATAAATTAAGGGAAAAAATCAAAATTAAATGATAGGTGTATTAATGGATAAAGATTAAATTTTTAACCCTTTCTTTCCCAGTGAATGAACTTTCCCGAAAGCTTAAGACCTATCGTGTTTTGAAATAGTACGATTTCCAAAATTCCTTGTATCCGTTTCTTCTCCATAGAGGCAAAAGTTTTTAAGAAGGCGCAATTTGCGGTGGAAGATCTACATGCAAGTCTGATCTGAACAGCATTCCATGAGATGGTAATACACACGCATGCAATTATATGGAGTGTGAGTATGCATAGATAAACTGAAAAAGAAACTAAAAATGTGTGAAAACTGGAATGATGATAATGATTAGATATTTGCCTAATGACACACTCAGGTAATGGTATCATCATAGCAATTCCCTTGTCTAAAAAGTATGATTTTGCAATTATTTTTACACGCTTGATTAAAATATATTAAAATAAATAATTTAGGGAAAAATCAAAATTCAATAGTAGGTGTATTAATATATAAAGTCATTAGAATTTTAAACTTTTCTTTTCCCGAGTGATGAACTTTTACGAAAGTTTAAGACTTTTCGTATTTTTAAATTGTAATTACACAATTTCCAAAATTCCTTGTATCCATTTCTTGTCCATAGAGGCAAAAGTTTTTAAGCAGGCCCAATTAGCGGTGGAAGATCTACATGCAATTCTGATCTGAACAGCATTTCACGAGATGGTATTACACACGCATGCATTTATATGGAGTGTGAGTATGCATAGATAAACCGAAAAAGAAACTAAAAATGTGTGAAAACCCGCATGACGATAATGATTAGATATTTTCCTAATGAGTTTTTAAGAAGGTCGAAATTGTCAAGGAAGACATACGTGTGCACAATACGAGGTCTCGAAAAATCTATTGCACGGGGCATGTAAAATTTCAACTGGGGCATGTATTATTCTTATCAACATGCTCGAACGGGCGTGTATTTAAAAGGCATTTGAGATGAAACAGTGATGGCCGACAATAGCGAGGATTTGAGATGCTATTTATGATCAGTGAAAGTTAGAAAATACATTTAATATAGCTATCCGCAGCTATAACTCAAACAAGATATTACCAATAGTGTACTTTTATTGGTTGAAATATTGTTTTATTTTTCACCTGGTACATCTGCATGGAAAAGGGGCTTTCGCTCTAGCCTCTTGGTGGAAACAGATGGTCCTGACCTGACACTTGTACCTATGATCCGTCACTGGCTATCGAACACTGATAATCGACTGCCAAACGCACACGATACATTAGTGGACATTCTCTACAACTAACAATCGAATGTAGAGAATGTAACTTATAATCTAATAAAATAATGTTAATTAGTTTTGTGATGTAATTTTTATTTATTAAATGAAAATTCTTTATTAAAAAAAATTTGAATCATAAGAGTTTCATATTCTCTTGAATAAAAAACATTCGGTGTATCCTTTATTGTTTTGTAGATTATGTTCTATTTACCAGCTTTAAAATTACAGCCACGAAATTTAGAAGTGCAAAAAGTTGGGCATGCAAATTTTTTATTCGGGCATCTATTTTTTTTCTACCACATGCCCGACTGGGCATATAAAATTTTTTCGCATTTTTCTAACCCTGTTTGGTACACATACTCAATAAAATCCTATGCGATATGATATGGTAATAATGATGGTTGTGATTTTAACCTGTAATTACACATCTACCAGAATCCGAAGATTATGACTTGCAAACAGTTTTTCACACCTGAATCAAAAAATATATTAAAATCAAATTTTATATTAGCAAATAAAATTAAGATTCTGACTATTTTTAATTTCACAAATGAACTCCCCCATAAGTTTAAGTCCTGTCGTGATTGTAACATGTAGTTACACGATTTTCGGATGTTATCAATTTTTAAATACGCATTTTCATGTTCAGCAAACATGTTTAAAAGACAAGCTATATTAACAGCATGAACAGCCATAGTAAAATTAATAATATTTTGTTATAGAGTTGTAATTTTCCGACTTGGCGAAAAATGTCCAACACAGGATTCGAACCAGAGATCGCGTGGCTGAAGCTGTCTATGCTCTGCCAACTGAGCTATCCCGGATGAACCTGAGAGGACCTATAATTCACTCTGCTAACCTTATTGATGGTAGCATCTGTTAGAACATAAGCAGCTTCAGCCAAGTGATCCCTGGTGCGAATCCTGGCTCGGATATTTTTCGCCAAGTTGAAAAATTACAAATCATATGATTTACAAAACAAATAAGGTGTTAATATCCAACGTACTATATATTCACAAATTAAAAGACGTAAAAAACATACGAATAACACAAATCTCTACGTTTCGGTTTAATCTTTAAAACCTTCGTCAGGAGAAAAAAATTCTAAAAAATATAAATCGACAAAAACTCTTTACATGCTACATTTTAAAAACAATTCAAAATACAAATCAGTCTAACGGAAACTTCTTAATCCCAAATAAACAGTTCAGTGGCGCCATCTTTTAACAAAAGAAAACAACGATGAAAGAAGTGCTGTAAAGTTTCCGTTAAGACTAATTTGTATTTTGAATTGTTTTTAAAATGCAGCATGTAGCGAGTTTTTGCCGATTTATATTTTTTAGAATTTGTTTCTCCTAACGAAGGTTTTAAAGATTAAACCGAAACGTAGAGATTTATGTTATTCATATGTTTTTTACATATTTTAGTTTGTGAATATATAGTACGTTGGATAGTAACACCTTATTTGTTTTGTATCGATATTACAACGTAAAGTCCTTTATTATCATATGATTTATTTACCAATTTTAAATACTGTGTTAAAATTAATCTAATGTGTTATTTTGTTAGTCCTGCATGCTTAAATTTTATTACGTCGCTGAAAACGTTTATTCGAGAATTGATAACATCCGAAAAACAGATATTTCGCGTTGAGAAAACTGAATTAATACATTGTAAAAGCTACTCGGAATTTATTTATTTATTTTAAACGGGCAAAAAAATAAAAATAAATAAATAAACTTTAGTCTGATAAATGATACTTTAAATGTCGGAAATACATTGGTTTCTGAGGATAAAGGAACTCAGTTCTAAATCGTTGATAACTCAGAGATTACGATATACAGGATGTCCACTCTCCTCAATACTGTCCAATGGCTAATTCCTAAACCGTTAGTCATAGACATATAGTTCCAATTACAAAAATATTTTAAATGAGGTAAAGAAGTATTTTAAAGGCAATTTGGTTCAATAAAAGCATTTATTAAAAATATATTAAATTTAAATTTTTATACGGTCCCTTCTCCGCCCCCCCCCAACCCCGGCCCCATAAGTTATATTTAGTAAAAATATCTTATTACACTACAGAAGTAAGACAAAAAAAGGCCCAATTCTTCTACGATTAAAACTGACCAAGTAATAGCTGTTTAAAGTTGAAGCATCTTTATTCCTGCGAAATAGGGGTCATTTCACTAATTTACTAGAAATAAAAATAATAATAGTAGTTAAAATTAACATCACAATGTAAATTTGAAATTTATTTTCATTCTGACACATTAAAGAAAAATATATAACTAGTTCTAAAAATATAAGTTAAAAAAATAACAGTATTTTGTTAAATGGAATGATGAAAAGCAGCTATCTCAATTCTTCACAAAATGATAAATATTTTAAAATGCTATTACATTATCTAATCTAAAACTTAATTAGTATAAATTAAAGTTATCTTAAAACTTGCTCAAACTGACTCCCTTCGGCTACAATACAGAAATGTACACTCGCAATAAATCCTTCTTGATCTTTAAGCACTTCGTGTACGATCCCTTGAAGCATGGCCCAACTCATCAGGGTTCAGATGCAGAAAATTGGCATAAGTCATGAAATTCAAAGTTTCAAAAATAGGTCATTTTTAGTATTAGATGAATGGGAACTTTTTGTCTTACTCGTTAGAGTAATTGGAAATTAAAGTAATTGGGAATAGGACCGGGGGACCGTATAAAAATATAAATTTCATAACTTTTTAAGAAATGTTTGTATTGATCAAAACGACTTTTACAATAATTTTTTACCTCATTTAAAACATTTTTGTAATTGGAACTATATGACTATCCCTAGCGGTTTAGAAATTAGCCATTGGACACCATTGAGAGTGGACACTGCATTTTCGAAAAGTTTTGCGAAATCCGGATTTTTTCTCCTCTTTTCAGAAAAACGTACATTTCGAGTTATCATTTATTCTGTGACTTTAAGATCCCCATGAATGTTATGTATCATAGCCATCCTGGTCCGAAAATAAAATCTGTCAATGACAGATTTCAAGAACTAATCTCAGAGCAAGACCCCAGCTTCATGATTGATTAATTTTTGCCACTCGAGAGAAATACCAAGTGCCAACAGAGATGGCCAGTCCAAATATTTCAAAAACTATATCATATATTGCAACATGAACTTTGTTCGTAAGAAATAATTCAACGTGTTCATTCAATGCATTGTGCAGCTGTGTTTCTCAGTTATAAAAAGAAAGCGTAATTTTTATGTTTATTTAATTTAATGGTTCGATATTTTTGTTGAGTTGGGTATCTGAACGTTTTGCAGCACGTATGTTACATTTCTTTTTACTATGAGGACTTTTAAGGCACGTATATAATCCAGTCTTTGCTTTTAAGTCTAAAACAAAGACATACAATGACGGAATGATGCCTTAAATTGGGTGGCAATCTGTCCATCAATTTTAGGATAGATGGCCACATCAAATCGAGGAGAGATGGCCACCTATAATCAATATTTCAAAATTATACAGAGTAAGGTTTTTAACTATACATAATTATTTTTAAAATAATTATGTTATTTTTATTTTTATAATTACATTAATTGTCATAATTAGTAAGTACAAAACTTGTGTGGAAATATAAATTACTTAAAAACAACGTTTAAACACACAATAAAATAAGTTAATTTGAACAGACGTATACGTTTCGTGAGTTCAAGGACTCACATCCTCAGTGTATAAAAACTACAAAAACAATATCCCCCCAACTACCCGTACCTTTTTTTTGACGTATACGTTTCGTGAGTTCAAGGACTCACATGGTACATGTAGGAGGTACATGTAGTTGGGGGGATATTGTTTTTGTAGTTTTTATACACTGAGGATGTGAGTCCTTGAACTTACGAAACTTATACGTCTGTTCAAATTAACTTATTTTATTGTGTGTTTAAACGTTGTTTTTAAGTAATTCAATTGTCATAATTATTTAAATTTTAACTGATATGAATATTTCAATAACAATAATATAATTGAGTCTAACGATGTATTTTTGATTCATAAAATATTGAAAAACTTCGGAAACGCTCATCCCAGAAACAGATAAAGTTGATAAATAAACTTATTATCGTGAAAAAGTCTAAAATAAACGCGAGAGAATAAAAACAAAAACACGACATTTCCAGCAGTGAAGAAGATGAAATAAATACATTTGAAATTATTAGATTCTGCGAATCCGAGGGAGCAGAATTGGACGAGGATCACTGTGTTGGTTGTGGAGAAGAATATAATACCACAACCAAAAAGGATGACTGGATACAATGCATAAGGTGCCAGAAATGGTTTCATGAATCGTGTATAAACTACAAAGGTCTTTGTCGAAATTGGGGTAAAATTTCACGAAAAGTGAAGGATTGAAATTATACTTCAAATTTTGCTTATTCAAATATTATTCACTGATTTTCCGTGATATAATTGCATCTTTAAAAATGTCTATGTATTTTTCATGATTAACTACATTTTTTGCTTTTTTAACTTCATTTTTTCTTTCTTTTATTGGATGGCAATCTCTCCTCGGCTTGAAGGAGAGATGGCCATTTGCCATTTTAATTTCAATTTTGTTTCCCACTTTTTGTTCTCGATATTTAATTATTTTACGTCCAAATTATGATGAGGATATGTATAAGAATTTCAAATATGCATAAATATTTCTTGTATTTGCATTCTAAGAATTTTTATTTCAATCTTTAAAAACTATGGCCATCTATCCAAGAGTTACCTTATCTTAAATTTTTTTTTCTATCGTATTTTATGTTTTTTAAGTTAAATTGTTTCAATCTCGTCTACTTTTCGTATCTCTTGAACCAACCCAAAATTATCTCTCTTTCAAATGGATTTCCAACTAGCTGAGACCTTTTCTCATATTAACCAATCCAAAATTTCTAGTCTTTCCAATATCAATTGTTGCTTCATTTGCTCTATAAACGCACTTTTTTAGACTTTTTTCTATCATATTTTATGTTTTTAAAGTTAAATTCTTTCAATCTCTTCTACTTTTCGTATTTCTTGGACCAATCCGAAATTATCCCTCTTTTCCTTGGATTTTCAAGTAGCTCAGCCCCCTTCTATCCCCAATCCGAAATTTCTAGCCTTTCCAATATCACTTATCGCTTCATTTTCTATATAAACGCACTTTTTTTCATTATCGTATTTTAATTAAATTATAGTACATCTATTGCGCTGTGGCTAGACTTTATTTTTAAGGTTCCAGTATGATGTGATAAACAATAACTCATCTACAGGGAGTGGAGTAGCACTGCTACTGGATATCCCATCAAAGCAATCACCTGTTCACCTGTTTTATCTTAAATCCATAAAGTGAAATTACTGTAATTTCGAGCGTATCCGCCGCATCTCAGATAACTCGATTTCCTACCAGAATGTATTTTAAATAAAACGTGATTTCGACGATTCGAAGAGTTTTTGGTCGAGGAGCCCGGGACCTATGTCCCACATCCCCGAATACAGGACAGTTTGGGTATATGACAAGGTGCGATTCCTTGGACAGTAGTGCAAAAAAATGAAGAAAAAAGGGGAGGGGGGGGGAGACTTAAGTTCTTGAGTTCAACACACACAAAAAAATAAAAGAAAAAGAAAAAATATAAATTTAAGAACAATCTAAATAAATAGTAAGATAAATGTTGGAAATAAAAAGAGTAGGATACATGTCTAGAAGAAAAACGTGACTTAATTCTGCTTAGCACATTTGACTTCTTTTTTTTTTCACTAAAATTTCCGGTTTGAAATAGACTTATCTAAACCGCGGCGCATACGTGGGGAATTACAGTAAGTAAAATCATAACATAAGCGACTGCGCTCAATTATCTGAAATGAATCATAACTATTTAACATTAATATATTTCATGACATAAATGCATCCCCCTATATATTATGAACACCATTTACTTATTGAATGATTCATTAAATAATTTAAAAAATATATATAATTTATATTTTTTTAAGTCAATGACCGAGATTTCAACAGCTAATCTTGGAGAAAGATCCCAGCTTCATGATTGATTAATTATTGCCACTCGAGAAAAGTACCAACTGGCAACATTCTTCCTGGTATTTTAAGGTTATTTATTTTAAATCCCTAACTTCAAAGTGAAATTAAGTAGAATTATAATATAAGCGACTACGTTCAGTTAGTTGAAATGAATCATAACTATCTAACATTAATATCTTCCATTATATAAATGCATTCTTTCTATATTATAAACACCATTTACTTATTGAATGATTCATTAAATAATAAAAACAATGTAATTTTTATTTTCACTCAGTTTAATATGTTACCCTGAATCATCTTTCAAGCAGCAAATTGAGATATTGTTATTTATTAATTTTTAACACTTTCCAGCAAAGTTAAATTCGATTTGTCTGGTCGTAAATCCACGCTGTAACTCACGTAAATATACTCCAATTTTCATGCAATTGAAAAATGTTAGTGATGCTTACCATGGCATGTTCAGTATTGTATATGAAGTGTGTAGCATCAATAGTTCATTTACAGGGCCACTCAAAAGAATTTCATTACATTATTGTATATGGGAAAAAATCGTTTGCAGAGTATTTTAATGAGATTAAGCTATTTCAAACGTATTTAAATTGCTAGAAATCACTGAATTTTACTAGAAGATGATTGCGATAGAATAGGGCATCCATAGCATTGGCATTCATTTACAGGGACACGCAAAAGAAATCGGTTATAGTACTATCTTTGAGAAATAATTGCCGGAAGTGCGTTTTGAAATTCGGTATGCGCTTTAAAATGTAACTAATTTTTTGCATGTTACTCGTTGTACTATACCTCGTATACAGGGCTGCACAAAAGAATTCACGTACCATTCTTCTTATTAATCGAAATGGCTGAAGGGGAATTTCCAAGGGAGGTATGTATATCTTAACTGAACTAAATTTTTGCATGCATGTAATTAATAGAACAAATCCATATATCATATACAGGGTTTCTCAAAGAATTCGGATAATTTTCCAATTGTAGATGAGAACAGCTGAAATGGGGTTTTCAACTGTGTTATGCGTTTCCATAGGGTTGAATTAGACATAATATTTTAACTTATTAAACTATGAAGTTTTGTTACATTATTCTGAATGTGTTGGAAAGTGTTTCATAATCTATGCTTGACGCATGATTTTTTTTCTTTCTTGATTTTTCCCTCGATTGCTAACTACTGTAACGTCTTTCATTTCTATAAGCATAAGCGATATATATATAATAATAATAATAACATCTTTTGAAAATAATATTATTAAATTTTAAAATAACATATTATGGAAAAATCCATGAGATAAATAGACCTAGTACAGCAGGCACCCTCAAATCCGCAACCCTAAAGTCCGAAAACGCCTGAAATCCGCACATCATCGCAGATGTAAACAATGAAAATTTCAGTTCAGATCTAGGGACAAAATTTCAGAATTTTTTAGTTTTATATCATTCCGTTTGTATTTTAATATGTTATTAATTCTGTATAATATGACTGAACTCATGATTTTTCACGAAGAAAGTACAATTTATTTCTGAAAAAATATATATATATTGCTGATATCTTTGGTAATCACAATCTTTTTACCAAATCTTTTTATGTATTAATCGAGATTTTTTTATTATTAAGGCTGTCTGAACCTGAAATAAAACTTCCTTAGTTTATGATTTTGATGGGAATTAATGGGGTACCATTATGAGGCAAATTTCATCCAGTAATTCAAGGAAAATGTATCTTATCTTTATTATGCAGATTTAATTATACATTAGTAATTATTTACTTGACCTTTACTTTTAATAATTTAATCATTTTTTAAATTATCTTACTTCTTATCATTTTAGTTTATTACTTAACTTAATTATTTTAATATTTTACTATATTGCAAGGATTCCTTATAATTTTGATTGCATTAATACATTCAAATTATTGTTTAAGAAGTGCAAACAAAGCAATGACCAGAAATCCGCAACATTCTAAAATCCGCACAACCTCTGGTCCCAAGCTGTGCGGATTTGAGGGAGTCTACAGTATTAAAGTTTTTGTTACGGGCGGTGAAAGTCATAGTACAACACAAATTTTTTTTATATATGTATCTTTATTTGATCATCGTATAAATGCGCGGTTTGCTTTCTTAGATTTATTTAACTTTCACGCATTTTATAGTCCAATAAATAAATAAATAAATAAATAAATAAATAAAAATAAATAAATATTCAAATTTTTTAGGGTTTTGATCCTTTTAAAACTTTATCAAGAGTAATATTCCATAATACAAATAAGTCGCATTGTTTGAGCGTAACAAGCAATCAGCAGGAATCGTTATGTTCAATCTGACCTATCAGCTGCGACACCACATACGAAAAAGTTAGAAAATTAAAAGTTGTTTAATACTAAAAATCATACTTAAAAAAAAAAAAAAACAGCAAATCAATCTCCACAATGGAAAAAATAAAAATGACTTTAATATTATAAATCCCATTTAAGAAATAGACTGAAGAACTTATCTTCTACTCTTTTAAACTGCTGGACAGGACTAAATATTGTGGCAAGCTCATGAAATGAGTGTATGTTATTAGTTAATAGATTGCAGCTATTTTATCAAAATAATGAAAAATGAAGATTAAATATTAATAAATATAAATGATTGATAAATTGGTATAACATTAGAAAATTTGCGTAATTTAACAACACAATAAATAACATTAGAAGAAAATTACACCAGTAGTCCGAAAAATATTCGATTTGTTTTGTATAGGCCTGTATATGATCTATATATTTGTAGGCTACATAGTTATGGTAAAAGTTAGCTCAGTTAAACACACAGCAGAGTTGAAAATTCCCATTCAGCAATTTCCGTCAATAAATGGAAATGTACTTGAGAACTTTTGTGCAGCCCTGCACAAATCCACTATATAGAATTTGTAAATAGCAAGTAATATGAAAAAAAAAATGCTAAAATTTAAAAAGGCGTACCATAACTGAAAATGCCCTTCCAGAAAACATTGTTCACAGACAGTACTCTAGCCAAATTCTTTTGTGTGTGCCTGTAAATGAACGATAAATTCTATGCATACCATATTCTTAAGGCTGTTCTCAAATCCAAAAGGGTAACTTCATGACATAAGTTTTAATTCATTTTTGTTCGGAGATGCATGAAACTAGCAGGTGTTATTGTTCAGAAACTATGTAATTGAGCTGTTTTTCTGTTTTTTTGCAAACGCAATAGATCTTTCAGAAAATAGTGTCAAAGTGGGCATTTTGAACCGAATTTCCGCGCGAAGGAAGAAAAAGCACTCAAGAAAGTGCGAAAAACGTGTTTGCCACGTGATCAAACTCGCTTATCGCTCAATAGGTAATTGATTGATCAAAAAAATAGAAAACACAGTTCGATTCCAAATCGCTTCCATGGTCAGGCTTTCCAATTTTATATCTTTCCGTTAAAAAATGAACTTTTAAATGTGTCAAAACGTTTTGCGCTTGTTGAGCAGAGCAGTTGAGAACAGCCTTAAGTAAGCGGCTTGTAGTACAACTCAGTGATATATATAATTTCCTATATGTTTTAAATAGTGTAATATTAAAATACACCGCAAACGATTTTCCCCATTTACGAATGGAATTCTTTTGAATGTCCCTGTAAAGGAACCGTAAATGCTACAACTCCATTTTCGATACAGAGCATGCCATAGTACACTCAAATAACATATATATTAATTTCATGGCAATCAGACTATGCTTACGCGAGTTTGAGTGCGGACAGACGGACAGACAGTCAAATCGAATTCATAAACACTTTTCAACTATTTTGGAAAGTGTTAATAAAAAAGTGTAAAAAGAAAAATGCTTTAAAATTATCTAAACTATCTAGAATTCCTAAATTGTTTTCTCAATGTATAATCAAAATTTAATTAAAATTAATATGTAATTGATAATTAAGTTCTGAAAATATAAAAAATAGGCTATCGTTATTAGAATCACATAACTGAACATAATTTTCAAAAGTCTAGATCATCAGGAAGTAAGTTAAAAATCAATTACAAAATTCCATATTTAAATACATTGACAAAATTAAATTAAATTAAAAATGTGTAAATAGAGAAAAAACTTTTTTGTGAGAGAAGGTGTTGAGAAATCTACTTACTTCTTCTCAACAATTATATTTTCCAGTTAGCAGCTCATGACGGCTACCCAGTTATTTTAAATAAACTTACATTAACAATGAATCATATGCAAATTAATGGTTTTCCCTAAAATTATCTTCAAATTTAAATTTAAGGAAAAAAATAATAATAAAACATTCATATTCATAACACGCCGCCTTTGTACGGCTAACCTACTTTAGGAAATTCAATTTACTTCGCTTTAACTTACTTCGTTGAATTTAACTTTATGTATGTAATTTAATAAATAATATTAAATTTGATAATACTGTTAGTTAATAATGTAGGAAGTAGTTGCACAAAGTAATTTTAAGTATATTTAATTATATAATACAAAAGAGTTTAATTTTATTATGTATTTTAACATTTTGACCTTATTTACTTTAAAAGCAAAGTAATGAATTTGAAAATTCTTGAATAAATCGATAAATGCCTCGACGAAAAGATTTATATTTTATAGCTATTTATTTTCAACAATTACGGATTTAACTTGCAGTATGAAAATAATGATCTAGATATATATACGAGCGAAATAGTTTATTTCTATGGATTAAATATGCAGTAGAATGCGGAGAAAAGAAGTAGAATTTAAAATGATTTTATGCAAATAAACAGGTAAAGTATGTTTCGTGATTTAATGATTTATTGGTCAATAGAAATTAGGTCGAAATTATAGAGGTAGCTTTCTGCTTAAATCCAAAGAGAGCACTTTCTGAGACATTCTTTCAGTGTTGAATTCAGGGGGGACATCCCCCTCAGAAACATTGAAATGTCCTACATCGGAAGGTTTAAGATTTAATGCTTTTTAATAGAAAAAAGTGCAATTTCCCCACCGGATCTCTAAAATATCCCGCTCTCCCCGGAGCTACAGAAATCCCCTCCGAAGAAAAATGTCTGAATTCAACACTGCATTTTTTAATTCATTTTTGCTCGTACATGCATGCAATTGGCAGGTGTTATTAATCAGAAACTATGTAATTGAAAGACATTTTCCATTTTTTGGTAACCGCAAAATATCTTTCAGAAAATACTCGTAAAATTGGCGTTTTGAGTAGAATTCCCGATATGGCAGCTCGAGAAAGTCGAAAAAATTGTCACTGAACCTGAATCGCTTATAACCAACACCCCCTAGATTGAAGAAAACCGAGACACGAAGCAGGGAAAACAAAGAAAAAAAATCTAACAACTTGTACGTTTCGATTTCGTTCGCTCGTAGAATTGTTAAGTATTTCAATTCGAAATCGCTTCAATCTAGAGATTTTACTGTATAGTATACATACGCTGCGCTGTAATTATTTAAGCAGCATATGTATACGAGAACCATCTGATCCTGCGTATTGTCTGCCTTGGAATTAATTATAAATAAAAATTGGAAGCCATAGCTCACTCAATGGTCGATGTCTGCGTTGTTGAGCATGTTGTTGATTGCAGACTGAAAAAAAAAAAAAAATACATATATATATATGTGTGTGGGATCCATAGCTGTAGCTGCAAAGCTATAAAGGAAGTTGTTGAAAAATAATCATTTCAATATTTATACAAATAAGAAACAGAACTTATTCTTCCTATACCAAATATTTAACTTTTCCCCCCTCTCATTAAATAACATTTTAGCAACTTACTTTGTGGCCGATTTGTCAACGGTTATCCATTTCATAATTTAAGTTACATTCTTTAAAAGCTTAATTAGCGCCGGAGCCCACAGGAGCCTGGCTCCGGTACTTCTCTGTTTTTAGTAAATATTTAAATATTAGTTGGAATTCATAAATACAGGGCTCCGGAGCCCAGTGCAATAGCGCTTCCTAAAAACGGAAACCAAAATTACCTTTTTCTTTCCTTTGCATCTCCAAGCTTTTGCATTCTTTTTTACCAAAACAGTTATATGTGACGTAATGTATCGCACACATAGGAGATGAAGATAAAACGGAGTCAAATTTTATATCTGCTTTTGGGCTTGGACCGACTCGAGCTCAATCTGTACTACAATTAAAATTTTATTTATTCATGTATTTAAAAAAAAAAAAAAAAAACTTGTTCTCCTATAAAATTACGTATTATATTCTATTTCAAATCATTTTAATGCTATTTTGTCAGAATGAAGGGGAAACAGAAATCCTTGTTTTTCTATTTCAAATTTATGTCGGCGACGACGTGCTGATACGGCGCCACTCAAGACGCTGAACAATGAATTTGTTATCAGTTCAATTTTCTTTTGGGACAGTTAGGATAATTTTTTATTACTGTTTATTATTATTATTTAGATATCTAACGTGAAAAGAATATTTTATGTTTTAGCCAACGAGCATCAGTTTGAGGTTTTTTGTCTTCTATTACGCACGAGTATGAAAATAACGTTGGTGACTTTTCTATTTATTTTGTACCATGAACAGTACCCATGCTAAGACTCTGCTCTGCACAATTACGAAGTCACTTTCATTTGTGAGTAGATATAATTGCCATGTATTGTTATTCTCATAGAAAGCAATCGAACAGTGTTTCCCCTTTTTCTTTAAAAGCATCTATTCTTTCCGATAACGGTGTGAAATTTTTATTTTAATCTGATTTTCAATGACTCACCACAAAAGATTGTTACGCGGTAGGAATCTATTATAATTTAAGATATGCACCTTTTATAGGAAATTTTAGAGCATTGTCCAGCATATAATTATTAATTTCTGTAAATTTCATTATTATTTTTTTTTTTTAAATGCATAGCTGCGAATTATCCCTTTTTTGTGTTAACGCTGTTTCCTAATCATATCTCTTACGATTCATTGAACTGCATAATTCTGCAATTAATTAATTTTTAAATTAGACAAAAATTACTATTCAGAAGGAGAGATAGCTAAAAAGTGGAATAGTTGACAGCTAAATATATGCTGATATATATACATATATATATTTGCTAAAGAGAAAAAAAAATGCTTTAAATTTTGCAAATAATGTACGAAATATAAATATAAAATTGGAGTGACGGGGTTGGGGGGGGGGGGGGGAGGATGCGGAACGGTACGGTTGTTTTAGCGATACCGCAGAATATTAGGGCTCCGGTACTTTTTTTTTTAGAAATTAAGCCCTGTAAAGGACTCGTGTTAATAAAACATCAATAAGAGAGTAGTGAGGGTTAGAATCGTATTAAAACATTTAACAGTGGAAACATTTAGTCTAAACTTAGAATCATAATGGGACTACAACAAAATATTCTAAAAGTTATAAAATAATTTGAGCATAAGAGAATACAAAATGGTGTATTCGTTGAAATAGTCCAATTTAAAAGAATAATGCTAAAATTAAACTTTGGACACAACAATATTCACGTGAAAGAACAATTCCCCCCCCCCCCCCTCCCTAAAAAAGCAGTACCGGTAACGCCGTGTGCATCCCTAATAGACGCATATGCTTATTGCTGGTAGCATAATTATACAAGTCGGATATTGTTCGTCAAACATGGCAAATGAAGTGCGTTCGTACGATATAAATATTCAGATCTTGGTGCAATAGCTGTTGTACTCTATGCAAAAATGCATGAATACAAAATTTATTACGATTATATACATATTAAATTCAGTAATACGGAAATAATAGACTCTATCTTAAATAGGACGTCATCACCATGGCAACCTAGAATCATTACCTAGCATGGGGTATCATTGAATTAATGACGCATAATAGGATTTAATAGAATGAAGAAAACTTTTATTAATATCCTTTTAAGTTTTGATTCGATTTTCATAAAATTTGGAATAACTCGCCAAAATTCTGCAACGACTCTATATATTAAATTTCAAACCATTCGGTTGAGTAGTTTTTGCGCTGTTATAATGCGGACAGACGGGTCAGACGACGACTATAGGTACTACGTATTTATATAATTACGAACGCACCTAATAATGGCTGGGATGAAACCTGGGATGGGTCCTGAAACTGGAAAAATGAATTCTAAGGGCAAATGTCCCTGTTGCCACCGTGATATTTTGTGCAGAACAGAGGTATGTGTTCGTCAACGTGTTTAACACGTTAAACGCGACATAAATTTTACTTTAATTTCCGTTTAAGCGACAGCATATACAGAAATTGTGTATATATATTTGTACAAAATTTGTGAATAAAACTTGTAATTCTTGTGAAGGAAAACCCTTTTTTTGTTTGAAATGTTTTAATAAAATACATTAAAAAAGTGAAAAATGTTTTCAATATTATATGATATATTATTTTTATAATTTTATAAAGTCGGTCCCTAGGGACCGGCGTCGCCTAAACGGAAAGATCAATGCCGGTCCCCAGGGACCGGCGTCGCGTTTAACGTGTTAACAAAGAAGATTGAAATTACAAATGCTTATTATTTGCTGAAATATTTACTCAGGCTCTTTACTTGATCTTGAATCTGAAAGCCCCCCCCCCCCCCCTGTTCCTCTCTCTTTTCAGAAGAGATAAAGTTTCATACAGCTAAATTATTTATTCTTTTTTCAAGAAAATAAAAATTATACCGTGATACATTTGCTAGATGATTTTCCCAATAGAATTGGCCGCAAAAGGAGTTGTACATGTGTAATGTTATCAACTTTTTAGTAATTTTGCCGCCTTCCCCCTCTCCCCTTACGATATCATACATTATCATTCCTAGAACTCCCCCCCCCCCCACCCATCCTTACTGATAGCGTTATCAATGTCTGAAAATTCTTTTGACTTTTAAATTTTTTTCCTTTTGTTTGCTGTGATATATAAATATGTTAAAACATTTATTATTCGCATGCTCTTCTGATTCAAATGATGAGAATGAGTTAATAAAATATCACTATTATACAGGGTGTCCGGTGTCAACGGTGTCCAATGGCTAATTTCTAAACCGTTAGTCATAGACATATAGTTCCAATTGCAAAAATGTTTTAAATCAGGCAAAGAAATATTTTAAAAGCGATTTGGGTCAATAAAAACATTTCTTAAAAAATTGCGAAATTTAAATTTTTATACGGTCCCCCGGTCCTATAAGTTATATTTAGTGAAATTTTCCTTATACACTGACAAGTAATACAAAAAAAGTCCCGTTATTCTACGATTAAAATTGACCGAGTAATAGCTGTTTAAAGTTGGAGCATATTTTTTTCTGCAAATTGGGTGTCATTCACAAATTTAGACGAAATATAATTTCGTCAGATATAAAAAATGTTTGGGAGTAAAATTAACATTGCAATATAAATTTGAAATCTTTTATCATTCTGGCATATTAATGGAAAATATACAATTTGTAATAAACATTTAAGAAGAAAGAAAAAACAGAATTTTTGTTAAATAAAATGATTCTAAGCCTCAGTTCTTTACAAAATGATACGTATTTTAAAATATTATTAGATTGCACAAGCCTGCAAAAGGTGGGTTATGTCATGTTTTTTAGTTTTTGATAATTGATTCTTATATATTCTGTACCGCTGAATCCGAAATTGACCTTCATTTTTAACTATCACATCAGGATTTTTCGCAAATTGCAAATTTCAAAGTTAAGAAGTTAAATGTTAAAATTGAATTTCCTCCCTCATCTCATCGAACCACTCAGCTGTTTAGCTGTAAGAATCCCAGGATAAGCAAAACCACTGAATAAATTTTTTAATAAAATAAAATAAAATAAAATAAAATAAAATAAAAAATGTTTTACATATGTTTTATAGTAAGAGATTCTCGCTATATTTTAACTTACACATTTGCGATTTGCAAAAAAATTCTAACGTGATGGTTAAAAATGAAGGTCATTTTCAGATTCAGTGCTGAAAAGTGCGTAAAAATAAATTATCAAAAGTTAAAAAACACAACCATCTCCTCTACTTTATAGTATTCTACTTTTGTTATTCTTTAAATTTGAAAATTTATGATTTGCGAAATATCCTGACATGGTGGTTAAAAATTAAGGTAATTTTCGGATTCAGTGCTAAAAAATACATAAAAGTTAAAACACCCAACAATCGCAGTCTTGTATTATCTAATCTAAAACTTTTTCTTAAACTCCTTGGCAGAAATCTATCCGAAATTTTTTGTGTTATCCTGTAAAATAAGTATAAATGGTAACCACCGAAAATCTTAATAATATTAGATTATTATCGGCTTTGCGCCATTATGTAAAATGCAATCTCGATCGGATGTTTAAAAGTGGGTTAAAGTTCGAGTACAAATTTTGAACTGGAAAAACATACATACGATTGTTGAAGTAACATAAAAACTTATAAAAAAAACATAATTTTTGTTAAAAGAAATCATAAGCGAAACAGTCTCAAATCCTGACAAAATAAAACATATGTTATTTTAGCCAATTTGAGACTTAATCATAATACTTGTAGGGTTTTTTTTTCCAAAGCGCAGATACACATGAAGATCTTCGAATACTTTAAACACTTGGTATATGATCCCTCAAAGCCAAGCCGAACTCATTTGTTTTCAGAGTAGAAAAGTGGCATAAGTCATGCATTTTTAAAGTTTCATAATTCGCTCAATTTTAGCATTATATGAATGGGACTTTTTTTTTGTCTTACTTGTCAGTGTAATAGGAAAAAAATACTAAATATAACTTATAGGACCGGGGGACCGTATAAAAATTTAAATTTCGTAATTTTTTAAGAAATGTGTTTATTGACCCAAATCACTTTTAAAATGTTTCTTTACCTGATTTAAAACATTTTTGTAATTGGAACTATATGTCTATGACTAACGGTTTAGGAATTAGCCATTGGACACCGTTGAGACCGGACACCCTGTATATAAAATAACTTTATATCAAGCAACACTTAAAATAAATAGTTCCTAAATAATAACTTTTTGTTAAATAATGTAATGTATTCAACAGTAATAATGTGTTCTTGTATTAATCCCCACACGGAGGGAGGCAGGCAGAACTTCATTTCTTTTCAACAAAATAGGTGGACAAAATTATTTGTCTTTTCTTTACTAGAAAACACATAACAAGTATTTCAAACATACTTCGCATCAGGTTTCTCGAACCACAGGTTATAACATACACATATGACAGAAGAATAGAAATGCCAAACGTTGGAGTATTTCGTAATTTAGAATTAAATAACTTTATAATCATTTAATGATTTTAGTAATAACTTTGCATTTTTATAAAAATAGATAACAGACTATTTTGATGTAAAGTACAAGTTACAAATAAAAAGAGAAAATTTTGGTTAGATCAAAAATGGCAACGATATCGAAAGGTAAATCCCCCCCCCCCTCTCCCTCGGGAGAGATATCTCACGATATCATGCGTCAGACCCTTACCCCCTTCCCCCTAAAGTGATAACGTTAAATACGTAATCAGTCGGACGATTTGTACAAAAGTCTATACAGTATCACATAAAAAAAAGGAAACTTTCTTTAAAAATTATGTTAATATGTGAAAATATGAACTTAAAGTATGTTTTTGGTGTAGTGGACATTCTACTAGTAGGCCATGGGACGAAGCATCAAAAGTGGCTAAAAACCAGTTTTCGTTTACCAACTCCGGGAACTAAGAAATTTTGCATGCAATACAATTATACAATACTTATTAACTAAAAAACGCAAAGTTCACCAAAAAATATTTGCACATTAATTTTTTATACCAATTTAAAGTGGTACCCTAAAGCTGACATTATGAAGGTAATGTTCAGTGTTTTGGTTAATATTTTCCCTTTTAAATAAGAATGAAGATAAAATTTATTGAATTGTCATCATTTACTAATAAATATTAAATACTGACAATAAAATATTTTCTTTAATATTAGTATTGTATTTAATATTTGCTGTTTAAGAAGTTGAATATTTTTTAATATATTTTACATGAATGTAGCTTAAATAATAGATTAAATGAAACTTGAAAGTTAAAATAATAAAATAAAAATACTCTATACTTTCAGAACGTATGTTTTAACACCTAATGAAGTAATAAATATAAAATTTAAGGATTTGCCCTCATATGTCGACACCTATATTATCTGTTGAAAAGAGCAATTTTGAATCTTAAACTTGACATTCCCTTTAACTATTACACGTTTGAGGTAAAAACATTTCAAATACAACTAACAATTTTTTTTGAATACTTCTAATTAATAAATAAAAGGTTTAAGTAACACAAGGCTCTTTAAGCAACATAATAACAGTAAAGAGACTTTGATATAATGCACTTACCTCTTAATAAAATGCTTAAGAAGTTACAGGAAAAATTAGACAAACAATATCTAAATGATTTTAGAAAATTGGTAATGCTTAAATATAATACTGCTTATCTGCTATATAAATAGCATTTTTAACCAACTTAAACTTAATGTATGGTCACTGAAAAGAGTCCCCTTTTTTTAGATGGGATATCCCTTGGTAGCTTTTTCGCCTGTCCTTTTTGGAACTAATGGAATTTCTTTCTCTTTTTTTTATCTAAATTTTCTTTTTTCTCTTACATTGTTAAACTTTTAGTACTTCAAGTTCTCACTTTAAGTTATTCTTTTCTTAACTTTTCTAGTGATTTCTCTCATTGTGGCTACCAGCCACGTTTAAACATTCATTTTTTAAGGCTCCCTAATGCCCTTGCAACACGATCACCTCTTCAACTGGATGTTAAGTTGCCACGCAACTAGGAAGTCCATCAATAAGATCACATTGTTTCATGCTTAAATGCTTGTCTTAAACAAAAACTTTACTTTAGGCATGTTTTATGTATAATATTATTTATTTTGGTACATTTTTTAGAAAATATCATCTACATTATGCAAACTATCAATATCTTCATATGTCTGAATCAACTTCAAAAGTATCACTGAAAAATTAATTTTGTTCATTGGAATTTTCCAATTAGTACATGAACATAATTCGTAGCAAGAAATTCCATTTGATTTGCATGAGCATTTACTTGATAAACAAACGGTCTTCTGGCACTTGCACAAAATGTTTTTTAGTAAACTATATGGAATACAAAGAATTGTGTTCCAACAAATCCTTATATTTATCCCATTAATGATCCATCCATGTTCAGCAGGATTAGGGACACTCATTATGTTTTGGAAACACCGACGATGAATATATGCTTGATAGTTTGCCCTTTTAATATGGCATACTAAAGCATCATAATTTGGTGGTAAAGCAACATCAATTTTAAACTTCAGTTTGAACAATGTGTATCTTGAATCATTTACTGAGGTTTTAGTAGGTTGACCATAAAGTTCGCAAACAAATAGTTCAAGGGTTTGAATAAGAGCACTTGATAAAGTCCAAGAAGTTCCAAACCCTTTAAATGCATCAATATAAGCAATTTTGCTTTTCATTATAGTCAATTTTACTTTTCATTATAGTCAATTTTACTATTCATTATAGTCAATGCTTTAATTTTGCCCTTGTCTTTAAAGGCACTACAACTGTGGCAATCTGTAAAACTGCGAAGGCCTATTAAATTATCACAAATGTCTGGACCTAAAATAGTAGCGATAGATAAAACATTATGAAATTCTAAATTACTCGCAGTACCCAGAAGCAAATATAATTCTGTTGTTAAAAATTTACTCATACAAAGTGAGAGGATGAAAACATGTGTCCTAACTTTTAATAATAACATGTATGAAACATATCGAAGCATTTTCTACATGCAACAGCATTCTTATATCTGCTTCCTGGTGATCAGAATGCAGTTCGGGCATATCCCTTACTATCAGATGACTGTTTTCACCGCTTATGATATGACACTTTTCCCCCATATGCAACAATCAACAATACACTTTTCAGAATTGGGGGATCTACTGAGGACCATTTTTTAAAAAGAAATTCAACCAAAGCTGCCTTATTTGACCCATTTGCTAGAAATTTTAACTGGTGGGTTTTTTTTTTTTTTTTGAGCTGAACTTCATATTTTAATAACAGTTTCACCTCCTGTAGCCATGCTTTGTCACTCGCTGCACTAAATGTTGAAAATAGGATATGTGTCAGTTACAAAGTGAATTGCTTTATATTTCTAGCTAACACCCATACCAATAATATATTCCAATACTTGTAAAGCAAGATCTCCAAAAGTATTTGGAATATTCTGCATTTGTTGCAAAACTCCCATACCGTCCAAAATTAAGGCATTATTTTCAGGGATCTCACTCGAAATTTGATACTGATCCGCTGATTTCAGCACAGAATGAGTCAATGCTGCGTTATTTGTTTTTACGATAGAACAATCAGGGTTTGCTATAGGTGGGGGATAGGCAGTTAAATTATATGTCATGACATTTTTTATATCAGGTTATGATGTTTGCCCCATTACAATTATGTGAGCAAGAATGTTGCTTGTATCTTTCAAGATCCCAGTTTCCAATTTAGTTTTTGGAAAAGTTGCCTGGTAGTATCAGAAAAGATAGCAGCTTTAGTTGAGCAATTTTTAAATATTTAATTTTATGTTAAAAAGAGCCTTGTGTTACTTAAACCTTTTATCGTTTTATTAGAAGTACTAAAAAAAATGTTAGTTTTATTAGAAATGTTTTTACCTCAAAAATTTAATAGTTAAAGGGAATGTCGAGTTTAAGAGTCAAAATTGCTCTTTTCAACAATTGATATAAGTGTCGACATATGAAGGCAAATCCTTAAATTTTATATTTATTACTTCATTAGGGTTAAAATATACATTCTGAATGTAGAGTATTTTAATTCTATTATTTTAACTTTCAAGTTTCATTTAATTTATTATTTAAGCTACATTCGTGTAAAATATATTAAAAAATATTCAACTTCTTAAACAGCAAATATTAAATACAATACTAATATTAAAGATAATATTTTATTGTCAGTATTTAATATTTATTAGTAAATGATGACAGTTCAATAAATTTTATATTCATTCTTATTTAAAAGCGAAAATACTAATCGAAACACTGAACATTACCTTTATAATGTCAGCTTTAGGGTACCACTTTAAATTGGTATAAAAAATTAATGTGCAAATATTTTTTGGTGAACTTTGCATTTTTTAGTTAATAAGTATTGTATAATTGTATTGCATGCAAAATTTCTTAGTTCCCGGAGTTGGTAAACGGACTTGAACAATTTCGCCACTCGTCCCATGGTCTATAGCAACTATGCCCCTGCAGTAAAACGGTTTCTAATGCGAAGAAAATTTGGTTAGGAGATTTTACGGGATTCGGGAACATTAGTATACATAGTCCCTGGTATAACTTTCAAAGAACAATTTGGAGGTAGTGCGTAATTTATATCAGCTTGTTTGATTTAAAACACGAGAAATTAAAGTAATTCAGTTATAAAAATAAATTAACATGTGCTTAAATAGTAATTATTTTTAAAATGTGAAATTATTCTAACGCATTTTGAGGATTCCCCTTCCTTAATTTCTTGAAGGACGCCGGTGAAGTATTTTTCATACCATTTGATTTTAATCAAGGTTTATACCAGAACTTCTAAACAAAACTTTACTTTTATAACTTTTGTAAAAAGAAAATGTGTAAAATTGCCTTTCCTAATTTTGAAATAAAATTTTGTGAGAATTCTGGTGTGAATTTAACATTACAGAAACAGAATTACTAGTCTCTGAAAATATTAAGCTGTTAAGGGAACAAGGAACAAGGGATCTCAAAACTCATTTTTGAATTTTTTTTTAAATTGCTCTTTAAATACTATTCAAGGGTACGCTTTATGAATTATAGCCTATATTCATCACAAAAGAAATTTAAAAAAAAGGGGGGGGGAATATTAAGGGATTTTCCTGACTATTTTAAGCGTTATGAAGAACTTTACAAAATGCCCTATGCGCACGCATTCCATATCAGTTAAAATTCCTAATATTTTTTATGCTAGTTTGGATTAGATATACACATAAAACTGTGCATCGTTTTTTGAAAGTAAATATAATTGAAAAGTTAAAGGTAGTTAAGTGCAAAAATACGATGCAAAAATGCTGAAAATTTTATAAAATTTAGAAAAAATATTTTTCCTTCTTACTTTTACATTTAGATATATAAAATTCGATGCACAGTTTTATGTGTATATGTAAACCAAATTGGCATAAAAAAATATTGGGGATTTTAATTGATATAGAATGCGTATGGGAAATTTTGAAAAAGTTTTCGTAACGCTTAAAATATTCAGGAAAATTCGTTATATTTCTCCAAAAACATTTTTTTTTTAAATTTCTTGTGTGCAAATATATGCCATAATTCATACAGTGTGCTCTTGAATAATATTTAAAGTGCAATTAAAAAAAAAATAAAAAAATAGTTTGAAGGTCCTAGTTCCCTTTAAGGAGGCTAGTCACCCAGCTTCCGATTTCCCCTCACTAATGTAAAGTCTATGGGTATTTGATGCATTCCTATATTTGAAATATCTCTTCGGGAAATTAATATTTTTAACTTCTATTTCTTGTGTACCCTTCCTAAAAGATGTCTCTTTTTTTTCTTAGTTCTCACAAATTTTATATGAAGTGTTAAAATCTTACTCACAGTTCGCCCGCTTTTAACACATAAAATATTGAATTCAGCGTATATTTTAGAAATATTTTGAAAACTTTTTCGAAATTTTAATTTTTTTAGATGTTAAATTTCTATCTTTTCTGAACATTTTGATATAATTGTTTCCTTGAAATTCCTATTAGAACTGAAGTTACGGCTTTTACATTTATACACGTTCAATAGCTGAAGGGTCGTTTCGGAAATTTTGAAGCCATTTTTCTCCAAATGACGTTTTTGGGCATAACGCGCACAACATCTCAACAACTTCTGAATATTTTTTCATGAAATTTTCAAAACATATGTTTCATGTTAGTCTGTATAAACTGAACCTAAAATTTCCTTTTTATTGTTCAAAACATAATTTTTTTAGGTGTTGAAATTTTCTTAATTTTGCTTTAGCTAAATACAACTTTGTATTAAAAATATAAAAAAGCTTTAAATACAAATTTGTTTAGGATCAGGGTAATTATTACAGTCTGAAGTATAAGTAGATACCAAAAATTTCATTCTAGTTGCAACACATATTTTGTAATCGTGCGCGTAAGCTGTTATGCCGATTTTGTGCTCGAAAAATGTCTAACAGTTGGAGCCCCCTGTAAATGCTAATTCTGCATCTTATAATTTTTTAAATACATGAAATGAAAGAACATACTTATATCTTTCATTCCCAATTAAAATTGTGTCTTAAAATCAAATACATTTTAAGATATTAAATGTTGAAAATTGTCTTTTTTTTTCATTTTTTCCAATTTTAAGAGTCCTGAGAAGAGTACCCTCCCATTAAGAAGAGTACACAGAAAAAAGATGTTAAAAATATGAATTTCCCGAGAAGATATTTTAAGTATACGAACCCATCGAAATCCATAGACTTAACATTAAGGAGGAGAATTCCGAAGCAGAGTGACCAGCCCCCTTAAGTCGATTTTCAACAATGAATTTCGCCCCCGTACCCGTAGTCGAGAGCAACATTCTGCGCATGTGATAGTAAGGTTCTTGATATACATTCATGTCCAAAAATTAAGGGTATATGACCGGACGCTTTCGATTTTACGTTTTGTCAAATATCTACTGAAATTCTTAACGAATTGCCTTTGAACTTCTACGATGTAAAGAACGTGTTCTCGGTGAAGATTTAGGCTAATGTCAGACGAACGTCTTTTTTGCACGCTTTTTTCCCCTACATATCATACCAACACAATGCTAGCGGCATTGTGTAGGGACGATATGTAGGGAAAAAAGCGTGCAAAAATACGTTCGTCTGACATTAGCCTTAGACGGGAGGTCAATTAGGGGGCTAATAATAAATTTAATAAAAAAAATAATTTTTGAGATCACCTATGTAACAGAAAATGCTGAAACTGGTCTGTCACTGTATTAAAAAACTATTTGGGTCCTGTTCAACGTTACGTTTGTGAGCATTTTTGTAAGCATACAACTCATATTCGCAAAGATGTTAACGTTGTCTGTGGAAAATTCAAAAGTTTTTTGTTTATAGCATACAGAGTTTTCAACCAAATTTAACACAACTTTCCGAAATCCTGACAAAGAAGAGTAGGCAGTTAAAACATGAATATATTGAATATTGTATGGGCATTTGCATGAAATAATTTTTAACTGCGCATGTGGGGAAGATTCCAAAATTTTTATTTCATAATTTGGTAGCAACTACTTAGGGCAACTTATATAAAAAGTCTAGTCAAATATCGTGAAAATTCAGAAAGATAGCGGCGATATAGTGAGTTGCTTTCTAAAAATAGCTTTATTATAAAGGATTTTCTACAATTTTTCAATAGGTCACTGTATCTTTCTGAGTTTTCACAACATTTGACTAAACTTTTTAGAGAAGTTGCCGAAAATATCTGACTATTAAATTATGAAATAAAAATTTTGGAATCTTCCACGCATGTGCAATTAAAAATTATTTCATAAAAATTACCACACCTCATCAAATATTCAATATACAGTAGAGCGCCGATTATCGGAACTGAAAATGACCCAGGTCCATCACATAACGAAGCCTTTGAATGTATGGAAACAGCAATGAAATGGCTCGAACGGCAGAAGAACGTTGATCCTATTCAACTAACGTATTTAAGAAGAATTCGAGATATGGCAGCATTGGAGAAAACGTCTTCTTTGAAGCAAGCAACAATCGAAAGCTTTTTTGCTTAAATTATAAGCTCTGGAGTTCAGAAAATGATAAAAAGAGAAAAGGACAATTTTAAATGATAAAGTAAACAACAACAACAACAAAAAAAAACAGACAAACAGTTTTTAAACACGCTAGCACTAACTGGTGCTGCCAGTCC
The DNA here is from genome assembly GCA_963932465.1 of Maratus speciosus. Taxonomy (NCBI): domain Eukaryota; kingdom Metazoa; phylum Arthropoda; class Arachnida; order Araneae; family Salticidae; genus Maratus; species Maratus speciosus. The sequence goes on along the minus strand of OZ010788.1, from coordinate 587,443,857 downwards.
TAAGCCTGGATAAAGTGTGAAGGTTTTAGTATAGTCAGGAACATCCCTTAAATTGCCTGTCCATTTATCCGAACTTTTGCTTATCCGAACTAGGGTCAGTCCCGACTTGTTCGGATAATCGGCGCTCTACTGTATTCATGTTTTAATTGCTGTTTACTGTTTCTATAGTTCTTTGTCAGGTTATCGAAAAGTGGTGTTAAATTTGGTTGAAAACTCTGTATGCTATAAACAAAAAACTTTTGAATTTTTCACAGAAACATTAACATCTTCACTTCGCGAATATGAGCACTATCCTTACATAAACTTTTAACAGGACTCCCATAGTCATTTAACACAGTGACAGATCAGTTTCAGCACTTTCGGTTACATAGGTGATCACAAATATTGTTTTATTACTAAATTTATTATCCCCTTTCATTGTCCTCCCGATTAAATCTTCACTGAGAAATATTAAGTCAAACATATTCTTTATTCCTGTAGAAGTTCAAAAACAATTCGTCAAGAATTTCAGTAGATATTCGACAAAACGTAAAATCGAAAGCGTCCGGTCACTTACCCTTAATTTTTGGGCTGGGCATGAGTGTCTATCATGATATAGTAACTCATATCTCCGGAGGCTGCCATACGAAAAGGAAATTGTTTGAATAAGAAATTATCTGATTATTTTTCAAATAAATTTCATTAACGAAATATAAATTAATAATGTGATCTTTTGATACTTTATTAGAATTGGGTCATTTCCTCTTAAAGACTCCACTTTAAGCACTTTTCTTTCCATGGAAATGTGGCAAAAACTGCTCAGTGTCTAATTAAAATTTCCTTCCTCCCAAAACCCACTCGTTTGCTTTCAATTCTCTTTTGATAACTCTCATAATTCTTTTATAAATCATGAGGAAAATGCTTTAATATTAATACGATTCGGATAATAAAATTTTGCAGTTGTCAGAAGAATTTGTGAGATTTCAGGTTAACATCTTCACGCTCTTACTGTCATTAATAAAAAGAACAAAAATTTTATAACAACTTATTCACTATAGAATCCCTCGATAAGAGAAGTAAACATTTTATGGTTTGGCTGCACTGTTAATGTTATTTCCGATGTACAGTTAGAGATAAAGCGTAAAGTAATTTTTCGCCATGGATTATTTGAACAAATCCTTAATATTTGATAAAAATAATATCAGCTATACTAAACATATTAAGTTTTAATAATTTGTAGAAATGTAAGAAAGAAATTTACTGTTAGTTTACCCGGCCCGTGCATAAATTAGTGAAAACAGGCCCGGCCCGATCTGACCCGACATATAATTAAAATTCCTTTACAGAATACAGCTTACATATTTATGGGATAATTTTACAGTATATTTTAAAATTACGACATTTGCGCAAGACAAAACATACACAGTAGAAACTTTAATGATTACTTAGATTCTTAAACGTTTCAACATTCAAATAAGGATTCATTAAAAGATTACAGCAGTTTAGAATAAAAGAAAAAAAGGAGGGTTAAAAACATCATAACTTTTGAAGCTGTATAATAAAAAGTAGATTTGTGAAAATATTTCTTTGTCATTTATTAAGGCTTTTCTCAAATCCAAAGGAGCTACTTTCTGACATATTTCTAAATTCATTTCTTTTTGGAAACACATAAAATTGGCAGGAGTTCTTATTCAGAAACTATGTAATAGAATGACGTTATCCATTTTTTGATAAAGGCAATATATCTTTGAGAAAATACAGTCAAAGTTAGTGTTTCGAATCCAGTTTCCCGAACCGACAGCACGGGAAAGGAGAAAAACCTGCAGCCACGTGGCAAGAATCTCTTATAACTCGACAAGTAATTTATTTATCAAAAATGGAAAATACTATTCGATTCCAAATCTCTTCCATAGTCTTGTCAATTTTGTGTCTTTACAGTTAAAAATTAATCAGAAAATGCATCAAAGTTTCACGTTGTTAAGCAGTGAATTTGATAATCACCTTAAGGTATATTTCCAAAGATTAAGTTAACAGAAGTTCATTATCGCTATTAATATTTTTACAAAACATATCGCTTGCCCTACACATCCAGAGAACAATTAAGTTCAGTTCTGGCCCGGCTCGACAATGTAAGAAAAAAAAATGCAAGCCTGATCTCAGTCCGGCACGAGTCTGCTGAAAAAAAATGAAGCCCAAGTCAGACACCATGTAACAGTCCGATGCCGATCATTACACTGGACATGTTACATTTCTGTAGTTATCTTGTCAAACTAGCATCAGCTCGTGACGTACAGTCGTGGAAAAAAAAGTAAACACCCCCTACTAACCCCTCAACAAATCACCGAAGACGAAAGTTACTGGTACCGAACGATTGGAAATAAAGTCTACTTTTAAATGATGTATATGAAATTTTCTTAGGGGTTCATCTACATATTAAAACGAATCTAAACTTCATTTTTTTCAATAGCAATACCCAATTTTAACGAGATATTTCAAATCTTCGGTTCAAACTGTGCCTAGACACCAAATTTCAAGTCATTTGAATGATAAGGTTTTGAATTATAAACATTCAAAATTGAGTGCTTCTAATGTTAAATTACATTTTCATATTTTTATTTATATCTCCCGAAATTATGCTCCTAATGTGCTATTTTTTTTTGTAGTAATAATACTAATATACCCAAACATAAATACGCTGAATTTACAATTTTTATAATTTTATGATATAAATTATGAATTATGAAATTAATATTCGAAAAAATTATGAATTGCAACCTACAATTTTTTTGATGGATTTAGATTTATTAAGTCCTGCTTTATGGAAAACCAAAATTTCACATTTTTCTTCCAAGTAGTTTTCAAATTATGCTTAAAAAACGGCAAAATGATGGTTTAAGATGGTCTATGATGGAAGTGAGAAGACATTTTGAAATTTATTCTGCTGTGCTGTAATTTAACAGGCTTCATTAACTCCTTGAGTGGCGTTTAAGGTGCCTTGATCAAGAAAGAGGCTCTCTCGGTTAACAATCGAGTACGGAACTTCAATTTGGATACAGCCCTTAAAATACGCTCGTTTTAAAATAATTAATTTCTCGGAAACTTATGGTACGAATTGCATAAAAATTCGTTTTTAGGCTAATTGAAGGGTGTAGAGTTCATTTATGCTGTCAGAATTGTGTACTTCCATTGAAAAAAACAAAGTTGGGGTTCATTTTAATATGTAGATGGCCCCATAAGCAAATTTTACATACATCATTTAAAAGTAGACTTTATTTCCAATCGTTCGGTACCAGTAACTTTCTTCTACGATAATTTGTTGAAGAGTTAGTAGGGAGTGTTTACTTCTTTTTTTTCCACGACTGTACATTTATACTTATTCTCGCGAAAGTCGTGTTCATTGAAAATAGCTCATATTTTATCCGTTTCGCTAAATTTTTTTGTTTGGCTGTCAGGCCCGATATAAAATGATTTTTTTTATAGGCTCGGCCCGACTGGCCCTTTCAATTTTTTTTCCGGCCCGTTGAAAACATTCTCCTAATTCTGCCGGCCCGTTTGAAAATGCGTCTTCATTTCGTCGGCCGGGTATAGGACTCGGGCCAGGCCCTGGCCCGTGCAGACCTCTAAATCATTTCACTCATAAATTACCCTTAACACTCAGCGGCCACAAATGTGGACGTTATTTTTTTCTGTGAATTTTTATTGATTTTCCATTTTTTTCTTTTTGAATTCCTATTAATATAAAATGAATAAATCGTAAAAAAAGAAAAAAAAAGTGTTTTTTCTCACCATAAAAAAATCATCCTTCAAGAGGTTAAACTTAAAAGGATTTTAGTTCCAGTTATCCTTTCCTACAGGCTATTTTTAGAATGACTAAAATTAGCCGATTGAAATAATTTAGAACATTTATTGATAAAATAAAAACTCTGGCTGCGGAATTACACCGCTATTCGGGAGTGTCTGCTATATAGTAAGTAGTGACAATTATACCGATATATAAGGAATGCACGTTTTAAAAATTCAATAAAACGGAGAGCTACTGCATTATCATAATAAAGGGATACGTTAACAATGCAATAGAAACTCTTTTATCCGAAACCCTTTTAACCGAAACTCTCGATTAACCAAAATCCATTTTGAAAACTAACTTTTTTTTTTTTCTTAGTATCATATTTCTTGTGTGCAAAATCCATTTTCACCGTTTTTTTTTTTTTTTTTTTTTTTTTTTTTTTTGACTACCATATTCCTTGTGTGCAAGCGGTCCATTCCGAATTAGGAATACTAATTTCTATGTCCTTTCTTAGAGTTCCTTTAAATTTAATTTGAGCTCCCGTAAGCTGCAGTGTAGAACGAACAAGTTAGCAATTCTGAAGCTTTTGAATGTATTGCAAAAGGTTTGGCATGGTTGGAGCAACAGAAAGACTGTGAATTAATAATGGCCCTCGTGATGATACTCGTGAATTAATAATGTTAAAAAATTTCGTGATAGCATTTCAAAGCAAAGGTAATCGAAACTGCGACAAACAAAACCTTGTTTCAAACCCTTGTTACTTTCTTCTATCTTCAATAGAAAAAAGTATTTTAATCGATTTTTTTTTTTGACTTCCGGTTTTCGACGGATTTATACGTTTTAGGGGTCAGAGATCACAAATAACATGTTTATACAAAAGGTCTGTCTGTCTGTGTGTCCGTATGTCCGTGTGTCGCCATTGTACCATCCAAAATTGTATGAAGTTATGCATCGAATTGAACTATTTTTTTTTTTAAGTTTTTGGCTATGACAAGCAGGCCTTCCATTAATTTGGAAAAAATCCACCGGTAGGGGGCTTAGTAATAGCGATTTTTGTGCATTTTGAATATTGTACCATCTAAAAGTGTATGAAGTTATGCATAGAATTGAACCAAATTTTTTGTGTATGTTTGTGGCCATGGCAAGAAAGTCCTCCGTGAATTTGGAAAAAATTCCCCAGTAGAGGGCGCTGTAATACGAATTTTTGTGCGACTTTTGTGCATTTTGAATATTGTACCATCGAAAAGTGTATGAAGTTATGCATAGAATTGAACCAAATTTTTTGTGTATGTTTTTGGCCATAGCAAGAAGGTCCTCCCTGAATTTGGAAAAATTCCGCCGGAAGGGATCGCTGTAATAGCGATTTTTGTGCAATTTTCAATATTGTACCATCGAAAAGTGTATGAAGTTATACTTAATTCTAATAAAAATACCAATAAAAGTAATTATAATGAAATATTGACATGAGATAGAAGAAAGTTTTGGGATTGGCACATCCAACTAGTGAAATATGTAAAAGGTACTCAATTTCAAAATTAATATTTAGGTAATTTATTCTTGTTTCTATTTTGTTATTGCTTTATTTTTATTAAGAACTTGTTATCATCATAATAAGAAATAGCGCATATATTTCTCCTTAATCTTAAAATTGAAGCTTTCTCGATTATCCGAAAATTTCGATTTTCAGAAAGATGGTTGGTCCCAATCACTTCGGATAATCGAGGTTCTATTGTAATTATAAAGAAAATAGTAACTCGTCGGTGAACGAAAAGAAACAGATCTAACTATGCGCACACAGTGAATAATATAAACTTATAAAATACAAAGACTTTAAATAAAAAAAATAATCAAAATTGGTAAAGAAATGGAAATTTCTTATAACTTTTCTAATATAACAATAAGAGATATGATAAGAAATATAAAGATATGAAGAAAGAGTGATATGTATAAAATAGCTAATCTGAAATATTAATAAAATATGAGGGGAAATAAAGTAACACTTTAACCAATATATTTTAACAAGTTTGAAAATTGCACGTCAAACATGGCAAATGCGTACTGTAACTTGTTTTATAAATATTTTTTGCACCGCATATTGTACTGAATGTATATTTTAGTGCACTTCGTAAGAGCATATCAATTTCACTCTGTTCGAAAGTATGTAACATCATTAAAATGCACTTGAAATATTTTTTCCTATTGGCCGTAATGTAACGGAAAACTTTTGACTGTCCCTGTAATTAAACTACACATGCGATTTTCATAAAATTTGAAAAGACTCAACAAAATTTTGCAACAATTATATATTTAAAATTTCAGGCAATTCGGTTGGGTTGTTTTTACTTTGTTATATACGCACGGACGGACCGAACGACGACTATAAGTGCTACGTATTTATATAACTACGAACGCAACCTAAAAACGGCAATCCACGCGCTCATGGGAAAACAAATCAAAATAGGAAAATATATACAAAAATACTTATCAAATGATAAAATTTCGAATCCATCAAATTGTACTAATATAAGAATGCGAAAAAAGAGAAAATTAAGTAAAAAATAAATCTTTAAAAGTTATCAAAAGAAATTAGTACTTTAAAAATATTTTTTTTAATTTTGTTTACCCAACAATTAGAAAAAATCAAATAGGAAGAGCTACGTAAATATACTTATCACACGATGAAACTTCTTAAATATCAAATAGTACTGACACAAGAATAGAAAAAAAGAGGAAAATAAATAAAATATCCATTCTTTATTATCAAAAGAATTTGAAAAAGAAATTACTATTTTAAAAATTTTAAACATTTAGTTCAAAAAAATATGTTAAAAAATTGGAAAAGAAACGTAAATACACCATTTCATGATAAATTTTCTAAAATGTAAAACAGTACTTATATAAAGATACGAAAAAACATGAAAATAAACAAAATACCCATCATTAAATATGACCAAAAGAAATAAAAAAAAAAAAATTAGTACTTTAAAAATAATTTTAAAAAATTTAGTTCACCAATCTGTTTTTAAAAAAAAATCAAAATATGAAAAGCTATGTAAATGTTATCCCACGATAAAGCTTCTTAAATATTAAATAGTACTGATATAAAAACTCAAAAAAAAGAGGGGGAAAATAAAATATTTATTCTTAATATTATCAAAGGAAGCAGAAAAATAAAAAAAAACACTATAAAATAGAATAAAAGCCACAAAATAGAAAAAAAACGTAAATATACTATCACATGATAAAACTTCTCAAATATAAAATAAGTACATACTAGAGGTCTGCATGGGCTAGAATTTCCAGGCCCGAGCAAAGCTATCTTGGCACGGACCCGATGAAAAAATTAAAAATTCGTCCCGGCCCATTTATATTTTCACAGTTCACTGCCCGGCCCGTACAAAAATCAGTGGAAACAGGCCCGGCCCGGCCCGGCCCATAGAAAAATTAATTAAATGAGGCCCGACGCAATTTCTTCAAAAAATTCAAGTTTTTAAACATACATTTAAGATTCTTTTAAGGAATAATACTGCATACTTATTTATGGGATAATTTTACAGTATATATTTTAAAATTACCATATGTTCTCAAGACATAAAATACACTACAGCAACATTAATGATTACTTAGAGTCTTAGACGTTTCAGAATTCAAATAAGGATTCATTAAAGCTGTATAATTAAATGCAGATTTGTAAAAATATTTCTCTGCCATTTAATGTCTTTTCTCAAATCCAAAGGAGCTACTTTCTGATACATTTCTGAATTCGTTTCTTTTCGGAAACGCATAAGATTGGCAGGTGTTCTTATTCAGAAACTATGTAACCGAATAACGCTATCCATTTTTTGATAAAGGTAATATATCTTTGAGGAAATACTGTCAAAGTTAAGGTTTTGAATGGAATTTCCAGAAGTGATAGCTCGGGAAAGGAGAAAAACCTGCAGTAACGTGACAAGAATCTCTTATATCTCGATCTCGATAAGTAATTTATTTATTTAAAAAAATGGAAAACACTGTTCGATTCCAAATCCCTTCAATAGTCTTGCCTGTCAATTTTATGCCTAAAAATGTGTCAGAAAATATGTTTGAAAATTTCTCATTGTTGAGCTGTGTATTTGAGAACCACCTTAAGGTATATTTCCAAAGATTCCGTTGACAGAAGTTCGTTATCGCTATTAATATTTTTACAAAACATATTGCCTTCCCTACACATCCTGAGAACAATAGAGTACAGTTCTTGCCTTGCTTGGATATGTAGAAAAAAAAAATGCAAGCCTGATCTCGGCCCGGCACGAGTCTGCTGAAAAAATTAATCACTACGCTGTGATCTATACGCTAGACATGTTACATTTCTGTATTGATGTTGTCAAACTAGCATCGGCTCGTGATGCACATTTATACTTATTCTCACGAAAGTCACCTTCATTGAAAATGACTCATATTTTATCGGTTTCAATTAAGTTTTTATAGTGGGCGGGCAGGCCCGTTCAATTTTTTGCCGGCCAGGTCCGTTGTAAAAATTATTCTAATTCTGCAGGGTCAGGCCGGGTTCGGGCCTCGGGCCTGCGGACCTCTAGCCTGTACTGATATAAAAATACGAAAAAAAAGAAGAAAATAAATATTTATTCGTAAATATTATTAAAATAAACAGAAACAGAAATTAATACTTAAGAAAAAAAGATAAAATTAAAAAAAAAATTCTAAATTTAAAATTTTAGTTCAGTCACCTGCATAAAAAAATCCAAATGGAAAAGGTACACATACATATAACATAAATATATTTATCACACGATACAATTTCTTAAATGTCAAATAATTCTGATGTAAAAATAAAGGGAAATCTAAATAAAATATCCATTTTTAAATATTATCAAAATAAGGTATAAAATTAAGTAATACTTTAACAATAATTTAAAACAAAATCTGTAAATCACTCAACAATTCAAAAATAAGTCAAATTAGGTAAACACATAGAAATATAATTAATCGCAAGGTAAAACTTCTAAAATAATAATAAAAAAAATAATTTAAAGATACTAAAATAAAGGACAGTTTATAAAATATCCGTTCTCAAATACTATCAAAATAAGTGAGAGAAGTGGCATTTTAGCAATAATTTAAAAGAAAAACCGCAACCACCTATAATGCAAAGAAACAAAGCTAAGTACGCACGCACAATGGTCAGTAAGTAATGTAAACTTTTAGCATATAAAGGTTTTCGATTGAAAAACGAAATCCATACATCAAATACCGAAAGATAAAATTTCAAAAGTAACAAATATTACTGCCATACGAAAAAGGAAAAAAAAAAAAAAGAAAAGTCGGAAATTATACGTCAAACGTGGCAAATGAGGTGCGTTCGTACTATAACTAGTTTCATAAATATTCAGATCTTCGTGCAATAGCTGTTGCAAAATCTTATGCAAAAATGTATTAATATAAAATTTATTACGATTCTATATACAGTAGAGCGCTGATTATCGGAACTCCAATTAACCGAACTTCCAATTATCCGAACACCCTATTTCTCTCAAACTTTTTTTGTAATGATGATGAGATTGTGGATGAGATTTAAGACGAAAAAGAAATTGAAGAAATGAAAACAAATGCGCTGAAAATAACCTAGGTGCATCACATAACGAAGCCTTTGAATGTTTGGAAACAGCTATGAAATGGCTCGAGCGGCAGAAGAACTCTGATCCTATTCAACTGACGTATTTAAGAAGAATTCGATATAGGGCAGCATTGGAAAGAACGTCTGCTTTGAAGCAAGCAACAATCGAAAGCTTTTTTGTTTAAATCTTTGGAGTTCAGAAAATTGTAAAAAGAGAAAAAGAAAATTTTAAATGATAGAAAAGTAAACAAACAAACAACAACAAAAAAAAAAAACAGTTTTTAAACATGCTAGCACTAACTGGTGCTGTCAGTCCTAAGCCTGAATAAATTGTGATGGTTTTAGTATAGTCTTAAACTGTCTGTCCATTTATCCGAACTTTTGCTTATCCGAACTAGGGTCGATCCCGACTTGTTCGGATTATCGGCGCTCTACTGTATTAAATTCAGTCATACGGAAATAATAGGACTCCATCTTAAATAGGACGTCATCGCCATGGAATTAACACTAGAATCATGACCTATCATGTGATATCATTAAATTAACGTAATTACTTAGGATAGGATTTAATAGAATGAAGAAAACTTTTATTTTAATCTTTTTAAGTTTTGATTCGATTTTCATAAAATTTGAAATGACTCGACACAATTCTGCATAGATTCTATGCATTAAATTTCAAACCATTCGGTTGGGTAGTTTTTGCGCTGTTATATGCGGACAGACGGACGGACCCGACGACGACTATAGGTGAACTGTATTTACATAATTACGAAAGCACCTAAAAAAAGGGTACAAAAAAAGGAATGAACAAAATACCCGTTTTTAAATATTGCTAAAACGATAATTACACAGAAAAGCCCTTACTTAACCCTTAAATGCTGGGTGTTGCTTTTCGGCAACATACCCAATTTAGGCTCTAAAATACTATTAGAATAATATTGAAGCTATAATTCCTAATGTTGCCAATAAAATACAATCTGAAAATATTATTAAATCGATTTTCAACATGTAGATGGCAACACTTGTGCTGTTTAAGAATAAAGATAGATTTATTTTTTCAATTATTGCTACTTGTCCTTTTTGTTTTGTTTGGAAGCTTGCGAAATACTCTTACTTTGTTCTGCAGTGAGCAAGTAAAATTTATATCTTATTATAGTTCAAGAAATTCTTGTGTGTTTAATATTATAGAATTTTATCAAGGAAAATTATTTTGCAATTAAAGACCAGTATTGCCGATTAGCAACAAACTGTTTTTTAGCCGTAAACCGTACTTAAAACAAAATATGATTATTTTTTTAAAGTATTTTTCTCATGATTTATTTAAAAAATGAAAGCCGAAAAACATTATTACAATGATTTTTGAAAAATCAGGCATTTAAGGGTTAGTACTGAATGGAAAGAAACAGGGCTAACTGGGTCATTTTCAAAATCTGTCCACGTTTTGGAATAGCAAAATCAAATTTTTAGAAATAATCAGAAAGTTTTAATCTTTTGTAAATAATTACTTTACCTCGAAAACATTAATATACAACCATCAGCAGAGACAAAAATTACTAATTTAACATTTTAAAACTAATTTTTAAATTTTAATTAACTTGGTATTGAGATAAGTGAGCACGGTAATGACAAATTAAGCAAAATACTTTTAATTTCCCCAGGCATAAATGGCAGCCATCATATCTTCTGGCCCATACAAGGATTTCCTATTTCTTATATAATAAAAGCAGATTAATAAATAAAAGTTCATTTAATTAACAATTAGAATTGGGCACGGTAATGACGTACAAAAAAATACTCACCAAAACATTCAAAGTCTTTGCTTGTTTTATTGAAACTATAAAAAACTATTTACTCTATTCACCTAAATCCGATAACAAGTTGACTTTTAAGGAGTATTTTTGCCTTGATAAAAAGGCATGTGCTGCCCTCTAAAAAATTCCAGATGAAGTTTTTGACAGAAGCATGGCAATGACACTCCTTGGGACATGGTTTAAAATAATTATTAAGAATTATAAATAAGTTTAATTAATGAAAATAAATATTTTTTTAATTAGTAGCATCTTAATAAATAAAAATATATTTGAAAAAATTATAACCATATGTTTTAAATAGAACTTAGTCAAATCGGTACTTAATGAAGTGCTTGTTGGGATAACCTACAGTAATGACATTTTGACTACAAAAGAATATATTTCTTAGTTTAAATTTTTTTATAAATAATAATATATCTGTGAATTATCATTAAAAAACATGATAGTTAAAATGCAATAATTAAAATTATGATATTTAACTATTTTTTTGTGCAAATGTGAAAGAACAGTAAAACACGATACTTTCTGAAAATCACACAACTGCATGCGCACCGTATGGCCGGTAAGTAATGTAAATTAGTTCGAAAATAAAGAATTTCAACTGAAAAACGATTTAAAATAGAAAGTGGTATAAACGTATCACAAGATAAAACTTCTAAAGTGACAAATACCCCTGTCATAAGGATACAATAAATAAATAAATAAATAAAATGAATAAAATATTTACTTTTAAATATTTTATCAAATGAGGGACAAAAAAGAAAACGACGTCTTATAAAATAATTAATAATGTAATCACTTATATTTTGGTATAAAAACACGAAATAAACTGGCTCTCGGTAGATTTTGTAAGCCGGTAAAATACAGATTCTTGTTTATTTCTATTCTAAAACTGAATCAAAATAGGATATATATATATATATATATATATATGTATAACCATTAATTAAACATTACCGACCATCATCAAAAACCGCAATATTGTGAAATGACAATAAAAATGAATACCACAAACCTATAATATAGAACTGTATGTATAAAATAAATTGCCTTATACATAATTACAAGAATTAATATGGAAGAAAAAAAGAAGAATTTGGATACCGAAAAAAATTAAAAAACTTATATATTGAATTACGTTTTCAAGAGTACAGAATTCAATGATATAAGCAAATCGGTTGTTTTCTGTGAGAAAAAAGCTAAAAGCTGAAAATTTTTTTTCTCCTGTACCCGAACAACCAATATGATCAAAAGAATAGTTTCAAGATGAAAACAGAACACTATCAAATGGCATGAAATGGAAAAAACAATACAACCCTTTGAATATTTAATTTATAGCATAAAAAATAGAAATATTACACCACATACCCAATAAAAAAAATATATATATATATTTATATTTTAAAGAAAGATTTACCACACAATAAAATTTCTAAAATTACAAAAATCATTGCCATAAAGAGGTGAAAATAATAATATATCCATTTATAAATGTTAATTAAAAGAAGGGATATTTCCTTAGGCGCCAGCAGAACGAATTCCAGGAAGGGGTAAGAATTTAGAATGGATTTGCAGCCTGGAACAATTTTTTAAAATAAAGAAAATAAACATGCAATATGCTAAATGAAAATTTATTTATTAAAACCCTCTCTGGCATGCAATTCAATTTCTAAATGTACCAAGATAAAAAGTTATACAAAAATTTATCAATTAAAATATTTTAATATTAGAATTTATAAATTATATACTAATTATAATTATTAAATAATAATAATTATTATTAAATAATTAAATATAAAAAAAAAGCTTCTAAAAGTATTTTTCAAACTGTAGAATGCAAACAGTTCTTTTTCCTTCAGAATTCTGTATCCCCTGAATCCCCTTTCCTCATTTAACGTAAATTTTTAACACATAAACAGAGCTAGGGAAGTGTGTCTGTGTGTGTGTGGGTGGGGGCGGGGGGATCTGTTCTCTGATAAAATATCTCTAGTCTCTTTTCTCTTACTGTTTGATTAATTTAAGTTACTTAGGAAGAAAAAAAATTACTACTTTTTTTTTTTTTTTTTTTTTTTTTTTTTCAAAATCACCAGGAAAAAAAGAAAATGTATTTAAATTTCAAGATCCAGGGAGAGAAAAATGGGTCCCCTCCTCTGTCCGCATTTGCCGGCGCCTGTGGATACTTCTTCAACAATAATTAAAAGAGAAAATCCGCAACTCACCGATGAATGTGAAGAAAACAGAGCTAAACTACGCACGCAACTTGCTCGGATGAGGATCACATTCCATCTGAAGAGGATACCAGCCCCGTCTGTCTAAATCGAAGAGGGCGCGGCCATCTAAGTTTGATCGGAGGATTTTGCCTGTTTTACTTTCGGGAGAGTCGCCAAAAAAACTTTTAACATCCAGGTAAAAGGAAAGATTTGAATAAATACAAACGAATTTGTTACACGTTTATATCGAAATTGTAAAGGAGAAAACGTTATTTTAGGCGGTTCTCAAATTCCCTGCTCAACAACGCGAAACTTTCTGTCTCATTTTTTAACGTAAAGGCTTAGAATCGGCAGGTCTAACCATTGAAGTGATTAGGAATAGAATGACGTTTATTAATTTTTAAATAAATAAATGATTTATCGATTAAAATAGATTGTGATCACTTAACAATTGTTTTCTCCTTTCTGGCGCTGTCGCGTCCGGAAATTCGGTCCAAAACGTCATCATTGACAGTTTTTGAAAGATCTTCTTTCTTTACCAAAAAAAAAAAAAAGGAAAACGCCATTCGATCACATAGTTTCTAAATAAGAACGTCTGTCAATTTCATGCGTTTCCGAACAAAAATGAATTCAGAGATGAGTCAGAAAATTGCTCCTTTGGATTAGAAAACAGTTTTAAACCCTTATGCCCCGACCAGGGCTTTACAAATTTGAAAAAAAATTCTAGTATCCAGCAAAAAATTCTAGTCTCCAATAAAATACAGTCGAACCCAGTTAAGGCGCGTTTTAAGGGAGTGCATAAAAGTCGCGTATTAAACGTGATTTGTATAATGTTGCAGGAATTGGAATTATTTACACATTCAATCGTTTAACTCTTTATGTATTGAATTATGAATTAATGAAAATTTTATCTTCTAAAGCATTTTTCGCGAATTGTTTGAACTACATTAGAAGATTTGCATAATCGTTTAATAAATTTTAGAAGGGTTAAGAAGGATTAATTCAATTTGAATTTATAGGGATTTCGTGCGATATTTATAACTCCACTCAAATCTTTTATTTTAAATATTTTTCTTAGTATTTTGTAGAATTGGGAAATGTACAAATATAATGTTCTTACAATAGAAATATAGAGATATTTCCGAATTCAACGCCAAGAAAACTGAAAAGATGCAAAGGCAAAAGAAATCAACCTTTTAAAAATATTTTTGCTTTGTGTAACCCATAATGCTTTTGGAACAAGATAAAGTAATGTATCTGTAACTCATTCTAAACTGTATTACAACTAATCGATACATTAAATGAATTTTATAACAAGTTGTTTTAATGGTACTTATAAGTACCGTCAGTAGATAAAGGGTTAAAGGAACTTTGGAGCTTTCACTTATATGTTTGCGGTCAAGCATTGTGTCTTTTACGTACAGTCGTGGAAAAAAAAAAAAAAAAAGTAAACACCCCCTAATAACTCCTCAACAAATCATCGTAGAAGAAAGTTACTGGTACCGAACGATTGGAAATAAAGTCTACTTTTAAAGGATGTATATAAAATTTTCTTAGGGGGTCATCTACATATTAAAACGAATCCAAATTTCATTTTTTTCAATGGCAATACCCAATTTTAACGAAATATTTC
The DNA here is from genome assembly GCA_963932465.1 of Maratus speciosus. Lineage (NCBI taxonomy): Eukaryota > Metazoa > Arthropoda > Arachnida > Araneae > Salticidae > Maratus > Maratus speciosus. The sequence continues at coordinate 587,428,826 of OZ010788.1, read as the reverse complement.
AAATCTTCGGTTCAAACTATGCCTAGACACCAAATTTCAAGTCATTTGAATGATAAGTTTTTGAATTATAAACATTCAAAATTTAGTGCTTCTAATGTTAAATTACATTTTCATAAAAATAGGAAATAAAGCCTTTGTGCAACAATATTAAAAAGCAGAAAAACCAACGTTTAAAATGCACAAATAATATATGAAAAGCAGCAAACAGCTGTTTCGAATCTACTAGCGAGATTCTTCTTCAGTGCAAAAGGAACAGCGTGCTAGAAAAAGCAAGGCTGAGCAAAATCATGGACAGAGACGCGCTGGCTTTTATACCCTATGCGGGTGGCGAAGGCGCCGAAACAACCAATGAGAGAGAAGCAGTGGAAACGACTGGGTGGACAAGTAGCGACATCTACCGGAGAAGTAGAGAAAAGAAACCAAAAAAGGGGAATTAAATTAACGCTTTCCAAATACTTGGAAAATCTGGAGTACTAGATAAGTCATTGACTAAAGAGTGAGAATTTTTAATGATATGGTAAGCTTCCCAAAAATCAAGATCAAGGTTAGAAGAACATTTTTGGATAATGATGGCTGAGGAAAAATCGAACCTATGTTGAGAAGACCAAGAATGTTGAGCAATAGAAGAACGTTTGAGCTCCTGATTTTTAACATAACCTTCATGCTCTTTTAAACGAAATCTAAGAGCACGTTTAGTCTGACCAATATAAGAAAGACCACACTGACAAGAGATCTGGTAAATGCCCCAATTATCTAGGCGATCAACGGGGTGTTTGAGATTTGAAAAAGGGATTTTATTAACAGGAGAAAAAATAACTTTAAAATCAAACCTTCTTAGGATTTTAGCAACTTGCTGACTGATTTTAGGAAAAAATGGTAATACAACTGAAGTGTTAGAGTTGGAATTAGAATGCTTTTCAGAATGGTCGGATTTCGTCAATTTCTTATAAATAGAATCGATAATATTAGAGGAATAACCACGATCGACAGCAATAGCTTTGAGGTAATTAAGTTCAGCACTAAGTAACTGAGGAGTGGAACAAATATTAGTAGCCCGAAAAACAAAAGTATTGAAAGCAGCGAATTTCTGGTTAGGGGGATGAGAAGAATACCTGTGAGGTGGGAGACTGACAGCAAAAGGTTTACGAAAGACGGTAGTCTGAAAGCCATTTTCACAACGAATAACAAGGACATCCAGGAAAGAAAGACAGTTATTGGTCTCAATTTCAGAGGTAAATTGAATGCAGGGATCAATGGAATTCATAACAGAGAGAATATGATTAATATCCGAATTCATTTCAATCAGGACATAAACATCATCAACATAACGAACATAGAACGGAAATTTTAAGATTTCAAAAAGCTTGACCTCAAAATAGTGCATATAAATATCGCATAAAAATGGACTAAGAGGATTACCCATAGCCAAACCGTCAATCATACGGAAGAAATTACCATTGAAAACAAAAGTATTTTGCGACAAGCAAGCGCGAGTGAGAAGTATAAGTTCCTCGATTTCAAAATAAAAGAAATGGAATTCACAAAGCCTTTTCTTGAGGCAATCTAAAGCCCCCTCAACCGGAACGTTTGTAAATAATGATTTAACATCAAAAGAAACCATCATGTGACCCTGCGGCTTAAAATTATGAAGTTTTTTAACAAAATCAAAAGAATTCTTAACAGTGAAACAGTTACTGCTCAAAAGTGGGGAAAAAACAGAAACTAAATATTTGGCAAGCTTATAAGAAGCTGTACCGATACTAGAGACAATAGGTCTAAAAGGAATGTCAGGTTTATGGACCTTAGGTAAAGCATAAAACCTGGCACAATGCGCAATAGACGGAATAAGGGACTTCTTAAAGTTAGCAGGAATAATGGAAGAAGACTTAATGGCAGACTTAATGGAGTTAATTTCACTAGTGGAAGGGTCTTTGCGGATATCCACAACCCGTATGATGGTCCGTATGTGAATATCCGCAAAGACCCTTCCACTAGTGAAATTAACTCCATTAAGTCTGCCATTAAGTCTTCTTCCATTATTCCTGCTAACTTTAAGAAGTCCCTTATTCCGTCTATTGCGCATTGTGCCAGGTTTTATGCTTTACCTAAGGTCCATAAACCTGACATTCCTTTTAGACCTATTGTCTCTAGTATCGGTACAGCTTCTTATAAGCTTGCCAAATATTTAGTTTCTGTTTTTTCCCCACTTTTGAGCAGTAACTGTTTCACTGTTAAGAATTCTTTTGATTTTGTTAAAAAACTTCATAATTTTAAGCCGCAGGGTCACATGATGGTTTCTTTTGATGTTAAATCATTATTTACAAACGTTCCGGTTGAGGGGGCTTTAGATTGCCTCAAGAAAAGGCTTTGTGAATTCCATTTCTTTTATTTTGAAATCGAGGAACTTATACTTCTCACTCGCGCTTGCTTGTCGCAAAATACTTTTGTTTTCAATGGTAATTTCTTCCGTATGATTGACGGTTTGGCTATGGGTAATCCTCTTAGTCCATTTTTATGCGATATTTATATGCACTATTTTGAGGTCAAGCTTTTTGAAATCTTAAAATTTCCGTTCTATGTTCGTTATGTTGATGATGTTTATGTCCTGATTGAAATGAATTCGGATATTAATCATATTCTCTCTGTTATGAATTCCATTGATCCCTGCATTCAATTTACCTCTGAAATTGAGACCAATAACTGTCTTTCTTTCCTGGATGTCCTTGTTATTCGTTGTGAAAATGGCTTTCAGACTACCGTCTTTCGTAAACCTTTTGCTGTCAGTCTCCCACCTCACAGGTATTCTTCTCATCCCCCTAACCAGAAATTCGCTGCTTTCAATACTTTTGTTTTTCGGGCTACTAATATTTGTTCCACTCCTCAGTTACTTAGTGCTGAACTTAATTACCTCAAAGCTATTGCTGTCGATCGTGGTTATTCCTCTAATATTATCGATTCTATTTATAAGAAATTGACGAAATCCGACCATTCTGAAAAGCATTCTAATTCCAACTCTAACACTTCAGTTGTATTACCATTTTTTCCTAAAATCAGTCAGCAAGTTGCTAAAATCCTAAGAAGGTTTGATTTTAAAGTTATTTTTTCTCCTGTTAATAAAATCCCTTTTTCAAATCTCAAACACCCCGTTGATCGCCTAGATAATTGGGGCATTTACCAGATCTCTTGTCAGTGTGGTCTTTCTTATATTGGTCAGACTAAACGTGCTCTTAGATTTCGTTTAAAAGAGCATGAAGGTTATGTTAAAAATCAGGAGCTCAAACGTTCTTCTATTGCTCAACATTCTTGGTCTTCTCAACATAGGTTCGATTTTTCCTCAGCCATCATTATCCAAAAATGTTCTTCTAACCTTGATCTTGATTTTTGGGAAGCTTACCATATCATTAAAAATTCTCACTCTTTAGTCAATGACTTATCTAGTACTCCAGATTTTCCAAGTATTTGGAAAGCGTTAATTTAATTCCCCTTTTTTGGTTTCTTTTCTCTACTTCTCCGGTAGATGTCGCTACTTGTCCACCCAGTCGTTTCCACTGCTTCTCTCTCATTGGTTGTTTCGGCGCCTTCGCCACCCGCATAGGGTATAAAAGCCAGCGCGTCTCTGTCCATGATTTTGCTCAGCCTTGCTTTTTCTAGCACGCTGTTCCTTTTGCACTGAAGAAGAATCTCGCTAGTAGATTCGAAACAGTTGTTTGCTGCTTTTCATATATTATTTGTGCATTTTAAACGTTGGTTTTTCTGCTTTTTAATACATTTTCATATTTTTATTTATGTCTCCCAAAATTATGCTCCTAATGTGCTAATTTTTTTTTAGTAATAATACTAATATACCCAAACATAAATAAGCTGAATTTGCAATTTTTATAATTTTATGATATGAATTATGAATTATGAAATTAATATTCGAAAAAATTATGAATTGCAACCTACAATTTTTTTGATGGATTTAGATTTATTAAGTCCTGCTTTATGGAAATTCAAAAATTTCACATTTTTCTTCCAAGTAGTTTTCAAATTATGCTTAAAAAACGGCAAAATGATGGTTTAAGGGGCCGTCTATGATGGAAGTGAGTAGACATTTTGAAATTTATTCTGCTGTACTGTAATCTAACACGCTTCATTGACTCCTTGAGTGGCGCTTAAGGTGCCTTGATCAAGGAAGGGGCTCTCTCGGTTAACAATCCAGTACGGAACTTCAATTTGGATACAGCCCTTAAAATACGCTCGTTTTAAAATAATTAACTTCTCGGAAACTTATGATACGAATTGCATAAAAATTCGTTTTTAGGCTGATGGAAGGGTGTAGAGTTCATTTATGCTGTCAGAATTGGGTACTGCTATTGAAAAAAACAAAGTTATGGTTCGTTTTAATATGTAGATGGCCCCCTAAGCAAATTTTATATACATCATTTAAAAATAGACTTTATTTCCAATCGTTTGGTAGCAGTAACTTTCTTCAACGATAATTTGTTGAGGAGTTAGTAGGGGGTGTTTACTTTTTTTTCCACGACTGTACATTTAGATTAAAATTTAATTGTTTTCATCACATTCCATCTGAAGAGTATACCAGCCCCGCCTGTCTAAATCGAAGAGGACGCGGCCATCTAAGTTTGATCGGAGGATTTTGCCTCTTTTACTTTCGGGAGAGTCGCCAAAAAAAACTTTTAACATCCAGGTAAAAGGAAAGATTTGAATAAATACAAACGAATTTGTTACACGTTTTTATCAAAATTGTAAAGGAGAAAACTTTATTTAAGCCGGTTCTCCAATTCCCTGCTCAACAACGCGAAACTTTCGGACTCATTTTTAAACGTAAAGGCATAGAATTGGGGCAGGACTGATTATAAAAGCGATTTGTAATCGAATGGCGTTTTCCACTTTTTAATAAATAAATGACTTATCGAGTTATAAGTGATTGTGGTCAATTGACGAGAGGTTTTTCTCCTTTCCGGATGAAATAAATATGGATAAATTTGACGAAAATCTTGTTTTGACATCTCAGCTTCTAAAGTAAATCAATAGGTGAAAAATAAAATAAAATAAAACAATCAATTTGCAAAGGAAGTGCTTAAAATAAGCTTTAAAATGATATATTTTAAAGCTGTACCACTAGGCATATTTAAAGCATACCACTAGGATTAAATTCTGTATGCAAAAAAGCTTATAAAATGAGTTGCATTGAAAAACCATCATTATTTTTGCACCAAGCTAAATACTTTACGTTATCATGTTCTTAAAGCATTATTAGTTATGAAAACAAAAAAATCTTCTTAACCCCTTGAGGGGCAGTGGGATATTCCACCTAAGTTTAATTAAGATTTGCACCAGAAAATTTTAATTAAGTTTTACTTTTATAATTTTGGGGGAATAGAGTAAAAAAAAAAATTTGGTTTTCCTTATTTTGAAATTAAAAAATTCTAAATTTCCGGTGGGAATTCAGCATTACACAAACGTAATTGCTTGCCCTCAAAGGGTTAAGCGGATAATTTCTTTTACAGTTATAATACCTTTATTTATATTGAAAAAACCTCTGATAACTTACACTATCGAACAGCGGTCCCATTTTTCAATCTTTAACACATATATACAAAATAATAATAAGTCTCTAAATAGTGAACGTCTCGGGAGCGTGGAATCTGTCCGCTACTCGAAGGTCTCCGTAATTCAAAGGTAAAATCATACAAATATACAGGTGTTGGTGACTGAAAAAGTATGCCTTAACTAGGAATGTCCGCTATTCCGGAGTGTCCGTTAAGGAGGTTTTTATGGTATTCGTACATTTTTATCTCTGAGTATGGGATACCTCCGAAAAGAAGACAAATTCCCTGTTCTTGAGATGTCTATTATTCAGATGTTTTAATGCATGGAATGGAAATTTTAAGTTTTTTTATTTCTTCCATCTGCAATAGAAGAAAGCATTGTAATCGAAATTTTTTTTCGACGGATTTTTACGTTTTAGGAGTCAGAGATCCCAAAAACATGTTTATACAAAATGTCTGTCTGTCCGTGTGTCGCCATTCTACCATCGAAAAGTGCATGAAGTTATGCATAGAATTGACCCAAATTTCATATTTATGTTTTTGGCTATGGCCTGCAGGTCCTCCTTGAAATTCGAAATATTCCACCGGAAGTGTACACTGTAATAGCGATTTTTATATAATTTTCTCGATTTTTCGTAGTTCTATTGTACTTCGGCGACTTGTGCAATGGCGGAATTTCGCATACTGCTAAGACGACTATTCACAAATAACTGATGCAAAACAGAATAACGAAAAGCTATTGATTTTAATAAATGTTATGATTGAGATAAAGCTGTCCTAAGAGAGGGAGCATGATCAGGGGTGTAGTGGAGGGTATACGGGAGTATACGCCGTATACCTTTTGGATTTTTTTAAGGAACACCGTATACCATCTGTTTCTCAAGAAAGCTATAGTATATACACGCTAGAGTATACGCTCTACCTGGAGCGTATACCCTCTGCTTTGAGCGTATACCCTCTGTGTTTTTTACGACTACACCACTGAGCACGATCCAAATAAACGTCTTGAATATTTCGTGTAGCACGTCCAAAACTCACTCATTTTTTAAACTCATACTAGCTGTTTAACCCGTTCTACGCACGGGAGTTCATGAATTTTTATTCTAAAACCAAAATAAAAAATAAAAAACAGTACAACCAAACTAAAGTTTATGAATATAAAAATGTGTTATGTCTATTAAAAATTGGTAAATACAAAACCAATATGAAATAAGTATGTACACAAAAAATCAGTTATCTATTAAAAAATAAATAAAAGTAAGTATTTACACAACTGAATTAAAGTTTGGGAATGTAAAAATCAGTTATAAAGTCAATAATTACACAACCAAGCAAAAATTTGTAAGAAAAAATGAAATTTACACCGTGACTCAGGCATGTGATTTCCGCGTTTTTGCACACCAGTATATTCTTAGAGAAAATGTTGTTCTCTTAAATCGCAAAAATGTTTCGATTAATTGAAATATCATTTTCTCTAAGAATATACTGGTGTGAAAAACGCGGAAATCACATGCCTGGTGACTGCAAAAAAAATGGAAAAAATTATTTTAAAATGAAAAATCTTTGCATTATTTTCCACATCACCAATGAGGTAAATTGCGGTAGACTCGTTATTTTAGTGAGTATTTACACAACCAAATTAAAGTTTAGGAAATCAGTTATGAAGTCAATATTTACACAACTAAACAAAAATTTGTAAGAAAGCATGGAATGTACATCGTCACTGTAAAAAAAAAAAATTGAAAAAAATTCTTTTAAAATGAAAAATCTCTGCATTGTTTTCCACGTCATCCATGAGGTAAAGTGAAGTAGACTCATTTTTGTTTGTTTGTTTTTTACAATAAAGCAAAATAGTTGCGACTTAAGATAAAACTTCACGGAAGACAATGTTTTGTGTAAGTACCTTATCAGACTGTGACAAAAGTTTTCCTTGTTTTGATCCGTCCTTGACTCCAACACGTACACATCCTCTAGAGGTTGCTCTTGAAAAGGCTACATACTACATCCCATGTGAGAAAACTGGATGGGGCAAATAGGTTCCAAACTTTTCCAAACTTTGACCCTGAGATTTATTGATAGTCATAGCAAAGGCGAGCCTAAGTGGAAACTGATGGCTGCGTAACGGGAAAGGTAAACTGGTATCCGACGGAGTAAGCAGGATCCTCGGTATGAAAACACGGGTGCCTCTCTTATGTCCTGTCAAAACTTCTGCATCTATAACATTTTGCGACAACCTTTTGACTATTAAACGTGTTGCGTTTACAGAGACCACTGGGCGGATTCATGTTCCTAAGCAACATAACAATAACGCCAATTTAAGATTTAACTGATGTGGTGGCATTCCAGAAGGTGTTAAACTATTGATGAAATCCATCTGAAAATTGCTTTGTTCTTCTTCATCATCACAAAGTATTGTATCAGCACTAAAATAAGACTTGACTTCGTCAGATACTTTTCATAAAACCTCCTCATTCAATCTCAAAGAATCCTCATTCTTGGGACACAAAATGGCTCTTTCCAAAAGATGATCAAGATCAATTTCAGACAAATCAAAAATATCATCCACTATAGAATCCTGCACTAAACATTCTGGAGGTATTTCAATAATATCTTCTCCGAGTTCATAATCATAGTCAACCGACCATCTCCCATGCGAATAAGGCATTCCACGAAATCAAGTTCCTCCGGCTCCGTTCGCATATTTGTAACCAGACTGAACTGTCGAAATGTTGGCCAGAGAGAAGAATTCTTGATACAGCTTTCAAAAATGAGTGTTTTGCTTGCATGAATAACTACAGGTAAAATCTGCCTTTAGTCACCTCCAAGAATAAATACTTTGCCTCCAAATAGGACATCCTTGCCAACCAAAACCTCGCAGAAGTCTATCAACAGCATTCAAAGCATGAATAGGTGTCATGGTACATTCTTCCCATATAATGAGCTTAGCAATTTGCAGTAATCTTCCTACAGATGTATTTTGCCGAATTTTTGAAGCTGAATTATCCAATATGAAGACTGGTAACTTAAATTTAGAATGTGCAGTTCTTCCACCTTTAAGAGTATAGATGCGATGCCTGCCCATGCAACGGGAATAGCAGTATGTCCCATTCCTCTGACGTGATGCAGCAAAGTATTGAATAGGAATGTTTTTCCTGATCCCACAAAAGCATTGAAACAGAATACCTTAGCGGCAGTAACATAATCATTTTGAATACTTTCAATGACAGCATAAAAAATTATACGTTGTTCCGGATTTAGCATGTTTAACAATCGCTGTCCCTCTGCTCTTTCTTCTTGTAAATCATAGACATCGCCTTCCACAGAGTTCTCCAGGCTTGAGGGTTCAGGCAATTCAAGGCTATGAAGTGTCATGTTGTGTATGCGTAGATGATTGGCCATGTCTTGATGTGCTCTATGTCTACTCTCCTGTAGCGGCAGATGGCGAGCAAAATCTTCTAAGAGTTCTGACTTAAATTGTTCCCATAATTAAATCGGTGAATTTGGATTGCCAAAGACACATATGAAAGAAAACAGTCGTCTCAATTTGGGCGACATTTCCACATGCTTCTGTTAAACAATGTTGCCATTCATCATCATCTTCTAATAAATTTCTAGCACGGCATGCACCCTCGAATGTTTCATAGATAGTATTCTCATATGTCCTTAACTCTTCGAAAGACTTGGCACCGGGAACATGACAAAGCAGCATACGAAGATGGAATCGCTCAGTATCCTTTGGGCTTACAGAATACATCCTTGATACTATGTAGTCTCCTAATCTAACACGCCTTTGCCACACATTGCCTTTCCATACAAAGTGCTTTGGAATTTCTGTATAGAGATCGATGTTTGCTGAATGATCTGACCAGTTAAGTAGAAACCAAGCAGTGAGCATGATGTCTTTATTACTTGCACTTTCAAAAGCTTCACGTTCTCCCGCTTCCCTAAAATACACAGATTGCATATCTTGTAGATGCACCGGCAATCTAATAATAACATGCGACTTGTCCTGTATGGGCTTTTCAAGAAGTCGCCACATTTCCTCTGGTACTGAAACATATCGAGCATTTAAACAACTCTTCACCTCATCCCACACTACAAATCCCTCACCGTTATTTTCAAAAACAACTTTTGTGTAATCATGACCCTTGTGTATACATACTTAAAAATGTACTTAATGGATTTAACAGAGCTGCATATTTCGACATTAACATGGGTATTGTATTTCTTTGTGAGTTATTGGTTATAAGGAACAACCCAACGGTTGTCTACGACATTTCCCTTTATCATTATGTGACTACCATCATCACGCAGTCTATACATTGGGTAACCATCAACATTCTCAGCCGTTTTATTTCTGAACTCTTTCGGATAACCCTTTGAGCAAACACCGTCTTCCATGCAAGATGAGTTTGGATTTATGACGCCACATGATCCGTGAATCATCGTAGCCTTGACAATTTTGTGCAATCCATTTTCATTTGTGGAATCAGATAATTCAGCACAGACGATGGTGTCAATAGTGACTGGATCTCTTATCTTATCATCATCAGTCAAAATGAGTAAAAGGAGCATGTGTGGCAATCCTCTCTTTTGGAATTCAATAACATGTATCTCTGCGACTGCGCGTCCCAAAATGCCGTTTTTTTTAAGATCGTTCAACATTAGTTTCTTCTTCATATCGAACACGCGTGCCACTAAATCTGGACGATCATGAGGCTTTTGTCCTGGGAAAAGGTTCCCTTTGATTTTTCGCCAATTGGATTGCACGTTAGGGTGACAAAAAGATCAGGCTTACCAAATTCTCTAACGATTGTCTTCGCATCTTGATAATTTTGCTGCATGACTCTGGGACTTCCTATGAATGTAGATGGCAAAATAACCATTACACCTGGTTTCAAACCAGATTGTTCTGCTAGAGCATTAAGGTGATCTGCTAACCCTAAGTAAGATTCTACTCTTAATGTTTTCTGGTTAGAGCGGATGTAATTCCGACGGTTTCCTTCAACCTTGACATAAGCATCGACGCAATACTGCTGCAAGTTTTCCACCATAAGGTATGGGATTGAAAACATTCCTTCTCACTGACAGCCCTGTGACTGTAAAACTGAAGTTCAGAACATCCAGCATCCACACTCCAACCCTTTTAGCCAAGTAGGAAAAATAAAACCATGGGGTCCAGTCATGGGGCCACAATTAGGATTCAAGGCATTTATCCTACACAGTTAATTCCCCTCCGGATATCCTATTGGTAGGTGGTACACCATCCGAACTATGGAAAACCATGGCTATCTCATTTGACTTTGGTGCATTGTATCTGCCTCGATGCTGGTTCGCTGATAAATTTTTATCGCATATATACATACACACGCTTTCAGCTGCTCCAGGTCCTTTTTCTGCGATGAATCGTTCTTCCATTTCATGAAGCATTTTAACAGCATGTGCTAGATTAACGGGTTATTAGACGGGTTAACTCGACTGATAACATCGTCAAGCTTGCTTATGATTTCTTCTTTACATTTTAAATTTTCTCTACTGTTCATATGTTGCCGCAGTGCTATATCAGAATCCTATACATACAATTGAGCATATTTTTCCTGACCTACTTCAGATGGATGAAGATAAGAAGTATTATGATAAATTTGTCCATGGATTCTAAAACAATACGGGCCAGTACCTGGGGGCGGTGTAACATGAGCACCCATAGAGGCAAAAGACAACGCACTGTTATATGACCTTATGCGTTCGTTAAAGTGAGCTGACGATCTATCACTGCCATCTATAAGCTGTTTCATCTGATCTGGATATGGTTGAAGAGGTTCCAAAATTGCTTTGCTGTTGTGACAACAGTGAGTATAAATCCCTCTTGTATTCTTCTCTGCTTTGAAAAACAAGTGGGTAAATGTGATCACAGATGCAAAGGGTTTCGTTTAATATTCCTTTCAAAACACTTTATCCTTTTGCGAAATCTGTTAGTTCCACATTTCGCAACCAGGGGGCGCTTTCTATTCTACACAAACCTCTAATCGAACGAAACTCCGTTTTACAACCTATCCATAGGTATATTTGTCGAGGGGATCGGATCTATAGCACCCGAGATAGGTAGGCGCCCCCCGGCGGTAAAAAGTGGAACTGAAATATGTAAGACTATGTGCATAATATGAAAGAGTGATCAAAGTGGTATCGGCAAAAGTTAGAAAAGTACCCACCGGGCTTTTCATCATAAAATTGAAAATTTTATGATTTTTCGTATGATCGCAAGTGTTCTGCTATACGTATGCAAAATTTCAAGTCTTCAACTTAAATAGGGGCTCAGTTAGATAAAAAACTTAAAATACACAAGTTAGAGCCCAGAGGTTTAAATATAAGGCTTTTCAAAATTTTATGATTTGTCATTTGATGCGATGTGTTCAGCTATAAGTATACAAAATTTCAAGTCTTAAACTTAATTAGAGGCTCAGTTAGAACAAAAAGATTAAAATACACAAGTTGGAGTCCAGACGGTTTAATATAAGACTTTTTCAAAATTTTAGGATTTGTTGTTTGATGTGAGGTGTCCAGCTATAAGTATGTAAAATTTCAAGTCTTAAACTTAATTGGGGGCTCAGTTAGAACAAAAAGATCAAAATACACAAGTTAGAGGCCAGAGGGTTAAATGTAAGACTTTTTTTAAAATTTTATGATTTGTCGTTTGATGTGAGTGTTCAGCTATAAGTAGGCAAAATTTCAAGTCTTAAACTTAATTAGGGGCTCAGTTAGAACAAAAAGATTAAATACACAAGTTGGAGCACAGAGGATTAAATATAAGGCTTTTTCGAATATTTTGATTTGTCGTTTGATGTGAGTGTTCAGCTATAAGTATGCAAAATTTCAAGTCTTAAACTTAATTAGGGGCTCAGTTAGAAAAAAAAAGCTTAAAATACACAAGTTAGAGCCGAGAGGGTTAAATATAAGACTTTTTGAAAATTTTAGGATTTGCTGTTTGATATGAGGTGTTCAGCTATAAGTATGCAAAATTTTAAGTCTTGAACTTAATTAGGGGCTCAGTTAGAACAAAAAGATTAAAATACACAAGTTAGAGCCCAGAGGGTTAAATATAAGACTTTTTCAAAATTTTATGATTTGCCGTTTGATGTGAGATGTTCAGCTATAAGTATGCAAAATTTCAAGTCTTAAACTTAATTGGGGTCTCAGTTAGAGCAAAAAGATTAAAATACACAAGTTGGAGCCCAGAGGGTTAAATATAAAACTTTTTCAAAATTTTAGGATTTGTCGTTTGATGTGAGGTGTTCAGCTATAAGTATGCAAAATTTCAAATCTTAAACTTAATTAGGGGCTCAGTTAGAACAAAAAGATTAAAATACACAAATTAGAGCCCAGAGGGTTAAATATAAGACTTTTTAAAAATTTTATGATTTGTCGTTTGATGTGAGGAATTCAGTTTTAAGTATGCAAAATTTCAAGTCTTAAACTTAATTAGGGGCTCAGTTAGAACAAAAAGATTAAATACACAAGTTGGAGCCCAGAGGGTTAAATATAAGGCTTTTGCGAATTCTTTGCCCCAATAGTTCATGGGCCTCCTACCAGCAACCCCTGTGCAAAATTTCGTAGCCCTGCGTCCTTTGGTTTCCGAGTTTTTGTGGTTACAAACATACGTGCACAGATTTTAATAGTGTAGATAACGTATGACGAAAATGTAACTTTTCATTTTTCATTTTGAATGTTAACTTTGCACACCAATTAATTTGATTTTTTTTCTTTTTTTTTTTTTAACGTTATGTTCTCTCACAAAACATGTAGACAGCTGCCAGTTAATAATATGGTTATAAAATAAACATCACACATTCAAAATTGCAAGTTCCTGCAATCTATGAAATAGGGCACAAATTTTTGCGATCATCCAATATTACAATGATACCGAAGAAGGTTTCGTGATAGTCCCAGAATGCTATATTTTTGTTATTTTTATTTTATTATTTTATCGGTTTAATCTACCATTTCTTTGTCTGGTCAAGTGTGCGGTCACGAGCAGTGTGGCTAAAAATAGAGTTCACTGCATATTTATTTTATTTGAAATTGTTTGAATGTAAAGCAAAGACCAGATTTAAGGACAATTAAAAAACAAAATTAAATACTTATTATCTCCAACGTAATTTAAAATATAAATAATCCGCATGCTTTATCCTTTTTTTTGTAGCTAATTCTCGATTCCATTCAGTAACATATTTAAATTTTGAAGAGATACAAAACTATAGAGTCATTATAACAACCAGCAATCCGGGTGTAATATTTCCTAATACTTTTTCTGCAATCCGTTTGAATAAAGAAAATAAAATATAATAAATTCAATTTCTGCGATCAACCAAGCACTTTTATGACAATTGCAGCGCAGACGATAAGTTAAACCATTAAAAGTTTTCAAAGACGCTGGAAAATGCTTCAAAATAAATTAAAATGGCTTCTCAAATTTTTCATATTTTTAACTATTGATATTATCTGAGAATTATTATTGGTTCTATTAAACATTAAATTTCCAACTTCATAGATAGAAATCGAACAAACGCATTCAGTACAAGTAAGGATTCAATGACCTAAATGAATAGCTTGCTTCGCAGAAATAAACATATATTCGAAGAAGAAGAATTCCGCTATTATATAAAAAAAAAAAAAAAAAAAAAAAAAAAAAAGACCACAAATAGAATCGGTAGTATACATTGCAATTTGCAGAATTATATATATATATATATATATATATATATAAACAGGTATATTGCAATCCAGTTCCTTATTTGCGAAGTGATTTAGCTAATATATAAATGTACGAAAATACGCCTAATATCGTCATTGTTTTAAGTTCTCTAATAACCATCATTTTAAAAAATCGCTTGGCAATAATGGAAGAACGTTACAGTCATTATAGAAAAATATCTTTTTTATTTGTTCGATGTTATGAGCATCTTTTTTTTTTTAACATTAGCGCGCATAACTTTTACTGTGGTCGTTAGCAAATTGAAAATCCATAAGGCTAAAATAATAAACTAAACGAGAAAAATAGATAATTAGTGTTTAGTAAGAATATAATGTATTGAACAAATCTCGCTGAGCTTTCTAAATTGCTCTATATTTATTTAATTAAATCACTTATTTCAGGCAAAATAAGTGAGAATTAGAAATTTATAATTTAGTTCTGCTGATGCCTATAATTTTTTTGTAATATTTGAATTTTTTCAATCTTTCATAGATTTAAAAGAAAAAAAAACTAATCAAAGAGTATTTTAGAGTTTGTAAAATTAAAATAATTATTTCGCCCCACCCCTTTTTAAAAATATATATATTTCCGCGTATTTCCTTAGTGAAAAGTGATTTAAAAAATACATAAATTTAAGAAAATATTCCTAATTTCTCCAGTGTTTTGAATTCTGTAATAACAATCTTTTTACAAAAATCGTTTGGCAACAATAGGATAAAAACGAATAGAGCTTGTCATTATGGAAATATATCTTTTTTGTTTGTTATGTATTATGAAGATTTTTTTCCTTACTTTACCGTATAACTTTTATTGTGGTTGTCCGTAAATCGAAAATCCATAATGATAAAATAAACAAGAGAATATAAGGCGCGAATAGATAATTACAGTTTATTAAGTAAATATAGTATTGAATAAATGTCCCTCTATTTTCCGAGTTCCCCTAGATTTTTATTGCTAAATTAATACTGCCAGTCAAATTAAGTTAGAAAGGGAATTTTAATTTTCACTGAATCCTATAAATTTTTGCAGTATTTGAAAAAATTTTATCTTAGAACATTCTGCCACCATAGAAAAAAATATTATTGCTTGTATATTTTAGAATTTTTTTTATCTTTCTTTTTTTTTTATGTATTTTTAACAATATTTTGTCATCTACATCCTTATTTAGGCGGTGATTTAACAAATATACAGGGTGTTCATAAAGATGGGCAAAACTTTAAGAGGTGATAGTACACATCCATAACAAACAACTTTCATCAAAGAAAGCACGGTCGGAAATAAAACACAAAGGTGCTGGCGCCATTTGGAAATTTGATCCTTGCAAACGTTAAAGCTTCAGTCCTGTTGCGACTTATCGGGTGAAATACGACACTAAAGCGTGCAAATGGGGTATGGGAAAGAAGAAACGCATATGCACAATTTCGTCTCGGTTAATACAGTAGAGCGCCGATTATCGGAACTCCAATTAAACGAACTTCCAATTATCCGAACAGCCTATTTCTCTCAAAAAAAATTTTTAAACCGAACTTCCAATTATCCAAACACCCCGTTTCTCTCATTTTTTCCCCTTCAGATTTAGCATGCGAAATCGAATCATGGATAGGGTATCGCTGGGAGCAGTAACAACGAAAAAGAAATTGAAGAAAATGAACCGAATGTTCTGAAAATGACCGGGGTCCATCGCACAACGAAGACTTTGAATGTTTTGAAACAGATATGAAATGGCTTGAACGCCAGAAGAACGCTAATACTATTAACGCCTAATACTATTCAACTAACGTATTTAAGAAAAATGCACGATATGGTAGCATTGAAAAGAATGTCTTCTTTGAAGCAAGCAACAATCGAAAGCTTTTTTGCTTAAATTATAATCTCTGGAGTTCAGAAGACGGTAAAAAAAAGAAAAAGAAAATTTTAAATAATAAAAAAGTAAACAAAAAAAAAAGACAAAAAAAATAAAATAAAATAAAAAACAACCTTTTAAACACGCCAGCACTAACTGGGGTTGACAGTCCTAAGCCTGGATAAAGCGTAAAGGTTTTAGTATTGTCAAGAACATCCCTTAAATTGCCTGTCCATTTATCCGAACTTTTGCGTATCCGAACTAGGGTCGGTCCCGACTTGTTCGGATAATCGGCGCTCTGCTGTACATAAAAGACGCTGATCCGAGGTTGCAACTGTCAATCGCAGTAAGAATGTATCGGAAAATGTTGCCCTTCACTAATAAGGAAAAGACTGATATGCATTTTATCTACGGAACACCAATTGGAAATGTCTCAGAGGGTCAACGATTGTACAGAGAGCGGTTTCCCAACTTGCTTTTGTCGCTTAATCGTTCTTTATGTGTTTTTGACTCGTATAGCAACATCATCTTCGGCACTCTCTAGCACCTTTGCGTTTCAATTCCGACCATGCATTCTTTGATGAAAGTTGTTTGTTTGGATGTGTACTATCGCCTCTTAAAGTTTTGCCCATCTTTTATGAAACAAAGTATAACAAACCCTGTATAAATAAGGAAAATACTACGAAAATCTCCATAGTCTTGAATTCCTTTATAACTATCATTTCAAAAAATCTTTTGGCAACAAAAGAAAAGAAAGAGCATCGCTTATCATTATTGAAAATTAATTTATTGTTTGTTATGAATTTATTTTCTACTACCTCCTCCGCCCAGCGTTTCTCGGACCGTGACAATAACTTTAAATATGTCTAAAATCAGTGTTGACTAGTTTTATGTACAGGGTGGTTATTAATTAGCGTGAGGTGTTCAGAGCCCTCTAGCGAGTAAAGTATTGGACGAAACATAACCAAATTTCATGAGCATGCATAGTAGACCATAGGATTTCGAATTCTAAAGAAAAAAAAAAAAAAAAAAAAAAAGAAAGAAAAAGAAAAAAAAAAGAAAAGAAAAGAAAAATCCGCCACCAGGGGCAATTTTGGTGCTGTTTACCGACTAAAATGTATTAATTTGCATAAAATCCGTTCTGTGTAGCGATCATGAGTATAAAAGGAAAGGCTGGGAGATTTCTCATCATTCTGAGACCAACTGCTTTACGATGGCTCTTACCTTACGGGACCGTGCTTTGCTAGTCAAGCTGTATTATCAACGGAACGAGAATTGCAATACTGCTCTTCGTGAATTTCGCCGATTAAAGAAGTTTCGAAAAAGACCAAGGAGCATAATAAATTTACGAAAGATGATTCAACGATTTGAAACTACAGGGACTGTAGCACGGCAACAAGGCCAAGGACGCAAAGTGACTAATCAGCAACAAGTTGACGAAGTTGCAACTACTATTGTCGAACAGGAGATGGAAAATATTCAGGGTACCAGCAGCGGTCGGGTAGTATCTCGGCACACGCAGATCCTATATTCACCGGTGAGGAAGATGCTGCATCAGATGTTACAGTTTTATCCGTACAAAATCTCTTCTGTTCAAGAATTGCTCCCAGCAGATTGGATTTTTCATTGATATTTTTAGCACGCATGCAAGTTGATGCTACATGGCCGTGGCAGATTTTATGGAGTGATGAATCGCACTTTTATTTGAACGGGGAATTAACACCCGCAACTGCCGCATATGGGCTGAAAATAATCCGCACGCTTGTGTGCAAAAGTCTTTCCATTCGCCAAAAGTCACAGTGTGGTGTGGCTTTACAGCATCCTTTATCATCGGTCCTTACTTTTATGAAGAAAATGGAACAAGTGGACCAGTGATCTGTACCGTTACTGCTGCCAGGTATGCAGATATGCTACAGAACTTCACGATTCCACAACTACAGCAGCGAGGATGTCTCGATTCAACCATATTCATGCAGGATAGTGCACCACCCCACATTGGACTTAGGGTACAGCGTGTGTTGCGGCAACCTTTTTCTGACAGCAGAATCATTAGTCGTGCATTTCCTACGGTATGGCCCCCGAGGTCGCCCGATCTCAATCCTTGTGATTTTTGGTTGTGGGGATTTCTTAAAGGTGTTGCTTATCAGGGACATGTCTCCAATATCGCAACGTTGAAAGATCGAATAACGTTACAAGTGAGGCAAATCAACTCTGATATGCTGCGAGCAGCAGCAGAAAACGTCGTGCATCGTATGCAGTTCTTGGAATATACCAATGATGCTCATATTGAAACTAATTTGTAAGTAAAAGACATTTGTTGTAAATAAAATTGATGTGTACTGTATTGTTTGACATTTAATCATTCAATAGTTACACTAATACACTTTTTCAGCGCCAGAATTGCGCCTAGTGGCAAATTTTTGAACTTTTTTTTTTTTTTTTTAGAATTCGAAATCCTATGGGCATACATCATGCATGCCCATGATGCACATGCATGACGCATATCCATGCTCATGAAATTTGGTTATGTTTCGTCCAATACTTTACTCGCTAGAGGGCCCTGAACACCTCACGCTAATTATTAACCACCCTGTTTTTAAACGAAAATCTTTCCAAATAAACCTAATGTACTCAGATTTATATGTTTTACACTTGAAAATCTTTCGTAAGGAACTTATTGAGTTGGTTTATCTATCTTAACGAGTTTGGGGCCCCACAGCCGTCGTCAGCTTACACTTGCCTAATCTGGAATTTTTTTTAACTCACTGTTTAGTTTCTTGTTTTAAATGTCATCCAATTCCTTTTGCTAGATGATTTAATAAATATATAAATATAAGAAACATATTTCCAATATCTCCATTGCTTTGAATTCTTTATATTACTTTAAAAATCATCTGGCAATAATTTAAGAAAAACAATGCTCTGTAGCCATTATGAAAAAGTACATTTTTTCTTGTTATTATTATGAACTTCTTCACATTAGCATATAACTTTTATTCTGGTTTCGGAAATCCATAAGGCTATAATAAACAAAGCGAGAGAATGTGCGGGGAATGGATAATTACTGTTTAGTAAGAAAATATGTACAGAGTAAATCTTGCTGAATTTTCCGATTTCCTCTAGATTTTCCCAATTAAATTAGAGATCTTTGTTTATACGTTCCTTATTTATACAAATTCTACATTTATGCGTCGTTTGATTGTGTTTCGATTCATTCCTATTCATTTTAATGGGAAAGTACTTCGTTTATGCAGAAAAAAAAATTCCATAACATTTTGCTATCATTGAAAAAAAGTATATTTTTTTGTTAACTAATCGGCAGTATATTTTGGTATTTGCTTTGGTAATCTTTCTTTATTTCTTTTTATTACAAAATTAATAAAAATATTAATAAATTTTAAAAAATATATTTTTTCATGCTTCTCCTATAATTTCAGTTTATTAACCCCTTAATTCTCGCTCCCGTTATGGTCACGGGCTGTGCCTTTTATTCAGATTGTTTGATTCCCACCAGTTTTATAAAATAGTGTAATTGATCTTATTACATCGTTTTACCTGTTATTAAATAAGCTAAATATTTCTTTTTCAAAAAAGTGGTTCCAATAAGCAATTTGAATTTTTTAAACCGTAATTCAATGCGACCGTTAAGGGGTTAAGTAAATATACGGTGTTGTGTAAATTTTTATGCCTTTTCCGAATTCCTCTTTATTTTAAGTACTAAATTGGTACTTTCAGTCGAATTAATTTAGACTTTGGATTTTGCTATTAAGTTTCATTAAATCCTAAACATTTTTGCTGTATTTCAAAATTTTCAATCTTAAAACATTCTGCTGTAATAGAGAGAGAGAAAAAAAATATTTTAAATTATAGCTAGTGTACTTTCAAGTTTGTAAAATCTTTATTTCTTCGTATTATTATTTTTTTACCCGACTGCCAAGAAGGGTTATGTGTTTCACGCGTATCTTGGGTATGTGGATTTCTTTATACCCACGAATCCTCCCAATGGGCGGATGGATTTTAATGAATGAGGTCTCTATCGATTTGTCTTAACCGTCCGATGGTTATAGGCTAGTTTTGTTTTTGTAAATTCAAAATGGCGATAGACACGAAAACATTTTTTACGCGCCCTATTGGGTGGCATATAATTGGATAGGTCATTCAAAATGAAGACGATGTTTCATTGACTATTTTACAGTCAGAAGCTCCGTTTAAATATTACACAACCTGGAAGTTGTGTAGGTAGGATCCCCAGTGTGACGTTTCATCTGAGCTCATGCAGAAAATCAGATGACCACTTAATTTAGTAAACACTTTTTAATTGAACCCTCCAGATGCCTAAACTATAAGTCGCATGTGAATGCATTCACGATCTCCAGATGTGAAGTTGTAAACTGTTTTTAATGATGTAAATAATTCTCAGTGAAAAGTGCTGACTGGCTCTTTGAGAAATGAACTTCTTAATAAGATGAATCAGACTCACACGTGGTCACAAATTAAGACGGACTGAAAAGTCGAAGAAGGCCCCGTGGATGAGATGCGTTTTTGAAACGATTGAGGACGGTCGCTTTTGGGCCGACCTAACAGGGGCGAGCAAGCTCCGACAGACTTTTTTTATATGTTCCTGTGATTTTTTATGTGTGTGTGCTGTGGTGTCCTTACGTAAAATAAAAACGTTTAAGAAAATGAACGCCAGTTCTCCTGATTTAGACTGTTACGTCTAGTGCTCGATAGTTTTTATTTTTTACGTTACACTAGCTTTACTGCAACTCTAACCATCATAGACATCTATAGGTCTCATCAAAACAGTGTTTATAGATAAAAACTAATAGTCCAAGAGCTGTTAATCATTTTAGGGAAGGTATTTGAGGCACCCTGAAAATTTCTGCAACACTTCTTTTGTAATGGCTGAATACAAAATCGAATGTCTGGCTGAAGGATCGTGGCCCAAAAACTGTGCCAGACACGTGTCAAGTGCCATTTTTTTTTTTTTACTACCCAAAAAAGGTATTTGAGGCACGCTGAGATTGAGACAGAATAATATTTATACTTAGAAAAAAATATTTTGAAAACGACAGACACTTTAGTCGGCCCAAAAACTGTGCCAGACACGTGTCAAGTGCCATTTTTTGACTACCCAAAAAAAGTATTTGAGGCACGCTGAGATTGAGACAGAATAATATTTATGCTTAGAAAAAAATATTTTGAAAATGACAGACACTTTAGTCGGCACAAAAACTGTGCCAGACACGTGTCAAGTGCCATTTTTTGTCTGGCACAGTTTTTGGGCCACGATCCTTCAGCCAGACATTCGATTTGGTATTCAGGCATTACAAAAGAAGTGTTGCACAAATTTTTAGGGTGCCTCAAATACCTACTCAAAAATGTTCAACAGCTCTCCTACTATAACAATTAAACACAACTTAAAAGTCATCAATACAAGTAAATAAAATAAATAGGTAAGTAGTATGAAAAAAATAGTTTAACATTGATGAGAAATAATTAATTAGTTCGCTTTTTACGCAGTCGGCTTTTTTGATTTTTTAAATTTAATTACTTATTTAAATATTTCGTCATCTTTCTCCGTATATATGGAGACGGTTTAACAAATATGTAAATAGAAGAAAATACTCCCAATATCATCATTGTTTTGAATTTAATAATAACTATAAACAAAAAAAAAGGCGTTTTTCAACAATAGGGAAGAACAAAGAAGACTAGTCATTATGTAAAAATTCCATTTCTGTTTGTTCTGCATTATGAACTTTCCTTTTTTTAAAATATGTCAATTTCTATAACTTTATCATGGTCGTTAGCAAGTCGAAAATGCACACTGATAAATTAAACAAAAGCGAGTATTAGTATATGACGCGAATAGATAATAGCAGTTTATTAAGTGAATATGTTTTTGTGCAAATTTTGTTACGTTTTCTGAATTCCCACTTTTCGAATTAAATTAATTCCTTCAATGAAATTAAGTTATGATTTGAAATACAACATTAAAATTTACAGAAGCACATAAATTTTTGCTACTTTTGAAAAAAAAAATTAATCTTAGAAAATTATATTATCATAAAAGGAAAAGACATTTTAAGGGGACAGTGGACACTGAAAAACATCATATTCGATTAAAAAATCGATTTTTCAATATTAACATTATATTTCATTATACGTATTGTAAATGATGCTTGATTAGTGTATAATAGTTTAATTTGCAAAATACAGTTTTAAATATGTATGCGTACTTTAAACGCTGTTTTCTCAGAATTGAAAACTTCGCGCACATTTATGAAATTTGAAATGTTCCATGAGCATTCCTAATTATGAGATTCTATTAAAATTTTAATTGGGCACCCCTCATGTAATAATAAATAAAAGTTAGCATAAATAGTTCCATTTAAGGAACATTTTAGCATTAAAATTTGCTACATAATACAAAAACTATCATTAGTTTACACGAAAAAGTAGAGTATTCTTATAAAATATATATTTTTCTTTTTACACTTTCAGTGGACTTTTAATTTATGCTAACTTTCTTTCTGATAATTGAAAAGTATCCGATAAAAAAAAAAAAACCATGTTATATTTAAAAAAATTGCGCATGGGGAATTTTAAAATATAACAATTATTCGGTATTTTAAAATTTTAATAATTTAAAAACTTTTTATTAATTTAACACTAAATTTTTAATTTAACTGTTTTAACTTGCCTTTAATAAGTCTACCAATTTTAAAATGAATCTGTTGAAAATTAAAAGATTTGATTTTTAATGTCCCCCGTGCCCTTAACCCTTTATCTACTGACGGTACTTATAAGTACCATTAAAATAACTTGTTATAAAATTCATTTAATACATCGATTAGTTGTAATACAGTTTAGAATGAGTTAGATACATTACTTTATCTTGTTCCGAAAGCATTATTGGTTACATAAAACAAAAATTTTTTTAAAAGGGTGATTTCTTTTGCCTCTGCACCTGTTCAGCTTTTTCGATGTTGGGGGGTGGGGGCGGGGGGGAGTTTTTCAATTTGGAAATATTTCTATATTTCTGTTGTAAAGAACATTATATTTGTACATTTCCTAATCCTACAAAATACTAAGAAAAATATTTAAAATAAAAGATTTGCGTGGGGTTATAAATATTGCACAAAATCCCTATAAATTCAAATTTAGTGAATCCTTCTAAATCCTTCTAAAATCCTTCTAAAATTTATTAAATGATTATGTAAATATTCTAATGTAGTTTAAACAATTCACGAAAAATGCTTTAGAAGATAAAATTTTCATGAATTCATAATTCAGTACATAAAGGGTTAAACTAATCGTCATTTTTGGAATTTTTAAACTCATTCTTTAGTTCTTTATTTTAAATATCACCCAGTTCCTTTTGCTAGATGATTTAATAAGTATATAAATATAAGAAACATATTTCCAATATCTTTATTGCTTTGAATTCTAACTATCACTTTAAAAATCGTCTGCGGCAATAATTTAAGGAAAACTAAGAACGGTCTGTAGTCATTATAGAAAAATACATTTTTCTTGTTATTATTATGAGCTTCTTCATATTAGCATATAACTTTTATTTAGGTTGTTAGTAAATCGGAAATCCATAAGGCTAAAATAAACAAAACGAGAGTATGTGCGGGGAATAGATAATTACTGCTTAGTAAGAAAATATGTGTAGAATAAATCTTGCTGAATCTTCCGAATTCCTCTAGATTTTCTCAATTAAATTAGAGAATCTCTGTTTATATGTTCCTCATTTATACAAATTCTACATTTATGGGTCGTTTCATTGTGTTTCGACCCACTCCTGTTCATTTTAATGGGAAAGTACTTTGTTTATACAGCGCATGATTTTGGTTATAGAATAGCTTTTAAAAGTATTCGAACACTTTCGAATTCCTTTGAAATAATGCTTGTATCTATTAAAAATATTTCGTACATCATAATTGAAATTTAATAATAAATATTTCATATTAAGAATTAATTAATTACTTTCATTCATTTTTTATTTTGCGAATAATTGAACAGAATTCAATTAGCATATTAAAATGCAACTGGTCTGCCAAGCCTTATCTTGGTAGAAACCACCTGCACACCCGATTTTAATGGTTGATGGGTATAGGTTTATCATTGTGTTTACCTGTACCCAAAGGTATGAAAACATGGAGGACTGGGAGCAGGAAAACACAATGATAGACCTACCAGTCAACCACTAAAAATCGCGTGTGCAGGTGTTTTCCATCAAGATATGACTTGGCAGACCAGTTGCATTTTAATATGAGAATCGATTTTTAACTAATCCTGGAATTTCAGCCATCAACTCCATGAGGTGATTGTTTGTGTAGCCGCCTCCGAATCTATTTAAAAATGAATCAATATTAAAGATGTGAATTATCGCATTGCTAACTAAGCGTAAACCAACAGAGTGAAAAATGTCGAAGCCGGGAATCGAACCCAGACCCCTGGAATAATGCTCCAGTGCTCGACCATTAAGCCACGAGGACGATACCCAGCTTGGAATCTCTCACTCACATAAGTCGGTAAGACTGTTACCGCAGCTATTAGAAGCTAATTTCAAGCGTAATTTCACTGCTGAAAAGTAGTTGATGAATTAATTAAAATTATGAATCAATACGTTAGCTTTTATTCTAAATTATGAGTAGGGATGATAGAAAATAAATCTGGTCTATTTTTAACACTATTTCAAATGAAAATCAAATTTCAAATTTCAAAGTAATTGCTTAAAAGGCGCAAAGGCCAACATAGTGAAAAAGATTCCAAGCCGGGACTCGAACCCGGGCCATCAGTATAGCGCACTGACGTTCTACCGAATAAACCACTTGGAACGATACCTAACTCGGAAAATTTCTCACTATTATATGTTGGCAAGGCTACAAACGCAGCACAAGATGAAATATTTATCGTGAGTCACCGACCTGGGACAAACGCGAAACATAATTAAATCCAGCATCGATAGAAATTATATTAATACATGGAAATTTTTCCAGAGAGAAACATTCGCCTTGCATACAATATTTCAAATGGCCCGGATACTGATGGCCCGGGTTCGAGTCCCGGCTTGGAATCTTTTTCACTATGTTGGCCTTTGCGCCTTTTAAGCAATTACTTTGAAATTTGAAATTTGATTTTCATTTGAAATATTGTATGCAAGGCGAATGTTTCTCTCTGGAAAAATTTCCATGTATTAATATTTTTAACACTTACCAACATTTAGTTGAAATGTGTTCATGAATTCGATTTTTCTGGCAATTTGTCTGCACGTCTGTCGCGCTCTAACTCGCCTGAATATACACGGATTGCTATGTAATTGATATATCTCATTGACAGAGGCATCGCGATGGGGGGTTATGTGGGGAGCCTCCCTCTCCAATATATGTGAACTTGGGAAATTTGAGCTTAGAGTTGGGAAATTTTAGATTTTTGAAATACTTTCATTTTTTTTAAATAAAAAAAAAAAAAAAAAAAAAAAAAAAAAAAAAAAAAAGAATTTTTCACTGTTTTGCTGACTGAGTTCTGTAACAGTAAACTAGTTAAATTTTCAAAAGAAATACAAAAATCCGCCAGACTCAATTTGTCATTGTGTTTTCCTGTGCTACGAAAATATCATACATCTACCAGATCTGAATTTCCCTACTTTTGTACAGTCGTGGGGAAAAAAAAAAAAAATTAAACACCCCCTACTAACTCCTCAACAAATTATCGTAGAAGAAAGTTACTGGTACCGAACGATTAAAAATAAAGTCTATTTTTAAATGATGTATATAAAATTTGCTTAGGGGGGCATCTACATATTAAAACGAGCCATAACTTTGTTTATTTCAATAGCAGTACACAATTCTGACAGTATAAATGATCTCTACACCCTTCAATTAGCCTAAAAACAATTTTTTATGCAATTCGTACAATAAGTTTCCGATAAATTAATTATTTTAAAACCAGCGCATTTTAAGGGATGTATCCAAATTGAAGTTCGGCACTCCATTGTTAATCCAGAGAGTCCCTTCTTGATCAAGGCACCTTAAGCAGTCAATGAAGCCTACTAGATTACAGAACAGCAGAAGAAATTTCAAAATATTTATTCACTTCTATCATAGATGGCCCCTTAAACCATCATTTTGCCGTTTTTTAAGCATAATTTGAAAACTACTTGGAAGAAAAATGTGAAATTTTGGATTTCCGTAAAGCAGGACTTCATAAATCTAAATCCATCAAAAAAACTGTAGGTTGCAATTCATAATTTTTTCGAATATTAATTTCAAAATTCATAATTCATATCATACAATTATAAAAATTTTAAATTGAACGTATTTATGTTTGGGTATATTAGTATTATTGCTACACAAAAAATTAGCACATTAGGATCATATTTTCAGGAGATATAAATAAAAAATATGAAAATGTAATTATACATTAGCAGCACTAAATTTTGAATGTTTATAATTCAAAAACTTATCATTCAAATGACTTGAAATTTGGTGTCTAAGCATAGTTTGAACCGAAGATTTGAAATATCTCATTAAAATTGGGTATTTCCATTGAAAAAAAAAAATGAAGTTTGGATTCGTTTTAATATCTAGATGTCCTCCTAAGCAAATTTTATATACATCATTTAAAAGTAGACATTATTTCCAATCGTTCGGTACCAGTAACTTTCGTCTACGATAATTTGTTGAGGAGTTAGTAGGGGGTGTTTACTTTTTTTTTTTTTTCCACGACTGTACATCATCAGTGTCTCTAATCTATTTATTTCCTCCAAAATTTTTCTCAAAATATTATGAGGCTATTTTCATGTGAAGTAAGATTATGATTCGTACACATTAGAAGACAAAAACTTTCATTAAACGAACCAGTAACTATAATTTTTATGTTTTTAGTTTCAATATTTTTCTTTGGAAAGTTTTTTTTTTTTTTTTTTTTTTTTTTTTTTACGTATAAGTATCATTAAACACACATTGCACATATACTTTTTGATGGAAAATAGAGCAATTTATTTCAAGTTGGGATATTTTTGAATTCTCCCCCCCCCCCCCCCCTCCCCGAAATATATTTGTAGCTACGCCCCTGCATTGAGAATTACTGTGGTATGTTCGGTATTGGAACTGAAGTGTGTAGCTTTTATATTTAGTTTACAGGGACACTCAAAATAATTTCCCCACATTATAGTCTACGAAAAAAAAGCATTTACAATGCATTTTAATGATGTTAGGCTATTTCAAATACATTGAAATTGATATATGTTACTTAGGTGCACAGCAAGATGCTTTCTGTAGATAGAGTATGCATGGCATTTATCGTTCAATAACAGGAACATACAAATTTGCCATTACCGTTGGCAAAATATTGCCAACGCATAAATATGAGAGAAAAATACAGTCAAAAACAAACTAAAAGGAAAAAAAAAATAATAATAATAATAATAATTATATAATTTCAAGCCTAAAAAAATAGAAAACTGAAACACGGTAAAATCAAGAAAAATAATCAAAGGGAAGGCAAAATACAAAAACTTCCTCTTTTTAACAATGAATTTCCTCTTTTTTAAAAGAAACAAATTTGTTTAAAAGCCATTCAAACGATACATTTTTATCGAAAACGATTACTTTTCCTAATCGATATTTTTTTTATTTATTTTGGCTAAAAAAACCCCACTTTGCCGCTGATTAAAAATATATTTAAGTGAATTCATTTAGCTTATGCAGCAACATAGAAAAAAAGTCATAGGAAAACTTGAAATTGTGATTACCTTTAAAAGCACATTAATTACTGTAATTGAATCAAGGAGTAAAATACAATACGATCTACCGTTCATTTTTAAAATGCGGGTTTTCTGAGAAAAAAGATTTTCTTCTAGTTCTTTCATATAAAAGAGAAAGTTTTCGATAAACGGGACCGTCACAATATTTTACAAAGTAGAACAAATTAAAAACATCAAAACCTTTTAAAATATCTTACAAACAGTTAATAAATTGAAGCTATTCTAAAGCTTGAAAGAATGAAAAATAATTCTCTGTTTGTTTGTTTCTGTGTTTCCCCGAGGTCATTGTGAATCTGTAGTATTGGTTTGAAAGTATTAGCAACATCTTGTAATCATGCAGACATGTTTGGCTTGTTCCATATACGTAAGTTCTGACTTATATTTGGAAATATACATAAATACTGCTCATTTTTTATGCTCTCATTTTTTTCAGTAATTTTTATGTACGAAAATCCAAATTTTGCACTTTTTTAGCTTTTTATATCTCGTACAAGGATAAATCCTTACATGTTTTGTGAAATTGTTTGGCTTCATAATTCTATTATAAACTTCACAATTTTTTTAATTTTTTTTCCGTTTTTGGACAATTTCTAATTGTTATGAGTTTCATATTTATTTTTTCCTGCACAGGGTTCATACTCTATTTGAATTACAAAATTCTCTGACTTTTCCATGTGTTCCAGACTATATTTCCTACAATTCATGAGATTTTTAGAAATACAAATTACAATTCTAGATCTTAATGATTAAATTTACCTTTGAAAATGAAAATAACCTGTGAAACTGAAACTAAAAATCTATATTATTTGATATTTAAAATATAAAAAATGATAGCAAAATAAAAACAATAAAAAATGAACACTAGAAAAAAACTCAGGTGGATTCAAAGTAATACTTTTTTATTTATAAAACTGAATTCACACATATTAAACATTCAAATATTTTTAGACAGTTCTGCTATCTTGTCACTTATTTGTGTTATTCCAGAAGCAGTTTGTTGTGTAAGTTTAAATTTTTCGTCTTTTAACCTTTTAATTTCACTTACAGCATTTCCTTTTTCGGTTACCTTTTGCTTGCTGGGCAATGCCATCGTAACTGACGTAACATTTGATCATCGAATTTCGTTTTCAAAACTATGTAGAAAATTTACTAATACAGCTAGAGCAAATTTTTGCAATTTAAAATATTTCTCAGTAAGGACTTAATGATACCCAAATACCTGCAGATTATTTCATTGCTTAAATTCAAACGATTTTATTTAAAATCAGTATTCTTTTTGTACTTCGTTTGCTTTTTCGTCTTAAAATAGGTAGAGTTGAGTGATATTCCTGAATCTATTAAGCTTCGCATGGTTGATTTGTATTGGCACGTTAAAAATCAATGTTATATAGCGAATTATTTACATTTTTCGCAATCAAGCGTTAGTAAGGTACAAACACAACATTCAAAAAATGGAAAATTTCAAAATAACCGCCGAAATGGCGGCCGAAAACCAAAAACATCTGCTAAAGATGACAGGAAACTGAAGCGTATAGTTAAGAAAAACCGTTTTAAAAGTGTGAGATTGTTGCACCGAAAATGGAAAGAAGAAGGAGTTGAAGTTTATACATCGATAACATTTAGACGTTTCCATAAATTTAAGTTTGGATCTCGTGTACCGAAAACAAAACCTCTCATGACTGCAAAACAAAAGTGTATAAAATTGAATTGGTGTAAATCAAAACGTTTATGGAGCGAGGAAGGTTGGAAAAATATATCATTTAGTGATGAAAGTATGTTTTGCGTTTCATATGGTAATCAAGGTATTTGAGTTTGGAGAATAAAGCAAGAAGCATTTGATAAAGAAGGCCTTAAACGTTCCGTAAAATTGGCTGCTAGTGTCATGGTTTGGGGTTGCATGGGTGCAGAAGGAAAGTTATGCATCGTCTACGAAAAGGTTAACTCTCAGACATATCAAGAAATTTTGGAATATTACATGATTTATTTCATCAGAAGATTTATTTGAAGATGATTTCATCTTTCAACAAGATTTAGCGTCACCACATACCTCGGTGTCAACTAAGAATTGGTTCCGCCAACGCAGCGTTAAGGTACTTCCTTGGCCACCAAACTCACCAGACCTTAATCCCATCGAAACCTTATGGTGTATAATGAAGAAAAAACTCCAAGAAAATCCTCTTTCAAGTAAAACTGAGTTAGTGGCACGTGTAAAGTCTATTTGGGCTAATATTGATAGAAATGTTTGTAAACACCTTGTATATAATATGCAAGATCGCTTGTACGCTGTTATGAAAGCTAAAGGGGATGCTACAAAATATTAACTACCATTTACTTCATATTCATAAGGTAATATTGTTGCGTAAAATAAAATATTGTAATATTTTGAACCAATCTAAATTTTATTCTAATATTTTGATGTGTTTCAGAAAGCTGTATACCAAATTTATTGTACTGTATTTTATACTTTGTATATGTTAAAATCTTATCTAAACATTCCAGTTTTAATTTATAAGAAATTTAATTGCATTCACTCAGTATCAAAAATAAATAAATGAAAAATATTTTTTTCTTATTACTTTTTCACAATTATTCCAATATTTTGAATATGAGCTGTAGTTTTCAAATGAAAAATATCTGACAAATCCGTATAACAAAAGTGACCTAATCTCTAATTTAAAGAATGCATGTTATTTATTTATTTTGCTACTTTTGTTCGAGAATAAATTCTTATCCCTTCATTTATTGTTTGTCATCATCAGTTTTAAACATACTTATGATTCTAAACATATTGAGATCTCCTGGTAGATTTTAAGATATTTTCTCTCTCTGCATATATAGCATATTATGCATATAGGGGATAC
Source organism: Maratus speciosus (assembly GCA_963932465.1). Lineage (NCBI taxonomy): Eukaryota > Metazoa > Arthropoda > Arachnida > Araneae > Salticidae > Maratus > Maratus speciosus. The sequence continues at coordinate 587,398,036 of OZ010788.1, read as the reverse complement.
TGGGGAGATTTGAACCATTTTTTTACAAAATGATTTTTTATTTTTTAAATATTAAACCTAGAATAAAGTTTCATATATCATTTTATTTTTTATACAATCAGTTATCAAAATAAAATTGCGACATAAGTGCTATATAAGGCTATATAAGAAACTTAAAAAATGATTGATTTTAACCTATGGTGCAGATTCACGGTCGCCAGTCGCCACGTGGCTACTAAATTTTTTGATTTGGCGACTAATTTTTGGCGTTTAAGTCGCCATCCTTTGGCGAATTTCACGTTTTTTCCCGCAATCATTTAACGAACATCTCGTTTTTTCCTCAATGCTTTGACAAAATTCCCCTTTTTAACAGCGATACTTTTACTAAATTCGCGTTTTTTTTTTAGATGCTTTGACGAAAATCGCGCTTTTTCGTGATCCTTTGGCGAAATTTGAGGGGTTTTTTTAGGATCCTTTGTTAAAATTCGCGTTTATTCTGCAAACTTTTGACAAAATTCGCGTTTATTCTGCAAACTTTTGACAAAATTCGCGTTGTTTCCTTTAGCGTTTTTTCTCCGATGCTTTCATAAAATAAGTTTTTTTTTTTTTTTTTTTTTTTTTTTTTTTTGTGATTCTTTCACGAAATTTGCGGTTCTTTGAGATATTCTTATATATAGTATATATATTTACCTCTACCTTGCCCAACTTTATCTTCTAACTATACATAGCTTAAGATTTATATTACACTTAATTTATATCCAATTTTAAAAACTTGTGTGATTAAATGAAATATACACATTTGATGTAATTAGTCTGTGTTTCTTTTACACATATGTGGATTATTTTTCAATTTGAATTCCTGAATCTTTTGCCCATATAAACGTTATTGCTTTTATGCCTTTCTTTCACAAAGCGGCGACTGGGTTATTTGGGTTTAGGAGCCACTGGCTCCTTAAAAATTTTGGGAATCTGCACCTATATTTTAAACATGAGAAAATAACGGATCAAGGCTCCCTACATATGGGAGACTTGATCCACTTTATTTTATATTGAAATATTTGTTGAGAAACATAAAATCAGTTTTTAAAAAGGCAGAATAACTTTATGCTACAAGGTGTAATTATTATTAAGAAATATTCGGGAAAATTTGATGTGCAAACAAACCTGCCTAGACGGAATTCAAGGCACAGTAGAAAAATTCCGTTTTAAACACCATTTTTTTTCACTCTCATTGTATTCATCTTGGTGAAATTTGTCTACATACCTTCCTAATGTGTTTTGATCAATGTTGTTCTTTTGAAGATTGATAAATACCTAATCTTTTTTTAAGGCTGTATATTTCAACCTTTTTAGTCTTTTCCATTCTTTCTATTTACCTACTATGGATACTATTTAAATGAAATAAAAGTTCCTATCAACTTTCCAATTTATATTTCATTAAATTTTTCCTTGCTTCTATAGCAGTCTTTCTCATCTTCATTTGCTCAGTTTTGAACATTTTCCTTTATTACCAATCACCCCAATTTACTGTAGTTTTACAGAATAAATTTACATTTTTTTTAGAAATATAACCATTAACCCTTCATTATGAACAGTGTGTAATAAAAGGATTTCCAAAAAAACTTAATTAAGGAGCTTTGACCATCTGGTCAACCCTCCCCACATTGACTGGGTCAAGCTACTTTTTAAAGTATAGCACATGATTATGTTTTGCTTAATTTACTGTACAATCTCTTTGCCTGGAATGAAAGCTCAATATTTTTACATTACTTAAAACTTACTTACTTAAATTTCTATGATATATTTTACCTAAGAAAATCTTACAAAAATTTTCTAAAAAATACATTTTTTAAGTTGAAAACACTTCACAATTGATTTTTCCACACTTGTTTCAATTAACTTCATAAAACAAAGACTACTGTTTGAGCATTTCAGTAGCGCTACGTTGCAAGTTCTGAAATTCTTTTAAATATGAAAACTGAAGGGTGGTTCAAGCCTCCCCTATGGTCAACTCTCCCCAGTCTCCCCTATAGTATATTATACATATGTTTGGTTCATATATATATACATACGAGGGCTGTTCAATAAAGAATGATAATAATTTCTTTTATTAGTTGTGTACATACTTTATTGTACACAAATTTAATTTCATATTCCATTGTTATCTTAATGTGTAATGAATACATGGTAATTTTTTCATTTATTTTTTTCCAGTATTACGGCAGTGGCAGCCATAAAAGTTCAGATACTTTCTGTATCGCCTAAGATAACGATGGAAGTCACATGCGATGAGTAGTGTGATGCTCTTGCCGGCTGTTCTCACCTGCTGGACCATTTGCTTTCGCTTGAAGAAATCGTCAGCCGAAGCGTACGCTATCGGGTATGGAGAGTCTGTTCTTCAATGTAGCGCTGTTAGAAGAATAAAGTTATGAAAAAAGAGGAGGAGACATATAGTGTATTGTCTAGTTGCGAGTGAAGTAACTGAGGAGGTTGTCAGAAGATGGCGGCTGCTTTTTTAAAATCGGATCTTCAGATTCTGATTACCGCCAAGGCAAACTTCCCACCAGTAAAATTGAATAGAAAATTTCGTCTTAATTAAGCGTCTTATTCGTGGAAATTTTTCTCAAAAATGTCCTAAAAAATTCCATTTGTTTTTACTGTTGTCAGTATGCCTTATAAAACTGTCAGTTTGTTTCCCTGGTTGTCACAATATGGCGGAAACGCTGGGCCTAACTACCGCCAAAGTAAACTGCTACCAGTAAAAATGAGAAACATTATTTATGACTGAAATTGTGCAATAATAAGGCGTTTAAATAAGTTGAAAACTTCTATATCATTCTACTGGTGGAAGTTTCCACCGGCGGTAAACAACCCCTGCGATAGCGCTTACAGTTGAAGCTTCACTATTTTAAGGATATGTCAGTTCCTCTCTCTTAATAGTTCCATGGTTAGAAAATGGTTGGAGATGTTTAAGGCTGTTCTCAATTGCTCTGCTTAACAAGCGCAAAACGTTTTGACACATTTACAAATTCATTTTTTAACGGAAAGGTATAAAATTGGAAGGCCTGACTATGGAAGCGATTTGGAATCGAACTGTGTTTTCCATTTTTTGACAAAGAAATTACCTAATGAGTTATAAGCGATTTTGATCACGTGATAAAGACGTCCCCCCTTCCTTTCTTCAGTGATTATTCTTCTTTCGCGCGGAAATTTGGTTCAAAACGCTCACTTTGACGCTATTTTCTGAAAGATCAATGGCGTTAAAAAAAAAAAAAAAAAAAAAAAAAAAAAAAAAAAAACAGTTCGATGACATAGTTTCTGAATAACAACACCTGCTAGTTTCATGCATTTCTGAACAAAAATAAATTAAAATAACATACGTCATAAAGTTGCCTTTTGGTTTTGAGAACAGCCTTAAGCAACAGAGAGACAATCATCTTCAAAGGAAGATGCACCCGAAACTCCTGTAACTGTGCTTACAGAAGTCAATATTAATACCATTGCTACTATTGTCAGAGAAGATCGTTGGACAGAGCGGTGTTAAAAATATTGGAACTATAATTGCGTGCCACCCACACGTTGCAACAGTAAACTGAACGCGAGACGTATTTATCGCGGTGAATTGTGAGACTCCTCATACCCGAACAACAGGACGTTCGCATGGAAGTTTGCTCGAAATTGAAGATGGTGTTACTGGAAGATGAGATGAATTCCCTAATGGGAAGAAACACCGTCCTGGAAAGTATTTTTCATCATTAGAGGCATTGATGAAGACAGCGAAGCCATTTTTGAAGATAAATTTTAAAAAGTGGTGTCCAGCATGTGTTTGAAGAATGGGGAAAATGTGCTGCAAAAATATACTGCTATGCAAGCTGTTCCAAAATTCGACCGACAAATTCAGAGGGGTGATAGTAGGCATCAAGAGGTAGAAAAATTACCATAGAACATTGGGTCGGAAACTATGTATTTAATGTAAAATACATGGTGTTTCATCATACCTCAATTTGGGTTAACGATGATAATTTTCAGAAAACTGAAGTATATTGTAATAAAACATTTAACAGGCATTTTAACATTTGTTACAAATATAACAATACCAAACAAAACTGGCAGAAATTTGCATTATACGCGCTAGCAGTATGCACTTGACGACAGATATTTTGGACTGTGATTATCAGTTCATGCGGTATCATCGACTGCTTGAGTAACATGTTTTTCCAGATCTTTTCGTGATGTTATCGCATTTCACACAAAACAAGGTGCATATCGTTGCATTTTCATTGCAATGTTTTTATTTTTCTCGAAATTATCAACTCTAATTTATCATTTCTCGAAATCGTCAACCCGATTTCAGTTCAGATGAAACACCCTGTATTTATGGCTCAATAAGTGGTTTACGACCCCATGTTCTATTGGCAATTTATTACCCCCTTGATGTCTACTATCAGCCCTCTGAATTTGTCGGTCGAATTTTGGAACACCCTGTATATATAACTGTAATAAAAAGCAACTATGTATCACCAGGTCACAAATTAACACAGCTATCCATGAAAGATGATGAATAAAAATGCAAGATGATGAATAAAAAAACATGTCGCACAGTTAGCGCTAAAATAACCAAAAATTATATAATGAAACAGCTAAAAGTCTAAAAAAGCCTCTCTGAGTATTGATGTGAAAGAAGGAGGCAAATTATATGGAGTGGTTCTCAGTCACTAATGGAATTTTGTTCTACTGAGCTTCATAATAGTACGGAAAACTATCTCACTGATCCACTTTCTGCCGTGACCGCATCACATTTTCAATGCGCGCAAATAATGAGTCCTGCACTTTTCTTAATATCAGAAGCATTTTTCCAAACTTATCTGCGTACTTTTTTATTAATTTTGTTATTTTTACACCTTTTAGATATTTTTACGAGCATTACTTAACAAATTTTCCATTATTTTTTGTTGATCTTACCTAAAATTTCATTTTTAATTAATATCAAATTAAAATTTTGAAATTAATTAATATAAATTCTATAGCTTTTTCAATAACAAATACGTATCAGTGCAAAGTGTAGCAATTTCGTCCTATTTTTAAAGAAAATCACAGGGCGGACTGCTGGATTCAATGTATCAGAATGGGGTGTTATAGTCCGCAAGCCAGCAACAGATTTTGATAACCAAGTTCCTCTCGGCCGATAATTTGTAAAATGCTTCAGAGAGTTGTATCATGAAGCTCCGTGAACGTCAGCTGAGGGTTCCGTGTGTGGGTTGAGCAGCGGTAGCCTCCCACGCACGTAAAAAAAAAAATAGTCATTTTCTCCTGATTGAAAATTCAGGAAATAATAGTCAACCCAATATCTTGTAGAAAAAAAGTCAACTGATTATAAAGTGGTCGATAATGCGTCAGCTGGTCACACGAACATGAAAAAAAAATATACAGGGTGCAAAGGAAGGTCCCTTTAACCTGAAAATACTTGCGAACGGAGAGAGCTACAGCTATGGAAGTGAAATAACGGTATAATAAAGTGACTACGCCCGATTTAATGCAAACGACGGCAGCGCCCCTAATGACGAAATTTGGAAGATTTTTGGAAGAAGCCATTACAAATCGAAAACGAAAAGAGATAGAGTAAAATTTCCAGTTAGAAATTTTAGAGCATCAATAAATTAGTACGAAACGACATTTCGTTTACATGAATAAGATAAATCTTCGCCTGTATACTAAAAAATGTCCGAAATCGATGCACTGTATTTTGTGTAAACGTTTGAATGGAATAGCCAGAAGTATGAAGAAATACGTACAATTTATGGTATAAAAACGTGCTTATCTCAATACATTTTGATCACACACACACAAAAAAAAATAAAAATAAAAAATGGCAAACTGTCTCACAGTGATAAAAAGTTGATATTCAGTATGTTCGAAAAGTTCGCCATTGCTTACGATACACGTTTGTATTCGTGAGAATAATTCTACATGCACATTTCTCAGTATGGAACGTCTATTGAAAGCCTCTTCAATACGACGACATAGATTTAACCCTTTCAAGGGCGGTGGTCGCCTAATTTTAATTCCAAAACTGACAAATGACAGCAAGAATATTTTAATAAAATTTTGCCTTTGTAATGAAAGTGACAATTAGCGGGTTTTAAGAAATTCATTTGAATATTCTGGTGTCAGTCAATTATTTCATCAGTTTACGAACAGAATTCTTCTGCCCTTGAAAGGGTTAATCTAAAATTTTAAATGCATTGGATTAAATTTTTACAGACATTACAGCACAGTACAACGTCACAATCTGAAATTGTGCACTGCCACGTTTATGGAATGTGAATATGCAAAGTACAATAATCGCTCATCGATTTCGGGCATTTTTGGGTATACAGGCGACGATTTATCTTATCCGTGTGAACGAAATGTCGTTTCGTACTAATTAATTAATGCTCTAAAACTTTCTAATTGGAAATTTTGCTCTATCTCTTTTCGTTTACGATTTTCAATAGCTATCTTCCAAATTTCGCCACTAGGGCAGCTGTTGTCGTTTGCATTAGCTCGGGCGTAGTCGCTTAACAATACCGTTACCTCACTTCCATAACTGTAGCTCTCTCCATTCGCAAGTATTTTCAGGTTAAATGGACTTTCCTTTGCACTCTGTATATTTTTTTCCTGTTCGTGTGACTAGCTGTCGTATTAACCACCACTTTATAATCAGTTGACATTTTTTTTCTTCAGGATATTGGGTTAGCTATAATTTAAAAAATTTTCAATCGGGAGGAAATGACTTTTTTTTTTTTTTTTTTTTTTTTTTTACCTACGTGGGAGGCTACCGCTGCTCAACCCACCCACGGAACCGCAGCTGACGTTCAAGGAGCTTCATGATACAACTCTCTGAAGCATTTTACAAATTATCGGCCGAGAGGAAATAACTTACGAAATTTGTACCTGGCTCGGGGGGCTATTAGGCCTCCGAACAATTGTAGAGCTCAGTGTTTTGTTTTTAGGGGCTTTTGTTTTTGTTTTTAGAGCTCAGTGTTTTGTTTTTAGTCATCAAAATTTTTGATGACTTCTCCCACAATGAGCGGTTTCATGGCCAAAACTTCAGCCCGGATGTTACGTTTGAGGTATTCGATTGTGCGAGGGGCATTGTCGTACACTTTACTTTTCAGAAACCTCCAAAGAGAATAATCCAGTGGGGTTAAATCGCACGATCTTGGCGGCCAATTCATATCAGAATTTCTTGAAATTATGCGACCTGAAAATTTCTCGTTCAATAAGTTCATAATTTGGCTAGCAGCGTGTGCCGTTACACCGTTGCTGTGTTGTCAACGAGTCCATAATTACAAATAGTCTACATTTAACAGTTCATATATGCATGACACATGACAGCTAACACAATTAACCTGTGAAATATTCATAGTTCAAAAAAGAAACAACAGACGGACCACCCTACATAATATATATATATATATATATATATTAACTAGTATAACTTATTCAATTATTCAATAGCTCTAAAAGAAAAGACTCATTTTTTGTACAGTGACTCCCCCCCTAGCCCCCCCCCCTCCCCAACAATTTAGAATTTCTTTCAAAAGTTCAACCCAGCGCAAAATTCAGAATCGAAAAAACGATTCACACATCTTTACTTTGCCAAAACTTCTCATTGAAAAGGTAAACTCAAACTCAGACAAGGGAGAGAAACGACTCAGAATCTTTTTTTGTAAAGCTACAAATAATCTTTTTATTTTGAGTTATTCCCTAAGAATTATTTCAAGCATAAAAAAGAGAAACTTTTTCTTTATAAGTTTTTACTTTAGGAATTTTCGAGAATCGTTATTGAAGGTGCAAATAAATATTTTTTCAAATCTCCTGAGTGCGCTTTTTTTTTCCTCACAATCTTTTGACTTTTATGTCCCTGAATAATAATTTACATTTTAATACATTTTTTGTGCTTTTTTTTATTTCATATACTGGGAAACATCCCATTGCATGATTGCATAACAATATTAACGAGATAAATAAGTTTTGTTGGGTGTCCAAATACCAGGAAAACTCCTATACCGTCCCGTGTCCCTGATGCTGATTTTTAAGTTTGGAGCTGTGCGTATAAAATTGTTTCAATAAAAGTAATTCGATGTCATTTTTTTCCGAAACTGGGACAATTGTTTTATATAAATATGTAGCAAAAAATTAACCTGCACACATTTTTACGGTTGATATTATTTTTTGAACTCTGTCCCTGGGTTTTTCATCCTTGCCGTCCCTCTTGCTAAACTTATACAGAAAATCACTTCAGAATATTTTCCACATTTCAGAATATTTCCAATATGAGCCACAGAATATTTTTCAAGTTTTTTTCTCATGCAGAAGTATGCTAGAGAAAGAATGTCTAAAATTATTTGACAGGAAATATACTGCAGAATTTAAATCCGCACTTAAATATCAATTTCAAGATCGTTGCTTTATTGGTAGTCTTACCATCCCCAAGGTTTATTCTTACACTTTTCGAGGTAAATTAAAGAAAAATTAATTTAATCCAATGTTAACTACTGTTTCTAAAAATCAATGAACATTGTGGCTATCACTTAGTCTTAACATGATTTGCCTAAAAATAAGTGGTAATTTTCCTTACCGTTCCATCCTTACCATCCCTTTTTTTCCCATTTCGTCCCTTTTTTCCTATACCGTCCCTTTTTTTTTTACCTTACCGCCCCTTCTTTAACATCCCTTTAAGACAATGTTATACAAAAATTCTGTATTAAAAGTACTACATTGTTACTATTTCTTATTTGAATGTCCTGTGGGTACTATGCAAATTCATTATAAGTAAAAATTTAGAAGAAAATAGAAAGTTACAGTGGTAAAATGGTAAGGAAAATTAAACTCGAAAGTTTAACATAAACCTCAGTTAAATAAAAAAATTTTCGCTGCTGACCATTTTTTCTTTATTTTGAATCATTAAGGCATTCGTCTATCAGATTAAAAGGTTTTTTTGGCAAGTTTAGATTTTTATTCCCGAAAGTCAAAAGATTGTGAGAATGCCCCACCTATAGTCGTCGTCTCGTCCGCCCGTCTGTCTGTCTGTCCGCATATTACAGCGCAAAAACTACCCAACCAAATGGTTTGAAATTTAATATGTATAATCGTTGCAGAATTTTGTCGAGTCCTTTCAAATTTTAGGAAAATCGAATCAAAACTTAAAAAAGTATTAATAAAAGTTTTCTTCATTCTATTAAATCTTATCGTGCGTCATTAATTCAATGATATCGCATGATAGGTAATGATTCTAGGTTGCCATGGTGATGACGTCCTATTTAAGATGATGAGTTCTATTATTTCCGTATTGCTGACTTCAATATATAGAATCGTAATAAATTTTGTATTCATGCATTTTTGCAAAAGGGTGCAACAGCTATTGCACCAAGATCTGAATAATTATAAAACTATTTATAATACGAACGCATCTCATTTGCCATGTTTGACGTATACCTTCCGACTTGTTTTTTCTTATCACTGTTTCCAAACAATAACCTTCGTAGTAGATTTTGCTCTAACTGTTGTAGAAATCCACCATCTATTTCTAAATAAAGGTAGTCAAAATATTATAGTTGTGCCTCTTATATTTTGTAACGAATGTCCAATTTTTGTTTAAGAAAAGAATTCTATTAAAAGGTATTCGATAATAAGTAAAAATTAAATTTAAAAAATCAAAAAATCCGACTGCGTAACAGCGAACTAATTATTTCTCATCAATGTGAAACATTTTTTTTTTATATTACTTATCTGTTTTTTATTATTATTATTTACTTGTATTGATGACTTTTAAGTTGTGTTTAATTGTTAGTTCCTATCTATAAACACTGTTTTGATGAGACCTGTAGATGTCTACGAAGGTTAGAGTTGCGTAAAGCTAGAGATCCTACCCACACAACTTCCAGGTTGTGTAATAATTAAACGGAGCTTCTGACTGTAAAACAGTCAATGAAACATCGTCTTCATTTTGAAAGACCTGTCCAATGATATGCCACTCAATAGGGTGCGTAAAAAAATTTTTCGTCTCTACCGCCATTTTGTATTTTACGACCGCCATTTTGAATTTATAAAAACAAAACCTATCCTATAACCATCGGACGGTTAAGACGAATCGATTGAGACCTCATTCATTAAAATCCATCCAGCCGTTGGGATGTTTCGAGGGTATAAAGAAATCCACTTACCCAGATACGCCTGAAACACATAACCCTTCTTGGCAGTCGGATAAAAATACATTCAACCGAAACGATTGCTTATATTTCTATAACTCGTAGTTTTTCATCTCATTATAAATATTTAAGTATATATTCAATTCTTCTTATATTAAAAATAAGAAAACGTGAAATTTGAATCTCTTTTAAAACTACGTTAATTTCCGTAACTGAAGCAAAATGTAAGTAAAATGTTATACAATCTAAGTTTCATTTTAAAAATTAGAATTTCTTTTTTACATGGAAAAAAGAACCTTTTAGTTCTTATAGAAAGAAAAAGCTTTTAATTCAATAAATAAAGAAGTTTGTCGACAAATACAATAGTCAAAACATTTTTACATAAAGAAACCAATTAAATCATTAAAAGTTTAAAAATAACTCAGAAACAGTTAATAAATGACGATATTCTAATGCTTGAAAGTTTTGTTTCTTTTTTCTTATTTTATAACTAGTTTGGTAGTTCTAAAAAAAGCCTTATTGCATTTTTTCTTACGATTTGCAGTTTCTTATGAAAGTTCAACAGCACGAAATTAAAAATCGAAAAAATGATATAACTTAGATTTTCTTTGTAACAACTATTTTTGCTATTGAAAAGGTAAGCTCACTCATGAAAGAAAAAGCTTAGTAATTTTTTTCTCTCTTTTTTTAAAATAAACGGAAGTTTTGTATTTTGAATCATTCCGTAAAAAAAGTTCAAGTAGAAAAAGAAGTAATCATTCTTTTTTAATTTTCGCTAAAGAAATTTTCGGAAGAATGATTTTTTAGCGCAAAAATGAAAATTATCTCAAAACATGGTTTGTAACTTATTTAATTACGTATTGTTTACCAGGCTAAACAAGTAAACATCGATAAATACTGGCTGAAAAATAAACACTTTGTGTAAAAGTTTTCTGAAATTTTCAATATTTCGAAAACAACGAAGCGTCGAAAATCGGTTTTCAAAATACATTAACTGTTAACCTTATACTTAATGTTGGAAGGTTAAAAATCATGCATTTAAAATTAAAGCTTAACAAAAAAGGAAAAAATATCTTTTTATTTTGCATTATTCTCTAACAAATAATTCAAGCGTTCAAAAAGCAAAATTTTTCTTTTTAAGTTTTTACTTTAGGAATTTTCGAAAATCGTTATTGAAGGCGGAAATTAATATATATATATATATATATATATATATATATATATATATATATTTTAAATCTCCTAAATGGTCTCTCTCTTTTTTTCTAACTCTATTTACAAACAATTACCTTCGTAGTATATAATTGTTCTAAATGTTGTAGAAATATATCACGAAAGTTACTATTTGGAAATAGTGGTAGTCAAAATATAGATTGGTTGAGACCCTTGTAACTTTCTATGTATTGTACTAATTTAAAAAGCAAATTTCAATAAATACTAGTTGCAAAATAAACACTGTGAGTAAATCTATTCTATCATTTTCAACATTTAGAAAAAATAAAATTAAAATAGCGTCGGTATTCATTTAGTATATTACATTTCCGTTTACCTGACGAACTATAAATGTTATTTCATGTTAAAAGAATTGCAGAGAAATTTAATAAGTACATTGGATAGATTGTAAATAGTTTAAGAAACATTTGTCTTTTTTACAGCCTACATTTATAGATACCATTCAGTCTTGAAAATAACCCTACTTGCACCGGGAAATAGCCGCTCAAGTTGAGGCGAGAGACAACAACATAACGTAAAGCGAGGAGAGCCTGCACACATTTCAAAAGAATGATAATAAAAAATCTAAATATTAATATTTTGCTAAACTATGCATGAATAATTTTGACTTCATTTGTTTTTTATGTATTTCCATTGTTATTTTGTTGTTATACTGTAATTTAATAGAACAGCAGTAATAAAACCAAGAAAACTATTTTGCGCAATCTCTCCTTACAAGGTAAGAGAGAGTGCGCACATGGGTAGGAGAGATTGCGCACACAGGTAGAAGAGATTGTTATTAATAATAACTACAATGAAATTGTTAGCAATAATAATTACACTTAATCGACATTGTTGAAAGGTTTTTGTGAGTAAATATTATTGTATTAGGAGTGAATATTTCAGCCAAATGTTTAAATAATAAATAAAAGAAAGAATTTTAACAACAGTTAAAATTTGTAATTTAAATAGATTAAAATATCAGAAAAAAGCCCTACTAAGATTACAAAATAACATTAATCTAGTTGATAACATGTTTAACTTGAAAATTACTTCATTTCCATTTCCACAGTTTCATTGTATTTTGTTTGCTAACCGAAGTTGTCGTCGTCCACAATCGATGCACTTATTGTTGTAAATCGTGCATCTTTCGTGCAATCAACAAGCAATACATTGAATCCAGTCAGTTGTCGAAGTTGTCTAATGGTACAATTCCAGACAAACAGTGCACTCATCCTCATTGACTTTTGGTTTTTTTCCTTGAGTTTGTTTATCCCACTTTTTGTGGAAGCACCTTATCTTTAGCTGTTTACTTTTGTAGCGGCATCATTCTTAAGTCTTTTTTCATGTATATTTTGAGGATCATCAACATTAGTTGCACTCTGTATCCTTTTGATTTCGATAGCATTACACTACTTGGAATGGGTGAAAGTTTTTCCAAAACATTGTATTAGAAAATTTATTTTAGTTAACAAAATTAATTTATTAGCAAATTAATTGTTCATAAAGTAAAAAATATATATATAAATATTTAATTAAATTATTAACAAATATATTATTAATTTATTAACAAAAATAATTACATAAAATTAATTTAATAACAACTGTATTATTAATTTAATACAATTTTTATCTGAAAATGTATTTTTTTTGCAAATTAATTTGTTGCCAAATTGAGTTTTGATAATTATGTGTTTTTCCGAAATTATTTCAAAATTGATTCATTCATATGTTCTACACGTAATTTGCAATTCATACAAATTTATCAATAAGCTGCGTAATTTCTCCTAACACTTAAACTTATGGAGAAATGCGCCATCTCTCCAAAGTAGCAGATGCGCAAACTCTCCTATTTTGGTAGGAGAGATTGCGCGGCATTTTATTTAAATATGGCCACTTCTAAAATGAATTGTTGGTGTTCGCATACTTAGTCCAGGTTAGTAGTTTATAAGAAATTGTTTAAGTTCAAAATATTTTGTATTACTGACGTTCTATAAAAATTCTGACAAACACTTATGAAAATTCAATCACTTACTTTGGAAAAGCAAAACAAAATAGCACTGCTTTATCCAAGACGCTTGGAACAATCAATATGAACAAGAACATTCATGTAGACACTGCACTAATGCTGCTGGGCAACTACCGGGTATCGCTGCGCGCGCACTCTACTCCTTGCCGTCGAATCTCTTTGTGCGCAATCTCTCATACCGCGCGAACTCTCCTCGCTTTACTATATATATTTCACATAGTGTGTGTGATAGAAACTTTAGAATAATCAAACAGCTTAAAATTTAAATGAAAATTACAAAACTTAAACACGACAAAGCCAAGAAATTATGAAAGAAAAAGACTACTCAAATAACTCCATACTCTTTCTAAAATATATATATATTTTTTTTTTTTACTTGTGAAGACCAGATAGATTCCAACATTGAATAAATAAAAAAATCGACTTAATTAGATAATTTTAAAATTTTAAATTAGAAAAAAAGACTTAAACACAATAAAATGAAGAAAAACTCAAAAGGAAATTATGTACATATAATAGACATAGACCTCTCATGTAACGAATACTGTATTTTTGTTTATGAAAGAAATTTTATTAAAATGTATTCGATAAAAAATATATTCAACAGAAACAATCGTTTTTTATCGAGTTACTCATTATAAATATATAAATGTATCCATTCGTCTGCTATTAAAAATAAGAAAACGTGAAATTGCAATTACTTTTAAATGCAATACGTTAATTTCCGTAATTGAATTAAAATGTAAGTAAAATATTACACGATCGACGTTTCATTTCAAAGATTACAAAGGTTTTTTTTTTTTTTTTTTTTTTTTTTTTTTTTTTTTACCAAAAAAATATAGAAAAAAAAATAAAGAAATGAAAAACCTTTGAGTTCTTTCATATATAAAAGAGATTGTCGACAGATGCGATAGTCAAAATATGTTTAGATGAAGAAACCTATTAAATCATTAAAACTTTAAAAATAACTTAGAAACAGTTAATAAATGAGAATATTCTAATGCTTGAAAAGTTTTTTCTTTTCTTTTTTATTATCGTAGAACCAGTTTCTATTTCTAAAGAAAGCCTTACTGCGTTTTTTTTTTCTTCTTACAATTTACAGTTTCTTTCGGAAGTTCAACTGAGCACGAAATTCAAAATCGAAAAAACGATATAACTTAGATTTTCTTTGCAACAACTATGTTTGCTATTGAAAAGGTAAACTCACACATGAAAGAAAAAGCTTTGTAATTTCTCTCTCTCTCTTTTTTTAAATAAACTTAAGTTTTATATTTTGAATCATTCCCTAAAAAAAGTTAAAGTAGAAAAAAAAAACAATCATTCTTTTTTTAATTTTCACTAAAGAAATTTTCGGAAGAATGATTTTTCAGCGCAAAAATGAAGATTGTCTCAAATCATGGTTTATAACTTTTTTAATTAAGTATTGTTTACCAGGCTAAAAAGTAAACATCGATAAATACTGGCGTAAAATTAACCACTTTCTGTAAAAGTGTCCTGAAATTTTCAATACTTGGAAAACAACGAAAAATCGAAAATAATTTTTCAAAATATATTAACCGTTAACTTTATACTTAATATTCAAAGGTTGTAAGTCACGCTTTTAAAATTAATGCGTAAGATTACATTATAAATAATATTTTTTTCACATATTTCAATATTTAATTTAGCTTGATATAAAATATAAAAATTTTGTAATTTAGCTATCGCGTATAACATTCGTATTAAATTTGCAGACATACAGTAAAGCCCTGATTATCCGCGAGTAGATGATCCGCTGTGCGGTTTCTCCGCGAAGCGATTTTTTTTTTTTTAATTATTCAAGCCAATAGAAAGAAAAATACCATAAGCCCTACTAATAAATATAAACAGAAAAAGTCGTGTATTCGAAAGTGATAGAAGAATGTTTCTAGATTCGGTTTCCATGTTTAAAATATCAGATATAAAGTCTTGATGTCTTTTCTTGATTTTATTAACAAAATATAAACACAGCAATTAAAATATTTAACTATTATATAAGACTATTATGATAAATTCCAGGGGAGCATATCAAGAATAGCTTCTTTTTTGAGATGGAAAGGGTGTTTCCAAAGCAAGAAGCAAAAAGAAGTGACTGATTTTTTTAAAAAGGTGTAACACAACACTTTTTGTACTTAGATGAAGAATACTAATAAAATTTCGCGGTGTCAATTGATTATCTGCTGCTACACTGTTCCATCACTGCCATTAGAACAGAAGTTACGGCTTTTTAGAATTAGATCCACTCAATAGCTGAAGCGACGTTTCCGAAACTTTGAAGTCATTTTTCTCCAAATGACGTTTTTTAGGCATAACGTGCAGGATATCTCAAAAATTTCTGGATGTTTTTTCAAGAAATTTTCAAAACATATGTTTCATGTTAGTCTGCATAAAATAAACCTAAAATTTTATTTTATTGTTGAAAAAATATTTTTTTATGTTATTATACTGTTGAAATTTTCAAAATTTTGTATTTGCTAAATGCAACTTTGTATTAAAAATATAAAAATGATTTAAATACAAATTTATTTAGGTTCAGGGTAATTATTATAGCCTGAATCATAATAAGGCACAAAAACTTTCATTCTAGTTGCAAATTTATTTTGTAATAGTGAGCGTAAGCTGTCATACCAATTTTCTACTCGACAAATGTCTGACAGTTTGGAGCCCCCTATAAATACTAATTCTGCATCTTGCAATTTTTTAAAGACATTTAATGGAAGAATATACTTATATCTTTCATCCCAATAAAAATTGTGTTTTTAAATTATGTACCTTTTAAGATATTAAATGTTGAAATGGTCTCTTTTTTTTCCAATTTTTCCGATTTTAAGAGTCCTGAGACCTTTTAAGGGAGAAAAAAAAATTTCTAAGAATAATTAAACAATTTTAAATATAAAAGAAAAATTACTGAACTGAAACAAACGAATGACAAAATAATATATATATATATATATATCGGTAAAGGTACGCACATATACATCTTCTCTGTTTTGTTTTACGAATGTCCTCCTGAAAAAATTGGTTAAAACCTATTGAATAAAAACCTATTCATCGGAAACAGTTACTTTAAATTATAGTTTTTTATTTCGGATAAAAAAAGTACACTGGTGAAAAAATTTAAAAAAAATGTTTAAATAAATTAATTCGTTTTATATTTGAAACAAGGCAATAAAAAAGTTAAGAAAAGGTTTGCACATATATTTCCTTTCTTCCTTCTTAGTACAAATAACGTATTTAAGAAAAATTGGTTAAACATATTCAATAAAAACATATTCCGATATTTACAGACGAATTCAAGCTAAGTTTGCCAGATATAGTATCTATATATCAGGTCGAAAAAAAAAAAAAAAAAAAAAAAAAAACAAGAAAAAAAAAACACCGGGAAAAAAATTTAAACGACTAAATGGATTTTAAAAAATCTAAGAATAATTAAACAATTTAAAATCTAAAAAAAAATTTACTGAACTGAAAAAAACTAATAAAAAATCAAGAAATATCAAATAAAGGTAAGCACATGGAACTTCGATTTTTTATGAAGGTCCTCTAAAAAAAAAAAAAAAAAAATACGTTAACAGTTATTCAATCAAAACACATCAATAACATTTACTTTATTTAACAGTTCTTTATTTAGTTAAAAAAAAAAACCTTAGTGCTGATTAAAGAAAAAATTAAATATACACACACAAATATATATAGTATATAAACCCCTTGAAGTTGCCATTACCTTTAAAATCACATATTTTTGTAATTGAAGCAACCCCCTAATAGTACTGTCAGTCAATATCATACGTGCTTTTTTTTAATCTTTTCGTTTTTAAAAAGGTTATTCCTTCGTTGTGCACAAAACATGTTTCTGTTACAACATAGGTATAGTTAAAGAAGTCAAAAAGTAAAAACTTATACCTTATTGTCGCTTACGTCCACAAAATTCTCCTCGGAAATACAATATAGTTGCAAATATTTACGTTATCTTGTCACCAATATATTTTTAAATCATTTTTATTGCAGAATTCTTATAATTAAACAAGGCGAAGATTGCTAAAATAGTGGTAACAAAAAAGGAGTAAAACCTGGAAGCTACATATAAGCGCATTCAAATAAAAGACATATTAACATATTATGAATATACTTCAATGCATTTTTATTAATTTTAAAACAGAGTGGAAAAAATCTTAATATTTAGAAATGAAAGTATAATTTAACAATCGTGTTTTTTTATATATAATTTTAAATTTATATAGAAAATCTTTCGAATGCTAATATATTGAAAATAGAAATGTTCTAAATTTTAAATAATTTAGACAATTTACAGCACAATGCAATAGTTTGGTTTCTATCATTATAAATCAATCATATTGTAACACTAAAGATAGTTCAACACAATAAAGACGAGTTATAAAAATCATGTAAAATGTTTTATTGTAGAAAAAGCAAAAAGCGAAGAATATAAAAGGAAAATACAACAGCATAAAACGAGCCTGACGGTTGCGGCTTTTCAGAGGTGAGACAGCAGAAGGTGAGGCTGATGGTAGCGGCTTTTAAGGAATTTTGACAATTTACGGCACAATGCAATATTTTGGTTTCTTTCGTTATAAATCTTGCTCTAACACTTAAAGATAGTTCAACATAATAAAGACAAGTTGTGTAAGTTATGTGAAGTGTTATAGTGTAGAAAAAGCAAAAAGCGGAGGATGTAAGAGGAAAATACAAGCGCATAAAACGAGCCTGACGGTAGCGGCTTTTCAGGAGAGAAATAGCAGAAGATGAGCCTGATGGTAACGGCTTTTAAGTAATTTAGACAATTTACGGCACAATGCAATATTTTAGTTTCTTTCGTTATAAATCTTACTGTAACACTTAAAGACAGTTTAACACAATAAAGACAACTTATAGAAGTTATGTGAAGTGTTTTATTATAGAAAAAGCAAAAAACGGAGGATGTAAGAGAAAAATACAACAGCATAAAACGTGCTTGGCGGTAGCGGCTTTTCAGGAGGGAGACAGCAGAAGATGAGCCTGATGGTAGCGGCTTTTAAGGAATTTAGACAATTTACGGCACAATGCAATATTTTAGTTTCTTTCGTTATAAATCTTACTCTAACACTTAAAGACAGTTTAACACAATAAAGACAACTTATAGAAGTTATGTGAAGTGTTTTATTATAGAAAAAGCAAAAAGCGGAGGATATAAGAGGAAAATACAACAGCATAAAACGAGCCTGGCGGTAGCGGCTTTTCAGGAGTGAGACAGAAGAAGATGAGCCTGATGGTAGCGTAGCGGCTTTTAAGGAATTTAGGCAATTTACGGCATAAATGCAATATTTTGGTTTCTTACGTTATAAATCTTATTCTAATACTTAAAGATAGTTCAACACATTAAAGACAAGTTATAGAACTTGTGTAAAGTGTTTTATTGTAGAAAAAGCAAAAAGCGGAGGATGTAAGAGGAAAATCCAAGAACATAAAACGAGCCTGGCGGTAGCGGCTTTTCAGGAGGGAGACAGCAGAAGATGAGGCTGATGGTAGGGGCTTTTAAGAAATTTAGGCAATTTACGACACAATGTAATTTTTTGGTTTCTTTCGTTGTAAATCTTACTCTAACACTTAAAGATAGTTCAACACAATAAATACAAGTTATAGAAGTTATGCGAAGTGTTTTATTGTAGAAAAAGCAAAAAGCGGGTGATGTAAGAGGAAAATACAAGAACATAAAACGTGCCTGGCGGTAGCGGCTTATCAGGAGGGAGCAGAAGATAGCGGCTTTTCAGAAGGAAGAGAGCTGAAGAAAAGCCTATTTGTAATGGCTTTACGGAAGAAGGTGACAGAAGACGAGATTGATGGTATGGATTTCAGGACGAAGACACCGGAAGATGTGCCGATGGTAGCGGCTTTTAGGAGTAAACGGCAGAAGATGAGCCTTGTGGTAGCAGCGTTTTAGGAAGAAGGCGGAAGAAGACGAGCATGGCTTTCCAGGAATAAGACTGCAGACCATGAGCATGATTTTAGTGGCTTTAGAGGAAAACTACAAAGACATGCATAACAAAAGACACAAAGCACATGTAAGGATTTTTGAAATTCTACGACGATCAATAAATAAAGTATTTTTAAATTCCAAAAAAAAACTGGAAATAGTTTTAAAATAATTAAAATATTTCAGCCGTGAAGTTGCGAATTCATTTTCATTGACAAGTTAATTATCGGTTTTAGAAGACACACAGCAAAGAAGTCGTTGTTTCCAAGTCTTTTTTTGACTCACAATGTTCAGTACCTGGTTGTCAGTTGTCTCTGATGAAGCATTCGAATCATCTCTGTGTGGAAGAGAAACTCGTTTGCGTGAAATTCTCTGAAGGAATCATTGTTTCCAAGTCCGTTGTTTTAATTCGGAACGTTGAAAAGTTCCGAGAGAGACTGTTTAGTTGGCTCCATAAGACTACTCGAATCATCACTGAGAGGGACATTGACCCATTCACTTGACATCTCAATCTGTAATACGATCATGAACATCTTGTTGTTCAGTTGGTTTCTAATGAATTACTTGAATCACTTCTAAGAGGGACATCAACCCATTCACATGGAATTTCATTAATAAGTGGTTGCTCCCATGTTTCTTGGTGAAACACTGGTGAAAAACATTGTTTTAATTATTGAAAATTCTTATAGATTTTTTACATTAAATATATTTTTATTAGATTTTCCATATAAATTTTCTGAATAATTATTACCAAAATATCCAACCTGGGCTTACCGGTTAAGAGAACATACAAGCGGCGTAAAGATTTTTGGTGAAACCATTTATTTAATTATTAAAAAAATTTAATAGACTTTTTACATTCAATATATTTCTTTAGATTTTCCAAACAGTTTTTCATGACTAATTACTATCAGGCGATCAAACCTGGACATCACGGTGAAAAGAACATGCTGTTCTGTGTAAAGAACATTGGTGAAAGAAATATATATATTTTTTAATTATTAAAAATTTAACCGGACAAACAAAAAGTTCTACAGAACGGGAAGGGCTTTCTCGGGGCTTTCAAGCCATCGGGCGACCTTTGCGGCTTCGAGCTTTATATTCGTCTCGAGAATCAAACTGGGGTAGGCGAGTGGGGACCGCCGCAGATTTTGCGTTCTGCGCGCCGTTCCGCGTACCGTCTAAGGCTCTTTTTACCCGAGTGCCAAGAAGGGTTATGTGTTTCACGCGTATCTGGGTATGTGGATTTCTTTATACCCTCGAAATATCGTCTTAACCGTCCGATGGTTATAGACTAGGTTTTGTTTTTATAAATTCAAAATGGCGGCCGCAAAATACAAAATGGCGGTAGAGACAAAAAAAAGTTTTACGCACCCTGTTGAGTGGCACATCATTGGATAGGTCTTTCAAAATGAAGACGATGTTTCCTTGACTATTTTACAGTCAGAAGCTCCGTTTAAATATTACACAACTTGGAAGTTGTGTAGGTAGGATCTCTAGCTTTACTGTAACTCTAACCATCATAGACATCTATAGACCTCATTAAAACAGTGTTTATAGATAGGAACTAACAATTAAACACAACTTAAAAGTCATCAATACAAGTAAATGAAAAAAAATGGGTAAGTAATATAAAAAATAGTTTCACATTGATGAGAAATAATTAATTAGTTCGCTTTTTACGCAGCCGGGTTTTTTGATTCTTTAAATTTAATTTTTATTCATTATTTTCTTCGCTGACCTCTTTCTGACACTTGACCGGAACGGAAAAAAAATGAAAATTAGAAAAGGACGAATTTAAAAGGGGGATTCATTAAAGACGTCGAAAAGCGGTAAGGGCTGGGCTCGGGGCGACCTTTGGGGCTTCGAGTTTAATGTTCGTACTAGCTTTATAATTTCTAAAGTAGACTTTTCTAATAAAAGAAACTATTTATGTACAATTAGTTAGAATTTAAATTTCACCTTTTATGTCCATCGAAACCCATAAAGTATTGTTGCATATGAAGATTTCAATTCCACTTTAAAATTTTCTGTCGTCCTTGATTTTTTTTTTTTTTTTTAACGAATCATTAATATACAGTGAAACGTCCCTGTTCGACCACCTTCCTTAACGACCATTTTTCCATGGAACGAAATTTATTCCCATAGGCTCAATACTAATTTTACCTCCATTCAGAGACCATCCCTGTTGAACTCCCTCCACGAGCGACCCATTTCTTTGAAGAAAATGAAACAAATTCCTTTTTCCTGGTCGCTTGAAGAAGGTTTTATCAGAAAAATAATTCCGGAGAGCGCATCATTCATCAGACTTCTAAACTAAGTTTAGATGTTTTTCTATTCCGGTAACTTTTATGTGTTTAAACCCCTTTGGACCTTTTTAGGCAGTGAATTTAACTCTGGTCACAAATTAAGAATGACGGTCAATAAACTTCCCTGCCCTATTCTGTCGGGAAACTCTCAAAGAAATAGATAAATTAATGAAATCGTCATTATTTGTTTCCGTCCAAAAAAAATTGCATTTATTTACTGAAGTTCGAAAGGACCTGGAAATAAAAGTTATAAAAGATAAAACCGTAAAATCAAAGCAAACGTCAATGTATTCATTTTTTAAACTCTGTAGTGATTAGCTTATGTAATTAACTTTTGTTTTGATACTTAAATTTTTATATTTTTTCCTAATCTAAAAATAAAAAATAAATTTTAGAAACGTTAATTGTTACCTTTTTTCAACAATTAAAATCTACATTTAAACATGACCTCCATTAAGAGACCACCTCTCGGAGCGACCCATTTTTATTGGAACGGCACGTGGTCGTTTTAGGGAGGTTTTACTGTATTTTAGTATTAGCTATTTTATTCCCTTATTTTCATTTATTTATTTATTTTTGCTTAAAAAATATTAATATTTTTTGTTATCTTGTTCCTTTGCGAAACGGTTTAGAAGATGTATCAAAATGAGAGCGTGCTCCAGATAACTTCATTGTTTTGAAGTCTTTAATAAAATAAGTAGGCGTTTAGGAAAAATCGTTTGCTAACCAAATATTAACAAGTTGGAAATTGCTCGTCAAACGTAGCAAATGAGGTGCGTTCGTACTATAACTAGTTTTATAAATATTTTTTCCACCCATATTGTACTGAATGTATATTTTTTTGCACTTCATAAGTGCATAGTCTGTAACATCATTAAAATGCACTTGCAATAATTTTTTCCCATTGGCCGTAATGTAACGGAAAACTTTTGACTGTCCCTGTCATTAAACTATACATCCGATTTTCATAAAATTTGAAATGGCTCGACAAAATTTTACAACAAAATTATTTAAAATTTCAGATCATTCGGTTGGGTAGTTTTTTCTCTGTTATATGCGGACGGACAGATAGACGGACCGAACGACAACTATAGATGCTTCGTATTTATATAATTAAGAACGCACCTAAAAACGAACGCTAGTCATTGCATGACAATACTCTTTTTGGCTGTTTAGAATTTTTTTCCTTCATACTAGTATATAACTTGTTAGCAAATCTAATCTGTTGTTATCAAATCTAATATCTAGAATAATCTATACTAATAGATGAAAGTTTCATTGTTTGTGTGTCTGCGACGGATAGCGAAATCTACGGCAAGTACGATTCCGAAAATTTTTGTGAGGGTAGCCCAAAGTGTCTCCTGATGCACTGAGATTCAGAATTTTAAATTTCTAACAATTAGTTGACGACTTATTAATTAAACATCGCAACTCACTCTCATCAAAGAGTCATCTATTTGATCAACAGTCAAGGAAAGCACTTGCGCACGTGCACAAACCCATTTACACATCTGAAGCTAGCGAAAGACTGAGTTTAGATTTCATTTGGGCTTTATAATGGTATTGTTTTACGCTAAATCGGCCAAATGGTTCGATACAGTTAAAACTGAGACACATTCCGAAAGATTGTACTCTTAATTCTCAAATGCAGCAATCAACTCGAAAAAAATGCCGTAGGTAAAAAATTTAAAAATGTCGTTTTTCCGAAAAAGGTTGTCCCCCATTCATTGAAACGCCCCTCCAGGACGTAATTTCAGAGGTCCTGTCAAACCAAATATATGTTATTAAAGCTAAAATCCTTTTCTAATCGATGGCATAATCGATTTTAAAAAATATAAATTTTTACCTTTTCAAATACACCGGCGAACGCAAGTCACTTCACGCTTCACGGAGACGATAATTTTTCTACGCTAAAAGAAATAAAACGTCCGTATTATAACAAAATCTTTTTAGAGGATCTCAATGGACCAGATATAGGTCATCTATAAATATTTTGAAACGTTCGGACTGGTAGAAATATTTTTTACAAAATTAAATGTGTGAAAATTTTGACGAAATACGTAAAATCTTGAGCGTTTTGTTTAACCCGGGAGAACTCGCTAGTGAGAATGCCCAGTTGCTTTTCTTTTACTTTACATTCATGTAATATCAACTTTTTTTGGTTGGCTTAGTACTTTTATTCACAAAATATGTAAATTAATTGAAAAGCATTTTAAAATTTTAATTAAAATGAAAAATGATTTAAATAAGAGTCTTAAAAAAGTACGACTGTGAGAGAAAATCTCATGCAGCGAGTTCTCCCGGGTTAATCACGGTTTCGCTCGCTTTAACTCCTTTTCGGTACGCATAGACTCAAAAAATCAAATTACGCGGAAAATAAAATACCAAAGCATATACTTCCAATTCAATATTTTTTGGCGATTTTTTCATTAAAAAATAGAAATCAGACAAAATGGAGTTAAAGGCATAAAATCATGCAAATTGAGGTTCATTCATCACGGGCCCTGTCAACGCCGGGCGGGTCAGCTTTTAACATAAATAATGCCAGATGCAGAACGTTTAAGAACAATATAAATATAAGAAAATACTCCCTATCTCATAATTATTTTGAATTCAATAATAACTATAGCTTAAAAATAAAAGATGTTAACAATAGAAGAAAACGAAAAAGGCTAAGTCATTATTAGATCGGCAGGGGACTGCACAGACATTCACCTTATCGAATTGACGCTGCAATTTCAGAATTTGTTAAAATTCTATTCGCATAATGAAATGCAACTGGTCTGCCAAGTAATATCTTGGTAAAAAAAAAAACACCTGCAAACCCGATTTTAGTGGTCGATCGGTAGGTTTATCATTGTTTTTTCCAGCACCCAAAGGTATGAAAACATGGAGTACTGGAAGCAGAAAAACACCATGGTAAACCTACCAGTTAACCACTTAAAATCGGGTTTGCAAGTGTTTTCCACTAACATATGACTTGGCAGACCAGTTGCAATTTAGTAAGCGAATCGAATTTTAATTAATCCTGGAATATCAGCCGCCAACTCGATGAGGTGATGGTTTGTGCATTCGCCTCCCGGTCTATATGAAAACTAGATGTATCTTGGTAATCCTTACGTATCCTTCCTGTTTGTTATGCAGTATGAAGTTTCCTTTCTTTGTACTAGCTCTATTTCTGCAACTTTTACTGTGGTTGTTAGCAGAGGCGTAGCTGCAAATATTTTTTCGGGGGAGGGGTGGGGGGGGGGCAGAATTCAAAAATTTCCCAATTTACAATTCAAAGATTTCCCAACTTGAAACAAATTGCTTTGTTTTCCGACTGACATGATATGGTCAATGTGTGTTTATGATAATGATACTTATACGTAAAAAATCCTTTCCAAGGAAAAATACTGAAACTAAAAACATAAAAATTATAATTATTGGTTTGTTTAATGAAAGTTTAAGTACACCTCTTTCATTTAAATAATTAAAATCAAAACTAGATTAATTTCTATTTTCCTATCTTGGAATCATTGAGCATGAAAATAATAAGATACCCAATTGCTGAATGAATAGTTAAGGAAGCAATTTCAAACAATACAGTAAATGTAAGATTTAAGCCTAGAAAAATTGCATATATTTAGAGAAAACCAGCATTAATTTAAGGTTTGCAATTTTTTTGTCTTCTATTATGTACGAGTCGTAATCGCACTTCATATGAAAATACCGTCATGTTATTTTGAAAATCGAACAAAGATTTGGTAGAAATAAAAGGAATGGATTAGACACACTGTTGATGGACAACATTAGGGAAATTCAGGTCTATGATGATATTTTCGTAGCACAGAAAAATACAATGACAAACTGAGCCTGGCTGTTTTTTGTGCTTGTTTTTGATAATTTAACTCGTTTAATCATTTAACTCGTTACAGAACTCAGAAAGGCAGTTAGAAAAACAATAAAAATATCATATTTTTTTACTGTTATTTAAAAAAAAGAAAAAGTCTTTCAAAAATCTATAATTTCCCAACTCTAAGCACAAATTTCTGAAGTTCACATATATAGGAGGGGGAGGCTCCCCCCCCCCCCCCATCGCGACGCCTCTGGTTGTTAGTAAGTCAATAGTATGCAACTGATAAATTAAACAAAAGCGAATGTATACGCGAATGGATAATTGCAGACAGTGAATGGCTAATTCCACGAAAACTTGTCATGTTCAATTGATGAGATATCTCCGATAAAATAAGTCGCATTTTTCCGTTTTAAAATACTGGTAGCCAACAAGCATAGCGATTTTCAGCTGTGTGAAAGACATGACAAGTTTTCATGGAATTAGCCGAATTTTTTTTTCTGCAAATTTTAATACATTTTTTATTACTCTCCATCATTCTAATTAAATTAAATTAAATCTTTCAATTTCATTAAGTTTTTATTTGAAATCATCCTTTAATATCTACTGACAAATATAAATTTTTGTTACATTTGAAAGAAAAAATCAATCTGAGAACATTATATTATCACAGAGAAAAAAATACATTTTAAATTTATCGTCATTTTTAGAGAATTTTAAAATCATTCTTTAGTTCTTCGTTTTAAATATCGTCCAATTCGTTTTTGCTAGGTGATTTAATAAATATATTAATATAAGAAAAGTATTTCCAATAACTTCATTGTTTTGAATACTTTAATAAATATCACTTTGAAAATCATCTGGCAATAATATAGAATAAAAACGAAGAATGCTGTAGTCATTATATAAAACTACCCTTTTGCTTGTTATTTTTATGAACTTCTTTACATTAGCATATAATTTTTATTCTGGTTTTTAGCAAATCGGAAATCCATAATGTTAAAGCAAACAAAACCAGAGTATGTGCGGAGAATGGTTAATAAGTATTTGATAAGAAAATATGTATTGAGTAAATTTTGCTGAATTTTCCGAATTTCTTTTGATTTTCCCTATTAAATTAGAGAATCTCTGTTTATACCTTCCTCAGTTATACAAATTCTACATTTATGTGTCTTTTTTATTGTGATTCCATTCATTTAAATGGGAAAGTTCTTCGTTTGTACAGTGCACAATTTCGTTTATACAATAGTTTCTAAAAGTATTCAAAAACTTTCGAATTCTTTTGAAATTGTGCTTCTATCTTATAACCATTAAAAATATTTCGTACATCATAATAAGAATTTAATAATAAATATTTCATATTAAGAATTAAATAATGTCACTCATTTTTACTTTCAAGATATATGTAACAAAGGAAGGTGTTTTAATCCGGATAAAAAACTAGCCAATGAAAAATTTGGCTTATCTTTACATTTTGAAACTCTTTGAATTCTACTTTCCTACTTTTTCAATTCCTACTATTAGTTTACAATCTCCCTATATATATCTTGTTCAAATTTTCAATCGTTAATAAAATACTTATAATTCATCCACTCAAGTTCAAATAATTTTTTTTTAAACTTGTAGTGGATGACACTTGATGTTAATACAGTATTTTTCAAATATTAATTCATTAATTAAATTAAATTAATTAATTTTAGTAAATAAATAAATAGAAATGCTTAATTCATCTTTAAAAAGTTAAACTTAAACTTACACTATGTGCAAAGCTACTTAAAAGATGAGACAGTATTAAAAAAGATGTTAAATTATTTTAATACCTTAGTACTTTCAACTATAAAAACATAGTCTTCATTAGAGAAATGTAAGAAATACAATTGTTATTGACGTCTAATTTTCAAAATTCACGTGGATGGTGACGAAAGGAGTGAAAGTGGAAGTTAATTTTTAGATCCGGAAAACATTGGGAAAATAAAACATGGATATAAGGAAGTGGAATATTACTCGCTTTATGATTATTTAAGCAAACTGAGCCAAATTCTGGGTATGCTGTAGGATAAAACGTCATTGCAAACAGTATTTTCTTAGTAATAATTTCTATTAATTCGCGGATGATTAAATCCTGATAATTCTTTGCGTCTTCGAAATTAACTTGTACATTCTGCTTCTGGTTAAGTCTTGACAGGGCTGTAGGTTGGTTATACTTTACGGTTATACAAAAGAAATTCAGTAATTTGAATATTTTGAAATCAGAAAATCATAAGTGCAAACCGGTGCCATATATTAATATTTCCAATAGAGAAATATCGAATAAGAAAGATGAAGTTTTGGTAAAAGGTCCTAAATATATGTTTAAGAATAATGTAAACACCAAAAGCATAATCGCAGATTGTGAAAAAGTTACCCTGTCAATAGATCCAGAGAAAAGAGATGTTACTAGAAGTGTTATGTATAATAATGTGCAAGCATTCGTTACAAAATCAAGTATTAAAAATAAAAATAAAAATAATCTGGTAATTAATCGACTTAAAGCAGATCAAAATATTATTATTATACACACAGACAAAACAAATAAAATCGCAATAATGAACCGTATGGATTATATCGCAAAAATGGAAACATGCATCGCTGATATGGAATGCACACCACTTGGCAAGGATCCGAACAGCCAAATCCAGAGTAAAACTGAAGCTTTAATCAATAGAGGATGTTGGCCACCAATAATGAAAAGCAAATTGAGAGTAAATAACACCGTCACCACTCCAAGGCTATTTAGGAGACTAAAGGACCATAAAAAATTTTCCTTTAAGGCTGATAGTTAGAAAATGTGCAGGCCCAACATACTTCCTTGAAAAAGCATCTGTTCCTTTTCTGAACCTTTTTCTACCATCGTCTAACCATAGTTTAACGTCGACCACTGATTGCATTAACCGGATTAAAGATTTGAAGCTCAATAAAGAGAGTGTTTTAGCAAGTTTTGACATCATTTCACTTTTCCCATTAATCGACGTTGACGAAGTAAAATTACTCATTAATAACTTTATTGATAACGAGCCATCATTAAACTTAGAAATGAAGACCACCGTAAATTCTGGACTTAACCTAGTAACTAGAAATAATATTTTCATTTTTAATTAGAGGATTTATAAGCAGACTAAAGGTGCACCAATGGGTTCCCCCATCTCAAGTATTTTAGCCGAATTCATATTACGTCCATTTGAAGAAAGAATTTTGACAGACAGCGTTTTAACTCCGTCAGTATGGTATCGTTATGTGGATGACATTTTCATAGTATGGGATCATGCTTTATCTGAATTGTACGCATTTCTTAACAGAATAAATAATATGGACCCTAACATAAAATTTACCTTCGAAATAGAAAATAATAACGAGTTATCATTCCTTGACGTAATGCTAATTAAAAATTTATGAAACTTAACAGTTGAGCGCACAGTCTACAGAAAAGTAAATAAGTCTAACAGCACCATTCCGTTTGAAAGTACATCACCTTTTAACTACAAACTTGCTCCGTTCAACTTTTATGTAAGACGTGCGTTTAGTGTTTGCTCTATTAATCACCTTGAAAATGAATTAAATACCATTAGAAACATTGCAGTTGAGAATGGTTTCCCAACACGCATTATTGATAAGCTAATCAACTCACAGAAGAACCATATGAAAATACAAAAAACTCCACGGAGAAATATGAGATATTGCAAGATGAAGTACATACCGGGACTTTTAGAAAAACTCAGACATGCACTTTTTCACTTTGGCGTAAACTTAATCGCCACTCCTTCAGCAAAACTGAAAAATCTAATTAGAGCCAAAATAGACCCGATTCCGGAAGATGAAGTTTCCGGAGTATATATAGTTCCAATGAAAACAAAAAATATTTATCTCGAATACATAGGAATGACTTCACGTAAACTTAAAGTCCGTATTAAAGAACATTTGAGAGATTTAAAGTATAACCGACCTACAACAGCCCTGTCAAGACTTAACCAGAAGCAGAATATACAAGTTAATATCGAAGACGCAAAAATCATATATCCCCCAAAGAATTATCATGATTTAATCATCCGCGAATCAATAGAAATTATTACTAAAGAAAACACTGTTTGCAATGACGTTTTATCCTCCAACATACCCAGAATTTGGCTCAGTTTGCTTAAATAATCAAAAAACGAGTAATATTATACTTCCCTATATCCATGTTTTATTTTCCCAATGTTTTCCGG
Source organism: Maratus speciosus (assembly GCA_963932465.1). Taxonomy (NCBI): domain Eukaryota; kingdom Metazoa; phylum Arthropoda; class Arachnida; order Araneae; family Salticidae; genus Maratus; species Maratus speciosus. The sequence continues at coordinate 587,368,249 of OZ010788.1, read as the reverse complement.
ATCTAAAAATTAACTTCCACTTTCACTCCTTTCGTCACTATCCACATGAATTTTGAAAATTAGACGTTAATAACAATTGTATTTCTTACATTTCTCTGATGAAGTCTATGTTTTTATAGTTGAAAGTACTAAGGTATTAAAATATTTTAACATCTTTTTTAATATTGCCTCATCTTTTAAGTAGTTACCATAGGAGGACCCTGTTCTGTCGCCAAATACCTCTAAGTACATCGCCAAATTTGGCGACCAAAATGAGTCGCCAAAAGTGACGCCAACTTGGCGATATCTCTAAAATTTCACCAAATTCCCATAGACTTCCATTGTAAACCAATAGGATTTACTTGCTTATAGAAAATCAACAAATTCGGATATTTTAATGAAAAAAAAAGCCAATATTAGCTTAAGGGATTACATTAAATTTTTCCCTGATGACCTAAGTAGGAAATGACTTTAAAAAAAAATTATATTGTTATAATGATGCCATACACTGTAAAGAAAAAAGAATCAGAAACTTTACAGTCCATAGCGGAAACGGTTCCAATAATTTAGTGTAAGCTATGAATACTCTTCAGCTATTGATTAAATAGAAAAGTTACTATCATTTCCGTGTAAAGTATAACCTGAGAAAATATATTTATACTTATCATGAAACTAAAATAACTATTAGCAGATATCAGCTATTTTGAAATAGTGTATCTTTTTACACGATAAAAAAATAATTATTTAAACGTATAAAAAAATCCATCTATTTATAAGTTAGGGAAATTAAACACTTTTTAATGTATCTATTTATAGGATTGCGCTTACGAGACCAAATTTATTCATATATATTATACATTCGCATATTATTATACATTTTCACATTATTAAGATATTTTTTTCTACTTTACAAGTTGCCTGAAAGTAAAGTTCTGCATGACACCACCTTTGCAGGTATTTGGTTGCCTTAATCTGAAACAAAAATTACAAGAATGCGGTTAAAATTAAATAAAAATCATTTTTTTTAATAAAACAAATTAGGATTTTTGTACAATTTAATGTATATTCGTTTAACAAGTGTTTATCATTCGTAACAACATTCGTTTAACATTCGTAACAACATTCGTTTAACAAATATTAACTGGTTATATACTGGTTATAAACATTATCCACATTTAAATATTTTGCACCACAATGCCCTATTTCGATCTTCTCGTTATAAAACTTTAATATAAAATTTAAAGATACCATAATCAAAGCAATATAGACAAGTTATAGAAATGCTATGAAACTTTTTATTACAGGAGAAGAAAATGACAGCAGGTAAGAAAAATAGATGAGCCTGATAGAAGTAGCTTTTAAGGTGGTAGGCAGCAGAAGAAAAAACTTTTGGTAGGCAGATGATGGACGATCACAGAACAGTACGACAGGATCACAGAACAGCACGAGACGATCACAGAACAGCACGAGACGATCACAGAACAGCACGAGACGACGACAGTTTATCATTAATAAGTTAATCAGCAGTTTTCCGAGAGATGCAGCAAATGAAGCGTTGTTTCCAAGTCTTTTTTGACTCACGATGTTTATTACCTGGCTGTTCAGCTGCAGCCGATAAACCATTTGAATAATCTCTGTGTGGAAGAGAAGGTTGTTTACGTGAAAGTCTCCGAAGGAGTCGTTGTTTCCAAGACTGTTTTAGCTCGGAAAGTTCAACAACACGCTGTTTACTTCACTCCATAAGACTACTTGAATCATCTTTAAGAGGGTTACTAATCCATTCACTTGAAATTTCACCAAGGAGCGGTAGCTCACGTGCTTCTTTGGTCTCACGATCGTGAACATCTTGTTCAATTGGTTCTAAGGAACTGCTTGAATGACTTCTCAAAGGGACATCAACCCATTCACTTGGAATATCATTAAGTTTTGGTTGTTTACAAGACTCAATTGACTCACGACATTCAGTAAATTTCTCTTCAGTTGGCTCGAATCCGAATGAAGTATTGGAATCATGTTTGAAAAGAATATTAACACATTCATTTTCAATTTCATCAGTGAGTGTCTGTTCGCACGTCACTTTTAATTCTCGACTTTCAACATCTGAGTCTGCAGTAGTAGGTTCATACGAAATGTCCGAATCATCAGTCGGAGGAGTAAGAACTCGTTTACGTTTTAATCCATGAAGAAGTCGTTTTTTCCAAGACTTTTTGAGCTTACGACGTTTTATCATTGGTTCATGGACGAATTCAGATGGAAAAGAGAGAAAGCCTGTTGGAAGAGGTAGATCGTGGAAATAAGTTGGTGGAAATGAAGGCCATTTATATAGAACTCCATTAAGCGTAAAAAGAGAGGCCATAGGATAGAAGTCGAGAGCTTCTGGAGGTAATTCCCAACGGACGTACTGATGTGAGTCATGGAAATCATCTGAAGTTTCTTCTTCAGCATCTTCGTATGGACTATCGTCGGAGAAATCATTGGAACAGATGTTATATATTCCCGCGGCCGCCATCTTGAATTTTTTCGTGGCGTGACAACCCCTTTTGCGCCAAGTAGTAAATGTCGCCAAGCAGCGATTTATGTGCATGTTAGGCTTCACAGGGTTGCCGGAACAAGTCACTTGTCGGGGTTGCCTTATCGATAAACACCAACAAAAAATCGCCAAGAAATCCAAGATGGCGGCCGCGGGAATATATAACATCTAAGCCAAATCATTTAACAATTCATTGTTATTTTTCATTTCAAAGACTTCGGCGACATAATCCTACCCAATCATGAATAAAGCTATAGGAATGTCTAGCATAATGAGCTTCAAGATCCAAAATGAGAGTTTCGTAAAAAAGATTGACATAACAATCATCACGGCTATACAATAGCTTCCATAGTAAAACACCTTTGATAGAAAATTGGGATTCGAAATGTCACACATTTTGTGTTGCGACATTGAAAGTATCAACTAATCCACTAGATACAAAGAAATCGTTCTAAATTATCTCTCAATCACAAGTTTATATTAAACGTTTTGGTAAACCTGCATAAACTTTAATAGTGATAGAAAGGATGATAGGTTGTAACCATATACGTTTAAATTTCACTGTTTAAGCATGTATTGTTGCTTATGAAATCATTGTTTACATTGTTCTACAACAATGCTGCAACAATAAACAAATCCAAAAATAGCTAGGCTGAATCAAAAATTCAAAACTGAATCGCAGTAGATTAGATTGTTTCTGAGTAATTAAAAAACTTATCGTACCACAACTAGAGAATACCAAATTAAAACAAAAAACAAAACGTAAAACTATGTTAGATATTTACTTAATGTTCACTATTAATACTAACTTTTAATATGTTTGCTCTGTTCATAATGTTACGTTGTTATATTGTTCATTGTTGTGGAATAATACTATTATTTGCCACTCAGTTTAATTCCATTGTTCTTTTACATAATTGATACTAATAACGTTTCATTCTTAGGCCAGCCTTGCGGATTTTTATTAGTTTAAAATTTCGCGCGCTATTATTTTTTTTTAAAGTCGAAATCCCCCATAAGGTTTGAACTTTGACCTTTAATTACTATGGTCACAAATCGATTTTTAAAAGTCAGACCACATTATTATTTTTGTTTATTAATATCAGTGTTTGTGGGAAAATTTATTGTAATTGATTGAGACATTCCCGAGAAATCTTGTCCATTTCATTGTTAGATTTTATTCGATGCATACGGACCTTCGCTACTTTTTTAAACATACATTTCCAAAATATACTAAACATATATAAACATGTGTTTCATTTTTGGTGTTTAATAAAGTTTAGTTGTTGAATAAATTGGTTCTAACTAAGGATCGATCGAAACAGGTTTTTAAGACCGAAACTGAAGCCGAAACCGAATTTCGGTAAAAACGAAAATGTTAAAAAAGTATTAATTAATGAATACATAATTATTAATTAATAAAAACATAATTATTAATTAATACATAATTATTAATTAATATATAATTATTAATTAATTATGCATGTAATTACACGGGTGGCCCAGGTTAGCTCTCTGTGCCTCTGACCAAAACTTTTAATTTTCATATAAAATGAAACTTAATTAATTTATCAATGGCACAAAATGATTTTCTAATTGTATTCATCTAATTAAAAAATGTTTTAGTTATACATACCTCGATTTATCTTTTATAATGATTTTTATTAATGATCATCTTCTATACTAAAAACTTTCCCAAAGAGTTATTCGAAACACTTCTGCAGCTTCAAACTAAAAAATTTCTATTACTGTTAAGTATGCAGCTTTTAATGAGCACTTTAAAAGCGTCTTAAAAGCTTAGTCATACATATGCAATTCTTGCTTCATAATTTGCACTCACGTCTTGAATCAGTCATGATTGATAATTATAAACAGTGAAGTTCATAGCAATAAATAAAGAGTGTCTCATTTGAGCCGACACAGCTCAAATCAATGAGTCATGTGAAAATATCCGAAGAAAGAAACGAGATTTTTGGAATACAGACAGTTTCGGTCGAGATTTGGTCCGGCTGAATTTTTGGCAGCATTTTCGCCGAAAACGAATTTTCTGATAAACTCGAATTTTGGGCTGAAAACCAAAACGAAGCCGATTTTTCGGTCGACCTGTAGTTGTAACCGTTCTCTCCTCTTCCATTTTGAGGCGGAGTGTGGGGTGTGGGGTGGGGTGGGGGGATCGTCATCTCGACTAAGGGTAACAAGTGATCTTTTTTTACCAACAATTCTGTGTATAGATTGTACTGTTTAATAGACCGCAACACTGAGTATTAGACCGCTATGCCTGCGAAAATTTTGAGCAAGTTTTCTGATATCCCGTGAAATAAGCCGAATGTTGAGATCGAAAAGATTTTTTTCTTTTTAATACATATAATACATACATACATACACAATGGTGCTACAATCCATGTACACTGTTAAAAATTTGCAGCATTCTGTCCAGTCATTCGACCGTTTTTTGAAGAAACGGTTTCATAACAGTAATTTATCTATATTCTGACCATAAAATGGCCAATAATATGGCCAGAAGTGTTAAATTACGGTTGTGTAACCGTTTTCGATAAAAACGGTCAAATGACTGGACAGAATGCTGCAAATTTTTAACAGTGTAGGATTTTGACCTCTCTCAAGATACCTCTCCAGACCTCCCGATCTCTGGCCTTTACTTTATAATTTATAATTTGATTTTGTGCAAGATTTTTTTCTACCTCTTCTATCCATCTCTCCCTGGGTCTACCAATTTTTCTTTTCCCAATTAGATTACCACTATAAATCTTCTTTGTGCTTCGCTCATCCCTCATTCTGATTAGATGGCCTAACCAATGCATTCTTTTTATTTTTATAGTATTTATTATATCTTTTTCATAATATAACTGTTCTATTTCCATATTTGTCCTTATACGCCATGTATTGTCTTCTTTACTAGGTCCAAAAATTTGTCTTAGGATCTTCCTTTCCCAAGTGATAAGTAGCTTTTCATCTTTTTGTGTAGTGGCCCAGGTCTCACTACCATATATTACTATTGGTTTTATAACAGTTTTATAAATTTTAAGTTTGGATGTCCGGGATATTAGAGATGATTTTAGGAAGAGAAAAATAGCATCTATTTCCTGCTGCAAGTCGAGATTTAGTCTCTTCTTCTACCATATTATCACAGGTGATCGTAGATCCTAAATATTTAAATTCTGTTACTTCATTAAATTGTAATTCATTATTTATTGTTAACGTTGCTGTTACCTGTGATTTCATTCGGTCCATTTTCATGTATTTTGTTTTTCCTTTATTAACCACGAGGCCTAGTTTTCTCCCTTCAGTGTCTAGTTTATTGTATGTTTCAATCAAGACTTTCTTATTTCTAGCAATTATATTAACATCATCTGCAAAAGCAAGGATTTGTAGGAAGCGATTCATAATGGTACCTCATCTGTTGTTGTAGATGCTTCTAGTTATTTTCTCCAGGCATAAATTAAAAAGAATTGTCGAGAGAACATCACCTTGCTTTAGACCTGAATTCACTGCAAATTTTCTTGAAAGTCTTCCCTGTACTTTAACTTTAGATTTTGTATTTTCCAGAGTTAATTTTATAAGTTTAAATATTTTATCAGGTATTTTAAATTCTTTTAATATTTCAAATAATTTATTTCTGCTTATACTGTCATAGGCTTGTTTAAAATCAACAAACAATTGGTGCAAATTAATATTTTGTTCATAGAACTTATAAAGGATGTTCCTAATACTAAAGATTTGGTCCACCGTTGATCTTCCTTTCCCAAAACCACACTGATAATCACCTATTACCATTTCAGCATACGGCTGTAATCGCTTTGCAATTGTCTTTGCCAACACTTTATATGTAACATTTAATAAGGCTATGCCTCTATAATTCTGGCAATTTAAGCTATTTCCCTTTTCTGAATTGGGATAATAATAGCACCATTCCATTCATTTGGTATATATTCATTCTGCCAAATCTCTACTATTAGATCATGTAACATTTGTACCAACTTCGCTCCACCATATTTCAAAAGACATATCAAATCTTCACCAGGTGCTCTTTCATTTCTTAATTTCATAATAGCATCCCTTACTTCTTCTACAGTTGGTAATTCACAGTTTTCTTCATTCACATCTTATGATTAAACTGTATTTCTCTTTCGTCATTTGACTGTCTGTTTAACAATTCTTCAAAATATTCTGCCCATCTATCTGTCCCATTTGCATGTCCTCCAATAAGTTTATCATTTCTGTCTTTACAAAAAAGGGTGCGTGGTTATATAATACATAAACAATTTAAAATACAGGGAAACTTTAGAAAACTTGTACATGATAAGGAAAGAAAAAAATCAAAGCAGAGGTTTTTAAACAAGCACGCTTTTATATAACTAAACATCATCCTTAAAAAACAAAATGGAGAAGCTATCTAATAAAAACTTATTCATTGAAAACGATTACTTTTAATTGACAGTTTTTACTTAATAAGGAAACATTCTGGCTTTGATAAAAAAAACATTTAAATGAATTTATTCTTTTTATATTTGAAAAATAAGAAAACAAACTTGCGATTACTTTTAAAAGAACTTTAATTGCCGCAATGGAATCAAGAAGTAAAATACAAGAATGGTCTGCTTTCTCTCTAAAGATTCGAATTTTTTGTTTAAGGTTAAAAAAAAAGTCTTTTTTTTTTTTCATGTAAAAAAAATCTTGTCAATAAATGCAACAGTCAAAATATTTTACATAAGAAAAAAAAAACTTGAGATTACTATCACGTTTAAAAAATAACTTAGTAAGAGTTTAAAAAATAGAAAAACACTTTTCTATTTCGTAAAAGGGGGGCTTTTTCCCTTTTTCAATGGTATAACTAGTTCTATAGAAAGGCTTACTGATTTTTTTTCCTTACAATTTATAATTTCTTTCAGAACTTCAACTTAGCACTAAATTCAAAATCGAAAAAAAAGTTTTTATGCAATTTTATTTTGAAACCAACTCATTCTGCTATTGAAAAGGAAAACTCTAAGACAAGAAGGAAGAAACTTTGAGGTGACAGTTTAAGATTGTTCTCAAATCCAAAAGGGCAACTTTATGACATAAGTGTTAATTCATTTTTGTTCGGAAATGCATGAAACTAGCAGGTGCTGTTGTTCAGAAACTATGTAATCCAGCTGTTTATTTTTTTTTTTTTTTCAAACGCAATAGATCTTTCAGAAGATATTGTCAAAGCGGGCAATTTGAACAGAATTTCCGCACGAAAGAAGAATAACCACTCAAGGAAGGGTGTAATCAAAATCGCTTATATCTCAATACGTAATTTATTTATCAAAAAAAGGGAAAACACAGTTTTGCACTTGTTGAACAGAGCAACCTTAACATAAAAATAAGGTTTATATTTTCAATTTTTTCGTAAAAAAGAGTTCAAGTAGAAACAGAAACGAAAAATCGTGCATCAAACATAAATTATGAAACGCTTTCCAACAAATTCAGAATTCTGTAACAAAACGTAACAGTTCAATTTGGTTAGAAATAACGTCTAAGTAAATAATTTGGAAAACGCATAACACCCTTGGAAAGCCAATTTCAGAAATTGCTACCAATAGTCCTTATACACGAACTAATCTGTCTGATCTATAAATTTGATATATAATATATAATATATATTCAAATTTGATATTTGATATAAATAATCTATGATCTATAAATTTATATAGGGGAATAAATGTAATGACGCACACTTAAGGGAAAACATGAATAGCTAGTCAAATTTACACAAAAAATCAATATTTTATTAACAAAGTATAATTCCAAAGCATAAGGAACAGTTTGCAATCAACTAATCTACACAAAAGTTGTAGGAACTTTTTTTTATCATTTATACTTAATCATACCATGGATTAAGCGGTAATGCGCGGTAGGGTAATTGCACTCAAAATTTGATACAACATTTGAGTACGACAAAAAGTCACATATGTAGTTGTGCGGGCTGTTCACACTACTGTAGGATTTATGCGACCACTTTCAACATATTATTCAGCGAAACCGCCTTTTGTTATCTCTATCAAATTCTCCACAAAAACAGCAAGTTTCTGTCTCCATATCCTGTTCGATTAGAGGCAAATCATCTGGGGTATCATCATCATACAGTTGAGACTCATCAATGTCTTCCTTTGAGCTTGTGTCACATAGCTTACTTTTCGAAACCTTACGTTTCATTGTAAGTTTGACGTTTGGCTTCTTCGAAGCTTCACGTGAGCGCCATTACCCTTTCATCGCCATGTTGGATTTTAATGCGTTATAGTTGGCGTAAAAACGCACTACAAAAATAAATAAAAGCATGAACGTACAGCTAAATGTATATATTTTATAAACATAATGAGGAAATTAACATTTGAAATAAGAATGTGTACTTACCTTCAAGTTAGATGTTGTAGAATTTTATAATAAAACAACTGCAAACTAATAACGTGAGGAAATAAAAACTCTTTCCATCCGACGGTCGCTATATCCTTACTGGGAACTTACAATGATGTTCGCTAGGGTGTGGTACTGATCGCGCGTTCTCAGTTCTGTTCTGGCTAGAGATTATGGAGGGGAGAAACGTCATCAGATAATCTCGCAACATTTTCAATAAATCATTAAAAGATTTAGATTAAGGATACTAAAAAAACAGATTCTGTAACCAATGCGTAAAATAATCTAAAGAATAATATATCACGAGGAAATCAAATGCTTTTATTTACAACATATGCAACGGTTGCTAAATAATTTACAACCATTTTACTGCCTTTTATTAAGCTTAAGAAAATACTAAAAGAAAGAATGTTTAATGATAGAAAATGGATTCTTTTTCAGAAGAAAATGTGTGTCTCATCAAAATAGCTATGTAATTTAATAATTAATATTTCCTATGGAATTTAAAACAAATATATGTGATTGACATCACAGATAAATTTGAGTGAGCGGGATTACCCACTGAGCGTTATTACCCTACTTTCCCCTGCATACTACATAGCATGCAAAATTTTTAGTTCATTTAGGAAACGCATAAAATAAATTCAGAAATTTCCGTCAGTAAACGGAAATGTACTCGAGAATTTTTTGTGCAGCCCTGTATAGGTTCTATAGAATTTACACACACCTAGTAATATACAAAAAAATGAGTTAAATTTAAAAACGTGTACCATATTTGGAAATGCATTTCCAGCAAATATTGTTCATAAGAAGTTCTTTTGGTGTGTCCCTGTAAATGAAAAATGAATGCTATGCACACCCTAATCTATAGTAAGCATCTTCTAATGAGCCTCACAGATATAAAAAGATCTCAATTTATTTGAAATAGTACAGTGTGACTTCAAAAATTCGGCATTCATAAATCCGGCAACTTCAAAAATCCGGCAACAAAGTAATCTTCTCCCTCCTTTTTTGTACACATCTAACTTACGGGAGAGAACAAAAAATAGCAGGATGAACACGTGTACTTTTCATCTCTGAAGTTTTGGATGTTTTTATTTATTCGAGCGACTACGAAGTCTTTTTCAAAATCAGGGAATGTTGCTTCTAAAATAAAGCATTTAAATTTGTCTGCCGCAGAAAAATGGACTTTGTTAGAAAGTTAGAAAGGCTTTTTGGAAACGTTGTGGACTGAATATGGAATCGGATCGTAGACAGTTTATGACATTAAAAAAGAGAATACAAAAATACTGCATTTTTATCAAAAAGTGTCTTCCCGAAGGGTTAAAGTCAACAAGTAAAAATTAAATTTAAAAAATAAAAAAACTCGACTGCGTAAAAAGCGAACTACTTAATTATTGCTCATCAATGTGAATCTATTTTTTATATTACTTACCTATTTTTTTATTTACTTGTATTGATGACTTTTAAGTTGCGTTTAATTGTTAGTTCCTAACCACTGTTTTGATGAGGCCTATAGATTTCGATGAAGGTTAGAGTTGCAGTAAAGCTAGAGATTCTACCTACACAACTTCTATGTTGTGTAATATTTAAATGGAACTTCTGACTGTAAAATAGTCAATTAAACATCGTCTTCATTTTGAAAGACCTATCCAATGATATGCCACTCAATAGAGTGCGTAATTTTTTTCCCCTCTCTACCGCCATTTTGTAGTTTACGCCCGCCATTTTGAATTTATAAAAACAAAACTAGCCTATAACCATCGAACGGTTAAGACGAATCGATAGAGACCTCATTCATTAAAATCCATCCAGTTCTTGGGATGTTTCGAGTGTATAAAGAAATCCACATATCCAGATACGCGTTAAACACATAACCCTTCTTGTCAGTCGGGTAAAAAACACCCACGAAGGAAACTTTTTCACTGCTTATTATTATTTATTTATTTATTTATTTTTTTTTTTTTTTTGTAACATAGAAAATTTTAATTAAAGTAAGTTTTCTTTTTAATATTTAGTTTTTTTTTTTCGGATAATTATCACTTGGTTATGAATTAAATTATGAATAAAGGCACCATTAAGAATATCGGAGGTACTTTTGATATTTCTTCAGAAATCTGGAACTTTCCAAAATCCGGCTCTGTCTCGGTCCCTATTATGCCGGATCTTCGAGGTTATACTGTATAACATCATTAAAATACACCACAAACGATTTTCACCCATAGACAGTAATGTAGCGAAATTTTTTTGAATGTCCCTGTAAATGAAGTATATCTGTTACACATTTTATTTTCAATACCGAACATACCATACTAAACCTCAATAATGTAGGGGAAAGTAGTACACAGTGAGACAGCAGCCACTTTGACATATAGTTGTAACTTTTTCTCCAAGCTGGCACACACACGTAACGACCTCATCTTATGCAACACGTGGATGTAGTTTCGGTACACTTCAGTTACTCGTCCGACAAAATAGTAAATAATTCTTTATTTTATAGTGGTTAAAGTTACATAAACGTCTATTTTAGAGTTTATTTCCTTCAATATGACATATATTTACTTAATCAAACCTAGCTATCTAAAAATAGACTATTTCGACAAAACGACATAAACTTTTTAAAGAGATGAAATTGATGTAACAGATGTGGCATCCATTTTGTTACAACATAACGAAAGTACACAGTGAGACACACAGTTGTGGCATACAGTGAACGTGTCTCTTTGTGTACCTACTATGTGGTTCTGAGGTTAAAAAAGTTATTTATTAATAAAAGAAAGTTTTTTCCCTCTCTCTCTTTCTGTGTGTGTGGGCGTGCGAGGTCTAGGGAAATCTACTAAACGTAAGAGGCTGAAAATTTGCATGAAGGTAGCACAAGGCATGTCATTGTCCACCCGAGGCTTATATTTTAATATTTTGAAAATCTAGAAACATTAATTAGAAATCATAAACTGCAGAAAATTATTGATAGAGTGTAAAAATGTATGATTTATGAAAATATATACATTGTCTCACTGTGTACCACAAGTGGTACACAGTGAGACAATTTCCGATACTCCGTTATGCTGCTCCTGTGCTTTTATAAATAACTTTTTTAAAACCATTTATACATTAATGTGTGGCGTATTTGTGTAGCTTAAAGATGTAGCAAAAATTTTTTCAAAAGAATAAAAATCGTCTCCAATCATTAAGTAATAATAATTTTCGTCTCACTGTGTTACTACCCTCCCCTATATAAATTGCAAGGCAATCGAAGTGCATTTACTCGAGTCAGAGCGCGGTCAGACAACAGATAGAAAAACCGAATTCATAAACACTGTTCAATTATGTTGGAAAGTGTCAAATAAGGAATGGTATTTCTTTTTACCCGACTGCCAAGAAGGGTTGTGTGTTTCGCGCGTATCTGGGTGTGTGGATTTCTTTATACCCTCGAAACATTCCAACGGCTGGATGGATTTTAATGAATGAGGTCTCTATCGATTCGTCTTAACCGTCCGATGGTTATATGTTTGGTTTTGTTTTTATAAATTCAAAATGGGGCCGTAAAATACAAAATGGCGGTAGAGCTGGAAAAAAATTTACGCACCATATTAAGTGGCATATCATTGGATAGGTCTTTCAAAATGAAGACGATGTTTCATTGACTATTTTACAGTCAGAAGCTCCGTTTAAATATTACGCAACCTGGAAGTTGTGTAGATACGATCTCTATCTTTAATGCAATAGTAAACTTCATAGACATCTATAGGCCTGATTAAAACAGTGTTTATAGATAGGGGTTAACAATTAAACACAACATAAAAGTCATCCATACAATTAAATAAAAAAATAGGTAAGTAATATAAAAAATAGTTTCACATTGATGCGGAATAATTAATTTTTTTAATTTAATTTTTATTAAGTTTTTACTTCAGGCGTTTTGAGAAGAATGGTTTTTCAGTGCAAAAGTGAAGATTCTTTGAAATCCCAACTGATTTATTTATGTATTGTTTATTAAGTTAAAAAATAAACATCAACAAATAAATATATTTCTTTTTCAATGAACATTATGCATAAAAGTATTCTAACATTTTCAATATAAAAAGGACGGGGGGGGGGGGTCGCATATTTATTTAATCATGTTTTATATCATTTTAATCATTCAATCATATTTATTAAGTCATGTAATTTAATTTTAATAAATTAAATTGCATGGATATTAACGTGTCGAAACATTGTTGTTATTTGGTGTCGTAAGCAACGCATAAATATTAATGCATAGGATAAATTAAAAGTAATATTGGAATTTTGCCACGTTTATTGATATTTATTTAATTTGGTATGAACGTTATTTGAAACCGACTAAATAAGACTTATAAGATTAAACAAGATATCCAAAAACATAAGTCTAATGTTATTGATTAGAGATTTAAAAAAAAAAAAAAAAAAATCAAGCTTCCTTTGATTACGGTTATTTAGGTGTTTCCGCCATATTACCGGACAAATTGAAACATACATTCAATTGGAAAATCTGCAATAGATATGGGGCATTCTCACAATCTTTTGACTTTCGGGAATAAAAATCTGGTGAAATTAAACTTGCTAAAATAACATTTTAATCTGATAGACGAATGCCTTAATGATTCAAAATAAAGAAAAAATGGTCAGCAGCGAAAATTTTTTATTTAACTGAGGTTTAAGTTAAACTTGCGAGTTTAATTGTCCTTACCATTTTACCACTATAACTTTTTATTTTCTTCTAAATTTTTAATTATAATGAATTTGCATAGTACCCACAGGACATTCAAATAAGAAATATTAAAAATGTAGTACTTTTAATACAGAATTTTTGTATAACATTGTCTTAAAGGGGTGTTAAAGAAGGGACGGTAAGGTAAAAAAAGGGGATGGTATAGAAAAAAAGGGACGGTAAGGATGGAACGGTAAGGAAAATTACCACCTATATTTAGGAAAATCATGTTAAGACTAGTGATAGCCACAATGTTCATTGATTTTTAGAAACAGTTGTTAACATTGAATTAAATTATTTTTTTTAAATTTACCTCGAAAAGTGCAGGAATAAACATTGGGGACGGTAAGACTACCCATAAAGCCACGATCTTGAAATTGATATTTAAATGCTCATTTAAATTCTGCGGTAAATTTCCTGTCAAAGAATTTTAGACATTCTTTCTCTAGCATACTTCTGCATGAGAAAAAAACTTGAAAAAATTCTGTGGCTGCATCTGAAGTAATTTTCTGTATAAGTTTAGCAAGAGGGACGGTAAGGATGAAAAACCCAGGGAGAGAGTTCAAAAAATAATATCAACCGTAAAAATGTATGCAGGTACATTTTTTGCTACATATTTATATAAAAAAATTGTCCCAGTTTCGAAAAAAAATTACATCAAATTACTTTTATTGAAACAATTTTATCCAGACAGCTCCAAACTTAAAAATCAGCATCAGGGACACGGGACGGTATAAGGAGTTTCTTGGATATTTGGACCCCCAACATCGTCCAAAACTTATTTATCTCTTTAATATTGTTATGCAATCATGCAATAGGATGTGCCCCAGTATATGAAAAAAAAAAAAAAATGTATTGAAATAAAAGTCCTTCCGGCCAGTGCCGGGAGGAAGAGGTAGCTTTCATATTCCTTATTTAAAAAAAGCCAACTTATACCATGCAAACACACGAAGCTCAATTTAGTGGAAACCGAATATAGGAGATTCAATACTAATTTTTATCAATATAATGAATGAGAATTTCGCGAAATTAGTCAGCTTTATCCAAGCTGCTTTTATTTAAAGTAACTTATATTTGGCTGCCAAATTCGGCGATTTCTTAAAGTGCCTGCCATTTTAAGACAACATGGTGGATGAGGCTAACCAGTGAACTTGGTTGAGACCTTAGTAATTGCTGTGCACATGCTCACTCACATCGAAATCGGTTGATATATACGAGTGCTGTCGCATGCAAAAAAACAGATTTTTCAAAATGTCACCCATAATAGAAATTGAAACTGCTGAGCCATTTTTTAAGGTAAAGACAAATAAAAAATGCTCCTGAATCCTTTTCAAGGTCAAATACTTAAGAAAGAAACATTTTTCAATTTCTAATTTTTTTGCACCTCACTTTAAATATATATATTTTTTCTTAATTTAATGGCCGCCATTTTGAAACAAGATGGCTGATGAATCTGGCCAGCGAACTTGGTCGAGGTATTGATGTATACTATCCACATGCCTTCTTACATCGAAATAGGCGAATACGTGTGTTATCGCGTGACAAATACAAGATCGTTTCAAAATGTTAACCATGCTAGAAATTCAAAGTGCTATAATTCAATTATTTTTTAAGATATAAACAAAAGAACAAATTTTCAGAAACAAAAACTGCTCCGGAATCTTTGTATCAAGGCCAAACACATAAAAAAAATCTTTTTCATTTTCCAATTTTTTAATACCTCATTTTAAATTTTAAATTAATTTTTTTAAATGGCAACCTTTTTGAAACAAGATGGCGAATGAAGCTGGCCAACGAACTCGGTTGAGACATTGGTATGTACTATGTACAGACCAAGTTACATCCAAATCGGTTCATAAATACGCCTGTTATCGCGTGACAAAAATCAGGTCGTTTTAAAATGTCAGCCACAATAGAAATTCAAAATGCTATTACTCAGCCATTTTTTTAGATATAGACGAAACAAAAACTGTTCCGGAATCTTTGTATTAAGGTCAAATACATACAAAAAAAATCTTTTTCATTTTCCAATTTTTAGTATCTCATTTTTTTTTTAATTTTTTTAAATGGCCGCCATTTTGAAACAAGATGGCGGATGAAGCTGGCCAACGAACTCGGTCGAGACATTAGTATGTACTATGTATAAACGAAGTTACATCCAAATCGGTTCATAAATACGCCTTTTATCGCGTGACAAAATTCAGGACGTTTCAAAATATCAGCCGCGCTAGAAATTCAAAATGCTGCAACTCAGCCATTTTTTAAGATACAGACGAAACAAAAACTGCTTCGAAATCTTTGTATAAAGGTCAAATACATAAGAAAATAATATTTTTCCATTTTTAATTTTTTGGTACCACATTTCAAATTTTTGAATTTTTAAAAAATTTTAAATGGCCGCCATTTTGAAACAAAATGGCGGATGAAGCTGACCAACGAACTCGGTCGAGACATTGGTATGTACTATGTACACACCGAATTATATCGAAATCGGTTCATAAATACGCCTTGTATCGCGTGACAAAATTCAGGACGTTTCAAAATGTCAGCTACGGTAGAAAATCAAAATGCTATAACACAGCCATTTTTTAAGATATAGACTAAACAAAAACTGCTCCAGAATCTTTGTATAAAGGTCAAATACATAAGAAAAAAATATTTTTCCATTTTCAATTTTTTGGTAGCACATTTCAAATTTTAATTTTTTTTAAAAAAATTAAATGGCCGCCATTTTGAAACAAAATGGCGGATGAAGCTGGCCAACGAACTCGGTCGAGACATTGGTATGTACTATGTACACACCGAATTATATCGAAATCGGTTCATAAATACGCCTTGTATCGCGTAACAAAATTCAGGACGTTTCAAAATGTCAGCCACGCTAGAAATTCAAAATGCTATAACTCAGCCATTTTTTAAGATATAGACGAAACAAAAACTGCTCCGAAATCTTTGTATAAAGGTCAATTACATAACAAAATAATATTTTTCCATTTTTAATTTTTTGGTACCACATTTCAAATTTTAAATTTTTAAAAAATTTTAAATGGCCGCCATTTTGAAACAAAACGGCGGATGAAGCTGGCCAACGAACTCGGTCGAGACATTGGTATGTACTATGTACACACAGAATTACATCGAAATCGTATCATAATTACGAGAGTTACAGTGTGACATAGGTCATATATATATATATATATATATATATATAAATTTTGAACGGAGGGTGGTTTCGGTGTCTGGGGGTCATGATCGATGAAAATATACCAAAATTTTTTGAAATCGCTTTCCTCCGAACGACTGCAATAGGTAGCTTTTTGTAATGAAAGCTACCTAAAAATTACTATTCAGGGACATAAAAGTCAAAAGATTGTGAGAATGACCCATATACAGTCAACTTTCTACAAACATATATATATAAACAACATAATAATATACTACGATATTGATTTTGTGTGATATTGCTAGAAAGTACATATTACAGGTTGATTTGAAACGTTTTAAATAAAACATATCTCAGTTACATGAACTAGTGGTCTGCACGGGCTCAAATTTCCAGTCCTAACCCGTAATGACTGAACACAAGCTATCTTGGGCCAGTTAGGTGTAAAAAATAAAAGTTTGGTTCATGCCCGAGTCCTTTATATTTTTACAGTTCATGGCCCATCACAGCCCTTACAAAAATTGATGAAATCAGGTCGCCCCAAATCAATTTCTATTAAAATAAATCCCGAAATTCTTAACATACAATTAATATTATTTTGAAGAATACTGCATACATATTTACGTGAAAGAAATTAAATCAAGATTAGAGATAAACCTAGTTTAACAACTTTATCTGGCCGGTTTTGACGAGTTTTTAATTCCATTTTTCTGTAAGAGTTGATTTTATCAGAATCATGTTATGGGTGTATTCCGATCCAAACTGCTTATTTTCTGATTCATTTTAAAATTCATTTTTGCTCTCAAACGCATCAAACTGGGAAATTCTCTTATTTAGAAACTATATAATGTGCCGTGCTTCTTAATTTTTTGATAAATGCAGAAAATGCTGTAAAAAACGCTGTCAAAGTTGGCGTTTTGAACCGAATTTTCCGAAGCGGGCGATCTGGGAATGAAAAAAATGGTCATACTGAGAAAATAATTGTTTAAAAATCAAATTCTAATTAATTGAGCTGAAAATGAAATCACACGGCATGTTAAACATGTCTTCAGAAATCACCCCAGCAAGTTTCATGTTTTTACTTTTAAAAATGAGTCTGAAAATGTATCAGAAAATTTCGAGCTGTTGAGGGTGAAAAAATATTTTTTCGAATACACCCCTAATTCGATAATTTTTTCTTCAACCCCTATTTTTTTTTTACTTTTTTACTTTTTTTTCTGTAAGAGTTGATCCTATCAAAAACTTGTCAATATAAAAGTTGTAGATAATATTAAAAAGATTTATAATAAACTTAAGCGGATATTGTATTTGGACCCTGGTATTTGGACCTTATTATCTTGTGAATTGATGAAGTTATGAATTTTTTTCTTCTTCACTCTCAACCCCCTTATTTATTTATTTATTTAATTATTTTTTTTTTGCTGCAAGAGTTGGTGCCATCAAAAACTTGTCAATATAAAAGTTGTAGATAACGTTAAGAAGATTTATAATAAATTTAAGTGAATTTGATATCTAGTGAATTGACGAAGTTTTTCTCCTTAAAACAAGTTTGTTTCGTCCCTTGAGCCCATTTTTAAAGATACCAAAAATCTGTCATACATAAATTTTTAGCCGTTTTCCTAGAAATAATAATAACTTTAAACTGATTCGATATGTATCATAATTCAGAGGTTATTGGGTTTTTTCTGTTTTCACAAAAAACCTTCCCATTTCCAACCCGGTCCGATTTTGCCAATTAACGAACTTGTCCGAGATTTTCTGCCCCTTGATATTATGTATCAGTTTGGAAGTTATTTGTGCAGCATTATGGAAGTTATAGTGCCCATAGAAAATTATTATATCTACCCTATATATATATAAAATCCTAATGAAACGAATTTATGAAACGAATATATGAAACGGTTGAAATGTATCGATTCTTTGAATCGACTGATTAAACAACTGATTTTGTTTCACGGCGATTTCTCCTAAAATATGGAATACTTTGCGATGAAATTAACACCAAAAATCCGTGTTGATCCACAGATCTCAAAACTGGTATTAAAATTTTTAAATTCGAATTAGTTTTCGAAATATTATTTTTTTTTCTAATTTTAAATACATTTTTTCTAATGATGGCAACTCAAATTTTAATCATAACAGATTTTTTTTTGTCATAATTCATATCAGGTTACTATTTTAAATTAATTTGACGAACAGTTTGGCCTCCTTTAAATCTATGTTAAGAACAATGCTTTTTTTGTATTTCGTTATCATTTTATTAAATACAAAACTTTCATAACTGATGGCTTTCACTTCTTAAAAAAAAAAAAAAAAAAAAAAAAAAAAAAAATATATATATATATATATTAGGCGCAGATGTCATATACGCACCGGGGTTCTTAATTGGCGCACAAATGGCATTATTTTGATAGACATGGTAACCCGGCTATTGTTGTTTATTTAATAATAAATGTTTATTTACTTTTATTACTTTTTTAAATTTATATAAATTATTTTGTTCTATAGTTATTAATTATTTTTTTGCTATTTCCTTCTGAAAATAATAGAAAATAATTAAAAAATACGGTACAAGATAGCACTTATTCCGTCAACCAATTTCGCAAATTATATAAATCGCCAAACCACTCGCCAAATTGTACAGATTGACATAATTTTTATTTTGAATAACGAAAGAACAAATAAATTAGTATAACATTAATAAATATAAAAATAAAACGTCGAAATAAAAATCACTTGATGACGTAAACACGTGTAACTTGCTAAAAGTCAAGTGAATGTGAGGTTTGTTCCGACTGATAAGTCAGATTCTAATTTAAATTTATATACGTTATTTTCGACTGTTCCATACAATAGTTAAATTTAATTAGACTGATAAGTCATTATAAACAATCTATAGTTGTTTAGTTTATAGTATTATGTGACATTTACGATCAAGCATTATTGGCATTTAATCTTATAGTTCGCGATAGATTTTTTGTCGATGGGATAACCAGATAGTCGTACCAAAAATACATATGTAACTGATATTCGAAAACAAAGTTTTCGCCAAATTTTCGTAAAAAAAAAAAAAAAAAAAAAAAAAAAAAAACATGCCAAGCATGCGATATGTGACATCTGGCGAAATATTAAATCAACAAACCATGACATTTAATTTCAACTTCAAATCAATGTTTTAATTTACCATTCGAACAATAAAAAAAATGCTAACTGGCGACTTGAAAAAAAGATATTGGCGAGATTTGCACCCAGCTTTTTTTCTTTCGGCACAGATGTTATATACGGCCCCATATTGGCGCGATGCGTTCCCCAAATTGGTGTTGGAAAAAAATCGAGCCAAGAGTATATGACATTTGTTCCAAACCTTCATATGAAAGGCGAAGGGATCAGATCGTATTTGTTTATGGCATTTGATGACTTGAACTATTATAATATAGATGAAATGATGGGGATAGAATAATATTTGGCGACTTATCACCTGTGCCTGGATAACATTAAAGTATCAAAATGGCACCTAGAGTATAAAAAGCAAAGTGTTCCGCCCGGAACTGTTGATGATAGTCACATGATTTAGGCTATTGTTATAGAGATTGTTTTAAAATATCGGTTGACAAAGACTCTGAATAATTAATTCATTTTATTTTAGCTTCTTTTCAAATGTTTAACTGATCCTCTTTAATTAAAAACGAAAACAACCATTGGATGTCTTAACAGCAACTGATTCTCTGTTAAATTTTTGCAATTAAAGGGAATTGAATGGAAACCCGTTTACAGGGAGATCTGCACAGCTTTTTCAGTATAATTTAATCTTCTGTAATATTTTTAAAACCCATTAGATTAGCATGTTTTTAGATTTTAAGATTCTGCGGTGTCTGAACGGGGGTTGGCGAGCGTAGCTTGCAGGGGGCAGAGCCCCCTAGTATATATATATATATATATGCGTGTATAAAGTTTTGAACTGGGGGAGATTTTGGGTTCTAGGGGTCATAATCGGCGTAGAGCTGCAAAAATTTTATAGAAATTCCAACATAGGGGAGAATGTAATAGGTAGCATTCCTTACGAAATCTACCTAAAAAAATAAGGGATTAGTTTAATTAAATGAAGTAAAATTATATAAGTAGAGTGATTTTTTTTTTAATATATTGTTTGTTCTGGGTAAGTTATTGTTTTGCATCAGCAAATCGTCAGTAACTAGCTTTTTCGCTAAAATTGCCAACTTTAAGATTTTTTTTTCTTTTTTTTTTTACCGTAAATTTAGTAATATATATGAAGAGCTGAATGGAAGAACATGTTATGCTACATTTTCTTAAAAAGGATTTTATCGTTTGGACGAAGGTGTTATCAGGTATTCTATCACATGGTAAAGCTAAAATACCAAAGTTCTATTTAGTCTTGAAAATTTAAAACATTATTCATTAATATTTAACATTTTAATATTTAATAATTCAAATAATATTAATATTTTTTAATATTTAAAAATTAAATATGAATAAGTTTTTTTGATAGATTTCAGTACCACACCTGTTACTATTTTAAACACATGATATCAAACAGAAAATAAATCATTAAAATTGACAGCGAAATCTTTCACATCAAATTTCTTCAAATGTAATTTTTGTTACTTAACATGTTCCTTCCACTTAGCTCTTCATATATTTTTTTAATCTAAATTCATTTTATTCAACGCAAGTGATAATTTTATACCAGTGACCACCTCTACGGGGTCTGCAGGTAATGTGTGCTCAAGCAAGCATTTTCATACTCTGTAAACAAATTTTACAGACAAACATGATAAATCAACAGCCTTAACGGGACCGTGGAGATTTATTTGAGCAAAATTCGAAAATGATTTTTGTCTATATTATTATTCTGCAGTTTGTTCTGAGACATTTGCAAGAAACTGCATGCAGATGCGATTATTTTTCGAAAAGTTACAAGCGTTTCAATTTTGTACACAAACAATTTTTCGGCCCTTTAGTAGACTTTAAATCCATTTTACTCAAAAATGGTTTTTCAACGTTTTTAGATTTTTGAAATGCTCCATGCGTCTTATTTTTTTATTAAAATTCATGAAATTGATAAGGAGGAATCTTGATATTACTTAAAAGAATTTTTTTTTTCAACATCTATCGCCCCCTTAAGGCTGTTCTCAAATCCAAAAGGGCAACTTCCTGACAAAAGTTTTAATTTATTTTTGTTCGAAAATGCATGAAACTAGCTGGTGTTGTTGTTCAGAAACTATGTCATCGAGCTGTTTTTTCCATTTTTTTTTTTTTTTGCAAACGCAATAGATCTTTCAGAAAAGACTGCCAAAGTGGACGTTTTGGGCCGAATTTCCGCGCGAAAGTCGAAAATGCACTCAAGATCGGGCGAAAAATGGGTTTGTCCCGTGATCGAAATGGCTTATAACTCAATGGGTAATTGGTTGATAAAAAAATGGAAAAAACAGTTCAATTCCAAATCGCTTATATAATAATCGCAATTCCAAGTACGCCAAAATAACAGACTATTTACAAACACGAAACAAACCTATAGGAAAGTGGTATGTCTGGAAATATTCTCTTATTTTGGCTCACTGTGCATCCTGCCAGAGTGGAAATGTCACGAATCGACAATGCATTGATAGCAGCGCATTTCTGCAAATACAAACAGGGAAAGTTATAAATATTTTAGAAAGTTGGTAGCATTATTTTTTTATAAATCATAAAGCGCATCTTCGACTTTAACGAAATATTTTTCCTTAAAAGTGCATACTTTCAGAACTATTCTGTAATTTTTTGGTTGGTGTAAATATAAAATTATTACATTAATAATTTTTTAAAAAATATTTTTGTTTATTTTTCTATGGTAAATTTTTTGTGTAAAAATGTGAAAAAAATATTTAATGTGAAATAATATATTCTTCAATAACTGGCATTGGTTTCATTATTTTAACTTTTGTACTTTTTGAGAAAAACGTATTTGTAAAAATAGTAGCGCTGGCGCAAACTTCCCCGATTATCTCACGGACAGTTCAAGGTCAGTGGCTAAAAACACTCTATATTGCATTCTCATTGTGAGCCTTATTCCCACACGTGTTATTTCAAACATAGGCCATGGGGGCCATTTCACTATGCTTATCCGGCTAGAGCAGTGTTGGCGAACCTTTGGCACGCGTGCCAAAGTTGGCACATAAGCTAATTTTTCTGGCACGCAAAAAATTTAAATTTAGTAATCGTTATACAGATAAAATCTATTTTTTATTTCAGTTATAAGCAATATTTTTTTTTCCATACGGACAGTACACAAATAATGCAAATATCTTTTGCATGAATTAACACATCAGAATAATTTTCTTTTCCTGCTATGGTATGCAGCGTTTTCTCCATGTATTTTGCCTTTCTATACGAATTTAAAAAGCTGTAATTTTCAAATGAATTTCGTTTGACTGTCATTGCAATAAAATGGCAAATGGATCCAATTTAGCTACGTATATTTGTAAAAATAACAAAATATGATCCACATATAAAGCATTTTTCATCGAAAGTACAACAGCGAAAATCTTATCAATACATTATTAGCACACTGTTTAATGCAACTTGGAAAATGATAACCGAGATGTTGCTTTAATAATAAGTTAAAAATTAATGAAATACAATCTAGTATTTTTCCCCTTTATTAGAGTACATGCCGCATAAATGAATCCTATCGAATTAAAAATTTATTCATTTAATGACTGAGGTAGAAAAATCGTATTTTGATTTTTAATACTTTTTAATTGTTAATAAATGAAGGGAACTGATTTTATAACCAGTAATTCTTATAAACATCGTACTCTTCAAAATTATTTCTGCATAAGTTTGGCACATTGCATTGTTGATAGATTTTGTTTGTAAATTTTCGGCACGTGCAAATGAAAAGGTTCGCCGAGCCTGGGCTAGACCCTTTATTTTGCTTTATCACATTCTACCAATCAGAAGAGTGATTTCATCAGTATCATCGTATTTAAAAGAAAAAATTTAATAGTTTTCATAAAATTTAAACATAATAAAATAATTGCAAGTAATTATGCATTAATCACGGAAGAAAGAAATATTTATTGAGGAATAATATTAAGTAATCTACGTAAATAAAGTAACAGAAAATAATCTATGATAAAAAGTAATATCTAAAGCGAAATGTTTTTCCGATAAGGAAAACGACGTCATTCAGAAAACAGATAAATTTTCTCCATGAATATAATATAATGTTGTTACAACTGTATCAGTGATGACATCATATTCACTGTCGTTTATTCCTGCATCTAAATAGACTGAACTTCTGCTATTTATTTAAAAATCCTTGGTAAGCACAGATGAAAATGTTTCTGAAAATTACGTCATTTCCATATAATTATAATCTATATATTTAAAAGACAAGGATGTTTTCCTGTTTTCTTAGTCATCTAGCCTGAGCTTTCTACTGAACCGATTTTGATAGTTATTTATTATTATTATTATTATTATTATTATTATTATTAATGAAAGTACTTTATTTGTAGATGTGCCCGCACTCGCTATTTTTTTAAATAATCCTATTTTTATATTTTAATTTTAATTTTAAAAGTCTTTTATGAAATTTCTTCGCATTGGTGGCAATCGGGTTAGTTGCATTGTTGAAGAGAGAAGGGAAACAGTCGGAATTATCATATCTAATCATAAACAACTCGCTGTAAATGATCCCGCCAAGCCACAAACCTAAAACGTCAGTCCTAAAAAGAAGTGATATCACATAAAAAGAAGCGACATAGAAGTGCATACTCAGAGTGCCGTGTAAAAATCTATCACTAATCATAATGTTTCCAAAGGACTCCGTGTGAGGTACAGTATGTGAAAACAGCTTGGCGACCTGCAGGCTTTTATAATGTTTGTTCTTCCTGCACTTACATATGAGTATTTGTTTAACAATTTTCTTCTTGTATTACTGACCCTATTAAACTGTAAAAAGTTTAAGCTTTTGGTGTTTGCATGTCCATTCTTTTTTAACATCATGGGATCGATTTGTTGATTTTATTTACCATCATTTGAACGAGAAAGACCACTTTTTCGAGGAGGATTTTCTAAGTAAATATATAATAAACATTTTGAGTTTGTAAAATAATAATAAAAAATAATGATCATATGAATATTACTAACAATGTACCTAATAATAGACGTTAATTAAACTAAGATATATTCCACAGGAAAGCCTGCATAAACGGAATTGCACATGACAGGGGAAAAATCTGTTCGAGTAAGGCTTCTGTTACAATAGTATTCCTTATGTTGGAAACACAACATTTTACGTTTAAGAAATAATTCTGTCATAAACAGGATCCATTTTACCAGTTTTCCCTTTAATTTTGAAACAGTGTATTATTAAACATATTTCTGTTACTAAAAATTATGTTTAAAATATTGAAAAGTATAATTGTAATAATAGATGATTACCACCATTACATACCATTTCCCGCTTGTCACACAAATCTTTCTGATTTATTACAGATCTTCCTCCTACAAATATTTATAAGAGTGAAATTATGAGAATTTAAAATTAATTTTTTCGACTTTCAAAAATTTTTTTAATTGATATAGGTACTGCATATATTAAATATACGCCTGCAGGTCGCCAAGCAGTTTTCACATACTGTACCTCACTCCGAGTCCTTTGGAAACATTATGAGTAGTGATAGATTTTTACACGGCACTCGGAGTATGCACTTCTATATCGCCTCTTTTTATGTGATATCACTTCTTTTAATGACTGCCGTTTTAAGTTTGTGGCTTGGCGGGATCATTTACAACGAGTTGTTTTTGATTAGATATCACTTCTTTTTGTAAGGTATTTCATATGCATTATACATATTCCATCTTAATTCAGAAAAGAAAAGTTAAATGAAAGGTGATAAAAGTAAAAAAAATAATTTAATAGTGATGCTATAAACTTTTCAAAAGTGTAATATATCTAGTAAGACATAATGTTGGACTTTTCTAATATAATTCAAAACCATTTTATCGATCCTTACAAATCTCAGAAGAAATCATTTATTTTTTAGAAATGATAAAATGTGTCGAACTAACCAGTAATATTTTTGCTGATGTTCTATAAGCTATAGGGTGATTCATTAATTAACTCATCAAGGATTTTATTCTTAGGAGTTTGAAAAACTGCCTTTACATTTTCAAAATTCACATCATTTTACACAAAATATGTAAAGACTTAAAAACAGACTGAAAAATGAAAGTTCAAAATAGCAGAGCCAAAAATTCACATCATTTTACACAAAATACGTAAAGACACAAAAACAGACTGAATAATGAGCATTTGTTTTATCACCGGGCGTGCTTGGAGTAATTTTTAAATAAAATTAGTTTTTTTCTTTCAGGAAATCCATCGTCTCTCCGATAAGCTCGGCAGAAACTCAGATTATCTAATTAGTTTTTTTTATTTTCTTATTTAATGTTTTCGTAAGCACTAACACTTATTAAATTTTCTGAATTTTCAATGTATGTACTTTCTAAATTCCTAATGGTTTTTTACGTGACTAATAGGACATACTAAGTCGTATGCTTTCCAAGTATTTTCTCATATATTTCGGATAATTCATACGATAAATTATAATTCATTTCAATAAAAGTTTAGAATTCGATATTTCATCGTTATAAAATGATTTTCCCTAATTTCAGTCATATTTGTAAATTTTAAATATTTCCCTATTTTCCGATTAACAATTAACTAAAAGCTATTTATGGCATATTGATAGCATTCTTTAATTAGTAATTCCAAAATAACAGAGTCGATTAGTTTAATAAATCCGCTTATTAATCTTTTTAAATGAAAAGAAAAACGAAAAATTCCAATAAAACTGCTAAAAATTTATTTGATATAAAAGGATAAAAAATGAAAAAAAAAATTATATAATAAAAGACTAGACTGACTGTATTACCTTTGTAAAATGGTTTCAATTCAATAATTTGCAAAGTTTGGAATGTTAAAAAAAATACTTGAGTATATGTGCGTTTTAGTATAAAAGCAATCAGTGTTGAATTCAGACACTTTTCTCCGGGAGGGGGGGGCTTGTAGAGCCCGGGGGGGGTTGCACTTTTTTGCCATTGAAAACACAAAATCTCAAACCTTCCGGGGGAGAACCTCATTGCTCCGGGGGGGGGGGGGTGGATGCCCACCCCGAGTCACCCCCTGTAATCAACACTGAAAGCAATACAGAAGAGAACACTTTCCCGCTTATTTTAATATGATAAACAGTAATCCTAAAGTTTTGTCGAATTGTTTTAATGACTATAAGTGCTCTGTGATTCACTAAAGCGCTTACATTATCTTTCTGAACAGGTTCTATGGTTTCTCCGTAGTCGGTGTTCACATAGAATCTCTTCATAATCGAGGTCGACTGGCACGTTTCTATAATCTAGTTTATCCTCAAATATCAGCAGGATATTCCGCGATGATTATTGTGCTCAGTACCTTCGTCAAAAATCATTCCAATTTCGTGCAAAATAAAATTTCATTTAATTGCTATCTAAATTTTGTGTGCAAAAATACCTTTAGTCTTTCAATTTTAAAAGGGTATGTGCTGAAATCTAGAAGCATCTTTAATAAAGTGGATAATAGAAACATTTTTCATAAAGTAGAAACCTGGATTGTTGAGCTTTTAGATGAAAAAATTGAATTCATATCGAACCTTCAACTAACATGATACATTTTCTAGTGATTGAAATAGTAGAAATTCATTAAAATACACGCCACTCAGTAAATATCCATCGGTTGTAATGTAATCAAGATCTTTTAAGTGACCTTGTAAACGAACCCTAAAGGCTTCAATGCCGCCTTATAATAGAGAGTTTAAATGGGTTGAATGCAATAACATCTACCCTAGCACATCTGCTGTACGGTGCCGTAGTCAGTGGGGACCCGATTCGAGGTTCGTTCGCTTCGAAATTTCATATTATTAGAGGTCCCGATAAAAGGAGGGGCCCTAGTGTACCCTATTAAAATCCGTGCGCGTATCTATCTATGTAACCACACAAACTAAGAAACCACAGGGCCCATGGATACGACATTTGGCAAACGGGTTGCTTGTAAGGGACTCATGAACGATTGGGGCCAAAAATTGGAAAATTTTAAATAGATCTTTTTATTTTATGCTTTTCACGAATTTTTGCCTTTTTTATGTTCAACCCGTAATCGCGCGAGTTCTAACCAGTTCTAAATGTTTACTGCAATCTGCAATGTGAGATATACATATTACGTACGCCACGCTAATTGTTTACGATAATTGTTTTAGCTCACATGCAACTCACATGCCAATATAAGTAGAGATATACATATTACGCACGCCACCATGCAATATAGAAATCAATTACTTTAAACTGGTATAAATCAAAAACTATAACTAATATTTTTACATGAAACTTTCAAAGATTTGAACTATTGATAAAAACATTTCAAATGCCGTAAACCGCATAAAAATCCGATAATTACACATTGCTGTAGACCTGTCAACAGATTTTGGTCTGAACAAGATTTAAAAAGTGCAACAAAACAGCACTTTTAAAATCGCATTTACTAAAAACTTATTCGCCGAATTGCAGCTTACTTTTGCTTTCTGAGTCACGTGGCACGCCCCATTCCATAGAATCAAGAATTTTGTTTCTATCGAAATAGAACTCGAGCTACAGAGGGTCAAAATCCCGTTTTGGTCAGTCCGGAAAATATAAACTAGACAAGAGTACTAAAAAATTTTTGCAAAAGCGTTTGGCATCAATTGGCGGAAATTCCTTTCACTTACGGTTCATTGCACTGTTGTTTCTTTTGCTTGGCGAGAAACTCTGTCGAGTTTTTATGATCATGCCGTTTTCGTATTGCAATTAAAAATAACTTTTAAAAAACTTTTGAACAGAAAATGACGTCACTATATAAAATAACGCATTTTTACTCATAACGCTTTTGCATTTCAATATTTTTTTTATTCCGCTGACAGTAAGATTGAGACTCTCATCTCAGAGAACTTCAGCGGGTGAAAATGATGTCAGAGTGAAAATGAAATGAGTATTTTCTTTGATAAAACTAAATATTTTAAAAGTGCTATTACACGAGTGGTCAAAGTCGCTTCAAATTCCAAGTGTCTCCATGTTTTAATGGCTCCAGGGGAGTCGCTTCGAAAGCAAGCAACTTTCTTCTGACGCCTGAAACGAAGCGAATCGCCAGTGACAGCCAATCAAATGCTTGGAAATCTGACAATGGAAAAGCCCTTTCCCGAACAGCCAATGAAATGTTTCGAAAACGAAAAATGTGGCTTTCAAAAGCGGGAAATTAGACGAGTCACAGGCGATTTTTGTTGCTTGGAATTTTTACGTGTAATAGCACTTTAATAACATCATAATTCCGACCGACTCAATGTTATCCTATGGCTTCAAGAGAGTCGCTCGGAAAGCAAGCAACTATTTTGTTTCGGAGCGATTTTGACGCCTGAAATGTAAAGAGTCGCCAGTAACAACCAATCAAATGCTTGGAAAATTGACGATGGTAAAGCCTTTTCCCAAACAGCCAATGAAATGCTTAGAAAACGAAAAAAGTGGTACGTATGTTGCGGAAAAACTGGCGAGCCTCAGGCAATTTTTTTTGCTTGCAAATTTTACGTGTAATAGCACTTTAACTGGCAAACGTAACATCAAGTTTGGAAATATATTTATTAAATGAAATATATTTATTATATATTTATTAAATGTTGATTCATTATTGTAATTATTTTTG
Organism: Maratus speciosus; assembly: GCA_963932465.1. Classification (NCBI taxonomy): domain Eukaryota; kingdom Metazoa; phylum Arthropoda; class Arachnida; order Araneae; family Salticidae; genus Maratus; species Maratus speciosus. The sequence continues at coordinate 587,338,686 of OZ010788.1, read as the reverse complement.
TTATTTTTTTATATATTCAATCAATCGATTCTTTTAAACATTTTCATTCATCGAATTCAACGGGTTTCTACTCGTCTATAATTTGTAGCGATCTCATCTCACATGATCAAAGAGAGTTACTATTTTAGAGTAACTGGCTTGGCCTCTTGCTCGACGCTAACGTTCTCGTCTCCTGATCATGAGATCCCTGGTTCGTACCCCAGCGGCGCTAATTCACACATTCTCTAAAGTGGTGACCCAGACAAACACACAAAAACAACCTTTAGCAACAATCATCTCTTCTCATAACCAGCAGATGGCAGCATTAAATAAATCAACTCCAGCAAACAAAGCCTGTGAAACGCTCACAGCACATAAGCCTGTCATACTACGCATCACACATGCGTACGACAGCATTACTCACGAGTGCATATCGCTCGTCCGACTCAACAAGATGTCTTTCTCACTGGGGATGGAGTGTGTAGCGATCTCATCTCACATGATCAGTATAAAGCGAGTTACTAGCTTAGAGTAACTGGCTTGGCCTTTTGCTCGAAGCTAACGTTCTCGCCTCCTGATCATGAGATCCCTGGTTCATATCCCAGCGGCGCCAATTCACACATTCTCTAAACATTAAAACGTTTCAGCCCAATGATTATATTTTTCTTCTGTTGCCAGATTAGTTACTTTTACTTTAATTCAATTTCATTCGTCAGATTGTAAATTTAAAAAGTTAATTTTACAATCATAAGCTTGGTACAGGACCGGTAAGTATATTTTTTTTAATTTAAAACTGTTCTTCTTATTGAATTCAGTGGCTGATTATTTTCTGTCTTTATATTTTAGTGTCATTTATAATTTCAAAATACTTCATTTTTTAATGTTACAAAAATAAATTTTATTTGACATAAAGAAAGTTTCTTCTTCTTTCCACCGTAATAGTTTATTGGGTACTTTTCGATTAGCCAGGCGCTAGTGTTATATATGCATACATATGTCTATATACATGTATATATGTGTATATATCGAATATATATATACATATATATATATACATATATATATATATACATATATATGTATGCATATATAACACTGGCACCCGGCTAACCGAAATGAACCGTTTATTTGTTTGCAGTGAAATATGACACAGATGTCATATTGGCGCGACTTTTACCGACGCCAATTTGGCAAAACCCTTACTATATCATCTACATATCAAGCAAAATAACGACACTTTGGCGCCAGTTAAGTACCAGGTGCGTATATGACATTGGCGTCAAAAAAAAAAATCGCACCAATATGGGGCGTATCTGTATGTATCTGTGCCGATGTACATATATATATATATATATATATATATATATATACCGGGTGTCCTAAAAAGGACTGACTGATTTTAAAATTCAATAACTTATAAACGGTGACAGATATTTAAAAAATTCTTGCAGGAGGGTTATGCATAAGGTCAAAAGTTTTTTTACAGTGATTTTCAATTTTAGTTCGAATTACAAACAATAGGTGGCGCTGCGATCAATAGACGCTCAATTCAGGCTCGATTTTTGGTACTTCGTGGCCCGGATAATACATTTCCATCTCCTTTTTCCGCATGGAACAAGAGAAAGGACCAAAAATCGAGCCTGTATTTAGCGACTATTGCTTACAGCGCCATCTATTGCTTGCAATTCGAACTAAAATCGAAAATCACTGAAGTAAGACTTTTGGCCTTATGCATAAACCTCCTGCAAGAAATTTTTAAATATCTGTCACCGTTTGGAAGTTATTGAATTTTAAAATCAGTCAGTCCTTTTTAGGACACCCGGTACATATATATATATTTAAGTATTGCGCGGCAGCGCAATACTTATTTATTTCCAGTGTCACGTCTCAATGTTAATTTAACATGGAAAAGCCTATGGAGATCATAACTTTTTCATTTTTTCTTCCCACCTTTTTGTCCCTGATGCCACTCATTTTTTATTCTTTACTAATTCTGATGAAATTATAAATTTAAAGTGTAAAAATGTTTGTCTGACGTCAGGGGCAAAACGAATGGTAAAATGGTTTGCATATGGGTGAATTATAATGCAGAGAGTAACATGCCTAAGCTTTATTTATATTATTCAAATATTTTTTTAATAATTCCAAATTTCACTTTTTTCATTGAGAATCAACGGACATTTTTCATAGAAAATGTAACATTTTTTTCATTCATTGTTTCAAAAATTTCAAAAGCCGTAATAATAATTTATTTGTTTTTAGTTGAAAGATTTCCACGTGAAATATTAAATCGAACTAGTTTATTTTTCAAGAATTAAAAAGGTGAAAACGGCGTCATAGTGGATATAAAAAGAATATTTTCAGAATAACTTTTTTCTTTGGTCAAGTTTATGTTTTAGTAAAAAGTTTCAAATGGATAGCTATTTTTACGCAGGTAGCGAACTTAGTGAGGAATTACATAATTTAAATTTTAAAATGTATTTTTTTCCGAGACTAGGGGGCTTTACCCCCGTCTCTCCCCGACCGAGACTTTCCCCCTACGAGCTACGCTCGCCAATCCCCGTTCAGACACCCCAGATTCTAAAAGCATGCTAATTTCATCGGCCTTAAAAGGATTGAATTATAATTTAAAAAAACAGTGACGGTTTCCCTGTAAACGGGTTTTCATTCATTTCCCTTTGATTGGAGATTTTTAAGACGAAATCAGCTGCTGCTAAGAGATACAATGGCTGTTTTAGTCTTTGATTAAAAACAAGAAAGAAAAATCATGCGTACGGTATAGATTATGAAACACTTTTTAACACTCCCTGAAAGCTTTAACAAAACTTTGTTATTTAGGGAAATAAGGTAAATAAGATAACTAACTAAACATTTAAAAAACTTATTTCAGCAGATGCCATCCATAACCAAATATTTATTCCAATTCTTCCGAACAGCCCTGTATTTGATCTGTAGGCTGATATATATGCTATGTAATAGAAAATTTAGTTTAGCAAGAAAACGCATAACAGGTTGAAATTTCTCTTTCAGCAATTTATAGTAATAGATGGAAACATACTTGAATACTTTTGTTCAGCCCTGTTGTTTACCTAGTACCTTTATTACACGCCACTATTTAGCTAAACTTTAATTCAAACCAAATCACTCTTAAAACTACTGAAATTGCATTTCCAGAATTTATCATCTATAGGCGGCCATGTATCCAATTCTTTGCGTGGCTCTGTATATCATTTTATCTATATTCTACAAACATTTCATAGAAAACTACATGCAGTTCAGCATAACACATTTTAAACCCATCTTTCATTTTAAACCCACCTTTCAATTTACGGTCATACTCAGTAACCTTTACGAATTCTTTTGCGTAGCCTTGTATATTAACTATAACATTTGCACACACCATATAGTATGCATAAATATAGTGAAACTTAAAAGCGCATACCATAATTAAAAATGCATTCCTTGCCATCGCCGCTAATATATAGTACTTCGGATAAAAAATACTTGTCTGAAATGTTTTGTATGTTCCTGTAAATGCTTTGCACTTCGTATTATACATGAAATAACTTAAGTAAGCCTCACCGACATATATCAGTTTTATTATATATGAATTTATATAATTAAAATACGCCGCTAACAATTTCCCCCAATACCATTTGTAATGGAATTCTTTTGTGCAGCCCTGTAAATGAATAGTAACTATTCGTTGCACCACATATGCTACAGAATATTCTGCATATTTTAGTGCACTTCGTAAATACATATATTTTTTATTATGTTTGAAAGGGTGTAACACCTTTAAAATTCATTTGAAATGATTTTTTCCCATTGGCCGTAATGTAAGGGAATACTTTTGACTGTCCCTGTAAATGAACTAAACATGCTACAAACTTAATTTGAAATAGGGTTCGAGCTAGGCTAAACGTCACTAACCAAAAATTTCAGTGCTATCCGAGTATATTTACGAGAGTTAGAGCGCGAACAGACAAACTGAAATCAATAACACTTTTCAACTTTGTTGGAAAGTGTTAAAAATTAGTTAAAAATTTGAAAGTAAGCTAATGTAAAATGAAGTACACAGATTCTTTGTCTCTCGGTACTTTTTAACAACGCTATGAGAAAGTTCTTTTAAATGTATCGTTTTAAATCTGATGTAATTTTCACCAAAGTTTCCTTTCTCTTTTTAATATTCACATGCAAATACTTTTGTTGTTAGAAAGGAAATATTATTTGCGATGTCTTAGAATTCACGATAATAGTTGAAAAGATTTTCTCAAAAAATGAAATAAATGTCTCGTGCAAATATATTTTTTAATTTGAAGTGTTTTGCCAACTTTTATTTATTTGGCCTTTTTAAATATGACGTAATTTTCTTCATTTGTTGCTTTTAACGCATAATAATGAATTTAGTATTTAAAAACTTTCTTTCCCTTTAAAAAACTGTAGTTTTTATGATGTAATTTTCAATATTTTTCAGATTTTTAACACGTAATCACTTAATTCTAATTTGAAAGTTTTTTTCTGTTTATAATAGCCACGTGTAAATAATTTTTTTATTTGAAGGAAATATTATTCTTTGCGTTGTTTTTAAAAATGGCAACAGTTTAAAATAATTGCCCTTTTCTAAATTATGTAAAAAATATCTCTCGAAATGCTGAAAATTTGAATTTAAAATGGAAATAAATCCTCAAAAAATTAGTCAAATTAAAAAGATAATTGCAGTCTACATATCGGGAACTTCCAATGTATAAAATGGTCTATAAAGGTTTAAATTCCTATGTATAGTTTTTCTCCTATAAAACTTTTTTAATGGAACGATTTTGACCATTTTAGGTAGCTTTCTTTACAAAAAAGCTACCTATTGCAGCCGTTCGGAGGAAGGCGATTTCAAAAAATTTTGGTATATTTTCATCGATCATGACCCCCAGACCCCGAAACCACCCTCCGTTCAAAATTGATATATATATAAATATATATATATATATATCTGACCTATGTCACACTGTAACTCCCGTAATTATGAACCGATTTCGATGTAATTCGGTGTGTACATAGTACATACCAATGTCTCGACCGAGTTCGTTGGCCAACTTCATCCGCCGTTTTGTTTCAAAATGGCGGCCATTTAAAATTTTTAAAAAAATTTAAAACTTGAAATGTGGTACCAAAAAATTAAAAATGGAAAAATATTTTTTTTTATGTATTTGACCTTTATACAAAGATTCCGGAGCAGTTTTTGTTTCGTCTATATCTTAAAAAATGGCTGAGTTATAGCATTTTGAATTTCTAGCGTGGCTGACATTTTGAAACGTCCTGAATTTTATCACGCGATAAAAGGCGTATTTATGAACCGGTTTGGATGTAATTCGGTGTGTACATAGTACATACCAATCTCTCGACCGAGTTCGTTGGCCAGCTTCATCCGCCATTTTGTTTCAAAATGGCAGCCATTTAAAATTTTTTTAAAAATTTAAAATTTGAAATGTGGTACCAAAAAATTAAAAATGGAAAAATATTTTTTTCTTATGTATTTGACCTTTATACAAAGATTTCGGAGCAGTTTTTGTTTCGTCTATACCTTAAATAATGGCTGAGTTATAGCATTTTGAATTTCTAGCGTGGCTGACATTTTGAAACGTCCTGAATTTTGTCACGCGATAAAAGGCGTATTTATGAACCGATTTGGATATAACTTCGTTTATACATAGTACATACCAATGTCTCGACCGGGTTCGTTGGCCAGCTTCATCCGCCATCTTGTTTCAAAATGGCGGCCATTAAAAAAATAAAAAAAAAAAGTAAATTCATTGAGATACCAAAAAATTGGAAAGTGAAAAAGATTTTTTTTGTATGTGTTTGACCTTAATACAAAGATTTCGGAACAGTTTTTCTTTCGTCTATATCTAAAAAAAAAACGGCTGAGTAATAGCATTTTGAATTTCTCTTGTTGCTGACATTTTAAAACGACCTGATTTTTGTCACGCGATAACAGGCGTATTTATGAACCTATTTAGATGTAACTTGGTCTGTACATAGTACATACCAATGTCTCGACCGAGTTCGTTGGCCAGCTTCATTCGCCATCTTGTTTCAAAAGGGTTGCCATTTAAAAAAAAATTAAATTTAAAATTCAAAATGAGGTATTAAAAAATTGGAAAATGAAAAAGATTTTTTTTATGTGTTTGTCCTTGATACAAAGATTCCGGAGCAGTTTTTGTTTCTGAAAATTTGTTCTTTTGTTGATATATTAAAAAATGGTTGATTTATAGCACTTTGAATTTCTAGCATGGCTAACATTTTGAAACGATCTTGTATTTGTCACTCGATAACACACGTATTCGCCTATTTCGATGTAAGAAGGCATGTGGATAGTATACATCAACACCTCGACCAAGTTCGCTGGCCAGATTCATCAGCCATCTTGTTTCAAAATGGCGGCCATTAAATAAAAAATATATATATATTTAAAGTGAGGTGCAAAAAAATTAGAAATTGAAAAAGGTTTCTTTCTTAAGTATTTGATCTTGATATAAGGATTCAGGAGTATTTTTTGTTTGTCTTTATCTTAAAAAATGGCTCAGATATAGCAGTTTCAATTTCTATTGTGGGTGACATTTTGAAAAATCTGATTTTTTGCATGCGACAGCACTCCTATATATTAACCGATTCCGATGTGAGTGAGCATGTGCACAGCAATTACTAAGGTCTCGACCAAGTTCACTGCTTAGCCTCATTCACCATGTTGTCTTAAAATGACAGGCACTTTAAGAAATTGCCGAATTTGGCAGCCAAATATAAGTTACTTTAAAGAAAAGCAGCTTGGATAAAGCTGACTAATTTCGCGAAATTCTCATTCATTATATTGATAAAAATTAGTATTGAATCTCCTATATTCGGTTTCCACTAAATTAAGCTTCGTGTGTTTGCATGATATAAGTTGGCTTTTTTTAAATAAGGATTATGAAAGCTACCTCTTCCTCCCGGCACTGGCCGGAAGGACTTTTTAACATTAAATATCTCTTAAAATAATTATTCGATTTAAAAACTGTCTACATCAGCGTGTTTATCAAACATCTCTATAATACCACCGATTTTCATATTTTTGTATGAAACAGTTTTCTTAATATTAACGAAGAAAGACCCCCAGTCATAAAAAATATGGATGCCGATCTAGTAGGAGTATACCCGGATGATCTACGCAGATTTTTATTGGTCCATTTCCAAATCAAAACTTTTTTTTATATATAGAAGGATGAGAACTATTTATACCCCAAGTTATATTTAGGTAATAGTTTTCTGATGTGTTTACATCACCCCTTGGGAGAGAATAAGGTAACAAATTTTAAGTAAAACTTTTATTTTTTTTTATTTTTTACTGTATCACAGCTATAATATTATTAAACATTAGCAGTAAGGATTCAACACAATTTATTTTTGCATTCATAGCGTCCCTGAGTGGGAAATAGGGTATCTAAATTTAAGTGAAGATAATTTCTCATGTTTTGATTATAGATTTTTTACGTTCAGATTGGAAGTTTTTGTACAAACTACAGCAACCTGCATTACTACAGTGATGAAATATTTTGAATTATACATTGGTAAACTGCATCACACATTGTGATGCAATACTGCATACATCAAAGCCTGATGATGATACCCTCTATTAGTTTTGAACAGGGGTGCGCCAGCAGTATCCGGCGCCTGTGTGCAGAACTTCAATTGGCGCCCCATATTCCTACCCCCCCCCCCCCCCCCAAAAAAAAAAAAAAAAAAAAATCCAAAGAGTATAAATGCATATCTGCCAAGACAACCTTCCGGAGTTTTTCTCCAAATCAAATAAACTAATTTGGAACCAGAAAATGTATTTAATGAAATGTGTCTTGTTTCCACAGGGTTCTTTTTTATTTCATTTATTGAATTAAATTTCTGATTAAAAATATTGTTGTTTGAATTAAAAACTAAGGAATGTTGTCAGCTATGCAAATAACGGACATCCCTAAAAGGTGGGTGCTTCAGCTGTTTGCTCTCTCTCCCCACAATGGCGTACCTCCTAAGTAAATCAGCTTCTTTTACCTCCATCACTCCCGGAATTTTTAAGATCTGATCTTTATTTATATTTATACTTAAAACAGTTCAAATAAACTTTAATTTGGAAATATAGCTGTGTTGAATTAATCAATGGTAGGACTATGACACAAAGAATGGGGTGCTCGTAATACAGTAAATACACATAAAAGTAGGAAAACATTTTCTCAAATTATGATGTTTGTAATGCACCGGAACGCGCGTTATAGTACTTTATTTCTTTAAAGTAATGTAACATCAATTAAGGTGCGCCTTAAACAATTACCACACATTGATCATAATTAGGAGTGCATTCGAAAATGTTCCAGTCCCGGAACATTTGATTTTATATTAGCAAATACATATAATACTTTTATTAGCACGTTATAGTACTTTTAGGTAGCTTTCTTTACAAAAAGCTACCTATTGCAGCCGTTCGGAGGAAAGCGATTTCAAAAAATTTTGGTATATTTTCATCGATCATGACCCCCAGACCCCGAAACCACCCTCCGTTCAAAATTGATATATATATATATATATATATATATATATATATATATATATCAATATATATATATATATATATATATATATCTGACCTGTGTCACACTGTAACTCTCGTATTTATGAACCGATTTGGATGTAATTCGGTGTGTACATAGTAAATACCAATGTCTCGACCGAGTTCGTTGGTCAGCTTCATCCGCCATTTTGTTTCAAAATGGCGGCCATTTAAAAAAGTTTAAAAAATTTAAAATTTGAAATGTGGTACCAAAAAATTGAAAATGGAAAAATGTTTTTTTCTTATGTATTTGACCTTTATACAAAGACTCCGTAGCAGTTTTTGTTTCGTCTATATCTTAAAAAATGGCTGAGTTATAGCATTTTGAATTTCTAGCGAAGCTGACATTTTGAAACGTACTGAATTTTGTCACGCGATAAAAGGCGCATTTATGAACCGATTTGGATGTAACTTCGCTTATACATAGTACAGACCAATGTCTCGAACGAGTTCGTTGGCCAGCTTCATCCGCCATCTTGTTTAAAAATGCCGGCCATTTAAAATTTTAAGAAAAATTTAAATTTGAAATGTGGTAGCAAAAAATTGAAAATTGAAAAAATATTTTTTCCTTATGTGTTTGACCTTGATAAAAAGATTCGGGAGCAGTTTTTGTTTTGTCTATATCTTAAAAAATGGCTGAGTTATAGCATTTTGAATTTCTAGCGTGGCTGACATTTTGAAACGTCCTGATTTTTGCCACGTGATAACAGACGTATTTATGAACCGATTTGGATGTACCTTGGTGTGTACATAGTACATACAAATAACTCAACCGAGTTCGTTGACCAGCTTCATTCGCCATCTTGTTTCAAAATGGTGGCCATTTAAAAAAAAAAAAATTAATTAAATTTAAAATGAGATACCAAAAAATTGGAAAATGAAAAAGATTTTTTTTGTATGTGTTTGACCTTAATACAAAGATTCCGGAACAGGTTTTGTTTCGTCTACATCTAAAAAAATGGCTGAGTTATAACATTTTGAATTTCTATTGTGGCTGACATTTTAAAACGACCTGATTTTTATCACGCGATAACAGGCGTATTTATGAACCGATTTGAATGTAACTTGGTCTGTACATAGTAAATACCAATGTCTTGACCGAGTTCGTTGGCCAGCTTCATTCGCCATCTTGTTTCAAAAGGGTTGCCATTTTTTTTTTAAAATGTAATTTAAAATTTAAAATGGGGTATTAAAAAATTGGAAAATGAAAAAGATTTTTTTTATGTGTTTGGCCTTGATACAAAGATTCTAGAGCAGTTTTTGTTTCTAAAAATTTGTTCTTTTGTTTATATCTTAAAAAGTGGTTGAATTATAGCACTTTGAATTTCTATCATGGCTAACACTTTGAAACGATCTTGTATTTGTCAAGCGATACCACACGTATTCGCCTATTTCGATGGAAGAAGGCATGTGGATAGTATACATCAATATCTCGACCAAGTCGCTGGTCAGCTTCATCAGCCATCTTGTTTCAAAATGGCGGCCATTAAATTAAAAAAAATTATATTTAAAGTGAGGGGCAAAAAAATTAGAAATTGTAAAAGGTTTCTTTCTTAAGTATTTGAACTTGATATAAGGATTCAGGAACATTTTTTGTTTGTCTTTATCTTAAAAAATGGCTCAGATATTGCAGTTTCAATTTCTAAAGTGGGTGACATTTTGAAAAATCTGATTTTTTGCCTGCGACAGCACTCGTATATATCAACCGATTCCGATATGAGTGAGCAAGTGCACAACAATTACTAAGGTCTTGACCAAGTTCACTGGTTAGCCCCATCTACCATGTTGTCTTAAAATGGCAGGCACTTTAAGAAATCCCCGAATTTGGCAGCCAAATATAAGTGACTTTAAATAAAAGCAGCTTGGATAAAGCTGACTAATTTCGCGAAATTCTCATTCATAATGATTTAGTATTGATAAAAATTAGTATTGAATCTCCTACATTCGGTTTCCACTTAATTGAGCTTCGTGTGTTTGAATAATATAAGTTGGCTTTTAAAAAATAAGGAATATGAAAGCTACCTCTTCCTCCCGGCACTGGCCGGAAGGACTTTTATTTCTTTTAAAGTAATGTAACACCAATTAAGATGCATCTTAAGCAATTACCACTCGTAGATCATAATTAGGGGTGCAGTCGAAAATGTTCCAGTTCCGGGACATTTGATTTTATATTAGCAAATACATATAATACTTTTATTAGCACGTTATAGTACTTTTATTTCTTTTAAAGTAATGTAAAACCAATTAAGATGCATCTTAAGCAATTACCACTCGTAGATCATAATTAGGGGTGCAGTCGAAAATGTTCCAGTTCCGGAACATTTGATTTTATATTAGAAAATATAGAACCCCTATGCTGGCTAAAGTTTCGCCCGGTCTGTGTGCAATGGCTAGCAGAATATAAGGCACATACGAGGTCAAACTTTTTGTGAGGATAGTCGAAAGCCTCACCTGATGCACTGTGCACCTAAGTTTCAGAATTTTAAATCTCTAATAGTTGAAAAATTAATTAAAAAGTCCAAATTATAAGAATGAAAAGTATTCATAATTCAAAAAGAGCATAGATATTTTTCAAACCGCAGAGAACTTCTTCAAAAACTCGAAGATAGGGGGAGGGTTAGTAAAATTACAGAGCTGCTAGGGCGATAAATGTACTGGGCCTTTTTAAAAGGACTGTATCTTAAATTCTACTGGTCCTGACAACCCGAAAATTGCACAGCCAGACAAAAAAAAAAAAAAAAAAAAAAAAAAAAAAAAAAAAAAAACTTTTAGAACTTCTAAAAGTTATTCCGGTACGGTTTGAGGAAGTCAAAAAATCCACGAAAAATCGATTTGTAAAAAATCTTTTTATTTCCTTCGAAAGAAAGGTTCGAAATCTCTTCCATGGAATGGAATTGATGATTGCAGGCATTCGACGTCTTTCAATAGCGGACATTTTCGAACGAATATAAAATTTTCAAAATATAAATTTATAGATTTAATTTTTATTCATCCAGATACAGAATTTTTCGCTGCTTTCAAATATGTAAATTTCTTCACGGTCGCTCAATTACAAGTATGAGATATTAATTATTATTTTATTAATTGTATGATTCCTTTCAAACTCTCAGTTTAAAAGCCAGCCTTTCGAAACCACAAATGATTTTTATAATATGATTCTTTGGAACGCCGTCAATTTTATTAAAATACATCATTTAGATATTTTAAAGTTATGCATCTAGCCCTATCTTTAAACGCTGTTTAATAATATCTAAATCTTATAAAAATCGATCCGCAAGTTTTTGCTTTATAAAAAAATCGATTTTTAAAAAGGAAAAGAAATGCTTTGTTGAAACGCGAATTTGTTAAAATTAAAAAAAAAAAAACCTGACGAACCGATCTATTTGGGACTTCCAGATAGTTTATAACATATAATAAAGATTTTAAAAAGTAGGTGGTATCAAATTTCAAGGGGGGGAGGCGATAAAAAAACTGGGGCGGGGGATGATCAAATATTTAAAACCGTACCATTTTCTACCGTTTTAGATGCGGATTTTTGACTGAGAACTAATGTGGAACTAAAAGATTCGAGATTTGTATTTTTGCAAGATTTTACAGTGCGTACGCAGCACGCCTGTTAAACCCGCATGTGATATATCATCGGAAAACCCTTAAACCACTCTTTCATATTATGAACCTTTCTAGCCCCCTCACTCAGACCCCCCCCCGCCCCTGGGGGTCAATTTTCTTACTGACCTCCTAATTATGCTGCAGCAAGATTTGGGCAGCTCATTTGAAGGCTTCACCGAAGGTGAAACTCTTCACGGGCTTTCGATTCGTGAGGTCTATGTTTGATCCCAGATTATTAGAAAGCATTTCCCCGTGGTGAGGGGGGCGGTAAAATGAACTTTTTCATGTAACATATCGTTTTAAAGCTTTTGGCCTGTACTTTACTAAGCACTCACTCCTCTCCTCTTAACTCATTTTTTCATCAGTAAGTAGAGGTCATTTTAAAATTTTAATTTGTTCATTACTACCACATACAATTTTCCAAAAATCATAAAAAATGTTTACATAACAAATCTGAACAATTAGCAGCTTCTCCCCCCCCCCCCCTTTTTTAACACAGTGAGCGAGTTTTCGTGTTTCAGACAAAATCGAGTTAAAGATGGAAAATCATACAAATTTAAGGTTCATTTAAAAATCACCAAAGAGGGGGGGGTATCGTTCGAAAAAGCTCTCAATACAGAACTCAAAAATATATTTGTTTTACTCTTAGATACTATTATATTTTCAGAAATTCGTCGAAAATGTATGGCAAAATTATGTCCCCCCGCCCCCCCCCCCCAACTCCTATTTCCGAAACTAATCCGAAACTATTCCGAAATAAAATTACGAAAAAATTAGTAGTAGTTGGAATTTATTTAAATCTTGCAGGAAAACTATAGCAATTATCCTAGGTCATGCAGTTTTTCAGAAAATAGCAGTTTTCCGTTATACATAAACTTTATTTGGCGGGCGCTCAGCGGGTGAGTTGAGAGGAGTTCGATGTACCTATTGACGCGAAATCATCTAAGAACTCTCGATAATGATTTTCCAAAAGAATTGTCGATAATTAGCAGATATTAGTAAAAGCCCAGATATTAGTAAAAAAACTATCTTAAAAAACGTGGCACAGACCAAAGTGGCCATGCAACTTTGCGACCTCCTTTCGAAGAGCACTTGGCACAATGACAAGATTAATATTTGTACAAGGTCTTTGTTTTAGGTAAGATGAATCGCAATGATAAATAGTCAGCGTTTTTCATTTCAATTGAATTCAATTATTGAAGGCAATTATTGAAAAATATTTGATAAAATAATTCCAAGTTATATGCAAAGTCTTATTATTCGTTTAACGAGTATATTTTGTAAGATTGCAGTTAGTAATTAATAAATTTATTGTATGAACTCTCTGTACGCGAGTGAAACTCGCTCTTGATCGATTATTCTTTGTTCGAAGCAAATCTATAAAATATACAATTAAAATTTCAATAAAACGTAATTCATTTTGAGATTGTTCTCAAAAACATGTTTCCCGAATGCAAATGACCTGAAACTTTCTTACATGCTCATGCGCTCGTTTTTTTTTATGCGTTGCATAACAATGATAGGCGTGACTGTTAAATTTGCTTGGAATCGAATGGAGTTTTTCATTTCTTTTTTACATGCATTGCATTTTTTTTGCAACCTGTTTTATTTATTTATTGTTTTTGTCATAATGTAGCCGATTGCTACGATTGATTTGTGCTTTTTTCGGCAATTTACTTTTACATGGTACCGTACATAACCTGGAGGCTTATGTTGCTTTACTATTCTGCAATATAATATCTACCTGTTTTTATATCGTCAGTATGTGTATCTTTACCAATACTACAGTAAGATAGAAGTTTTATACATTTTCAATTATTTGAATAATGGAGCCTTCCATGTTTGCCACCAACTGTAGTGTACCCCTGCTTTCTGAAAAGCTGGACAGGCCTAGGCCTGATCTAGAACAGGGATATCAAAAGGGACATTCGCGGTCGCCCTTCCGAATTTTTTTTTAATAATTTTTATTTTAAATAACGAAAGAACAAATAAATTAGCATAACATTAATAAAAATACAAATAAAACGTCGAAATAAAAATCACTTGATGGCGTAAACATGTGTAACTTGCTTAAAAGTCAAGTGAATGTGACATTTACGATCAACTATTATTGGCATTTAATCTTATAGTTTGGCGATTTATTTTTGATCGACCGGATAACCATGTAGTACCCAATAAAGTTATAAAATGAAAGTTGGGTTGAAATAATTGAAATATAAGGGTTAATAATTGAAATAGGGTTAATAATTGAAAATAAAGGGTTAATAATTGAAATATAAGGGTTGAAATAATTAGCGCATTAGCATACATTTTGGCATGGTATCCGTATAACGGAAAAGTACCATAATTTTTTTTTTAAAAAATGAACAGAATTGGAACCCAACGGCACTTATAAATACTGTGCACCTGAACATCGTTGTGTGTTGTGTTTTGGTAGTTGATACTAAGAAATCCTTGGCGAGTTGGATTTTCTGAAAATTCCCTCCCTCCTGATTTTAATGTTTTGGCTCAGTTCATTTATTATAGGGTCATTCCATGGTTACGGACGTAACAAACAGAGACTTTAAAGCTTCATAAATAATGTAAAAAAATACTTATTACATGGATTATATTTAAGGTCGGTCCAAGGATTGTAAATAGAATATTAAATTTTGAAATCTGAAAAATCTTCCCATAATTTTTGAAAAAATAAAATCTAGGTGTTACGGACGTAATTCACAAAACAGTCAAAATTGCATATAGTCGCAGTTATTGTCATATTTCTGTGAATTTTAAGGAAGAATATTTAACTTTTTCTTCAATAATTCATTATTAGGGTATTGGCTATTTGAAACTGCGATTTTGAAAACATTAAAATTAATTAATACATGGGATAATTAAATTGTTACAGACGTAACATTTGCCTGTTACGGACGTAACAATTCAATACATCAAAATTTATTTATGAATTCTAATTCATTTATAATATATTCCCTAATTTCTTTTATAAATTTTAAAAATAGAATATTCAAATACAAAAACTAGCCTAATTAAAACTTTTACAAATAATTTTTGAAATGACAATAGCTTGTTAAACTTTACCATAATTTAAGTAAAATGTTCTCAGTCTCATCACTCTCACCTTTTTAGTGCTAATACTTTTATTTGATTTACTGTTTATACTTAAACTGCATGTTTTCAGAAAATTCACACTCTAAGCTATTAAAAAATGTATTACATGACTTTATAAATTAAATATTATTTGTTTTATAAATAAAAAACAAAATAGTACTTTGGTTTCACTTTTCATGGAATGACCCTATATTGGTACTTGTTAGTTATCCCGTCGACCAATTTCGCCAAATTATATAAATCACCAAACCACCCGCCAAATTATACAAATTGAGATCATTTTTATTTTAAATAACAAAAAAAAAAAAAAAATAGTATAACATTAAAAATAATACAAATAAAACGTCGAAATAAAAATCACTTGATGACGTAAACACGTGTTGTCAAGAGAATGCGGCATTTACGATCAACCATTATTGGCATTTAATCTTACAATTTGGCGATAGCAATTTGGTCGACGGGATAACTAACAAGTACCATTATATTTTACTAGCGGCCCTTGGCGACCAGTTTGGTCTGCCTTAAAATTTATGTTTGGGAAAGCATACTAAGCATTGTATCATGTTACATTTATTCATAATTTAATTTACTTGGACTTCCTTAAATATAATTAATATAATCCCTTAAGCTAATATTAGTTTTTGTTGCATTAAAGTATCTCAATTTGTTGATTTTCTGTAAGCAAGTAAACCCTATTGGTTTACAATATAAGTCTATGGGAATTTGGCAAAATATTAGAGATATCGCCAAGTTGGAGTCACTTTTGGCGACTAATTTTGTTTGCCAAATTTGGCGATATATAGCCACAATGGCGACAAACTTGTCGGCATCTGGTGACAGAACAAGGTCCCCCTGTGGCAACCCACCTTATAGGTACGGCGATGCATTAAATGCTGTTGAATAACCAATGAGATGCGTTCCAATTGGGCGCTGCCATTAAACAATTAACAAATAATCGATATTTTTGTGCCACGTACGATAGCGTAATATATATATAGATTATACAAAAATGCATATGGATATAATCAAAATATATTTTGAAAAATATTTTGCTGAAGACGAAATTGCTTTAAATTTGGAAAATAATGTATGTAATATAAATATGGGGACGGAGGGGACACACTACGGATGTTATTACTGCAAAAATATTCGAGTTATGGTACTTTTTTCTTAGAAATTGAGCCCTGCTGGGGAGGAGTATATTTACTCAATTAGTTTAGTGATTTTGCGCTAACTAACGCGACATTTTCTGCAGAAACCTTGTATATTGCAATATCAATTCTTCATTTTGAGAATACTATAAAATCGAACCCGGGGTACCCGGGTTACAGAGTAGAGGCGAAAACATTTTTTTTTTTTTTTTTTGAAAACTCTAATAACTCTTCTAATAATCTCTTTTACATGCAACCCAGCAAAGAGGGAATTGCTGGCCAGCAGCAAGATAGAGCAATGATGGAGAAGTACTGGCTAATGGTCTACCACTGCATGGCCACTGCAGGACAGCTTCAGTCAACTTTGCTGTTGGAAATCATCAGATAAAATTCTGGTGGGCTTCCGTCTTATCTCATGCGCTAAAACTGAAGAAACTAAAATAGTTTTTTTTTTTTTTTTTTTTTTAAGAATTAAAAAGAAGATTAATATGACGTCATAGTGGAAATAAAAATGACATTTTCAAGCAGATTTTTTAAGTTCAGATTGTAATTTTTTGACCAAACTACAGCAACTTGCATTACTGCACTGGTGAAATATTTTGAATAATAGGTAGGTAAATTGCATCACAAATTGTGATGCGATATCGCACAAATCAAAGCCTGATGATGATGCCCTCCATTTATTTTGAAATGTGTTCATCTGAATGCAGTAGTTATTAAAAAACTTGACATATTAAACAAAAAAATAATTTGCAGAACAAATTAAAAAAACAAAATTTATTTCCCAAATTGTTTAAGCCCGAGAAGGGGCAGATATTAAGATATTTCATTCAATTCGTTCTACATTTAATGTTAAATTTTTGTAACAAATAAGTTAAACCAATTGAACATTAAAAAATAAAAATGAAATTCATACAATATAATACTTTAAATACCTATATACTTAGATTCCGTTCAAATGAAATCAAAATAAATCTCAGACTTTTTCCATTTTTAAGTTGTAAATATTTGTACTGCAGATTTTGCTTTATGTTTATGACGATTGTACATAATATGATAAGATACATGAAAATACAAAACTTTAAAAAAAGTCTAAGATTTATTTTGATTTCATTTGAACGGAATCTAAGTATATATAGCTGTTTAAAGTATTATATTGTATGAATTTCATTTTTATTTTTTAATGTTCAATTGGTTTAACTTATTTGTTACAAAAATTTAACATTAAATGTAGAATGAATTGAATGAAATATCTTAATATCTGCCCCTTCTCGGGCTTAAACAATTTGGGAAATAATTTTTTTTTTTTTTTAATTTGTTCTGCAAATTAGGTTTTTGTTTAATTTATTTATTTATAGAAGATGTTTTAATGTTTTTATTGAACATTAGCCGTAACAAAATACTGATCTCTTTACTTTGTTTTAAGGGCAAACAGATTAATCTTTCTTAATCGAGCTCCATGCGATAAAGATAAATTTTTAAAATCTCATGCTTGAAAATTGTTTTTAACCATAGACAACGAATAAACTGAAATGCAATTTGCAAACAAATTTCATTTAAAATTTTTTTCCTCCTATTTGGTGGTGTAAAAATTTAAATTGTTTGATTCCATAAATGTTAAATTTGTGTTTTTTTTTAAATATTATTCTTTTATTTATTTATAAAGTAAGTTTAAATTTCGTTATGGGAAATTCGTCAGAAATAAATGCTGAACAATTTTTATTGCTTTATGCGCAAAATATTTATTATTATTATGTAATGGAGCGATAAATGATGATAGCGAAAAACTTAAAAAATTCATGCTTGAAAATTATTTTAAAAACATAATAAATCAGTCAATTAAGGTACAGTTTTCAAACAAATTGCATTTGAAAGTAGAACTTTCCCCCCATACAACGCTGTAAAAATTGAAAATGTACTATGGTTAGAAGATTAAAGAATTGTAGTAGCAAAAATTGCAAAACCGAAATTTGATCGTGAAGTGTTGCCATTCGCAAAATGACACCAGCGTTACGCCATTTGGGCTTAGATGCTGTATATTCCCGCGGCCGCCATCTTGGATGTTTTGATATTTCTTGGCGATTTTTTGTTGGCGATGCTTTACATTTTTTTTCGTTAAGCCTAACTTTCCCTTTTTTCTTTAATGCTTTTCATATAAGACGTTGCAAAGTTTTAAGTAATTATTACTAACATTTATTCTGTTACGTTTAAACAACGCCTATTTCTAATTATTTGAAAAATTTTATGCAACTGTAAATGTGTATGGCTAGAACAATTTAAGAATTAGCTGTTAGGAAACAATAATAGTGGATATACTAGATATTAAGTAATAATAAAGAAAAGCTTTACACTAAGTTTCTTTTCCTTTTTTCCAGAAAGTATATGGAAGGATATGAAATGATATGAAAAAAATGCGGGGCATTCATTTAATTGTGTTATTTGTAGCCTTGACGTCATTTTCTCTTTTAGGTATGTATTTCTCATGAATAGATAACAAAACATTTTATTAAATTTAAATTAAGTTTATGTTCTTAGGGAAATTCAATAAAATCTGGTGTATTTTTACACAACAGAAAATAAGATACATATATTGTTACTGTTAGGATTTGAATCCCAATGAAAAAGGCGTGAGTAAGTTAGATAAAATTGGGACTTACCCGTTCTTCAGGATACTTATCTATTTCGGTGTAAATCCACACTTTGTTTAATCCAATATGTGTTAGTTGTCATATTTTTAATCAACCTTTATAACCTCCTTTGACAAAAGAAATTGTAGACTATTATATCAAATAAATGAGCAGTGGTAACACTTTAAGCTATTTAATTCACATTGTTTAAATTGTAAAAAAGAGAGAGCATTTTCATGCCTCTTATCTGGAATGACTACATTTTCAGAATGAAAAAATATTTACATTATAAGATAAGAAATCAGTAATAATAATTGTAATAACAATATCATAATAATAATAATAAATCAGTTTAATGTCTATGAGTCACTCAACAAGTCATTATCTTTATCAAAGGATTTCCAAGGTTAATTTCTTTTGAAGAGATTTATGGCTGAGTTGAAACGACGCATTATTTATGTAACTGAGGAAATTATCTTTAGCACAGTTAATTAGCTTGATTTATGTCCATCAACTCCTCCTTAATTTCTGAAGTTTCATTCCCACACAAATTTAAGTCCCTTCTATGGGTTTGAAAAACAGGTTTGGGAACTGGTTTCGTAAACAGGTCTGCTATCATCAATTTGGTTGGGCAATACTTTAGGTTGATAGTCCCTTCTTGCTTTAGTTGTTTTATCAGGTGGAACCTAATTTCAATATGTTTAGTCTTACTTGAGTGCTTTTCTAATTCTATCATCTTGATCGAGGACTGGTTGTCTTTATATAGTTCTATGGGTAAGGTTTGCTTTAGGTTTAATTCTTCCAGTAGATTGACTAGCCACTTTATTTCAATTGCTGCATTTGCTGCTGACACATACTCGGCCTCTGTCGATGATAATGCAATGCAGGATTGTTTCTTGGTCGACCATTGTATGGGATTTCTTCCTAACATGTATAGGTTCCCACTCGTTGATTTTCGTGAATCTACATCTCCTCCCCAATCTTCATCCGCATAAACTTCAAGTATCGGTTTCTTTTCTCCGCTCAGAACTAGACTATAATTTTTTGTAGTCTTTAAATATCTTATCACTCTTTTTACTGCATTCCAGTCTTTCATTCTTGGTGATTCATTTCTTCTGCTAAGAATGTTTACTGCTCCACAGATGTCAGGTATGCTTATAGTTGCTAGATATAGAAGTGCTCCTATGGCTTGTCTGTAATATGTGTTGTTTGGTAAAATGTTATTCTCATCGTTAAAGTGTGTGTAATTTGCTTCCATGTGTGTGCTACACGGCTTTGCGTCTTGCAAATTAAATTTATTGATTAATTCTTCTATTTTCTGAGTTTGATTTATCATGTAGCTTTTATTTACTTTTTTAATGTTCATAGATAGGTAGTTACTGATGTCACCTAAATCTTTTAGCTCGTATTCTTTATTTAAGCTCGCGATTACTTCCTCTATTATTTCGTCTTTTCCAGCAATTTAAATGTCGTCTACGTATGTTATTATGTATGTTGTGTTATCGCCCCTTTTTCGCGTAAAAAGGCACGAGTCAAATTTGCTCTGACTGAAATTCATCTTTTTTAGTGTTTCTGTGATTTTATTATGCCACGCTCTCGCGGCTTGTTTAAGTCCGTATATGGCTTTGTTTAGCCTACATACTTTATTTTCCTCATTTGGTTTAGCGAAACCTTCTGGTTGTGACATATATATCTCCTCCTCAAGCTCTCCATGTAAGAACGCGGTGTTAATATCAATATGTTTTACATTTAAATTTTGATGCAATGCTGTTATTAATAATGCTCTTATTGTTGTATGTGACACGACTCGTGCATAAGTTTCATCATAATCCTCCCCGAATTTTTGTGAATATCCTTTTGCAACTAAACGTGCTTTATATTTTTGGATTTTTCCTGTGTTGTCGCGTTTTAGTTTGTAGGTCCATTTGCAACCTATTATTCTCCTATTTGGTGGAGGTTCTACAATTGACCAAGTTTTGTTTTTCATAAGGGAGTTCATTTCGCTTTTCATTGCATTTATCCAATTTTGTTTATCCTTAAAATTTTCCATGTTTTCGATTTCCTCATAATTTTTTGGTTCAGTAGCGTTTTCGTTCTTAACCATGTATATTAACCTATCAGGAGGTACACCTTTATTAATTCTTTCTGATCGTCTAAGTTCTGCTACTGGTTGATTGGACGTGGATGGTGTCTCAATGCTATTTGAAATTTCCATTTCTACAAAATTTTCGTTAAACCGATTTTCATCTTGTTTTGGTTTGTTTTCTACTTTTTCGTTTCTATATTTAAATTTGTTTTCGAGAAATTTAACGGTTCTCGCGATCTTTATTTCATTTCCTCCTACATATATTCTATATCCTTTGGATTCATTATCATATCCGACGAAAATTCCCTCTATAGCTTTATCGTCTAATTTTTGTCTGCTGGCTTTACTGATATATGCGAAGGCTTTGCAGCCAAATACCCTAACGTAACTTAAGTTTGTCTGTCTGTTTGTCCATAACTCGTATGGCGTCTTTTCATTTGCTTTTGTCGGTAGTCTGTTTTGCAAATGATTTGCTGTGCAAATTGCTTCCCCCCAGAACTTTAATGGTAAATTTGATTCACTTAACATTGTCCTTGCCATTTCAACTAACGATCTATTTTGCCTCTCTGCCACACCGTTCTGGCTTGCGCAATATGGAACTGTGTGTTGATGTTTTATCCCATTAGCCCTGAGGTAATTTTCTATTTCATCTAATGTGAATTCTCCTCCGTTATCTGTTCTAATTGCTTTCGGTTTTTCTCCAAATTTGTTGCTAATTAACGCGATGAATTCTTTAAGTTTTTCGTAAACTTCATTTTTTCTAGACAATAGGTATATGATCGTAAATCGTGAGTAGTCATCAATAAAAGTAAAAAAGTATGATTTCCCCCCTATTGTCGGTGTTTGAAAAGATCCGCACACGTCGGAGTGAATGAGCTGGAGTCTTTTAGTTGCTCTATACTCTGCAATTTTTGGATAGGGTTCATCAGTTAATTTTGCCTTAATGCACGGTTCGCAATCTATGTTATGCTTACAGTTGTTTATTCGGATTCCTGTAGCTAATTCCTTTTGCGTAATTTCTTTAATTGATGTTAGATTTCTATGTCCTAAACTACGATGCCATAATTCTAGGCAATTTTTGTTGTTGCAGCTTTGTGCTACGTTTGCATAGTTTTGGAATGCCAACTGAACTTCGTATAGGTTATTTACTTTTCGCGCTTCTAAGCATATTTCTCCGTTAAGTTTGAACATACATTTGTCATTTCTGAATATAATTTCACATCCATTTTGCGTCGCTTTGCTAACCGATAATAAATTTGTTTCGATTTCAGGTATTAGTAATACATCTTTAAGTGTTATTTCATGAACTTTGTTGTCTGATGTTCGCGTGTTTATATTTACGTCACCTGACCCGTAACTGATAAGTTTTTTCCCGTTTGCGATGGTTACATTTGTTTTTTCGCGTGATTTTATTTCTGTAAACATTGATTCTGAACACACAATATGGCTTGAGCTGCCACTGTCTACTATAAATGTTTTGTTTTCTATTCCTTGTGTTATAAAGGCGTAATTTTTATTTTCGCTCGCCCTCCATGTATTGTTTTCATTTTCAGAGTGGCTGTACCTACGGTTTGATTCCGGAGTTTGTTCACTTCTAAAATTGTTTTCACTCTTTTGAAAAACTAGTGATGTAGAGTCATTTTTTTGTTTGGTCTAATGTGTTGATTTTGTGGTGTATTTTGTGTTTTGGCTTTATTATGCCAACATTCCTGGGTATAATGGTTTCTCATCCGACAATTGGAGCAGTATTTATTACTTGTTTTGTTGTTGTAATTTTTCTGTGCTTTAAATGCTCTGGCAGGATTTTCTGTTATCTCATTATTATCATATCGTCGGTTATATTCGTCAATAAATTTAGACTTAATAAATGATGGTGTGAGTTGATTTTCTTCTCTCGATTCAAGGGCAGTAATAAGAGTATCATAAGATTGGGGTAGGGAGCATAATAACAGTGCAGAAATGTGGTTATCATTCATAACTTCTCCTATGGCCGCTAATTTATCTACTAATTCCATTATTTTTGTAATATGATTAACAACGTTGCCACCTTCCGCTAATTTAATCCCGTAAAGTTTTCTTAAGAGATAAAGTTTGCTAGACAAATCATGTCGCTCATGGATTTCACGCAAAGCTTGCCAAGTTTGTCTGGCTGTCTGTAAATTTTTAACATGAGTAATTTGATTATCATCAATTGTTAGATTAATTAGTGCACGGGCTTTCTTATCACTCTTTGACCAAGCGTCCGTAATTGGATCAGACGGTTCTTCCGTAATTACGTGAAATAAGTCTTCTTTAGTTAACATCATTTCTGCCTTAAATTTCCAAACCGAATAGTTCGTAGCTGTAAGTTTTTCAATTGCTAAATTATCTTTA
Organism: Maratus speciosus; assembly: GCA_963932465.1. Classification (NCBI taxonomy): domain Eukaryota; kingdom Metazoa; phylum Arthropoda; class Arachnida; order Araneae; family Salticidae; genus Maratus; species Maratus speciosus. Next base: position 587,315,124 of record OZ010788.1, on the reverse strand, counting down.
AAAGCTGCCATTTTCTTAACTTTTGATTACTTACGTGTTACCGTAAAAAGTTCTTTCAACTTTTCTTTTTGAAAGTTTAAAAGTTTATTTATCAAATATCTGATATTTCAGATTTCAGTGGAGGCTATTTAATTTATTTATTTTTATTCAGTGATCAGTAATCATAATCTTGTTAGGATTTGAATCCCAATGAAAAAGGCGTGAGTAAGTTAGATAAAATTGGGACTTACCCGTTCTTCAGGATACTTATCTATTTCGGTGTAAATCCACACTTTGTTTAATCCAATGTGTGTTAGTTGTCATATTTTTAATCAACCACTCTTTATAACCTCCTTTGACAAAAGAAATTGTAGACTATTATATCAAATAAATAAGCAGTGGTAACACTTTAAGCTATTTAATTCACATTGTTTAAATTGTAAAAAAGAGAGAGCATTTTCATGCCTCTTCTCTGGAATGACTACATTTTCAGAATGAAAAAATATTTACATTATAAGATAATAAATCAGTAATAATAATTGTAATAACAATATCATAATAATAATAATAAATCAGTTTAATGTCTATGAGTCACTCAACAAGTCATTATCTTTATCAAAGGATTTCCAAGGTTAATTTCTTTTGAAGAGATTTATGGCTGAGTTGAAACGACGCATTATTTATGTAACTGAGGGAATTATCTTTAGCACAGTTAATTAGCTTGATTTATGTCCATCAGTTACCATATATAGTTAATAGCAAAAAATCCCTACAGACGAAGGTAGATTTCGAAGTTAAGTACTAATTTCACCAACAACAAGTAAGAAAAATCATGTGTACAGCATAGATTATGAAACACTTTCCAACACTCCCTAAAAGCTTCAACGAAACATCGTTACTTAGGTAAATAAGGTAAATAAGATAACTAAGTAAACATTTAAAAATCTGGTTTCAGTAGTTATCGCCATAGCCAAATATGTATTCCAATTCTTTTGAACAGCCCTGTATTCGATCAGTATGTTGATATATATACTGTATAATGGGAAAATTTAGTTTAGCAAGAAAGTGCATAACAGGTTAAAATTCATCTTTCAGCAATCTAGTGGAAACATACTTGAATACTTTTGTACAGCCCTGTAGTTTACCTAGTACCTTTATTACATGCCACTATTTAGCTAAAATTTAATTCAAACTAAAACTACTAAATTACATTTCCAGAAATTATCACCCATAGACGGCCATGTATCCAACTCTTTGCGTGGCCCTGTATATCATTTTATCTATATTCTACAAATATTTCTTAGTACACTAAATTCAGTTCAGGGTAAAAATGCATAACTCCTTTAAAACCCACCTTTAAAAAATTTATGCTCATACTCAGTAACCTTTACGAATTCATTTCTGTAGCTCTGTATATGAACTATAGCATTTATACGCACTTTATAGTATGCATAAATATAGTGAACAAGTAGGTAAGTGTGATCAGAGATCGCACAGAGGGTTTCGTTTAATATTCCTTTCAAAACACTTTATCCTTTTGGAAAATCTGTTAGTTCCACATTTCGCAACCTGGGGCGCACTCTGTTCTAAACAAACCTCTATCCGAACGAAACTCCGTTTTATATATTATCCGTAGATATATTAGTCGAGGGGATTGGGCCGATAGCATCCGAGATAAGTAGGCGCCCCTGGCGGTAAAAAGTGGAACTAAAATATGTAAGGCTATGGTGCATAATATGAAAGAATGGTCAAAGGGGTGTTGGCAAAAGTTGGAAAAGTGCTCCCCGGGTGAAAAGGGCGGAGGTTAGAAAAATTGCTTAAAATACACAAGTTAGAGCCCGAAGGAGTAAATAATATTAGACTTTTTGAAAATTTTATGATTTGCCGAGTGGTCTGAGGTATTCAGTTATACGTATGCAAAAATTCATGTCTCCAACTTAATTAGGGCCTCTCTTAGAAAGAATTGCTTAAAATACATATGTGGTATATCAAAGGGTTAAACGCAAGACTTTTTCAAGATTTTATGATTTGTCGCCTGGCCTCAGGTGTTCTGCTATAAGTATGCAAAATTTCAAATCTCCAATTTAAGAATAGGGGCTCAGTTAGAAAGAATTGCTTAAAATACGCATGTGAAACCCACAGGGTTAAATGTACAATTTTTTCAAAATTTTATGATTTGTCGTATGATATGTGGTGTTCAGCTATAACCCAGCAAAGAGGAAATTGCTGGCCAGCAGCAAGCAAGGTGCTGGCAATGATGGGGAAGTGCTGGCTAATGGTCTACCACTGCATGACCACTGATGGAGAGCTTCAGTGAATTTTGCTGTTGAAAATCATCAAATAAAATTCTGGTGGGCTTCCGTTTTATCTCATGCGCTGGCCCACCACTACATAGAAGTGCACGAACTTTTGCAGTATTATTGCTTGGAACCATTACGCTAAACCATTACGGTGGCGTTGCGAATATCGAAGACTTTGAATATTTGAACACAAATCTGAAATGAATATCTTAACAAAATTTAAGCTGTGAAGCTATTTTTTTTACACTGTAAATAATATAGCACCGCTGCCACCTACAAAATAAATAAGTAAATGAATAAATAAATAAATTCTTTATTTCAACGCACTTTCTTTCTCCTTAAATCTGGTTTTACTAAGTTACAAAGGATTTCGGTTTTCATAATTTACACAGTTCAGAATCAATAATAAAAAAAAGGGTATAAAATATATAGGATTTCTATACAATACAATAATTTCTATACCAGTTTAATGATTGGGAACGTAAAACACAAAAGAAACAAATTTGAGATAGTGTAATGAGAGCGTGACAATTACGAGCGGTCGTAGTATACGTTGAAAGCACTTGTTCATGTCCAATCACGAAAACCAAACAGCATCGAGCGCGGTTAGTACTTGGGAGGGTGACCACATGGAAACCGCTGCAAGTACAAATATTTACAGATATTTCTATAGCTCTTGAAGAAACTAGCTTATAGAAAAAAGAGCCATAGTGCATTCTTTTTTTATAGAATTCTATAAGAAATTTTTGTAAGGGAAAGTGCTGGGCCAGCAAAGGAATAGCAGTTGGATAGATGCTAGCGCTCCAGAAAAAGTGCCGGATTGAAGTAATGTGATTTCATACCAATGCTGGCCTGCTGTTGGCCATCACTGGTGGGCCAGCTGCATTCCGCACGTACACTTTTGTACAGGTTTAAGTAATGGCGCCATTGCACTTTACCGCTGATGGCAGTGCTGGCTGCCATCTTTTTTCCAGCTGATGGCCCACTGTTTCTTTCTTTGCTAGGAAGTATGCAAAATTTCACGCCTCCAACCTAAATAGGGGCTCACTTAGAAAGAATTGTTTAAAATATACATGTAGGAGCTCAAAGGGTTAAATGCACGGCTTTTTTCAAACTTTTATGATTTGTCGTTTGATGTGAGGTGTTCAGCTATATGTATGTAAAATTTCACGCCTCCACCCTAATTAGGGGCACACTTAGAAAGAATTGTTTAAAATACACATGTGGGAACCCAAAGAGTTAAGTATACGACTTTTTCAAAATTTTATGATTTGTCGTATGATGTGTGGTGTTCAGCTATAAGTATGCAAAATTTCAAGTCTCCAACATGCATAGTTTCTGAGAACGGGCTCTGTGACAGACGGACAGACAGACAGAGGAGCGAGACGAATATGGTTTCATCAGATGAACGAAACCCTAAAAAAGCGCATATCATAATTAAAAATGCTTTTCGAGTAATCATTACTAATATACAGTAATTCGGATACGATATAGTATCTGAAATCTTTCCAAATACACCGCAAAGTATTTCCCCTATACCATTATGAACGGAATTCATTTGTGTGGCCCTGTAAATGAGCAATAACTATTCTTTGCACCGCATATTCAACAGAATGCATATTTTAGTGGACTTCATAAATGAATATCAATTTTACTATGTTTGAAAGAGTGTAACACCATTAAAAATCATTTGAAACGATTTTTTCCCATTGGCCGTAATGTAACGGAAAACTTTTGACTGTCCCTGTAAATGAACTAAACATGCTACAAACTTCATTTGAAATAAGGAACGTGCTATGGTAGAGGGCACTAACATCCAAAAATTTCAGAACGATCCGAGCATATTTACGAAAGTTAGAGCGTGTACAGACGAACAGACAAACCGAAGTCATAAACACTTTTAAACTTTCTTGGAAAGTGTTAAAAACTAATAGCCCAATTGTTAGGGAGTAGAATTCGGAATTAATTAGGGGAAATTTGGAAATTGTTTTAATCCTTCTGTTTAGGTCAAGAATGAATATGCTATGTTTTCCCCCTCGTACTAGGTGAGCGTTAGGAAATATGTACAGATTTATAGTAAAAAAACACGTTTTTTCTAAATACCATACCACTATCTCGAAATCACTAACTCCGTCAAAAACATTGTCAATACAAATGTTGTAGAGCTTAAAATTCTGAGTAACATGAGTATCTACACTTAATATTTTTGTTGAACATTAAGGTCACAATTGTACTTTAAAATTTTAGACCCGTGCTCAGAGAGTTGAACTCAGAATTAATTTGGAGAAATCTGAAAATTGTTTTAATCTAGAGATGGGCAACATCGTTCCTTTTAAGGAATCGTTCCAGCCGGAATCGTTCACCGAAAGGAACGAGTTCATTGGAGTCGTTCCTTTCGGAATCGTTCCAAAAAAAAGGAACGAATCCGAGAAAAAGGAACGATTCCGAGAAAAAGGAACGATTTCGAGAAAAAAGGAACGATTCCGAGAAAAAAAGAACGATTTTGAAAAATAAAGGATTCCAAGGGGAAAAAAACACTTCCGAGATAAAGAGAACCACATGCAATCCATGATATTTTTTACTAATCTATTTTCTTATGTACCCATCCATTTTCTTAGGCATCCAGTCGCTTTAATTTTGTAATGTTTTAGACAGATGATTTTGTTTTTAAGAGTTCATTTCATTGATCAGTGTGCGCAATTAATTTGCAGTTATTTCTAACTTTATGATTTATGATATAAAGCATAATTCCTCTTGGAAATTTAAGGGCGGTGCAAGGTCTATTCGATTTTCAGTGTAATCATTGGTTTCTCTTGAAAATATGTCGTCAAATGACCGTCCATTTTTTTATTATTTTATACAGTGTGTCTTTACTCTCAACGATGTTCAGTGGCTAAGTCCTAAACCGTTAGTCATAGACCTATAGTTCCAATTACAAAAATGTTTTAAATAAGGTAAAAAATTATTCTGAAAGTCGTTTGGATCAATAAAAATATTTCTAAAAAAGTTACGAAATTTAATTTTTTATACGGTCCTCCGCCCTATAAGAGATATTTAGTAAAAATTTCCTGTTCTCTTAAAAGATAGACAAAAAAAATCCCATTCATCTAACACTAAATTCATGAAGTTATACGAAACTTTGAAATGCAAGACTTATGCCACTTTTCTGCATCCGAATACACATGAGTTTAGCCATGCTTCTAAGGGTCGTAAACAAAGTGCTTAAAGTATTTGAAGGATTTATTTCATGTGTAGCTGCGCTTTGAAAGAAATCGTATTATGACAGATTTTTGTAAGGATTTGAAGCTGTTTCTTTTCATGATTTTTTTAACAAAAACTATGCTATTTTTATAAGCTTTTATTTAACCTATTAACCGCCAAAACTATAAGTAGGAATTTTCAAATTTCTTGTTGAAAGTCGCTTGTCACCACAAATTCAGAAAGGTAATTTCCGCTTTATTAAAATATCAAAATTTCTGCCAATAAATAAGGCAATTTTTTTAATTGTAAAATAGTGGTGACAAAGTAATTAATGTAAGCATGAGCAATTATTTTGACCGTTGCGTGAACGCAACACCAGCGGGTAACGGGTTAACTTGAAACGATCGTATGTATGTCTTTCCAGTTCAAAATTTGTACTCGAAATTCAACTCACTTTAAAATATGCGATCGAGGTTAAATTTTACATATTGACGTAAATCAGATGACAATGTAATATTATTATGATTTTCAGTGCTTACCATTATGTACTTATTTTACAAGGTAAAATATACAGGGTTTCCGAAATTTTTTGTAACACAAAAAATTTCGGATAGATTACTGCCAACAAGTTTTCTAAAAAGTTTTAGATTAGATAACACAAGATTGCGATGGTTGTGTTTTTTTTTTATTTTTAAAATTATGTATTTTTAAAATTATGATTTTTATGTATTTTTTAGCGCTGAATCCGAAAATTATCTTCATTTTTAACCATCATGTCAGAATTTTTCGCAAATAGTAAATTTCAAAATTGAAAAAATAGCTAATACTATAAAATAGAGTCGATGGTTGTATTTTTTAACTTTTACGACTGATTTGTATGTGCTTTTTAACACTGAATGTAAAAATTACCTTCACATTTAACCATCATGTTAGACTTTTTTGTAAATGGTAAATTTCAAAGTTAAAAAATAGCGAAAATCTGATACTATAAAATGGATGTAAAACTTCTTTTATTCAATTTAATTTTATTTAATTCAAGAATTTACTTAATTTTTGGCTTATACTGGGATTCTTACAGCTAAACAGCTCGGGGATCTGATGATGTGGGAAGGGAAGAGGTTCAATTAAAACTTTGAACTTTTAAACTTTGAAATTTACGATTTGCGAAAAATCCTGACGTGATGGTTAAAAATGAAGGTCATTTTCGGATTCAATAGTAAAAAATACATAAAAATCAATTATCAAAAGTTAAAGAAATAACAATCACATCTATTTTATACTATCAGAATCAGATTTCCGAAAATTTTTCACTTTTTAGCTTTCAAATTTACGATTTGCAAAAAATCTGTACTTTGTGATAAAAGATGAAGGCCATTTTTGGATTCAGTGTGTAAAGAATCGAGGCTGTTGCTTTTCAACATTTTATTTAACGAAAATTCTATTATTTTTTTCCTGTTATATGTTTAGTACAAGCTGTATATTTTGCATTAATATTTCAGAATGATTATAGATTTCAAATTTATAATGCAATGTTAATTTTACTATCAACTATATTTTTTATATATCTGAAGATTATTTATATTTCTAGTAAATTTGTAAATGACCCCTATTTCGCAGGAAAAAATATGCTCCAAGTTGAAACAGCCATTACTTCGGTCAGTTTTAGTCGTAGAATAATAGGACTTTTATTTGTCTTACTTGTAAGTGTAATAGGAAAGTTTTACTAACTATAACTTGAAGGACCTAGGGATCGTATAAAAAATTAAATTTCATAATTTTTCAAGAAATGATTCTATTGACCCAAATCACTTTTTAAATACTTCTTTACCCCCATTTAAAACATTTTTGTAATCGGAACTATATGGCTATGACTAACGGTTTAGGAATTAGCTATTGGACATCGTTGAGAGTGGACATCCTGTATAGGAAATTTTATTATTGCTCTGATATTTGTCACCAGGGTCTAGGAATTTTTAGTCTCATAGATTCCTCTTCAAAATCTACCTCTAGGTAATCTTAATTTCATTTTTCATTCTGAATCTCATTTTTCATTTGGATGGCCCTACTGGTTTGGATATGTAACTAGTTAAAGTAGATTACATTTTTGTTCCAGTGTCCGTACTTTCAATAACTTTATGCCCTTTATCGTCTTTCTCCTCAGCTCCCTAACTTTACGCACACAGGATATTTCGCATAATTCATCAACATTATTATCACCGCCTTCAGGATCTGGTTCAGAAGTGAAACACCCTATTCTATAGCAATCATGTTGTAGTGCAATTCAGTGATATATATCAATTTTAATGCATTTGAAATAGCTTAATGTCATTAAAATGCGCTGCAAACGATTTTTTCCCGTTGACCATAATGTAACGAAATACTTTTGAGTGCCCCTGTAAATAAACTATTAATGCTACACTCTTCATATTGAATACCAAACATCCCATGGTAAACATCATTAACATATATCAATTGCATGGGAATCCGAGTATATTTACGGGAGTTAGGTGTATTACACACTGAGACCACAGAACGACACAAAGCGCAACATGAAGTGCAAAAACCGGTCGAAACAAAGAACGAAGTTGTTACAAACTTGTTTTAAACCAGTTTTTCTAGCGAATTCAAGCGACATGTCTTATGTGTCGTCTTAGTGTGTGACTTGCCTTAGAGCGTGAACAGACGGTCTGACGGACAGACAAACCGCATTCATAAACACTAACTTTATTGGAAAGAGTTAAAAAGTAAAGCACGTTTTTGCACACTGTCTTTCCTGAGTGACTGATGTATGTCTTGTCTTTTACCCTAACATCGCTATTTGTGAACTGCTGTTAACTACGTAGAATTTCAATAAACTTACAACTCTTTTTGAATCTCCAATTTCACGAGAACCTACAGGAATTTCTCTAATTTCACACCCTCATCCGCCGTCACCCCTCTCTCCACTTATATCATACAGAACCTCAGTTCGGTGTGAGTGAAGTGCAATGCTAATATGTTTGTTTGGATTGGGATCTTTGGAGCTTCATAACTCATGAAGTCATGGAACACTTGTGTTACACGAAAGGGTAGAAGTTCCTTCAGATGATTTGTAAACAGATTCATTAGCAGGGTTATGGCTAGTGATATTTATAAGATAATATTATATGCATTAATATTATAATATATATATATATATATATAGTAATATATATGATTTTATTCATATATAGTACATATTATCTCCGCCAAAAGATATAGTGATTCACTAAACTTCAAAGTTCTATTTCTTTAAATTTGAAATTTGCTAACATTTTAACTGAAAAACGGTTTATTGGTTTAATTAAATTAAACAAATTAAAAGTATTTCCATTATTATTACAGAGTGTAGTACTATATAAAGAACTGTCCTTTTGACGATGTTTCGGCCGTTGAATGAAAGATATCTGTTGCAAACGTGTTATAGATAATACCAACCTTAATTTTTTGAGAATTTGACTATTTTTTATTCGGAGTTAAACTTTTTATTGTCAAAACTATTTAAAATAGATAAAACATTTTGTTAAATTCGAACTTTTCAGAAAACTTTATGTAATTTAAGAAAAAAAAGAAAATAAATAAGTAAATCTTCTAAGTGAAAAGAATAACAATAAGAAAGGAAAATACATAAAATTTAGTATCGTATTTGCAGTAAGTTTTACCTCAATAAAAACGGAAATTTGGTATTAGGCTTGATACATTAAATTTAGTTTAGCATGAAGGGAGCCTCGATTTGATCGAAATTAAACTCAGATATATATTATCCATCACCACAGTAACAGGCATTAATCGTGGCATTGATTTCGGGATTTACGAGTATCAATAACGATCAAGAAATCTGAATTATTATAAAAAATTATTACGATAAACGATTTTTTTTTTTTTGCTTTTATTTTACGTTGAATTAAAACAAAGTCACAGTTATTTAAATTCTAATTATTTAGCAAGAAATAGAAGTAAAATAACAATTGAAAAAACTGTACAAAATTACAACGTGCATTCTTTGGAAACCAATAATTAAATTCGTATATTGTAAAACTTTTTAAATGCAATATTAACCTTCCGCATACCAGACCGGTGCAACAGACCCGATAGATACATTCAAATTGATTTTTCACATTTTAGAAAATGAAAATTTTGTAAATATGTGACTTTTTCTGGAATGTTCTACTCAAAAGAATAGAACATCCCAGAAAAAACCCATATTTACAGAAATTTCAGTTTTTAAAATAAATTAGAAATATCATTATAAATGTACCTGTCGGGGCCATTGAACCGCTCTGGTAGGCGGAGGGTTAACATAAATCTATTAAACCAAAACAAGCATAAAATATGCAGCTTTATATATGTCACAGTGTTGGAGAACGTCCGATAATCTATATGTAGCACGTGATTTTTCTTTCCCGTTTTTATACTCAAAGCGGCCATTAAGAGAGCTAACCGCGGTTAAATTATTTCAATCCCACCCACCACTGTTACTGTTATCTTATTATTATTATTAGGCATTATGCTTTTTTAAATATTCATTATCTTAAGAAAGAAGCGTTTTACAAAAATTCCTTGCTCTAAGAGATTTTACTCTATGTAATAAACCTCAATGTAAGTTGATTAAAACAACAATCTTAGGGAGTTTCGAGATTTTTTTAATCATCTTCTTCAGGAGAGAAAAACAAGACGCCAAACTGTGGAAATAAAGTGGTACTCGAGCGCTCGTAGCCGGTCATATATTTATTTTGACAAAGAGGATTCTCAAATTGAAATTATGTTTGAGGAAAAAACATGAAATAGTGAAATATGCATGAAAGTGCGTAACTCTACAATTATTAAAATAATTGAAAATCAGTTATTATTATCCTATTAAAATGCAAGTTTTATGGCCTAGTTATATATTTCTTACATTATTCAAAACTGTTTCTAGTCAGATTAAAAAAAATATTTTTCACTAGTAATTAAACAAGCATTTTCTTTGTTTTTCTTAAGGCTGTTCTTAAGTGATCTGCTCAACAAGCGTAAAACGTTTTGACACATTTATAAATTCATTTTTTTAACGGAAAGATATAAAATTGGAATGTTTGACCATGGAAACGATGTGGAATCGAACTGTGTTTTCCATCTTTTGATCAGTAAATTACCTATTGAGTTATAATTGATTTTGATCACGTGACAAACATGTTTTTCACCCATTTTTGAGAAATTGTGCCTCTTTGGCGCTGAAATTCGGTTCAAAACGCCCACTTTGACACTATTTTCTGAAAGGCCTATTGCGTTTGCAAAAAAACGGAAAAAAACAGCTCGATTACATAGTTTCTGAACAACAACACCTGTTCGTTTCATGCATTTCCGAATAAAAATAAATTAAAACTTTTGTCACAAATTTATCCTTTTGGATTTGAGAACAGCCTTAAGAATTCATTTAGAAAAAATTCATTTCGTATGATACATTTATGAATTAGAAAATGTATTAGTGTATTAAAGTACACATGGTGTTCCATTACCCTCGGGGTCCAGGTACTCAATCGGTAAAGCACGTAAAGTTTCTGGGTTCGAATCCCATCTCGGGCACTTTTTCTCCCAGGTGTAAAAAATCCAATTCGTATAAAATATTTTTTTTAATTATTTCTTTCAGATTAATTTAGCACAAGAAGATGAAATAGTAATGTTTATTAAACGCCCTACTCCGCCCCGCACTTCAATTTCTTTTTTCTTTCTTTCTTTACTTTTCTTTTTTTTCTTTTTTTTTGAGGAGGGGGGGGGAGGGGCACACACATTAGAAGGATATTTTGGCAATAAAGTCAGCTTTAATAGAATCAAAATCTGTTATTTTGAAATAAAATAGCGTATTTTAATTTATTAAAACTGGCCAGTCTACAAGAAAAGAATCGCTTTTCGGAACGGTTCCTCGGATTCGGTCCTTTTTGGAACGATTCCGAAATGGACCGACTCCGAGGAATCGGTCCTTTTCGGAACGACTCCGAGGAATCGGTCCTTTTCGGAGTCGGTACATTTTGGACCGATTCCGAGGAGTCGTTCCTTTTCGGAATCGTTCCAAAAAGGACCGATTCCGAGGAACCGTTCCAAAAAGGACCGAATCCGAGGAACCGTTCCAAAAAGGACCGAATCCAAGGAGTCGTTCCAAAAAGGACCGTATCCGAGGAGTCGTTCCTTCAGTTTCACTGCCGGAATCGTTCCTTTGGAGTCGTTCCTCAACAAATGACACATCTCTATTTTAATCCCTTCAGTTTAGGTCTAAAATGAATGTACTAAGTTTTCTTCCTCGTACCTGGGTGAATGTTAGAAAATATGCACATATTTATTTTCGAAAAACACCTTTTTTTAATTACCTTAACAATATCTCAAAACAGCTACTCTATAAAAAACATTGTCAATACAAATGTTGTAGAGCTTAAAATTCTGAATAAAATGAATACCATCATTAATATTTTTGTTCAACATTAAGGTCGCAATTCTATTTCAAAAATTTGCCTTAATCGCCAATCAAGAGCTTGAAGCCAGGCGAGATCAAGTTAACAATATCTCAAAACAACTAACTCTACCAAAAACATTGTCAATACAAAAGTTGTAGAGCCTAGAATTCTGAATAAAATGAGTACCTACACTTAATATTTTTGTTCAATATTAAGACCGCAATTTTGAGATATTGTTAAGTTAACTTGGTCTCTCCTGGCTTCAAGCTCTTGATTTGAGAAATTTTGATATGGAATTTCGAATTTCGTCTCCAGTGAAAACTGTGCTACTCCAGTCATTGAATATGCTTTATCCAGTTGAAAAAAATTCTTCGTTCCTTCATTATGACCTAATTACGTGGTATACAGGAGTTTCCATGTTGTAACATACTTCCATCATGTAAATGCTATAGTTATAGCTCGGATGAATGAAACTAGCGCTGCAGTTCGCAACCATGTCCAACAAATAAGAGTGAATTATGTCAGCCAGGTATCGTCCGGATAGCTTAACAGGTAAAGCATCGGCGCAGTACGTCAAGTATCCAGGTTCGATTCCTGGTCTGGACATTTTTCGCTCTGTTGGAAAAATCTCAACTGTGCTATTCCAGTCATTGAATATGATTTATCCAGTTGAAAAAAACTCTTCGTTCCTTCATTATTTATTTTATTTTTCACGTGGAAATCTTGCAATAAAAATGTAATTGTTGTGGTAGGAATTTTATTGTAATTTTTTAATTATTGGCAACATTATAAACGAAAAATGTTTACATTTCCTTTCATTTTTTTCTGTAAGAGCTGGTTTTATCAGAATCATGTTAGAGTGGTATTCAAAATTTTTAACCCCTTTCATTTCCACTTCCTTGGGCCGATTTTACCCATTTGCAATCTTCGCCGAGATATTTGCCATCTTAATCTTTTTGGCGTGTTTTAAGACGAACCGTGCATAATTGCGACTTTTATCGTGTGGACAAAATTTAGTATACATATATATATATATCTATAAATAAATAAATAAATATATATATATATATATATATAACCATTAATTAAACATTACTGAACACCTTCAATAATTGTGATAGTATGAATGAATTTACAACAATACAGTGCCTCCAAACCACTGAATGGATACCAAAAACAAAATAAACAAGTTGCTATGTATAAAATAAAGTCCCTTGTACTATATAACAAGAATTAATAATGAAGAAAATATAAACATTTTAGGTGGGGGTGGTTTTGGATTCCTGGGGTCATATAATGAAAAATTATGAAGGAATTTTTCAGAAGTCGCATCATGGTAACGACTGCAATAGGTAAACTTAAAAAATCCGGCATGATCGGGACCGAGACTATGCCGGATTTTTGAAAATTCCAGATTTTTGAAGGCATATCGATAGTAGTACTAGGCTAGGAGTATCAAAAGTAGTACTATATTCTTAATATTGTCTTTAGTCATAATTTAATTCATAACCAAAGTGGTAATTATGTAAGAAAAACAGAAAATTAAATTTAAAAAAACTTACTTTAACTGATATTTTCTATGTTACAGAAAAAAAAATCTAATAAAGAGTGAAAATATTACTTCTCTTGTAATTTGGGAAACATCGATGTCAACTTTGATTGCTTCAATTTTTTTGGCCGTTCTTTAACAAGATTTTTTTTGTATTTTATACAAATGAAGAATGTCTATTTTGGAAATACAGACTTGTTTCTCTACAGCGTTTATTAATTCTCCAGTCAAATTTATGGATTTTTCTAGTGACACCTTTTCTCCTGCTTGGTTGTTCATCCTCGTCTTCTGATCTGCTATTAACATTATCGGCACTTCTGTTTAGCACAGCGTCAGCGATCTCGGTGTCCGTTACATTGTTCGCTGTTGGTGCATTTTCGCTACTGCTTAGTCAATCTCTTATATGAATTTTTTCGACACTTACTGCATTTTCAGATTTTGCGTGTTCAACAGCTCATAAATGACGGCCTTTTCACGGGAAATGTGAAAGCCTGAAAATTCTTCCTCATCATTGATGTCACCGTTGCCGAAAATTCGATCCGGACATACATTGTGCCATGCATTCGCCAAAGTCTTTGGCAATGAAAAAAATCAAATATATTTTTTTTCATTTTTACTTTCGATCTTGAAGTTATTAATTCATAAACAATTGCTATCTGCCTTCTTCCATAACTTGGAAGTGTAAAAGAAAAAAGTTCGTGGAGAGATGACTTTGAAGCCGGATTTTTGAAGTTACCGGACTTCTGAATACTGAATTTTTGAAGTACCACGGTATTTCTTGTGAATTCTACCTAAACGCATAGAGCTAATATCCTGTAATAAGTCTTCCACAACCAAAAGTCTGTTTCAAAAATAGGTGATTTAGGCAACAATGTGGTTAAAAGTACATGAGAGTTACAGGAATGGCGTTAATAATACTGCAAACTACGCTCTCTAAATTGAATCAATTGATTCTGAACTTGATTTAACAGCATCCCCTGTTAAGTGATCAACGTCAAAATTCATCATCTATGCATGTTCAGGTCTAACAGAATATGCAGTTTGATGAAATTTCGTGCATTAGTTTTTTGAGATAAAGTTATCGTGAAAAAAAATGAAACTAAAAGAAAGGGGGACAATGTCCTCATATATTGGTATGGCTAAACGTCACTTTTTTGAAAGGTTAAAAGAACAAGATTTGAAATTTAATAAATTTTCTACAGCTCTTTCAAGGAATTTCCTTAAAGGACTTATTTCATTTATTGACTTCGACCATGCTAGGATTATTTCGAAATAAATTGTTCCGTTTAAAGCTGTCATTCGTGAATCTTTGGAAATTCGTTTAAGGAACCAAGAAATTTGTAACGGTAATGTTTCCTTTCGCATTCCTGAAATCTTGCTTTCTATTTTGAAAGCTCTATGAAATTTCCATGTTTGTTCCAGCCCTTCATTCTTCTTTTTACTTTGAATAACAGATGGTGCCACTGAGATGTTTTTATGGATTTTGAAAGTTTCCGTGGAACTTTTCCCAGTTTGAATTTAATTTTTAAGGCTGTTCTTAACTGCTCCGCTGAACAATCGCAAAACGTTCTGACACATTTACAAATTCATTTTTTAACGGAAAGCTATAAATTTGGAAAGCCTGGCCATGGAAGCGATTTGGAATTGAACTGCTTTTTCCATTTTTTGGTCAATCAATTACCCATTGAGTTATAAGCGATATCGATCACGTGACAAACCCGTTTTTCGCCCGCTCTTGAGTGATTTTTCTACTTTCGCGTGGAAAGTCGGTTCAAAAGGTCCACTTTGACATTATTTTTTGAACTATTGCGTTTGAAAAAAAAAATGGAAAAAACAGCTCGATGACATAGTTTCTGACCAACAACACCAGCTAGCTTCATGCATTTTCGAACAAAAATAAATTAAAACTTATGTCAGGAAGTTGCCTTTTTGGATTTCAGAACAGCCTTAAGATATGTACCATATAGATTGTTTCTTTCCGATTAGTATTTTTGAAAATTTTACTCCTGATGATGGTTTTAAAGATTGAACCGAAACGTTGAGATTTATTTTATTCGTGTTTTTATTTTATAGCATCTTTTAATTTGTGAATAAAATATACGTTGGATAACAACACCTATTTTGTTTAGTATTAGATAGTGCAGCGTAAAGTCCTTAATTATTATTATTATAAAAGAAACTTTGATAACTTTGACTTTGATAAGTCAGGGAAGCAACGATATTTTTTACCTAAACATTTTATTCAAGCTGATTTTCAAATTTGTAATTGACCTTTCTTAATCAATCCCGAAAACAGCTCCAAATTGTCGCAACAGTCGTGGTTGTGGTTTTGGACGCTGAAAAATCCCTCACTCAAAGGGAATTAATAGCAATCCAGCTTCAGAAGATCACCGCCGCCGCTAATGATAATATTATTCAATTTTCCGTAATCGGGGAATATTTTTAAAACAAACTAACTTGTTTTTACAGACTGCGGTGTCTGTACGGGAGTTGGAGAGCGTAGCTCTTAGGTATTGCAGCCCCATAATTCGAAATGAAACTGGTTAATATGTCATTTCCGCTCTTCGCACAAAGAAAATAAGGCTAATACAGTGAAACTTCCCTCTATACTACCTCCATTAAGCGACCACATCCCTGAACGATCCTTTTTTTCATGTAACGAAATTTATTCCCATAGGCTCAATAGTAATTTTACCGCCATTCAGAGACCATCCCTGTTGAACTCTCTCCGCATCGGCGACCCATTTCTTTGAAGAAAATGGAACAAATTCCATTTTTTCCTGGTCTCTTGAAGAAGGTTTTATTAGAAAAATAATTCCGGACAGCACAATTATTTATCAAACTTCTAAGCTAAGTTTAGAATTTTTTTTTTTTTTTATTCCGGTAACTTTTAAGCGTTTAAACCCCTTTGTGCCTTTTTAGGCAATGAATTTAACTCTGATGACAAATTAAGAATGACGGTCAGTAAACTCCCCTGATCTATTCAATCAGGAAACTCTTAAAGAAATAGATAAATTAATGAAATCGTCATTATTTTTTCCCGTCTAAAAAAAGAAATTGCACTTATTTACTGAACTTTGAAATAAAAGTTATAAAAGATAAAACCGTAAAATCAAAGCAAACGTTAATGCATTTCTTTTTTAAACTCTGCAGTAATTAACTTATTAACTTTTGTTTTGATACTTAAATTTTCATATATTTTTTCCTAATGTGAAAAATAAATTTTAGTAACATTTATTGTTACTTTTTTTCAACAATTAAAATCTAGATTTAAACATGACCTCCATTAAGAGACCACATCTCGGAGCGACCAATTTCTATTGGAACGGAACGTAGTTGCTTTAGGGAGTTTTTACTGCATAAGCAAGATTGGGGTCATACAAGAATTATGCTAGCAATTAGGGTAGATGTACCAGTTTTGGCCACATTTAGAGAAAATTTGAAATAGAAATTTTACATTTCTTGATCGATTGAAGCATATTAAATCATAATAACATCATTCTTTAGTAAATTTAATTGTCTTTCTGTTAACTATAATGACTTTCTACAGAATATTTTAGATTGTGAGTAATAACTCATGAAGTAATTTATTCCAGTTTGTACCAGTTTTGGCCACCCCTACACCAGTTTTGGCCATCTCTATGCACCAGTTTTGGCCACTCCAATATCATGTAGTTTAACAAACATTTTAATTGATAATAAGTAAAAATAAAGCATTTTTATGCAACATCTATTTTACCACACATATATTTGCTTGCTGTATTAAGAGAATTTTGCAAATTTCTTTATGAATTGATATAAACATCAAATAAAATATACTTATGTTGATTTTAACAGAAAATTTCAATTAAAAAACAAAAAATATATTTAAATTTGATTAATAAAAGGGACAACAGTACCTATAGGACATAAAGATTAACTATTTAATCAGTTTTATAATTATTCATGGATTGTGGCTTGTTTAGAACACTTGAATCTTCATCAAAGAATTATATTTCTCGAAAGCATTTTCTGATTTTTGTTTGATTTTCATCAAAAAGTTATGAAATCATCTTTTGATCTATATTAGCTTGTGCCTTATTTAAATACCTTGCTTCTTTGCAAGTTATTTTAGGGTGTGATTTCAGAAGCAAATCATACCATTTCATACCTGGTCTTCCATCTTGAAATGGAGTTTCTATCTTGCCGGCTACAATTTTCTGAGCAGAATCTTAAAAGTTATTCCATTTTTATAGGAAATAGTATTCTGACAATATCTAAAATCCACTTTTCTAATTGATTTTTAACTTCAATTCCTAGTACCTAGATCTACTACTTGAGATTCAACATTATTAGAGAAAAGTAGTGTCCGTCCTGCAAAGGCAAGAACGGGTTACTCCAAAACTTTGCCAGCTTGTAGTGCTGGCACTACATTTTGAATGGCCTTAATTTTACTTCCTATCTTACAGCAGTGTTCCCTCTAGGCCATTTTTTAATAGCACAGAATCTCTTTTAAACTTGGTAAAAGGAATCCTGTTTTTTTTTTAAATAATGTGAAATACATTGCATTCTTACTTGTATTTAGATATCTCTAGTAAAGATTTTCACAATATTTAGTATTTCTAAATCCGTGTGCCTGAAATATTGCAAAAATTATGGAACTTCTTCATTTCTTTAGGAAAAATACAAGCAGTTGAATCATGCTATAATTTTATTGAACTTTTTAATTTATAAGTTGTAAAATCTTTCAAAATTTATGTTTTAGTTTATTTATCATATCTAAACATTACATATCGCCTCCCCTTTTGCTTTATTGATACTAAACACAATACTCTATTTTCTTTAGCAATGTCATTCTTTAGTGACTAGCACAATGTCCTCCTTTCTAAAGTGAATTATCTATTGGACAGAGAATAACAAAATTTCTTTTATAAGAACTGCCATTAGCCTTGCTTTTTCTATTATTATTATTGAAGCCATTACTATATAAAACAAAATTAAATTGATTTTTCCAGATGTTCTTAAATTTATTAAATGTCTAAAATTCCCTCTATAATGAATCATGTGGCCAAAAGTGGAACATAATGTTGTACCCTTTTTGGCCACACCCATGGCCATAACTGGTACATATAGCAAATTTAATGCACCAGTTTTGGCCACCCCCCATTAAACTGTTAAAATAATTAAATTAAATGTAAAATTGCAGTAGAGAGAAAGCTTACCTCATAAAACCTAATAGCAATTTGTTTCAGAACAAATAGAACCCAATAAGTGCCTAATGTTGAAATATTCTGAAAACTTGTCAGCTAAGCAAAAATCTTAATACATGTAAGCACACACTACAGTTTCACACATTTATTTTTTTTGCAAGTCATATTTTATCAAAAAATAAACAAATGATATTGTAAATGATAAAAGAGAGTTTGCTTAAAATGTAAGAATGCCTATTATTTGTTAGCATTAATTCACAGGCTAAATACTAGACAAATTGATCCAATGTGGCCAAAACTGGTACAGTGGCCAAAACTGGTGCATCTACCCTATATTATTTTAACTGTATAAGAGCTGTAATAATATTATTAAATATGCCAATCGTGTAAAATCCCTAACCTAATTATTGAACTAATTACGGCAATTTCCCATGAAACAACTGCAGGAGTTTTCCCCATTTGTCCCGAAGTGATATATTTATTTATTTATTTATATTTATTTATTTTTTTATGTATTTTGCATAACCTGTTTGAAAATGCAAAAATCTAGTTATTCTCTATTTAAAGTTGAAAAATTCTATTTTAAATAGAGAAATCAAAGACTAATAGAGACTGTAGAGTCAAAAACTATTTTTTTATATAAAAGCACATAACTTAACGTATGAATTCCATTTTTTTTTTAATTTAAAGGTACACATAAATTAAGACATACTTTAAACACAATTAATACAATAAGCACAAGTGGAGTGAAAAATTAGCCAGGGCAGGACCCGATCCTGGGTCCACAATACCGCGCTTTTGCTCTAACCACTAAGCCAATCTGACCAATGTCCTAGCTCGGCAATTTCCTACTAATAAGCCATGCTGGGGATTTTGTTTTACAAGTGCTGGCTTGCTGGTTATTTTTGTTGGGTTTGTTGTATCAATTGTGTTTAAAGTCTGCCTTAATATATGTAAACCTTTAAAAATGAAAAAATGGAATTCAGACGTTAATTTATGTGCTTTTATAAATATATTATGGATCGGTGAGAAAAAAAACAACAACAAAAAAAAAAAAAACAACTAGAGAACAGGTATTCTGCTTTTTCAGAATTTAGTGTCGCCCCCGGCATTTCCATTACTTCATTTTCATCTGTTGGAATGGTGGCTTCTATTATTATGAAACAGCCATTATAAATGAAGCGTTAGGTAGATGAAAGAGCAGCCGTCTCTGATTTTCTGGTCGGAATGGAAAAAAAAATGGCCATAATTGTTTTTCACCTAACGCTTCATTTATAATGGCTGTTTCATAATAATAGAAGCCACCAGTCCATCAGAAGAAAATAACTCGGTTAAGCGGGCCTCGGATAATCGGGACTCTACTGCAAAACATATTTTAATTTTACGACTTAAAACACACGCTTTTATTTTATGTAAAATGACGTCATTTGCATTAATATAGACACTTAAAATTAAATATAGTTTATAATAGCTCCATGTTTTATCATGAATCATTTATTTATATTTTTCTCAAAATAGCACGTACTTTAATTTTATTTTTCAATTTTTATGTGAAAATGGCAGCAAAAAGATATAATTGCTATTTTTTAACAATTTTTTCTTTACTTTCTACAGAAGTGGAGTACTTGAGTTGCCAAAATGAAACAAATGTCGCTAAAAACTACAAAAAAAAATAATATTTCAAAAACAATTGGAGATGCAGTTTTCAAACAAATTGCATTAAAAAGTACTTTTTTTCCCAATACGGCGGTATAAACATTGAAAATGTGCGATGCTTTGAAGTTTTTTAAAATGCTGTAGAGTATTGAATCGCACAATGAAACTCAGCTTTTGTTTTACGGCTGGCATATACAAGGTAACGTTATTTATTGGAGACAAAATAAGCTGGGAGAAAGAAATAGCATACCGGGGGCTAATTATTCACCGTTGTCGTGTCATCCTATGCTATCTGATAGATGGACGCAAGATGTTCCTCAGAATGGTTTATTAGTGGGAAATTGCCGAGCTAGGACATTGGCCAGAGTGGCTTAGTGGTTACAGCAACGCTGTGGATCCAAGTTTGTGTCCTGGCCCTGGCTAATTTTAGGTAGATTTCGTATGAAATACTACCTATTGGGATCGTTCCTATGTTGGAATTTCTGAAAAATTTTTGCAGATCTACACCGATCATGACCCCTAGAACCCAAAACCACCCTCAGTAAAAAACTATATATATATATATATCTATCTGTCTATCTATCTATCTATCTATCTATCTATCTATATATATCACTTTCTTCTGGACACGATAACTTTCGTAATTCTGCACCAATCTCTTCCAAACTGATACATAAAATCAATGGGCATAAAATCTCGGTCAAGTTCGTTAATGGGCAAAATCGGACCAAGGGGAGGGAAATAGGGAGGGGTTTTGTGAAAACAGAAAACCCCCCATAACTTCTTAAGTTTTCTACATATCAAATCAGTTTAAAGTTTTTATTACTTCTAAAAATAGGGCCAAAAATTTATGTATCACAGATTTTTGATAAAGTTAAAAATGGGCTCAAGGGGCGCAAAAAATAGGGTTTTTGGGACAAAAAAATTCATAACTTCGTCAATTCTCAAGATATCAAATTCAATTAATTTTATTATAAATCTCCTTAACATTATCTAAAACTTTTATATTCACAAGTTTTTGATAGGAACAATTCGTACCGCAAAAAAAAATTAAAAACGAAAACAAAAAGGGCGTTTGAAGAAGAAAAAAATCCATAACTTCGTCAATTCTCAAGATATCAAATCCAATTAATTTTATCATGAATCTCCTTAACATTATCTACAACTTTTATATTCACAAGTTTTTGATAGGACCAATTCGTACCGCAAAAAAAATTAAAAACGAAAACAAAAAGGTGGTTTGAAGAAGAAAAAAATCCATAACTCCGTCAATTCAAAAGATATAAAATCCCCATGAATTTATCATATATCTTCTTAATATTGTCTACAACATCTATATAGACGAGTTTTGGATAGGACCAATTCTTAGAGCAAAAACAAATTAAAAATACATACCGGTTGAAGTAAAAAATGATCTTAGTAAGGGTGTTTTCAAATCCAAACTGCTTATTTTCTGACTCATTTTACAATTCATTTTTGCTCTCAAAGGCTTCCAATTGGTACGTTTTCTTACTCAGAAACTATATAATGTACCGTAATGGTCGATTTTCTGATAGGGGCAGAATATATTTTTTTAAATGCTGTTAAAAAGGGCATTTTGAACCGAATTTACCGAAGCGGATTGTGTTGGAAAAATCATTGTATTAAGGATGCGCTTAAATCCAAACTGCTTATTTTCTGACTGGTTTTTAAATTCATTTTTGCTCTCAAACGCATTTAATTGATAGATTCGCTTATTCAGAAACTATATAATGTACCGTAATAATCGATTTTTAGATAGAGGCAGAATATATTTCAAAAAATGATGTCAAAGTGGGCATTTTGAACGGAATTTCCCGAAGCGATTGTGTTAGAAACGAAAAATATTGTCCTTCTGAGAAAACAATTGTTTATATATCAAGTTTTAATTAATTGAACAAAAAATAAAAACACAGGTCGCTTATAAATCTCTTCAAAAATCACGTCAGCAAGTTTCATATTTTTTTTTTAATTAAAAATGAATCTGGAATTATGCCAGAAAATTTCGAGTTGTTGAGCATGGAAAAGTATTTTTTTGAATACCGCCCTAACATGATTCTGATAAAACCAGCTATTATATGAAAATGAAATAAAAACTCGTCAAGAGCGGCCAGATAAAATTGTTAAAGTGGATTTATCTATAATCATGATTTAGTTTTTGTTTGTGAAATTAGTATATTTGACTTCGAAATCTACCTCTGCCTGTAGGCCGGGCCGGCAGGGATTTTTTCACTTCAGTTGGGTTTATTGTATTAATTGTGTTTAAAGTCTATCTTAATATATGTGTACCTTTAATTTTTTTTTCTATAATTAACAACTATAACTTGTACAGTAATTTGCCCTTTACGGCTTTTTAACTGCAGTAGGTGTACCTTTATTTTTATAAAATGTCTTTGAAAATAATATATATAAATATATTTATTAGGAAATTAGATGTATTTCCTTAATCTTACACAGATTCCATGAATGTTTTGCGGATAGCACCATTTCCAAGATTCTATTCAGGTTATAAGCCAGAACAGAGCAACTCCCAGGATGATGTTAATGAAACACCTCCTGAAGTTCCATTTCGTGATAATATTCGGACTGTGAATTATTTAAAGGATATGTCAGAAGAAGCAAAGGATGGGATGCCCGAAATTAAGGACGCAAAGGCTATCCGAGTAGAACAGAATGTCGAAGATCAGACAGTAAATAATTCATGTCATGGAAAGATAAACAACGTTAAAGGTAAATAAAATTCTGTATTAGAAATATTAGACAGGCATATAAATGAAAAGCAATCAAATTCAGCATAGTTTTTTTTTTTTTTTTTTATTGTAGCGATTATATTTTACAAAACCTGTGCAATTATTTCGCACATAAGCATACTAGTAAAAAAAAAAAACGAAATTTTGAAAGCGCATAAAATAAATGCTAATTACATTAATCTGCCTGATAGCTTTACATTAAAAAAAAAAAAATCGAAAAATAACTTATTTAAAAACATTCTGGTACTTTTCCATTACAGCCCTTACTTAGGGTTTTTAGGTGTGTTCGTAATTATATAAAATACGTAGTACCTATAGCTATAGTCGTCGTCTGGTCCGTCCGTTTGTCCGCATATAGCAGCGCAAAAACTATCCAACCGAACGGTTTAAAATTTAATATGTGTAATCGTTATGGAATTTTGTCGAGTCCTTTCAAATTTTATGAAAATCGAATCAAAACTTAAAAAAATATTAATAAAAGTTTTATTCATTCTATTAAATCTTATCATACGTTATTAATTCAATGATATCCCACGATAAGTAATGATTCTAGGTTGCTATGGTAATTACGTCTTATTTAAGATGGAGTCCTATTCTTTCTGGTATTGCTGAATTTAACATATAGAATCGTAATAAATTTTGTATTCATGCATTTTTGCAAAAGGGTGCAACAGCTATTGCACCAAGATCTGAATATTCATAAATCTAGTTATAGTACGAACGCACCTCATTTGCCAAGTTTAACCTACAATTTCCGACTTGCTTTTTCTTATCGCCGTTTCCAAACAATAACCTTCGTAGTAGATTTTTGCACAAAATGTTGTAGAAATCCACCATCTATTTGTAAATAGAGGTAGTCAAAAAATTATAGTTATACCTCTCATATTTTGTGACGAATGTCCTATTTTTGTTAAAGAAAGAAGTTTTATTAAAAGGTATTCGATAAAAATATATTTAACAGAAACGATTGCTTCTACTACTAATTCGTAATTTTTTATCTCATTATAAATATTTAAGTTTATATCCAGTTCTTCTTACATCAAAAATAAATAAAAGTGAAATTTCAATTTCTTTTAAAACTACGTTAATTTCTGTATTTGAATCAAAATGTAAGTAAAATGTTATGCAATCTAAGTTTCATTTCAAAAATTAGAATTTCTTTTTTACAAGGAAAGAAAGAACCTTTCAATTCTTATAGAAAAAAACAAGTAATATAAAAATTTTGTTTTTAAAGTCAATTCCTACTTAGGCCATCAAAGAAAAATTTAATATAATCCCTTAAGCTAATATTAGTTTTTGTTGCATTAAAATATCTCAATTTGTTGATTTTCAATAAGCAAGTAGGTTTACAATGGAACTCTATGTGAATTTGGCGAAATATTAGCGATATCGCCAAGTTGGCGTCACTTTTGGCTACTCATTTTGGCCGCCAAATTTGGCGATATATCGCCAAGTTGGCGACAAACTTGGCGGTATTTGGCGGCGAAACAGGGTCCCCCCTATGGTAACCCCTTATTGAAAATACTTTCATTGATCTTCAATAACCAATGGCCACCATTTTGTTTCCCATGCAAAACTAAAATTAATTAATTAAAATTTAATTAATGAATTAATATTTGAAAAAAACTGTATTAACATCAATTGTCATACAGTACAAGTTTAAAAATTTTTATTTCAACTTGATAGGATGAATAATGAGTATTTTATTAACGATTGAAAATTTGAACAAGATAAATAAATATATAAATAAATATAGGGAGGGTGTGAGCTAATAGTAGGAATTGAAATAAGCTTTTAGTTCTATACATAACGAAGATTGTCGACAAATACAACAGTCAAAACATTTTTACATGAAGAACCAATTAAATCATTAAAACTTTAAAAATAACTTAGAAACAGTTAATAAATGACGATATTCTAATGCTTGAAAGTTTTGTTTCTTAATTTAGAACTAGTTTGGCAGTTCTAAAAAAAGCGCCAGTCGTCGTCGCTACTTTGGTTTAGCCTCTTTCCTGTGGCAATTGTCTTAAACTTCACTCTAGAGGACCACAGTGGACTTTAAAGTCCATGACCACAATGAAATTGTAACAGTTATAAAAAGCTTAATCGCAGGGAAAAAAATAGCGTAGGCATTCTCTTACAGTGGATTTTTGCAAGGTTACGCCGCGACGTAGCCTTCCTAATTAATCCACACGACGCGACACGTCGTGATGATTAATTCCTTGTTGGCTGTTCTTGATGCTATTTTTGATCTTTCAGTAACATTTTTTTTTTTTTTTTAACAGCACAACTCAGGAGAGGAAAATGTCACGAATAGAAATACATAATCTGGCTAGAGAAATGGGCATGCATCTCAGAAGCCAAAATTTAAAAAACTGTGTACCTACGAGATAACTCGTATAACCTATAGGCAAGATTGCCTGTAATGAATTATTAATATCCTGAAGTTAGCATTAAATATATTAAAAAGAGTACATTTTGCTACGCATATATATACATGCATACATAAATACTTATTTATTTCCAGTGTCACTTCTCAATGTTAATTTAACATAGAAAAGACTATGGAGATGGTAACTTTTTCATTTTTTCTTCCCACCTTTTTGTCCCTGATGCCACTTCATTTTTAATTCTTTGCTAATTCTAATATTATAAATTCAAAGTGTAAAAACATTTGCCAGACGTCAGGTTCAAAACGGATCATAAAATGCTTTTGCATATAGATGGATTATAATCTAGAGAGTAACATGGGCTAATTTTTATATACATTATTCAAATATTTTTCTTAATAATTCCAAATTTCGCTTTTTTCATTGAGATTCAACGGACATTTTGTAATAAAATTATTTTTTTTTTTCATTGTTGTAAAAAATTCAAAAGCCTGTAATAATAATTTGCCTATTTTTAGTTGAATGATTTTCACGTGAAACATGAAACTGAAAGAGTTTTTTTAAGAATTAAAAAGAAGATGAATATGACGTCATAGTGGAAATAAAAATGACATTTTCAAGCAGATTTTTTATGTTCAGATTGGAATTTTTCATGCAAACTACAGCAATATTCATTACTGCACTGGTGAAAATTTTTTAATCATACGCAGGTAAATTACATCACAAATTGTGATGCGATATCGCACAAATCAAAGCCTGATGATGATACCCTCCATTAATTTTGAAATGTGTTCGTTTGAATGCAGTAGTTATTAAAAAACTTGACATATTAAACAAAAACCTAATTTGCAGAACAAATTAAAAAAACAAAATTTATTTCCTAAATTGTTTAAGCCCGAGAAGAGGGAGATATTAATATATTTCATTCAATTCGTTCTACATTTAATGTTAAATTTTTGTAACCAATAAGTTAAACCAATTGAACATTAAAATATAAAAATGAAATTCATACAATATAATACTTAAAACACATACTTAGATTCCGTTCAAATGAAATCGAAATAAATCTTAGAATTTTTCCATTTTTAAGTTGTAAATATTTGTACTGCAGATTTTGCATTATGTTTATGACGATTGTACATAATATGATAAGATACATGCAAAATACAAAACTTAAAAAAAAAGTCTAAGATTTATTTCTATTTCATTTGAACGGAATCTAAGTATATAGGTGTTTTAAGTATTATATTGTATGAATTTCATTTTTATTTTTTAATGTTCAATTGGTTTAACTTATTGGTTACAAAAATTTAGCATTAAATGTAGAACGAATTGAATGAAATATCTTAATATCTCCCTCTTCTCGGGCTTAAACAATTTAGGAAATAAATTTTGTTTTTTTAATTTGTTCTGCAAATTAGGTTTTTGTTTAATATATAATATATACAGTAGTGGCGAAAATTGTAGGAACCTTTTTGAAAAAAGTTTGATGGTTCATAACATGACTTTCTCTTTAAACAATACCATAAAATTATATATCAATAGAAAGATAATTTAATCCAGAATGTAGAATTTTAATTAGAACGACAGTTATAAAGATGAAGATTGAAACATATAGAAAAAATGAGACATGAAAAATTCAGAATCTTTGTTAATACTTAGTCGAGTAATCTTCACTCTTAATTATGACCTTTTACAACACCTTCCCATCGTGTGAACTAATCTTTCAGTTCTGAAACTGTTATAATGTGATACCAAAATTGAATTATTGCTTCCATTAAATTTATTTTATTATTGGGTTGCTTCTGTACAACGAGTTTCTTTAGTCGGCTCCATAAATTTTCAATTGGGTTAAGATCTGGGCAAACACTGGAATATGATTATCTTGAAACCACTTTTTTTCACACTTTAGCAACATGACGTGGAACTGAATACTATTGAAATATAAATGCTTCATTATCTAATAAAAGATCACGTGCGGAAAGCTGCAGTTGAGATTGAAGCGTTTCATCTATGTATCTTTGGGCATTTATATTCCCATTAGTCACACAAATTCTGCACACTTTTTGATGGCATACAACCCCATATCATAACACTGGCTGGATGCTTCAAGGTGTGTTTAATGCAGGGCTACGGAGTCGGTGGGGAAAATGGACGACTCCGACTCCGGGAATTTTAACAGATCCGAATCCGACTCTTTCGCTCAAAATGGGCCGACTCTGACAACGCAGACCTGGCTTGTAAAATGGACGACTCCGGGAATTTTAACAGATTCGACTCTTTTGCTCAAAAAATGGGCCCGACTCTGACTCCGACTCCGCAGTCCTTGTTTAATGCAATTAGGATGCAAATCTTCTCCGATTCTTCTCCTTACGTATTTTACGTAATCACTACCAAACAGGGAGATTTTGGTCTCGTCAGGCCAAACTACATTGTCCCACTGTTCCGCTGTCCAGTTAACGTGAGTTTTAGCCTAGTTTAATCTTTTCAATTTTCGTTGGAGAGATAGAAATGGCTTTTTGTGGAATTCTGACATTTAAACCAAGTCCTTGCAGTTTGCGCCGAACAGTCTTTTCACTCAACATCACATTTATTTGCGCCATTTCGCCTTCTATACATCCAGGTGATTTTCTGCTATCACTTAGGCGCGCCACACAACACGCGGCAGAAAAGCGTGAGGCATGCGACAATTTCACCCTGTTAACAAAGAAAAAACCGGTTTGAACAGCAGAATTTGCCTCATGTCTCACGATTATTGCCGCATGTCTCTCTGGTGTGTGGCGCGCCATGTGCAATTGCACAGTCTCTTAATTCTTCTACACATTAAATAAAAAAAAATCCGTTAAAATAATGAAATTGTATTGGCAATCAAGACGCCGGAACTCTTTCCGTATTTAAGTGGAAATTTCTTTCCGTAAATTCCAGAAAAGTTCAGTTTTTTCACAAATTTTTTTCGTATTTTTTCCTATTTCCGTATTTAAAAATGACCGTTTAAAAGACAAAATATAATTTTTCAAGGGCAAACTTACATCTATAAGAATTTCAATCTTCACTTTTCAAGGACACGTTTATATCAAGGTCATACTTTCTCTAATTAATTCAAACAACAGCAAACAAAGAAACTCACTACAGGATACGAACTAGGGAACTGATTTCTTCCAGCGTATTGCCTTGATCATTCTCCCACGGTTACACAAAGCTGCGTTTTCAGTTATCGTTACTTATGTCAGATGCTTTTTATGAAGCACGAGCAAGATCTTAAACAAGGAAAGTATTTTCGTAGAAGTAATTTTTTTTTCCAATCGAGTACAATTCTGAACGTTTTACACATTTTCTTTCCATAATTTTGAATATTTGTCTTTTTAATGTCATGCTTTATAAAAGAGAAATTTTAGTCTTTAGACTACTACATGCCTGTAAGAATGTATTAAGAATAATGATTGCTTCTTTTTTGTAAGATTTTAAAATTTCTATTTTAATTTTTTTTTTTTTTTTTTTTTTTTTTTTTTGCAAGAATACAAACGTATTTTTTTCAAACATGTTTTTTTTTTTTGAATTTTTCAAATTATTTATATGATGGTCTACTTCTACTGTAAACTCAAATAGAGATAATCACTATAGAGCCCAGTGATTAGGAAGTTGAATTCGGAAATAATTAGGGGAAAGCTGGTAACTGTTTTAACCCCTTCAGTTTAGGTCCAGAATGAATATATGTTTGCTATGCTATGTTTTCCCCCTCGTACTAGGTGAGCGTTAGGAATTATACATTGATTTATAGTCAAAAAACACTTTTTTTTAAATACCATAAAACTATCTCGAAATCCCTAAATTTTCAAAAACATTGTCAATACAAATGTTGTAGAGCTTAAAATTCTGAATACAATGAGTACCTACACTTAATACTTTTGTTGAATATTAAGGTCACAATTCTACTTTAAAGTTTCAGCACCGTAGTCAGAGGGATGAATTCGGAATTAATTAGGGGAAAGCTGGAAATCGTTTTAATCCCTTCAGATTAGGTCTAAAATGAATATTCTATGTTTTCCCCCTCGTACCAAGTGAGTGTTAGGAAATATGTACGTATTTACATTCGAAAAACATGTTTTTCCTTAATATTTTTAACAATATCTCAATTCTATCAAAAACATTGTCAATACAAATGTTTTAGAGCATAAAATTCTGAATAAAATGAGTACCCACATTGATATTTTTGTTCAAAATTAAGGTCGAAATTCCATTTCAAAATTTTGCCTTAATCACTAATCAAGAGTTTCAAGATAGGAGAGACCAGATTACCTTAACAATATCTCAAAACAGCTAATTATATCAAAAAAATGCCAATACAGATGTTGTAGAGCTTAAAATTTTCAATAAAATGAATACTCACATTAATATTTTCATTCAAAATTAAGGTCGCAATTTCAGATATTGTTAAAAATGTTAAAGAAAAACGTGTTTTTCGAATGTAAATGTGTTCATATTTCCGAATGCTCACTTAGTACGAAAGGGAAAACATAGAATATTCATTTTAGACCTAATCTGAAGAGATTAAAATGATTTCCAGTTTTCCCCTAATTAATTCTGAGTTCAACTCTCTGACTACGGTGCTGAAACTTTAAAGTAGAATTCTGACCTTAATATTCAACAAAAGTATTAAGTGTAGGTATACTATTTTATTCAGAATTTTAAGCTCTACAACATTTGTATTGACAATGTTTTTGAAAAAGTTAGTGATTTCGAGATAGTGGTATGGTATTTAGAAAAAACGTGTTTTCTGACTATAAATCAATGTATAATTCCTAACGCTCACCTATTACGAGGGGGAAAACGTAGCATATTCATTCTAGACATAAACTGAAGGGATTAAAACAATTTCCAGCTTTCCCCTAATTATTTCCGAATTGGGCCTTTTTTTCCGCTCCCCTACCACTGGGCTAATATGGTATAAAACAAATTTCTTTTATTGCTTATTATATAACTAATTTTATAATAATTTCATTATTATGTTTGAGTTATGTTGAAAGTTTTGTGTGGGATTCTGTTAAAGCGAGTAGATTAAAAATTATTAAAATTAAAACTCACTACAGAGACTTTTTAAAAAAGGAATAATAGCTTGCGATAAATAAGTTGAACATTATTTTAAAATCATAATAAAAAATAAACTGTAACATTCCTTTTTAATTGCCTCAAACTTAAAAAGAAGTAATAAGATTTTGATTTTTTTTTTAATATCGTAAAAATACGTCAGGTTTTTATTGAAAATAAAAAGAAAATATTATAGCGAGTTTAGATGTACATACTATAGATGGCGCCACAAATTTTTATTTTTCATGAAAACCAATGTAAAATCAACATTTAGCCAATATTGGGGAATCATTGAATATATTTTCAATAGAGTCACATTTAGCCAATATTGGCGTTTTCTTTTGAAATATGTCCAATCTAAAGTCT
Organism: Maratus speciosus; assembly: GCA_963932465.1. Classification (NCBI taxonomy): domain Eukaryota; kingdom Metazoa; phylum Arthropoda; class Arachnida; order Araneae; family Salticidae; genus Maratus; species Maratus speciosus. The sequence continues at coordinate 587,284,198 of OZ010788.1, read as the reverse complement.
TCTATGTCCAATCTGTTTGTCTAGTCTTCTCGTTGAAAAATGTTAGCAATGAAAGGCAATATTGGTATAATTGATAGTATTAGCGCTCTGTTCAAAATATTTTCATTATAAAATCAATATTTATTTAAGATTATCGTTTCACTGAAAATAATTCTACTGTAAGACAATATATACCACAATTAATTACTTCGTTTTCCAAACACAGCCACTATTTCTAAACATCATTTACGGAACTTGTACTATTTTAAAAGCAATACAGAATTATTTCATAAAAATTTTCGGAAAACTTACTGAATTTATACGGATTTGTAATCTCAAAATGTTAATTACGCAAATTGTACTGTTTTCTTGAAAAATTAAGCTATTCTGTAAAACTAGCCACCCTTGGCGACCAGTTTGGTCTTCCTTAAATGTATGCTAAACATTGTACACTGGCCTCCAAAAGTTAAGGTACACGGACTAAATGCGTTCGATTGCACACGTTTTGTCGAATATCTACAAAACTTATTGGCGAATTGTTCTTGAACTTCTGGGATGAAAAGAACATGTTTCATTTCATATTTCTCGGTGAAGATTTAGTCGGGGGTACAATTAGGGGGCTAATAATAAATTTAATAATAAAATAATATTTGCGATCACCTATGTAACAGGAAAGGCTGGAAATGGTTTGTCACTGTGGTAAATGACTATCTGGGTCCTGTTCAACGTTTGTATGCATTTGTGTAAGCATAGCATTCATATTCGTGAAGATGTTAACGTTTTTGTGAAAAACTCAAACTTTTTTTTTTATAGCATACAGAGTTTTCAACCAAATTTAACACAACTTTCCAAAAACCTGACAAAGAACAGTAGAAACAGTATACTGCAATTAAAACATGAATATATTGAATATTTGATAATATATGGGCATTTTTATGAAATAATTTTTAACTGCGCATGCGCGGAAGATTTCAAAATTTTTATTTCATAATTTGGTACTCAGTATTTTGGGGCAACTTCTATAAAAAGTCCAGTCAAATGTTGTAGAAACTTAGGAAGGTGTAGTGAGCTGATTGAAAAGTTGTGTAAAATCCCTTATAATAAAGCTATTTTTAGGAAGCAACTCGATATATCGACCCCATCTTTGTGAATTTTCGCGATATTTGACTAGACTTTTTATATAAGTTGCCCTAAATAGCTGACTACCAAATTCTGAAATAAAAATTTTGAAATCTGCTGCGCATGCGCAGTTAAAAATTATCTCATAAAAATGCCCATTTCTCATCAAATATCCAATATATTCATGTTTTAATTGCAGTATACTGTTTCTACTGTTCCTTGTCAGGTTTTTGGAAAGTTGTGTTAAATTTGGTTGAAAACTCTGTATGCTATAAAAAAAAGTTTGAGTTTTTCACAAAAACGTTAACATCTTCACGAATATGAGTGCTATGCTTACACAAATGCATAATAATGTTGAACAGGACTCAAATAATCATTTACCACAGTGACAAACCATTTCCAGTCTTTCCTGTTACATAGGTGATCGGAAATATTATTTTATTATTAAATTTATTATTAGCCCCTTAATTGTACCCTCGACTAAATCTTCACCGAGAAATATGAAATGAAACATGTTCTTTTCATCACAGAAGTTCAAGAACAATTCGCCAATAAGTTTTGTAGATATTCGACAAAACGTGTGCAATCGAACGCATTTAGTCCGTGTACCTTAACTTTTGGAGGCCAGTGTATAATGTTACTTTTATTCATGGTTTAATTTACTTCCTTTATCCTTTGCCAAATCTGAAGATTCTGATAGAGAAATCCAGAACTCTGTATTTTTATGCTAGCCTGGCGCAAATGGTAAATCACCAAGTATTGTTCCCGTCATATTTTAAAGAAAAAGAAAAGGAATAAATAATGCAATAAACCATGGCATTTAATTTCAACATCAAAGCATTGTTTTAATTTACCACCCAAAAAATTAAAAAAGGCTAACTGCCGAGTTAAAAAATGCTATTGGCGAGATTCTAACATAAAAGTACTAAGAATTCTTTGCGATCATGGCATCTTTTAAGTGATTTTATTCGAAAAAATAACTTTGATTAAAAATAGTCGCCTTGCATAAGCGAAGAGTTCCGCCCGTAATTGTTTATGACAGCCAAATGACTTGAACTATTTAATATAGATGAAATGATGACGATGGAACACATTTGGCGATTTTCACCTGCGCCCGGCTAACATTAAAGTGCCAAAATAGCCGCCTGATATACAAAAAGCAAAGCGGTCAGCCCGGAATTGTTGCTGGCAGTCACATGACTTAGGCTATTATTATAGAGATAATTTACGGAAAAGTGTATGTATATTGAGAGATTTTTTATACAGTGTATCAGCACTCGCTGTTGTAAACCTTTTCCTGCCTTTACCAGTTTATTTTCGTATATTCGTCCAGTTTGGTTTCGCAGCGACATTATTTGCTGATATCGCTTCAAAAATTTAGAAATGCCACTTTTGGTTACATTCCCACCATTTTGCCTTCTAATTTCTTCATAACTGTAACCTTTTTCACTTAATTGTACAATAATTTTACATCGCTTTCGAGATGACCCACCAATTCTTTGTGCCATTTCTTTTACATCCAATATAAATCACGTAAAGCACTGACAAATGTCCTCCTCACAGTCCTCAAATCTATCTATCTTTCTAATTCCATCCTAAAAACGCACAGACGATGTATTCTGTGCCGGAAACCACCAAAATTTCATAAATTTTAAAGTATCATAACTCGGTAAGTTTTGGAAGTAGAAGAATGGAATTTCGGTACTACTTGATTATCACGTCGACCAATATCTCCAAATTATACAAATCGCCAAACTATTCGACAAATTACACAAACTCACTTATTTTTTATTTTAAATAACGAAAAAACAATTAAATTTGTAAAATATTAATAAAAATATGGTATACTACTTGATTATCCCGTCGCCCAAAAGACCATCGCCAAACTATAAAATTAAATGCCAGTTTAATCGTAAATATCACATTCACTTGATATTAAACACGATACACATATTTGATAAGTCATCAAGTTATTTTTAATTCGACTTTTTATTTGTATTTTTATTAATGTTTTACTAAATTGTTTGTTCTTTCGTTATTTAAAATATGGTTGACTGGATAACTAAGTAGTTAAGAAGAAGCCGAATTAAAAAGAGAAAATCGAAATAGATTGGATCGAGAACGCCGTCAAACACAGAGCCACACGTTTGTTCTGTGCAATATTTTAGAGTGAATAAACGATATTTATACAATGTATTTAGTGCCGGAAAGTATGTAAAAATATTAAATATTGTTTAACGTATATTGTGTGCGTGTGTAGGGGACCACCTAGCGGTCGTGATTGTAGAAATATTGTTTTATATTAGATCAGCCAGTGCGTGTTTTTGCCCCTTGCGTATCTTTACCCCCACCTATCCTACATTGGAAATTTTGTAAAATAGGGAGAAATTAAAATGTTTTATATTTTTCGCATTGATGCATGAAATTTATCAATACTAATTTATGCAATTAATTTCGAAAATTTAAAAAAATGTATTCGCAAATTTTCAATGCCGTCGGAATAATTTTAAGATCTCTCTTTAGGAAATTTTAGTATCCATAATTTAACGTTTAAATAAATTATTCAAATGCGCCATTTTCTTTTCAGCTGAATGATAAAATTTTAAAATCGTCTAAATTTCCACAGAAAAGCATTATAGCAGGATAGTAAATATTCTATATTTTTCGAAAGAATGAGCCAAATTAAACGAAAAACTATACTGCTAATTCTGAGTCTCACCAACATATCTACCAAATATCAAGCTAATTGTATACTTTTTTGTGACAATAATCGCGGGACATACACACAAACACCAATTTTTCTATTTCAGTAAATCTAGACTTGATGTTTCGGAAATTAACACATTATCGACCGGTCACGAGTATACTCGTGTTTGCATAGCTGCCAATTTTTACGCTTTTTTGTCAACACTATTTTTGAACAATTATCTTAATTTTATTTGAGGTGAATATTACTATTAAAATATAGATGTGAGGAAAAAGCGTAATAACTAGAAAACAGGAATTCTGCTTTTTCAGAATTTAGTGCGGCCCCCGATGAAAAGAAAATGTATGTATATATAAATATTACAAACATATTTCAATTTTAAGACTCAAAGCACACGCTTTTATTTTATGTAAAATGACGTCATTCGCATCCGCTTAAGAATTTCACGTTTACGATCCACTCTTAAACATCTACAGTAAAGCATACATGCATATGACGTCACTATCGCGAAATAATTCACAAATGCAGCTAAAAGATGCTGTCATTAAAGAAACTCGACCAAAAAGGACGGCTATCTAATGATTCATAGGCCTTCATTTGTTTGTAACATTAATATAGATACTTAAAATTAAATAAAGTTTATTATAGCTCCATGTTTTATCAGAAATCATTTCTTTATATTTTTTCAAAATAGCACGTATTTTAATTACATTTTCTTTCGGTTGTTATGAGAAAATGGCAAAACAAAATATATAATTATTATTTTACAATTATTTTTCCTTTTTTTTTCTACAGAAGTGGAGTACTTCCGTTGCCAATGTTAAGCAAATGGCTCTAAAAACAACAAAAAACTTAATATTTCAAAAATAAATGGAAATGTATTTTTCAAACAAATTGCATTTAAAAGTACTTTTCTCCCAAAACGACGGTATAAAAATTGAAAATATGCGATGCTTAGAAGTTAAAAAAAATTAATGTAGAGTATTCAATCGTACAATGATACATCTGCTTTGTTTTACGGCTGGCTTATACAACGTAACGTTATTTTTTGGAGACGAGACAAAATAAGCTGGGAGAAAGAAATAGCATACCGGGGGCTAATAAAAGAAAACGCTACTACTTAGTTATCCCGTCGACCAATTTTGCCAAACCACTCGCCAAATTATACAAATTGACATAATTTTTAGGGTTCCGTACTTAAAAAGTAAAGATCACTCCTGTGTCTGTCTGCCCGTCTATCACAGCCATTTTACTCGGAAACTATGGAACGTGGAAAGTTCAGATTGGGGGAAGTAATAAAGACTATTGACCCACATATTTACAAATTATTAAACATTTACAAGTATTTTTATTTAAAAATGTAGAGGGGCTAGCAACGATACTTAAATATATATATATATATATATATATATATTCTTTGTATATCGTGTGAAAGATTCCGTAACGCTGAACTCAAAAATACACTTCTTTTAATTTTAGGTATTATATTTCCAGAGATATCGTCGAAAATGTTAGAGCAAAAATATGTCCCCCCACATCTATTTCCGAATCTACTGAAACTAAAATTATGAAAAAATTAGAGGTAGTAGACGTTAATTTAAACCTTACAAGAAAATTATAGCGATTACCCTAGCTCACATAGTTTTTGAGAAAGGAGCATTTTTCCGTTACACACAAATTTCGATTTGCGGGCATACAATAAAGGTGTTGAGGAGCACTGGAGGTACTTATCGTAGCAGAGGATTACAATCATTGTTGATAATAATTTTTGAAAAAAATCGTTAGTAATTAGCTGAGATATTAACCCTTAAAGACACGGACGGTTTGGACATACATAATGACAGGGGCGGCGTACTCTATGTACCATCGGTTTTTAAAGCCTAAATAAACACTTTTAATGAAAAATTTGTGTAATACAATCTCCAGTAGCAGTCTAAAAGAAATAAACGTCAAATTGTTAAAAACAGACTAATTTAATTAGAATTAATCACATAAATACTATGGGATTCGCGACTGGTTTGCATTGAGTAGATCTCTCAATACGCCTCCCGTGTCTTTAAAAGTTAATTAAAAACCTATCTGGAAAAACGCGGCGCGGGCCAAGGCGGCGTTAGTACTTTGCGATCTTTTTTTAAAGCGCTCTTAGCAAAATGCCAAGTTTTAACTTAGAACAAATTTTAGTTTTATCTACAATATAAAAGAAAAGGTTATTATGACGCTGAATTTAGATTTATGAAATGCCAAATGATGTATAAATATGCAGTACTTTATTCTCAATACCGAATTAAGTTCATCATACACAGATTAGGATAAGATTTAAATAAGAGTTACACAGAATAGAAATATTTGATATTATTTAGGCTTCATATGTCTTTGAACTTTTACGGTATACCCATTGATACTTTTCCAATATATATACAGCTATCCCAAACCCTACGTTGTATAGTTTTTTACAAAGACTTATTTTTCTTTTAGTAACGATTTTTTTAATAATACAGTCAATAATTCATATATTTATTGTACGGAATCCTTTGAGAGCGATTAATACTCGCACTTGACCGTTTATTTTTATTTTAAATAACGAAAGAACAAATAAATAGTATAACATTAATAAATATATAAATAAAACGTCGAAATAAAAATCACTTGATGACATAAACACGTGTAACTTGCTTAAAGTCAAGTGAATGTGACATTTACGATCAACCATTATTGGTATTTAATCTTATAGTTTGGCGATATATTTTTGGTCGACGGGATAACTTACCAAAAAAAAAAAAAAAAAAAAAAAAAAAAAAACTATTTGAAAATTGTCGCTCGGCAAAGAGTTACAAGAGTATATTAAACATATATATATATATATTGTGTGTGTGTGTGTGTGTGCATCAAAAATTTCAATACATATGAAATAAATTTTAAAATATTATCATGAATTAAAATTTATCCTATTTTTAGATGTTGCCAAAGAGAATTTGACATGGAACATGACAGCGGAGGTTTCGTGGGAAGTTATTTTACTGGTTATCCTGGCTATCTTTTTCTTATTACTTGCAACTGGAACTTTGCGCTGCAAACTGTGCTCAATAGAAGCTAGAGTATACAAATACAGATCGCCTGAAGATTACTATAGGCCAGTTTAAAATTTACTCGACAGATATTCGACAAGATATCCTCCTAGATTATCAAAAAAAGTCCTGCTAAGAAAATGGCATTGTATTATTTTTTTTCTATTGTTGAAAATTTTCATATTCATATAAAATATTATTACGTCTAAACTGCAGAATGTCGCTGCCTATAATATGAACAAATAAAAATTATCATAGATGCATAAAAATATTTCTTCTTCAATATATAAGGCGTTCAAGGCAATCGGACTAACTCCATTTTAAGTGGCGTTTTTTTTAAACAAAGGAACATTGAAAATTTTCTATATATTTATACAGTGATAAAAAGTTACCCTTGATTAAAAGAAATATATTGAGTTCAATCAAAATATCCCGAGAAAAAATGTTATATAGATACAATATTTTTATAGTTACAATAACTTTAACTGTTTATACTGAACATTTTCATTTGGTGGAGTTAATCGATTTGTGCACTGAACAACTCATATCTCCGTCAAGGCTATTTTCTATATCCTACTAAATTAATTAAAACAGTTCCTGCTAAGAAAAATTGTAACAGACAGCACAAATGTATTTATTTTTTTCTCGTAACATATAATGGTTCGAAGATTTTTATATTCATATAAAATATGATTGTGACTAACTGCAGAATGTCGCTGCTTAACACTGGCCTCCAAAAGTTAAGGTACAGGGACTGGATGCTTTCGATTGCACACGTTTTGTCGAATGTCTACAAAAATTATTGGCGAATTGTTCTCGAACTTCTGGGATGAAAAGAAGATGTTTGATTTCATATTTCTTGGTGAAGATTTAGTCGGACCGACAATTAAGGGGCTAATAATAAATTTAATAATAAAATAATATTTGCGATCAGCTATGCAACAGAAAATGCTGGAAATGGTTTGTCACTGCGTTAAATGACTATTTGGGTCCTGTTCAACGTTTGTGTGCATTTGTGTAAGCATAGCACTCATATTCGTGAAGATGTTATTGTGTCTGTGAAAAATTCAAAAGTTTTTTGCTTATAGCATACAGAGTTTTCAACCAAATTTAACACAACTTTCCGAAAACTTGCCAAAGAATAGTAGCAACAGTATACTGCAATTAAAATATGAATATATTGAATATTTGATGAGATATGGGCATTTTTATGAAATAATTTTTAACTGCGCATGCGCGGAAAATTTCAAAATTTTTATTTCATAATTTGGTAGTCAGTATTTTGGGGCAACTTCTATAAAAAGTCCAGCCAAATGTTGTGCGAACTTAGAAAGATATAGTGAGCTGATTGAAAACTTGTGGAAAAACCCTTATAATAAAGCTATTTTTAGGAAGCAACTCACTATATCGACCCTATCTTTGTGAACTTTCGCAATATTTGACTGGAATTTTTATATAAGTTGCCCCAAAATACTGACTACCAAATTCTGAAATAAAAATTTAGAAATCTTCCGCGCATGCGCAGTTAAAATTTATCTCATAAAAATGCCCATATCTCATCAAATATTCAATATATTCATGTTTTAATTGCAATACACTGTTACTACTATTCTTTGGTAAGTTTTCGGAAAGTTGTGTTAAATTTGGTTGAAAACTCTGTATGCTATAAGCAAAAAACTTTTGAATTTTTCACAGACACAATAACATCTTCACGAATATGAGTGCTATGCTTACACAAATGCACACAAACATTGAACAGGACCCAAATAGCCATTTAACGCAGTGACAAACCATTTCCAACATTTTCTGTTGCATAGCTGATCGCAAATATTATTTTATTATTAAATTCATTATTAGCCCCCTAATTGTCGGCTCGACTAAATCTTCACCAAGAAATATGAAATCAAACATGTTCTTTTCATCCCAGAAGTTCAAGAACAATTCGCCAATAATTTTTGTAGATATTCGACAAAATGTGTGCAATCGAAAGCACCCAGTCCCTGTACCTTAACTTTTGGAGGCCAGTGTATGAACAAATAAAAATTACACTGACGAACAATAATTTTGGTGTTTTGGAAATTAACACAATTCCTATACGAAATTGACACTCTGAATCCAAATATAACCTTGATTTTGACATATCAGGTCTAGGTTTTAAGATATGTAACATCCCTCTGTTATATATCAGGTGTTAGTCGAAGTGCATGATGTTTGTAAGCGCGTGTTGAAAAACTTAAAGGCGGGATTTTTGTTGGACCAATGATCTGTAATCTCAGTGATGCGTAAGTGATCCTTAAGGGGGCTGGTCACTTAGCTTTGGAATTCTCCTCCGTAATGTTAAGTCTATGGACTTTTGATGCATTTGTATATTTAAAATATCTTCCCGGGAAATTCCTATTTTTTTAATATATTTTTCTTGTGTACTCTTCTTAAAGGATGTCTCATTTTTTCTTAGTTTTCAAAATACTTCTAAAATCTATGCTGAATTTAATATTTTATGCGTTAAAAGCGGGCGAACTGTGAGTAAGATTTTAACACTTCCTATAAAATTAAGTCTATACTTTAGAAATATTTTGAGAACTAAGAAAAAAAGAGACATCTTTTAGGTAGTGTACACAAAAAATAGAAGTTAAAAATATAAATTTCCCGAGGAGATATTTCAAATATATGAATGCATCAAATGCCCATAGACTTTACATTAGTGAGGGGAAATCGGGAGCTGAGTGACCAGCCTCCTTAAGTGAAAACTACAAAGACCTTGTTAGTAACATGTTGCCAACATTTGTTAATGAAACAGACTTGTTTAATTTCCCTAAAACACACTAATATCAGCCCATGTACATTGTTGGAAATATGTTTTTACAATGTAATAAAGCCAAATGGACATGAGTACAATAAAAAAAAACTAGACGTGATTATGAGAAAAACAGAAGTTATTTTCTAATTTATCAGACAAAATTACCTAAGAATTCGTTAAAATATTCCAGGCACCAGACAATTTTTTTTAACCATTTGGAAAAATGGTTATTGTCCTCGTCAGTGTAGGAAATCAAAAGCATATCTGAAGATTTTTATTGGTTGAATCCGCATTTTATTCGTTTTCTGATGGGTCTATACAGTAATCTGTATTTCCCTTTACTTTCAACAGAAATGGGTACTTCTATTGCCACTATGACAAAAAAGTAATAAAAACTACAAAAAAAAATTAATAACTCAGAAACAAATTGAGATACAGCTTTCAAACAAATTGCATTTAAAAGAACATTTTTTTTCTCTCTATACGACGGTGTAAAAAGTAATATTGTAGGATGTTTAGAAGTTTATAAGAATGAAATTTCATTTAAAATTGATTGTCAGATTTCTTGGAAACCTGACGTTGGAAAAGTCTTTTCCCGAACAGCCAATGAAATGCTTGGATAATACGTATTTTACCCGATACCAACCCAACCCACGCCGGGTTGACGCTATTTTTTTTTTTGTGTGTGTGTCGGATTGGCTTTAAATTTTTCGAGTTAAGATTTTATTCTTTCGGGTCGGGTTCTGGATTGACCCGGTTTTTCAAAAGAAAGTGCTAAATATTTTTCAAATGAAAAAAACTATGCATTTGACTATTAACGGATGTATATGTGTTTATTTTTATACAAAATAGACAAAATTGATAATAGAGATATAACTGTAGACTATTTTTTCTTAATTGTATTAAATAGATTAATTTTCTTTCACTTCGTGTTCGGTTTAAATATTTCGGATACGGACGATGTTGAAGTGTAATCGGATTCGAATCGGATCTCGGGTCGGGTTGACTTTAAGGCCCTACTTCAGTCACGCGCGAAAACACCCGTTCGCTAATGCTATACCTAATAGAAGAAATTTATAAAGATATCTCGGTTGCGTTTCACTATTTTTAGATGATTTTTTTTTTTTTTTTTTGAAGTGAAAACTTCTTTAGGCGCGTTGAGCTTTTTTTGAGATGGGGAAAAACCACTGATTTCGAGACACTGTAACGCAACGACATGCTAGCATTTTGACACATAGACACTAGCGCGCCAAGCGGTGAATGACAGGAACTTTTCCCTCTTCAGCTCAATCCGCAAAAGAAGAAGGAAGCTAAAACTCACTTTTTCTCTCGGCGTATTGCTAAAACAATTATTTTGTTTTTCTTCAGTTAAAATGAATTATACCGTATTCGTGACCTACCTATTTCGTGTAACTAAAAACCGATAACGCTGTATTTTATCGTGTTGATGGTCTGATCAATAACCAACAGTATTGGCGGGAATTTCGATTACGGAAGATAAAATACGGGGCACAGATGTCAGATACGCACTTGGGTACCTAATTGACAGCAAAATGGCGTTACTTTATTTTACAAGGTAACCCGGCTACTGTTGCTTATTTATTAATAAATTGTTCATTTACTTTTATTTTATTTTTTTAAATTGTACAATTGTTTTGTTCTATAGTTGTTAATGAAATTACCGTTTATTTATTGTTGTTTACTTTTTAAAACAATAAAAAATAATTTAAAAATATATATTGTAACTGATATTGGAAAACGGGCTTTCGCCAAATTGACGTTAAAAAATCGCGCCAAATCTGGTTCGTAAATCACATCTTTGCCAAATTCTCGGATTTTGATTTTTCGACTTTTTATCCAAATTTTCCGGATTTTTTAAATTTTCCCTTTCATTGTATCCCAAACACTACCTTCATACCAAATTTCAAGATTCTAGGGATACAGGACGTACCTCTGAGTTTTGATGATCGGTGAATCAGTGTCGAAAAGGCGAAAGTTTAAGTTCATATATCTTCTGAAATAAAAAAGATAGAAACGTGAAATTTCAGCATTTAGTTCCATTTCCACATTACTTTAGATTTACGAAGTTTCAAGTTTCTGGGAATCACCAACACAAAGATATTGGGGGTCAAAAGTACCCTGAGTTGCTTCCAGAAAAAGATGCTTACGGCTGTGCTTTCAAGACTTGGCAGGGGCACTGCCGTGTCCCCAGATGCTTTCATTAGTGCTGCTACATAATTCAACGCATAAAACATTTCCTGACGATTAAAAAAACACACACGTAATTGTTGAAGTTTTCACTTCTATTGGCACTCCCGGAGTGCCACTGTTTTTTTTAAAATTTCAATCCCCCTGTAAGTATCGGTACAAGGAGGCCCTCATAATCATCTGTGCCCAGTGCCCCCAAATTTGTAAATCGGTCCCTGCCCTTCTATCCCAATCGCGTAGAACGGAAGAAGTAAGCGCTGTAACTTTTTGGCTATTTGTCTTAACACGCACTATGGCTGAATCGTTCAACACAGGAAAAAAAAAAGAGTACTCTTAAATTTCGTATGTTTCCATCTTAAACTTCGCAACCAGTTCAAAAAAATACTGTTGTTAACCCTTCGAAAAAAAATCAAAATGGTCGTTTTCACGTTTGACTTTTTCTTCCTTTCGATAACGCTCCCCCAGGGTTCAATTCCGGAGTTACCTACTCACAAAATATATGTATTTAAAGCTGAGATCTTCTTATTTTCCACATTGTCATCGGTTTTCAAAAATACGAATTTTAACTCTTTCAAGAAATCCGCGACCGCAGATTACTTTGCGCCTCTCGGTGACGATCTTTCTTCTGCGCTAAAAGTAACTAAACTTCGGTATTTCAACACGATCATTTTAGCGTACCTCGGCAGACCGTATTTAAAACATATAAAACGTTCGGATGACTATTTCAAAAAAAAATATTTTAAAAAATATTTAAAAAGTATTTAAAAAAATAATAAAATCTAAAAAATTTTCGCTGAAGATGCTAAAAAGCGGGGTATTTCGACGCGGCTTCGTCTCACGTTTACCCTACTAAATCTGGTATTTTTTACAAAATTTTAAAGATGTCTTACATACAGTTATATTTAACACCGATTAAAATTTCAAACAGTTAGGATGATAAGAACTATTTTTAGGTGCGTTCGTAATTATATAAATACGTAGCACCTATAGTCGTCGTCAGACCGTCTGTCTGTCCGTCTGTCCGCCTGTAACAGAGCAAAAACTACCCAACGGAGTGGTCTCAAATTTTAAATATATAATTGTTGCAAAACTTTGTCGAGTCATTCAAATTTTATGAAAATCGGATGTATAGTTTAATTACAGGGATAGTCAAAAGTTTTCTGTTACATTAAGGTCAATGGGAAAAAATTATTTCAAGGGCATTTTAATGATGTCACAGCCTTTCGAAGAGAATGAAATGGATATGCACTTATGAAGTGTATTAAAATATACATTCAGTACACTATGCGGTGCAAAAAATATTTATAAAACTAGTTATAGTACGAACGCACCTCATTTGCTACGTTTGACGAGCAATTTCTAACTTGTTGTTGTTGTTGTTATGTTAAGCGAAAAAGAAAGTAGTTGGATGTACCATTCCCAAAACTTTCTTCTATCGAATACATCTTGATACTTCAAAATGTAGTTACAAATGTCAATACTTCAATATTATTAGTTCAATACTATACCAACTTTGACTTTTATCTTAAATTTCTGTTTCAGTCAATTAATCGGAATAAAAGCGAGTTTATCTCGATTATGATATTTATTAAAATCAATAGTTTTCCGGTGTTCTGTTGTTACATCAGCTGTTCGGGAATAGCCGGCTTATCATGATGCGAAGTTCTCGTCGCTTTACGAGCCGCCGGTGTACAATAGAACTACGAAAAATCAAGAAACCGCTATTACAGTTCTCCCTTTCGGCGGAATATTTCCAAATTCAAGGACGACCTACTTGGCACAGCCAAAAACATACACGAAAATTTGGTTCAGTTCTGTGCATAACTTCATACACTTTTCGATGGCCCAATAGTGAAAATGGCACAAAAATCGCTATTCCGTCAGACCAATTCCGTCAGAATTTTTCCAAATTAAGGGAGGACCTGCTTGCCATAGCCAAAAACTCAAAAAAAAAAAATCGTTCAATTCTATGTATAACTTCATATACTTTTTGATGGTACGATAATGAAAATGGCACAAAAATCGCTATTACAACGACCCATTCCCTCGGAATTTTTCCAAATTAATTGAGAACCTGCTTGACATAGCTATTTAAAAAAAAAAAAAAAAAAAAAAAAAAAAAAAAAAAAAAAAAAAAAAAAAAAAAAAGGTTCTATTTTATGCACAACGTCATACCCTTTTTGATGGCACAATGGCGACATACGGACACACGGACAGACAGACATTTTCTATAAACATGTTTTTGAGGTTCTCTGACCCCTAAAACGTGTAAATCTGTCGAAAACCCGAAGTCGAAAAAAATTTCGATTACAATACTTTCTTCTACTGAAGACAGAAGAAAGTAAAAAAGAAAAGCGAGAAGAAAACATATTACTTTTACAATTAGATACCAATATGTTTTCACGAAACTTTTACAGAAGCTGCAAAACCGTTATATTTACAATCGATAAAAATTTTAAAGATTTCGGAGAACAACAAAAAATATTTGTTTGTTTGTTTGTTTGTTTGTTTAACTGTGAAACGACTCTACGTGAAAAAAGCATGAAAATGCCTTCTTTCTTACATGCTCTTTTACCACCGAATATCAATCTTTTTGCGAATTTTTTATGTAAAAATATAAATTCACACAGAATCGGGTTAAAGTTATAAAATCGTACAAATTTGAGATTTATTTAAAGTTAATATCCCGGGCCCGGAAACGCCGGGCAGGTCAGCTAGTTTTAGGCTAAAATAGTTTGGTACTTTTAAGAAATTTATTTAAAACATACCTCAACGCTTGAAAATTTGTTTCAAGATTATTATACATCATTTTAACCAAAATACTGTATAAGGTTTGCGACTTTGAGTTTTAACATAAAGTTAAAAATGTACCTAATGAGTCAAAGAAAGAAAATATGCATGTACAGGTCATTCCAGGTAATCGATTAGCTTTAAATCAAATATTGATTTTGTAATTTCTCGCTATGAGGGGGGGGGGGGACTCTCCAGAAAGGGAGATTTAATGAAAAAAAAAACAATTTTGCATTAAAAAAATCTTTATAATGCGCATTAACAAGAAGAAAGCTCGACTGTTCCACATAGATTTACACTCTTTTGCATCTTATGTACAAATTACATTAATTCAATTAGGAAGAATAATGTATTAAAAAATATGTAAAAATACATATGGTTAAAGCAGTTGTTTTCACTACACAACTGTGTACTGCACAGTGCTTCTCACTATACAAATTTCAATAGCTATCATCGTTTACTTTCTTTTTAGTTAAAAAAAAATTGTTGAAAAATACTGAGGAAAAGGCAGTGGCTCTCACTACACAGCTGTAGACCACACAGTAGTTCTTACTACACACATTTTAATAACTGTCACCGTTTACTTCCTAATTCATGACAATAACAGTGAAAAAATACAGACGTTAAGGGGGTTCGGAATACAAAAATCTTCAAATTTTCTAAAAAAAAAAATTATTGCATTAAAAATTTCTCTGTTTTTCACTGCTTAAAATGGCGTTTAAATCATGTTTCTACCTTAATTGGAAATATTAATTTTTTTGGTTTGGTTTGTTTTCAAAATCTAGCTTTCAAGCAATGGTTGTCATGGAAACGACTTCTTTTGAAAATGCGTTTTTCTTCATGATAGGTTTTTTCACCATTTCGCGTATTTAAATTATTATAAGTCAAGAACCGTTAAAGATAAATTCTTCAAACTTGGAAATGTATTTTTCGATTGTTTTACTTTAATTTTGATTCAGCAAATTTGAAAAAAAAAAAAACTTTTTGAAAAAAAAACTACTTTTGAGAATATCAGTTTTTGACTTTAAATCTTTACTTTAAATATTTTTAATTTTTATTTAAATTAATATTTTTAAAAACGCTGAATCAAAATTAAAACTTATATATTTCTGTTTATTTAATTGAAAAAAAAAAAAAAAAGAAATTCTACAAGTAATATTTCGATTTATAACGACTTTAAATTACCCCACTTTCATAATAAATTTTAAATTTTAAATTAAAAAAAATATGAGAAGTTTTATCATATGATTTTGTTTACAAATGATATGGTTAACCATAAAAAAAAAAATTCAAAATTTTAACTCAATAAATAAAAATTATTTTAAACTGTGTCCCGGACCCTCTTAAGGTAGCGATTCCCGCTATACAGCGGCAGTGGTTCTCACTACACAAATTTTAATACCTGTCACCCTTTACTTGCTATTTAATAACAATAAATGTGGAGAAATATATTTGATAAGGCAATGGTTCTCACTACAAAACTGTTCACTTCACAGTGGTTCTCCCTTCACAAATTTTGGTTGCTATATCCATTTACTTGCTATTTAATTTCATAAAAACTGTATACACAGTCGTTCTCTCTGCACACTACAGTAATACCTCAACTTACACAAGCAATTCGTTCCGAGACTAGCGATGTAAGTCGATGTACATTTAGATGAGCAAAAAAGGATAAGAAATAAACATTCAACAAAGTCTAATTAACATATTCATGGTGTTTAGGAATTATGTTACATACATTTAAATTACAAAAAAAATGCGTTTGCAATACATGAATTTGGAATAAATCAATAAGTTGTTAACTTACAATTTATTGTTCTTCTAACTTCCCCTTTGATCATGTGAAAAAAAATCTTGCAATGAGGTCTGAACCGACAATTTTTTCTTTTTTTTTTTTCTCTTAGAAGCTCTTTGTAACACCAGAGAGAGTTTTCGAAGCTTCTTCTAGTCATTGCTACATTTTGCTCGTCTGAATCAATATTTTCAAGAACCGTCATTTCAGCTTCAATAAGGTTTAGTCCTTCGGTTAATTTTGAAAGCTTCATAATCTCCCCCCTTCCTCCTAGGCTCAAAACTTTCATCTATTTCTTCGACAGTACTTTGTTTCTTTAATTCTATAAGTTCGTCGATGGTTAATTTTGGATCAGGAGAATTTATGAGTTCAACAGCATCTTCAGCATCCATCACCAAGTTGAGTTCTCTTCCATAATCGACGATTTCATTAATTAAGAGAAATACAGAATCGAACCTTTCAGATGTTTTCTTTGTCTCTGCGAAGGAAAAGGGTACAGTCTTTTCCAAGCATCTCTCAATGTTTTTTGTTTGAATCCCCTATGACTGTGACTACATCAGAGATGTTAAATTTTTTCAAAAAGTCTTCAAAAAAGTTCAAAGTGCGTTTTAACTATGAGGAGAAAAAATCCAGGTTAGTCGAATTAAATACGGGGTGACGTAAGTCGAGGGGACGTAAATCGGGGTACGGCTGTATTTAATTTTAATGAAAAACCGTTGAAAAATACACATGTTACCGCGGTGGTTTTCACTACATAGCGGTTCTCACAGCACAGCTGTTCATTACACATTGGTCCTCATTACACAACTGCTCACTACACCCCAGTTAGCATTTTTAATTTGCAGAAAATTAGCAGCAGTCTTCCTTTGAAAACCTGCAAAGTTGCAGCAAGCTCAGCATGACAAGATTGAAAGTTCATAACAAGACTGCAGTAAGATAATGCAAACGTCGAAGTCACCACACTTTGAACTTGAAGCTAACTTTTCGTTTAAGTTAAATTCATGCTGTATCAAATTTATTGCAAATTAACGGCAAACAAGTAAACAGAAATACTGCAAACTTGCTGCAAAGTAGTAATCTTTCCACGCCCCACTATCTGTTTACAACTGTTAAGCCGCTATCAGATTCACCGACTTTTCGAGCAACCAACTTTACAGCCGATTTTAACACCAACTTTTTCCAGTTGAAAGGGAGAAAAAGGTTACAATTGTCTTTGCTAAAGTTGGAGGAAAACCCGGGAAAACCAGTACTACTAGTACCAGCCGTCAATATTTATCGCATTTTCGTATCAATCGCTTATCTCTGATTCGCTGAAATGTTGAAAGGTGGGAGGAAAAGTTGCGGCTAGGACAGACTTTTTTGAGATGCGGATAAAAAGTTGGGGATATTGCTGTTTGCTATCACACTGGGTGTCGAGACAACATTTCGCGAAAAGTTGGAGGAAATCAAGAGTTGGCTCAAAAATTGCTCGAAAAGTTGGTGAATCTGATAGCGGCTTTACACTATAAGTTTAACACCTTCGGAGGGGTCCATAGACCTGATCAGTTCTATTGATGCGAACACACCGTTAGGAGGCGCATGCATCGTTTTCATCACCATAAACAAGTTAAGGTAATACTTGTAATTTTCAATATGAGCCTTTTTTGGTATTTGAGAAGTATAGCTTTTAGAAAAAGCGGTGCCAATCGAATAAAATTTCTGCAATTTCTGCGTATCTGCTGATTGTGTATTCTCTCAACAGAGGGATTTTTTGCTTTCGTCATTTTAGTGAATTAATGACAGTCTTTCCATCAGTTTCACAGCAAATTACTCACGCAAGTGGGAGATGGTACACCTTGCTGGAAATTTGATGCGAATTTCTCAATTCAAATTTGTCACGGCAAGATAATGTGAGAAAAAATCAAACTTGCTGCTAATGTTCATGCTATCTGGGACAGTAGTTCTCACTACACAGCTATTCACTATACAGTGGTTATTACTATACAAATTTCGATAGCTATCTCCGTTTACTTGCCATTCAATTTAATAAAAACAGTGCAAAAATACACCTGTTAAGGCAGTAGTTCTCACTTACTGATTCTCTCTGCACACTATTTATTTTAAGAAAGAACTGTTAAAAATACACATGTTAAGACTATTTATTTTAAGAAAGAACTGTTAAAAATACACATGTTAAGGCAGTGGTCCACACTACGCAGCTGTTTCAATACACACTTGTTCTCACTACTACAAATTTTAATAATTGTCATCTTTTACTTGCTAATGAATTTTAAAAACTGCCAGTTCATTTTAGACCACCCTGTATCCTAATTCATAAATGCTAATAATATTTTAATTAATTTTCCGACCAGTCCAGTGTCCAGAATTAGTTAACCTTTTATGTACTGAATTTTGAATTCATTAAAATTTTATCTTCCAAAGCATTTTTCGTAAATTGTTTTAACTACATTAGAAGAAATTTTAGAAGGATTTAGAAGGATTCATTACATTTGAATTTATAGGGATTTTGTGCAATATTTATAACCCCCACTCAAATCTTTTAGTTTAAATATTTTTCTTAGTATTCTGTAGAATTAGGAAATGTACAAATATAATGTTCTTACAATAGAAATATAGAAATACAGTAGAACCTCGATTATCCGAAGTAATTATGACCCACCATCGTTCGGAAAATCGAAATTTTCAGATAATCGAGAATGCTTCAATTTCAAGATTAAGGAGAAATACATGCACTATTTCTGATTATGGTAACAGGTGCTTAATAAAAATAAAGCAATAGTAAAATAGAAACAATAATAAATTACATGAATTTCAATTTTGAAATTTAGTACCTTTTACATACTTCATATAGGTTTGAAACAATGTTTTGTTTGTCGCAGTTTCGATTGCTTTTGCTTTGAAGCTCTATCACCGAGTTTTTTAATATTATTAGTTCACCAGTATCATAGTCTTTCTGCTGCTCCAGCCGTGCCAAACTTTTGCAAAACATTCAAAAGCTTCAGAATTGCTAATTTGTTCGTTCCACTCCGCAGCTTACGGGAACTCGTGTTAAATTCTAAGGAAGGGGATCAAAAATATTTATATGCACTCGTGGTTCTGAAAGCACCGCTTGCACACAAGGAATATGACAAAGGAATATGATAGTTTAAAAAAAAAGGAAAAAAAAACCCTTCAAAATGGGTTTTGAACACAAGAAATGTGATAGTTAAAAAAAAAAAAAGCTTTAAAATTAAATTTCGGTTAACCGAGAGCTTCGGTTAAAAAAGTTTCGGATAAATGAGGTTCTACTGTACTTCCGAATTTAAAAATCCCCTCCCCTAATGCCAAGAAAGGTGAAAAGATGCAAAGGCAAAAAAAATCATCCTTCTAAAAATATGTTTGTTTTGTTCAACCAATAATGCTTTTGGAACAAGATAAAGTAATGTATCTATAACTCATTCTAAACTGTATTACAACTAATCGATGTATTAAATGAATTTTATAACAAGTTATTTTAATGGTATTTATAAGTAGCGTCAGTAGATAAAGGGTTAGAGGAAAGATAATCTCCAACACTCCACTGATGTTTAAAGAAGACTCTATTATTCCATCACAGTGTTTGTAAAGCAAATCAGCCTTCGCTGTAAATAGAGCGAATGAAAGATTCCTTTGAATATATCCGAAAATAATTTGAATCTCCCCAGGCAACCGAAGACGTAGGAGAAATTGAAATCTTCGAACATTAAAATAATTAGGAAACTGTGAGACTAAATGTAAATATTTGATTTCATTAAATGAGGAATTTCGAAGAGAGAAAAATCCAATTTAACTTATCGTACCATGTTGAAGGTTACCAAGTAAATACTATAATAAAAGTGATCTTAATGTAACAATAAAAATCATGATTATTATTATTGTTGTGGTCATTATTATTACATAGATGATTAACCCCCTGCCTGTGATGCCGGAACTCAGCTCGGGCAACGCAAGTGTGCCAATTTTGGAATGCCCTACCTGAGTTCGGGCAAGAGAAAAATCGGTGTTTCAATATCGTGAAGACCGAACTCAGTTCGTCTAATGCATAATATGTAATTAACAATTTTCCTAATTGATGGCGATACTTTCCCGCGAAAAGTTTGGCAGTTTCGCGCCATTTGTCGGATTTTTGTAATTTTGCAGCTCTTCTTAAATGTCATTCAAACCTCATTATGTTTGCCAGGCAGTTCAAAGGAATCTGAGGGACATGGAATTCATGACAGTTGATTTAAATAATAGTATTGTTGTATTAGTTTATTATATTTATCTTGAAAATCATGTCATTTGATTTATTTTGCTATAATTTGAGAAAAAATACTGTAATCCACATTATATTTCCCATACATGTGAAAATATTGAATATAGTAGTTATTTCGTTTAATTTTTTTTTTTTTTAAATAGTCTATTTCTACTAACATTTTAATGATAATAACGAACAAAATTAAAGTGATATTTTTTCCCATTTTTGGCACGTTTTTCCCAATTATATTCCACAGGCAAGGAATTAATATGCATATACAGTAAACATCCTCTAATCCAGCACGTTCGGTACTTGAAACATGCCGTATTACTAAATTTTTCGGATTACAGGATGAATGCCGGGAAAAACGTGTAGAAGTTACAATTAAACAAAAAAAAAAAAAAAACAGTTAAGCATATTTTTTATTATTTAAACAGCTTGAATAGAATAAAAAATATTCAATAATGTAATGTGCAACATAGGTACATGAATTTAAGGCTGTTCTCAAATTCAAAGGGTCAACTCTCTGACATAAGTTTTAATTCATTTTTGTTCGGAAACGCATGAAACAAAAAGGTGTTATTCAGAAACTATGTCATCGAACTGTTTTTTCCGTTTTCTTGTAAATGTAATAGATCTTTCAGAAAATACTGTCAAAGTTGGCATTTTGAACTGAACTTCCGAACGAAAGAAAAACATCCAGTCAGTAAGGGGAGAGAAATGCCATGTCACGTGATCAAAATATCTTCTAACTCAATAGGTAATTGATTGATCCAAAAATGGAAATCACAGATCGATTTCAAAACGCTTCCAGTGTCAGGCTTTCCAATTTTATATCTTTCCGTTAAAAAAGGAATTTGTAAATGTGTCAAAACATTTTACGCTTGTTGAACAGAGCAGTTGAGAACAGCCTTAAAAGGAAAACGTGCGCTGTAGGCCTACTCGTAGAAGCCATCTTAAACAAATCTCGAATATCATTTTGTTTTATAGTACATTCCAGCTTTACAAAAAAATAAATAAAAACAGTATCTTCTGGCCAATAAAAGAATTTCAAGAAAATATATGGTCAATAATAAATATCTCGAAAATCTATATTTTCTATTCAATATTTTTCAAAAGAAAAATTACTTTAAATGGTATAGTCTGGCTCAAAACTAAAACTAAAAATGTCTATTTATCGAAAAATGAACAATTTGGGGCAAACAGTCCCAAAATTACTAATAACAGTTTGAGAAAACAATTGAAAATCATTATTTTCTCGCCAATAAAAGAATTTCAATGAAATTTATATGATCAATAATAAATTTCAAGAAAATCAATATTTTTCAAAAGAAAACATACTTTTAATGCTATAATAATCTGGCTCAAATTTTTTAAAAAAAGTCTATTTATTGATTATTATTATCAAATAGTGGCAAACTACAAAAATAGAATTAAATTAAATTAGAAACAGTATCTTCTGGTCAAGAAAATATATGGTCAATAATAAATTTCTAGAAAATCCCTATTTCCAGGTCAATATTTTTCGAAAGAAAAAAAAACACACTATATTATGGTTCAAAATTTAAAATCAAAATGTCTATTTATCGATAGATGAACATAAACCATTAGAAAACAGTCCCATAAAGGCTTATGACATAACATCGTTCCAAAAAAAAAAAAAAGTAAAAATAAATTAATTAAATTTAAAAATCAAAAAACCAAACAAATTAATTATTTCACATCAATGTTAAGCTATTTTTTTATATTACTTACCTATATTTTGTCTTTATTTGTACTGATGACTTTTAAGTTGTGTTTAATTGTTAGTTCCTATCTATAAACACTGTTTTGATGAGGTCTATAGATGTTTATAATGGTTAGAGTTGCAGTAAAGATAGAGATCCTACCTATACAACTTCCAGGTTGTGTAATATTTAAACGGAGCTTCTGACTATGAAATAGTCAATGAAACATCGTCTTCATTTTGAAAGACCCATCCAATGATATGCCACTCAATGTGGTGCGTAATTTTTTTTTCGTGTCTACAGCCATTTTGAATTTATAAAATCAAAACCTAGCCTATAACCATCTGGCGGTTAAGACGAATCGATAGAGACCTCATTTATTAAAATCCATCCAGCCGTTGGGATGTTTCTAGGGTATAAAGAAATCCACATACCCAGATACGCGTGAAACACATAACCCTTCTTGTCAGTCGGGTAATAAAAGCAGTATCTTCTGGTCAATAAAATAATTTCAAGAAAATATTTGGTCAGTAATAAATATATCGAAAAAATATATTTTCTGGTCTACATTTTTCAAAAGAAAAAATACTTTAAATGGTATATTCTAGCTCAAAACTGAAAATAAAAATGTCCATTTATCAAAAAATTAACAATTTGGGCAAACAGTTCCAAAATTGCTATTGACAGTTTGACAAAACAATTAAAAATCAATATTTTATGGTCAATAAAAGAATTTCAATGAAATTTATATGGTCACTAATAAATTTCTAGAAAATAAGTATTTTTCAAAAGAAAAAATACTTTTAATGCTATAATATGGCAAAATTTAAAAAAAAGTCTATTTATTGTTTATTATTATCAGATAGTCGCAAAATACAAAAATTAAATTAAATTAAATTAAAAACAGTATCTTCTGGTCAATAAAAGAATTTCAAGAAAACGTATGGTCAGTAATAAATTTCTATAAAATTCCTATTTTTTGGTCAATATTTTTCGAAAGAAAAAATACTTTGAATGGTATATTCTGACTCAAAACTGAAAATAAAAATGTCTGTTTATCAAAAAATGAACAATTTTGTGCAAACAGTCCCAAAATTGCTATTGACAGTTTGACAAAACAATTGAAAATCAATATTTTATGGTCAATAAAAGAATTTCAATGAAATTTATATGGTCACTAATAAATTTCTAGAAAATCAATATTTTCCAAAAGAAAAAATACTTTTAATGGTATAATATGGCAAAATTAAAAAAAAAAGCCTATTTATTGAATATTAATATCAAATAGTCGCAAAATACAAAAATTAAATTAAATTAAATTAAACACAGTATATTTTGGTCAATAAAAGAATTCCAAGAAAACATATGGTCAGTAATAAATTTCTATAAAATTCTATTTTCATGCTAATATATTTCGAAAGAAAAAAATCCCTGCCGGCTCGGCCTACAGGCGGAGGTAGATTTCTAAGTTAAATACTAATTTCACCAACAAAAACTAAATCAAAATTAGAGATAAACCCAGGTTTAACAATTTTATCTGGCCGCTTTTAACGAATTTTTAATTTCATTTTTCTGTAAGAGCTCGTTTTATCAGAATCATGTTAAGGCAGTATTCAAAAAATATTTTTCCATGCTCAACAACTCGAAATTTCCTGACACATTTTCAGATTCATTTTTAAAAGGAAAAACGTGAAACTTGCTGACGTGATTTTTTAAGAGATTTATAAGCGACCTGTGTTTTTATTTTGCATTCAATTAATTAGAATTTGATTTGTAAACAATTATTTTCTCAGTAGGACCACATTTTTCGTTTCCAACATAATCGCTTCGAGAAATTCGGTTCAAAATGCCCACTTTTACATCATTTTAGGTAGCTTTCTTTACAAAAAGCTACCTATTGCAGCCGTTCGGAGGAAAGCGATTTCAAAAAATTTTGGTATATTTTCATCGATCATGACCCCCAGACCCCGAAACCACCCTCCGTTCAAAATTGATATATATATATATATATATATATATATATATATATATATATATATATCAATATATATATATATATATATATATATATATATCTGACCTATGTCACACTGTAACTCTCGTATTTATGAACCGATTTGGATGTAATTCGGTGTGTACATAGTACATACCAATGTCTCGACCGAGTTCGTTGGCCAGTTTCATCTGCCATTTTG
This sequence comes from Maratus speciosus, assembly GCA_963932465.1. Lineage (NCBI taxonomy): Eukaryota > Metazoa > Arthropoda > Arachnida > Araneae > Salticidae > Maratus > Maratus speciosus. Next base: position 587,259,564 of record OZ010788.1, on the reverse strand, counting down.
TTTCAAAATGGCGGCCATTTAAAAATTTAAAAAAAATTTAAAATTTGAAATGTGGTACCAAAAAATTGAAAATGGAAAAATATTTTTTTCTTATGCATTTGACCTTTATACAAAGACTCCGTAGCAGTTTTTGTTTCGTCTATATCTTAAAAAATGGCTGAGTTATAGCATTTTGAATTTCTAGCGAAGCTGACATTTTGAAACGTCCTGAATTTTGTCACGCGATAAAAGGCGTATTTATGAACCGATTTGGATGTAACTTCGTTTATACATAGTACAGACCAATGTCTCGACCGAGTTCGTTGGCCAGCTTCATCCGCCATTTTGTTTAAAAATGGCGGCCATTTAAAATTTTAAGAAAAATTTAAATTTGAAATGTGGTACCAAAAAATTGAAAATTGAAAAAATATTTTTTTCTTATGTGTTTGACCTTGATAAAAAGATTCCGTAGCAGTTTTTGTTTCGTCTATATCTTAAAAAATGGCTGAGTTATAGCATTTTGAATTTCTAGTGTGGCTGACATTTGGAAACGCCCTGATTTTTGCCACGTGATAACAGACGTATTTATGAACCGATTTGGATGTACCTTGGTGTGCACATAGTACATACAAATAACTCAACCGAGTTCGTTGGCCAGCTTCATCCGCCATCTTGTTTCAAAATGGCGGCCATTTAAAAAATTTAAATTTAAAATGAGATACCAAAAAATTGGAAAATGAAAAAGATTTTTTTCGTATGTGTTTGACCTTAATACAAAGATTCCGGAACAGGTTTTGTTTCGTCTATATCTATAAAAATGGCTGAGTTATAACATTTTGAATTTCTATTGTGGCTGACATTTTAAAACGACCTGATTTTTGTCACGCGATAACAGGCGTATTTATGAACCGATTTGAATGTAACTTGGTCTGTACATAGTACATACCAATGTCTCGACCGAGTTCGTTGACCAGCTTCATTCGCCATCTTGTTTCAAAAGGTTTGCCATTTATAAAAAAATGTAACTTAAAATTTAAAATGAGGTATTAAAAAATTGGAAAATGAAAAAGATTTTTTTTATGTGTTTGGCCTTGATACAAAGATTCTGGAGCAGCTTTTGTTTCTGAAAATTTGTTCTTTTGTTTATACCTTAAAAAGTGGTTGAATTATAGCACTTTGAATTTCTATCATGGCTAACACTTTGAAACGATCTCGTATTTTTCACGCGATACCACACGTATTCGCCTATTTCGATGGATGAAGGCATGTGGATAGTATACATCAATATCTAGTATACATCTAGTATACATCAATACCAAGTTAGCTGGCCAGCTTCATCAGCCATCTTGTTTCAAAATGGCGGCCATTAAATTAAAAAAAATTATATTTAAAGTGAGGTGCAAAAAAATTAGAAATTGAAAAAAGTTTCTTTTTTAAGTATTTGACCTTGATATAAGGATTCAGGAGCATTTTTTGTTTGTCTTTATCTTAAAAAATGGCTCAGATATAGCAGTTTCAATTTCTAACGTGGGTGACATTTTGAAAAATCTGATTTTTTGCCTGCGATAGCACTCGTATATATCAACCGATTCCGATGTGAGTGAGCATGTGCACAGGAATTACTAAGGTCTCGACCAAGTTCACTGGTTAGCCTCATCCACCATGTTGTCTTAAAATGGCTGGCACTTTAAGAAATTGCCGAATTTGGCAGCCAAATATAAGTTACTTTAAATAAAAGCAGCTTGGATAAAGCTGGCTAATTTCGCGAAATTCTCATTCATAATGATTTAGTATTGATAAAAATTAGTATTGAATCTCCTACATTCGGTTTCCACTTAATTGAGCTTCCTGTGTTTGAATAATATAAGTTGGCTTTTTTAAAATAAGGAATATGAAAGCTACCTCTTCCTCCCGGCACTGGCCGGAAGGACTTTTTTGAAATATATTCTGCCGCTAATTAAAAAAAAAAAAAAAACCGACCATTACGGCACATTATATAGTTTCTGAATAAGATAAGCTACAAATTAGATGTGTTTGACAGCAAAAATGAATTTAAAAATGAGTCAGAAAATAAGCAGTTTGGATTTGAGTACATCTTTAGTACGATATTTGTTTCTTCAGCCTCTACGTATTTTTAATTTGTTTTTGCTGTAAGAATTGGTCCTATCAAAGACTTGTCAATATAAAAGTTGTAGATAATATTAAGAAAAATTATAATAAATTTAATTGGATTTGATATCTTGAGAATTGACAAAGTTATGAATTTTTTTCTTCCGAAAACCCTATTTTTTTTCGCCCATCTTTAATTTTATCAAAATTCTGACATACATAAATATTTGGCCCTTTTTCTAGAAGTAATAATAACTTTAAACTGAGTCGATATGTATTATAATTAAGAAGTTATGGGGTTTTTCCGTTTTTCACAAAACCCTTCCTTATTCCCACCCCCTTCGTCCGATTTTGCCCATTAACGAACTTCACCGAGATTTTATGCCCCTTGATTTCATATATCAGTTTGGAAAAGATTTGTATAGAATTATGGAAGTTATCGTGTCCAGAACAAAGTGACACACACACACACACACACATATATATATATATATATATATATATAGAGAGAGAGAGAGAGAGAGAGGGAAAGTTTTTTACTGAGGGTGATTTTGGGTTCTAGGGGTCATGATCGGTGTAGATCTTCAAAATATTTTCCGAAATTCAGACATAGGGGAGAATGTAATAGGTACTATTTTATACAAAATCTACCTAAAAACAAATACTTAGGATGCTATACTCCGGTTCAAAATTAAAAAAAAAAAAAGTATTTATCGATAGATGAACATACACCATTAGCAAACAGTCCCAAAACTGTTAATGACAATTTTACAAAATAATTGATAATTAATATTTTCTGGTTAATAAAAGAATTTCAACGAAATTTATAAGGTCAATAATAAAAATCTGGAAAATCCATATTTTCTGGTCAATATTTTTCGAAAGAAGAAATATACTACTGATTCTATATCATTTTTCAAAATGGAAAAAAAAATGTCTATTTATTGATAAACATTGGACATACAGCATTGGTAACTGTTCCAAAATTTGTAATGACAGTTTTTGTAAACAACTGAATATGAAAATTTTCTGGCCAATAAAAGAATTTCAAGAAAATATTGTATCAGTAACACAGAAAGTCAATGTCTTTCAAAAGAAAAAAAAATAAACTTAAATATTATATTCTAGCTAAAAAAAAGTATAAAATAAAAATATGGCCTATTTATCGATAGATGAAGATGTAACATTAGCAAACGTTCCCGAAAATGCTAATGACAGTTTTATGACAGGAGTTTCATGATAAGGGCACAGAAAATCAATTTATTTGCTTCCTCTTTTGCGACTTCGTTTCAAATCATTTTTTCAGTGAATAAAAAAAGGGGACTTCCCTTTCTGTTTTTCCATTTGCTTTGACATATATCTAACACGGAAACATTCTCTAAATAAAAATTTCAAAAGCAAGTATATCTAATGACATATGAACAAATAACTGAAATAAACAACTGGAAATGTGAAAAGTAAATATCGGTTGTTAATTAGAAAAGTAGTTGGATGTGCCAATCCCAAAACTTTCTTCTGTCTTATACATGTTAATGTAAGCGCATATTTTTTACTATGAATTTTAGAAACAAAAAATGAATAGCTAACAAATCTATTATTTTTTTTTAGGTGCGTTCGTAATTATATAAATACGTAGCACCGATAGTCGTCGTTGAGTCCGTCTGTCTGTCCGTCCGCCTATAACAGCGCAAAAAATACTCTTACCGAATCTTTTGAAATTTAAAATATATAGTTGTTGCATAATTTTGTCCAGTCATTTCAAATTTTATGAAAATCGGATGTATAGTTTAATTACAGGGACAATCAAATTTTTCCGTTACATGACGGCCAATGAGAAAAAATTATTGCAAGTGCATTTTAATGATGTTACAGCCTTCCGAATGGTCTGAAATTTTAAATATATAATTGTTGCAAAATTTTGTCGAGTCATTTCAAAATCGAATGCATAGTTTAATTACAGGGACAGTCAAATTTTTTCCATTACATGACGGCCATTGGGAAAAAATTATTTCAAGTGCATTTTAATGATGTTACAGCCTTTCGAACAGAACGAAATTGATATGCACTTATGAAGTGCACTAAAATATACATTCAGTAAAATATACGGTGCAAAAAAAAAAAATTATATAAAACTAGTTATAGTACGAACGCATCTCATTTGCCGCGTTTGACGATCAATTTCCAACTTGTTTTAATTACACTTCGAATTTTTTGTCAACAAATGTTCAAAACAATGGTCGTGGGAGGGGGGGGGGGATTTCGTAATGATGAACATAGGGTGTTCCGAAATTCGACAAATTCGACAATTTCAGAGGGATGACAGTACGCATCAAGAGGATGAAAAATTATCATGGAACATAGGGTCGCAAACCACCCATTTTATCAAAAAATACAGGGTGTTTCACCCTATCTGAAGTCGGCTTGACGGTAATAATTTTGAGAAAGATAAAAATATTTCAATAAAAATGTAACGATGTGTATCTTGAAACAAAGATAAACAGGTTGGAAATTGCTCGCCAAACGTGGCAAATGAGGTGCATTCGTAATATAACTAGTTTTATCAAAATTTTTTGCACCGCATATTGTACTGAATGTATGTTTTAGTGCACTTCGTAAGTGCATATCAATTGCATTCTGTTCGAAAGGCTGTAAGGCATCATTAAAGTGCACTTTCAATATTTTTTTCCCATTGGCCGAAATGTAACGGAAAACTTTTGACTGTCCCTGTCATTATACTATGCATCTGACTTTCATAAAATTTGAAATGACTCGACAAAATTTTGCAACAATTATATATTTAAAATTTCAGACCATTCGGTTGATTAGTTTTTTCTCTGTTATACATGCGGACAGACAGACAGACGGGACGAACGACAACTATAGGTGCTACGTACTTATATAATTACGAACGCACCTAAAAATGCTATAAAAGTGATATAATACCTTTATTTAGATTAACGCTCATTTCATCGCACAAACGGCGACATTTTCAAAACATTTGTTTGCAAAAATATTTCTACCATGAATGATTTTGAAAATGTCGTCATTTGTACGATGAAACGAGCGTTAATCTAAATAAAGGTATTATATCACTCTTATAGCATTTTTTAGTTTTGTTGCATTATAAGTGATTAGCGTACATATTTTTATGATATGTAGCTTGTTTTGTATGAATAATGATAACACCTCAAAAAGTTCTGGAAAACAGGATGCTCACGCAATGGATGATACCGTAAGAACTGATAATCACAGTGCTAAATATGGCGTGTCAAGTGCATACTACTGGCGCTTATAACGCAAACTTCTACCATTTTTATTGGTGTTATATTTACAACAAAGGTGAGCATGTCTATTAAAAGTTTCATTATAATATACTTTAATTTTCTACCGTCAAACAAAGTTCGGTTAGGAGAGAACACCCTGTATTTTTGATTAAATGGGTGGTTTGCGACCCCATGTTCAAAGAAAAATTTAATATAATCCCTTAAGCTAATATTAGTTTTTGTTGCATTAAAATATCTCAATTTGTTGATTTTCTATAAACAAGTAAACCCTATTGGTTTACAATGGAAGTCAATGGGAATTTGGTGAACTATTAAAGATATCGCCAAGTTGGCGTCACTTTTGGCGACTCATTTTTGTCGCCAAATTTGGCGGTATTTGGCGACAGAACAGGGTCCCTCCTATGGTAACCCCCCTTAGAGTTATGGAGATGCATTAAATGCTGTTCAATAACCAATGGCCGCCATTTTGTCTCCCATATAAAACTAAAATTAATCAATTTAACTTAATTAATGACTTAATATTTGTAAAAACTGTATTAACATCAAGTGTCATCCACTACAAGTTTAAAAAAAATTATTTGAACTTGAGTGGATGAATAATAAGTATTTCATTAACGTTTGAAAATTTGAACAAGATATATGTAGGGAGAGTGTGAACTAATAGTAGGAATTGAACAAGTAATATAAAAATTTTATTTTTAAAGTCAATTCCTACTTAGGTCATCAAAGAAAAATTTAATATAATCCCTTAAGCTAATATTAGTTTTTGTTGTATTAAAATATTTCAATTTGTTTATTTTCTATAAGCAAGTAGGTTTTCAATGGAAGTCTATGGTAATTTGACGAAATATTAGAGATATCGCCAAGTTGGCGTCAATTTTGGCGACAAACTTGGCGGTATTTGGCGACAGAACAGGGTCCCCCCTATGGTAACCCCCCTTATAAATATGAAGATGCATTAAATGCTGTTCAATAACCAATGGCCGACATTTTTTCTCCCATATAAAACTAAAATTAATTCATTAAAATTTAATTAATTAATTAATATTTGAAAAAATTGTATTAACATCAATTGTCATCCAGTACAAGTTTTAAAAAATTTATTTCAACTTGATAGGATGAATAATAAGTATTTTATTAACGATTGAAAATTTGAACAAGATATATAAATAAATAAATATAGGGAGAGTGTGAACTAATAGTAGGAATTGAAAAAGTAATAATGGGAATAAGGTATTGGTAATGAAAAATACTAAGATGTGAGTTTGTCAAGAGTTAGTAAGGAATAGGATTGGTCGCATTTCCTTATCCAAACATATTCGCTATGTTGTTGTTATTAGCAGACAGAAGTAAAAATTAAGCGTCACGCATAGATTATGAACACACTTTCCAAACTTCCAGAATAATTTAACGAAACTTTATCTTTTGATGCATTCGAAGATTACAGTCGAACTCGGTCAAGGGAGGTTCTACATCTTTAAGCCAAAAAAATTAATTTTGTTTTATTCATTTATTTATTGCATGTTTTTCCTTTTTTCGCATGTCTCAAGTATGCAAATTGTTACCCTAAAGCGGTTTCGTGATATTTCGAATCCCTACTGTATTTTTTTCCTATTGAATGTACGCCACACGTTGAACGCAATGTAAAAATTTAAACTTGTTTTTCTCGAAACCCCGTTTTTCAAACCTTTCGACCCCTTTTCTGGAGAACTATTGGTCCGATTTCCTTCATTTTTTTGTTTAAAAGAAAGCTAATGTTTTATCTGGAGCTTATGTCACCTAAAAAAATAATATTTATTGATTAACTTTTTTTTATAGCTTGCAAAATGTAAAAATAAAAAAGAAAAGTGCCCATTTAAACTGATGACATTGAGTTCACAGGCTATTCACACTAATTGTATATTATACTCTTATTTCAAAGAATAATGCTCCTCAAAAAATAAAGTAAGGGGGAGATTACCCTCCCCCTTCCGTTTCCCCACTTTGTACTTTAGCAATGGGCCTCCAAATGTCATCAGGGAAACGCCTTATCGAAATAAACCGGTATACCAAACTTGAAGCAAATCAGATAGAAAAACCAGTTTATCTAAATTAAGGGAGTATTAGTCCCCCGTTCCCCCCTTTATATTTCACCAATGAACGTCCAATCTAATCAGGCAAGCGCCTTATCAGAATAAACAGGTATACCAAATTTGAAGCAAATCGGATAGAAAACCCATTTATCTGAATTAAGGGGGGATAGCACCCGGTCCCCCCCCCCTTTAGACTTAAACAATAAACCTTCAAATCTAATCAGGGAAGCGTCTTATCAGAATTAACTAGTCTATTAAAGTTGAAAAAAATCTGATAATTTTGCATGAAAAACCCATTTATCTAAGTTAAAGGGGCGGGATTAACCCCCGTTCTCTCCTTTATACTTAACCAATGAACCCCCAAAACTAATCAGGGAAGCGACTTATCAGAATGAACCTAGAAAAAAAATTTGAAGCAAATAGGATGTTTCTATCAAGAGTTATCGCGTTACGTACATACAGAACCGGCGGCGGGCACATTAGCTCTCAGGCTTTGATAGCTTGTGAGCTAAAAGCCGATAAAGTGACCTTTTTTGTTCAAATGACCGCCATATTGTCATAAATAAACTTTTTAAACTAAATGTTGATATAAGCTCCAGAGAAATGGGTGCCCTTTAATAATACAATGACCCAATTTGCTTGAGATACTTGTGACCGGAGAAAAACTGTCGCCCAATTAGAAGTCCATGGCGCGCATCTGCAGTCGCACAAGACATATTATTATTATATATTTTTTACACACACGCAAAAAACTATATATATATAATTAAAATGTCAATAAATATAATGCAAAAGTCCAAAGGTGATATTTCTTTTCTTTGTAACCGAAAACAAAACTAGTCTGATGTGGCAATCCCAAAATATAAATCTCATACATGTTAATACTTCCTGAAAAATGCAGCATAGCAGCGCCACCGGTTAGGTGATTTACATTAAAATCTAATCAGTGACAACTTATGTCAAGTTCTAACTGAATCAGAAGTTTGATGAAAATCCGTGCATTAGCTTTTGAGATAGACCTATTATGGAAATCATAAAAAATTCTGAATAGCAGCTTCACCTGTTGGGCGATTTACTCCAAAAACTACTCGGGACCAATTTATATCAGGGACTAACTGGATCTGAAGTTAGACGAAAATCCATGCATTAGTTTAATAGATACAGCTATTGCGGAAATCGTGAAAAACGTGCAGCATAGCAGCGCCACCTATAGGGCTCTTTACACCAAAAACTAAACAGCACTAATTTATATCAGGGACTAACTGAATCTGTAGTTTGATGAAAATTCGTGCATTAGTTCTTTAAATATAGCTATTGTGAAAAATGCAGCATAGCAGCGCCACTTGTTGGATGATTTACACCAAAAAGTTATCAGCACCAATTTATATCAGGGACTAGTTGAATCTAAAGTTTTATTAAATTCCGTTCATTAGTTTTTGAGATAGAATGCCCACAAAATTTGTGTCACATACAGACAAACAGACAGAATCACAAACAGACATTTTGTAAAAATATGTTCTTCGTGATCTCTGACCCCTAAAATGTGTAAATTCTACAAAAACCGAAACTCGAAAATTTTCACGAATCCAATACTTTCTTGTAAAAGTAGCAGAAAGTAAAAATCGAAAATAATCATGCAATTTTTAGGCCTAAGAAGTAGATGGGGATTATATAGAAGTCCTTGTGTTAACAGTTACTCTTAATACCAGTAAACATAATATATATATTTTTTAAACACATCCATAATTAAACTAATTACAGTAGAACCTCGATTATCCGAAGTAATTGAGTCCGACCATCTTTCGGAAAATCGAAATTTTTAGATAATCGAGAATGCTTAAAGTGTAAGACTAAGGAGAAATGTATACAGTATTTCTCATTATGGTAACAAGTGCTTAATAAAAATAAACCAATAGCAATATAGAAACAATAATACAGTAGACGCTCGATTTTACGAACCTCTTTTTTACGAATTATTCGTTTTTACGAACTGATCTACTGGTCCCGACCAGCATCCCATTCAACTAATGTTACTCCCATTTACGAACTTTCGATTTTACGAACACATTATATGAGTCCCATCGAGTTCGTAAAATCGAACGTCTACTGTAAATTACCTGAATTTTAATTTTAAAATTAAGTACCTTTTACATATATCACAAAGGTTTTGTTTGTCGCAGTTTCGATTGCCTTTGCTTTGAAGCACTATCGCGGAATTTTTTAATATTATTAGTTCACCAGTTTCACAGTCTTTCTGCTGCTCCAGCTCTGCCAAAGCCTTTTCAAAACATTCAAAAACTTCAGAATTGGTAATTTTTTTCGTTTTCTTCGTTCCACTCCGCAGCTTGAGAGATCTCAAGTTAAATTCCAAGGAAGGGATCGAAAATATTTATATATACTCGTAGTTCGGAAAGGCACACAAGAAAGGAATATGATAGTTAAAAAAAGAAAAAGCTTTCAAAATGGATTTTGCACACAAGGAATGTGATACAAAAAAAAACTAGTATGTTGTGGCCATCACAAAACTTTCTTCTATCTAATACATGTCAATACTTCAAAATCCACTATCTCAGTGCCAAATTAAATGGCAATCTGTGTTCATCATGAGAATTCTAAAAATATGAAATTCCGTGCATTAGTTCTCGAGGTATGACTGTCGCTGAAATCGTGTAAATCCAGCAAAATGCAGCATAGCAGCGCCACCTATTGGGTTATTTACACCAGAACCTAATTATCACCAACTCATGTCAACGTCTAACTGAATATAAAGTTTGAGGAAAAGTTCTTGAGATAGAGGTATTGCGCAAATCATGACAAATGTAGCATAGAAACGCCACCTGTTGAGCGATTTGCAACAACACATAATCAGCAGCAATATTAATCAAGTTATACTTAATTCTGAAGTTTGATGAAAATTCGTGCATTAGTTCTTGAGATAGAGCTATTGAGGAAATAGTTCAAAATGCAGCACAGCAGCGCCACCTATTGGGCGATATACACCAACACGTAGTCAGCATCATTTCATATGAAGGACTAACTAAATCCGAAGTTTGATGAAAATGTGTGCATTAGTTCTTGCGATAGAGCTACTGCGAAAATAGTGTAAATCCAGCAAAATGCAGCATAGCAGCGCCACCTGTTGGGCGATTTACACCAAAACTTAAACAGCATCCATTCATGTCAAGGACTAACGGAATCTGAAGTTTTCTAAAAATCCGTGCATTAGTTCTTGAGATAGAGCTTTTGCGGAAATCGTGCAAAATGCTACATAGCAGCGCCACTTGCAGGGCGATGTACACCAAAAACTAATCAGCACCAATCTATGTTAGGGACTACCTGAATATAATTTTTTATTAAATTCCGTGCATTATTTCTTGAGATAGAGCGCCCACAAAATTTGTGTCACATACAGACAGACAGACAGACGGACAGACAGACAGACAGACTCACAGACAGACATTTTGTAAAAACATGTTTTTTGGAATCTCTGACCCATAAAACGTGTAAATCCGTTGAAAACTGGAATTCGAAAATTTTCATGAAACCAATACTTTCTTCTTGTAAAGATAGAAGAAAGTAAAAAACAAAAGAACGTTTAAAAATGGATTTTGGTTAACCGAGAGTTTCGGTTAAACGAATTTCGGATAAAAGAGGCTCTACTGTACTGCTATTAATTGCATTAATTACCTCAGCGCTAACATTAAGGTGCCTGCCTACCTTCGGAAGGGAATTTTTTTTTTTTAATATTTGGAAAATTGTCTACTGATGTGCATTATATTATAGAATATAGCTAAGAATTGTGAATAACATATAAAAATACGTATATTTTTTAAATATTTTGATTTTAAAGCTCAAAACATACATAAAAATTGCTATAAAATGGTGCTTTTGCAAAACATCAAAACTCAAATTTAAATAAAGATATTTTTATTCTGTAAAATTTATTATGATTCATGAAACTTTCTTGAGGTACTGAACCATTTTCATAACCATAACTATGTTATTAATAAAAATATAGAAGTTAATGTGTTTGCACACAGAAAAATCAAGAAAATATATGACAATTCATAACTTCTATCAACTAAAGCATCAAAAAACAGCTAATTGTAATCATTAGAGACACATTACCTAAATAATCTCCTCTAGAGTGTTTTTGCAAAGTTTCATAAAGTTACAATTATTATTTTTCGAGTAATGATGTTTTGGGATAAAACAAAATGTTAAAAATCTCATTTTGAGAAAAAGCAGAAAACGTAATTAATACCAAATTTTACCTATTAAATGAAAAATCTAATTTTATAAAGATTCTGACTTTTAAATTTCACCATCTATGTTATTTAAATTAGTTATTCTTTTTTTCTTGACGGTTTTTAAAAATTTTCTTTTTTATGTGCAAATATTTGCGGTCTCTTCGGTAGCGGAGGGCTAACTTTAGTTTAAAAAACATGCGACTGACTAATATAAAAATGTTTGTAACTCAAGTTCAAAGCAAGGTAAAAACAAAATTCAAACTGATTTAGAAAGCTAAAATGTCACGTTTTAATATTAAACCAAATATAGAAAATCTGATTTTTGACCAAAAATTGCATTTTAAAGGTAGCCAGGCACCTTAACTTAATGTCATAAAGTTAGCATAAAAGTTTCAGCCTTATTACCTTTGTGAGTGTCGTTTTCTTTAGACAAAATCACAGAACGGAAGTCAAAGCCTGTAAAGAACTATTAAGTCCAAAAGACATGAAAGACGTGCTACAGTAATACAGCCTATCACTTACCTTTTTCTCGGAAAAACTCGGCTAATGTTGCAATAGGCTCAGCAATTTTTTAGCTATAGATTTCACACAATCTTTTCATTTTAAACAGGGCAATAGAAACGCATGGAAAGGCTATTTTATAGGATCCGGAATCTGGATTTAAATAAATAAATATATAAAGGTTTTCTTCTTTGCTGCTTCCTTTTAATATTGTCGGGGGGGGGGGGGGGGGCGTTATTTGAAACATCGTAGTAACTGCACTCAACCGGGTGGCGTAGATCATCGAAAATAAGACTACAATTCGTAAAACAATTGAATTAAAACGATATTCAGTTTAGAAACAAAACAAATTTAATTAAAAAACAAGAAGTAGATTATGTACAATTAAATTCAATTACATCAATTTTCCACTCGAGAACTCAACAAGCTACAATTCTGGCTTTAGCATTACTTAGCACTTGCCACGGGATCACAACTCAAAAACCAACTATATCACCGTCAAGTTAGAATTAAACTAATTATTATTAATTGCATTAATTACCTCAGAGTTAACATTAATTAATGTCCTAAAGTTAATATAAAAGTTTCAGTCTTATTACCTTTGTGAGTGTCATTTTCTTTAGGAAACATTACAGTACGGAAGTCGAAGCCTGTAAAGAACTATTAAGGCCAAAAGACATGAAAGACGTACTACAGTAATACAGACGATCACTTACCTTTTTCCCGAAAAAACTATCTAATATTGCAATAGGCAGAGCAATTTTTGAAGTATTGATTTCACATAATCTTTTCATTTTGATCAGTGCAATAGACACGCATGAAAGGGCTGTTTAATAGGGTTCGGAATCCGAATTTAAAGAAAGAAATAAAGGTTTTCTTCTTTACTCCTTCCTTTTCATGTTGTCAGGGGGGGGGGGGAGAGATTCGCACTACAATTCCTAAAAAAATTGAATTAAAACACAATTCAATTTAGAAAAAAAAAATATAATTAAAAAACAAGAAGTAGATTATGTACAATTAAATTCAATTACATCAGTTTTCCACACGAGATCTCAACAAGCCACAATTCTGGCTTACTTAGCACTGGTATTACTTAGCACTTGCCACGACTCACAACTCAAAAACTAACTATCACCGTCTTGCTATCATTAAACTAATTACTATTAATTGCATTAATTACCTCAGCGTTAACATTAATTTAATGTCATAAAGTTAGCATAAATGTTTCAGTCTTACTACCTTTCTGAGTGTCATTTTCTTTAGATAAAATTACAGTGCGTAAGTCAAAATCTGTGTAGAATTAGTAATTCCAAAAGACATGAACGACGTACTACAGTAATGCAACTGATCCCTTGCCTTTTACCCGGAAAAACTCGGCTGTTATTGTTATAGACACAGCAATTTTCGAGCTATTGATTTCACACAATCTTTTCCTTTTAAACAGTGCAATAAGAGACCTGAAGAGGCTAGTTATTATGTCCCAGATTCCGGATTTTAAAGAAATAAATAAATAAAGATCTTCTTCTATGCTTCTTCATTTGTACCATGATTCAGTTACAAATCATATAAAGGGGGCATTACTTGAAACGTCCTTATTTCTACCTTTTTTCTTTCATTCTTTCAAGATCCCAGGACATAGCAAATGGCCAAAAATTTATTCTTAGTAGAATTGTAGAAAATATGATTACTTGCGTTTCTTCCCTTTTTGCTAGATACGACTATCCTATATCATTAGTATCAGATAATGCTAAACAATTTACACCAGCAGAATTTGAGACATTCTTGAAATATCATGGTGTGAGACATATGTTGAGGGCTCCATATCATCCAGCTACAAATAGATTGGTTAAGATATATGTGCAAACTCTCAAACGTGGGTTAAAAGCCTTAGCTTCAGAGTCTCGTACTTTGCAAATGACATTGAATGATTTCCTTTTGCAATATAGAAATATGCCTCATGTTACAACGAGGAAGAGTCCTGCAACTTTATTTCTAAAACGTCATATTTAAGAACAAAAATAGATTCGATAGTTCCAAGCATTGCAAATTTTGTTCAAGATAAACATAAACAAAATGCAAAAAAGTCCAAAGTTAAAATAAAATAATTTCAAATTAACCAGCAAGTGGCTGTAAGAAATTATACTTCAGAAGTCAAGTGGAAAATTGATCGAATTATAACAAGAGAAGAAAAATTACATTATAGAATTCAAGTGGTTCGAATATGTGGAAAAGGCAGGTTGATCAAATAACTAATGCAAGTTCAGAGATTTCTTTATTTAATTATTCAAATGCTGAAGAAAGTGATATAAGAAATTTTAGTAGTGAAAATACAATGGTGAAACAAGGTGATTCTCCACCAATACAATCTAGTATCAAGTATCACAGATCTGAAATCAGCCTGACTTTTTTGGCCCAAATATTTAGTCCTACCCTGCTTATTCTCATAATCCTAATACTACAAGTCCTAAACTGACTCTGATTTAATACTTCCAAAACCTTCTGTTCCCAATAGTTCCATTGTTGATGCTGATGAATTTAAAAAAAAAAAAAAAAAACTAATTATTTTTCTTCTACACAGGTACTCAGAACATCTTCCAGAATCAGAAGAGCTCCTATCCGTCTTAAATATTAAAGAGGGGAGAAGTTTAACATGAAGTTTAATAACTTTTAGTTTGAATGTTACTCACTAGATGACAGCATAGACATATTTTAAAAGTCTGTCACGTAAGCAAATTATTTTTCTGATGTAAATAGAACAGTGTCTAAAATGTGATTTGTGTGTATGTAACTGGCGTTCGTTTATTATGTGTATAATTAAATGTTAATTACCTACATTGTCATCTCTTTCTTTAGTATGTGAATATTTATTGATTAATTAATTAAATATATTACAATTACCACCCATACAATGTAATGTATCCAATTTCTTTTGCTCAACTTTTTATATGAATTACTTTTAGTCTATAAACATCGCCTATTATACTGAATTACAGCTTAACTGAAAGATGCATAACATAATTAACCCATTCGGGACCATGAGTGCATATATGCACCCTCAAAAAGAGCATACAAAATTTGTTTTAGTCACCAGTAAAAAAGAAAGTAATATTTAGTTTCTTTAATCAGAGCATTTTCGTGATTATTTAAGTAAAGGTAACTTTTGTCAAAAAAGTGGTACCAACTGAATAAAATTTGTGTAAAAGCTGCCGGTCCCGAAGGGGTTAAAACACACTTTAAAAAAATTCAAACTCATTAGCGGTAATGCTTACATATTCTTTTGTACAGTCCTACATATGATCAATAGAATTTATTCACGCCATATAATATATTAAAATTTATTTAACCCATAAGCCTTTTATTTTTGTTTTCTCAAATTTATCGATAAAATCACTTTAAAATGCTTGAAAATGAACTGGAAAAATACGAAAAGAAATTACGGTAAAATGTTTTTGTATTTATTTGATAAAATGTAAACGTACTAAATATGGGAATACGCACAATGTTTATAATAGTATAATATGCATAATTATACGTTTTATATAAATTTTTATAATATAAGCTTTTAAACTGTATATTATATACTATAATTAGTATTTTTAGGAACCACTAAATAAAAATATATATTTACTTCTTTCAGAAATTAATAACATTACAAATATTGTTAATAATAAATTAAGAATAATCGTATTTGAAGCTCAAAAACAATTTATTTCGTTATCATTTTGAAATGGACTTTACACAAATAACTGTCCTCTAAATGGCTAATAAAAATATGTACCCATTCATGCCTAGCGTCCTATATTTTGTACATTACAAACATGCATAAGAAATAGGCTTGAACATATAATTTCACAATTTTAAAAAATACGTGTTTCAAAGAAGTCTACAAGCTAAGATTATGACATATTTATTTGGATCCTTAATAGAAAAAAAAAGAAATAAAGTTACATTTTACATTTCGCCATCTTGAAAAATGAAAAATCCATAAACACCGAAAAAGCCTTCATTTAAGCAAATAATTATCGATCTTATGCTGTCATCTCTCGGTAACAGATAATTATAGATAATTATTTCATACAAGTTTCATGTTATAAAGAAGAAGAAAATTATACAAATTTGTTAAACTTCGAAGCGTCCCCAAAATGGGACGCTAGGCATAAATGGGTTAAAACGTATACCGAAACTGAAAGCGCACTTCCCCCACTTATCGCTCATAGACCGTTCTGTTGTCGAATTTTGTTCCATGTCCCTGTAAATGAATGATAAAAAATACTTCATAATCTATAGAAAGCATGTGGTAGTGCACCTCATTAACACTTTCATCGCGAGGGACGAGATAACTCGTTTTCCAGGAATATTAACTATCGATCATGGAACATCAATTCGTACCGGAAAAGTCTGTCATTTAATTATTAGACATTGATTCCGATATCTAATATCTAATAATTACTGGGCAGAATTTTCCTTTGCGAATTGATTTTCCCAAACGGACACGACATTTTATTATTATTTTTTTAATGTTTGTAAGGACAAACAAATCATTAGAGTGAGAAATAATATTGATTATTATTTTTCAAAGTAAAATAAAAATGTTTTAAATGAATTTGTGTTTTGTTTCAATTTTAGTGCTGCGAGGAGCGGCTCAGGCTCTTAGCGCAAAGGGTGGCACAAAGGCGCGCCATTGCCGCGATGAAAGTGTTACTATATATCAATTTCATTATGCAGTGTAACATCATTAAAATACACTGCAAACAATTTTTTTTTTCTTCAGCATAGATTTACGAACATAGTCGTGATTTTTAGGTAGATTTCGTAAGAAATACTACCTATTACATTCTCCCCTATGTTGGAATTTGTGAAAATTTTTTCCAGATCTACGCCAATCATGACCCCTAGATCCCAAAACCACCCCCTGTTAAAAACTTTATGTATAGAGAGAGATCTATCTATCTATCTATATATATATATATCACTTTTTTTATGGACACGATAACTTCCATAATTCTGCACAAATCTCTTCCAAACTGATCAAGGGGCAGAAAATCTCAGTCAATTTCGTTAATGGGTAAAATCGGACCAAGGGGGTGGAAATGGGAAGGGTTTTTGTGAAAACAGAAAAAAACCAATGACTTCTTAATTATGATAAATATCGAATCAGTTTAAAGTTATTATTATTTCTAGGAAAAGGGCCAAAAATTTAGGTATGACAAATTTTTGATATCATTAAAAATGGGCTCAGGCGGCGAAAAAAATAGTTTTAAGAAAATAAAAATTGTAACCTCATCAATTTTGTAAGCATCAAACCCACTAAAATTATTATAAATCTTCTTAATATTGTCTACAACATTTATATTGACAAGTTTTTGATAGGACAAATTCTTACAGCAAAGAAAAATTTAAAAAGAAAAAAAAAGAGGGGGTTGAAGAAGAAAAAACTTTACATTAACATAATTCTGATAAAATCAACTCTTACAGAAGAATTAAATTAAAAACTCGTCAAAAGAGGCCGGATAAAATTTTTAAACTGGGTTTATGTCTAATCTTGATTTAGCTTTTGTTGGTGAAATCAGTACTTAGCATCGAAATCTACCTGTGTTTGTAGACAGAGCCGGCAGTGATTTTTCTTTTAAATTTCATTCCATGAATCAAATTTAAATGATTCAAAAAATGAATTATACTATTGTAATAACATTAATAACATTATGTGATCAATGAATGAATTATTACCAATGAATGAATAAATTCAAAAAATGAATTAAGAAATATAATTCATTTTTTGTGCTAATAAATTAAATTTTATTTAAAATGTACAGATTAATACAAATAATTCGATTATTTTTGCATAAATTAATAAATATAGATAATTTTCTTTTTCTGTAATGTTGCGCAGCATTTTCGACAAGAAACTTTGCTGTGAAAACAAAAAGTCTTTATTTTTTCAAATGTATTTTTAAAAAAAGAGAGAGAGAGATAGACAATGACATTCAAATGAAGATTCAGTAAGAAAATCAATGCAATTTAGAATGAAAGTTGATTGTTAAAGGAAATCATAATGTTAAAGTCTACAAAGAAAGAAGTAGATATTTAAAAATATTTCCTTATCATTTGTCAAATCAAATTACGTTTCTTGAAATTTCATTAAACAAGTGTACTACATAACTATTATTTTTTTACAAAAGTAAATAAATAAATAAAATTAATCAAGTATAGTACAGCACGATCTTGGGAGAGAAAATTAAGTCTAGGCTTGCCTTGGTCCGAAAAAAAAAAGAAGTCTGGTCCGAACCCATTCAAATCTGAAGAAAAAAGAAAAGACAGCGCCCACCCGGCCAAGAATGAAAATCAGTCAAAACGTCCCACTGGTGGATCACGAAACAATTGAGGTTTCTTACATTACAATAGTATATCCTTTACTTCATCTGTTTAAAAATATATAATTTCAACAGCAAATAATATTTCAAGGAAAAATCTTTAATTCCCTTCTAGATGAATATACGAGCAAAATATCTAGATGTATCTAAATCAACTTTTAATTCCTTGATGGTGTTCAACACAACATACTTGTGTGAACATGCTTTTTACCCGGCTGCCAAGAAGGGTTATGTGTTTCATGCGTATCTGGGTATGGTGAGTTTCTTTATATGCTCGAAACATCCCAACGGCTGGGTGAATTTTAATGAATGAGGTCTCTATCGATTCGTCTTAAGCGTCCGATGGTTATAGGCTAGGTTTTGTTTTATAAATTCAAAATGACGGCCGTAAAATACAAAATAGTAGTAGAGACGAAAAAAAATTTTACGCACCCTATTGAGTGGCATATTATTGGATAGGTCTTTCAAAATGAAGATGATGTTTCATTGACTATTTTACAGTCAGAAGCTCAGTTTAAATATTACACAACCTGTAAGTTGTGTAGTAGAATCTCTAGCTTTACTTTAACTCTAACCTTCATAGACATCTATAGGCCTCATCAAAACAGTGTTTATAGATAGGAACTAACAATTACACAACTTAAAAGTCATCAATACAAGTAAAT
Source organism: Maratus speciosus (assembly GCA_963932465.1). NCBI lineage: Eukaryota > Metazoa > Arthropoda > Arachnida > Araneae > Salticidae > Maratus > Maratus speciosus. The sequence goes on along the minus strand of OZ010788.1, from coordinate 587,240,333 downwards.
AAAAAAAAATAGGTAAGTAATATAAAAAATAGTTTCACATTGATGAGAAATATTTAATTAGTTCGCATTTTACGCAGTCGGGTTTTTTGATTTTTTTAAATTTAATTTTTACTTGTTTCATTTTGCTGCTTTTGAAAAACATAAGTACAGAAACAAACTGCGTGTAGAAAGTGACTTAAGGTTAAAATTAACCAGTTTTAACCCTGACATAGATGACGTCATCGGTAAACACCAGTCCCAGAAATCTCACAGATTATAAAGTTATGTTTTGATAATAATTAAACGTACAATGAAACTTCTATTTAACGAAATCTCATCGTTACATTTAAACATTTCGTTATGAAGAAAATTCGTTAAATAGAAATTAACTCAAATTCATGAGATTTGTATAATAAAATACACATGCATAAAAGGAAAAATACACATAAAATGGAAATATTGGATATATGTATTTTAATTAAGGCAGTAACTTTTTTATGCAAGGTAGACATAGGAAAAAAATTCAATTAGAACAATGTCTGAAAAAAACTCATAATAAACAGATGTAAACAAAAACTGAAGCCTAGCGTAACTTTTCTCTTTTTTCTAAGTATTCCAATTCCTTTACTTTAAAAAAGTTTGTAATACTACTTCGTACAGGTTTCTTATTAAAAAATACATTGTTCAGAAAAAATTCCGCACTTTTGTAAGTACCCGAACAATTCATCTGTAACTTTCTCATGAAACTGGGATCCCGTTTTTATTGTGTGGAAGGCTTTTAATAACATTTCTTCTTTTGAATGGAAATAATTAAATAAATAAATAATTTCCTTTTCATACAATCTGCTGAAATAAATTCATACACCCATCGTATCAGCAACTTCTCCGTTTGAATGTTGTACACGCATGAAAGAAGAATAAACTTCGTTATATAGAATATATTTTTCGTAATATGGAGATTAATTTGCATGTTAATTTGTTGTTTTACTTAATTATTATTCCAATTCCCCTTACACACAGTGGGATTACGAATTCTTGTTTTTGTTGATAGTGCATCCTTCATAGGAAAATTTGCTCTTTTCGTAGGATACGATAGCTGATAGCTTATAGAGGCCGTACAACAATTTGCATACTGATATGCAAATTGTTATTGATATCCTTATGTTGTTGATACCCTTATATAAGGTGGGTCGCGTACCAATAAAGGTGGGAACCGCTGATCTAGAGAATGAACTAAAACTTTTAAGCTGTTTATGTAAATTAACACTATTACAGTTATTTCAAGAATCAATATTAGATATTTGGCACCATTTTTATTCAAATATCATACCAAAATTTGAAAAATATTCGTATTGTGAGCATTCTTTTAGTTCATGCCCTAGAAAACCTTACAAAGGAAAAACATGTCGAGCTTAACAACAGTTTGAGTTATCATTTTTGAAAAAAGCGAGATATTTTAAAAAGGAATTTTGAGAAAAATTCATTTTAAGTTAACATGGCAAAACAAATGCTGGACTTAAATTACAGTCTTCGTTGACATAGTCTCTCATAAAATGCTAATTACTTTAAATACTAAGAAAAAGTCTTAAAAAGCATATTTTCTTTAAAAAAAACATGGTATTTTAATTTCGTTTGATATCTTTAAGGGACTTTTTTCTTACTACATTAATTATCACTTCCAGTTTGTGGAGAATTTTTTAATATCTTCTGTTCTAATTGACGTAGATACAAAATCAAAACAGTTTTGTAAAGCTAATTAAATGTTTTATTCAATAAAATCAAAAAATGTTTTGTGAAAGCCGAACATTTCAAAGAAAAAACAATTTTTTAACACCTAGTCTGACAAACAAATGATATATATAGCAAGTATTTTTAATGGTGTGTCTTTAAAAGCAAAGGCATTATTTACATAGATACAAAACAAGAGTAAATAGAGAGATTTATTTGCTAAAATAAAGATTTACGTCTGATTTTTTTTTCTTGAATACTTAAAGCCCTCAGTGAAAATGAGTGAAAAGTAATAACTTTTTAGTCTGGCTGCAAAGCAATCAAAAGGTACAATAAATGCACTAACAAGTATATTAAAAAAAGTTTTAAGATAAGAAGAAAAAAGAAATTACAACAAACTGTACTGTAACTTAAATAAAAGTAGCTATTGCAAATATTTTTGAGTTAATCTTTTCAAAATGCTTTTTTTCATATAGTGTGTTTTACTAGTTTAACTCTTAAATGCGCGATTTTTTATTTTGTTTCGAAAAAATTATATATGATTCTCTGAAAGGTTTATTACACAGGAAAAATAATGAAAAAAATTAGAGATACATTTTTCATATAATACGTCAATCTTTTCTTCTGTTCCACATCTGCAAATATAAGTAAAACTACTGTCGTGTGGCTGTTTTACTCTAAAATAATTAAAATTAGTAAATATTTTAAGAAGTATGTCTCCAAATACCTTATTTTATATAATTATTTATTTTATAAAACTTAACCTTTAACCCTTTAATTCCCATAATAGAATACGTTCTAGAAATTACGCAGTTCAGAGAATCTGACTTTACACCAGAAAGTTTCAATGGTTAATTTCGCTTTATTCAAATACGGAAAGTCTGTCATTTTTTAAAGCAAATATTGTTATTTTAATTTTCTGGTGGGAATTAGGTATATACGAATGAAAAAAATCTATTAAATTCAAACCACTGATGTTTGCATATATGCAAAGCTGCGCACTAAAAGGTTAAGGGACTTTCTTACTATTTTAATTATCACTTCCAGTTTGTAGAGAATTTTTTAATATCTTGTATTCTAATTGACGTAGATACAAAATCAAAACAGTTTTGCAAAGCTAATTAAATGTTTTATTCAATAAAATCAAAAAATGTTGTTTTTTAAAGCCGAACATTTCAAAGAAAACTTTTTTTTACACGTAGTCTGACAAACAAATGATATACAGAAAGTATTTTTAACGGCACGTCTTTAAAAGCAAAGGCATTATTTACATAGATAGAAAAACAAGAGCAAATAAAGAGATTTATTTGCTAAAATAAAGATTTATGTCTGAATTTTTTTTTCTTGAATACTTCAAGCACTTAGTAAAAATGTGTGAAAAGCAATATCTTCTCAGTCTGGCTGCAAAGCAATCAAAAGGTACAATAAATACACTAACAAGAATTAAAAAAAAGTTTTAAGATAAGAAGAAAAAAGAAATTACAACAAACTGTACTGTAACTTAAATAAAAGTAACTATTGCAAATATTTTTGAGTTAATCTATTCAAAATGTTTTTCTTTCTCATACAGTGTGTTTTACTAGTTTAAAAAAATAACTTTTTTTTAAAGAAATTACATTATTAAGATCGTAAGCATTACTGAGAGTGAAATTTTTGAAATTTCACATATTTTCAGTTGACGAAAGTATAGAAAGCTGCCTTTTAAGGGGGTAGGATACCTTTAAACCATCCAAATTTTCGAATTTTTTTTAAATACATATTTTGATTCCGTAATCATTTCTGAACAATATGCAGAAAACCGCATTAAAAAATTCCCATTAGTTTACCAATTATGGCAGTTTTATTATGACTACATATTAAGACTACATAAGGAGAATTAAACTTTGCGTTGCGTATATTAAAAACGATGAATTTTGATACTGCACGCAGTGTTACTAAAAAACTATGCATGGCAATCAAAAGACATTTTTACCACATATTCATTTCTGTACTATCTACAACTTAAAACCAGAAAAATGTAAAATTTTATTTTTTTCCTGTTTTTATACTTTGAAAATAGTTTTCAAAAAGTGAAAATTTTTAATTTTTTGTTAATTTTTTAATTTATTCAATATTTTTTACAAATATTCTGGTTTTAGTATAAAGGTAACTCTATTATGTATTTATTTTCCACAAAATTTTCTCTTTATATGCATATTTTATCATGCGCGCAAGATTTTTTTTCTCTTGTTATCATATATTTTTTAACTTATCATTTCAATATTTATTTATGAATTTACAAGTATATATATTTTTTTTAAATATAAATTTAAATATGAGCTTCATATTTAAATGAAGTTTGATTTTTATTTTTGACTTATTACTCAAGTTTTGAAGCTTGGAACATAGTAATACTTTTTACTTTTTCGACGTGCTCAAAGGTATACTACCCCCTTAATGATTCTTAAAAAAGTGGGTGGGGTTGGGTTGTTATTTTGACGTTCGATTATCTACTCGGGGGATATAGGGCCGAGAAGGAGGGGCTCCGTGGGGGTCTCTCTAAGGGAACCTAACCCGTATTTACAAAAGGATATCCCCAGGTTCGAATGAAACCACGGAAAACTCCGAAAGATTAGGCCGACGGGCGAGATTGCCTTCGAACCCAGCATCTTCTGTGTACCAGCTTTGAGAGTAGAACTTCTCGGTCACTGGTGGGGCCTTGGAAAAGTGATATATTCATGACTTTGTAAATAATTTCTAAAGGTTGATATTTAGAAAGGAAAATTTATGTGAGAAAAATCCCTGCGGGCTTGGCTTACGGGCACAGGTAGATTTCGCAGTTAAGTACTAATTTCATCAACAAAAACTAAACCACATATTAGAGATAAGATAAGACACAGTTTAACAATTTTATCTGGCCGCTTTCGCCAAGTTTTCAGTTTTATATTTCTATAAGAGTTTATTTTATCAGAATCATGTTAATACGATATTTTTTTTCTTCAAACCCTATTTTTTTTCATCATTTGAGAATATTTTTAGTAGTATCATCCATTAGTAGAGTTCATCTTATCAAAAACATGTTACTACAAAAGTTAGAGATAATGTTAAGAATTTGTATAATAAATTTAAACCGTGTGGTGATTCTTCCATTAAATGAACCACACACTTACTTTACAATCTGACGTTCTCTTTACTGAGACTAGCGCGCGTTTAATAATGCAACGCCATATATAGCATATCTCTGAGGGTTGTCAAAAATTATCATCACACCAACTATACTTCAATATCGCCTTAGTAACGGATTAACGGAGATGTGATTTTTTTTCTTCTACAAACCGACCACCTCTTTTTTTTTTTTTTTCCTTTAAGCTGTAAGAGTTCGTCCTATCAAAAAATTGCCAATATAAAAGTTGTAGATAATATTAAAAAGATTTATGATAAATTTAAGGGATTTTACATCTTGTGAATTGTGAGTTATGAATTTTTTTTCATCTTAAACCCTAATTTTTTCGCCTCTTGAGGCCATTTTTTATGATATCAAAAATCTGTCATACATAAATTTTTGGCCCTTTTCGAAGAAGTAATAATAACTTTAAACTAATTCAATATGTATAATACACTGCTCAAAACAATTAAAGGATATTTGAAGTTTTATATAAAATAAAGATATAAACGAAATTTTTTTTTTGCCGAAAATAGAAGAAGAGAATCACAAATGCAAATTTTTCTGGTTTTCAAACTGTGGAGTATGCAAATTTTGAGTTCGACGTCAAAAACGTCGCTTCAGCGGCAGCGAATGAAATTTGACTTTCAACTGGATAAAAGAGAATGAAGACAAGGATGATCGGCATTAAGTGATTGCTTTGTTTCGATGAGTACGATGTCTCAGCGAAGTCATTTGACAGATTCAGAAGCTTTGAGACTTGTTGGTAGGTTAGAAGGGGGCCAAACTCAAGCCGAAGTAGCGCAAGCCATTGGAGTGTCACAAAGTGTCATTTCCAGGATCTGGAACCGTTTTTTGGAGAATGGATGTGCAGGCCGAAGACCAGGGCAAGGTCGTAGACGGGCAACAACGCCCAATGAAGATCGGTATTTAGCGTTAACAGCTCGGAGACACCGAACCATGAACGCTACTCTTCTCCAACAACACCTTCGCTCGGCTACAGGCACCACGATTTCAACTCAGACTGTCCGAAACCGGCTCCATGCTGTAGGTCTGTATTCTCGCCGACCGATGGTATGTGTTAGATTAACATCAAGGCATCGTCGCGACCGCAGGGAGTGGGCAACCGAGCATGTCAACTGGAGGAGAAATGAATGGAGCAATATTCTGTTTTCTGACGAGTCCCGTTTTTCTGTGCATCCGGATAATAGGCGTATTTTCATCTGGAGGGACCGTGGCAGTAGGAATAATCCTGCGTTCGTGCACGAAAGTGTCAGATTTGGCGGTGGAGGAGTGTTGGTGTATGGTGGCATCTCCATTGACGGGCGCACTGACCTCTACATCATTCGAGATGGAGCTCTGACTGGTCGCCGATATAGGGATGAGATCCTCAGACCTATTGTAGTCCCTTACGCTGCAGCAATCGGAGATTACTTCATTTTAATGGACGATAACTGCAGGCCACATCGTGCAAACCTGGTGGAGGATTTCCTTTTCGAGGAAGGAATCGTTCGAATGGAATGGCCAGCGTGTTCTCCAGACATAAATCCAATCGAGCACGTTTGGGACGCTCTAGGAAGACGAGTTTCTGGCCGCCAACAACCCCCACAAACTCTCCAAGAACTGGAAAGAGCTCTTCTGGAAGAGTGGGGCAGAATACCCCAACTCGTCATTAATAGCCTCATTGAGTCCATGCCTCAAAGGTGTTCAACGTTGCTGGCCGCCCGTGGAAACCATACCCCCTACTGAAAATGATTTTCTTTGAAGAAAACACCTTTTCTTATTCTTTTTTTCTCATATGCACAAATTGTGTTTTTTTCCTTTAGTACACAAATGCGCAATAAAATGCATTTTTTTCTGCCAAACATGTGTAATTTATTCTCATATAACCTACTATGTCTGTGACCATGTATCAATCAGCTAAACAGTTTACCAGATACAAAATCCACCTAAAACTGCAATATCCTTTAATTGTTTTGAGCAGTGTAATTATTAAGAAGTTATGTTTTTTTTCTGTGTTCACAAAAACCCTCCCTCTTTCCACCCCGTTTGTCCGATTTTGCCCATTAACGAGCTTGACCGAGATTTTCTTCCCCTTGATTTTATGTATCAGTTTGGGAGAGATTTGGGCAGAATTATGGAAGTTACCGTATCCATAAAAAAAAAATGATATATAGATTGATAGATAGATAGATAAAGTTTTGAACTGGGTTGGTTTTGAGTTCTGGGAATCATGATCGGCGTAGATCTGCAATTTTTTTTCAAAAATTCGAACATAGTGGAGTATGTAATAGGTTGTATTTCTTACGACATCTACCTAAAAATAAATGCAGTGAACTATTATTAGTGGGGACAGTGTTTGTCCACATAGAACCGAAGCCCGCATTAAACGTTGTATACATTTGAATGGTGTAAAATAATCTCTTTGGTTTAATAAATTGAATTAATGTATAATTTTAATTAATTTTCAGTAGTGAAATTACATTCGAAAGTATTGAATATTTAATACGTGATTTATCACATTTCAAACTAAGCGTAGAACCAACAGAGGGGAAAATGTCCAAGCCGGGAATCGAACTCTTGACCCTTGGAATTGCGCCCTAAGCGCTCTACCAATTAAGCTACGAGGACTATACCCAGCTTAGCATTTCTCACTCACATATGTTGGTAAGGCAACAACTGCAGCACGAGATGGAATAATCTTCATGAGCACGCAATCCTGGGGCTAAACATGAGACACAAATAAACCCAGCATCGGTGAACACACATCTAATTATAATTAATTTTTCAACTAATTTTCAGTAGTGAAATTACGCTCGAAATTATTGAATATTTAATACGTGATTTATCATATTGCTAACTAAACGTAGAACCAACAGAGTTAGAAATATTGAGCGAGCTGGGTTCGAACCCAATCGCACTCGTCGGCTTAATCGTTCGGAGTTTTCTTGGTTTTTTATCGAACCTTGGATTTCCATGTGTAAACACTCTCAGAAATGGATTCTCAGATTTCACGAAATTTTCTTCGTTTTTGACGAAACCATTTCCTGGGATATGCTCCGAGCGAATATTTCGTCAAATTGAGAAAATTACTTTCTTCACTTGTTTGAGGATAACAATTTCGTCAAAAGTACTTGTTTGTAAAGCGCAATCAGTGGGCTGGTGGTGCCACCTATTGAAGAGTTTAGAAGCTCTTGTATCGACAGGAAGAAAATAATAGCTTCGGGGGGATTCGAACTCACGACCTGCGGTGTGGGAGACGGACGCTCTAGTTATTACGCTATTGAGTCCTCGAAGGGATATGATTTTAGATGCATGTAATGGATTCTACTGTATATTTATATTTTTATAAGGTTGATTGTAATTTTATCGATGTTGTTATACTTATAATTCTTGCAAGTTTTAATTAATAAAGCTAATTTATTATTATTATTTCCTATGGTTAATATGAATAATTATAATATGGCTTGATTAATATAATTTATTAGGGAAAATTTCTTTGCTCGATGAATGATTAAAATATGGTCTGGTTAATTTGTTGCTCAGAAATAACGAATTTTAAAGTGCATGTGGGGGAGATTTTATCAATTTCAGTATGTGGTTGAGATTTTAATACTTTACTGTTTACAGAAGAGAAGGGAGAGGGATCAATTATGCATATTTAATTTGATAGCTATATGAATATATTTCTTAAATGAAAAAGGGATCTTTGAACTTTAAAACTTTATTGACCAAATTTTCTTTTTAAACGATTTTGTAAAACACAGGAATTTTATTCTTTTCGAATTAAACCATAGCGAGCAAAGTAAAATAATCATAATAATAATAAACATTCTTAAAAACTTTAAGAGCTAAAAAAATAACTAATGCAGAAACAATAACTACCTGTATTTCAGCATTTTCTGAAAAGCGCTAAAAAGTGCAATTTTTTAAATAAATTATGACAGGAATAACATAAACAAGGAAATATCTCAGATATTTGCTTGTTTATGTTTGCTTATATCCTGCGACTTTAGCAAGCAAATATTATATCTGCTTGCTAAAGTCGCAGGATTTGAGGAGGTACGGTTTCCTTAAAATGCATTGAGTCTGGCCGTGAGTGAAGAATCACCTTCGTCAAATATTTGAGAGTTTACGTGTCGTTAAAATTCACGTGATTTTGATACGAAATGATCGTCAAAAACAACGAAATATAGCTCGAGGATTGCTGAATCGTCAAAATTGAGAGTTTTATTTCTGAGAGTGAATACGGGTTAGGTTCCCTTAGAAAGACCCCCACCTACAGCACTCCCCCCCTCGGGCCAATATTCCTCGAGTATATAATCGGCCGTCAAAAATCAACCAAGCCGGGAATAGAAAGTCTCAAAAATCTACAAATTCCCAACTCTAAGCCCAAATTTCCCAAGTTCACAAATATTGGAGGAGGAGAGCCCCCCCCCCCTCCCCATAACCCTTCATGGCGACGCCTCTGCCTCAAAGCAATCCCCACTACGGTAGATTTCAAATCATATCAAATCAAATCAAATCCCTAATTTTTGCTTGGAACCATCTTAAATTTTAAATGTACGGCTATCATATTTTTTCCTTGCTTTAAATAGATCACTTGACAATATGTTGTGCGAAATAAAAATTAATGTCCTGCTTGTTTACTTTATGAAGCACTTTTCAAAGCGGTGTTTTTTAGTACCGTCGGGACTAGGTTGAACAGGATTTTTACTTAGATTATAATCGTTTTAATACATATGGTGCATAAAAACGTATATATTTACTAGTGATGCTTGGATATTAGACAAGTGGATTTTGATAAAAAATAGGAGAACATATGGCACGATATACGTATGACATTGATGAATAATAAAGCTAAAATTATATTCATCTTTCTTTTAAAAAATATTGTAATTTAATACAACGAAATGGGAAAAAAATTACAGATAAGAAAAAAAAATCTAAAAACATCTTTTATCACTTTTTATGAATCATTTTGAGTTTTCTACAATAAGAAGATTGCAAATTTCTTTCAGATGCTTTCCGTCAGACCATAGTGATGCAACTATACATGGAATATTCTTCTGATGGCAAAAGGCTCACTGATGATGCATCACCAACATCATCTAGTCATATATACATGATATAAGTCGCATTAAAATAATCAGAAAAAATTGATATAGCTTTTTTTTCTAAATCTCGAGTTTTGTCCAAGTGTTATGATTAAACGTTACTTTTGAGTACTATATCAAGTAATTAGCCGTAATTAGCAAAAAACAAGTTGGAAATTGCTCGTCAAACGTGGCAAATGAGGAGCGTTCGTACTATAACTAGTTTTATAAATATTTTTTGCACCGCATATTGTACTGAATGTATATTTTAAAGCACTTCAGAAGAGCATATCAATTTCATGCTGTTCAAAGGCTGTAACCTCATTAAAATGCACTTGAAATAATTTTTTCCCATATTGGCCGCAATGTAACAGAAAACTTTTGACTGTCCCTGTCATTAAACTATACATCCGATTTTTATAAAATTGGAAATGAGTCGACAAAATTTTGCAACAATTATATATTTAAAATTTCAGACCATTCGGAAGGCTGTAACATCATTAAAATGCACTTGCAATAATTTTTTCCTATTGGCCGTAATGTAACGGAAAACTTTTGACTGTCCCTGTCATTAAACTATACATCCGATTTTCATAAAATTGGAAATGACTCGATATTATTTTGCAACAATTACTTATTTAAAATTTCAGACCATTCGGTTCGGTAGTTTTTGCTCTGTTATATGCGGACAGACAGACAGACGGACCGAACGACGACTGTAGGTGCTACGTATTTATACAGGGTGATTCAGCTCGTCGGTGACAAACTTTAAGGATCGATAGAGCACACCTAGACGAACATTTTTGAATAGGGAATGTAGGGTCCCTGACGCGATGGTAAGGCGCTAGGCGCTTTCGAAAATTTGGGTGCCGAAATTCGAAACGTCATAAAAACTAGGGAAATGGTTAGATTTTCTTGCTTGTTGCGTCGAAATGATTCTGTTTGTTTAGACTTTCTTCAGTACCAATTTGATAAGCGTATCTCTTAAAACATGGATAGGGGGCGCTGCAGACTTTGGAGAGCTAGACAACAACTTTAAGCCCGTTATTTTGATAATTTAACACATGCTCGCCAAAGTTTATACTCTAACTTAAAGTTTGAACCCAAAAGTAGAGCCCTGCAAAAAGCGTAAGAGCCGGAATAAAATGTCAAAGTACAGGGTGGTCGAAACTCGAAGGCTCCTAAGAGATAAACAAACAGATTTCTTGACTTATGGCATGCATTTTCATGATTCTGTTTGCTGGGGCTCTCTGAAACTCAGTTGAACGGTACAAAAAGAAACATCGATAGGGGGCGCTTTGGGCAAAAAACATAATTCGTTGACATTTCGGACGCTAACTGGGAACGGGGCGCTACGATCAGTTAGTAATAATGAAAACACATTTTCTACCTCTGCTCAACACTTCTGAATAAATTTAGACCAAAAACATCAATGATACTGGAAATTTATTTACAAAAAATAACACTACAGAAGATGCTCGAAATTTCGACCTTGGGCCATGATGCAGGCTTCGCACCTCCGTCGCATTGAGGAGTGTGTGTTTCCAACAATGCCAGGAGTATCTCTGATCTGCCCTGCAGCTGCCACAATGCGCGCCACAAGTTCTTCAGCACTGCTGACAGGTGTATGGTATACCTCGGCCTTCAGGTAACCCCAAAGGAAGAAATCCAAGCAGGTGAGGTCTGGTGATCGGGCAGGCCAGTGAACTGGACCCCCACGCCCGATCCACCGCTGGCCATACCTTGCGTTTAGATGGAGACGCACGTCGTTCGTGTAATGGGCCGGAGCTCCATCGTGCTGGAACCACATCTGGCGACGCGAACCTTCGGGTACGTGCGCCTCATCCAGAAGCTGCGGCAGCACTTGATCCAGGAAAATCAGGTAATTTCCACCTGTCAGCCGTTCAGGTAACAAATAAGGGCCAATGAGGCAATCCCCCAGAATGACCGCCCACACATTTACTGAGAAACGCTCCTGGGCTGCTCGGCTTCTGGTTTCATGTGGATTTTCATCACACCACACATGACTGTTGTGGGCGTTCCACATTCCCTCCCGGCTGAAGGTGGACTCGTCCGTAAACGAAATGCTGTTTACAAAACGGGGATCCCTGGATCTCATCGCCAAGTACCATCTTGAGAATTCCACTCGAGGGCCAAAATCCTGCTCTCTGAGCAACTGCACCCGCTGGATGTGGTAGGGGTGCAGATTCCGGGAACGTAAGATGCGCCACGCAGTTGCTTGCGAAATGCCAACATGTCTGGCGATATCTCTCGTGCTAAGACCTGGGTTGTCCTCAACCAGGTTAAGCACAGCCTCTTCGTTGTCGGGGGTGCTCACTGATCGCTCCCGTTCAGGCCTGCCTCCGTCGAAAGATCCCGTTGTGGACAACCTCTGGTGTACTCGAGCGAAGAAGGCATGGCAGGGGATTTGCCTGTTGGGGTAACGCTCGGCGTACAACCGCTGAGCGGCTCGTCCATTACAACCAGCAGCGCCATACGCCAAATGCATGTCAGCCAATTCAGAGTTTGCGTACCGATCAATCCTACTACCGATCTGCAGAGAAGTAACCCGAAGCTTAAGTAGGTACCGCACGGTCAAAAGACGTGTCTGCGCATACAACTACGTCATCTCGCGTTGTCGTCTACGCATTACGTATCTTTTTCATATCGATATGGTACGATATCTTTTGCATAAATCAGCAAAAAGCACCTTATGTAAATTTTATTGCGCGCATTGTGCATGATTGAAACCAGCTATGTTTGTTAAAAAAAAACAAACAAACTGCAGTTTTAATAGCTTCTTATGATAAGTAAATTACTCTCTTGTTTTGTTTCTAACTGATCGTAGCGCCCCGTTTCCAGTTAGCGTCCGAAATGTCAACGAATTATGTTTTTTGCCCAAAGCGCCCCCTATCGATGTTTCTTTTTGTACCGTTCAACTGAGTTTCAGAGAGCCCCAGCAAACAGAATCATGAAAATGCATGCCATAAGTCAAGAAATCTGTTTGTTTATCTCCTAGGAGCCTTCGAGTTTCGACCACCCTGTACTTTGACATTTTATTCCGGCTCTTACGCTTTTTGCAGGGCTCTACTTTTGGGTTCAAACTTTAAGTTAGAGTATAAACTTTGGCGAGCATGTGTTAAATTATCAAAATAACGGGCTTAAAGTTGTTGTCTAGCTCTCCAAAGTCTGCAGCGCCCCCTATCCATGTTTTAAGAGATACGCTTATCAAATTGGTACTGAAGAAAGTCTAAACAAACAGAATCATTTCGACGCAACAAGCAAGAAAATCTAACCATTTCCCTAGTTTTTATGACGTTTCGAATTTCGGCACCCAAATTTTCGAAAGCGCCTAGCGCCTTACCATCGCGTCAGGGACCCTACATTCCCTATTCAAAAATGTTCGTCTAGGTGTGCTCTATCGATCCTTAAAGTTTGTCACCGACGAGCTGAATCACCCTGTATAATTAAGAACGCACCTAAAAATTAAATCTTTCATTTTTAGTGCATATATCTTCTACTGTATCATAGTAATGCGAGGGGGAAAAGTTTCGAGGCGATAGTTTTTTAAATACATAATTTGGGATATGAAGAGTTAAATAGGTTACCAACTAAATGCTAAAATAGACAAAATTTTCTTTAATTTAGTAATTTTGTTTCATATCGTAGTTTTTTAATATATTTCAATTTACGAAAACATATTAAACCATTTTTAAGAAGGGTCAGTTTTAAATTTTTCTATAGATGTCCATTAAATTGATTTCATTAATAAATTAATAATTTACGCTAAAATCTTTCAAAATCTAGTGAGTCATTATCATCTAATCAAGAATAAACCATGAAATCAAGAAGAAAGTTTTAAAGCAATCAGCGATTAAAAGCAAATGCTGGCGGTTTATGAAAAAGAATAATAATAGATATATATATAGAATATAGATATATATATATAGATATATATATAGAATAATAATATTCAGATAAATTAATCATATTTATCTTACAGGGTTTATCCAAATGTCATTAGTCAAAAGTGAAATCGACCATAATTGCATGAATTTCGATAGGTACATTAACACATCATTGACATTAATGTAACAGTGACATAAAAATTATAACGATTCATATTTAGAATATCGATATTGCTGAATAAGAAGAAAATCTTTTAGAATTATTCGAAGGAGGTAAAATGATTGGCGAAAAAAGGCAAACTATACGCTAATGATACGAAACTTTTACGGGGCTTTTGATAAAATATTCGAAGCTCAGATTCTAACAATAAATATTAAAATATGCAAAATACATATTATTAACTAGCTGACTTACCCGGCGTTGCCCCGACCCGTGGTAATTACTTATGATTTTATATCTTTAGCTCCATTTTGTCGGAATTTATATTTTTAAATGAAAAAATCCCGAAAAAATATGGAATTAAAAATACAGTAGAACCTCTTTTATCCGAAACTCTTTTAACCGAAACTCTCGGTTAACCGAAATCCATTTTTAAAGCTTTTTTTTTCTTTTTTTTTTTTTTTTACTATCACATTCCTTGTGCGCAAAATCAATTTTGAAAGCCTTTTTCTTTTTTTTTTAACTATTCCTTGCGTGCAAGAGGTCCTTTCCGAACTACGAGTACATATAAATATTTTCGATCCCCTTTCTTAGAGTTGAACTAAACCAAAGCCGCCTCAAGCCAGACACGCCCTTCATCCCCCCCACATGTGACGTCACAGCCCGGTGCTGGCTAACTGCCAACGCGCCAGCCCCGAACATTTGAATTTAGTATCTTCCTATTTTACGTGCACGTGCGTTTTACGCAGCCTAATAACATATTTTTTCCAAGGTAAGTTTTATTTTCAAATTATATTTATATGCTATCAGCACAAGTTTTATTTCTGGTGTTCAAAATCTTTTATTTTTAATTTCTTTGAAATAAATTAACTAGCAAATCCTAGTACGATTCTATCAATAATACCGTATCTCAAAACGAAACGATATTATTGTAGTTCTGTTTCTTTCCACATAGAGCAATAATTTAAAATGGCAAACATCCCTAAATCGTGTCAAGACTTATATCATTTAATTTGTATCTTGTCACACCATCCTCTCTTTATAATTTGTTCTGTTTTCTCTAATTCATTAGAGTGACCTTTAATTAACGCCCATTTATTAAAAGACACTTGTCGTGTGAATAGTAACTCGGGTTATTTTGTATGCAGAATTAGTTGGACTTTAATTTGACAACAAATTTATGTATTTATATATATATATATATATATATATATATATATATTCATACTTAAAAATTTAAATATTCTAGAAATTTTCATAAAAGTCGCTGTGAATACATAGCATTTTTATCTTGTTGGCTTCTTTTAAAGCAAACCACGATCGATATACTTGTATCAATTTATTGTTGTTTTTTAATCTTAAACGTTTGCTATCTTAATAAAAATTCTTTTTATAATTTTTTGTTAAATTATAAATGCTTATGTACTGTGTAAATAGAGCTATGGGGGATAATGTTTTTGAATCTCTCTATTTTTGCCACAACTGTAAACAATTTATTTACAAGACTAGAGGAAGGGTTGTTAGTACCCTTATGCAAAACAGTAGTTCCCCCCCCCACACACACACACACACACCTTCTTCGCAAAAATCCTATGTGTTTTCATATACATTTTAATGTTTAATTAAAAATAACAATAAATAAAATTATTATTCTATAATTATAAATTTACTTTTAGATCTAGTCAGGAAATACTTTTCATCTCATAAAAATTGATTATTTTAAGCTTAAAAGATGTGAACAAACATTTAAGCACCCACACAACATTATTTTGGAAATGAAATATTTTCGTGGAAGGTTTTTGTGTTTTTCAATGTTTTTTTTTTTGTTTTTTTTTTTTTTTTTTTATCAGCTATTACCTAAACATTCGAGGAAAATGAACATAAATTAGGAATATTTTAATTCCAGTTGATGAAAGTCTTTTCTTTCTTTCTTTTATTTTTCTCTTCATATGTCAATACATTTTTTTAAAAATCTATTGCTTGTACCTTGCATAATATATCAAACTAATACAAAACTAAATAATAATTTTCTGTTTCATGAACTTGTGTTGTTTTAGTATTATGACAGTTTTATGTTTTTTAATTTAATGGATTTTATGTGAAAATTACCCATTTCTGATAAGTAAAGTTTACAGTACGAAAATTTATTTATAAGAATACTTAATTTCATGTATACTTTAATTTTACTATTTATTATATGCAGGTTTCAAATCACTTAATATTTAATAGGATATTTACTGTATAATTTCAAGCCCAATTAAAAATAAAAATAGAACACAACTTGAATTTGTTTTCATTTAACATTCACTTTTCTTCCACTTTAATTTTTAAATGTGGGTTTTGATTGGCACACTTATTGTTATTTATTTATTTTGAAATAATTGAAAGCAAAATAATTCAATTTATGTGTTTAAACTGCAAATTTATATATATATATATATATATGTGTGTGTGTATATATGTAATAATGTATAATGTCTTGTTTTTGAATATATACCAAATAGATAATTGATATTGTTTCTAAATTTCAAAGTAGAATAAATAATAAAAACTGTCTACTAAAATAAATTTAATACTTGGGATTTTTTTTTTCATTAACGAACGAATTTTCTTTAATGTATCTTTAATTCTGATGCACATTTTCATTGACACAGTGATATTATTTCATAAATATTGTTTTTGTGTTATCGTTATTATTGTTTCGAGTGATCGAAATTAATTAAAAAGCACTTAATTAGCGTCTTTAAACTATAAGTTTTAATTTTTTTTTCCCATATGCTGTGATAATAAGTTGATATATGGAGGAAAGAATTAATGTTTTAAATAGCGCATGTGCTCTCCACGGCTGATCTAAGCCCCGCGTCGTGACGTCACGAAACCTTGTGTTTGGCTTGTAGTCTTGAGGCGGCTTTGAATAAACTAACTCCTTTAACTTGAGCTCCCGTAAACTGCGGAGAGGGACGAAGAAAATGAAAAAAAATAGCAATTCTGAAGCTTTTGAATGTTTTGCAAAAGGTTTGGCACGGCTGGAGAAGCAGAAAGACTGTGATATTGGTGAACTAATAATATTTAAAAAATCCGTGATAGAGCTTCAAAGCAAAGGCAATCGAAACTGCGACAAACAAAATATTTTTTCAAACCCTTGTTATATATGTAAAAGGTACTTGATTTCAAAATTAAAATTCAAGTAATTTATTCTTGTTTCTATTTTGCTATTGCTTTATTTTTATTAAGCACTTGTTACCATAATAAGAAATATTGTATATATTTCTCCTTAATCTTAAAATGGAAGCATTCTCGATTATCCGAAATTTTCGATTTTCCGAAAGAGGGTCGGTCCCAATTACTTCGGATAATCGAGGTTCTACTGCATATGCTATTTGGTATTTTCTTTTCTGCGTAATTTGATTTTTGGAGTCTGTGTAATTTTGAAATATGATGGGAAAGTGAGGGCGGGGGCTTCCGCTATTTTAAATGCTTTACCCTTCACTGCACCACGTGCCATATCTGGCACATACCTAAAAACAGTATAATTCTCATTATGTGCCATGAATTTGGACAATATGATCCCTGTCCCTGATGAAGAACAGTCCAAAGGATGGAATAACACTTATTTGGTCCATGTCAGATGGCTTCATTTGACAAAAAATTAGAATTTGTTCTTTGGAAACAAACAAACAAAAAAAAAAATCGATTAAGCTATTAAGGCAAGATTTACTTTAATTATTTTTACTGAATACTTAAATATATTAATATAAATAAAGTTGCAGATTATTAAGCAGATAAAATGAATTATTTTAAGCTCATTTAGTTGCAAAATATAGCAATACAAAATTTTAAAACCCTAATTGTGTACATATGGCATGCAACATAAAATATCAAATTTTAACTGAAAATTTAAAATTTAATTTTTTTTTTTACTATTTTTCCCATTATTAGACCGATATATAGATTTCAAATACTTTTTTTCATAAAAAATGGAAAAAATGGTGCAGTGAAGGGTTACAAATATTGCCGTTATCGTCAAAATCTTTTTGAAATTTTTAGGAATTAAAAATATTTTTCGTAGCCTAGGTAAAAAAATTGTAAATATACACACACACACATATATATATATATATATATATATATATATATATTGATATTTAGTGCTAGAAGGACTGGTAAGGAGACTTTTAGGTAGCTTTCTTTACAAAAAAGCTACCTATTGCAGCCGTTCGGAGGAAAGCGATTTCAAAAAATGTTGGTATATTTTCATCGATCATGACCCCCAGACCCCGAAACCACCCTCCGTTCAAAATTTATATATATATATATATATATATATATATATCTGACCTATGTCACACTGTAACTCCCGTAATTATGAACCAATTTCGATGTAATTCGGTGTGTACATAGTACATACCAATGTCTCGACCGAGTTCGTTGGCCAGCTTCATCCGCCGTTTTGTTTCAAAATGGCGGCCATTTAAAATTAAAAAAAAAAATTAAAACTTGAATTGTGGTACCAAAAAATTAAAAATGGAAAAATATTTTTTTCTTATGCATTTGACCTTTATACCAAGATTCCGGAGCAGTTTTTGTTTCGTCTATATCTTAAAAAATGGCTGAGTTATAGCATTTTGAATTTCTAGCGTGGCTGACATTTTGAAACGTCCTGAATTTTGTCACGCGATAAAAGGCGTATTTATAAACCGATTTGGATGTAACTTCGTTTATAAATAGTACATACCAATGTCCCGACCGGGTTCGTTGGCCAGCTTCACCCGCCATCTTGTTTAAAAATGGCGGTCATTTAAATTTTTAAGAAAAATTTAAATTTGAAATGTGGTACCAAAAATTGAAAATTGAAAAAATATTTTCTTCTTATGTGTTTGACCTTGATAAAAAGATTCGGGAGCAGTTTTTGTTTCGTCTATATCTTAAGAAAGGGCTGAGTTATAGCATTTTGAAATTCTAGCGTGGCTGACATTTTGAAACGTCCTGATTTTTCTCATGTAATAACAGGCGTATTTATGAACCGACTTGGATGTACCTTGGTGTGTACATAGTACATACAAATATCTCGACCGAGTTCGTTGGCCAGCTTCATCCGCCATCTTGTTTCAAAATGGCGGCCATTTAAAAAAATTAAAAAATAAAAAAATTTAAATCAGATACCAAAAAATTGGAAAATGAAAAAGATTTTTTTTTATGTGTTTGACCTTAATACAAAGATTCCGGAACAGTTTTTCTTTCGTCTATATCTAAAAAAAAAAATGGCTGAGTAATAGCATTTTGAATTTCTCTTGTGGCTGACATTTTAAAACGACCTGATTTTTGTCACGCGATAACAGGCGTATTTATGAACCTATTTGGATGTAACTTGGTCTGTACATAGTATATACCAATGTCTCGACCGAGTTCGTTGGCCAGCTTCATTCGCCATCTTGTTTGAAAAGGGTTGCCATTTAAAAAAATTAAATTTAAAATTCAAAATGAGGTATTAAAAAATTGGAAAATGAAAAAGATTTTTTTTATGTGTTTGGCCTTGATACAAAGATTCCGGAGCAGTTTTTGTTTCTGAAAATTTGTTCTTTTGTTGATATCTTAAAAAATGGTTGATTTATAGCACTTTGAATTTCTAGCATGGCTAACATTTTGAAACGATCTTGTATTTGTCACGCGATAACACACGTATTCGCCTATTTCGATGTAAGAAGGCATGTGGATAGTATACATCAACACCTCGACCAAGTTCGCTGGCCAGATTCATCAGCCATCTTGTTTTAAAATGGCGGCCATTAAATTAAAAAAATATATATATATTTAAAGTGAGATGCAAAAAAATTAGAAATTGAAAAAGGTTTCTTTCTTAAGTATTTGATCTTGATATAAGGATTCAGGAGCATTTTTTGTTTGTCTTTACCTTAAAAAATGGCTCAGATATAGCAGTTTCAATTTCTATTGTGGGTGACATTTTGAAAAATCTGATTTTCTGCATGCGACAGCACTCCTATATATTAACCGATTCCGATGTGAGTGAGCATGTGCACAGCAATTACTAAGCTCTCGACCATGTTCACTGCTTAGCCTCATCCACCATGTTGTCTTAAAATGACAGGCACTTTAAGAAATTGCCGAATTTGGCAGCCAAATATAAGTTACTTTAAAGAAAAGCAGCTTGGATAAAGCTGACTAATTTCGCGAAATTCTCATTTATTATATTGACAAAAATTAGTATTGAATCTCCTATATTCGGTTTCCACTAAATTGAGCTTCGTGTGTTTGCACGATATAAGTTGGCTTTTTTAAAATAAGGATTATGAAAGCTACCTCTTCCTCCCGGCACTGGCCGGAAGGACTTTTTTTTTCTTGGTCTATTTCAGTAGTTAGAAGAAAGTTCTTGTTCAAAATCTTTGATATTTTCAGCGGTTATAAATATGACGGTTGTGCATCTCGTGATAAAAATTCGGGAAAAGATATTGCTATCTAGTTGAAAAAGAAATGTGGTTTCTTATTTTTTTTTTTTTTCTTCTTGTTTTCGCATCGGTTCTGTTAGCATAACAAAATAAATAGTTCTTACAATCGGAATTCTCTGAAATTTTATTAGGTTATAAATATAACTGTATCCGAGTGCTCTTTAAAAATTTTTGAAAAAAAAAGTATTCAGTAGTGAAAACTTGAGCCGAAAGCGATCGAAACCGCTACGAAAGACTCAAATTTTTACTGATTTCGCCGAAATTCTCACAGAGTTTATTTTGTAAAAAATATTTCTACCCGTCCGAACTTTTCGAAATTTTTGTAGTTGATGTAAATCTGGTCTATTGAGATGTTCTAAAAAGATTATGTTAAAATATGGACGATTAGTTTCTTTTAACGCAGAAAAAATATCGTCTCGATGAGGCGCGAAGTGACCTGCGTTCACCGGTGTATTTGAAAGAGTTAAAATTCATATTTTTTTAAACCGATTACATCATCGGTTAGAAGAAGGTTTCAGATTTAAGAAAATATTTTTGGTTTGACGGTACCTCTAAAATGGCGCCCTAGAGAGGCGTTGCTATAAAGGAGAGAAACGTTTTTCGGAAAAACGACCTTTTTTAAAAAAAAAAAAATTCAAAGAGTGCGAAATTTTTTCGAATTGATTGCGGCATTTGAAACGTAAGAGTACGATTTTTAGGAATATGTCTTCCAATTTTGAATGTACTGAGTGGCTTGGTTGATAAAGATTAAATACAAACTATGAAAAACACAAAGGATATTGATTGCACGGTTCGGTTCTTCGCTACTAATGTTCGCTTCCTCCTGATGCGTAAATAGGTTTTGTGCGCATGAGCAAGCGCTTTTATGAGGTCACGATGAAAAAGGTGAATTTTTGATGAGAATTCATTGTCGTTTTTAATTAATATCACGATTAATTAACAAAATATTAAAATTCCGAGTCTTCCTTGCATTACGAGAGTCCTTGGACTATCGTCAGCCTCGTATTTTCAGCCTCGTAGATACAGAAGATTTCGCTAATCATTGCGGACACACACAGAGACAGAGCAAAACTTTCTTTTATTAGTATAGATAAATTCGAAACTTCTGCTCAAATATTTGAAAACCTAGTCAGTCATTATCATCTATAATCAAGAATAAAACATGCAGTCAAGAAGAAAGTTTTGAAGCAATCGGCGATTAAAAGCAAAGATAGTGGTTTGTGAAAGAGAAATTTCAGATAATTTAACCAGTCTTGCCTCATACAGGCTCGTTCAAATGTCATTAGTGGAAAATGCAATCGACCATATATGCTCAATTTCGACAGGTACAGTCGGGGGAAAAAAAAGTAAACACCCCTTACTACATCTGCAAAAAAATATCGTAGAAGAAAGTTACTGGTACCACGCGATTGGTAATAAAGTCTACTTTTAAATGATGTATATAAAATTTTATTAGAGGACCATCTACATATTAAAACGAACCATAACTTTGTTTTTTTTCAATAGCAGTACACAATTCTGACACCATAAATGAACTCTACACCCTCCAATTAGCCTATAAACAAATTTTTATGCAATTCTTACGATAAGTTTCCGAGAAATTAATTATTTTAAAACGAGCGTATTTTAGGGGATGTATCCAAATTGAAGTTCGGTACTCGATTGTTGACTGAGAGAGTCCCCTTCTTGATCCAGGCATCTTAACCCTTAAATGCCGGGTGTTGCTTTTCGGCAACATACTCAATATAGGCTCTAAAATACTATTAGAATAATATTGAAGCTATAATGCCTAATGTTGCCGATGAAATACATTCTGAAAATGTTATTAAATCGATTTTCAATATCTAGATGGCAACACTTGTGCTGCTTAAGAATAAAAATAAATTTAATTTTTCAATTGTTGCTACTTTGGTTTTTTTTTTGTTTTTTTTTTGTTTTTTTTTTGTTTTGTTTTTTTTTGTTTTGTTTTGTTTTGTTTTGTTTTGTTTGGAAGCTTGCGAAATACCCTATTTTGTTCTGCAGTGAGCAAGTAAAATTTATTTCTTATTATAGTTCCTCAAATTCTTGTGTGTTTAATATTATAAAGTTTTATCAAGGAAAATTATTTTTTCAATTAATGACCAGTATTGCCGATTAGTAACAAACTGTTTTTTTAGCCGTAAACCATACTTAAAACAAAATATGATTTTTTAAAGTATTTTTCCCATGATTTATTTAAAAAATGAAAGCCAAAAAACATTATTACAATGATTTTGAAAAATCAGGCATTTAAGGGTTAAACGCCACTCAAGCAGTCAGTGAAGACTGCTAGATTACAGGATAGCATAAGAAATTTAAAAATATCTAGTCACTTCTATCACAGACGGCCCCTTAAACCTTCATTTTGCCGTTTTTTAAGCATAATTTGAAAACTACTTGGAAGAAAAATGTGAAATTATCGATTTCCATAAACCAGAACTTAATAAATTTAAATCCATCGAAAAAATTGTAGGCTGCACTTCATAATTTTTTCTAATATTAATTTCATAATTCATATCATAAAATTCTAAAAATTGCAAATTCAACGTATTTATGTTTGGGTATTTTAGTATTATTGCTACACAAAAAATTAGCACATTAGGAGTGTAATTTCAGGAGATACAGTCCATGGCCAAATTATTAGACGCACCGTTGTTTTTTACGAAATACATGTTTTCGACGAAGTTTATAGGCAGTTGTGTTATAGTTAAACATAGATTTAATGAATTTTTATTCAGGAGATTTGTTATATACTTCCTATTGGTATTTAGTTTTAACGTAGGGCAATACAATGTGAACTAATGGATACATGGACGTAAACAAGTGGAAACTGTTTGCAGCCAGTTCAAACCGGCGTTCGCCTGTGCGTCAGTTAAGGACGTGTTTCTGTGGCGTTATGCGTTTGGTTTATTTGTTTCAAAGTTGTATGCTACGTAGTTAGTTGTTTTTTGTGTGTGCAGTGTTTAAATAAGCACGTGGAACATTTTCAGCAACGATAAAACAGGTGCTCTTTCACCTCGTAAAAAAGCTGAAGTGAAGGCCCTCGTGGATGCTAAAAGTTTTTCAAAAGGCAAAATATCACGAAGATTGAAGGTTTCTGAAGCTAGTGTACGACGCATAAAGAAGAAAATTGAGGCAGGGGACGATTTGAGCCCAAAACGAAAGCAAAGATGTGGCAGAAAGTCCCTTTTCACTCCAAGTTCAGAAAGATGTTTAAAGAAAATTTGTATGGAAAACAGATGGGCTTCCATAAAAATTATAAAATCGCAATTCCAAGATGCTAACGGGAATTTTTCTGAGCGCACTGTTCGCAGAAAATCAACAGAAATAGGTTTTTAAGCCTGCTGCCCCGCCAGGAAGCCCAAGTTAACAGCTGCAATGAAAGCAAAGCGTCTGAAGTGGGCCAAACAGTGGCATGATAAAGATGCGGACTTCTGGAGATCGGTAAGTTATTATAATTTCATCACTAGTCATACATTCAATATCATTTTCTATGCAATGACGCAAGATCCGCAGAGTTGTTTGTATTTTTTTCTGTTTTTGACAGGTTTGCTTCAGTGATGAAAGCACATTTGATATTTTGCAGAATAAAGCTCAGTTTGTGCGTTGTCGTCCTGGCGCAAAGTTCCATCCTGACTGTGTCGTTCAGACTGTTAAACACCCTACAAAAATCATGATTTGGTCAGTCATCAGTAGCAAGGGTACTGGACGTCTGTACGTGGTAAAAGGTACAATGAGGCAAGATCAGTACAAAGACGTCTTACAAAATCGGTTGATTCCACAGCTCAAAGAATGGTTTCCAAATGGGGAACCATTCATTTTCATGCAAGATGGAGCTCCCTGCCACACAGCATGGTCTGTTAAAGCTTTTTTAACACAGCAAAATATCCCTCTGTTGGATTGGCCGGGTAATAGTCCCGATATGAACCCAACTGAAAACGTGTGGGAAATCATGAAAAGAGAAGTGGCTAAAGTTGTGATTACAAACAAAACTCAGCTCTTAGAACAGATCATTCATGTGTAGAATCATCATCCCCAAACTCAGAAGACAGTACAGTCTTGCATTGATAGCATACCGCGCAGAATTAAAGCTCTCATAGCAGCTAAAGATGGATCAACAAAATATTAACTTTTCATTGCATTTTCTTCATTTTTGTTCGAGAGTTAATAAATACATATTTTTTCTATAATGACGATGTTTTATTAGTGTTACAGATACTTATGTGATTAATAATATAGTAAATAAACATTGTATCTCGTAAAAAACAATACAGGTGTACAGTATCACCTGATAATTAACGTTTTCTATAAAATTTTATGGTGCGTCTAATAATTTGGCCAGGGACTGTATTAATGAAAATATGAAAATGTAATTTTTCATTAGAAGCACTAAATTTTGAATGTTTATAATTCAAAAACTTATCATTCAAATGGCTTGAAATTTAACGTCTATAGGCATAATTTGAACCGAAGATTTGAAATATTTTGTTAAAATTGGGTATTGCCATTGAAAAAAAAGGAAGTTTGGGTTTTCGTTTTAATATGTAGATGGGCCAAGGGTACAGATACAAGAGTAGATGGGCCCCTAAGCAAATTTGATATACATCATTTAAATGTAGACTTTATTTCTAATCGTTCGGTACCAGTAACTTTCTTCTACGATAATTTGTTGAGGAGTTAGTAGGGATGTTTACTTTTTTTTTTTTTTTTTTTTTTTTTCTACGACTGTGCATTTACATATCGTTGAAATTTTGGAACAGTGACATAAAAATGATAATGATTCATATTTATAATATCGATACCAATGAATAAGAAGAAAATCTTCTTTAATTATTCCAGGTAGGGGGGTTATTATTGATGCTAAGACGCAATTTTGATGCTAAGACGCAAAATTTGACGAGACTTTTGACAAAAATATTCGAAGCTAAGATTCTACTAATAAATAATAATAAAATGCAAAATACATATTATTAATAAATTCGGAATTCCTGCTAAAACATTTGAATAGTGAGCCATTATTATCTATAATCAAGAATAAAACAAGCAGCCAAGAAGAAGGATTCGAAGCAATCAGTGATTAAAAGCAAAGGTAGTGGTTTATGAAAGAGAAATCTCAGATAATTTAATCATCATTGCTTCATACAGGTTTATCCAAATGTAATTAATGAAAAGTAAAAGTGAAATCGACCATAATTGATTGAACTTCGACAAATACATTAACATAGAAGCTATCATTGAAATCGATGTAATAGTGACATAAAAATGATAACGATTCATATTTAGAATATCGATACTGTTGTGCTGAATAAGACGAAAACCTTTTATAAATGGTTGATGCTAAGAGGCAAACGATATACACTAATGATACGAAAATTATACGGGGCTTTTGATTAAAATATTCGAAGCTAAGATTCTTTAAAACTATACATATTAAAATATTAATAAATCATTTTTAGAATGATGATATTGCGGAATAAAATGAAAATATTCAATAATTATTCGAGGGGTGGAATATACTTTCTATAATTGTTCGAAATTCTATAATTCTATAATTATTCGAAACTCCCGCTAAAACATTTAAAAACCTAGAGAGCGAAACTTTTATGAGGCTTTTGATTAAAATATTCAAAACTAAGTTTAATTCATGCAATATATATGAAAATGATAATGATTTATTTTTAGAATGTTAGTACTTATGAATAAGAAAATGTTCCATATATGAAAATATATATATAATATATATTCTATATATAATATATATGAAAATGATAATGATTTATTTTTAGAATGTTAGTACTTATGAATAAGAAAATGTTCTATTCGAGAAGGGAAAAGTGGCTTGATTCTAAAAGGCGAAAGATACACTAATGAAGCGAAAATTGTATGAGGCTTTTGATTAAAATATTCGATACTAAGTTCAATTCATGCAATACTTATGAAAATGATAATGATTTATTTTTAGAATGTTAGTACTTATGAATAAGAAAATGTTCTATTCGAGAAGGGAAAAGTGGCTTGATTCTAAAAGGCGAAAGATACACTAATGAAGCGAAAATTGTATGAGGCTTTTGATTAAAATATTCGATACTAAGTTCAATTCATGCAATACTTATGAAAATGATAATGATTTATTTTTAGAATGTTAGTACTTATGAATAAGAAAATGTTCTATTCGAGAAGGGAAAAGTGGCTTGATTCTAAAAGGCGAAAGATACACTAATGAAGCGAAAATTGTATGAGGCTTTTGATTAAAATATTCGATACTAAGTTCAATTCATGCAATACTTATGAAAATGATAATGATTTATTTTTAGAATGTTAGTACTTATGAATAAGAAAATGTTCTATAATTATTCGAGGGGGGAGGGAGGTAGCTTGATTCTAAAAGGCGAAAGATACACTAATGAAGCGAAAATTCTATGAGGCTTTTGATTAAAATATTCGAAACTAAGTTTAATTCATGCAATACATATGAAAACGATAATGATTTATTTTTAGAATGTTAGTACTTATGAATTGGAAAATATTCTATAATTATTCGAGAGGAGAAAAGTGGCTTGATTCTAAAAGGCAAAAGATACACTAATGGAGCGAAAATTCTATGAGGCTTTTGATTAAAATATTCTAAGTTAAGATTAATTCAAGCAATACATATGAAAATGATTGAACAAAAACATAATTTGCAGAAAAAATTAAAAAAAAAAAATTATTTCCTACATTGTTTAAGCCCAAGAAGGGGGGATATTAAGATATTTCATTCATATATTTCATTTATTTCAACATTTAATGGTAACTGTTTATAGCAAATAAGTTAAACCAATTAAACATTAAAAAGTAGAAATAGAATTCAAACAACATAATACTCAAAACATCCAAAAAACTTAGATTCTGTTCAAATGAAATCGAAATAAAACTTAGAATTTTTGAAAGGTTTACATTTTGCATGTATCTTGTCATTTCCCATCATAAACATAATACAAAATCTGCAATCGAAATATTTACAAATTAAAAATGTAAAAAGTGTAAGATTTATTTCAATTTCATTTGAACAAAATCTAAGTTTTTTGGATGTTTTAAGTATCATATTGTTTGAATTCTATTTCTATTTTTTTAATATTTAATTGGTTTAACTTACTTGCTACAAACATTTACCATTAAACGTTGAACTAGCTGAATGAAATAGCTTAACATCCGTCCCTTCTTGGGCATAAACTGTTGACAGATATTATGAAATATAATCTCCAAACAAGGACATTAAAATAATTAAGCGAAGTAAATTGTTTTTTCATGTGTCAAATGTGATTTACAAAAGTAATTATCGAAAGTGTTTATGATCTAAAAGAAGGAAGTGAAATTGAAAAGTGATTGCACAATCGTAAACAGATATTTTATTATAAACATTTCGTAATACTTAGGAACTATAAGACATTTATAAACTCTCATTTTAAATTACCGTAAATATAAATATTGATACAAATTATTTGTTATGCTGATTTATGGGATTAATTTACTGTTCTTTATTGCTAATAATATTTTATTCATGTATTTTTCCTCTACTTTCACTTCTAACTCAAACTCTCAAACTGAGACATGTGTATCTTAAGGCTCTTATTAAAATTTAATTTTACTTTTCTATTTATAAGTTTCGGCACAAACTTAAGTTCACAAGTCGCACAAAAATATGCGTCTTTTTAAACAACATGAAGTTCAGACCATCAGTCACATATATGGATTAAATCAGAAATACAGGAAGAACATGTAGATCCAT
Organism: Maratus speciosus; assembly: GCA_963932465.1. NCBI lineage: Eukaryota > Metazoa > Arthropoda > Arachnida > Araneae > Salticidae > Maratus > Maratus speciosus. The sequence continues at coordinate 587,212,070 of OZ010788.1, read as the reverse complement.
TTACCCTTTCCGGAGGAAAATTACCAGATGATAAACGGATATACATAAATATAAGGTAAGCCCAATTTATCTTACCTATGTTTTTTATATTGAGAAATAGATAATTAATTTTTGAGGATAAAAAACGAACATCACGCAAATTTTATGATAGCAAAGATTAAATATTACTAACATAAACAATGTAGGAAATATTTTTTTTCTCCAAATTATGCTTTTGTTTAATATCTCAAGTTTTTTAATAACTGCTGCATTCAGATAAACTCATTTCAAAATTAACGGAATGTACCATCATCAGGGATTGATTTAAGGGGTATCGCATCCCAATTTGTGATGTAATTTACCAGTGATTAATCCAAAATGTTTCACCAGTGCAGCAATCCAGGTTGCCGTATTTGGACAAAAACTTCCAATCTGAACATAAAAATATAAGAAATTAATTTAATTTAAATTTAGTTACCCTGTATTTCCCACTTGGGAACTCTATCAATTCAAAAATAAATTGTGTTCAGTTTTTACTGTTAATATTTAACACACAATCTATAAAAATGCACAATAATGTAAAATACACAAGTTATAGACCGAGGGAGGGGGAGATATAATACTTATTGAAATATTTATGATTTGTCGCGTATAATCGCAAGTGTTCAGCTATACGTATGCAAAATTTCATGACTCCAACTTAATTAGAGGCTTAAAATACACAAGTTAGAGACCGGAGGGGTTAATATAAGACTTTTAAAAATATTTATAATTTGTCGTTTGATGTGAGGTGTTCAGCTATAAGTAATGCAAAATTTCAAGTCTCTAACATATATAGTTTCTGAGAACGGGCTCTGTGACAGACGGACAGACAGAGGAGGAGTGAGACGAATAGGGTTTCGTCAGATGAACGAAACCCTCTTAAAAAAAGCTTAAAATACACAAGTTAGAACCCAGACGGTTAAATGTTAAGACTTTTTCAAAATTTTATGATTTGCGGTTTGATGTGAGGTGTTCAGCTATAAGTATCCAAAATTTCAAGTCTCCAACATATATAGTTTCTGAGAACGGGCTCTGTGACAGACAGACAGAGGAGTGGGACGAATAGGGTTTCGTCAGATGAACGAAAACCTAAAAATAGGCGATGCCAAGAGACAAAAGACACATAATTGACGAAAAATTCTACAGGGTTTTTGATAAAAATATTCGAAGCTAAGATTTATCACAGCAATACTTATTACAATGATATGCAAAATATATGTCTATTCTATACTAATATTATAAAGAAGTAAAAATTATTTGTTTGTTTGTCTCTTTGTAGGAGGTACTCTCTGGAACTACCGAACCGATGTCAAAAGTAATGGCTATCAAAATGACGGTATTAGTCCACGTTCTATAGGCTATATCTTAAGTCGATAGCTATTAGGCTATTATAGCTATTATAGCTATTATAGCTATTAGGCTATATCTTAAGTCGATGCCACTACCCAAAGGTGGTGCAGGAGCAAAAAACGTTCTAAAAATGCGATTTTTGTGTTACTGAAGGGCCTAAAAACATGAAATTTGGAATGGTAGTTACTTGTAAGATATAAATGGTCTCGAAGGACATTTCTTAAAAAATTCGAAAGTAAAAAGGGATGAAAATGCGCGAAAAGCGTTCTAAAAAACGTTCTAAATGGCGATTTCTACGCAATCTCAGGAAGTACCGAACCGGTTTAAAAAAATAATGGTGTGAAAATGATGGTGACTGCCCTTGCTCCAAGATAGGTTCTATTTTATGTCGGTGTCCCTACAACCTGGGGGTTGCAGGAGCAACAAAACGTTCTAAATAGCGATTTTTGTGTTACTGAAGGGCCCAGATACATGAAATTTGGCATGGTAGTTTCTTATTAGATGAAAAGGATCTCTAAGAACATTTCTTTAAAAATTCGAAATTTAAACGGAGTGAAAATGTGCGAAAAGTTCTAAAAAACGTTCTAAATGGCAATTTTTTACACAATCTCAGGAAGTACCGAACCAATTTCGAAAACAGTGGTTGGAAATTGATGGTGACAGCCCATTCTCTACATAAGTTCTATTTTACGTCGGTGTCACTACCACTTGCGGGCTGCAAGAGCAAAAAATGTTCTAAATTGCGATTTCTACAGGAAGAACCGAACCGGTTTAAAAAATAATGGTGTGAAAAGGATGGTGACAGCCCCTGCTCCAAGACAGGCTACATTTTATGTCAGCGCCACTAAGGGGGAGAAGGAGGAAAAAACATTCTAAATTGCGATTTTTCTGTTACTAAAGGGCATAGATACATGAAATTTGGCATAGTAGTTACTTATTAGGTATAACTGATCTCGAAAAGCATTTCCTAAAAGAATCAAAATTTAAAAAAGGTCAAAATGCGCGAAAAGCATGTTAAAAAACGTTCTAAATTGCGATTTTTATGCAATCTCATGAAGTACCAAACCAATTTCAAAATTAATGGTTGGAAATTGATTATGAGAGCCCGTGCTCTAACATAGACTCTCTTTTACATCGGTGTCACTACCACCAGGGGGCTGCAAGAGCAAAAAACGTTCTAAATTGCGATTTCTACGCAATCTCAGGAAGTACCGAACTGCTTTCAAAAATAATGGTGACAGCCCTTGATCCAAAATAGGCTCTATTTTATGTCAATGTCCCTACAACCTGGTCGTTGCAGGAGCAAAAAACCGTTCTAAATTGCGATTTTTCTGTTACTGAAGGGCCTAAATACATGAAATTTGGCATGGTAGTTACTAATTAGATATAAATGATCTTTGAGAACATTTAAAAATATTGGAAATTTAAAAGGGGTGAAAAGGCACGAAAACAGTTCTAAAATCGTTCTAAATTGCGATTTCTACGCAATCTCATGGAGTATCAAACCAATTTCAAAATTAATGATTGGAAATTGATGGTGAAAGCCCTTGCTCCAACATAGGCTCTATTTCATGTCGGTGTCACTATACCACCTGGGGGTTGCAGGAGTAGAAAACGTTCTAAATTGCCATTTCTGTGATACTGAAGAGGTTAGAAACTTTAAATGTGGCATGGTTACTTCTTATAAAATATAAATGTCCTCTGAGAACTGTCGAAAATAAATTCGAAATTTAAAAGAGGTGAAGCGAGGGGAAGGATCGAAAAGCGTACTAAAAATCCTACATTACAATTTCTATCCAATCTCTGCAAATATTAAACCGATTACAAAAGTAATGGTTGCAAATCAATGGCGACAGTCTGTGATCCCACACAAGACATAGTTTACGCCAGTGCCACTACCACTTGGGCTTTGCAGGAACAACAAACGTTCTAAAAAACCCTACCTTTTCTAAGGAATATTAGAATACACCAAACCGATTTCAAAATTAATGTTGACAGTCTCTTTTTCAATATAGGCATTTTACGTTAGTGCCACTATCAACAGAGAGGTGGTAGACCGACTGCCAAGAAGCTTGGAATTTGACATGATGGTTAATTTTAAGATGCAAATCCGTACTAAGAAAGGTTTCTAAAAAATTCAAAACTTCAAATGAATACTGAAATGAGCGTATGAAATGTTCAAAATACTTTCTAAATTACCATTTATTTTGAATTAGTTTTAGTTCTTATTAATTGAAGTCTCATTTCTGCCTAATTCAATGTAATAATGAAATTTGGTCAAACTGTGGTTAAATTAGTAATTTTTGAATTATTCCTGAAAGTATAATTTCTTCTAATAAAAATTAGACATACAAATATCACTTGGCGTATTTCAACTATTACGCGAGCAAAGTCGCAGGTTTTGCTAGTCATTTATAAATTCAGAGCTTCCACTAAAATTTTTAAAAACGTACTGAGTTATTATCATCTAAACCAGAATAAAACACGCAGCCAAGAAGAAAGTTTCTTAAAGCTATCAGCAATCAAAAGCGAATGCTTGTGGTTGGTTATAAATGATAAATTTCAGAGAATTTAATCATCATTGCTTTACACAGATTTATCCAAATGTCATTAGTCAAAAGTGAAATCGACTATAATTGCCTGAACTTCGATAGATACATTAACGCAGAAGCGATCATTGAAATCGATGTAACACGGACATAAAAATGATAACGATTCATTTTTAGAATATCGATACTGCTGAATTAGAAGAAAATGTCCTATAATTATTATTCGAGGAGGAAAAAATGTTTCATACTAAGAGACAAACGATATACTAATGATACAAAACTTTTACGGGGTTTATGATTAAATATTGTAAGCTAAGATTAATTCCAAAAATAAATGTTAAAATGGTTTGTTTACATTTACATAAAGGAGATTTGTGTATTAGAATTGACTTTTGGCCGTAACGATACGGTAATTTTTTACTTTCTTTCATGTCTTGATTTCTAACAAATAAAGTACTAGAACCCTAATATTCTGCAGTACTAAAACCGTAGCATGCCCTCCTCCCCACCCCTTACCCCTCCGGTCATTCCAACCCGCATTTTTATATTTCATACATTATTTGAAAAATTTTAAGCAATTTCTTTTTCTTTAGCAAAATAAAAAATTTAAAAATATCTACCTACATATACTTAACTGTCAACTATTCCACTTTTTAGTTTATCACTCACTCCGAATAGAAATCTTTGCCTACATTTAATGTTAAAGTTAAATAATCGCAGAATTCTGCGATTAAATAAAGTAAAGATTCTGATTCGAAATAGTTTTATCACCAAAAAGGAAAATTCGAAGCTTTTATAGGAAAAGGCGAAACACTGCTCGATCGCTTTCTATCAGAATAACAAGCAATACGTGGCAGTTAATATCTACTTGGGGAAAGTAGGGCAAAACCGGGTACCGTAACTTTGTTGAGGAATAATTCCAACCTACAACGCAGAATGCAGCAAATAAAGGCATGACTGCATTCTTAAACATCAAGATTATTGAAAAAAATTACATTTTAGATAAAATTCAATATTTCCTGAAAACAAACTTGAAGTAAATGTAAAAAACAAAAAATGTTTTTTTTTTTTTTTTTTTTTAGGTTGGGGTGGCTAAAACCGAGTACCTAAGGGAAAAAAAAACAGCTAGTTAAATCAAGCATAAATACAATATCGTCTGCCTCTGCCTCGTTTAGGAAAGAATAGATATGCAAAAGATAGAGCGTAAAAATATTTAATCAACATAAATAAATTTCGGAGGCTTGTTAATTCTTCCCCCTTGTCATTAGTGACGCTAGTGCTGTTGTCATTACAGATTTTATCGTAAGTATGTCCTATCTTATCTTTGTTTACAGTCAACCTGAAACTCGACCAAAAAAAAATCATTAACCTAAACCTAGCCAAACCCGAAATGGAAAAAAAATGCATATTTTAATACAATTAATGGGGAAAAAAAAAGCCCACAATTATACCTCCAATATTAATGTCTCTTTTATATAGATAAATGAACAAATAAATATTCGTTAATGTTCAAATATATAGATTTTTTCATTAAAAAAATATATTTAAGTCTTTTTTGAGGGTCAACTCGAATCGAAACCGACGAAAAAAAAATAATAGCGTCAACCCGACTCGGTCCGCCGGTCGGGTTCCGATAATATCGGATTACACAAACTCCGAAACCGAAACCACTTGCAAATCTGATAGGAGGCTGCAGTGAAAATCGAGCATCATTTAAATCTTCTTATAGGTTGGGCTCTGATTTAATCCCTCCTTGAATTATTGAAGCCCATCGATCTATGACGCAGAGAAAGGTAAATTAAGCGGGCCACACCCACGTCTCGGCCGGGATCAATCCAGTGTCATTTAATTAACCACAACAACTAAACTCCTCTCCTCCCACGCTGGCCATCGCAATGAATTTTGGATTTTGCTGTTTTTCTGGAATTATGTCCCTTTCTTTCACCAGTTTTATGAGCGATATATATATATATATATTCTAAGTTGCGGATTTTATGAGCAATCTGGGGAAATTAATTTGAAATATTTTGAAGAAATGGAATTTTAATTAAATTGGATTTTTACTTTACTGATTAAATCGTGTGCAGAATAAACGTAATTATTAGCGCCCGGTACGGTATGCTATTTCTTTCTCCCAACTTATTTTGCGCCGTCTCCAAAAAATAACGTTACCTTACAGAAGCCAGCCGTAAAACAAAGCAATACGATTAAATACTCTATAGCATTTTTTTAAACTTCTAAGCATAGCACATTTTCAATTTTTATACCGTCGTATTGAAAAAAATGTACTTTTAAATGCAATTTGTTTAAAAACTGCATCTCCATTTATTTTTGAAATATTAATTTTCTTGTAGTTTTTGGAGCTATTTGCTTAATATTGGCAACGGAAGTACTCCATTTCTGTAGAAAGTAAAGGAAAAATAGTTGTAAGATATTGATTATATGTTTTTGTTGCCACTGTTTATAACAACCGAAAGAAAATGTAATTAAAAAAGTCCTTCCGGCCAGTGCCGGGAGGAAGAGGTAGCTTTCATAATCCTTATTTTAAAAAAGCCAACTTATATCATGCAAACACACGAAGCTCAATTTAGTGGAAACCGAATATAGGAGATTCAATACTAATTTTTATCAATATAATGAATGAGAATTTCGCGAAATTAGTCAGCTTTATCCAAGCTGCTTTTCTTTAAAGTAACTTATATTTGTTTGCCAAATTCGGCAATTTCTTAAAGTGCCTGTCATTTTAAGACAACGTGGTGGATGACGCTAAGCAGTGAACTTGGTCGAGACCTTAGTAATTGCTGTGCACATGCTCACTCACATCGGAATCGGTTAATATATAAGAGTGCTGTCGCATGCAAAAAATCAGATTTTTCAAAATGTCACCCACAATAGAAATTGAAACTGCTATATCTGAGCCATTTTTTAAGGTAAAGACAAACAAAAAATGCTCCTGAATCCTTATATCAAGATCAAATACTTAAGAAAGAAACCTTTTTCAATTTCTAATTTTTTTGCACCTCACTTTAAATATATATATATATTTTTTATTTAATGGCCGCCATTTTGAAACAAGATGGCTGATGAATCTGGCCAGCGAACTTGGTCGAGGTGTTGATGTATACTATCCACATGCCTTCTGACATCGAAATAGGCGAATACGTGTGTTATCGTACGTGACAAATACAAGATCGTTTCAAAATGTTAGCCATGCTAGAAATTCAAAGTGCTATAAATCAACCATTTTTTAAGATATAAACAAAAGAACAAATTTTCAGAAACAAAAACTGCTCCGGAATCTTTGTATCAAGGCCAAACACATAAAAAAAAACCTTTTTCATTTTCCAATATTTTAATACCTCATTTTAAATTTTAAATTTTAAATTACACTTTTTTTAATGGCAACCCTTTTGAAACAAGATCGCGAATGAAGCTGGACAACGAACTCGGTCGAGACATTGGTATGTACTATGTACAGACCAAGTTACATCCAAATAGGTTCATAAATACGCCTGTTATCGCGTGACAAAAATCAGGTCGTTTTAAAATGTCAGCCACAAGAGAAATTCAAAATGCTATTACTCAGCCATTTTTTTTTAGATATAGACGAAAGAAAAACTGTTCCGGAATCTTTGTATTAAGGTCAAACACATACAAAAAAAAAATCTTTTTCATTTTCCAATTTTTTGGTATCTCATTTAAATATTTTTATTTTTTAATTTTTTTAAATAGCCTCCATTTTGAAACAAGATGGCGGATGAAGTTGGCCAACGAACTCGGTCGAGATATTTGTATGTACTATGTACACACCAAGGTACATCCAAGTCGGTTTATAAATACGCCCGTTATTACGTGAGAAAAATCAGGACGTTTCAAAATGTCAGCCACGCTAGAAATTCAAAATGCTATAACTCAGCCATTTCTTAAGATATAGACGAAACAAAAACTGCTCCCGAATCTTTTTATCAAGGTCAAACACATAAGAAAAAAATATTTTTTCAATTTTCAATTTTTGGTACCACATTTCAAATTTAAATTTTTCTTAAAAATTTAAATGGCCGCCATTTTTAAACAAGATGGCGGGTGAAGCTGGCCAACGAACCCGGTCGAGACATTGGCATGTACTATATATAAACGAAGTTACATCCAAATCGGTTCATAAATACGCCTTTTATCGCGTGACAAAATTCAGGACGTTTCAAAATGTCAGCCACGCTAGAAATTCAAAATGCTATAACTCAGCCATTTTTTAAGATATAGACGAAGCAAAAACTGCTCCGAAATCTTTGTATAAAGGTCAAATACATAAGAAAAAAATATTTTTCCATTTTCAATTTTTTGGTACCACATTTCAAATTTTAAATTTTTAAAATTTTTTTAAGTGGCCGCCATTTTGAAACAAAATGGCGGATGAAGCTGGCCAACGAACTCGGTCGAGAGATTGGTATGTACTATGTACACACCGAAGTACATCCAATTCGGTTCATAAATACGCCTTTTATCGCGTGACAAAATTCAGGACGTTTCAAAATGTCAGCCACGCTAGAAATTCAAAATGCTATAACTCAGCCATTTTTTAAGATATAGACGAAACAAAAACTGCTCCGGAATCTTTGTATAAAGGTCAAATACATAAGAAAAAAATATTTTTCCATTTTTAATTTTTTGGTACCAAATTTCAAGTTTTAAATTTTTTTTAAAATTTTAAATGGCCGCCATTTTGAAACAAAACGGCGGATGAAGCTGGCCAACGAACTCGGTCGAGACATTGGTATGTACTATGTACACACCGAATTACATCGAAATCGGTTCATAATTACGGGAGTTACAGTGTGACATAGGTCAGATATATATATATATATATATATATATATATATATATATATCAATTTTGAACGGAGGGTGGTTTCGTGGTCTGGGGGTCATGATCGATGAAAATATACCAAAATTTTTTGAAATCGCTTTCCTCCGAACGGCTGCAATAGGTAGCTTTTTTGTAAAGAAAGCTACCTAATACGTGCTATTTTGAAAAAATATAAACAAATGATTTCTGTTAAAACATGGGGCTATTATAAACTATATTTAATTTTAAGTATCTATTAATGGTACAAACAAATGAAGGCCTATGAATTATCAGATAGCCGTTTTTTTTTTTTGTTGTTTTTTTGTTGTTTTTTTTTTTCTTTTTGTCGAGTTCCTTTAATGACGGCAACTTTTTGCTGCATTTGTATATTATTTTGCGATAGTGACATCCTTATGCATGCTTTACTGTAGATGTTTAAGAGTGGATCATAAATGGTGGAATTCTTAAGCAGATGCGAATGACGTCATTTTACATAAAATAAAAGCGTGTGCTTTAAGTCTTAAAATTGAGATATGTTTTGTATTATTTATATATACACACACACATATATATATATATATGTATTTTCATCGGGGGCGACACTAAATTCTGAAAAAGCAGAATTCCTGTTTTCTAGTGTTTGTACTGATTTATGTTTTATTTTCAATGAGTCAGAGAGAGATAAAGTTTAGAAGAATCTTAATCTTAGGAATTAATTAGGATTTAATACAATACCTAATAGGATTTAATACAAGGAAGAAAACTTTTATTAATATCTTTTTAGGTTTTGATTAGATTTTCATAAAATTTGAAATGACTCGACAAAATTCGGCAACTATTCTATGTATTAAATTTCTAACTATTCCGTTGGGTAGATTTTACGCTGTTATTATATGCGGACAGACGGACGGACCAGACGACGACTAAAGGTGCTACGTATTTATATAATTACGAACGCACTTAAAAAAGGGCTGTTAAGTAGGCACAGCGTTGCCATATTTTTAGTTCAGCAAATCATCTATTTTAGAATGTAGAACATCAAATGGTGATTTAAGTGCAAAGAAGGTACAATAAATAAATAAAAAGGGTAGAGTGACAAAATTAAAACATTAGACTCAAAATATTTATATTAAATCGATGAAATCCTCTTGTAGTAAAAGTTAAAACTTCTCTTTTTTTTTTTTTTCAATTTCATGTTGGAATTTTGTTTCTTGTAGGTCTGTTCGAATGTACCCCATTTTTTTTAAGGTTATTTTAAAATTCCCTGTTCAACAACGTGACACTTTCTGACTCATTTTTAAACATAAAGGCATAAAATTGGCAGGCGATTTAATCGAATGACGTTTTCCATTTTTTAAAATAAATAAATGACTTATCGAGTTATAAGTGATTGTGGTAACGTGACGACATTTTTTTCCCTTTTCCGCACTGTCGCGTCCGGAAATTAGATTCAAAACGTCAACTTTGACAGTATTTTCTGAAAGATCTGGAGGCCTACCACGAACAGATCGAGTTCCTTCCGAAGCGAGAAGAACCCGAGGTCGAATTTACATGTTTCCCGAAAATTTTTTAAGTGCTACCACAGATTAAGTGCTACCACGAAGAGCTCGGCAAAAGCTCACGGATTCTAGATTCCTTTTCAAGTAGGCATCGGAAAAAACTAGATTGACCACTTCAGTTACGAGACAATTCTCACTGACCTTCCCTCTTTTTCTCCCGTTTGAAAAGAAAACAAATGTTTAATTTTGCTTTCTGTGTTTATTAAAAATGCCATCTACACACACCTAATTAAGATATTTTCATAATCTTTCTTTTTAACGAATGTGAAATATACAGATTTTTAGCTGTTAAAAGCTCAAAATCATACGACCGGTAGATCTTTAGAAAATGATAAATAAAAATGAAATTAGCTTTTTTTGACTAAGTGGGAGCTTTTCTTTAAAAATTAATAAAAAATAACAAATTACTCTAGAGATATTTAATAACTATCATAAGAAAGGCCTTATTCTAAACTTTAAAATGATATGAAAATAAAATTTTTGTGAGTTTTTGTTAAGTAAATATTAGCATAAATACCCAAAAATTTCAAGAAATTCTGCTTAAATACAAAATAAACGGGAAAATATTTGAGCTTTGAAACTCATTTTAAACACTAATAATAAATGTACTTTGAAATATTGCATGCAGTTTTTGGTAGATTTAGACTGATGCAGTATGGAGTCCGTGTTTGTAATGAAAATTCAACGCAAAATTAAAAAAATAAATTCTAATGTGAATTAAAAAAATAATAATTGCAGTACATATTAAAATATAGTTTAACAAAATATCGTGTGTAAGTTTATTAATTTCCTTTAAATAAACAGCGTGTTATGCTAAGAAAACTCTAATTATACAATAGTTGTCGCATAAAAAAAATTAGCAGAGAAAACATGCTGTGCTTACTAGAAAATAATTGACTAGATATTTTTGCTAAAACTTCTTTATAGTAAATATAACATTTCTGAAAATATCGAAGCCCACTATCCTTGTTTACCCAAATAAATCAAATATTCAAAATTTCCAAATATTTATTTATATAGATTATTAAATGTTGTATCAGTTTTAAGATTTGTTATTTGTTGCTTAAATAACAAAATACTTTAGTAAATAGATAGAGAATTTCTTTTTAGAACAAGATAAAAATATTAAATTAAAAAATTTTTGCGCAAAAAAGGAAAAAAAAAGAAGTGATTATCTTTGGAAAGTATTGCAGGATTTTGAATACTTTAAGATACTACATTTTTTATACTTCATATTTCATTGAATATAAAATAAATTGTAAAGTTTCTAATAACATAAAAAAGCAACTTATTTCATAGTAACTGTACAGTAAATTTAGAAAAGATAAAAAATATATTATTTGAAGATGATGTGAATCAGTCTTCTTAGATTTTTATTTTTTTGTCTCCGTCTTTAATTTCTATATAAAACTAATCTTTCAAAATATAAGTTAAATATTACTCAATCTACACACACGCACACACACACACACAAAAAAAGAGGACTCTCTGGCGATCCTAATATTAAGCTTTATTTAATATCGAAACTACCTTTTTTTTTTTTTTTTCGTTAATTTGAGCAATAATTATTTTATATTCCGAAAAAATAGTTTTATAATCAAAGGCTGAAAAAAAATGAAAAGTGAAGAAGACTGATTCACTTCATCTTCAAACAATATGTATATATATTTTTTATTTTGTTTGATCGTTTTCGAAATTTATTGTAAAAAAGTTAAGAGGAAATACGTTGTTTTTTGATGACCTTAGAAACGCTACATTTTATTTAAATTCCATAATAAAATATGCCGTTCAAAAACATGCAAAACTTTCCTAAGATTTTTTCTTTTTGATTACTGAAAATTTTGAAATTTTGAAACTGAAATTTTGAAAACTTTTTGATTAAATATTTTGATTTTGTACTAATCGGAAATTCTCATTGGATGTTATTAAGAGATTTTATATATTTATATATAGATATATATATTATACAACAAGTCATTAAAATTAATACAGCAAGCATTTAATAATAATTTTTAAAAAAGAAACGGAAAATCTTTTGGAAATTTTGGATAATTATTTTGTTTGAGTAAACAACGATAGAGCGCACGTGGGCTTAAATATTAGCATAAATGTTATATTTAGTATACAGAAGTTTTAGTAAAAGTATATGGTCAATTATTTTTGGGGCATGTGCAGCGCTTGGTCACACTGCTAATTATTTGTGCAAGAACTATGATATAATTAGCTTTCTGGGTATTGCGCGTTGTTTATTTAAAGCAGATTAATAAGATTGTGCGTGATGATTTGTTAAACTATGTTTTAATAAGCATTTCAATTACTTTTTTTCAAATTAGTATTAGTTTTTGTTATTTTAAGTTAACATTTCATTTTAAAAAGATAGCGTATCACAAAGAAAAATCAATCTAAATCTACAAAAAATTGTTTGCAGTATTTGCAAAAAAAAAAAAAAAAAAAAAAAAAAAAAAAAATGCTTATTATTAGTGCTAAAAATTAGTTTCAAAACTTATAATATTTTCCCAGTTATTTTATATTTAAGTAGAATTTCTTGAAATTTTGGCGTATTTATACCCATATTTGCTTAAGAAGAACTTATAAAACTTTTCTTTTTATACCATTTAAAAATCTAGAATAAGATCTTTCTTATGATACTAATTAAATATTTGTAGGTTAACATGTTAATTTTTTATTAATTTTCAAAGAAAAACCCTTGCTTGGTTAAAAAAACAAATTTCATTTTTATTTTCCATTTTATAAATAACTATCCCTCATATCACTTTGAGATTTTGACAACTGAAAATCTGAGCATTTCACTCTCGTTTAAAAAAAAGATTATGAAAATATCTTAATTAGGCGTGTGTGGATGGTATTTTTACTAAACAGAGAAAACAATATCAACCGCTTTAAAATCTCTCCCCAAAGACGCACTTCCGACAATATATGCTTTTCTCACTCCCTTCAATGGGGTCGGAAGTTTTCGTCGAGATCTCGATGACAGTAATCCGATGGAAGACGTTCTCGATTATGTCGTGGTAGCATTTATTTCAGGGTCATCGGAGTGCAACGTCACATCGGGAAATGCAGAAGATTTTACGAGAAAGGGGAGAATTCGATCTGTTCGTGGTAGGCCTCCTGCTTTGCCAAACAACGGAAGATGCCACTCGATTACATAATTGCTGAATAAGAACACCTGCCAATTTTATGCGTTTCCCTGCAAAAAATGAATTCAGAAATGTGTCAGAAACAGGGGGTAGTGGAGAGTATACGGAGGTATACGCCGTAATACCCTTTGGAATTTTTTTAGTAAGTTTTAGCGAATATTATACCCACGAATTCTCATGACTCTAACGTATATCTTTTGCCTATAGCGTACACCCTTTGATTTTTTTACGATGTGATAATCGATCCCCCTTGATGTGATATGTATCCTCCTGGATCATATATCACTGGGTTTTTTTAGTTTATTTTACAAAGCACAGAAAGACGTTATAGGACGAATACGTTATATACTGATTCACAAATGACGACACAAAGTATTTATAAATTGATAGAAATTTCTGATTTCCAGTGCACAATACTGACTCAAAATTCACCTTTCACTACTTTCATATTTAACTTCCATATATAAATCTTTAATTCACTAACTACTAAACTTATAACACTCCGGTGCCCGTAGCACCTGACAACACTTTCGTTTTATATATTCAAAATTCTCGCCGGCCCACATGCACGGACTACCTCTACATCTATCAAACAAGATCTAACCCTTCCTCCCTAGCGCCCGCGTGTCATGTGACCAATGACGCGCCGGCTCTCAGAGCGAGGCTAACGAAAAAGACAGGCTACCGCGGTGGGTCCGATTCTTCTTTTTTTGCAGACCGCTGGAGTCACATGATGCTCGAATGCACCAATGAAGGTGTGCGGAAAAAGCATCACGTGACTTCAGCGGTCTGTAAAAAAAGAAGAATCGGATCCACCGCGGTAGCTTGTCTTTTTCGTTAGCCTCGCTCTCAGAGCTACTGACGTCACCCAGACATCACATACAACTACTGTTCAGAAAGTAGCACCAATGTCTTTGAGAAAAAAACGTACGTAAGAATATGGAATTAATTACATTCGTTTTAAGCGCACGCGGCTCAATCTTCCGTAATTGGGTTGCACGCAGATTTTTAACAATTCATGCTTGAAATTTTGTTAAAAACCATAAAAAATCAATAAACTGAGGTACAGTTGTCAAACAAATTGCATTTGAAAATTTTGAAAAAAAAATTGTAATTAGAAAACTTGAAATTTGATTTTTTTTTTCTTTTTTTTATGAATTAGCGGCAACAGGAAACACTCTGAATAATGTATACATATTTTTACTTTAAAAAAAAAACTTTTCAGTTGTTCCAGCTCACTTACTTTGTTACAACTTTTTGATTTATTTATTTAGCTACATCTCAATGCGACTTAAATACAAACTGTAGTCTTTCTGACACATTTTTGAATTAACTTTTATTCACAAAAGCATAAAATTGGCATTTTTTCCATTTTCAGACAATTTTAAAACGGAATTCTGATAACATGATTTATGAATTTGATTCTGATTGCAAAAAATACTTTTTCTTTTATTTTTTTTTTCATTTTTTTAAATCGCGAAGACAAACTAATATTTATTCTATGTACTCAAAAATTAACAAGCCGGAAATTGTACGTCAAACGTAGCAAATGAGGTGCGTTCTTACTACAACTAGTTTTATAATTATTCAGATCTTCGTGCCATAGCTGTTGCACTCTTATGCAAAAATGCATGAATACAAAATTTATTATGATTTTATACATTAAACTCAATAATGCGGTAATAACAGGACTCTATCTTAAATAAGACGTAGTCACCATGGCAACCTAGAATCATTACTTATCATGGGATATCACTGGATTCATTACGTATGATAGATAGGATTTAATAGAATGAAGAAAACTTTTATTAATATCTTCTTAAGTTTTGTTTTGATTTTCATAAAATGCGAAATGACTCAACAAAATTCTGCAACGATTCTATTATTCTATATATTAAATTGGTACTACTTAGTTATCCCGTCGACCAATTTCGCTAAATTATATTAATCGCCAAACCACTCGCCAAATTATACAAATTGACATAGTTTTTATTTTAAATAACGAAAGAACAAATAAATTAGTATCACATTAATAAAAATACAAATAAAACGTCGAAATAAAAATAACCTGATGACGTAAACTCGTGTAACTTGCTTAAAATCAAGTGAATGTGATATTTGCGATCAACCATTATTTCATTTAATCTTATAACTGAGCGATAGATTTTTGTCGATGGTATAACTAATTAGTACCTAAATTTCTAACCATTCAGTTTGGTAGTTTTTGCGCCGTCATATCCGGACACACAGACGAACGGACCAAACAATGACTATTGGTGCTAAGTATTTATATAATTACGAACCAAAAAACTTCACCCGCACAGAAAAAAAATCGAACCGCAACATCTTATATTTATTTTTAATTTTAGTTTAATGAACTAGCAATGATATGTAAATAATCCTCACGAGTAAAGGTAGTTTCAATGTCGCCATCAAAAAATGTTAATCGAGAGAGGCGTAATACTTTTGCATACAAAATTATTCATATGATCATTCTCTTCAAAAATCTTTTTCAATTGATTTTTCTGTTAAAAGAGGGCAGCACTATATATTTTTTTTATATCAGTTTAGTTTTTTCCATTTATTTAATTTATTATTTTGCCTGTAGATTATTTTTTTTTAAATGAATAGATGCCTGTACGAAAGGTGAGGGATGAGGAGTGTTGAATTCAGGAGTTTTTCACCATAAGGGATTTCTGCAGCTCTTGGGTGGAGGTTTTGCCTCCCAAACCTCTCCTAAATGGCGCCCCTTCGAGACAGACGTAATACTTTTTCATACGAAATTTTTAGCATGACAATTGTTTGACTTTTCTGATAAAAGAGAGCAGCACTATAATTTAAATATTGGTTTTAGTTCTTATTCATTTATTTTTGTGTGTGTGTGTGCATCGTATCGGGCATGTAGATAAAAAAAAAAAAAAAAAATGGAATAGGTGCCCATCAATCCGGGGTGCGGGGATGAGGTGTGGAAGCGAAAAATTCTCTCCGTGGATATTAAAATTTAATTAACTACATTTTCTTTCCGTCTTGTTTTTTTTTTTTTTTTTTTTTTTTTTTTTTTTTTTTTTTTTTTTTTTAATGTATGAAAGCTAATTATTTTCAAATAACATAAAATATTTAAAAAGTGCTAAAAAAGGAGAATGGAGAGAAGGTTGAACAGACCCTGAACAGTACCCTGAACAGTACCCTGAACAGACCTTTGAAGACAATATTTAATTATGTTTATCATTTAACATTCATATGTTGGGCCAGTGGTGACCATCCCCCCCAAACCCAATAACGCAAATTCCCCCCCAAAAAATCTTCATACATTAACACTGAGTCCCCCCTAAACAGAACATCAATTGTAAAATATATTCTTATTATTAAATTTTTTAAAAATAGTATTATTACATACTATCATACAAACATGAAATAAAAGTTTTAACAGCGTAATAAATAATGAAGATATATATTTTATTATTATCAATCTGATTGTTTTCACATTTATAAGTCCTGACTGGCAAGCCCGTGTTAATACGTTCACTATATACGTTTTAATAAATATACTTTTTTATGAAAATAAATATTTATTTACAAGTATTTAAAAGAAAAATCTTTTAAATTATTACAAAATAAATCTTAAATACAAAGATTGCATATCCTTTTTCAGAAAACTAAAATATTAAAGACGAGTCGTTTATATCAAACGTGTATGTACATTTGCATGTACAGTCGTGGGAAAAAAAAGTAAACACCCCTACTAACTCCTCAACAAATCATCATAGAAGAAAGTGACTGGTACCGAACGATTGGAAATAAAGTCTACTTTTAAATGATGTATATAAAATTTTCTTAGGGGGTCATCTACATATTAAAACGAATCCAAACTTCCTTTTTTTCAATGGCTCCTCGAAATTATGCTCCTAATGTGCTAATTTTTTTTGTGGCAATAATACTAATATACCCAAACATAAATAAGCTGAATTTGCAATTTTTATAATTTTATGATATGAATTATGAATTATGGAATTAATATTCGAAAAAATTATGAATTGCAACCTACAATTTTTTTGATGGATTTAGATTTATTAAGTCCTGCTTTATGGAAATTCAAAAATTTCACATTTTTCTTCCAAGTAGTTTTCAAATTATGCTTAAAAAACGGCAAAATGATGGTTTAAGGGGCCGTCTATGATGGAAGTGAGTAGACATTTTGAAATTTATTCTGCCGTACTGTAATCTAACACGCTTCATTGACTCCTTGAGTGGGGCTTAAGGTGCCTTGATCAAGGAAGCGGCTCTCTCAGTTAACAATCCAGTACGGAACTTCAATTTGGAGACAGCCCTTAAAATACGCTCGTTTTAAAATAATTAATTTCTCGGAAACTTATGGTACGAATTGCATAAAAATTCGTTTTTAGGCTAATTGAAGAGTGTAGAGTTCATTTATGTTGTCAGAATTGGGTACTGCTATTGAAAAAAACAAAGTTATGGTTCGTTTTAATATGTAGATGGCCCCTCAAACAAATTTTATATACATCATTTAAAAGTAGACTTTATTTCCAATCGTTCGGTACCAGTAACTTTCTTCTACGATAATTTGTTGAGGAGTTAGTAGGGGGTGTTTACTTTTTTTTTTTCCACGACTGTACTTCCCTATTTAGCCACTCGTTAATTTCATTTTCTTCATAGCTTAGGATTCGTCCCATCATTTTTTTATACTACCTAGTCATACAGTTTTATCTCACCCCCCCCCCCCCCCAAAAAAAAAAAAAAATTCTGTCCATCATTGATCATTTCTGTCCATCAAAATCATTGTGTCCAAACTACATGAAATGTATGAAAAAGGATAGTTTGACGCAAATAAACCATTTACATAAATCTTACTCACAATTTTGAATAGCGTGACACAAAAGATAAATCAATTTATTGAAATAAATACATTTCAATGCATAGTATAGATTCAATGAAAGTGATATATTTAATAGTGAATTGGAAAATTAAAAGTATTGTGTAGATGTAAAAAATTATTTTAACCAAGTCAAAAATAATTTAAATTGAATTTTAAAACAAACCTTTTAAAGTCACATCAAGGCGTCACTTAAATTTTATATCATATCTTTTAAAACTCATATTTTGAATTTATGAGAGATGTAAATGATAAAGCAACAGCGAATAAAATTTTATGCAGCTTTTCATGTTGAACATAACTTTTGCACATGCGATTATAAATAAAACAAAAATAAAATGATGAAATAAATACAAATATATTTTTTAAGAAATAGCATAACGTCACTCAAAATTTGATATCAGTATTTTTAAGTTCCATATTTAAAATTCTTAGAGCATAAGATAAAGTGCTGCGTCAGAAACTTTTAACCGGTCAAGGGTTTTTGCATTGATATATGTATATACAGGGTATATGGAAAACATTGTAATATGTAAAAATGACTTTAATGCAACAGAATATTAGTGAATATATTGTATTCTATCCGTCAATCTAAATGTATTTTTTCATATGCAGTGAAACCTCCCTGTGCGACCACCTCTATTAAGCGACCACCTGAACGACTATTTTTTCATGGAATGAAATTTATTCCTATAGGCTCAATACTAATTTTACCTCCATTGAGAGACCACCCCAATTGAACTCCCTCCATGAGCGACCAATTTCTTTGAAGAAAATTAAACAAATTTCGTTTTTTCCTGGTCACTTTTAACCCTTTGAGCTCTGATGGGTGAATTTCTTCCCACTTAATTTTAATCTCCAAATGTTACATTGGCACTGGAATATTCACCCAAATTTATTTGAAAATAGGTCAATGCATTTTTTCGTGTATATTATAAGCCGAATCTTTTGTTTACAAAATACTGGTGTCAATGTGCATTTGGACATATTAAAGAATTTACCCCCCGAGCTCAAAGGGTTAAAAAGTTTTATTAGAAAAATGATTCCTGAGAGCGCATTGTTCATCAAACATCTAAACTAAGTTTAGAATTTTTTTTTATACCTGTAACTATTAAATCCTTAAACCCCTTTGTGCCTTTTTATGTTCTTTGTAACCAATATGAATTTTTTTCAAGAAAGAATGCTTATTCCTACTTGATTCATGCCATCTTTTCTGAAATTCAGGCTTGATATATTTTTTTAAATCATTTTTTATTTGTAGTTTTTGGTTTTCTGAATAATATTTTTTGTTAACAAGATAATCCTCGAGAGATTCTATTTTTTTATCGAAATCAGGCAATTCTGGTTATCCATAAGGTTGAAGAGCTCTTGTCTTGATATAATTTTAACTTCAGATGGACCTGAAATAATTTTGTGCAGAAAATAATAAGAGTAATTAATTTTAAAGATATTTAGCTTTTAGAATTTTATTTAAAAATGCTCATACATAGAAACACATAAGTTTGTGTAAAAAAAAAAAAATCCATCCTGAGATCCTGACAGTTTTTTTAAAGTTATTAACTGCATAGCTGATGCATTTAAACTGAAAAACATCAACTAGAATCATCGGAAAGCATAAAAAATTCCTTATACACTACAGTGGGGGACATAATTATAAGACACCTACTTAATTTGACATTACAGTGAAAGAAAAGATTCAGAGCTTAAAAATGCTTTATCAAATACGACAAAAACATAAATTTATTCTGTTATCACACTTAATTGTTTTACAAAAATCATATTTTCATACAATTTAATGAAAAAACTTAAAAACATAATGGACAAAATTATAAGACACCAACCTTTTTTTCCAAATACAGTGGTCAACATAATTAGCAGACACTAATGTTTTAAAAGAAAATCCTCTAACATGGTTATTAAATATTTGGTGGAGCCTCCATTGTTTTTTATAACATGAAAGATACGATTCGGCGGCATCGAATCTATAATTCTAACAAAATATCGCAAGACAATTCTTCCCAAGCACATTTTATAGCATTTTTTAGATCCTCGACGCATGCAAACTGCCTCCCATTTCGGTAAACCCCATGAGCTAAGATCCCCCACAAGTTTTCGATGGGATTTAAGTCTGGGGAGCAAGAAGGCCACGAAAGAACATTGATACTTTGCTTTGAATGCCACTTTTTTGTCACGTGTGATGTATAAATCGACGCGTTATCGTGCTGGAAAGTGTAGTTTTCGTCACAAAGAAGTTCACCGTATATGGCTAGTTGATCTTTAAGAAGATTCTTATACTTTTCGGAATTCATTCTTGAATGCACAAAAATGATATCAGTTTTCCCTTGAGCCGAAAAATCAGCCCAAACCATTACTGAGCCTCCACCCATTTGGCGGCCCATTTGTACATCAGGAGACTTCCGTAAGTCATGCCAATAATAGTGAAACACATCAGGACCATCCAGGTTAAAATTTTTTTCATCAGAAAATAACACAGAGTACCATTTGGAGGTCCAGGCCATACTTTGTTTAGCGAAGTTTTAACGGTTCATTTTGTGCTGCCTTAGAAGCGGTGGTTTTTTCTTCATTTTTTTAAATTTCACATAGGAAGCATTATGCAACACCCTGCGAATAGTTCTCTTTGAACAATTGAGATTCAAAGCATTTTTAATGCCTGTAGTGGTCATCTTATTATGTGTAGCGAGCGAAAACACATGGCGTCTGTCTCTCGAGGACAAGCAAGGAGTACGTCCAGATCTTTTAATCACAGATCCATTAATTCCTCTTTTCAAAACATTTGAAATTGCACATCTTGAGCGTTTAATAACTTTTGAAATATTATTAACTGAAGCACCAGTTCTATTTAATCTCCAAATTTCACTGAATTTCACTTTCTTTTAATTCTGTACCTCGTGGCATGTTTGTAAATGCGTTAAGTCGGTTATCATCTGCTTTAGTTAACTACTGACGTCATAACAGCGTGCAGAAAATTTGCATATTGCACATTATTTTCGAAAAAAAAGCAGGTGTTTTAATTAAAATGTTAGGGTGTCTTATAATTTTGCCCATGGTATTTATAATTTTTTTTATTAAACTCTATAAAAATATCATTTCTGTAAAACAATTACGTGTGATAACAGAATAAATTTATGTTTTTGTCGTATTTGATAAAGCATTTTTAAGCTCTGAATCTTTTCTCTCACTCTATGTCAAATTAGGTAGGTGTCTTATAATTATGTCCACCACTGTATACAAATTTAAAAAATAAAAATTTGATGCTTGATCTTACATTTTAAAAACCATATATAAACATATGATATGAAATATAAACATATTTACTTGGCTCTTTTGAAATCTAGAAATGATTGATATAAATAAGAGTTTAAAACAAAAAACTGACTTAAATAAGTAGTCGCATAATCGAAGTTG
This sequence comes from Maratus speciosus, assembly GCA_963932465.1. NCBI lineage: Eukaryota > Metazoa > Arthropoda > Arachnida > Araneae > Salticidae > Maratus > Maratus speciosus. The sequence goes on along the minus strand of OZ010788.1, from coordinate 587,190,273 downwards.
AAAGTACGGCAGATCAAACTATTTCTACAAGTAAATATTAACTGCTGAGTCATAAAATCGAAGTTGAACAAAACATTGATCATAAATATAAATTTTAATTATTTTATGTCGTAGACGATACTTTCTGACAATATTTGCAATTTATCTTTCCTAAAATATTTTTTTTTAATTTATTTTAATGAAAATGAAACATTTATCATTTAAGGAAACACAACGTGCTTGAAATAAAGTATTCCAAATTACCGATTATTCGTAGATATTGTTTTCAACGTTATTAATTAAATATCTAGATCTCATTTAAAGTATAAAAAAATCATTTGGACTCATCGGGAAGTGTAACGAATTTTTAATAGAATATTGAAATTAAAAACACAAATTTCAAACATGTTCGATAGCTTTTTTGCCTCTTTATAAAATCTTCTAAATAAATAAATATAAACATATTCATGTGGAATATATAAATACATTTACCTGGACTTTCACAATCCATAATTAAATACTATATGTATTTAGGAAGCATCATTTATAAGATGCAAACTAAAACAGCGCAACATTTTCATTATATCATTTTTGAATTTATAACGTAAAAAAGTAACACAGAACTTCAGAAACAGGCGCAGACAATACTTAAAAAAATTATGGGTCAGATATGTAAAATGGTACTTTTTTATGTCCGCAGACGGTACATTCTGACAATAATTTTAATTTATCTATCGTAGAATACTTTTCAAATCGAAAGGGAAATGCAAAAATTGTCATTTACAGGAACATACAGTTGTGTGTTTGAATGGAATTCTTCTAAAATCGCAGTTTTTCGCAGCTACAGTTTTCAAAATTATTAACTACATATCTTGAACTGTCATTTAGATTAAAAAAGATCGTCCCGATCGACCCCGATGTATAACAAATGTTTTATAGAATATTGAAATTAACAACACAAATTTAAAAAATATACGGCACATTTTATGTCGTTTTATCATATCTGTCAAATTAACAAATATAAATATATTCACGTGAAACGTAAACATATATACATGGGCTTTCAGAATCTAGAACTATATGGTATAAGCAAACGTTTATGGGGGAAAAAATCACAGTGAAATAAACAGGCACAAAATGGAACTTTAAAGTACAAGTAAAAAACTTACTGCTACAAACAAGTTTGACCTTCTCTGTTACCAATTTTCTCGCACAACAGAAAAAAATTATAAATGCAAGGTGAATCCCCATCTATTTATCTTCATAATTAGCTACATTTTTTTCTCCTCAACTGCGTTTCGAAAAATTTACTTTTGGCCGGCTAAATTTGAAAAATACTCCACTGTGCAACGGACTCATGTTAAAGTGTGAAATTGGCACGCATAAGTATTGAAGGGTTTTGGAATGGAATTCATGTTTTAATTTTTAATTCCCAGCATCTCCAAAATCGCAGTCTTAGAAACTACTTTTTTGCTTCTGCACCCTTTTAAATTTCGAATTTTGTAAAAACTGTGCTGTGCGAGCATTTTCGTCTTAAAAAAATAACGGACATTTCAAATTTTAAGTTTCTATCCCTAACATTCTAAATAAACAGTAATTTAGAACGTTTCCTGCTCATTTCTCAACTTTAAATTTCGAATTTTTAATCAATTGTTTATACTACACATCCGTATCTTAAAAATAACCGCTACATTAAGTTTCAAGTTTATAACTCGAAAAAAATCCAACTATAAATAGTAATTTAGAACGTTCCCACTTCACCCTATTAAACTTATTTTTTTTTTAATGTTCTTAGCAATCATGTACTTCTTAAAAGTAACCCTAACCACCATGGCAAATTCCAAGATTCTATACAAACTACAAGACATAAATCACAATTTTAAAACGCTTTTTGCTCTCGCACACTTTTAAATTTTCAATTTTTAGAAAACTGTTCTAGGCGAGCATTTACGCCTGTAAACTAACAGCCTTTCAGGGGGGGGGGGGGGGGACATCCCCCCCGGAAGATTTGAGATTTTGTGTTTTCAGTGGTCAAAAGTGCAATTTCCCCCCAGGAACTCTATAATGTACCCCCCCCCCCCGGGAGCCACAGAAATCCCTCCAGAAGAAAAGTGTCTGAATTCAACACTCCTATAACAGCAATGGTAAATTTCAAGTTTCTAGCTTTAACAGCTCCAATTAAGATATTAGCGTTAACTAACCAGTTTGGCAGATTTTTTTAATTCAGTATGCTATTGCTATTTTTGAATAGTAATATTTGTCTTATTTATTTTGTCATTAAATAAGGGGAATATTTCTCTTCAGAACTTGGTAGCATTCCGAATTAAAAAAACCCGCTTATCTGGTAAAAGTGATGTATAGAGACAGATTTAATTCAATTGTACAGTCGTGAAAAAAAAAAAAAAAAGTAAACACCCCTACTAACTCCTTAACAAATTATCGTAGAAGAAAGTTACTGGTACCGAACGATTGGAAATAAAGTCTTCTTTTAAATGATGTATATAAAATTTGCTTAAGGGGCCTTATACATATTAAAATGAACCCAAACTTCATTTTTTTCAATAGCAATACACAATTTTAACAAGATATTTCAAACCTTTGGTTCAAACTATGCATGGACACCAAATTTCAAGTCATTTGAATGATAAGTTTTTGAATTATAAACATTCAAAATTTCGTGCTTCTAATGTTAAATTACATTTTCACTAGCAGGAATGACCGAGTTAAGCTCGGTCAAAATTAGCTTTGTGTTTATCTCGATATATTATTCCCACTGAATCATTCTTGCTGTTTTAGATGCAATTAATTTAACCCTGAGACATAGTGACCCAAAATGACCCACTAATCGAATTTTTTCGAACATGCGACCTAACACAATGCTATTCTCGAGCCTAAAAAAGGTGGAATACAAAATTTACTGAAAATCGTTAGTCGTTTTCTAGATAAAATAAGCTTAACCCACGTTGATTCAAAAACCAACTAACCGAAATTTATCGAACATGTGAGCTATTTCAATGGTCATTTTGTACTGTGAAACGGTATAACAAAAAATATTGTCAAAATTGTTTGAACCTTTTTGAGATGCCGTTAGCTTGACCCCGGACCATTATCACCAAAATGACCAACTAATAGAATTTTCTTGAGCATGCGAGCCAGCCCAATGGTTTTATCTTGTCCAGAAACGGTGTAGTACCAAGTTTTATTAAAATATTTTGATCCGTTTTGAAGATACAGTTAGCTTGATCCTCATCCATTAGGACACAAAATGACCCATTGATTGAATTTTCTTGAACATGTGACTTAGCCTAATTCTCTTCTCATCCCCAGAAACAGTATAATATAAAATATGATCAAATTGTTTTGAGCATGTTTTTAGATTCAATTAGCTTGACCCTGGCCCATTGTGATCCAAAATGACCCACTAATAGAATTTTGTCGAACATGTGACTTATCCCAATGGTCTTCTCATGACCAGGAATGGCCGTGTATTTAGAAATTTTGTGAAAATGTCTTGAGCCGTTTTTTAGATATAATTAGCTTGACCCTGACCCATAATGACCCACTAATCGAATTTTCTCGAACACGTAACCCATCCCAATGGTCTTTTCGTGGCCAAAAACTATAGATTACAGAATTTCGTCAAAATCGTAGAACCGTTATCTAGATAAACTTACGGTGACCCAAAAATGACCCACTAATCAAATTTTCTTGAACATATTACCCATCCCAATGGTCTTTTCGTGCCAGAAAATGGTTAGATACAAAATTTAGTCAAAATCGATTGAGCCGCTCTTTAGATATAATTAGCTTGACCCTGACCCATTATGACCCAAAATGACCCACTAATCTAATTTCCTCGAACACGAGACTCATCCCAATGGTCTCTTCGTGCCCGAAAATGGTTAGATACAAAATTTAGTCAAAATCGATTGAGCCGTTTTCTAGATATAATTAGCTTGACCCTGACCCATTATGACCCAAAATGACCCACTAATCGAATTTTCTTGAACACGAGACCCATCCCAATGGTCTTTTCGTGCCCGAAAATGGTTAGATACAAAATTTAGTCAAAATCGATTGAGCCGTTCTCTAGATATAATTAGTTTGACCCTGACCCATTATAACCCAAAATGACCCTCTAATCGAATTTTCTCGAACACGAGACCCATCCCAATGGTCTTTATGTGCCCGAAAACAGTAGGGTGCAAAATTTCGTCAAAATCTTTAGAGCCGTTATCTAGATAAACTTAGCTTGACCCATTGTGACCCAAAAATGACCCACTAATCGAATTTTCTCGAACGTGTGACATAGCGCAATGGTCTTCTCGTAATCTAAAACAGTAGAATATAGAGTTTAGTGAAAATCGTTAGAGCCGTTTTTTTAGATAAAAATAGCTTGACCCACAGTGACCCCAAAATGACCCACTAAACGAATTTTCTCGAACACGCCATTCATCCCTAGTGGTCTTTCCGTGCTCAAAAATGGTCAGATACAAAATTTAGTCAAAATCGATTGAGCCGTCCTCTAGATATAATTAGCTTGACCCTGACCCATTATGACCCAAAATGACCCACTAATCGAATTTTCTCGAACACGAGACCCACCTCAATGGTATTTTCGTACCCGAAAACAGTAGGGTGCAAAATTTCGTGCAAATCCTTAGCGCCGTTATCTAGATAAACTTAGCTTGACCCACGATGACCCAAAAATGACCCACTAATCGAATTTTCTCGAACATGTGGCTTAGCCCAATGGTCTTCTCGTAATCCAAAACTGTAGAATATAGAGTTTTGTGAAAATCGTTAGAGATGTTTTTTAGATAAAAATAGCTTGGCCCACAGTGACCCAAAAATGACCCACTAATCGAATTTTATCGAACTCATGACCCATCCCACTGGTCTTTTCGTGCCCGAAAATGGTTAGATACAAAATTTAGTCAAAATCGATTGAGCCGTTCTTTAGATATAATTAGCTTGACCTTGACCCATTATGACCCAAAATGACCCACTAATCGAATTTTCTGGAACACGAGACCCATCCCAATGGTCTTTTCGTGCCCGAAAACGGTAGGGTGCAAAATTTAATCAAAATCGTTAGAGCCGTTTTCAAGATAAAATTTACATACACACACACAATTTTTGCTCGCATTATAGTATAAGATATTTTTATTAATATCTCCTGAAATTGTACTCCTAATGTGCTAATTTTTTGTGTAGCAATAATACTAAAATACCCAAACATAAATACGTTGAATTTGCAATTTTTATAATTTTATGATATGAATTAAAAAATTAATATTCGGAAAATTTATGAATTGCAATCTACAATTTTTTTGATTGATTTAGATTTATTAAGTCATGTTTTATGAAAATCCAAAATTTCACACTTTTCTTCCAAGTAGTTTTCAAATTATGCTTAAAAAAACGGCAAAACGATGGTTTAAGGGCCCATCTATATGACAGAAGTGACCAGATATTTTGAAATTTCTTATACTATTCTGTAATCTAGCACTCTTCAATGACTGCTTGAGTAGCGCTTAACATGCCTTGATCAAGAAGGAGGCTCTCTCGGTCAACAATCGATATCGAACTTCAATTTGAATACAGCCCCTAAAATATGCTCGTTTTAAAATAATTAATTTCTCGGAAACTTATGGTACGAATTGCATAAAAATTCGTTTTTAGGATAATTGAAGGGGCTAAAGTTCATTTATGCTGTCAGAATTATGTACTGCTATTGAAAAAAAACAAAGTTATGGTTCGTTTTGATTTGTAGATGGCCCCTTAAGCAAATTTTATACACGTCATTTTAAAGTAGACTTTATTACCAATCGTGTTGTTCCAATAGCTTTCTTCTATGATAATATTTTGCAGAGATAGTAGAGGGTGTTTAATTTTTTTTTCCAAGACTGTATACTTTAGCATAAACAAAATTGTGAATACAAAGATAAGTAATCGGAACGTAGAAAAGCGCAGGATCGTGAATCCGAAAATTTAACGGTTCCAAAATTTTTACGGTATTTTACTTATTATTTTTGTTTTTTGTCGAAACTAATACTTTATTTTACTACTCTCTTCGATTTTACATCACTTTACATAATAATATGCTGTATTTTTTAAATACTAAGAAATGTATTGTAAGACTAGCAGGCTGAGCCCGCTGCGCTGGACCATTTTTCAAATAAACCTTCAATCAAACGAAATGAAAAATCCGACCCTGTATTTTAAATTAATATGGACCTTCATCTGGAAGATCCTTCCGCATTTTCTGAGTACGCATCGGACGCAATTGCGCTATTATATTATCTGATGCGTTAGACGAAATACGGGCAATTCAGAAGCAACTCTTTAGTACATCATGTAGAGTTTGGGGGGGGGAAATGCGGTCATTACGTCACATCACCACACTACTAAAAAAGAGAGAATTACAATGACTGCAGAGATTGACCATTTAACTTAAAGAATGTTCGGGTTATTCACTTTCATTTGTTAGGTCCCAGGTAAAAAAATCAGAGAAAAACCTTTAAAAATTTTGAGATTTTGCAGCCATTTTGAAGGTTTCAACGGGTATCTTTAAGGCAAATGAAAACTAAAGGTTATCTTAAGAGAAGTATACCTCTTTTTAAAAGATTTCATACAGGTTTATTTCTGTAAGTTATCACCTCCAAATTTCCTTCAATGACTTAGAAGATTTTCCTGAAATCACATGAGGTATGTTGAAGGAAAATGAAAATTGTTTCTTTACCAGGTAACATGAAGGTTTTACTTAAAGGTTTTATTATTGCACATTATGGTACCTAAGATTTTGATATGCCCGCATTTCCTCATTAATATTTTAAATTTATTTCGAAATTAATATATTAGATAATTCCCGGAAATCTAACGTCTTCCACCGGTTCAGTCAAAAATTCTTAACTCCCCTCGTTAAAATTTTTAATTAATATTTAAAATTACCATTTTAAATAGCGATATAAAAATCTCATTCTAGAAATAAAAATCTCAAAATTATCTTAAAGTCCCCCTCGTTGAGATTTTTAATTACCATTTAAAATACTATTTTTTAATTCCCTACAAAAAGAAAGAAAAATCTCGAAATTATTTTGAAGAGTCTACTAGTTAAAATTTTTAATTACCCCATTTATGAAGTTATTACGAGCAACAATTTCACCTCTAACACGCTCAAAAATTTCAATCTCCGAAAATTCCCCCTAAAAAGAAAAACAAATCACGAAATTTTTTCGAAGCCCTTTTTGACCTTAAATTTGTCACAATTTTTTCTAATATTATAACCAGTAACAATTTCACCTCTAACTCTAACAAGCTCAAAATTTTCAATCTCAAAATATTCCCCCTAAAACGAAAAAAAATAATCACGAAAGTATTTCAAAGTCCCCTTTTTATCCTAAAATTTGTCATAAATTACTCTTAAATTACCACCAGTAAAAATAACCCTTCGAAGTCTAACACGTACAAAAATTGCACCCTAAAAAAAAAAAAAATCCCCAAATTATTTCAAAGTCCCTTTCATTAATATTTAAAATCGTATTCAAACATGCACAAAAAATATTTTAGTTAAATTTCAAAATCTAACGAGGGTCCTCAATTTCCCTTCTCCCTTTTCTAAAAATGTCTTATTTAGTTTTTCATTTTAAGTTTTTCGAAAAGAATATATTTTACTGTGCTCTTCTAAATCTGACAAAAAAAAAAGAAATTTTAGTTAATTAAATTTCAAAATGCAGGAAGGGATACAATGCACTCCGCTCCCCCCCCCCCCCTTCTTCCACCATGCCACTCTTGTCGTCCTAGCTCAAAATCCTTAGTTCCTCTTCAAAACCACCCCGCAGTGGCCGAGAGGTTCTGCTCTCAAATCTGGTAGACGGGAGATGCTGGGTTCGAACCCAATCGCGCCCGTCGGCCAGTCGTTCGGAGTTTTTTTCGTGGTTTTCTTCGAACCTTGGATTTCTTTGCTTAAATACGGATTAGCTTCCCTTTAAAAGACCCCAGGCACCCCCCCTTCGGCCCAATATCCCAAGTGTAGACAACTGGCCATCATAAAACAACACAAACAGCACCTCTTTAAAAAAAGAGGAACTAAGAGTTTTGCACATACTAACATTAAAGAAAAGAGGCTCTTTTAATTTAGTTACTCGAAAATAATACATTTTATATTGTTTTTGAAAACATAACAAAAAGAAATATCTAGTTACTTAAATTTTAAAATCTAGGGAGGGGCAGGGTCCCCCCCCCCTTTCCTCATTTTGGTAGCGTCCACGATTAAAGCTGAAAAATATAGGAGGGGTTATTACATGCATAATTTGCCCTTATCCTCTATCAGGCGTGAATTCCAGTTTTTATAAAAGTTACTTCTTCAAAAACAAAGTTTTCGTTGCAACATTTGATTTTTGATCATGTAGCTGTCATTTGACATTTGAAGTCCACCGAGGTGGAGAATGCTTTGGGGCCTTTTACTCCTGGCTTCTCAGCTTGGTATTTTGTGCTGATCTGATAACATAAATCCAATCTCTCTCTACGTTACATTGTATTTGGTAATATACGTCTTCTTCTGGCAGGTTTTCTCTACAGTTTCTTATCTTCGATTTCCAGTAGAATAAATACAATCAAAACAGTATTTAACTTGTATATTTTAAAATATGTGAATCATGTAAAAGTGAATATTTAAAGCGGAATTGTGTGAATAAAATTTAAATAATGCCATTTTAACTGCCGTTTCTTTTTACATACCAGTTTTAATCATGCAACTACACTCATTGCCATAAAAATTTGCGCACCAAGAAAAAGACGTCCAAATGAAACGAAATTTTACACGTGTAAGTACTACTGTGATATAAGTAAGTGATTAGAAAACCAAAGAAAAGGGATCATTTATTGCAGAAAAAAGTACAAATGAACGGAAATTTTAGTACTCTGTTGGATCTCTTCTAGCGCGAATGCACGATGCGATACGAGCGGGCATTGAGGCATACAAGTTCCGTATGATGTCCTGAGACATCTCGTTCCACAGTTGCTGTAAACGCGCCTCGAGTTCAACCAAACTCGTAGGGTGTCCAACTTGCCGTACCAAATTATCCCAGATATGCTCGATTGGTGACAAATCTGGGGATCGAGCAGGCCAGGGAAGGGTGGTAATGTGGCGGAGGCAGGCTTGTGACATCCTTGCTGTGTGTGGCCGAGCATTGTCTTGCTGAAACATGGCTCCTGGGAGCCCTGCCACGAATGGTAACACATGTGGCTGAAGGATGTCCTGGACGTACCACTGGGCTGTCATTGTGCCACGGATCAATATTAGGGGTGACCGTGTATCGTAAGCAATGGCACCCCATACCATCACACCAGCTGTAAGAGCGGTGTGTCGCTGTAAAGCGAAGGCAGGATTGAGGCTTTCACCACGGGGCCTCCAAACACAAACAAGATTGTCATCGCTGCTCAAATTGAATCTAGACTCGTCGCTGAAGACGACCTGGTTCCATTCCGTTGCAGCCCAATCCCGTCGTGCGCCACACCACTCCAAACGGAGGCGTCGGTGGGTGGGTGTCATTGGCAGCACACGTAATGGGCGCCGTGATACCAGATGTCCTTCAGCCAAGCGCCTTGCGATGGTTCGGGAAGACACAGGGGTCCGTAGTGAAGGTGCTTCCTGTGTCTGGATAGCGGCCAATGAGGCAGTTGGTTCTACGCGTGCGTTTCGTATGATGTGACGACCTTCTCGACGACTGGCCTGTCGAGGGCTTCCCGAGCCTGGTAGCCGTGTAAATGACATCTCTTGAGTCCACTGGTCCAAACACCTCCTCACAGTAAAATCAGAATGGCCTACTTGACGAGCTACTCGCCGAGCTGATCACCCAGCTTCCATCATCCCATTGATTTTTCCCGTCTCGAACTCTGACAGCTGCTCATATTGTCTTCGATGGCTACGTAACGGCATGTCTACCTCAGCGTTTCCTTTGCAAAAGAAAAGGTACACTAAGACAAGTTCTGCTTACCAGTTTTATACTCCAAGGAGGAGGAAGTTCAACGGGCTCTAGTGGTATTACGCAATGCGCAATCACGCTGCATTTCTAATCATTTGCATATCTGGATGATATGTACCTTCATGCCAAGTTTCGTTACGATCCCACAATTATTTCTTGGTGCGCAAATTTTTATGGCAATGAGTGTATTAACCTAGGAAAATAACCTCGATAACTAATTCAAATAGAAAACTAAACCTCTAGTTTTCATTCAATAAAATCTTCCCAATCACCCGTAATCGGATCCACAACCAAGTTTGATGTAAAACGTTAGAAATGTTCGTAATGGTATGGCTAAAAATGTACCAGAGTTAGCTACAAAACAGGGTTAATTATGCTCCAAACTACATTCCATTAATTAATGTCAAATTGCTGTTGATTGATTTTTAGATTTTCCACTATCAAAACTCTTTGCAAATGATAAGTAAAGTTAGTTATGCAAAATGTTTAGTAGTGATCTTTTTGGCAAACTGAAGATTTTTTTTTTCGCATTTCTCTAATGAGCGTAATCAGACGGAGAAATAAGCATGCTTTTATTTTCAAGGCGTCATTATTCATCAGTTTGTTGCCTAAATAAAACTAAAAACGTTAATTTGTGACTATGATCAGCTGCTCGGGCTGTGCATCAGCCAAAATCTATTTATATAAAATCCAAGTCTCTGTGTGTCCCTCACAATTCCGGTTTGACCGCCTCATTTATCGCGGACATGCCACTCGCCGCGCCACTTCGTATGGAGAAATCGGTATCAGCTTCAACAATGAGAAATTGCTGAAAATTACTAATAGCAGGTTTACCATAATAGCGCCAAATGTTGATCAACTTGGCAAAATAGCACCAAATTTTGCGACAAAAATTAGTTTTCATATATGAAGCCAGATTGGCGATAGCTGGCTAATTTGCCGAAATTCCCTTTGAAACTCATTTATCTTTCATGCACTTAAGGAATTTTTCAAAATCTATGGGTCAGAATTTAAAGTGTAACAAAAACGCACGTCTTTGCATCTTCATCCAGATGCTACTAATAAAATAACCGTCACTAGACGGCACTGTACTATCTAAGCTTCTAACTGCAGTTAAAAATTTATGTCAAAAATATTGAAGAGCAAGGTCAGTTTTTAAATAATGAAAGAGTTTTTACTTAAAACATCGTACATCCTGAAGTTTTGTAACCAAATTTTAACTTATACTTAAATTGCATTTTTTATGTATTCATTATACACATAGTTTTTCATAAATGTGTTGCGTTTTTAAAATGTGTTATTTTCATCTATCACAGCGGAACAAGCGAGAAAAACTCATATTCTTGCACATGTGCTGTATATACCTTTATATCTCATTTTTCGTCATTTTTGACGGGCTATCTTTCTAGTTTCTTTATAATGATTGAAATTTTATTTGAATCTGAGGTAGGGGAGACCGGGGTTAGTTGTGTCAGGGGCAAGTTGTGCCATCGAGCTTCCTGACTGAGCCAATAGGTTTCAGCACCTGTCGCGTCATGTGAGTGAAGAGGTTGATTGTCTCAGTGTGCTGCGTATGTTTTGAAGTATAGCGTTACGTTGTTTTTGAGATAAAAATATTTATCTTGTTTTCTATCGTAAAAGTAAATTTTTCGCCCTACGTTGGAATCGTCATTGCCACTAGCCATACTGAGGTATGCAAACTTCCCTAACATTATTTAAAAGCTTATATTTTGAGCTGTTATTCTACGTATTTCATTTGTTAATCATGCCAACATATCGGAAACTAATGAATAAAGTTCAAAATGACGTAATGCGGGGCTTGTTGTGACGAAGTTTAAGAGGCACGTTGTGACAGTGTCACTACTTACCCCAGCATAAATTTTAATGGATTTTTAATATACATCAGAGAGGAAAGCGTTAAAGACCAGAATGACAATGAAAAAAAATAGTAAATATGAAACTGTTAATTAACCAAGCACTTCAGCAATAACTTTAATCAATGATGGTGAGATTGCAGGACCGTCTTCAGAAGTAAGAAATCTCATTGTATTAGATGATTCTATCACAATTGATGATAGCAATGTGTCAGTGGTAAGTCTTACAGAAATAAGACCACTCCCTTAAGCAGGACCTCGAAAAGGCAAGCTACCTATTCGTAAATGTTTGAATTCTGCCATTCTAACAAGCACACCTGTAAAAGAGAAAATTCGAGCAGAACAAAAAGCAAAAGAACGCAGAAAACAAATTGAAGAAGAAAAAGCAAAAAAGAAAATGTATGGAAAGGCCAAGCAGTGCATAAAAAAATTACACCTAGGTTATTGAAAAAAATGGAAAAGCAAGTATTGGATAGATCTGAAGATGACGAAAATTGCTTATGTCTAGTTTGCTTGGAGCAATACAAAATTTCTAGACCCGGAGAAGACTGGGAACAATGTATGACATGTAAAAGAAGGGCGCATGACAAATGTACCAAAAGTGAACCTTATTATATTTGTATTAACTATAAATCAGACGCTGAAACAAGCAATGACAATGAGTGATTAAAAATATAGGATATATGCCTACACGTTATTGTAGGCTACCGAGTCAAAGGTCAATATGGCCAAAGATTAGCGTTGGCTTACTTTTTTTCCCGATTAAGACAGTTTTTTTTTATTGCTAAGTGTCTCTAAAAGTATCTTTATAAAGGATTAGGAGTTTACAAGTGTTAACAATTTAACTATTTTATTTTCATTTGATTTACAATATTATTAAAACATGAAAGTGTTTTATTGTGTTAAGAACGTTATAAATGAATAAATTTCTCATTCTTGATTTAACATATCCCATTTAATCGCCTTTCTTACGTACTTTGTATATGTTACAATGTACTTGTATGTGTCAATTATGTGTCACAATGTGCCTCAAGCATGTCACAACTTGCCCCGTAGCAGGGGTTAGTAGTGACAAGTTTCGAGATTACGCAGAATACCTTTTGTGTTATGAAAAACGTTAATAATGTTAATATTAGTTTTATAAATATATTACACAATATTTACTCTAATGATATGATACACTAAATGTTTCGCTTCAGTTCAAATCGTACGGCTAATATCAAAAATGTCGAAAATGTCACTACTAGCCCCGGTCTCCCCTACTTTTTTTTAAAACCTAGAGTAAATGAACAAATATTGTTCCATTGGCCACCTTTGGCATTTGAAAGTTTTTTTTTTTTTTTTTTTTTTTTTTTTTTTGTACATTCAAAGTAATGCTTTTTTAGTGATAGTAAAATAAACCTGAAATTTGTCACTACGATCAGCTGCTCGGGCTGTGCATCAACCAAAATTTTAAAATGATTGAAATTTTAATTGAATTTGAGGTACTTTTTTTTAAAAAACCTAGGCTAAATGAACAAATATTGTTCCATTGGCCACCTTTGGCATTTGAAAAACTTTTCTCGTACATTCAAATTAATGCTTTTTTAATGATAGTAAACTAACTGCACATGAAAACTATCTATTAGTAAATCTTCTTTTGTTCGTTTGCTCCATACTAAAAAAACATAAATTTACTGATCGCTAATTACTAAAAGTACAAATTTCGCGTAATCTTCTGAAATCGGATTTACCGCCCACGGTTCCTTTCAAATATAAACGAATCTTCGAACACTATACAGTAAATTCGCCAATTGTAAGGTGGCTTATTATGGAAGATTCATCCAGTATCTTTTTATAACATTTCTAAAAGAAGGGAAGATATGAAAAAAAAAATTACGAATGGAATGGAATATCGAAAAGTGTTTTCAGAAAGCAATTTTTATTGCAGAATGTCTTTTTCCGTGATAGAAATAACACATAATTGCTTACATTTACTAAAATTAAAATATCTAACTCCATTTTTAAAATATTAATTGCTATTTATATATTGTACATTTGAATTTTAAAAAATACTCAAAAAATGCTTTCGTACACTTGCAAAATCACCTTTACTGTAAACATCGCTTGAACCCAATTCACGCTTACATCTTTTTGGCTTAAAATCAATTTGTTTGGCAACAAAAGTGAACTCAAAAATCACAAATAAACATATAACATGTAAATCATAAGTACCATCATTTTTACAATTGCATCTGCTAGTTTCGTCTGTAAGTCACATGATGGAAGAGTTAGAAATAAAAAAGAACAAATCAAAAAAAAAAAAAATGTTACCACAAGGAGGGTCTCCTTAAAGAACATACTCAAATTATTTTGAAAAGAAAAATGCTTTTAAAACTACTCATGTGTGTAGTAAAACATCAGTCAAATTTGGCGGCGGAATCTCAGTAAAAATCTGAAAAACATCTATATATATTCGAGTATTTGGCGCAAAAAAGACGAACGTTCCACGCTATTTGGCTAGCCAACACATTTCTGTCCCAAATGCAAGAAAATAAATGCATTTGAAAATTGCTTTTTAAATAAGTGTTTAAATGCCTAAAGCTCAATGAATTTAAACTTAAACGAAGGATTAGCGTATTATTTTTTATCTTTAAGCGTGTATAATATATACAAATTGCGTGTTATAGTAGTTATTTAATTTTACATGGCTTCACCAGCTGGAAATGTTTTAAGGGTACTATTTGATTATTCATTCAACCAATTTCGCCAAATTATATATATTGCCAAACGCTTCGCCAAATTATATAAATTGCCAAACTGCTCGCCAAATTATACAAATTGACAAAACTTTTATTTTAAACAACTAAAGAATAAATAAATTTGTAAACATTAGTAAAATTAGAAATAGAAGTGAAATTAAAAATCACTTGATGACGCAACAAACACGTGTTCCGTGTTTAATGTCAAGTGAATGTAAAATTTACGATCAGCTATTATTGGCATTTATCTTATAGTTTGGCGACAGTTATTTTGTCGACGGGATAATCAAGTATTACCGTTTTAAATTTGTTTTAAAAGTAGCTGGCTAATTAAAAATACTACCATTAAACATTTTATATTAAATACTTGTTTCCATGGCAGCAATAACCTTCATTTCTTGTTTCTGACACTAACAATATGGAAGTCAAATTGCCAATGTTCCGAATCGGACATTAATTTTGAATTTGGAAAAAATTTAATAAACTGAAATTTTGTTTTAAACCGTATAATTACGATAATAAAATTTTAATATATACACATATAAAGGTATATGACAAAACTGTAGTAATAAAAATGTATTTATAACGTTAAACTTAATCTAACTATCTTCGTATGAAGAGTAGAAAAAGGTTTTACTTAAAAATTATTTATCATAAAAAAAAGTATCATTCAAAATTTTATTGTGCCGCCAACCAGCATTAAATCGCCAAAAAAATTAATTTTTCATTATTTTTTTACAAGCGCTAAATCGAGGTTCTGCGGATTTTTAGGTAGCTTTCTTTACAAAAAAGCTACCTATTGCAGCCGTTCGGAGGAAAGCGATTTCAAAAAATTTTGGTATATTTTCATCGATCATGACCCCCAGACCCCGAAACCACCCTCCGTTCAAAATTGATATATATATATATATATATATCCATATATATATATATATATATATATATATATATATATATATCCATATATATATATATATATATATATATATCTAGACACACGGCAGTGTGTCAGCCAAGTTCGCCTGACATAGCCGTGTGTTATTTACACGAACCATTTCGAGCTGTTTTCGTCGAATTTCAATGCTCTACTACTGAAAATCTATGAGACTTACGTACTTCTTATACGAAATGTGTAGTAAGACCACCCTAATTACCTAAAATCCAAAATTTTATAAATAACGCATAATTAGTTTCCGAGATAATGACATTTGAAAATGTCTGATAATCGATAATTTTACCATTGACTGACTGACTGACTGACTGACTCACTCATCAAAAAGATCTCGTATATCTACTGCAGCTACAGACTTCAAATTTGGTGCGAAGTTTGTTTACACTATAAAACTAAGGAAAAAAATAAAAAAATTGTGAAAATCGATGAATTACCCACCTGGGGGTGCCCATTTTTACTTTAACATTACGTCTATTAGGCAAAATTTTAATTGCCGTAGTAGGCGACTCTGTTCTGTCGCCAAATACCGCCAAGTTTCTCGCCAACACGGCGATATATCGCCAAATTTGGCGACCATGCTTAGTCGCCAAAAGTGACGTCACCTTGGCGATATCTCTAATATTTCGCCAAATTCCCATAGACTTCTATTGTAAACCTATCTACTTACTGGGGGCTTATCTGGGTTTACTTGCTTACAGAAAATCAACAAATTGAGATATTCTGTCCGTCACAGAGCCCGTTCTCAGATACTATACATGTTGGATACTTGAAATTTTGCATACCTATAGCTGAACACCACACAGCATACGACAAATCATAAAATTTTGAAAAAGTCGTACATTTAACCCTTTGGCTCTCACATGTGTATTTTAAACAATTCTTTCTAAGTGAGCCCCTAATTAGGTTGGAGGCATGTGATTTTACAGACTTATAGCTGAACACCACACATCATATGACAAATCATAAAATTTTGAGAAAGTCGTACATTTAACCCTTTGGCTCCCACATGTGTATTTTAAGCAATTCTTTCTAAGTGAGCCCCTATTTAGGTTGGAGGCGTGAAATTTTACAGACTTATAGCTGAACCCCTCACATCAAACGACAAATCATAAAATTTTGAAAAAGTCGTACATTTAACCCTTTGGGCTCCCACATGTTTATTTAAAAAAATACTTTCTAAGTGAGCCCTAATTAGGTTGGAGGCATGAAATTTTGCATAGTTATAGCTGAACACCTCACATCAAATGACAAACCATAACAGTTTGAAAAAGTCGTACATTTAAACCTTTGGGCTCCCACATGTGTATTTTAAACAATTCTTTCTATCTGAGCCTCTAACAAGGTTGGAGGAGTGAAATTTTGCATACTTATAGCTGAACACCACACATCAAATGACAAATCATAAAATTTTGAAAAAGTTGTAAATTTAACCCTTTGGGGTCTCAGATATGTATTTTAAACAATCCTTTCTAAGTGAGCACCTAATTAGGTTGGAGGCGTAAAATTGTACATACTTATAGCTGAACACTTCTCATCAAACAAAAATCTATAAAATTTTGAAAAAGTCGTACATTTAACCCTTTGGGTTCTCACATGTGTATTTTAAACAATTCTTACCAAGTGAGCCCCTTATTAGGTTGGAGGCGGGAAATTTTGCATGCTTATAGCTGAGCACCTCACATCAAACGAGAAATAATAAAATTTTGAAAAAGTTGTACATTTACCCCTTTGGGCTCTCACATGTGTATTTTAAACAATATTTTCTAAGTGAGTCCCTAATTATGTTGGAGGAGTGAAAATTTGCATACTTATAGCTGAACACACATCAAATGACAAATCATAAAATTTTGAAAAAGTCGTACATTTAACCCTTTGGGCTTCCACATGCGTATTTTAAGCAATTCTTTCTAACTGAGCCCCTTATTAAATTGGAGATTTGAAATTTTGCATAATTATAGCAGAACACGTGAGGCCAGGTGACAAATCATAAAATCTTGAAAAAGTCTTACGCTTAACCCTTTGAGCTACCACATATGTATTTTGAGCAATTCTTTCTAAGGGAGCCCCTAATTAAGTTGAAGACATGATTTTTTGCATACGTATAGCTGAATACCTCAGACCACACGACAAATCATAAAATTTTCAAAAAGTCTTATATTATTTACTCCTCTGGGCTCTAACTTGTGTATTTTATGCACTTTTTCTAACCTCCGCGCCCTTTTCACCCGGGGAGCACTTTTCCAACTTTTGCCGACACACCTTTGACCATTCTTTCATATTATGCACCATAGCGTTACATATTTTAGTTCCACATTTTACCGCCAGGGGCGCCTACTTATCTCGGTGCTATGGGCTCAATCCCCTCGACTAATATATCTACGGATAGTATGTAAAACTGAGTTTCGTTCGGATAGAGGTTTGTTTAGAATAGAGTGCACCCCTGGTTGCGAAATGTGGAACTAACAGATTTTTCAAAAGGATAAAGTGTTTTGAAAGGAATATTAAACGAAGCCCTCTGTGCGATCTGTGATCACACTTACCCACTTGTTATTTTCAAAATCATCAGGGAAAGGGATATTTAATTAGTTAAATTTGAAAATTCAGGGAGAGGCAATGTCCTTCCTCTAATCTGCCTCTTTGCCGGCACCCATGGATGAATGATACATAGTGTGGCATAAGCACATAACTTTATTTTTCACTTTCAGTGCAAAAAAACAGGCCCAGCTATAGGATATTTAATTGGAAAATTTAATAGGAAAATTTAATATAGGAATTTAATAAAAATTGTTGTTACAGAAACAATAAAAATTTCGAATCAATACATTTCGTTACAAAACATGCATTCAATGTAGCAGTATTGAAATATAGATTTCAGCCGCAAATTAACAGCCAAATAGTTTGTTGTAGAAAATTTAAATTAAAATTGAATGTTGCTTGGTGAATAAAAAAGTCACATGTAAACACATTAAAAAGCATTAAGTAAAGTGTCTAAATATATTGTGACTTTACAAAAAGTAATGATATCTAACAAAAACATAGCTGTAAAAAAAGGGAGCCAAGTTCTGTAAAGACAATGGCAAGAAAAGAAGTGATATCTAAGTGGGTGCCAAGTTCAAATAAAATTCACTCAAACTTACCTACAGAAGTATTATAGCATTTTTTAAATTGTTTAGAAATAAAAATTATTGATAGCATATTAATAATAAATCTAGAACTTGGCAAGTTTTTGATAAATGTTATGCCTATCAATTTCATGTCTTAATAAAATGATGATGTTAATATTAACAACAATGTCATTAAAAAAATTAATATAGTTATTATTATAAACAAATGACTCATGTTAAAGATTTGATAAACCAATAAATACACAGATACACTCCCGCTCGTCTTTGGTTATCACTCTAGCACCCACCCTCCAGAAACCTCAATGCAAACAGATTAAAAAGCCTGAGAAAGAGACAGATACCTTTACGCTTGTTCTTGGTCATCCCTCTAGAGGCTGCACCCCTTTAACCCTTCAGGGGCAAAGAGCTTTTATTCGTGACATGCTGAAATGATTGAATCACACCAGAATTTAAAAACAAATTTATTTCAAAATGGTTGAAAGCTTCTTTTCACGTATTTAATAAAATTAATCTTTTTAGTCCTGAATTCTAGTGTCAATGTGGCATTTTGTAGTTTAAATTAGGTGGGATATATTTCATCCCACCACCCTTCAAGGGAAAGGAGCTCACTCAAATTAAGGCTTCCAAACATGAAATAACAAGTTTTGATATAATAATGTCATTAATAAAAATAAATGACTCGTAGGTAAAAACTTGCTAAGTTCTAGATTTATTATTAATATGCTATCAATAATTTTTATTTCTAAACAATTTCAAAAATGCTATAATACTTCTGTAGGTAAGTTTGGGTGAATTTTATTTGAACTTGGCACCCACTTAGATATCACTTCTTTTCTTGCCATTGTCTTTACAGAACTTGGCTCCCTTTTTTTACAGCTATGTTTTTGTTAGATATATATATATCTGACCTATGTCACACTGTAACTCCCGTAATTATGAACCGATTTCGATGTAATTCGGTGTGTACATAGTACATACCAATGTCTCGACCGAGTTCGTTGGCCAGCTTCATCCGCCGTTTTGTTTCAAAATGGCGGCCATTTAAAATTTTTAAAAAAATTTAAAACTTGAAATGTGGTACCAAAAAATTAAAAATGGAAAAATATTTTTTTCTTATGTATTTGACCTTTATACAAAGATTCCGGAGCAGTTTTTGTTTCGTCTATACCTTAAAAAATGGCTGAGTTATAGCATTTTGAATTTCTAGCGTGGCTGACATTTTGAAACGTCCTGAAATTTGTCACGCGATAAAAGGCGTATTTATGAACCGATTTGAATGTAATTCAGTGTGTACATAGTATATACCAATCTCTCAACCGAGTTCATTGGCCAGCTTCATCCGCCGTTTTGTTTCAAAATGGCGGCCATTTAAAAATTTTAAAAAATATTAAAACTTGAAATGGGGTACCAAAAAATTAAAAATGGAAAAATGTTTTTTTCTTATGTATTTGACCTTTATACAAAGATTCCGGAGCAGTTTTTGTTTCGTCTATATCTTAAAAAATGGCTGAGTTATAGCATTTTGAATTTCTAGCGTGGCTGACATTTTGAAACGTCCTGAATTTTGTCACGCGATAAAAGGCGTATTTATGAACCGATTTGGATGTAATTCAGTGTGTACATAGTACATACCAATCTCTCGACCGAGTTCGTTGGCCAGCTTCATCCGCCATTTTGTTTCAAAATGGCTGCCATTTAAAATTTTTTTTTAATTTAAATTTTTAAATGTGGTACCAAAAAATTGAAAATGGAAAAATATTTTTTCTTATGTATTTGACCTTTATACAAAGATTTCGGAGCACTTTTTGTTTCGTCTATATCTTAAAAAATGGCTGAGTTATAGCATTTTGAATTTCTAGCGTGGCTGATATTTTGAAACGTCCTGAATTTTGTCACGCGATAAAAGGCGTATTTATGAACCGATTTGGATGTAATTCAGTGTGTACATAGTACATACCAATCTCTCGACCGAGTTCGTTGGCCAGCTTCATCCGCCGTTTTGTTTCAAAATGGCGGCCATTTAAAATTTTTTAAAAATATTAAAACTTGAAATGTGGTACCAAAAAGTTAAATATTGAAAACATATTTTCTTCTTATGTGTTTGACCTTGATAAAAAGATTCGGGAGCAGTTTTTGTTTTGTCTATATCTTAAGAAATGGCTGAGTTATAGCATTTTGAATTGCTAGCGTGGCTGACATTTTGAAACGTCCTGATTTTTCTCACGTAATAACAGGCGTATTTAAGAACCGACTTGGATGTACCTTGGTGTGTACATAGTACATACAAATATCTCGACCGAGTTCGTTGGCCGGCTTCATCCGCCATCTTGTTTCAAAATGGCGGCCATTTAAAAAAATTAAAAAATAAAAAAAAATTAAATGAGATACCAAAAAATTGGAAAGTGAAAAAGATTTTTTTTTTTGTATGTGTTTGACCTTAATACAAAGATTCCGGAACAGTTTTTCTTTCGTCTATATCTAAAAAAAATGGCTGAGTAATAGCATTTTGAATTTCTCTTGTGGCTGACATTTTAAAACGACCTGATATTTGTCACGCGATAACAGGCGCAATTATGAACCTATTTGGATGTAACTTGGTCTGTACATAGTACATACCAATGTCTCGACCGAGTTCGTTGGCCAGCTTCATTCGCCATCTTGTTTCAAAAGGGTTGCCATTTAAAAAAAATTAAATTTAAAATTCAAAATGAGGTATTAAACAATTGGAAAATGAAAAAGTCCTTCCGGCCAGTGCCGGGAGGAACAGGTAGCTTTCATACTCCTTATTTTTAAAAGCCAACTTATATTATTCAAACACACGAAGCTCAATTAAGTGGAAACCGAATGTAGGAGATTCAATACTAATTTTTATGAATACTAAATCATTATGAATGAGAATTTCGCAAAATTAGTCAGCTTTATCCAAGCTGCTTTTATTTAAAGTCACTTATATTTGGCTGCCAAATTCGGCGATTTCTTAAAGTGCCTGCCATTTTAAGACAACATGGTAGATGAGGCTAACCAGTGAACTTGGTCGAGACCTTAGTAATTGCTGTGCACATGCTCACTCATATCGAAATCGGTTGATCTGCTATATCTGAGCCATTTTTTAAGATAAAGACAAACAAAAAATGCTCCTGAATCCTTATAGTATTTGACCTTGAGGTCAAATACTTAAGAAAGAAACCTTTTTCAATTTCTAATTTTTTTGCACCTCACTTTAAATATATTTTTTTTTTAATTTAATGGCCGCCATTTTGAAACAAGATGGCTGATGAAGCTGGCCAGCGAACTTGGTCGAGATATTGATGTATACTATCCACATGCCTTCTTCCATCGAAATAGGCGAATACGTGTGGTATCGCATGACAAATACAAGATCGTTTCAAAGTGTTAGCCATGATAGAAATTCAAAGTGCTATAATTCAACCACTTTTTAAGATATAAACAAAAGAACAAATTTTCAGAAACAAAAACTGTTCCAGAATCTTTGTATCAAGGCCAAACACATAAAAAAATCTTTTTCATTTTCCAATTTTTTAATACCTCATTTTAAATTTTAAATTACATTTTTTTTTTAAATGGCAACCCTTTTGAAACAAGATGGCGAATGAAGCTGGCCAACGAACTCGGTCGAGACATTGGTATGTACTATGTACAGACCAAGTTACATTCAAATCGGTTCACAAATACGCCTGTTATCGAGTGACAAAAATCAGGTCGTTTTAAAATGTCAGCCACAATAGAAATTCAAAATGTTATAACTCAGCCATTTTTTTAGATGTAGACGAAACAAAACCTGTTCCGGAATCTTTGTATTAAGGTCAAACACATACAAAAAAATCTTTTTCATTTTCCAATTTTTTAGTATCTCATTTTAAATTTAATTTTTTTTTAATTTTTTAAATGGCCACCATTTTGAAACAAGATGGCGAATGAAGCTGGTCAACGAACTCGGTTGAGTTATTTGTATGTACTTTGTACACACCAAGGTACGTCCAAATCGGCTCATAAATATGTCTGTTATCACGTGGCAAAAATCAGGACGTTTCAAAATGTCAGCCACGCTAGAAATTCAAAATGCTATAACTCAGCCATTTTTTAAGATATAGACGAAACAAAAACTGCTCCCGAATCTTTTTATCAAGGTCAAACACATAAGAAGAAAATATTTTTTCAATTTTCAATTTTTTGCTACCACATTTCAAATTTAAATTTTTCTTAAAATTTTAAATGGCCGCCATTTTTAAACAAGATGGCGGATGAAGCTAGCCAACGAACTCGTTCGACACATTGGTCTGTACTATGTATAAACGAAGTTACATCCAAATCGGTTCATAAATACGCCTTTTATCGCGTGACAAATTTCAGGACGTTTCAAAATGTCAGCTTCGCTAGAAATTCAAAATGCTATAACTCAGCCATTTTTTAAGATATAGACGAAACAAAAACTGCTACGGAGTCTTTGTACAAAGGTCAAATACATAAGAAAAAAATATTTTTCCATTTTCAATTTTCTGGTACCACATTTCAAATTTTAAATTTTTTTAAAAATTTTAAATGGCCGCCATTTTGAAACAAAATGGCGGATGAAGCTGGCCAACGAACTCGGTCGAGACATTGGTATGTACTATGTACACACCGAATTACATCCAAATCGGTTCATAAATACGAGAGTTACAGTGTGACATAGGTCAGATATATATATATATATATATATATATATATATATATATATTGATATATATATATATATATATATATATATATTGATATATATATATATATATATATATATATATATATATATATATATCAATTTTGAACGGAGGGTGGTTTCGGGGTCTGGGGGTCATGATCGATGAAAATATACCAAAATTTTTTGAAATCGCTTTCCTCCGAACGGCTGCAATAGGTAGCTTTTTGTAAAGAAAGCTACCTAAAAGATTTTTTTATGTGTTTGGCCTTGATACAAAGATTCCGGAGCTGTTTTTGTTTCTGAAAATTTGTTCTTTTGTTTATATCTTAAAAAATGGTTGATTTATAGCACTTTGAATTTCTAGCATGGCTAACATTTTGAAACGATCTTGTATTTGTCACGCGATAACACACGTATTCGCCTATTTCGATGTAAGAAGGCATGTGGATATTATACATCAACACCTCGGCCAAGTTCGCTGGCCAGATACATCAGCCATCTTGTTTCAAAATGGCGACCATTAAATTAAAAAATATATATATATTTAAAGTGAGGTGCAAAAAAATTAAAAATTGAAAAAGGTTTCTTTCTTAAGTATTTGACCTTGATATAAGGATTCAGGAGCATTTTTTGTTTGTCTTTACCTTACAAAATGGCTCAGATATAGCAGTTTCAATTTCTATTGTGGGTGACATTTTGAAAAATCTGATTTTTTGCATGCGACAGCACTCCTATATATTAACCGATTCCGATGTGAGTGAGCATGTGCACAGCAATTACTAAGGTCTCGACCAAGTTCACTGCTTAGTCTCATCCACCATGTTGTCTTAAAATGACAGGCACTTTAAGAAATTGCCGAATTTGGCAGCCAAATATATGTTACTTTAAAGAAAAGCAGCTTGGATAAAGCTGACTAATTTCGCGAAATTCTCATTCATTATATTGATAAAAATTAGTATTGAATCTCCTATATTCGGTTTCCACTAAATTGAGCTTCGTGTGTTTGAATGATATAATTTGGCTTTTTTTAAATAAGGATTATGAAAGCTACCTCTTCCTCCCGGCACTGGCCGGAAGGACTTTTTTTTATAAAACATATTATGTGTCACGAGAAAAATATTTTATATATTCCTCATGAGAAGAATCTACCCTATATATATAAAATCCTAATGAAACGAATTTATGAAACGGAAGTATGAATCGACTGATTAAACAACTGATTATGTTTCACGGCGATTTCTCCTAAAATATGGAATACTTTGCGATGAAATTAACACCAAAAATCAATATTGATCCGCAGATCTCAAAACTGGTATTAGAATTTTTAAATTCGAATTAGTTTTCGAAATATTAATTTTTTTCTAATTTTATATACATTTTTCTAATGATGGCATCTCAAATTTTAATCATAACAGATATTTTGTTTTCAGATTTTAGAAAAGGTTACTATTTTAAACTAATTTGGCGAGAAGTTTGGCCTCCCTTAAATGTATGCTAAGAAATGTATCATGTTACTTTTCTCCATAATTCATTTTGTATTTCATTATCATGTTATTTAATACAAACATATACACATATAATATATACATTTAAAATAAGTGGCTTTCATTTCTTTATTTTTTTTTTAAACGAAATGAAAAGAAAAATATTAGGCACAGATGTCATATACGCACCGGGATACCTAATTGGCACCAAAATGGCATTATTTTGATTGACATGGTAACCCGGCCATTGTTGTTTATTTAATAATAAATGTTTATTTACTTTATTTCCTTTTTTTAAATTACATAAATTGTTTTGTTCTATAGTTAATTATTTTTTCGGTTATTTTCCTTTAAAAATAATATAAAATAATTAAAAAATACGGTACTACTTAGTTATTCCGTCGACCCATTTCGCCAAATTATATAAATCGCCAAATTACACAAATTGACATAATTTTTATTTTAAGTAACGAAAGAACAAAGAAAATAGTATAACATTAATAAATATACAAATAAAACGTCGAAATAAAAATCACTTGATGACGTAAAGACGTGTAACTTGCTTAAAGTCAAGTGAATGTAACATTTACGATCAACCATTATTGGCATTTAATCTTATAGTTTGGTAATAGATTTTTGGTCGACGGGATAACTAAGTAGTACCAAAAATACATACGTAACTAGTATTCGAAAACGACGTTCGCCAAATTTTCGTTAAAAAAATCACGCCAAACCCGGTGCGCATATGACATCTGGTCAAATATTAAATAATGTAACAAACGATGACATTTAATTTCAACTTCAAAGCAATGGTTTAAGGGGTCTCAGGATTCTTAAAATTGGAAAAAATGAAAAAAAAGACCATTTTCAACATTTAATATCTTAAAATGTATTTGATTTTAAGACACAATTTTAATTGGAATAAAATATATAAGTATGTTCTTTCATTTCATATATTTAAAAAATTATAAGATGCAGAATTAGCATTTACAGGGTGCTCCAAACTGTTAGACATTTTTCGAGCAAAAAATCGGCATAACAGCTTACGCGCACGATTACAAAATAAGTGTTGCAACTAGAATGAAAATTTTGGTACCTACTTATACTTCAGATTGTAATAATTACCCTGAACCTAAATAAATTTGTATTTAAAGCTTTTTTATATTTTTAATATAAAGTTGTATTTAGCTAATGCAAAATTAAGAAAATTTCAACAGTATAATCACCTAAAAAAATATTGTTTTGAACAATAAAAAGGAAATTTTAGGTTCAGGTTATACAGACTAACATGAAACATATGTTTTGAAAATTTCATGAAAAAAATATTCATAAGTTTTTGAGATATCGTGCGCGTTATGCCCAAAAACGTCATTTGGAGAAAAATGGCTTCAAAGTTTCCGAAACGACGCTTCAGCTATTGAACGTATATAAATGTAAAAGCCATAACTTCAGTTCTAATAGGAATTTCAAAGAAACAATTATATCAAAATGTTAAGAAAAGATAGGAGTTTAACATCTAAAAAAATTAAAATTTTGAAAATTTTAAAGCTTTAAGAGTCCTGAGACCCCTTAATTAACCACTCGAAAAATAAAAAAAAATGCTAACTTGCGAGTTGAAAAATAGCTATTGGCGAGATTTGCACCCGGCTAGCGTAACAGTACCAAGAATTCTTTGCGGCCATTGAAACTTTTATGTAGTTTTATTCGAAAAAGAAATTTGATTTTTTAATCAAAAGGGAAAACTTTCGGCACCGATGTCATATACGGACCCATATTGGCGCGATTTTTTTCAGACGCCAATGTCATATACGCAACGGGTACTTAACTGGCGCCATAGTATCGTTATTTTGCTTGATTTGGTAAGCCGGATATTGTTGTTTATTCTGTTGATGTTTTCCCCAAATTAGCGTCGGAAAAAATCGCGCCAATATGGGGCCGTATATGATATCTGGGCTAAACTTTCATATGAAAAGTGAAGGGATCAGAGTGTATTTATTTATGTCAGTTACATGACTTGGACTATTATAATATAGATGAAATGATGACGCTAGAATAATATTTGGCGATTTATCACCTGTACCTGGCTAACATTGAAGTACCAAAATGGCACCAGGAATATAAAAAGCGAAGTGGTTCGCCCGGAACTGTTGATGATAGTCACATGACTTAGGCTATTGTTATAGAAATTGTTTTAAAATACCGGGAGACAAGGACTCTGTACACTTAATTCATTTTTTTAGCTTCTTTTCAAATATTTAACTGATCATCTTTAAGCAAACACGAAAACAATGTTGTGGATGCCTTAACAGCAACTGATTCGGCCTGAAATTTTTGAAATCAAAGGAATTTGAATGGAAACCCGTTTACAGGGAGATCTGCACATCTTTTTTCAAAGTCAATCTTCTATAATATTTTTAAAACCGATCATATTAGCGTGTTTTTAGATTCTGCGGTGTCTGAACGGGGATTGGCGAGCGTAGCTTGCAGGGGGCAGAGCCCCCTAGTATTATATAATTTTTTCAAATATTTCTGAGCATGCACTTATCGAAACTTCCTTGATATCATCCTATCAATTTTTCAGATGCATTTTTCTTAACCTGACGCAAAAGATAAAGAGCCAAATCTTATTTCAATTGCAATATTTTAACTGAGTCATTTTTTAAGCATTACGAACATTCCCTTTCAAGTTTAAATTAAATATTTTCGTTTTTTAATATTATCACTCATTAAAACGAATTTTTTTCTTCCTTCTTTTTTTTTAAATTAAAATTATTAACAGTTTTTTCTTTTATGTTTCGAGGTGTAATAGCTGTTTCAATTTTTTTATCAACGATAAATTCGAAATAAAATGGTAAACCTTATCGTCCAAAATAACAGAACTTTCTGTCATAATTCTATAACTAATATAGATAAAAAAATATGTTATAGCTTCAAACCCTCCCTGAAACGATACCTATCTAACGATATAAGTTTCGTAAAAATCCATGCAGTAGAACTCGAAATCTAGGCGTTCGGAACGAAATTTCCGTTTGGAAATTTCGGAAAATTTTGGAAATTTTGGAAATATATATAATAGATTAATAACATTCGTCTCAAATTAAAAATAGTTCAAAAAAAATCAAAATATAAAAATTAAATACCTTTTAGGGAGTCTGTGCGTGACACATCTTATCACTTTTATACCGACACAAAACCACCTAATATATCATCCAGGTTCTTCACTGGTAGACCGGGAGGCGGTATCACAACAATCACCTCATCGAGTTTACGGCTTAAATTCCCGAATTAGTTAAATCTTGATTCGCATATAACATTCGTCTCAAATTAAAAATAGTTCAAAAAAAATCAAAATATAAAAATTAAATACCTTTTAGGGAGTCTGTGCGTGACACATCTTATCACTTTTATACCGACACAAAACCACCTAATATATCATCCAGGTTCTTCACTGGTAGACCGGGAGGCGGTATCACAACAATCACCTCATCGAGTTTACGGCTTAAATTCCCGAATTAGTTAAATCTTGATTCGCATATTAAAACGCAATCGGTCTACCAAGTCCTATCTTGGTGGAAAACATTTGAAAACCGGATTTTAGCCGTTAACTCGTAGGTTTACCATTGTGTTTTCCTGCTCGCAGTCCTCCATGTTTTCATACTTTTGTGTGCAGGAAAACACAATGGTAAACCTCGAGTCAACCACTAAAATCGTGTTTTCAGGTGTTTTCCACCAAGATAGGACTTGGCAGACCGATTGCGTTTTAATATGCGAATCAAGATTTAACTAATTCGGGAATTTAAGCCGTAAACTCGATGAGGTGATTGTCTGTTGGGCTTTAGTCGAAGATATGGATTTTGAATTTAAGTTCCTTAATTATTTTTATTACTTAGATTAGTAATTGTGTCATTGAATGAAACCTGTATGACCTTTGTTTCTTTCATTTTGTTTTATTGAAAATACACATTTTATTGCTATACATCCCAAGATTTATATTTAAAAAAATGTTACAGCTCTTTACCATTATAGTTGAAGATGAACATCCCAATTTTTTAAAGGGGATTTACAATACAATTACAAGATTCAAAGGGAAACTTAAATTTTATCTTTGATATGTCGACACTGCTGGAGTTTCGAAAGAATGTAAAATTAACAGATGCTACAGTACAAAAAGAAAACCTCACAAAAATCTGGCTAAACATCGGAAAGATAAACTGCCAGAATCGAAACTGATGTCTCTTAAAAAAAGAAAGTATTTTCACCAAGCCTATTGAAGAAAATATATTTGCTTTGAAAAACTGAGCATAGTCTTTATTACATTAAATATCCCGCGAGTCGAAATCATTATTTACAAAATTGAAGAATTGATGTCTAGAGCAGTTAAATAAATTTGAAAATACTATAAGCATAAGTATCATTGTTCGAAATATTTATAAAAGCCGGATGTGTGCTTAAAACTTATAGTGCTTGTGAACTTATATTCGTACGCACATGCTTTATAATTGTTAATCTAGATAATATCATGGAAATACGGGTAGTGAATATAAAAAACATGAAAACATTTAAAATGCTTCATAACATTACTACATAGGTGTGATAAAAATATACAAATGTTTTTAAAAATTAAAAACACTAGATGTTAAAATGATGAAAACGCTCGACGCTCGATGTTCACTGCTACACATAGACCGGAAAGCTCAATCCTCCGGGAGACCAAACTCACAGGAGAGTTTGGTGTCCCGGAGGATTGAGCTTTCTCTACCTTCCCCCTCCTTCAGTTTAATGGGTACGACCACATGCGGGCATCCTGAAGAGTGTTTTCGGTCAATGTGTAGCAGTGAACATCGAGCGTTTTCTCAGTCAATTCTCTTCTCCTTGACAAAGGCTTAAAGTTAGTCGAAAGCGCTTGGAGTAGCTTTTTTATCATTTTAACATCTAGTGTTTTTAATTTTTAAAAACATTTGTATATATTTTATTACACTGTAGTAATGTGTTTTAATGAAGCATTTTAAATGTTTTCACGTTTTTATGTAATAAACAAAGCTGAATCTGGCGTCCAAGATTGAACTATTTTATTAACGGGTAGTGAAGATAAACAAATCTACCTTCTTACACAGATACTTTACGGGTTTTCATTATAAAGCTTTAACTATTAATTTCGAATTGTTAAACAAGGTTACAATTTTCATTTTAAATCAACTAACTGTGAATTTGAATTATTATTAATGCAACCAACAGGCAAAATACTTGGAGTTTTCATTTGAAATTGCATAGCAAATGAGTAAACTTAAAAAAAAAATTCATAATGCTATCTTAATATTTGATAGTATTACCGTTTTCCTATTTCATCAGAAAGAAAAGATATTTAATTTTAAATATGTCGGACATCATACAAAAATCATCGGAGTGCAATTCTTTAGATTATTCTGAAAATATATTAAAATATGAATTCAAAAGAAGGTATATTTAATTTCAAGAAATATGGAAATTAGTATAATCTGTTTACTTCACATCTGATGTTGAAAATATTGATCGGAATTCATTACTGGATTTAATAAAATTTCAGTGCATTTCCATATTAGAGCGAAACTATATGGACATGAGGGTTCCAAGTCTCTGTAATTATTCAACAATCAACCCATTTTTAGGTGCGTTCGTAATTATATAAATAAGTAGCACCTATAGTCGTCGTTCAGTCCGTCTGTCTGTCTGTCTGTCCGCATGTAACAGAGCAAAAACTACCCAACCGAATGGTCTGAAATTTTAAATATATAACTGTTGAAAAGTTTTGTCGAGCCATTTCAAATTTTATGAAAATCGGATGTATAGTTCAATTACAGGAACAGTCAAAAGTTTTTCTTTACATTACGGCCAATGGGAAAAATCATTGCAAGTGCATTTTAATGATGTTACAGCCTTCCGAATGGTCTGAAATTTTAAATATATAATTGTTGTAAAATTTTGTTGAGCCATTTCAAATTTTATGAAAATCGGATGTATAGTTTAATTACAGGGACAGTCAAAAGTTTTTCTTTACATTACGGCCAATGGGAAAAATTATTGCAAGTGCATTTTAATGATGTTACAGCCTTCCGAATGGTCTGAAATTTTAAATATATAACTGTTGCAAAGTTTTGTCGAGCCATTTCAAATTTTAGGAAAATCGGATGTATAGTTTAATTACAGGGACAGTCAAAAGTTTTTCTTTACATTACGGCCAATGGGAAAAATTATTGAAAGCAATTTTTAGTTTTATTTCCAAAAATAAAATAAAATAAAATGTTTAATAATAGCTTTGGAACTTTGCGGGGATATTTCTTTAACATGGCTGTGTTTTGTAAAAACAAATTTTATTCTGCGCAATGGTAATAATATTATCTACTTTTTATGTGGCCCGCGGATTATATATAATGCTTAGACCGCAGTAGTAAATGAGTTTGACATGCCTGTTCCATACCAATTGTATCACATAAATCACAATTTTAGAACGCTTTTTCTTGAAAGAAAACTGTTATGGACGAGCATTTAAGTTTCTAAAGAAAGAGCCATGCCAAATTTCAAGTTTCTTGCCCCACTAGTTCTAAACAAATTATAATTTAAAACGTTTTCTTCTCATTTCAATTTTTTAAATTTCGAATTTTTCAGAAACCATTTTTTTTTTCTTTGCAAGCATTTACATCTTAAATTAACCACCTTGCGATATTCCAACTATATCACATACATTGCAATTTTAGAATTTCGTTTGCTGCTACACCTTTTAAATTTTGAATTACAAAAAACTGTTCTGGGCGAGCATTTATGTCTATAAAGTAACAGTCATGCCAAATTTTAAGTTTCTAGACCTAAAAGTTCCAAATAAATCGTACTTTAGAAAGTTTTTAGAAAGCATTTCTAACTCATTTCACTTTTGAATTTCGAACTTTTTAGAAACCATTCGTAGAAAACATTTACATCTTAAAAGATAACCATTACATCAATTTTCAAATATCTAGCCACCGTAATTTTACAGAAATCTCCATTTTAGAAAGTTTGTGTGTCCTGCCTCCCTTTTGGGTTTCAAGAGCGGACATAGAATATAGCCCATTTTGGTATATAAATAATAACCTATGGCCACAAAAATAGCCTGTGCAGGTTACCGACATAAAATATAGCCTATGTTGGAGCAGGGATGATCACCAGCATTTGCCACCATTATGTTTTAAATCGGTTTGGTAGTTCCAAAAATTACCCCTAGAAACAAACACAAAAACGTTACCTTTTTATAATATTAATATAGATTCACCACAGACAAATTCAGGTTTATCTGTTAGGTGTTTGGGTAGCTAATGGAGGTGTCGATATCTAATAAACACTTGCTTTTATAACCAGATGCTTTTTAATACATTCCAAGTTTTCTCGTGCCTTTTCATTTGCAACACATCAACTTTGGCTAAATTTTGTGTTTACCATGACTTGTAAAAGGTGACTACTGACGTTTCTTCGCGATTTAAAGTTAACGGAATAGTTTTAAAAATCTTGTGCATGAAAATCGCCAAAAAAGTGTTCTTCCACTACACAACGCTTCCTGCAGTATGTGGTTGTAGAAGACACGTTAAAGTTACATATTCTATCTTATTTGGAGACTAAATAACTAAAAATAGTTTAAAAAATGAAAATTGCTTCGGTAGATCTGTGTGGGAATTGAAGAGTTAATAAAAAGAACTTTTAGTTTCGGTAGGTGGGGAGTGTTCTCGTTTGACTCGAGGTACCCGCCTAATATCTGGTGCTTTATAAAATGCATGATAGCAAGAATATTTAAAATAAAAATAAAAATTTGTTATTTGAGACTCTCTTAGTTCGAATGCCACTTCATTTCCATGCCACTTCATTGAAACAAATCGCCTGAATTGTACAATTCAGTGACTGTTTATTTTGTGTGAATTAACTTTCTACCAATCGCCAAAATACATTAAATCGCATTTGTCAATATAAAAGTACATTTAGTCGCTAATATAGTTTTCCATTACAAGCGACATTCCGACTTTTTGCATCTATATTCAATAAAGAGAAAGAAACACTCATTATTCAACACAATTTAAAGATCTCCTTAATAAGAGAAATATAGGAAAGTAATAAATTATTTTTATTGTTATTGGCATTTAAAATTTCTGCAATAGACACACGGATGGCATTGAAGCGGCATTCTTAAGCATCATCACCACGTCAAGGTGGAGTCTCGTCGATGAGGCCCCCCTCCCCCCTACAGCAGAGATGGACAATTGATTCTTTGAAACATTGTTAATATCTGATTGCTTCTTAACCACTTAATTATATTTTTTGCTCCATAACTAAAGTTCGGGCAAGAAAAGATTAGATTCTTCGTTACAAAAATCTTTTCCTACACCACTAATTACCTGAAAGTCTCCATTTAATGAACCGAAGATTTCAGGTAAAATTAGTGGTGTGGAAAAGCTTTTAGTAACGAAGCAATCTAACTTTTCTTGCCCGAACTCTGTTCGAGCAAAATATTTAAGTGGTTAACAAAAAGGTCACTTCAAATTCAGGACAAATATTTTACAATGTAACAACTATCCTTAAAATGTATCAAACACTGTTGTACAATTTAATGTTCCATTGATATAAAATACTCTCTGAACTTTACTAATATAACCTAATCGTCTTTTTGCTTTTGTTCGTTAAACTATTTTTTATTTCTGCCACTAAAAAGCGACTTTTTTTGTCAATGGCTGCAATGCAAATTCAAAAGTGCAATTAATTTAATAAAATTTAACTTCAGAGGACCGCCCGTACTTAACAGTCAGTTTCTATCTCTGGGGCTAATGCAGTGTTGCCAAATTGGGGACTTTTTTGTCCCCAGATTGTTGATTTTCACCGCTTTTCTGAAATAGAAATATTCGGCCTATTTAAAAATAGACTAAAAATTCTAAAAATAATGCGAATTGTACTATTTTAAAAAGTGGTGACAGTCAAATAATCTGAATTAAAAAAGTCCCCAATCTAGCAACACTGGGCTAATGCCAAACGAACGTCTTTTTTCATGTTTTTTTTTCTCTTTTACGCACATCCCTACACCTTCGCTACCATGTGTAGAGATGTGTGTAAAAGAGAAAAAAGCGTGCAAAAAGACGTTCGTCTGACATTAGCCTTAATCTTAACTAACTGTTAATTAGAGCTGAAACCGAAGTTGATCTTTAAAAACTCGTTTGAAATAATAAAAAGAAAGAAAAGGTTGATGAATTGTCCAGCTCTGCTTTTTATACGCGCGCGGCGCTAAATATAGCTTTTTCATTTCCCCAATAAAACCCCAATTACTTTAATTTGTAAATAATGGTTAAGAAAATCGATTTCTCACAAATACAAGTGAACTATGGGAAATCGACTTACCCCCCGCCCCTTAAAAAAAAACTGCACTCGAGGAATGCCAAAAAGGAAGGAAGACAGATACTTTTAAAGCCCGATGACAGTGGGCTGTGATGGTAAAAATGCAGAAAGATCCAGTGATGCAATAACCAGAGAGATGGTATAAAGCCCGATGGCAATGGGCTATGGTGGTGAAAATGCTGAAAGAGCCAGTGATGCCAGAAGAAAAGATCGATGTTGTTAAGCCCGATGGCAATGGAAACGACCAGAAGATTGCGCTGTGCCTCGGAAACCTACACTTATCACATTCGTTCCTAACGTGGATTAAAGAGGAATGGGGAGCTTTATGTTATCGGATGCCTACCATAAGGAAATCGCAAATATTTATCTGAAGTTTTAGACTACCTAACCACTGCTGTTTTTTTATTTAGTTTAGTGTTTAACATTTTTTTGTTTTTTTTAATGTGTATTTTTGTTTTTTTTATTTGTGTTTTGTTTTGTTTTTATGTGTTTTGTTTTTATTTTTATGGGGGGGGGGTTTATTTGTTTTCATTTTATTTTTATGTGTATTTTTGCTTTTTTTATTTGTGTTTTGTTTTTATTTTTATGGGATTTTTTATTTGTTTTCATTTTATTTTTATGTTTTTTATTTGTTTTGTTTTTCTATATTTTAATTAATAAGTGTTGTTTTTAATATTTGAGCATTATTAGTTTGTTCTATTTTTATGGATGGTAAATTTAGATTTAAACAGGCCAAATAAGAAATGTTGTATTTTAAAAACTACATACGTATAAAATATATAATTTACAGAAGTAGAAATTGCCGAATAAAATCATTTATGTTTGTAATATTTTATACACTGGATAGAAAATTTTAATATATACATAATGAAATGCCGCAGTAAATAATGAAATACATAAATAATACATCAATGTAATAATAAAAATACATAATACATAAATATAATATGAAACAAATAAATATAAGATGTATAAAATAGCATGTGCTACGAAGGTGACTTTAAATGTAAGAAAAGTATTTTTACAAAAATACACTCAGATCCACCAACAGCATTTATATAAAACAATATTTGTATCATTAAATTTAAATAAAAAAGTATTAACTTGTCCTTTTCTTTGCAAACGATCAAATAAACATGCCTATAAGATAACGGTACTTTTCGATTATAGAGACACCAATTGACACCAAATACAAATGCTGGTACAAATCTAACTAGTTATTGAGAAAGATAAGCCTATGGACGTATAAAATTGAAAAAAAAAAAAGAATTAGAGTTTTATTCAACGCAAAATCTGTACAAAAATTAAAAATAAATAAATAAAATATTTGAAATTCTCGAAAGAAGAATAAGGTTATAACATACTAAGTCGTACAGAGAAATAGGTACTTTCTTTTTTGTAGAGACCTTGGCGAGATAAAGAAAATGACTTTGGCGTAAGAAATCGGGCAATCTATTAACTGTTTCACATGCACAGTAATTTTTCAAAATTGAGATAATTTATTTAATATGTATACTCAGAAACAGTATATCTAATAAAAAAAAAAAAAAATAAGAAACTTGTCTGATATATAGAAAATCAGGAACAAGTTATTTAAAACAGACCTAAACAAACATAATACTCTATCATTTACTGGGGTTTTTTTTTTCATAGCTTTTTAAGTTATTTGGCAATACATCGAACCTTCTTATGCCCAAAATGCGCTAATACTATTTAAAAATCGTCAAGGCCCTCATAAAAAAGAAATACCTAGAAATAAGTTGATTACCACGCTTGACTATGTGCAAAAAATTTTCGCTTTACAAAATTTGGTAGAAGATGAAAAATGACATCCCTATAACCGAAAAGTATCAACTTGGCTTTTAAATATCTTAAATTATGTGAAGCTAAATCATTTCTTAAAAAAAAAAAAAAAAAAAAAAAACGAAAGTAATAATACGAGTGAATCACAAAGAAAAGTTATTATTCTATTACTTAAAAAAAAAAAAGAAGTTTAGAAGCCATTACTTTTGAATATATTTTAAGCGAACAGCTTAATGGTTTTTAGAAAAACAATCTCACTATCTAAACTAACCAAGGACTAATTTAAACTATTACATTTGCATAATTGCATTAAAATATTTAAAAATAAGATTCAGTTTTCAGTAAGATGTAATGGTCTAAAATGCTGATCAGATAAAAGTTAACTGTTTGTGGACTGGTGCATATATCTTTTTCCAAAAATTGTAAATATGAATAAAATATGATAATTTGAATACTTAATGCAAAAATGCCGCCGAATTAAACTATTAAAAATATATTGCTAGATACATTAAATTAAAAAAAAAAATCCAGAAACGCGATTTCTTAAATTTTACTTTACATTTAATCGTCAGCTTCGTAACCGCAACAGCAGAAAGTCAAAACTCTCTGCCACCATTTTACCTTCTTTGATGGCATGGGGGGAGGAGGCAGATCTTCTTCCCATGTTGCTTCCGGAACTGGAACGAGCCCCATGCCATCGTAAGCACTCCACGACACGGCTTTCCCTAAATAGAATTTTTCATTAGGGCACCAATCGTCAACACTTACCCCCATACTTACTTCATCCCAATGACGGCGGGAGAAGAAGGAGCCGAAAGAGAGTGCCGCTTCCATCTTCAGATACACTTCAACAAATCTGTAAGGCAAGAGAGAAATTGAATTGAAATGATAGTCGAATTTGATGGTTTTTCATTATTGTATTTGGGGCGTTTAACAATGATCACACAAATATTGCTGTATAGAACATTATGACGTAACGAGCAGTGCGACCCTATCAAAAATTGCATGACACTTTTAACTGTTTATCCGTAAACTTTTCAATTTTAAATCATACGAGTCGAAAACCGAATTCGATTAATGAAAATGTTTAAAAGAACTCACTGACGAGAGCAGGGGGCCTTGGCATTTAAAAAAAAAGTTTACAACAATTTGGGTTTCAGAAAGTAAGAGAAATAATGTAAACAGCTATGAGAACAAGCCTAATGAACTTTTATGCTTATTTTCATATGTTATCATTAATGATGTTGTTTTTTTTATGTACAATTTATTTCTGCTAGCATGTAAAAGCGGACAAATGGCTTGTTTATATGAAGGAAATTGTATAAATATTGAAAAAATTGCTTGTGTATACAAGACCTTGAATAAGGTTGCCAGAAAATAGGCATGAAAATTTCCTTTTCTCTCCTCGCCCATTATCTCTAGCTCGCCAAGGCCCGTATAACTGGAAAAGTATCGAACAACTTTCTGCATGCACTAACAAGCATGAAAAAGCAAAAATATATTCTTTCAGGAACCAAACTTACCGAGTTATGATAATAAAATTACATTTTTTCGCCTTTAAGGGGGAAAAAAACTGAAAACCCATAACATTAAAGGCATCATAACTCTAAGTTTTGATAGTACAAAAATGAAATTTTTAGGATTTTACTGGCTAGAGATAGGAGAAAGTTTTTTCTAAATATAACTTATGGGATCCAAGGTTCGTGTAAAAATTAAAAAAATGTAATAAAAAATAAAAAACCTTTTCAACACTTTCCAACATAGTGGAAAAGAGTTGATGAATTTCGGTTTGTCTGTCCGTGCTCAAACTCAAGTAAATAGAGAGATATTACCATTTAATTGATATATGTCATTGAAGTGTACCCTAGCATGTTCGATATTGAAAATGAAGTGTTTAGGATTTATAGTTCCTTTACAGGGATGCTCAAAAGAATACTGTTATAGTGCGGTCTACAGAGCTGTGCAAGGTGACGTCACGAACAGGTTTTTGCTGCTGCTGTAGGACAGCTATTACTATCTGTGTGCCCTACAGCTTTTTTCATTGTTCTCCGATAAAAGTCACGTGATGTAAACTGCTCTATAGGGAAAATCATTTGCGGTGTATTTAATGATGTTACACCATTTCAAACATATTGAAATTAATATATATCACTTAAGTGCTATACCAGAGGGTCACTAAACAGTATTGTGTGCCTATCACAAATAGTTCATGTACAGGGTCACACAAAAACTTCCGTTACAACACCGTCTATGAGCATTCATTTCTGGAAGTGCATTTTTAGTTGTGGTATGCGTCTTGGAATTTATCTAATTTTTCTAATATTACTTGGTGTGTATGAATTCTACATATCGTATACAGGGCTGCACAGAAGAATTCGAATACATTTCAGCATACGGATGGAAATGAGTTAAGGGGGGTTTTTAACTATGTTATGAGTTTCAATTTTAGCTTACTAGAACAATTAGTATCTATACAAATCTATAATCCTATACAGGGCTGCATAAAGAGTTCAATTATGTTTTCGATTATAGAGGTTAATTGCTATAAATGTGTTTTTTAAATGTGTAATGCGTTTTCTAAATTGTTAATTTAGACATCATCTTTCGGTACAAATGTCATTTTCGCCCCATATTGGCGCGATTTTTTTCGGTTGCCAATTTGGCGAAAACATCAACAGCATAAACAACATAATCCGGGTTACCACATCAAGCAAAATAACGACACTTTGGCGCAAGTTAAATACCTGTTGCCTATATGATATTGGCGACAGAAAAAAATCGCGCCAATATGGGGCGAATATGACATCTGTACCCATCTTTCACTTTATAAGGAAAGGGCAACTGACGTCACTGTTGATCGAATAACTGTGGATCAGCAAGAAAAACCTGTCCATTCTTTATGACTCCTACCTGTACACATGAGCTAGGACAATTTGATGGGTCTACGTTTAACAGGTCTGTAATATGATTGGCTTACGTCGCCAAGACTATTCCTGCAAGGATCGTTATGACAAAAATGTTGTTGGTAGGTTGGTTGACGGAAGTGTTTGTTTGTAAACATGCCCTTTCCTTACAGACCGGGATGCGGCAGCACGGACAATCCCCTCATCGAGTTCACGGCTGAAATTCCAGAATTAGTTACAAAATCGACTCGCATATTAAAACGCAATCGGTCTGCCTAGTCCTATCTTGATGGAAAACACCTAAAAACATGATTTTAGCGGTTGACTCGTAGTTTTACCATTGTGTTTTCCTGCACCCAGTCCTCCATGTTTTTATACCTTTGGATGCAGAAAAGCACAGTGGTAAACGTACGAGTCAACCACTCAAATCGGGTTTTCAGGTGCTTTCCACTAAGATAGGACTTGACAGACCCGTTGCATTTTAATAGGCTAATCGAGTTCTGCCTAATCCTAGAATTTCAGCAGTCACCTCGATGAAGTGACGGTCTGTGCAGCCTCGTCCTGGTCTATTAGACATCATGTTTCACCTTATTAACACGTTGAGGGCCATGGTGACTGACACTGAAGCTGAAAAATTTGCAATGTTTTAAGTAATTTTTAAGAAAGTATAATCCTGTAATAAATAAAAAGGAAGTAAAATTAAAATAAATTTTCAGTAATTACTTAAAGCAATATATATATATGTTACATTATTAGATCTAATTCCGCGCTTTCCTTATCTTATTCTAAATTACTACTTTATATTCACTAAATACTTATCCTTAATTAATCTCTATCGTTAACTCTGTTTAATTCCCTTTAATTTAATGTCTCACTTGTCTTAATCGCTTAAATATTACGCTTTTAGTATTCTTAAATTAAATGATCCATTCCCGAGCTTTTTTCTTTCATTAGAATATTCTTTTAGCTTCCATTTTCACTTTCCCCTTCATTTCTGATGTTATCCTTTTTTCCTCCAAATTCATCCGCTAGCTCTGTTCGCACTCTCTATATGACGTGACATTCTTAATTATTCATTGGTTGAGAGCGCGACCTACGTCATATATGTATCCTTACACGTGAGGAACAGAAAGGTGATACTCGCTGAGTTTCAGCAGAATTTGTCGTATTTCCATTTTGATAACTTCCCCTGGTCGCCGTCTTGTATTTTCTATTATCTATAATTGCTTATCCATGCTTAAATAGTACGTAGCGATGAATTGATTTAAATTTGAATCGGTGGAAACTGCAACGCCGAAAGTTCTTTCAATAAAAGCCTGAGTTTAAATTACGCATTGTCTCGATTATTCCGGAGAAACCTACACTGGATTGTTATTCGAATTGAAATGTGTTATTTGGCCTTCCACTCGATGACTGCAACTACCTTCTAATATCCAGATTGATTATTCATCTACTATGACATCGAAGTTAATCCACACTTTCGAATCACCATATAACGTAAAATCGTTATAAATGTTTTTAGTTTTATATCATATTTTAGACCGTCATTCATCGGTGAATGACGCGTTCTAAACAGAAAGTTCAGTGTCAGTCATCAGTGACTGACGTGGCGCTTAACGTGTTAAACTTTGAAATTTCGTTACAGTCTTCTGAATGTGTTGGAAAGTGTTCATAACGTGCTTGACGAAGGATTTTTCTATAACAACATGTATAATAATCACTTATAAACAGATTAAGTTAAATAATGCTATAAAAAGTGATAAAATATCTTTATTAAGATTGACGAACGTTTCATTGCACAAACGGCGACATTTTCAAAATCATTCATGAAAGAAAAATATATTAATACAAAAATATTAATAAAATTTTATTATTATTATTATTATTATTATTAAAAAAATACTATTTTTCTATCATGAATGATTTTGAAAAGGTCGCCGTTTGTGCGATAAAACGTTCGTCAGTCTTAATAAAGATATTATATAATTTGTTATAGCATTATTTAACTTAATCTGACGGATTTTTCTTTCTTGATTTTGACGTAAATGGCTTTTCATAGGACGAAAAGCAACATAGGAAGCATTTTTGCAGCAGGAAATACACCGTACAAAAGGTAAATATTTCTTAATCTAGGAGAATGTAATATAACCACGAACGAAAATATATACAATAACTTCATCTGAGTTAACCGCGACACCGAAGCCCTTTCTTTATCTTTAGAAACCGCAGAAACCCGCGCGGCTTCCAGATTCGAAGAAGCATTTAACAAAAGCGAAGTTTTTTTCGCTGCCTCCGATTTTCGGAAACGTTTCCGAGTAGTGTTTAGGGTGTATTAAAGAATTTTCTTATCGCGGAATATATGTTTTTCGGATAGAATCCATCCTTACGGGAACACTTTCAGGTTCAACAAACCTGTTTTACAGATAAATAGGATACATTAACAGTATCAGGGTTAACATTAAAATTAATATTATTCTTTTACTCTTGGATGTTACGAATTCTGAAATGTGAGAAGGGTAATAATTAAATACTAACTTATTTAGTTAAAATTAAAGAACAATTTATTTACAGATTAATTAGACGAAACAAAACATTATTTGCAATTGAGCCTTTCAGGGCGTAAATGGATACAATTTGGATAAAACGTAAAAAGTGGATTTGCCATGAATGGATAAGTGTCATGAAAAAGGGTAAGCCCCAATTTACATTATTGTACTCACGCCTATTTAATGGGATTCAAAATCCTATCAGTGTAATATCAATAAAATGCACTTGAAATGATTTTTCGCATTGGCCGTCATGTAACGGAAAACTTTTGACTGTCCCTGTCATATTAAACTATACATCCGATTTTCATAAAATTTAAAAGGACTCGACACAATTTTTCAACGATTCTATATTTAAAATTTCAGACCATTCGGTTGGGTAGTTTTTGCTCTGTTATAGGCGGACGGACGGACAGACAGACGGACCGAAAGACGACTGTAGGTGCTACGTATTTATGAAATTACGAACGTACCTAAAAACGTTTTTCGGGATCGTGGGCAACTCAGAAGAGATTATTCTATATTTTCGTTCTCAGTTCTGTTAATTTTTATTTTTTTTTTTCGTAGATTAAAAAACATTTGTCTTATTTTTGCAGTGTATATCTCTAAAACTTACACGTTTAGGAATTAGCTTAAGATAGCGCAGGAAATAAAAAAAATATATATATATTTAGACTATCTTTTTAAGATTTCTAAATTAATTTCCGAACGTAGAATCGTAAATTAACTAATATTAAACTATTAATTTATTAAAATGTGTATATATATATTTAAATATTATACACTTCACTTTTTGTTTATTTTCTCCTTTTTAGCCTTTAAGAGGTCAGGTAACCTTTGATGCGTCCAAAAATCGATTTTTTTTTTAAATAGCTTATAATTAAATATGATTCTTTAGAAACATTTAAAAGCAAACCCCATACAAAAATTCGCATTAGAAAAGAAGTTATGTCTAAAACACTTTGAGCTTTTGCTATTTGATCAACGGGTGATTCAATCTTTAAAGCCAATTTTCTCAAAACAGCGATTTTGATCATTGCGCGCACGATTTCTCAAAAACGGTTACCTAGAATTTCACGAAATTTTTGGTGGATGTATTAAACGTACAGAAGCACAAAATGACCTATCATTATGTTCCTTAAGTAAGAAGTTTAGAATTCACGACTACTTTTGTAAAAAAAAAAAAAATCTCAATATTTTTAATTACTTTAAAAAAAAAAAAAAAAAAAAAATCTCGCCATCTACAAGTTTTATTTTTTCATTGCAGGTCATTTTGAAAATACTTTATATCTGTACTCATTTTTAAAAAAAACTTGGCTTGTTTCAGCCATTCAAATGGGGAAAATCATGCGCGCAATGCATGCAAGAATAATTCTTTTGTAAAAATTGGGTTATCTTTAAAAATAAATTTTAAAAAAAAACCTATTTATGTGTATACATTTTCTAACAACTTTAATTGATAAAATAAATCGTTCCTAACACGTGCTTTCAATTTTATAATTAAAAGTTAATTAGTTAAAGACTGACTGCAATTGTTACAGAGGTCACTTTTCCATGAACTTTATTGGTTCAAAAGGTACCTGACCCCTTAAAATGCTGCAGTTTCACAGCCATTTGTCCCATTTTGGCTAGCCTTTATGGGCGTGTCATTAAATCCATTGTTGTTTTA
Source organism: Maratus speciosus (assembly GCA_963932465.1). NCBI lineage: Eukaryota > Metazoa > Arthropoda > Arachnida > Araneae > Salticidae > Maratus > Maratus speciosus. Next base: position 587,147,131 of record OZ010788.1, on the reverse strand, counting down.
ACTTGTATACAGTTGTACTAGTCAAAGAGTATTAAGCAAATAAAATCACAAGACGAAACGCACTATTTCACCTTCATTCAAACATAAAATATGTAACATGAACTTTTGAAAAGTCCAATGTTTTACTTAAAAGGCGATTAAAATAATAAAAGAGATGTTACAAGTTAAAAATATACATTTTATTTAAAAACTTCTTAGTACTTTCATTCTTTCCCAAGCCCTTCATCAGAGAGTATTATAATAACTAATCGCTGTTTATTTATACAAACACGTCACTTCATTTCGAAAATGAGAGAACCATTAAATTAAACTAGAACGAGAGAACTATTAAAGATGGAAGTAGTAAAATAAATGGAACTGCGGTTAATAATAATATATATTTTCTCTAATTAAGCTCAATCCAAGAAACTGCTACTTCTACTTTCAACTCTAATAATTATTGGCTCTCTCATTTTCAAAATGAAATGATGTGTTTGTATAAATAAACAGCAATTAGTTATTATAATATTCTCTGATGAAGGGCTGGGGAAAACCCGAAAGTACTAAGAAGTTTTTAAATAAAATGCATATTTTTAACTTGTAACATCTCTTTTATTATTTTAGTCGCCTTTTAAGTAGAACAGCGAACTTTTCAAAAGTTCATATTACATATTTTATGAGTATTAAGCAATTAATAACATATGAAGAGTTAGCGAAAAATGCCTTAAAACACTTTTACACTAGCGTCTAAATCGCGCCCCTCACAACGGCTCTTATCACAAATGCACCCTAGAAATTCCCTAAGCTGCCGAGAAAATCCCTATTTAAAGGGAAAATATGGTTTCTTGTTCAGTTGGTTTCCCCTATTCGATATTTTAAATGCATGCAACCAAGCAATCTTTTGTTATTATTGTTATTTTAGTAGTTATTATTATAGATTTATGATTTTATAATAACAGTCGTTTTGATATAATTATGCCAACTATAATTTTTTTCTTGTTTTTTGTTTTCTTTTTTTTGTGATGAAGGTATGAGCGCATAGCGTTCATGAAAACTAAAACAGATAACTGGGTGCAGCAACCTCGTCGTGCAGCAGTCTCAAAAACGCAGTAATTCGCGAAAGCCGCGATCACGAACGAACGAAATTCGTTAACGCTGCAACCAATAAATAACGAGCGTATGAGCGCGTAGCGCTCATGAAAACCGAAAATAAAAACATCACTGGATGCAGCAACCTCGTCGTGTAGCAATCTCGAAAACGCACTAAATTCGCGAAAGCCGCAATCACAAACGAACGAAATTCGTTCACGCCCATATCACTCATAAAAAGAAAAAAAATCACTGGATGCAGCAGTCTCAAAGACATACTAAATTCGCGAAGGCCGCGATCACAAACGAACGAAATTCGTGCACGTCGCAATCGCTAACGAACGTATGAGCGCAAATCAATTTCATTTAACATGTGCATGAATGATATTTATAAGTCTTTTTCTCATTTTTTATTTGTAAAAACTATAAAGTCTGAATATGCAACACTAAAATAAACTATAATGACATCGTATGAGACAGGGCGAAGTGCCAGGGAATTTCTCGGGTGCATTTGAAATAAGAGCCGTTGTGACGTGAGGGGCGCGTTTTAGGCGCTACTAAACTACGCTAATTTGAATAACCGAATATCATTACGGTATAAATATTGGGTACTACTTGATTATGCCGTCAACCAGTTTTACCAAATTATGCAAATGACATAGTTTTTACTTTAAATAACGAAAGAAAAAATAAATTAGTAAAGCATTAATAAAAATAAAAATAAAAAGTCGAATTAAAAATCACTTGATGAGGTAACAGACACGTGTAAAGTGTTTAATGCCAATTGGCTCCATTTTGCGAACATCAGTTATTGGCATTTAAACTTATAGTTTGGCGATAGTTTTTGGGTCGACGGGATAATCAAGTAATACCAAATATCAGTACGATATAAATATTGTTGCTATTTTACAGTTCAAATTTGGTGATGAAAATTACTACAGTCCGCGGTACTTCCTTGTTATAGTAGCCCCCACAATTACTATTACGGGGCTTCGTGCGACATCAAGAAAATCCTTAGGTGTCCCCTGCTACTTAATATTGCAGTCTCCACTTTGTGCATGAATATTGTGTATTGCAAAACAGAGATTAAATATGAGAAGTTTAATGTTGAGTTATTTTCCCTTAATTTTCCATAATCGGAATCAAACCTCAACGATTGGCGGTAAATGAGGTTAATCGTTTATAATATAGCCAAAAGGGAATGGTATGCGTCCATCATGAGCAATGTCGGTGATAACGATGTTTAAATCGCACTTAGATTGATATACTGCCAATAAAAACACATTATGTTGCGCAAAACAACAACACCAATTGAAATACCCCAACTGACGTTCGATCCGATTGCAGAAGATTAACCAAAGTATGAGCAATGTCTGCAAGAATGTATTACTAAAATGAATATATAGAAAAGTAGCAGTTTTAGTATTATAGCTATTTTTGTAAATTACAAAAAATTAAACTCTTGTGAAATGCATGAAACTTTGGAATGCAGATCTAGGAAGGAGAGTTAAAAAAATGTTTAAGACATTTTATAGAAACAGTACCCCATTAGCCTCCATTACCTCCCTAAAAAATGAAACTGCAGAAAAAATATGCTAAGTCGACTGGATCCCGATTATGGAAAATTACCCAGTACTACTTAGTTATCCTGTCGACCAAAAATCTATAGCCAAACTATAAGATTAAATGCCAATAATGGTTGATCGTAAATGTCACATTCACTTGACTTTAAGCAAGTTACACGTGTTAACGTCATCAAGTGATTTTTATTTCGACGTTTTATTTGTATTTTCATTAATGTTATACGAATTTATTTGTTCTTTCGTTGTTTAAAATAAAAATTATGTCAGTTTGTATAATTTGGCGAGTGGTTTGGCGATTTATATAATTTGCCGAAATGGGTCGACTGGATAACTAAGTAGTACCAATTACCCGATACTTAAAAACATGTGCAAAAGTTTAATTCAGTGTCAGTCATTTTTTCCATTGTGTAATGAAATGTAAGTATTAAAAAAGAAAACACTCCAGTGTAAACAAGTAAACATTTTATTCAAAATATAGTTTAAGCTATGGGTTAAAAATGAGGGACATTTATCATATTGCATTCACAACGATGCGTTCACCCCAGATAGCATTTTTAATTTTCAACAAATTTGTAGCAGTCTTGCTTTGAAAACCTGCAAATTTGCAGCAAGCTCAGCATGACAACACTGAAAGTTCATAACAAGACTGCAGCAAGATAAGGCAAACGCCAAAGTCACCACACTTTGAACTTGGAGCTAACTTGTCGTGCAAGTTAAATTCATGCTGCATCAAATTTATTGCAAATTAACGGCAAACAAGTAATTAAAAAATACTGCAAAGTAGTAATCTTTCCACGCCCCACTATGCGTTTACAACTGTTACACTATAAGTTTAACCCCTTCGGAGGGGTCCATAGACCTCATCAGTTCTATTGACGCGAACAAACCGTCAGAAGGTGCATGCATCGTTTTCATCATCATAAACAAGTGAAGATAATTTTTGTACTTTTCAATACGAGCCTTTTTTGGTATTTGATAAGTATAGCGTTTAGAAAAAGCGGTGCCAACAGAATAAAATTTCTGCAATTTCTGCTTATATGCTGATTGTCTATTCTCTCAACAGAGGGATTATTGGCTTTCATTACTCTCGTTAATTAAAGACAGGCTTGCCATCAGTTTCACATCAAACTACTCATGCAAGTAGGGAATGGTATACCTTGCGGGAAATTTCTGAATTCAAATTTGTCACGGCAAGATAATGTCAGAAAAAATCAAACTTGCTGCTAATGTTCTTACTATCTGGGACAGAACCGATGGACATTTTAAAATTTGAAATAAAGACAACTTTTTACTTTGTATGGCACTAAACCGACAACGTAGTCCATATACCTTCATAAAAATTACAAATTATATATATATATATATATATTTTTTAATTACACTCTCTAACAGTAAATAAAATTGGTACTTCTTAGTTAGCCCGTCGACCAAATTACCGTCGCCAAATTGTAAGATTAAATGCCAATAATGGTTTGTCATTAATTAATTAATTGTAATATTAAATGCCAATAATGGCCAATAAAACCATTAATTCGACGTTTTATTTCTATTTTTATTAATCTTTTACTAATTTATCTGTTCTTTCGTTATTTAAAATAAAAATTATGTCAAATTGTATAATTTGGCGAGTGGTTTGGCGATTTACAAAATTTTACAAATTTGGTCGACGGGATAACTAAGAAGTACCATAAAATTATGTAAATGTGTTTCCGAAATACTTAATATAGAAATTATATTCACAGATACTTTCCTCATATAGGTGCTTTAGCATAAAACCGGGCGCAGGTGATAAAATACTGGCACAGATGTCATATTCGCCCCATATTGGCGCGATTTTTTTCTGACGCCAATGTCATATACGCAACGGGTACTTAATTGGCGCCAAAGTGTCGTTATTTTGCTTGATGTGGTAACCCGGATTATGTTGTTTATACTGTTGATGTTTTCGCCAAATTGGCAACCGAAAATAAATCGCGCCAATATGGGGCGAATATGACATCTGTGCCATATTATATTTACATACAGAAGCCATAACTCTTTTACTATCTGCAGACATAATTTGTACAATTAGAAGCTATTTTTTAACACATAACCTGCAATACAAAACCTTTAATACATTTTTAATGCATTAATAAACACAGTTGTTTATACCACTGAGCAAAAATCTCACCCTTTTTAAAGCCCGAATTAGGTCAATGGCACTTTTAATTAGCGCGCTAAAGCCTATAAATAGGAAGTATCCATTCATATAACTTTTTATTATAAAATACGGCACTTCTTAGCTATCCCGTCGACCAAATTACTGACGCCAAATTGTAAGATTAAATGCTAATAATGGTTTGCCATTAATTAATTGTAAGATTAAATGCTAATAATGGCCAGTAAAACCATTAATTCGACGTTTTATTTCTATTTTAATTAATGTTTTACTAATTTATTTATTCTTTCGTTATTTAAAATAAAATTTATGTCAATTTATATAATTTGGCGAGTGGTTTGGCGATTTATATAATTTGGCGAAATTGATCGACGGGATAACTAAGAAGTACCTAAAATATTATACATCCTAATCTTTACATAATCTAAATAATTGAAGATGGTCGTGTCGACATCATCAATTATTGCACTGAGTATAGGCAATATTCATGAAGAAAGACGGTCACTCGACGCGTTCCATCGGATATCATAATCTAGAGTGGCTTTAAAAGAATAAAAAAGAAAACGTATTAACGTAACTAATTAACTAATTAACACCCATTAACTATTTACACTCTTTTTTAAAGAATCCCTTTGAGTGCAATTCTTACACGAATAGCAAACTAAACTGAAATCGAAAAGCAAACGTATAGCAATATATAGGATTTCGAATAGCCACACATTATTTGGGGCTAAAATTCAGTAAGAAAAATAGTATGCACTCATTTTATAATCACTAAATTCGAATAGAAGTATAATAGTAATGAAGGTTAAAGAATCTTTTTCCATTTACCAAGCTGGTTTTAATATTGTTTGTGCATTACACATAATGCAACAAAATTAATAACAATTGTAATACCATGCCTGCACATTTCAACTCATTATCCAATTAATTAAAAAAGAAATCAAATACACTAGCATTCTGTTTCAGTTTTAGCTTAATAACAGTGAAATTTCGCTCAAATTTAAATCTTTTCCTATCCTAAATTTATTTCATTTCTCCGAAAAACTTATCAAACGAGAATTATTTGTTAATAATTCCCTGCGATTAAAAAAAATGGCTATAGAAGCTAAGATTATTTACACACAGGATCGTAAAGCAAAAACCTGAAATGAAATCACAAATAAATATCTAAAAGAATTCAAAAAGATAACTTACGTCACTTGTGGGCTAACTTGGCGAGAACAGATAATGAAGTCCTTTGGCGACAAATGAGTATACTCTATAACAGCTAAAAATGACTAGCAAGTAAATTTAACTCCAAGTGACACCTAAGAAGTTTTTTGGTGAAATGATGAGACTCGAATGGTTTCAGCCTATTTATAGGCGGCTTTGATCATGTGACTAGTTTGGGCGTTCCTGATTGGCTATTACTATCTTACTTCATCAAGCACTACCTTCTGATTGGTTATCTGTATTCCACGTCATAAAAAGAAAAGTCACGAGCTATCAAGCGGTTACGTCAAGTGATGCTATGACGTCATGCGATATCTGTCACTGTGAAAATTAGCAAGAAAATGGTCGCCAACAGAATAGAATGGCGACAAAATTCAAATTACAAAATCCGCCAAATTACGATAAGACCAAAAATACGTATCAAAAAGCATTTTTCCCTAGCAAATGAGATTTAGACATATTCTATTGCACAAAATTTAATTAAATGAAGCTATTTTACTTTATTTTTCAGACATATTCCTCCTATAATTTAAGTTATGAGATATGCATCATTTCGCTCCGAAAATTCAAGCTATATACAAATAAAACATCTGCATTTAGATAAAAATATGAATTTCCCACATAATTATTCAAAATTTAGCAAATTTAAATAAATAACACATTCCGTGTTGTACCTTACTGCGATTTTAAATTATGCATGTACAGATAGTATAATGATTACGTTGAGACTCACTTAAAATGACTATCTAATCATTTTTTTTTTCAATGCAAAACGTACGAATTTAAGATTATTTCTTATGTTTAAAACGTTAAAATTCAAATTGCAGTCTTCATTTATTCAGTTTTGCTGTTAACTGTCAATTTCTTAGCTAGAAAAATAATTGAACTTGAACTACATTTTTCACATATTGTGATTACATATGTCGTTATTTTCTGCCCTTTGCCTTAAAAATGTTGAGTAACTTCCAGGTTTTTCGCTCTATAAAGGGTTAACTTTTAAAATTTTCCGTTTAAGGTACTTTTAAAATTTAAAATATTTAAAATAACTGCGTAATCTTCTCAGAACCAATTTTTAACCGTTGCAAATCATGCGGGCAATCTTCGATCATAAAATGCTTAAAACTTCAAAAAATATTGATATGTTATATCCTAAAATGTATTTTTTTTAATATTTAATACCTGTTTTCATGAAATATCATGTTGGATATTTGTAAATAAACATTTAATCATTTCCAGATTCAAAAACATTTTAATATCTCTCGAGATTTATTTTTTAGCCGCCATGTTCGATTTCCGTTAAAGCGTGAAATTAAAAAAATATAATAATTTTCCTCACGAGATGCATTTTGATAGATATATCTAATTCATAATAAAAGTTTTTGGCAATAAAAATGCAGTAAAAAGTAAATAAACATTCTATCATGCGGCTATATTTTGGTAAATTCAGGCATGTATTTTCGATTTTATCTCTACTTCTTGCTTATAAGCTAATTTCACTCTTATCGTTTCAATAAAAATGCACCTAAACGAAGTTCTGACACTTAAACGAACTTTTAAGCAATTAAAAAGCAAAATGTAATCAACAGAAGTTAGTTTAATAATACGTTTCAGACGTTTAGAGCTATTATGTAACCTATGGAATTTGAATTTCTTGTGGCCGCCATCTTGGATTTTATTGAATTTCTTGTGGCCGTCATCTTGGATTTTATTGAATTTATTAAGCCCGTATTATTTCCGTTGTTCAGGTAAATAAAATCAAATTAGCTAGTTTAAAAGCTAATGTGAAAGAAATTCAGGCATGTGTTTTCGATTTTATTTCTACTTCTTGCTTATAAGCTAATTTCACTCATCATTTCAATAAAAAAGCACCTAAACGAAGTTCTGACACTTAAAAGAACTTTTAAGCAATTAAAAAGCAAAATGTAATCAACAGAAGTTAGTTTAATAATACGTTTCAGACGTTTAGAGCTATTATGTAACCTATGGAATTTGAATTTCTTGTGGCCGCCATCTTGGATTTTATTGAATTTCTTGTGGCCGCCATCTTGGATTTTATTGAATTTATTAAGCCCGCATTATTTTCGTTGTTCAGGTAAATCAAATCAAATTAGCCAGTTTAAAAGCTAATGTGAAAGAAATCCAGTTTTAATATATTGGTCACCATTTGGGATTTCCCGACACTTCGATAGCTTATTTCGAATTAATATAACATCGTCTATTTACAGATGCTAATAGAAATGAAATCTGCCATTGCTGTCGGGAAAAAGCAAACGATAATTCTTTTTTCAAATGTCAGATGGATAGTTCATAATCGTTTGTGGAAACAAATTTAATTTGAAACGTGCAAAAATATGGTTCTCTTATTTTCTTAATGCTTTTACTGTCTATGCATATGCATATGTACCGAGAATTTCGGATTTGGTATAGTATTCCTGACCACATTCAATAACCGATTTGTATAATTAGATATGGCAAAGTACATTTTGAGGCATCTAACACTATGTTAAATCAACATAACATCATCAAATTGAATATGTTACCAGTTACGAGTAATAACATTTATCCATACCCTTAAAAATTTGTAACAAACAACCCATCCTTTCGAATGTTTTTTATAGAAAACGGTTACATAACCTAAATTCATGTTTGTTCTGATCATAATGTGGTCAATAATATTGTCAGATACGTTCAGGGCCGTAGCTAGGGGGGTGCCAGGGGAGGCTGAGCCCCCTCCCCCCCTAAAAATTTTTTAGCCCCTCTTGAGAAAGATTCCAAGGTCACCAAATGAAACTCTGTTCAAAAATTTAACTTAGTTTTGGGGCCCTTTCACAGTTTTGCACTCTTAGTTTTGGGGTCCTTTTACAGTTTTGCACAAAAACTAAATAGTAGTATTTGTATAAAAAGTGCAGTTTTTGACATATAATTTATTACTTATCAGCATTAGTTATATATACTAAAAATTTTCATTCTGCAGTGTTTTCTATTACTGGCATAAAACAAAGTTATTGTAATGAGTTTGATAGTAAATATGATGCTTGTGATAAATAATTTGTTTCGTATTTGAGTCATTCTAGTTTAATATATATATATATATATATATATATATATATATAGGATCCTTGATTTATAAATGATACTAATGAAAAATGGCGATGGACAATTTAAATGCAAATATTTTTAGCAATCGAGTGGCTACAATAATAATTTTAAAATGCAAAATACATCCTTGATTTTGATAATGCTTTTATCATATAAAAACACAAATTTAGAATCTTTAAGAGCAAGAAAAAATTGGGAGAAAAATTAAAGGTTGCAGCTCTTTTGAAATAGGTGAACTGTAAGCTTTTTATTTACTTGTTAACATCATCACTTATTATTTCAACAGTATAATTATAAACTATATATACGAGTACACTGGAAATTTTCATTAAGTAGCCTTTCTTTTTCTTAGCATAAAATGAAGTTATTATAAACAGTTTAATAAGAAACATAGTGCCTACGATATGAATGTGCACTAATTTGTCTTTCTATATAATACTTTGATCATATATGTGTGTTTCACGTGTCAAAGAGAGAGAAAAAATATGAGCCTCCCCTGCATTTTCTTCAGAACCCTCTATTATTCACTTCTAGCTACAGCCCTGGATACGTTTCATAATATAGTTAATATACTCATGTAATCGTTAAAAATGGTCGAATCGCTGAACCGTTTACTGCAGATTTGTAGCAGTGTGTAGAGTGCGTTATAAAAATCAGATGCACAGTTGTTTAAAAAAAATTATCTATTGTTATATACATATAATATCAAGAAATTTTCGATATTAACAGCAACGAAATATGTTATCGCTGTTATGAAAAATATCCTTCGTGGAAACCGACTAACTAATTATTAAACCAGTTGGATGTGCCAGTTCCAAAATTATCTTCTATCTCATACATGTTAATACTTCAAAATTCGCTATCACAGTGCCAAAATTAAATAAATGTCAATCTATGCCCATCATGAGGATTCTAAAGACATGAAATTCTGTGCATTAGTTCTTGAGATATGATTATTGCGGTATTACTTAGTTATCCCGTCGACCAATTTCACCAAATTATATAAATCGCCAAACCACTCGCCAAATTATACAAATTGACGTAATTTTTATTTTAAATAACGAAAGAACAAATAAATTAGTATAACATTAATAAAAATACAAATAAAACGTCGAAACAAAAATCATTTGATGACGTAAATACGTGTAATTTGCTTAAAGTCAAGTGAATGTGACATTTACGATCAAACATTATTGGCATTTAATCTTATAGTTTGACGATAGATTTTTGGTCGACGGGATAACTAAGTAGTACCGGTTATTGCTAAAATCGTGTAAATCCTATAAAATGCAGCCTAGCAGCACCACCAGTTGGGTGTTTTACACCAAAACCCAACTATGTCAACATCTTACTGAATCTGAAGTTTGATGAAAATCCGTGGATTCGTTTTTGAGATAAAGCTATTCCGAAAATCGTGCAAAATCCACCATAGCAGCGTCACCTATTGGGCGATTAATACCAAAACCTAATCAGAAACAACTTGTGTCAGCGTCTAACTGAATCTGAAGTTCGATGAAAATCCGTGCATTAGTTCTTGAGATACAACTACTGCGGAAATCGTGAAAAATGCAACATAGCCGCTCCACCTGTTGGTCGATTTACACCCAAAACATAATTAGTATCAATATTTATCAAGGTGCACCTGAATCTGAAGTTTGAAGAAGATCGGTGCATTAGTTCTTGAGATAGAGCTATTGCGGAAATCGTGAAAAATGCAACATAGTAGCGCCACCTACTGGGTAATTTACATATTAAAAACTAATTAGCGTCAATTTATAATAGAGATTAACTGAATATAATTTTTTATTAAAATCCGTGCATTAGTTCTTGCGATAAAACGCCCACAAAGTTTGTGTCGCATACAGACAGAATCACAGACTCGCAGACAGCCATTTTGTACAAACATGTTTTTCAGGATCTCCGACCCCTAAAACGTGTAAATCCGTCGGAAACCGGAAGTTGAAAATTTTCACGAATCCAATACTTTCTTCTTGTAAAGATAGAACAAAGTAAAGATATATAATTTCCCTCTAAAAACCTCCTGTGTCTTTATAGCAATTGCACACCTTCCACCCTAGCAACCTTTCCCCTTCTTGTCGAGTTTGAGAAAGAATTTTCTTTGCGGTCTGATTAAAATCCATTCTTTAGTTGAATTATGAATACTTTTCCATTCTTTTAATTGGGATTTTTAATTAATAACTCAATTAATTATTAGAAATTTAAAATTCTGAGTCTTGGGTGCATTAAGAGAGGACTTGGACTATACTCACACAAATTTCCAACCTTGTACGTGCTTTAAATTTTGCTAGCAATCGCGGGCACACAGACAGAGCAAAACTTTCTTTTATTATTATGATTCATTTCTTATGCTCATGGGTTTTCACTGTTAACCTCCCATAATAATCACATTTTGCACATCCTTTTTTACTTTACTTTACTTACTTCTTTACAAGAAGAAAGTATTGGATTCGTGAAAATTTTCGAATTCCGGTTTTCAACGGATTTACACGTTTTAGGGGGTCAGAGATTCCGAAAAACATGTTTTTACAAAATGTCTGCTGTGAGTCTGTGACTCTGTCTGTCTGTATGTGACACAAATTTTGTGGGCGCTCTATCTCAAGAACTAATGCATGGAATTTAATACAAATTAATAATCAGTTAGTCTCTAATATAAATTGGTGCTGATTAGTTTTTGGTGTAAATCGCCCAACAAGTGGCGCTGCTATGCTGCATTTTTCGCGATTTCTGAAATAGCTCTGTCTCAAGAATTAATGCACAGATTTTCATCAAACTTCAAATTCAGTTAGCCCTTGATGTTAATTGGAGCTGATTACGTTTTGGTGTAAATCTCCCAACAGGTGGCGCTGCTGTGCTGCATTTTTTACGATTCCCGCAATAGCTCTATCTAAAGAACTAATGCACGAATTTTCATTTAACTTCAGATTTAGTTAGACGTGGACACAAGTTGTTGATGATTAGGTTTTGTTGTTAATCGCCCACAAGGTGGCGCTGCTATGCTGGAATTTTCATGATTTTCGCAATAGCTCTATCTCAAAAAACTAATGCACGGATTTTCTCCAAACTTCAGATTCAGTTAGACGTTGACGTAAGTTGTTGCTGATTAGGTTTTGGTGTAAATCACCCAATAGGTGGTGCTGCTAGGCTGCATTTTACATGATTTACACGATTTTAGCCATAGTGATACCTCAAGAACTATTGCACGCAATTTCGTATCTTTAGAATCACCATGATGGGCATAGACTGTCATTTAATTCTGGCAGTGTGATAACGAATTTTGAAGTATTAACATGTATGAGATAGAAGAAAGTTTTGGGATTGGTATATCCGATTAGTTTCCTGTTTGCGTTTTACTCTGTTACTCCCATCCCAGATAGCATGAACATCAGCAGCAAGTTTGATTTTTTCTGATATTATTTTGCCGTGACAAATTTGAATTCAGAAATTCGCAGCAAATCTCCCGCAAGGTATACCATTACCCACTTGCATGAGTAGTTTGTTGTGAAACAGATGGCAAGACAGTCTTTAATTCATGAAAGTGACGAAAGCAAAAAAATCCCTCTGTTGAGAGAATAGACAATCAGCAGATACGCAGAAATTGCAGAAATTTTATTCGGTTGGCACCGCATTTTTTAAACGCTATACTTATCAAATACCAAAAAAGGCTCGAATTGAAAAGCACAAATATTATTCTAACTTATCCCAGATAGCAGGAACATCAGCAGCAGCAAGCTTGATTTTTTCTGACATTATCTTGCCGTGACAAATTTGAATTGATAAATTCGCAGTAAATTTCCCGCAAGGTATACCATCCCCCACTTGCATGAGTAGTTTATTGTGAAACTGATGGCAAGCCTGTCTTTAATTCACGAAAGTGACGAAAGCAAGAAATCCCTTAGTTGGGAGAATAGACAATCAGCACATACGAAGAAAATGCAGAAATTTTATTCGGTTGGCGCCGCTTTTTCTAAACACTATACTTATAAAACACCAAAAAAGGCTCGTATTGAAAAGTGCAAATATTACCTTAACTTGTTTATGGTGATGAAAACGGTACATGCACCTTCTGACGGTGTGTTCGCATCAATAGACCTGATCAGGTCTGTGGACCCCTCCGAAGGGTTTAAACTTATAGTATAACCGTTGTAAACCGATAGTGGGGCGTGGAAAGATTACTACTTTGCAGTAAGTTTGCAGTGTTTTTGATTACTTGTTTGCCGTTAATTTGCAATAAATTTGATACAGCATGAATTTAACTTGAACGACAAGTTAGCTGCAAGTTCAAAGTGTGGTGACTTCGGCGTTTGCGTTATCTTGCTTGGGATTTATGGTGGTAGAAACGATGCATGCACCTTAACGGTGCGTATGCATCAATAGACCTGATCAGGTCTATGGACCCCTTCTAAGGGGTTCTATAGTTGTAAACAGTTAATGTGGTATGGAAAGATTACTACTTTGCAGTAAGTTTACACTATTTTTGATTACTTGTTTGCCGTCAATTTGCAATAAATGTGGCACAGCATGAATTTAACTTGCACGACAAGTTAGCTGCAAGTTCAAAGTGTGGTGACTTCGGCATTTGCGTTATCTTGCTGCAGTCGTGTTATGAACTTTCAGTCTTGTCATGCTGAGCTTGCTGAAACTTTGCAGGTTTTCAAAGCAAGACTTCTGCAAATTTTCTGCAAACTAAAAATGTTATGTGGGATAGGGCTGCAATTTTTAATTTTTATTTATTTATTCATTTTTATATTAACTCCAAAAAATAACATTTAATTGTTCATTTTATCACCATAGAAACAATGAGATTATATCGTCTGCTTTTATTTATAAAAATTAAAAACGTCTATTTTTAGCTCACAGGCTATCAAAGCCTGAGAGCTAATGTGCCCGCCCGTTCTGTATGTATGTACGTACGTACGTATGTATGTATGTATGTATGTACGTAACGCGATAACTCTTGATAGAAACATCCGATTTGCTTCAAAATTTTTTCCTAGGCTCATTGTTATAAGGCTCTTCCCTGATTAGTTTTGGGAGTTCATTGGTTAAGGATAAAGGGGGAAAAACGGGGTTAGCCCACCCCCCTTAATTCAGAAAAATGGGTTTTTCGTGCAGAATCATTCGATTTGCTCCGAATTTGGTATACCGGTTTATTATGTTAAGGAACTTCCCTGATTAGTTTTGGGAGTTCATTGGTTAAGGATAACGGGGGGAAAACGGGGTTAGTCCACCCCCCTTAATTCAGATAAATGGGTTTTTCATGCAGAATGATTCGATTTGCTCCGAATTTGGTATACCGGTTTATTATGTTAAGGAACTTCCCTGATTAGTTTTGGGAGTTCATTGGTTAAGGACAAAGGGGGTAAAACGGGGTTAGTCCACCCCCCTTAATTCAGATAAATGGGTTTTTCATATAGAATCATTCGATTTGCTCCGTATTTGGTATACCGGTTTATTATGTTAAGGAACTTCCCTGATTAGTTTTGAGGGTTCATTGGTTAAGGATAAAGGGGGGGGGTAGTCCACCCCTTTTAATTCAGATAAATGGGTTTTTCATGCAGAATCATTCGATTTGCTCCGAATTTGGTATACCGGTTTATTATGTTAAGGAACTTCCCTGATTAGTTTTGGGTGTTCATTGGTTAAGAATAAAGGGGGGAAAAGGGGGGCTAGTCCACCCCCTTAATTCAGATAAATGGGTTTTTCATGCAGAATGATTCGATTTGCTCCGAATTTGGTATACCGGTTTATTATGTTAAGGAACTTCCCTGATTAGTTTTGGGAGTTCATTGGTTAAGGATAAAGAGGGAAAAGGGAGGTTAGCCTGCACCTCTTAAATTAAATAAATGGGTTTTTCATGCAGAATGATTCAATTTGCTCCGAAGTTGGTATACCGGTTTATTGTGTTAAGGAACTTCCCTGATTAGTTTTGGGGGTTCATTGGTTAAGGATAAACGGGAAGGGGGGATAGTCCAGCCCCCTTAATTTATATAAACGGTTTTTTCATGCAGAATTATTCGCTTTGCTGCAAATTTGGTATACCGGTTTATTATGTTAAGGAGCTTCCCTGATTCATTTTGGGGATTCATTGGTTAAGGATAAAGGGGGGGGGGGTAGCCCACCCCTTTAATTTAGATAAATGGTTTTTTTGCAGGATTATTCGATTTGCTCCAAATTTGGTATACCGGTTTATTATGATAAGGAGCTTCCCTAGATTTGGAGGTTCACTGGTTAAGTATAAAGGGGGAAACGGGGGCTAATTTCCCTTCACTTATTTTTTGGAGGGGCATTATTCTTTAAAATAAGAGTATGATATACAATTAGTGTGAATAGCCTGTGAGCTCAATGCCATCAGTTTAGCTGGGCATTTTTCTTTTTTATTTGTGTAATATGGAAGATAACTTGCTTGAGTAAATTAAAAGCTTGATATTTTTAACCTGAATTATAGCTGATTTCTCTCTCTTTTTTTTTTTTTTTCTTTTTTTTTTAGCTTGTCATAGCATTGCTTGATTTTGTGAATTTTATATCTCACATCTGTTCAACTGTTTGATTAGTCTGTATGATTTAGTTGTAAAAATTCAAGATTGAACCGTATCTTATTAATGGAAACCAAGATCAATCGGTTTGAAACAAAATCAGGCTATTATGTACGAAAAACTGGAGAATTCAGCGAATATTTTCACGGGGGACGAATGATTTCTATAATAACATGGTAAGATTTTTTTAAAATAAAATATAAATTTGTTAATATTTTCTAATTAAAGTGCAAAACGTATGTAATTAAATAGATGATCATGAATTAAGTTAAAATAATTTTTGCTTACTTCTTGATTCTTTTTTTTTTTTTTAAGGATTTTCCATGGAATAGATTTACAATTCCCTGTATACAGCAATAACCATACGATGAAAAAATATTGCTTAAAGCATAACCGCGTATTACTGTATCCAGGGCTGCCAGAAGCGACTATTTTTCTATTCTATTCGCACCACTATAAAAAAAAAAAAAAAAAAAAAAAAAAAACAGATTTTGAAGTATGCAAATGTTCTCGAACAATATGT
This sequence comes from Maratus speciosus, assembly GCA_963932465.1. Taxonomy (NCBI): domain Eukaryota; kingdom Metazoa; phylum Arthropoda; class Arachnida; order Araneae; family Salticidae; genus Maratus; species Maratus speciosus. The sequence continues at coordinate 587,130,931 of OZ010788.1, read as the reverse complement.
CATTAATTTTTGTTTTAAGAAAGTGGTGTGAGGTGGAATAAAAAAGAAAAAAAAAAGTAGCCTGTGGCAGCCCTGTGTATCAGACATCTTATCCAGAGTTGGCGAACCTTTTTGCTTCCGTATGCCAAAATTTGTACAAAATTATTTTACATTTCCATGACGTGCCAACTAAAAAACAAATTTAGCAGGAAGAAAATTAACGAATTAAAATTACTTAACATTTTTTTTATTAATATAAAAATATGAGGAACATACTTGTAGCTATTTGCAGTATAATAATTATAGAAACAAATCTATATTAGAAAAAAAAAATTAATGCGATTTCTGTTATTGAATCTTAATATCACGTTAATTTTAACAGAATGCAGAACCGGAGTTATCTGACAAGTGCTTTCTATTTTAGTTCTTTAATATTCATTTGCGAAAATATTGACTTAAAAGCATAGATAGGCGGAAAAACTTGAAATGGCAAATGCCAGTTTCTGTAATCGGCTTTGAAATAAATTCCAAATTGCCATAATTTTACCATCGGCATTTTTAATAATGCCTAATCTTTCCTTTTTGATAGTTTTCAAATATTATTTTAAATTCTGAGATCTATTGAATTAAATTGGGATTTAATATGCCGCAATTCAAATTTTCAATTTTTATTTAATCGAATTTAACCAAAATCAGCTCATCTAATTTCGTAAATTTTGTGTAATCTACTCACTGTATTTTGATTTAGAGTCACAAGCGACGCTGTGCCGAAATTATTATTTCGCGTGCCAAAAGTGGTACGCTTTCTATAGGTTCGCCGTCCCTGTCTTATTACTATATCAAACTATGATTTTTTTCTTTCTTTTTTTTTTTTTTTTTTTTTCATTTAGTGCATATTTTTAGTTTTCAACTAGCATCACGAAAAACATTTTCATATGAAAAATATCAATTATTCAAATACAGTTTTGAAATTCATTAAAAGTGATATTTTCGTACTAGCCTCATATCAACCGACGAAATCGTCAAACGTTTCACTATTTACAGTAACGTTTTTGATTCTGATTTTTTTATGGTTTAAGCGCTTATTTCAACATATCTAAAAGTTTTTGTTTGTAAAATTTATTTATTTATCCAGTGAACTTTGTTAGAAAATTATAGCCGGAAACAAATGTTGACGTATTTGCACTGGTGCAATCGGGCTTATCTTCCATAATCAGATTACACGCGAAAAAGAAAAGTTTTTTTTTTTTTTTTTTTTTTTTTAACTGCTTGAATATTTTTAAAACTATTTAAAAAAATAGTAAATTGAGATAAAGTTTCCAGACTGCGTTTGAAAGTGCATTTTTTTTTTTCAAATTCGGTGATGTGGGAACGAAACTGCAATGATTAGATGTTAATAAATTTGTCAAATAGATAGGTTGAGTCGCACAGTGGATCAATCCTTAATGCGAACATAGAGCCAAAAAATAATCATTAAATAACTAATTTTTTACAATGAAATATTTTAAAAGAATATCTACAAAATACGAATATATGCTTATTTTTTAAATTATACAAAATTATATCGTATTTGTATAGCTCGGAACATGCACCTTTCAGCAGAGAAATTTTTCTGCGAATTTTAGTGACTTTTTGCTGCGCTCAGAAATGTAACCTAAGTAACCTCTACTATTAACTTCTTTTAAATATCATTATTAACTTCTTAAAACACATTTTAAACCACTACTGTCTACATTTTGATTGAATTTTATGTCTCATTCTACATTATGAACAACACATGTAGAATTAACGGTATCATAATCTTCAAAATTACGTAACTTAAATTGTTTAAAGTTGTTGGAAATTTCAAACACATGTTGGTATTCTTGAAAGCCTATACTTTAATGTGGTATAGAGGATTTTTTGCGCAAACCTGCGCGTTTTCGAAATAAAGGGACTTGAAGTGGATATTACGTAATTTTTCGTTTTCAGAAAACAAGTTAAATTGGCTGTACACAAAAATATTTTTTGAAGAAGATTATGCTGTAAGAAATTTCTCGGGTGAAATGATGTAAAAAACTAATTTAACATTAAACTGCAATAATTAAATTTAATATACTCGTATCTCGAGCTATATAAACTCTTACATGAAAATGCTGAAAAGCGCAAACGCTCTCAGAGGGTTAAATGTACTCTAATAAATGGATGCGCTGCTATGTCAGTGATAAAGTGTTATATTTTAAAGTAAAAGTTCCAGTGCTTCTAGAATTTTTCTGTTCCTTTGAACGTTTTTTATTTTCTGTCTAATACTGGAAATCAAAGCGTCAGATGTTATTAGCAAATGGCGCAATAAGTCTCCGTTACATGGCTCTTCGACTTATTTTTCTCTTATGAGACTCCCGGTACCTTCGAAACTTTTTATTTCGTGCTTCGCTAGCTTCTTTCTATAATTATCCAATTGGGACAGCAAAATTTGTAATCATATCATTTCCTTGAGTTAGTAATTTATGTTCAGAAGCTGGCATATAATACCAATCGTACTTTGAGGCACATTGTTTAACTGTTCCTAGTGCGAAATTGCGAAATTTTTCAGCATGTCTGAAAAAAGATTTTCGTGATGTTGATTTCTGCAGATTTTCAACTGCAAATGGTTTAAGCTCATTACCAACTTTAAAGGAACGCTGACGTGAAGAATAGTTTTTATTAGTGAAACGATCTAATTTTCGTTCAGATTTCAGCCAGCTATCTTTTGCATTTACACAAAACATACGTAAATGCTCCTTTAAATCTTCTTCATTAATTTCTGAGGCAATTAGCCCCACTGCAGTTACAAAATTAAGCATTGGTTTTTCATAACAAAAACCGTTATTTAAATTCTTCAGAAACAGAAACGAATCTATGTTTGTTATCATATTTCAAAAGAATATAAGAAAAAAGACAAAATGAAATAATCTTGTTTCAAATAAAAAAGAAATATGCTAAAATTAATATTACTACAAAATAATTTTAAAAAACTCAAACCCAATAATAACAAATACGCGCTGAAAAAAGTTCTAAAATGCTGCAGTAGAATGTTGTGGTTTTGTAGAACGATTTTAAAGAGTTATGTAAATATCGCATATGTTGCCAATTAAAAATTAATCAAATGCTTTAAATATTCCACAAATGTCATTTGGGTATAAGTAAAAACTGCATGCTTTGTTCTTCCAGTTTATTTTAGTTATTCATCATCTCCCTAAACTTCCTGTTTGCAACAAAAAAGCGAGAAATTGTTCGCAAAAACCATTCAGATACTTTCAGTATCATTTAATTTACTTATTTAAACCAAAATATAACAAAAAACATCATATATATAGGCTTATACTATCGTGATAATTCTATCTTCGACATCGCCTATACTTTGTATTAAAATATCTAGGAAGGGTGAGTTCGCGATAAGCATCAAGCTAAGGACCCAGTATAAATATAAAATAATTGTAATAAAATTTTTATATCAATAATGAAAGATAGAAATCTATTTTCTTACCTTTCTGGTAAAACGGACATACGCTGGTTTCCTTCTTACGTAGGCAACCTGTAATTTTTATTTAAAAAATAGATGTGGCAAATTGTGAATAATATCATCTTCGAAGAATCCAGATGTAGAAAAAAACTATTTAATGCTTGAAAAAATTCTGCGTTACAAGGATCCGCACTCACACACTAAAAAATATAAAGTAAAAGGATTAAATATTAATAAGATAAGAGTAATGACATCGAAAATCCGGTAGGAGACGTAAGTCTTCCATAGGACAAAGGGTTGACGCACAAAAAAACCGTGCGTCTTGACCTGGCAAAATCGGCCCTTCAAGTGAGAAGTAAAAAGGGGCCCACACAAGTTAAAACAGAGTTAAAAAGTCTGGAAACAATAAAACTGCTTAACAAGCAAAAAAGTTCTAATTAAAGGAGTCTATATCGTCAGAAAAGTTCTCTGGTGCTGCGATCTATTGTCGCCTTTTCGAAACATAAGTCTCTGACACAATTGTCCATTAGTCCGTGATCTTACGAGAACTTCGCTCAGGGAAGTGTCGCCATCTTGGAACACATTTCACAATTAAAATGAAGGCGTGTTGCAATGTCACAGATAAATTGTCATTTCACAGGCGAGGCGGTGTTGGACATAAAACCACTTACGCTGAGACGTTTTCCAACACCCCCGCTTTTTATGTCAAACCGACGAGCGTAAAATGTTTAACTTATTTCTCAAACACTCAAAATGAGGCTTAGGCAACGGCTTGGTGAGCACGTCTGCCAGCATTAACTTCGATGGGCAATAAGTTATTTTGATTATTCCATTTTGGCATAGATGTCTGATGTGATGATACTTTACTTCCACGTGTTTAGTTCTTGTCTGTGCCTTTTCGTTTTCGGTCAATCTTACGGCTGATAAGTTATCTTCATACAATGTTACGGGCAGTTGTTGACATAGTTCGAGATCGTTTAACAAGTCTAATAACCACGAGATTTCTTGATCTGCATTAGAGGCAGCGATATATTCAGCCTCCGTGGACGAGAGTGCTGTGCAACTCTGTTTCCTCGATGACCATGCCAATATATTATTTCCTAATTTAAACAAGTTTCCGGTGGTTGACTTCCTGTCTATTCTGTCGTTCCCCCAATCGGCATCGCTATATGCCGTTAGGATTGGAGGTTTTGTTTTATCTATGACGAATTTAAGATCTTTGGTAGTAAGTAGATATCTAATTAACTTCTCGATAGCTTGCCAATCGACTTCCCTTGGGGATTCATTCCTTCTTCCCAGGATATTAACGACTGATGCTATGTCAGGTCTAGTTAAAGTTGCAATGTATAGAAGCCCTCCTATAGCCTGTCTAAATTTTACATTATCTCCCATTAGTTTCCCATTTGGATCTAGATTAAAGTAGTTAGTATTCATGGGTGTATATGTAGGCTTACCATTTAACAAATTGAATTTTTCTGCGATTTGTATTATTTTGTGTTCCTGGTCTAATTCTAGATTACCGTTATCTGTTTCCTTTATGTTTATGCCTAAATATTGTGTTACTTGACCTAAATTTTTGATTTCGTATTGCTTTGATAATTCAGTGTATATTTCGTGTGTGTCTGTTTTGTCTCCTGCGACTAAGATGTCATCAACATACACTATTATGTATGCGATTTTTCCATCTTGGACTCTTTTGTACAGACATTTGTCTGACGCGCATTCAACGAAATTTTGTTCTTTTAGAGATTTACTTATTTTTTGGTTCCACGCCCTAGCTGCCTGCTTAAGGCCGTAAATCGCTCTGTTTAAATTACACACTTTATCTTCTTCCCCTTTTGTTAAGTATCCCTCTGGCTGATGCATATAAACCTCCTCTTCTAAATCGCCATGTAAGAAAGCAGTTTTGACATCTAGGTGAGTTATTTTAAGGTCTTTGTACACCGCTGCGTTTAAGAATGCTCGCAGGGTGGTATGCGCTACAAAGGGTGCGTAGGACTCATCAAAATCGCTTCCATATTTTTGAGCATATCCCTTAGCGACCAATCTAGCTTTATATCGCTCTATAGACCCGTTGGTTCCCCTTTTTGCCGTAAACGTCCACCTACAACCTATGACGCGTTTTCCCGGGATAGGCTTTATTAATCTCCAACTATTATTTTGCTTCAGAGAATCTATTTCCTCACTAGTGGCTTTTAGCCATTTATCTTTAGTTTCTGCGTCATTGATATTTTGTAGGTCTGTCCATGACTTTGGCTCCTGAATTTGACACAGGTTTGCGCTTATTCCATAACGGTTAGGTGGTACGCCACGATTTTGTCTTTGCGATCTTCTCGGTTCAAGGGATGTGTCGGTCGGGGTGTTATTCTGATCATCGTCGCGTTCTTCTAGGACAGTTTCAATATTATCTGCGGGAGATTGTTCGTTGTTTTGATTTTCTTTGGCGGGTTTAATTTCCTCATCTTTTATACCTTCTTCGAAGAATTTTACGGTTCTAGATATTATAATTTTATTTTCACCCGTATATATCCTATAGCCCTTGCTCCTGAAATCATATCCCAACATTATTCCCTCGATGACTTTCTCATCTAACTTATTCCTTTTAGGTTTGTCGATATAGGCAAATGCCTTACATCCGAATGTTTTGATGTTCGAGAGATCGGGTTTTCTTTTATGCCAAAGTTCATAGGGTGTCATGTTATTTTTGTTAGCTTTTGTTGGTAGACGGTTGATGAGGTAGGTGGCGGACATGACAGCTTCCCCCCAGAATTGCTTAGGTAACTTGGCGTCCGACAACATGGTTCTAGCCATTTCCACTATCGTTCTATTATTTCTCTCTGAAACGCCGTTCTGCGGGCTAGAATAGGGAACACTCAATTGACGCTCTATCCCGTTTTCTATCAGGCAGTTTTCAAATTCATCACTGATATACTCTTTGCGTTATCGGATCTTATTGCCGTTATCAACTTGCCAAATTTATTTTTTGTTAGTGCTATGTATTCTTTCAGTTTGATAACGGCTTCCGATTTATGCGCGATTAAGTATGTTATTGTGTACCTGCTATAATCATCCGTGAATGTTATAAAGTACCTTTTCCCTCCTATCGTTTTAGTATTCATGGGGCCACATATATCGGAATGTGCAAGGGTACCGATATCTTTGCTTCTGTTTGTGGCTACTTTAGGGTAGGGCAGAGCGGAAAGTTTCCCTTCAATGCACTTGGTGCATCGCGTGTCATGTTTACAATTATTAATTGTTATCCCATCGGCTAATTTATGGTTAACAAGGTATTTAATATCATCAAAATTTTTGTGTCCGAGTCTTCGGTGCCACATTGAAATACAATTTGTATTGTTACAGAAAGTTTGAGTACTTATAGTATAGCCGTAAACATCTTCAGGGTTTAATACGTAGAGATTATCATTTAATTTAGCTGTCAAGATATATTATCATCTTTGACAAATAAACATGCATTTTTCTCGAAAATTACCTTTATGTTATTTTCAGTGGCTTTCTTAACTGACAATAAATTGCCCTTTAGTTCTGGACAGTATAATACATTTCTTAGTGCAATGTAGTGGTTTTTGTCTGTTTTAATTTTTACGTCGCCCATACCTTGCGAATTAAGCCTTTTTCCATTAGCGATTGTTATATTCCCAAAATTCCCGGCTGTGAATGTAGCAAAATTTGTTTTTGCTGATGTAACGTGCCTGGTACAACCCGAGTCAATGATGTATTTGTTTGAATCTGTTGTTTGTGTTTGGTTAATTTTTACTGGCTCAATTTCAAAATTGTTTTCCATTGGGAAGAGAGGGATGATCGATTGGTTGACCTTATCCTCTATATTTGATTTGCTGTTAAAGCAAAAATTCGAGGAGTCGGTTTTACTACCATTGTGTTGATTTTTGGGGTTTACCGAATTGGCTTTAAAGTTGGCATGGTTGTTAAATTTATTACTGTTATAATTTTCATTTCTTTGGTAATTGTTTTTCTGTTTGTTTTTCAATTTGTAACATTCTGAACGAGCGTGCCCATCTCGTTGACAGAAATTGCAATACTTTTTGCTCCCTTTATTTACAATTTTATATGCTGTGTCCCTTGGTCGTGTGCTGGTGTTTTTGTATTCGATCCGATGAGAGTACTCTTCGATGAGTTTGTTTTTTACAAACTCGAGGTCTAGATCCTTTTCGTCTCTAGCCTCCATACTCGTTATAAGAGGAGCGTATGACTGAGGCAAGCTGCAAAGCATAAGAGCCACAATGTGCGAATCATTTATGAGCTCTCCAATGGCAGCGAGTTTGTCGCGGATAGTTAAAATATTGTTGATATGTAAATTTAAGTCTCCGCCCTCGTTGAGCCTTTGCGAATATAACTTCCTCAAAAGGAATAATTTGGATGATAAATTCGCCCTTTGGTGAACACTTTTTAATCTTTCCCATATGTCTTTGGGAGATGTCAAGTTTCTAATATGCACTATCTGTGTATTTTCAATGCATAAACAAATTATGGCTTTCGCCTTAGCCGCGTTTTTAGTATAATTATCATCGGGTGCGGCAGGTGGAGATTATGTCACATATTTCAGTAAATCGTCTTTAATTAACAAATTTTCTAATTTAAAACACCAATGATTATAATTATTATCATTCAATTTTTCTACTGCCGTAATTTATTTTGAAGCAGACATAGCGTGTTATTCAAGTATTATAAATTCTTTGATAACAAATATATTTACTATAAGAAGTTTGTGACTTTCTTAAAATACTTTCTTAGAATATATGCATAAATATAAATAAAATGATCATTTATTCATAATAATCAATCAATATTCATTCACAATAATGCCTTTTTTGCGATATTATATATATCGTTATTTTTTCATGTACATTTATTTTCATGTATATATTTCAATATTTCATATCTTATATGTGCATCTTGTTCATCATTTTATCACAATCAGATAAACAAATTTTTATTACTGGGTTTTTTATTTATTTATTTATTTATTTACTTTCCCCTTCAATTCAGCCCTCATAATCTATTAAAATATCTAGGAAGGGTGAGTTCGCGATAAGCATCAAGCTAAGGACCCAGTATAAATATAAAATAATTGTAATAAAATTTTTATATCAATAATGAAAGATAGAAATCTATTTTCTTACCTTTCTGGTAAAACAGACATACGCTGGTTTCCTTCTTACGTAGGCAACCTGTAATTTTTATTTAAAAAACAGATGTGGCAAATTGTGAATAATATCATCTTCGAAGAATCCAGATGTAGAGAAAAAACTATTTAATGCTTGAAAAAATTCTGGGTTACAAGGATCCACACTCACACACTAAAAAATATAAAGTAAAAGGATTAAATATTAATAAGATAAGAGTAATGACATCGAAAATCCGGTAGGAGACGTAAGTCTTCCATAGGACAAAGGGTTGACGCACAAAAAAACCGTGCGTCTTGACCTGGCAAAATCGGCCCTTCAAGTGAGAAGTAAAAAGGGACCCACACAAGTTAAAACAGAGTAAAAAAGTCTGGAAACAATAAAACTGCTTAACAAGCAAAAAAGTTCTAATTAAAGGAGTCTATATCGTCAGAAAAGTTCTCTGGTGCTGCGATCTATTGTCGCCTTTTCGAAACATAAGTCTCTGACACAATTGTCCATTAGTCCGTGATCTTACGAGAACTTCGCTCAGGGAAGTGTCGCCATCTTGGAACACATTTCACAACTAAAATGAAGGCGTGTTGCACATGTCACAGATAAATTGTCATTTCACAGGCGAGGCGGTGTTGGACATAAAACCACTTACGCTGAGACGTTTTCCAACACTTTGATCCACTGTGGATCGTTTACACCGTCGATATGACATCATGCAGCATTACTCGAGAACATGCTTTTGCTTTATAATTTAGATACCTTAAAGTGGTCTTCTTAAGTGATGCCGGAAAAAAACAAAAATTAAAATGGGGATATTATGAATGAAACAATAATGTAAAAAATAAAGATGTTAAACTCTATATTTTATTTATTATTTTCTTATATTCGTGAAAATTTTCGATTTCCGTTTTTCGACGGATTTAGACGTTTTAAGGATCAGAGATTCCAAAAATCGTGTTTTTACAAAATGTCTGTCTGTAAGTCTGTCTTTCTCTCTGTCCGTCTGTCTATATGTGACACAAATTATTTGGGCGCTTTATCTCAAGAACTAATGCACGGAATTTAATAAAAATTTGTACTCAGTTAGTTCCTAATACAAATTGATGCTGATTAGTTTTTGGTGTAAATCGCTTCAGAGGTGGTGCTGCTATTCGCATTTTTCACGATTTCCGCAGTAGCTCTATCTCAAGAACTATAATGCGCGGATTTTCATCAAACTTCAGATTGAGTTAGTCCTTGATATGAATTGGTGCTGATTACATTTTGGTGTAAATCGCTCAGCAGGTGGCGCTGTTATGCTGAATTTTGCAGGATTTACACGATTCCCACAATAACTCTATCTCAAGAACTAATGGACGCATTTTCATCAAACTCCAGATTCAGTGAGTCCCAGGGATGTAGTGGAGGGTATACGGTGGTATATGCCGTATACCTTCTGGATTTTTTTAAGGAACACCGTATACCCTCTGTTTCTTAAAAAAGCTATAGTATATACACTGTAGGGTATACCCTCTGCCTTGAGCGTATACCCTCTGCTTAGAGCGTATGTCCTCTGCTTTTTTTACGACTACACCACTGCTGAGTCCTTGATATGAATTGGTGCTGATTACACTTTGGTGTAAATCACCCAGCAGGTGGCGCTGTTATGCTGAATTTTGCAGGATTTACACGATTCCCGCAATAGCTCTATCTCAAGAACTAATGCACGCATTTTCATCAAACTTCAGATTCAGTTAGTCCTTGACATGAATTGGTGCTGATTAGGTGTTGATGGAAATCGTCCAACAGATGGCGCTGCTGTGCTGCCTTTTTCACGATTCCCGCAATAGCTCTATCTCAAGATCTAATGCAGGAAATTTCATCTAACTTCAGATTTAGTTAGACGGTGACACAAGTTGTTGCTAATTAGGTTTTGGTGTTAGTCGCTCAATAAGTGCTGGAATTTTCACGATTTCCGCAATAGCACTATCTCAGAAACTAATGCACGGATTTTCTCCAAACTTCAGATTCAGTCAGACGTTGACATAAGTTGTTGCTGATTAGGATTTGGTGTAAATCACCCAACAGGTGGCGCTGCTAGACTGCATTTAGCCGGATTTAGATGATCAGCGATAGTCATATCTCAAGAACTTATGCACAGAATTTCATATCTTTAGAATCCTCATGAGGGACATAAATTACCATTCATTTTTGGCAGTGTGATTGCGAATTTTGAAGTATTAACATGTATGAGATAGAAGAAAGTTTTGGGAATGGTACATCCGACTAGTTTTTATTCAATATCATAATCACAACATTTAAAGCAATAGATAATTAAAAATGCATTGAAGGATGAATCTCTTCAGGAATCTTCTGCCAACGTACTTTTTGGAAGGAGCTTCTATGGCCATCACAAGCATTCATTGAAAAATAAAAGAGATTTTTATTATTTTTTATCATATCTTAATGATATTATTACGCAAATCCTTCACAATACAACGAACTTATTTTGTTTTATTTTAGTACTCATATCACAAATTTGGTTCACAAATTGTCAGTGTTGAATTCAGGGGGTAGTCCCGGGGTGGATATTATCCCCGGAGCATCAAAATGTTCCCGCGGGGAAGATGCGAAATTTTTATTAAGGTGGCTGGTCACTCAGCTCGGAATTCTCCTCCGTAATGTTAAGGCTATGGACTTTTGATGCATTCGTCTATGTAAAATATCTTCTCGGGAAATTCGTAGTTTTAACATCTTTTTTCTGTGTACTCTTCTTAAAGGATGTCTCTTTTTTTCTTAGTTTTCAAACTATTTCTAAAATCTAGGCTGAATTTAATATTTTATGTGTTAAAAGCGGGCGAACTGTGAGTCAGATTTTAACACTTCCTATAAAATGAAGTCTATACTTTAGAACTATTTTGAGAACTAAGAAAAAAAAGAGACATCTTTTCGGAAGTGTACACAAAAAACAGAAGTTAAAAATATTAATTTCCCGAGGAGATATTTTAAATATACCAATGCATCCAATGCCCATAGACTTTAGATGAGGGAGGGAAAATCTGAAACTGAGTGACCAGCACCCTTAATGGTCTAGAAGTGTAGTTTCCCTCGTCCGGAATTTCGCTGTGCCACCCGTCCCGGAGATGCAGAATTCGTTCCTGTAGAAAAATGTCTAAATTTAACGCTATAAGTACTATAAACTAAAGATTGCTTTACTATTATTTAATTTTATGAAAATAATGCATAAAGTTATGCTACAGTCTCACTGTAAAAAATATAAATGTTTTTAATACGTCTGCTATGAAATGACAAGCGTAATCGAAGTTTCCATTGCGATTCTAAAGTTAATTATTGTTTTTCTATAATTGTTATCGGTGCAAAAAGGAATGAAGACAGCAATGTTCTTCAAAATTGTGAGGGGTGATGGGCTATACACTTAGACCGCTATCAGCCGATATTGAGCTGCAATATTAACTAATGCGAGACAGTCGATATCGACAAATATTGGAAAACACTTAATCGTGCAATATTGGGCAGTCTGGTTTTGCCCGACATTGGCTAGTATCGCAAAATCGCTGTTTACGATATGGGTCGATATTGCTGTGCTGTTGAGTAGAATACTATGACTCTCAGTTGAAGATACTGGCGACGCCACTAGTATAAATTTGTATCTTAGAGGTATTTTATAGGATGCATAGTTGTATTTTTATTTGCATGACACTTTTTAACACTTTCCAACATAGTTGAAAAGTATATGAATTTGGTTTGTTTGCCCGTGCTCTAACTCCCATAAACATACTCGGATTGCCCTGTAATTGCTATATGTGATTGAGATTTACTATGGCATGATCGATATAGAAAATGAAGTGTGTTACATTTATAGATCGTTTACAGGTGCACTCAAAAGAATGCAATTACATTATGGTCTATGGGGGAAATCGCTTACGGTGTATTTTAATGATGTTATACTATTTAACGCATACTGAAATTGATATAAATCCCTTAGATACACTGCAAGATTCTTACTATACACTGTTAAAAATTTGCAGCATTCTGTCCAGCCATTTGACCGTTTTTATCGAAAACGGTTACGCAACCGTAATTTGACACTATTTTGACCATATTATTGACCATTTTATGGTCAGAATATAGTTAAATTACGGTTATGAAACCGTTTTTTCAAAAAAACGGTCGAATGATTGGACAGTTTGCTGCAAATTTTTAACAGTGTAGAATAAGACCTGCATAGCACTTATGATTCATGAACAGAGGCACACAAAAGAATTCGGTTACAGTACTGTCTATGAGCAATAATTGCTGGAAGTGAGTTTTCAATTGCAGCATACGTTTTTAAATTTAACTAATTTTTATGCCTATTACTTGGTGTATCTACAGGGCGGTTCAGAACTATATGTCAAAAATGTAAAGGCAGGTAGAGGGGACCTAAATAAGCAGATTTCGTACAGAAATGTGGGTGCGGAAATGCAGCGTTGTGGCAGTAGAGGACGCTGTTGAGTTCGGTGGATGAAAGCGCTTCGCTGTCCTGAATCGTCATTCTCTGCAGCGATTTCAAACAACATGCATCACTACACCATACGGAACTTGCCGACATGCCACTTATGTATGGGGCTGCACAAGAAAATGGCTCACACTCACTGCACGTCTAACAGCTCTCAAGCCTATTGAAGGACTATCCTCTACTGTGCGTAATACTGCTTCTTTCATAGCAAGAATTCTGCGATATCTTCCAGCGCCCGTATCACACCTTGAAGCATAAAAGGATCTACTCCCGCACAACACCCCCCCCCCCCCCGTGAAAATGCTCAAATGTTCGGCGATCCAGAAGATTTCTATCTGGGAATCGTTCCATGTACATCCTCTGAGCAGCCGCTGCATTTGCTTGCGCAGACAAATACATGAAATGCATGTCAGCAAGCTCCGCATTCGTGTAACAACGCATGTTGCTCGAAATCTGTGCGGAGAATGACTATTCAAGCCAGCGAAGTGCTTTTATCCACCAAACTCAACAGCGCCCTCTACTGCCTCAACGCTACATTTCCGCACACACATTCCTATACGAAATCTGCTTATTTAGGTTCCCTCTACCTGCCTTTACATTTTTGACATATAGTTCTGATCCGCCCTATATAAATCATATACAAGGAATTCGAGTACAGTTTCGCTTATTGATAAAAATTGCTGAATGGGAATGTTCACCTGTGTTATGCGTTTCCTAACGGAGCTAAATTTTAGCAGTCTATGCAGTATATATATATATATATATATGTTGCATTCTAGCAACATTGGATTGGCTTTATCATTGAAAATGCCGTACTGGCTGTCACGATAGTAGCTGTGGATCACATGCAGCGATAATGGCGTAAAAGAAGTGGTCAGAACAGATAATTCGAATCTGTTATGTTAGTAGAACAAATTGATGAAATGCAGTTGTCGAGTGAAAACAATGGAATGCATCGTTCCGTGAAGTTTCCCCAGAAGAAATTGAAACAACTCATAATCAACTAAGCACTTTATTAGAACATCTTTCAAAAAGTGCAGTTTCCACTAAGATAATTAGCCATCGCTCCGTAGTAGTAATTAAGTTTAAACAAAGTTCCAGATAATCGAATAACAGGACAGGGGATGGATGAAAACTGGAAATACGACTCAAATCTGCTGAAACACAGCGAGTATCAACTTTTTGTTCCTCACGTGTAAGGATACAAATATGACGTAGGTCGCGATCTCAACCAATGAATAATTAAGAATGTCACGTCATATAAAGAGTGGGAACAGAACTAGCGGATGAATTTGGAGGAAAAAAGGATAACATCAGAAATGCGCGGGAAGTAAAAATGGAAGCTAAAAGAATAATCTCGAAAGAATAAAGCGCGGGAATGAAACATTTAATTTAAGAATACTTAAAGCGTAATATTAAAGCGATTAAGACAAGTGAGCCATTAAATTAAAGGGAATTTAACAGAGTTAACGATAGAGATTATTTAAGAATAAGGATTTAGTGAATATAAAGTAGTAATTTAGAATAAGATAAGGAAATCGCGGAATTAGATCTAATAATGTAACATATATATATATATATACAAATATATCGGGCTGCACAAAAAAATTCGGATATTTTTCCAATTATATATGGTAAATGCTGAAATTGATTTTTCAGTGTTATTATGCATTAACTTTCATCCTATTAAAAGGCGAAGTTTTGCTAGAGTATTCTGAATGGTGTTTGAAAGTGGTTCATAATATATGAAACAAACTACTTGGCGAATGACTTTTCCTTCTTGTTTTTTAAGTGTTTTTAATAATGCTTTATTTGTACTTTTAATGTATTGTTCTATTTAAGTTATGTATTGTTATAAAATGTATTGTTCTATTTTAATGAGGCTTGTAAAATTTGTGCGTTTCTCCTTGCAGCTTATTAAAGAAAGAGTTCGATTCTCTAAACTGGAACGATGTTGTTGAGATTTTCATCGAAGCTCAATCCCAGAATCACGAAGCATTAGTGAAGCATTGCATCTGCTATTTCCTCGACCAAGTAAAAATCTCTAACGTTTGCAGTTTTCTGGAACTTTCGATGACATTTTTCATACAGAAACTCTACGAGAAATGTCTCGAGATTTGCACTGAAATCGGATTTCTACTTCTAGAATTAGATGATTTTTACTGCATCCGTTCAGAAGCGGTCGTCGCGATTACTTCTCAACCAAAATTGAATGTAGTGAGCGAAACCGAGCTGTTCTACGCCCTCTGGTTAAAGGCAACTCTTGACTGCTGTCGGAATGATTCGAAATTGACCACCCGGAACATCGGGAAGTTTTTCAAACATTATTCTCCTTGCATACACTTTGAAGGAATCGACGAACAAAAACTGAAAACCTACAGCAATGATAACATCCTGGAGTATTATGAATGGAAAAAGACATCCTCAAAAGCGCCTGCAGTTCCCTCAAGAAAATACAGGTATCCGTCGAAACTGGATCCAAAATTCTTCATCTGTTACGAATTGAAAAATGTCAAAGATTTTGTCCCACTTTATGAAAAGATTTACGAAACGAAATTTTCTGTTGAAAGCGATGCATATCTGCTGCAGGTCAAACTGTCATGCGTCATCACTGTTCCAGTTCACGAAATTAGCAAGATAGCCTTCTGCTTGAAAAATAATGAAAATGTCATGTTCGAAGTAAAAAACATTTTGAACAATGCTTTTAAAAACAGAAATCGTGAATCAGTTAGGTATTTTGCTGGAAATCGCATCGAAGAATTCGTGTACAATCCTCCAACTGTTATCAAGTTACGTCCTCACGTAACTTACACGCTTGCCATAGAAAAGTCGCCAAACGAACTTCTCTGGACTTCAGGTGACAGTGCAGGAAACCCATTCGTTAAGTTCCAGTCCGGAAATATCGCTTGTTTAACTGGGATGAAGTTACTTAAGATTTCATAATTATGTTTACTACCTTATTTTATGTGCTGAATATTTATAAACATTTACTCATTCTTATTTCTGTATAACTTTATTGTATAATTATAAACTTTTTAACCAAAAAAAGCCACACTTCAGTTATTTGATCTTATATTAAATTCAAAAATTTGCCAGGGACATGATAGGTAATGATTTTAGGTTGCGATGGTGATGACGTCCTATTTAAGATGGAGTCCTGTTATTTCCATATTGCTGAATTTAATATATAGAATCATAATAAATTTTGTATTCATGCATTTTTGCATAACCACTTTGTTCCCGAAGCTAAAGTAATGCTACAAATACTCATTTGAATCAGTAGTTCTCAAATTTATGTCACCCGTTTCCTTAAGGCTGTTGGTCAATGAGATTTTAAAATTCCCTCGCTAATGTTAAAGCTATGGGTGCGTTTAAAATATTTTTTGAACCTCTCCTCAGGAAATTAATATTTTTAACTTCATTTTTGTGTGTACTTAAGAGATGTCACCTTTTTAGGGTTTCGTTCATCTGACGAAACCCTATTCGTCTCACTCCTCTGTCTGTCTGTCTGTCTGTCCGTCTGTCACAGAGCCCGTTCTCAGAAACTATATATATTGAAGACTTGAAATTTTGCATATTTATAGCTGAACACCTCACATCAAACGACAAATCATAAAATTTTGAAAAAGTCGTAATTAACGGACGTTATTAATTAAAAACCACCAATTACAAGATCGGAAAGACATTCATAATTCAACAAAAGCATGGATTTTTTATCAAATTGAAAAAACGATCTCATCTTTTTATCAAAACCACAAGATTATTTCCGATTCTCCTTAGGATTACATTAGAATCGGGTTTACCAGAGTGCAAATTAAGCAAGAAATGAAGTGGACATTTTAAAGTGAAATCTGATCTCAGAAAGTATTGGTCTTAGAAATTTGTAAAGGGTATAAGCAGACGCAGAAAAAAATCTACTTTTTTTTGTATAAAGATAACATTTCTGCGATGTGTATAACATAAAATATCCACTAAAAATCGATCGATAAATAATCAATTTTATTTAATTGGTAAAGACAAGCAAAAGAGATTTCATTTCCGCGGGAAAGCAGATGTTGTCGAATTCAGACATGACGGCGCTTGCGGTTTTCCGTAGTAAGATATTTTAATACGAAATTTAAACTTTTTAAATATTAAATTTTTTGATTAAATTTTTTGGCATTTCGATGCGAAATTGTTCGCTGATTTCATACATACCCAGTTCAAACTCCTAGCTTAATTAAAAGCTGAGATATTAATTATTATTTAATTAACCGGTTTCATTTCTATCAAATGCATAGATTAAAATAGAGGCACGTGCTTTTTTAACCACGAAATAATTTAAATTAGGAAATCTAACAATTTGCGTGGGGGTTTTGAACAACATTATGAGATAAGTATAACTTATTCATTATCAGAAAGTTTACAAGTATTCATACCACTATTTTCGAATAGTAATTTCAGGAAATATCTTAAATTATTGGTTAAGACCGCCACTCGATCTGTTTGAAACTTTAAGATAGTTTATAACACATAAGAAAAAGTGTAAAAAAGAATGGAGCGAGATATTTTGAGGAGGGAAAGGGGGAGTTTGCTAGATTTATTTTTAAAATCTTAGCGTTTGTTACAGCAGCAAATGTTTTAAATTGTTGGTTAAGACCGCCACATCCCGACCGCAAATTCACAAACACTCAACGACCCAGCGCTTTTGACGCCAAGCTCTGTAGCCAAGCGTTTTGGCGAGAAAACGAACTGCGCGCATGCAGCATTCTGTTCTCGTCAGTTTCGCGGTAGTTGTTTATGTTTCGTCGAATGTTTTTATGTTATGGATACCCTTACAGAATTTAAGAAGGTTTTTTTTTTTTTCCCATATTAATTCAACATATCCAAATAGTATTATTGATTTTTCCATTTTCGTTCTTCAGTTGTAGTAATATATATATATATATATACAGGGTGATTCATAAATATCGAAACAATAGGCTATTTCCTTAAATATTGCCCCTAGACCCATACTTCCAATTGCAAAGTTTCATAAAAAAAGGTGCAAAACTTAATGACATAAGTTGCAACTCCATGGGGGGTCTATTTGAAAAAATACGAAAATTAAACTTTTATACGGACCCCATAGTATAAAAATTCCAATCAGGAAAACTTTCCTTATCCATTCCTGAATTAAACACAAACAATTGCATCTACATATCTGAAAAACTCGCAGAGTTATGGCCGTTTAAATAATTCATAAAGTTTTAAGGGATTAGACACAAATTGAAATGCGTGCAATCCAAGAAACAATGTTACTTTAAGAGTTCTAGGAAACATGTAAAAAATATATTTGTTGAGTTAGAATTTTGATTTTTTTTTCTTTTTTTGTGATGGTTAACAATGTAATTTTCAAAGAAAATCACATCCTAATATTTCTAATGAAGTTTTTAAAAAATTTAACTGATTAGTATTTTTTAAGCGGATTTAATTTAGAATCTTTATAATTCGAAACATTATTCATCGGATTTCAATTTTTTTTCATTTAATTAAGGAGGAAAGTATAATTTTAGTTTTGTTTCAGAATTTTTTTTAAATATTAATTTTTTAAATATTAAAAATATTTATTTAAAAAATTATGTAACTTATTTTTAAAAAAATCATATTTTCAAAAGTAACATTTTTTTCAAATTTGCCGAAACAAAATTAACGTAAAATGATCAAAAAAGATATGTTCCAAGTTTGCACCTTTTTATTTACGATTCCTGACTTATAATAATTTAAGGACAAGAAATGGTAAAAAACAACTACAACAACAAAACATTATGCAGAAAAAAGCATTTAAAGTTTTAAACATCGATTGGCTTCTAATAAAATGTTTAAATGCATTTTTAAAAAATGCACTTGAAAAAGTAACTTTTTTCTGTAGCTTAAACTTCCGATTTAGTTTAATTTTTCCCGTTTTTCAGTTTAACGTTCCGTTTCCACCTCCTTTTTGTACTATTTAAATGTCCATAAATAAATGTTAAATGTGTAATTTGAAACAATGCTTTTTCTAACATGCCGATTAAGAGTTTTTCATAACTTTAACCCTCACTAATTCAGGCTTTTTATCGTCCCGGCGAGGCCGTTAAAAAAATCTGTATTCCGGGGCCGGCCAGACCCGGGATTGGCGACTTTTTTCGGAAGACTCGGCCAGGCCGGGTGTAACGTAATTTTTCATACCGAACCGGGTGTTGGAGCGATTTATGACGGCCAATTATCTACACGAGGAATATAGGCCCGAAGAGGGGGAGTGCCTTCCGTGGATGTCTTTCTAAGGGAACTTAATTCGTATTTACGCAAGGATATACAAGTTTCGCAGAAAACCACTGAAAACTCAGAAAGATTGGGCCGAAGGGCGCGATTGGGTTCGAACCCAGCACCTCCCATCTACCAGCTTTGAAAGCAGAACCTCTCGGCCACTGGTTATACCGAACTGGGGCTGGCTTCCTTATTCCTAGGTCTCCCTTGGGCGAAATTTTCAGTCCCGGTCTCGAGACAACCCGTATTAAAATCATTGCCTATGACTGACCTAAAGCGTGCAAAAATAACTAAAATTTGGCTCAGCCCGAAAACTTTTACAACAAATGCATATATTTTTAAATGGCCATTATTTTACAATAAAACTTTAAAATTCATATTTTTAAAGGATAGTATATTTTAAGGCAAAAAAAATTAAATACAGTAAAACTAGTAAAAAAAATCTGCCTATGACGGAATCCTTCCTTAAACGGAAAAATCTGTTGATCCATGGAAAATGAATATAAAAATACCTGTGAAAAATAGACTACATTTACAGCTCCTAAGAAGGGAACTTGTCTATAACGCTTTTTTTTTTTTTTTTTTTTTTGCTATGTGATTCCATCTTAAAAGATTTTACTTTATATCATTTTTCATTGTCTCCAACACATGTAATATGGATTAACGATATTAAAGGAGAAGTGAATCATTTACATATAAATAGAGATTCATTAATAAAACAAATAATCACAGCTTTTGGCGCTTCTTTAAAAATAATAATTATAAACATGAAAAAAGAAAAGATGTAATAAGTATTTTTGGTCAGAACTCCTCCATACGAAACAACTTTTAACCATATCGATGTAAATAACTATGTAGAAATTGAGTTAGGCCGGGCCAGGCTGCGATTTTAACTTTTTTCCAGGCAGGGCCGAACTTTTTGTCCTATGGGTCGGTTCGAGACCGGACCTAGATATTTCGACCCGTGCAGACCTCTAGTGCAAGACCACCAGCATACTTAGAAAACAAGTTTAACGTAAAATCTATACGCTGCCTATTTCATATCCAAAGGAGAGGCACTGTCTTATATCGACTTTTAATAATGTGCAATTTGTGGATGATCCCTATCTTGCATTCAAAATGAGTCAAAAACTCGTCGCTCAGAGGCATGGATAAATGGTGTAAGTCACGAATTTTGGATTTTGATATCTCTGTGAATTTTGAAGATATCGAGATGAATTCCTTTTGTGTTTAATTCAGGAATGGATAAGGAAAAATTTCCTAATTGGGAATTTTACTTTACGGGGGCCGTATAAAAATTTAATTTTTGTATTTTCTCATATAGACCCCCCCCGCCCCCCCCCCCATGGAGTTGAAACCTATCTCATCAAAATTTGCACCTTTTTTTTATGAAACTTTGCAATTGGAAGTATGTGCCTAGGGGCAATATTTAAGGAGATAGCCTATTGTTTCGATATTTATGAATCACCCTGTATATGTATATATACATACAGGGCTTAATTTGCGCCGGAGCCCGGCTCCGGTACTTTTCTGTTTTTAGTAAATATTTAAATAGTGGTCGGAATTCACCGGAGCTCATAAATACAGGGCTCCGGAGCCCAGTGCAATAGTGCTTCCGAAAAACCGAAGCCTAAATTACCTTTTCCTTTCCTTCCCATCTGCAAGGTTTTGCATTCATTTTTATCAAAACACTTATATGTGACGTAATGTATCGCACATGTAGGAGATGGAGATAAAACGGACTCGATTTGTATGTCAGTTATTGGGCTTGGACTGACTGGAGCTCAATCTGTATTATATTTAAAATTTGATTTATTGGTGTATAGAAAAAAAAACTTTTCCTCCTTTAAAATTACGTATTATATTCTATTTCAAATCATTTTAATGCTATTTTGATCAGAATGAAGGGGAAACAGAAATCGTGTTTTTCTATTTCAAATTTATGCCGGCGACGTGTCGATACGGCGACACTCAAGAGACTGAACAGCGAATTTACTTTCAGTTCGATTTTCTTTTGTGACAGTAGGATAATTTTTTATTGGCTTTTTCGTTTTTTAAAAATTTTATTTAGATATCTAACCTGAAAAGAATATTTCTGTTTTAGCGAGCGAGCATCAGCGTGAGGTTTTTTGTCTTCTATTGCGTACAAGTATAAAAATCACGTTAGTAATTTTTCTACTTACTTTTTATGATGAACGGTACCAATGTTAAGGCTCTGCTCTGCACATTTAAGAAGCCACTTTCATTTCTAAGTAGATATAAATTGCCATGTATTGGTATTCTGATAGAAAGCAATCGAGCAGTGTTTCCCCCTTTTCTATAAAAGCATCGATTCTTTCGGATAATGGTGTCAATTTTTTAATTTAATCTGATTTTCAGGGACTCACCACAAAAGATTGTTATGTGGAAGAAATCGATTACAGTTTAAGATAAGCCCCTTTTATAGGATATTTTTCTGCTCTTCAGCATATAAATATTAATTTCTGTAAATTTCATTTATTTTTTCTTAAAAATGCATACCTGCGAACTATCCCTTTTTTGTGTTATTTTTTCCTAATCATAATTCTTACCATATTTAATTGCAGAATTCTGCAGTTAATTAACATTAAAATTAGGCAAAGATTACTATTCAGAAGGCGTGATAACTAAAAAGTGGACTAGTTGACAGCTAAGTATATGCTGATAGGTATATTTAAAATTTTTATTTCGCCAAATAAAAAAAAAATGCTTTAAATTTTGCAAATAATGTACGAAATATAAATATGGAGGTTGGAGTGACAGAAGGGGCAGGGGGAACGGTACGATTGTTGTACCAGTACCGCAGAATATTAGGGCTCCGGTACTTTTTTTGTTAGAAATTAAGCCCTGTATACATATGGTACTAAATATAGACTTCCATCTAAATTTAATGTTAAATCTATTATCAAACAGTTTACATATGATATTGATATTTTTATTTATAAAATTTCTATCTCTTATAATAAGCCTATTGAATATTTTAATCAATGGAAGATATTAGTAATTGAAAAATTAACTATGGCTTTAAAAAATAATATTGCTGATTTGGTATCTATTAATACAAAGCATTATTTCCAACAAATTACTAAATTACAAAAAAACTACGTTATTACATATGTAGACAAATCTCCTAACAATTATGCTATTATATGTAAATCATATTATCACCAACTTCTTACAAATTCTATTTCTTCTAATAAGTCATTTCAAAAAACTAATGAAAATGTAATTGTAAATAATCGTAAAATTCGAAGTTATTATAAACTATTAAATATTTTATCTACTAATTTTAATTATCCATATTTAGTTCTTATTCCCAAATTTCATAAAACTCCTATTAAATTTAGGACTGTTACTATTGGTTGTAATACATATAATAATAAAGCCAATACACTTCTCTTAAAAATTCTTAATCAATTATATGTACTTACTACAAATAATGATAATACACATTGTATAAAAAATAGCTATCAACTTGTTAATATTTTAAAAAATCTTCATTGTGTTTATAATATAACGACATATGACTTCAAAGATCTTTTTAATAATATAGACCTATTAGATTTACATAAAATTATAAATGCATTATTTTAAAAAATATTATAAAAAACTGGAATTACCATCTAATATTGATATTGCATATTTCAAATCTTTAACTAACTTCATTATCTATAATAATTATATATTGCAAGATAATACTTTATATTTACAGCATGTCGGGATACCACAAGGCGGTTGTACTTCCAGTTTACTCTCAGATTTATACTTATATCATTATGAACGTAATTTTACTAATAATAATCTACATTTATATCGTTATATTGATGACATCATTTTAATTGATACTGATCAATCTGCAATTACTCGATTTCCAGTTGATTATCCCACTAATTTGGAATTAACGGAAAACCTTTTATCTAACAATACAATTAACTTCTTAGATCTTAAAATTACAATAAAAGACAATAAAACAATCACAGATTTATATGACAAACGTAAAGAATTTAAATTCAAAGTTAATACATTTACAAATTTTAAATCTTGTCTACATCATTCTGTATTTCGGCATATAATACTTAATCATTTATATAGAATAAAATGTTTATGTTCTTCTCCTCTAATTAACAATAATATTAAAAAACTAATTTATGATGCATTAAATCATGGTTTTCCAAAAAAATTCATATATTCATTACTATACAATTAGTACTTTTCTTACATGATCTATTAAAACAAATTAACACATGCGTAAACAAAATTACAAAAAAATTATAAAATAAAAAAATATCTATAAAAAATTAAAAAATGTAAAATAATATAAAAAAATATTATAGGTTGGTTGGGTGGGTAGATGTTAGAGTACGGAGGAGGGTGGTGTTGTCTGGATAATACGCAATGGTTAATTATAAAAAAAAAAAAAAAAATGGGGGCTCTTGTATTATTGCTATATTTTTGTTACGTATTTTATATGGATGTTGATTTGATACTTTATATGTTATTGGAGAATTTCATTAATATTATAATTAGCCTAATTATTGATTAATCTAATTTACAATTATTTGTTATTAAATTTTAAATTTACTAAGGACAATATCATATTAATTACTAATAGTATGCCATTCTTATAGTGAATAATATACATATAAATATGTTTAATATAAATATAGTTTTACTGTATGCATTAAAATTGTGTAATTATTTTTATTATTATTACTCTATTCTTTTTAATATTTATTATCGGTTTAATGTTTTTGAATGTCCCACATTCATACTTTATGGTTTTTTATGGATGTCTGAAAATAATCCACACTCTATATTTGTGCTTTTTAAGTAATGGGTATTTAAGTATCATTTAACCTTCTATTTACTTCCACATGTTTTCTATTTCCTGTTCATTTTATAAATATCTGATATATAATTCATTAAAATAATTTTTAAATTTAATAATTATTTATATTAATTATTACTGAATTTATTTTGTTTTATAGCATATAGCTATATGCTATATATTATCAATGTTCTAGAATTATTTAAATTCTTAGTTTAGTTTAAATAAGTTAGCTAATAGAATATATTGTATGCTTTTAAATTTTATTTACAATAGTTTTTAAATACATTGTGTGGTTTATATTCGGTTTATAATTCTCTATATATAAGGATATGTTTGGTTTTGCTGTTTATACAGTTATTTACATTCAAATGCTTACAATTATTTATACAGTTATTTACATTCTAATGCTTACAAATATTTATCTTGCGTTAGTTGTTTAATAGAAGTAATACTAGATGGCAGCACTAAATTTGTCTCTTTAAGATAGCTCCTATTTTTAATTTTTCTAGCTCCATTTCAGTTATAATTTAATACACCAGGGGGTATTTTTAGCTAAATTTTGACGATATTGTTAAACTGTTATTAATTAATTTAATAGTGCATTTTAAATAATGTAATTAATATCTATTTATTTTATATTAGATTAAATGTGTTTAACAAGGTATTTCACATTTTATTTCAAATTGTATTAACTGCATCCTTTGGTATCATTTACTGTGATTTCTTAACTGTTTTATTCACCTTAATCTTTTTGATATACTGGCAGCCACGTGCGCGTGGATTTTTGTAAAATACTGAAATATTAATCGGTATGGTGTTTATTATTTATATTTTATATCCTATAAATATTTAAATACGTTTTATTGATTCTTCCATTTCATAATATTTGTTTCTATTCTGCTTTCATTTTTAATCAATTCACTTGATTTTTTGGTTGTTTGGGCACAGGGGAAAATAACTTTTAGCTTTAGCTTATTTTTCCCACAGAAAACAACCATTTTGCTTATATCATTGAATTCTGTGCCCTTGATAACGTAATTCAATGTATAAGCTTTTCAATTTTTGTCGGTTTCCACTTTTTTCTTTTTCTTCCATAATAATTCTTATATTAGTATTATTATTATTATTATTTTTTTTAATACTTACAGCTTTAATTCATAATAATTGACGGTGGATGGTTATGTTTAATTAATGGTTATATATATATATATATATATATATATTGGTTAAAAATAAGAAGAATGCAATGGTTAGGCCATCTAATCAGAATGAGGGATGAGCGAAGCACAAAGAGGATTTATAGTGGTAATTTATTTGGGAAAAGAGGTATTGGTAGACCCAGGAAGAGTTGGATAAAAGAGATAGAGAAAGATCTTGCAGAAAACCAAATTATAAATTATAAAGTAAAGGCCAGAGATCGGAAGGTCTGGAGAAGTATATTGAGGGAGGTCAAAATCCTACATGGATTGTAGCACCATTGTGTAAGTGTAAGTGTATATATTGGTTATCCTTAAAAAAACCACTGGTGAATTTTGATTTAGTTATTTGCATAGCCTGAGAATACAAATGTTGTTTACAAAATAGTTTCTAAATTTACAGAAAATCTTAGAAAATTAAATAAAATATTTTTTTTTCTCTTTATTTATTCATATTATTGCTGAGGTATTGAGAATTAAGACAGCTGCCAACCTTCCTTTTTTTTTTTTTTTTTTTTTTTTTTTTTTTTTTTTTTTTTAGAATAAAAAAACATATACCATACATGGCACCAAAAATTTAATAAAATTGTTTAATGATATGGCTTTTTTATTATTTAATGATATATCACTGCCCCCCACCCTTCTCTCTTCATGTGGTACTTATTTGATTTAATTTCTTCAAAATTGTGGCATAAAGTGTGTTTGACATTTAAAAACTGGAAGGTTGACAGATATGGATTAATAACTTTTAAGTCCATTCTCAAATTCACTGGAACTAATTTCTGATACATTTTGAAATTATCTGTTGTTCAGAAACACATGAAATTGACAGAAAATACTGTTAAAGTCTGCATTTTAAATGAATTTCTGGATGCGACCGCGTAAGAAAGGAGAAAAACCTGTCATCCCATGACAAAAATCACTTGTAAATCAAGTAATTTAGTTAACAAATGAAAAATGCTATTCGATTCTAAATTTTTATTTTTAAGATTTATTTATGAATCTATTTTTTATCGACTTTTTTCTGTTTTAAAGAATTTAATTACTATTTCTGATACCTTGCTTTAATACGTAGCAAGTAAATAGTAATTAGGCCTACCAGTTATATTTTTTAGGTTAAAAGCAGAGTTGGCAGGTTTTTGACATGTGTCAGTTTATGTCAGGTTTAAACCATGGTTTAAACCGTCATGTCAAAAACATCTCGTCAAAAACCATTTGTGAAAAACCTCGTCAAAAACCTCGAATACTACATTGATCTGTAAAATTTCACATTAAAATGTCACACATAACATTTAAAATTTACTATTACTGTATATAAATAAAGTACATAGTTAGTAAAGTATTATTGTTAAATGCAACTTTTTAACAGGGTAAAATTTTTTACTTCTTTTTTTTTTTTTTTTTTTTTTTGTACTTTTTCTAAAAAGCAGACATTAAGCTCCCCTGAACTGTACATTTTTTCTGTTACTTAAAATCGTTTTAATTTCTGTCCTACTTTTGAGAAATAAGGCAATCAGGGATAAACTGATTTTCAGGCCATTAGGGGGCAAGGGTTGACTGATGTATCAGTTGATTCAGCTCGCGCTTGGGCTACAGAGAAAATTTATGGTTGCTTAGCCATACTGATTGTGTATGAAGCTAAAGAATCCCCTTTCCCATCTTCTTATATCAGTGCCATAGAGGGAGGACCCCATTACTTGGTGGAAGGGTATCAGTATTATTAAATGCTATAGCTGCTAAGCCTGCTTCAAAACTTGCCTATCTATCAAGTCCTACTAGCTCAGCATCAGTTTAGAGACAGACTTTTTTCTAACGCCTCATACATTCTAAAGTCAGAAATCATTTGGGTGTAAATAAATGTGCTAAACAGGTTGTGTGCTGCAGCATGCTGCTGCGTAATATTGATCCGCATTATTTAAATGTACAAAATTATTTTCTTCTGATTGAAAATTCCAAAAAATAAAAATATTTTATTGCAATTAATAATTTAAAATTTTTTTAATTATTAAATTACAATAATTTTAAATAAAACATAAATCATCGACTTATTTAATGCTTACCTATTGTTGTTAAAATATGTTTTAAGCCTGTTACATGTTTTTGACAGTTTTCGACGGTTTAAACCAGTTTATGACAGTTTAAACCAGTTTTTGACGCTTGTCATGTCAAAAACCCAACCCTGGTTAAAAGCATGTCAGGAAGTTTTGTTTTTGTAGAGCAGGGAATTTAAGAAGAGCTTTAAGGCTGTTCTCAAATCCAAAAGGGCAACTTTATGACATAAGTTTTAATTTATTTTTGTTCGGAAAGGCATGAAACTAGCAGGTGTCTAAAATATAACTGTTGTTCAGAAACTATGTAATCGAACTGTTTTTTCGCAAACACGATAGATCTTTCAGAAAATAGTGTCAAAGTTGACGTTTTGAACCGAAGTTCGCGAAGAAAGCAGAAAAACCAGTCAGTGAAGGGAGAAAAACGTCTTTGTCACGTGATCAAAATCGCTTATGATTCAATAGGTAATTTATTTATTAAAAAAAATGAAAAACACAGTTCGATTCCAAATCACTGCCATAGTCAGGCCTTCCAATTTTATATCTTTCCGTTAAAAAATGAATTTGTAAATGTGTCAAAACGTTTTGCACTTGTTGAGCAGAGCAGTTGAGTAGCCTTAAGCTACGTATAGACATTTTTCTTAATAAGATAATATAGAGTGTTTCTAAATCTTAATGAATAACTGGTAGACAAAATTACTTTCTTCTGTCAGTGGGTTAAACAAATATTTTATAAATTCATTAAAGTATGAAAATAATATTCTAAAAGTAGGGTGTACCCCCTCCTAACTGTTCTTAAAATGAAAAATCATTAATCTGATAGAAAAATGAAGGAGGGGGTGTGGATAGGAAAATTGAAAAATAGTGGGCCCACCTAAATGTTACAAAGTGTAGCCGCTTGTAATTTTTTTATTGACTTTTTCTATTTTAAAGAATTTAATAACTATTTCTGATACCTGTATTACCAGAGCTCAATAAATCAAGGTCGTAGGAAAGAGGGAAGTCCTATTTTTTTTATGAACCAAAAACTTTGAGGGGTGTGTGAGCATTTTTGGATATTTTTAAACTGTTATCAACGGTGTTAAACGTTATACAACGGACCCACGTATCTACGGAAATGGTGCGTAAAGGAGTTTTGTTCAGATACGCTTTTGTTAAGAATAGCGTGCGCTCCCTGGTGGTGGCATGTGAAACTAACACAACGCGATTTTGTTAAAATTAGGAAATATAACAAGGCAATCTGTTTGACACTTTAAGATAGTTCCTAACACATAATAAAAAGCTTATAAAAAATGCAAGTGCGTGCAATTTCCTGTGAAGGGGGGAGGGAGGGGCGCTGGATTTCTTTTTAAAAAATTAGCGTTTCTGACCACTTTGGGTGCCGTTTTTGAGGGAGTCCTGATATATATGCTACTTATTTAATATAAAATTGTCAAAAGTTTAGTTACCACTATTTCCGAATAGTAATTTGTACAAATATCTTAATTTCTTGCTTAATACCACCACCACCTCGAGAAACATATCTACTGATAGGTTGTTTAACGGAGTTACGTTCAGATACAGTTTTGTTAAAAATACAATGCGTTCCCTTGTGGTGGAATGTGGAACTAACATAACGCGATTTCATTTAAAGTAGGAAATCTAACAAGGCGATCTGTTTGAAACTTTATGATAGTTATTAACACATAATATAAAGTTCATAAAAAACGGCGCGAGAAATTTCAGATAAAAAAGTTCATAAGTGTCGATACCACTATTTTCGAATAGTAATTTCAGCAAATATCTTAAATTGGTGTTTAAGACCCCCACCCCACCTCCCCAGCGATTAATGTATCTACGGATAAGTTGTAGAAAGGAGTTTCATTCAGATACAGTTTTGTTAAGAATAGAGAGCGCTCCCTGGTGGTGGAATGTGAAATTAATAGAACGCGATTTTATTTAAATTAGGAAATCTAACACGGCGATCTGTTTGAAACTTTAAGATAGTTTATAACACATAATAAAAAGTTTTCAAAAGAATGGCACGAGAAATTTCGTGGGGGAGGGGGGCGCAATTTTTTTTTTTTAAACCTTAGCGTTTTTTACTTTTTTATGAGCGGTTTTTAAGGATTTAATAATTATAAATTATATTAATTTGGCTTTATTAATTAAAGAATAAAGTGTTTTGAAAGGAATATTAAACGAAACCCTTTGTGCGATCTGTGATCACACTTACCCACTTGTTTCTCAAAATTTCTCCCTTCCCCTTAAAACAATTCGTGGCTCGAAGTAGTGATGGGCGATTCTCGAAAAATTTACCAATAAAAATATCGTAATCGTAAAAAACACAATCGATATAGTCATCGATTACTTCCGAGAACCAACAATCGAGATGTTCTACGATCGATTATTAAAGTCATTATTTTTATATGTTTATAAAGCAGTATTTAGTAAATACATGGTAACTGAAAACAGATGGAATTAATTAAACAACAAATCGAAGGGAGGCTATAATGGAGCCATAATAGTGGAAAAGTCATGTGACGGCGTTCCTTGGTTGCAAAAGGTTAAAAAGTCGCGAGTAGGTATGAAACGGTAAGTGGATTTTAAGTATAAAAAATTAGAATTTTTCGGTAATTAGTAGCAAATTGGCAAAAGAAATTAGAATAAAAAGTACCCCCTAGTGGCAAGAACATGTACTAAAAGGATGGTAAATGGTATCAATATTTTTTATTGATTTTTTTACGTCATTTGAGATCAGTTCTATGATTTCCCCATTATTAGAAGACCATCTACTGGAATACGTTAAACGACCCCCCTGGGGGGCAAAGTAGGGGATGAGCAATAAGTGCATAATATGAATAAGTGGTCATAGGATTTTCCAACGATATATCACATGGCTAAATTTAGAAAAGTGACCCCCCGTGGGGTCAAAGAGGGAGGGATATAAAATGAAGTAATAGTCACACAGCTTTCCAATGATATATCACACGAGGGGTGTCGGCAAAAGATAGAAAAGTGCCCCCAGGATTCCAACTATTCCGCCCCCTGGAATTCACACTCCCCCCCTCTCTTTGAAATTTTAATATATTATAAATTATTCATTTGAGGGTTCCGTAACAAAATCCGATCTAAAATGATAAAAACTCTACGATTTCAAAAAAGTTTGAAAAGTTCCTCGCCCAGGGTGCCAAATTGGGGAAGGGGAAGAAAGATTCATAATATGAAAGAGTGGTCTGAAAACTTTCCGATGACATATCACATGACTTGTCCAAAAAAGTTTGAAATTTACCCCTCACCCATGGGTTCACTCTTTCTTCCCAGAATACACTCGGAAATCACACAGCCCTCACTTTAAAATTTTATATTTAATAAATAATATTTACCGGAGGGTTCCATAAAAAAAAAACTTCTAAAATGATATTTATGGTAGAAACCGCAACGATTTAAAACAATCACCCCCTTATTGCTTCCCCCCCTCCCGAAATTTAGTCCAGGGGGAGAAAGGTTCATAATATGAAAGAGTGGTCAAAAGGCTTTCCGATGATATATCACAGGAGGGGTTCGGTAAAAGTTTGAAAATTAATCCCCCGTCGATCCATTCTCGCGCCTTGCGGAATTCACTCCTCTTACTCTCTGAAATTTTTATATTTAATAAATAATATTTATCTGAGGGCCCCGGGTGTGGGATAGCTTGACAGGGCTAAAGTAAGAGAAACATTGAAAATTCGGGGCAAAATGACACTAAATTCAATAGTAATTATTGAAACTAGGACTATACACAACTGAATACATAAACCCATATGCCTCCAAACTCATATCGGTTAATAACAAAAAGAGAATGGATAAGCAGTTGGACTCCTTTGAGAAATTCCGACTTAAACCCGAAATGCAGTAAGTTTGACTCTGAAAGCTTCATTTCTCTCTTTCTCTGGCATTTCCGCAAATCTCATCTCGATGATTTCACCGGCATCTCGACTTTTGACTTCTCGATTATTCCTCTCGCGCTTTTCAACATTCCGTATGTTGGCAGAGAATGAGAAATCAATTTTCTTAGCTTCCCGATATGTTGTTCTCGATTAGTGTCTTTTCACAGGTTGGAATGAGAAATTAATTTCTCGTTCTCGGCAGAGAAGAGATGTGAGAAGATTTATCGAGACGAGATAGAGAAAGAGGCATGACAATGAGCTGTGAAATGAAGCCCTAATTTTCAAAGTTTCTCTTATTTTAGCCCTATCAAGCTGTCACATACCTGGAACCCTCTGATAAATACTAATTATTAAATATAAAATTTCAAAGAGGGGGTGCTGAGGGGGCGAACAAATTTTTAAAACCGTAGTGATTTCTACAATGAATATAAATTTTAGATGTGTTTTTTTATGGAGTCCTCCGGTAAATATTATTTATTAAATATGAAAAATTAAAAGTGGGGCATGCGTGAATTCCGGGCCGAAAGGGTGGTCCCAAATAAAAGTCCCAACCTTTTTTGGACACTTCATGTGATATATCATCGGAAAGCCCTCTGATCACTCTTTCAGATTATGAGACTTTCTTCCCCTCCCCCAATTTAGCCCCCACGGCGGGAGCAGTTTTCGAACTTTTTTGTGTTTTCATCATTTTAATTCGAATTTTTTTACGGAGTTTTCCGAAAAATATTACTTGTAACATATGAAATTTCAAAAAGGGGGAGCTGAATTCCGGGGGCGGGGTGCGAAAGTTGGATCCCTGAGGGGAGCACTTTCCCAATTTTGCCGACACCCCTCATGTGATATATCATTAGAAAGTCCTGCGACCACTTATTCATATTAAGCACCTACCGTGCCCCTTTCCTCACTTTGACACCCAGGGTGGCACTTTTCTAAATTTAGCCGAGACCCCTCATGTGACATATTGTTTGAAAGGACTGTGACCATTTATTCATGTTATGCACCTCCCGCGCCCCTCCCCCCCACTTTGCCCTCACGGTGGGGTGGGCATTTTTATAAATTTAGCTCGAGACCCCTCATGTGACATTTGGTTGGAAAGGTCTGTGACCACTTATTGATGTTATGCACCCCCGGTGTCCCTCACCTCACTTTGCCCCCATGGGGGGTACTTCTCGAAATTTAGCTGAGACCTCTCATGTGACGTATTGTTTGATAGGACTGTGACCACTAACTCATGTTATGCACTTCCGGCGCCCCTTTCCCCCAACTTTGTGAGCCTAGGGGGCATTTTTATAAATTTAGCTCAAGACCCCTCATGTGACATTTGGTTGGAAATGCTTGTGACCACTTATTGATGCTAATCCCTCTGATGACCCTCCCTCCACTTTGCCCTCCCAGGGGCAGTTTTCTAAATTTTGCCTATAACCTTCATGTGATATATCGTTGGGTAGCCCTGTGACCACTTATTCATATTATGCAGCTCCTGTGCCCGCCCTTTGACGCCCCCCGCCCCAAGGATCCATCCGAGGTTCGTTCGGTTCGAGATTTTTTTTTTTGTTTGTTTACAAGATTTTGCAGTGCGTGCACACCACGCCTGCTATACGGTGCCGTATGCAGTGGGGACCGAATTTGAGATTTCATATTACAAGATTACGTATAAATTAGAGGCCCTGATTAAAGAAGCGGCGCACTAGCGGGCATAGCCAACTAGTTATTTTTAACCCGGCTCATTCCAGTTTACCCGCAGACGATTCTTGATAAAATCGAATCGGGTATGGTATAAAAGCAATTGGCAAACTGGAGTCATCGAGAAAATTTTTGCACAATCGATAAAATCTATAAAAATATCTCGTTATCGCCCGTCACCAGCTGGAAGTCTTTTTCTCTGTACAGGTTGTTTACCTCATACTATTTTAATGACATACAATACTACTCTTCTAACATCACTAAAATATACTGCAGTTAAATCCTAGTTTTCTAAAAATCATCAAGTAATTTATTTTAGCGTTGTCTCTTCCTCTGAAATGCTTATTTTGTTGTTATTTCTTATCATACCCATGAAGAATGTATTTTTGCACTCGGACTGTACCATACGACCCTGTCAAACAATATAATAAATTACTTAAGATGCTTGTAGAAAGCTATTCCTTTTATCACGTCTTGCGGTCCTAATTGCCTTTCAGAATGTGTTAA
Organism: Maratus speciosus; assembly: GCA_963932465.1. Classification (NCBI taxonomy): domain Eukaryota; kingdom Metazoa; phylum Arthropoda; class Arachnida; order Araneae; family Salticidae; genus Maratus; species Maratus speciosus. The sequence continues at coordinate 587,097,362 of OZ010788.1, read as the reverse complement.
GCATTTTCCCACCTGTATACCAAGTATTTTTTTATTACCGCACCTTCAAAGATATTAAGATGCAGAGTCGGTCCTTGTTGCCCTTATCTAGAATTTTAAAAATGAAAAAAAACATGAACATTTCTGGAAATTGAATGTTGAAAAGAAGTTAAAAGTGATATTAAAAAAAAATAAATAAATCAAGAATTTTTTAATAGTGGAAAAAAAGGAAATATTATTAAGATTTAAAAAAGAAAAAATTAGAGGGGAGGTGCTGGGTTCGATCTCAATCGCGCCCGTCGGCCTAATTGTTCGGAGTTTTCGTGGTTTTCTTCGAACCTAGGATTTCTAAGCGTTAATACGGGTTAGGTCCCCTTAGAAAGACCTCATTGACTTTTCTATTAACAGAGGGCAGCACTGTATTTTTAATATCAGTTCAGTTCTTTTCCATTTTTTGTTTTATTTTATTTATTTATTTTTATTTTGGAAGTATTTTTTTTTTTTAAATGAATAAGAGCCCGTGCGGGAGGAAGAGGGGAGAGGAAGAAAAAAAATTCTCTCCCTGAATATTCGATTTTAATTAACTACTTTTTTTTTGTCTTTAAAATAAAATAAGAAAGTTAATTATTTTCAAAGAGACAGAAAAGGGGCGTTGGCAGAAGGTGCTACACAGAACAGACTGTTGAAGACAACATTTAATTATGTTTTTCTTTTAGCTTAACAATTAATAATAAATATGTTTAAGAATTAATAATAAGTATGTTTAAAATTTATTCTAAACGAGCGGTTCAAGTAGAGGCAGGCGGTCCCTCGTTCCCCTACTTCCCGATGGAAAATTTAATAAACTGTTTCAGTTCTTTATTTTGAAAAAAAGAAAAAGTTGGGAGAGGTTTTTAAATTTCTATTTTTAATAATTCGAGGCAGTCAAATTTCTCTATTGCTATTTATGTTGTATTTATGTTGACTTGTTTAAAAATTACCTTAAACTGTGTCTTCTGGAAATATATTAGCAATTTATTAGTTTTATTTCATATTTATATTGCGTATTTTAAAAATAAGGCCTTAGACAGAGTACTCTAGGCATAACTCTTCAAAAATCTTACTCTTCTCTGGATTGGGCCTCTATATTTTAATAAATAAATTTTCAGTTTTTTAAAATGAAACTGTGAAATATGTATAATGTATTTCAAACGGGCTGTCGGTCTAACCGTTCGGAGTTTTCGTGGTTTTCTTTGAACCGTGGAAAATCTTGCGTAAATACGGATTAGGTTCCCTTAGAAAGATCCCCAGGGAGGGCATTCCACCTAAGGCCTATATCCCTGGAGTAAATAATGGGCAGTCAAAAATTAACCCAACCCAACTTAACCCAAACTTGCTGTTGATTCGTGGATGATTAAAATCTTCTGACAGTTAAAAAATAGCACAATTTTGTTTATTCTGAAGTTTAAATTATTTTTATTGCAATTTGTTGGTATGCCGACATTCCAAATGTTTTTCATGTAAAATTTTAATAAAAATAAATTAACATTTTCTTTTGCATTCTGAAACTTTATTTTTAGAGATCGATCGAAAATTAGTTTTCGTTTTCGGCCCAAAATCTGAGTTTCGGCGAAAATGCTGCTGAAAATTGCTGCCGGCCCGAAACTCCACCGAAAATATCTGTACTCTAAATTTCGCGTTTCTTCCTTCGGAATTTTTCAAAGTTGCTTATTGATTTGAACTGTCCGGCTCAACTGAGGTGCTCTTTATTTATTGCGATGAACTTCGCTGTTTATAATTATCAGTCACGACTGACTCAAGACGTGAGTCCATATTATAAAGCAAGAAATGCATACAAGACAAAATTTTGAAGACGCTTTTCACGTGCTCATTAAAAGCTGAGGACATAACAGTAATAGAAAACTTTTTGTTTGAAACCGCAGAAGTGTTTCGAATACTGTTTGAGAAAGTTCTTGTATAACAGATGATCATTTACAGAAATCATTACAAAGGTTAAATCGAGGTATGAGTGCCGCGTGCCGTGAATGAAAAATGGCCATAATAATAAAAAAAAAATTATGGCTATTTTTTCCCCCAATCTGACCAGAAAATCGGAGTTCTAGCTTTTTACTGCTGCTCTTTCATCTTCATCTAACTCTTCATTTATAATGACTGTTTCATAATAATGGAAGCCATCAGTCCATCAGAAGAAAATGATCCATTCCAAAGGTATAAGTTCGATTAACTCGGATAATCGGGACTCTACTGTACCTATATTTGTATACATATATTTTTTTGTCATTGGGGGCAACACTAAATTCTGAAAAAGCAGAATTCCTGTTTTCTAGTTTTTATCTTTCATTTTCCCTGAATCTTGGGAAATCTTTTATGCGTCCCTTCGAATACTGAGGAATACCTACTAATAAACTCCCTCACTTATTTATTAAAAGTTAATTTACGGTTAAAAAAAAAAAAAAAAAAAAAAAACGAAGAAAAAAATTCTTTGCAGTAATTAAGTAATTTTTTTTTGCTGAGTTTTATAAGTAAATTTGCATTTGTATAGCATCAATTATAAACATGCAGTCCATAATCTTGACTGATTGAGTTAATGCATTGTTCAATTTTATTGCCAGGAAAGCTGCAAGCAGGTTTCCTGATATTTATATTGGTTTTAGGGAAAGGAAGGAGTCTATTCAGAATGTCGACTGCAAATATTTCATCTTTATACATGAAATCAGTCTTAGATTGATAATAGGAAAATATCAGACCTTGGATATTTCCTTTGTCTTTATCTACTTCGATTATAAGATAAGCATATTCATGGCGAGTAGGCTTTTCATTTCTACTATTAACAGCAGCTAATTATCTTCTTTCTTTATCACTACGAGGCTGAGAATGGAATTCTTCACTGTGTGTACTATCTCTTTTAAGATAATTGTAAATGAACTTCTTATTCTTCTTTTCTGATTAGGTGATTAGGTTTTTACATATTTCTGACTCCCTCCTTTTCAGTCTAATATATCGGTATCTCAGAAGCTCTCTGGGTGTTAAGTTCTATTCTTGGGAAATCCTCTGCATATTAAATGTCTCATGTATAATTTTCAACACTTGTATGTTCTCTTCCTCATATCGTATCATGATTAGATTTGTCTTTCTCCAAATTTCATTTTGGTTTTACTTCCTTTTTTTGGCCTTTTTACCTTTAATGCTCTTTGTTAATGGCTTTAAATTCTTTTTCTTTTGATATTTCTTCCTTATTTTCAATCGCCTTTCCACTCCTTACTTGCAATCACTTTTGAATTAGCACCTATCCTTTCATTTTCTCTTTTACAGCAGCATATTCTTTTATTATCTGTATAAGCAACAACTTAAAAGAACATGGAGAATTGGACGAATCTCTTTTCGCAAAAGTTACAATAGGCGATGCAGAATGTGAACTGATTTGCTTTGGCTTATTTTTATGGTACATACATGATGTATTAATCTCACTATTTTTAGCTAAACAACGTAATTATTTATCATTAAATATCTTTTGTTTTGCTTCATCAAAAATACATTGCAGATAAACTCTACCACTTCCTTTTGTTATTATCTGTAAAAGCAACAAAGCTGTAATTACGCATCATTTTCAATGTTCGAAAATAGACAGGCTTTAACTTTATATGCCACTTTTAGGATGAGGTGAAAAATTAATTTGTAAAATAAACTAGCTAGAGTTTCATATCATTCCATTGAAAATCTGCAAGAAACATACAAGAATAACTTAGAAAAAAGAAAACCATAACTGGGATATGAAAACAAAAAACAATTAAATATTAACACATTCTGTTTTTGTTTGTGGTGGATGTTTCAAGTTGTAATGATAAAATAATACTAGTAGCCTCATATTAGCCGCACATCGTGTCTCACATTAGCGCGGTGAGTTTGTTTCTAACTTAGGCTACGGTAAACCTATTCCAAAATTTTAAGGCTAAAATACTTAACAGTTCTTACTCAAGGAAGGCTTAGAAGTATTTAGGTAATTTTCTATTTAAGCACTGCATGTCAAAATTTTTGGGAGTTTCTCAGAAAAGATTTTTTTATCAAAAATGTAAGGTTACGTAATGTATATTTTATCGGAATTTTCTCTTTAAATTTTGAGTGTATTCAGAATGGACAAAAGTAAAATTATTTATTGATTACAAAATAATCACAAAGTCATTGTTTTTAACAGTGTATAAATAGGTACATTTTATGTGTGTTTTACATTAGCTCCATTGTTCTAGGTGTCTCATATTTGCACCAAATGACCCTATATAAATGTATGACGTAAAATAAATTTTCAAATCATTGATTTTGTATATTCGTAATTCTTTACATTTTGTAATTAAAATGTCATCAAAACTGCCGACATTCCAAATAAACTTGAGTGCTATGTTATTTTTCTGCATTTTATTTCTACACAGTATAAATATATATATTTAAAATCCGTATTCTCTACAATCTGCCGTCGAAAGATGCGTTTTGTGTGCTTATAGACACAAGCTAACCTGCTGCGCCTCTATTACGAATTCTTGATTCAGCCTAGTTACACATGTAATGCGAAATGACAACGTTACGTAAAGAAGATTTCTGAGAATATCATCCATTTTTCTTTCACTTTTCATCAAATTCTGACAAAGTTCTCTGGTGTAATACATTTCTACTTGGCGTCTTCATTTCCTTTAACACTTTCAGAGGTCAATAATTGTGTTTTTGTAATGTTATTCACGCCAGAATTTTCGAAAAATTTCGTTTGAAAATAAAGAAACTGCAATTTTGCTACATTCTTTAAATGTAAAAATTTCGTTCAAAAATCCTGGTAAATATTTTATTAAAATTAAATGGTATAAAAAATATCATACTCCCATCCCTCGAGAGGTTGAACGATTTTGTGTTTGATGTCGTAAAGAAAAAAAAAATAGACATTTTTTGTTGTTTAAGCATCTTCCGTTTTTCGCCAGGAACATTGGATTCTAGGAATTGGAATCGCCAGGAAAGTCGCCAGGATTTGACGAGAAACAGACCAATGCTTCCTATGAAGTTAAAATTGTGATATTTCAGTTCTCGTTATCAGAAAAACTGAACATTGAAAGTTTTATACAATTTTACAGAAAGGTTGCCTTTGATTTCCGCAGAACTATCATTGTGGTCATATTGTTTCGAGCTACTGGGGAAATTTTGAAAATGTTTTGGAGGAAGAATCCCTCCTATAATTCTCCAGTTATTTGATCTTATCATTCCATCAATTTAGTTTAAATTTTATCCGATCGACTGCCAATTTCCTTATTATTATTGCTTTAAATAAATTATTATTATATCAAAATATTAAAATATTTATTTGCTTAAAAGACATTATAAAAACACATTAAACGTAAATTAAAAATCTATATTGACATGTTTCAACTCTTTCACTGAGTCGTCATCAGAATGTATAACAGAAAATTACAAATACAATGCATATGAAAAATGGAAAAAAATCATCGAATATAAACATCATATAACGCGCCCTACATTTTTGCGATCGCACGTGTTCCCTCTATGTCGCGACTCTGTAAGTTGTACAACCATTCAACCCATAAATTCGGGATACGAAAAGATAATGTATCGTTACAAACTCTTGAACCTCTTAAATAAATTTCAATAGAATCTCTTATAAATAATTGTAAATAAAAATTAGACCTGTAGATTATTCTACTCTCGTTAAAGGCATGTTAATGTTCTCTGTTTGATTCAGCCGAGATAAAGCAGTATTGTCTCTATTATATTTTATGTCCGCTATATCATGGAAGACGGTAGTATTCCGAGTGACGCAGCCTTAAGCCTAAAATCGTATCGTATCGTATCGTATAATTCGTAGATGGCGGAACTCATATATACAGCTAACTCGACATCAAAGAAAATGCGAAAAGCCGCCTCTTAATAACTCATCAAATATAGGTCCTATTGTTCTGATTTTTTTAAAACAGTCTTATATCTGCAGTCTAATGCTATTCTGAATTTTTTACAATTCTACGTGCAGTATATTTTCAGATCTGTAAACCCATTTTGAAAGCAATTTCGATGGTGTAAGTTTGTCTTTTTTTTTTCTCCGAAACGGTCTAGATTTTTTAAAAAACATTAATATATAAAATGAATCTGTTTTTGACGAAGTGGATAAGACTGACCTAGTATCTAGGAAAACTCTTAATTTTTATATAATCCGCATGAAAAAATGGACTTCTTAGGATCGCGGATTACATGTTATTCTATGGGCTAGCAGACAGAACGTTGCACATCGGTTTTGCGCGGTTTAGGTCACAGTTAAAAATCTGAATATTGGCAATAAATCTTTTTTTAAACTACGAAAACAGTTTATTATGTGCTTTAAAATACTTAGACTGATTTTTTAAAATGGAGCAGTATTTTGTAATTATAGGTATTTTATTTCATTGTTATTCATAGTAAGTAAACATTTTTTAATGAGAAAATATTTCACATTTTAAAAAAAATTCTCGTATCGAAATTCGATATTTATCGAAAATTCTCGTATCGAAATGAAAATTCATCGCGTTCGCCATAAGACTTCGCCATGTATCACTACGCGATACGCGAAGTTGACTGAAGAAATAAGAAATATCAAAGATCTTGAAATGGTATTCCAAGGGGAGAAAGTGAGTACAATTTCTAATTATCCAGACAGCATTCTTTGCAACCGATCCTTTCTAATTAGTATAATGTTCTGAATTGTTTTTATTTTCAACAATACTTATAACTGTTTTCCTTACAAAATAACGTTCATGTGTGTCATAGGTATTTCTTGTGATATGTGAGTGTAATACAGATAGATTACTAATTTAATTTTGAGTTTTCTTTTAAAGAAATGAAACAAAATCTTTCATTTTTAAAGAACGCACAATTTAAATAAAAGGTATGACGAAATCAAAATTAAGATTTCCAATCCCGTTTATAAAATGATTCATTTGCGAATCGTTTCTAATAATATTATAAACGAAAATTGACTTAAAATGACATCTTTCGTTTATTTATTATTATTTTTTTTATAACTCTTTTCAGCTTCAAAAATTAAAGCATCGTAGTATTTTATTTTTATAAAATTTAACCTAAAGGGGAAGAAAATTCTTATTGCCGTTTATCTCTGTAACAAAAGAAAAACAGAAGAAAAAAAACAACAACACCTGAAGCATTTCTTTTAGGTTAATTGATTACAGCCATGGGTGCAAGACCTTCAGTCTCAGGACTGATTTCAGTCTTGGACATATTTTTGACTGATAGTAAATTCTACTTTATATATTAAATTATCACGATTAGCTCAAAATGAACCATTTTATCCTGACTGGTTGTTTTGAGCTCCTAAAAGTAAAAATTTTCATCATGATACTTTTCCTTATTTAGTAATTAAGTTTATAGATAAATAAGATAAAACCGCTTTTTTGCAAAAGTAAGATACTTGTTTTTGTTTAATTTTAAAGTTAATATGCTTAAAAGAAAGCTTTAAATAATTTACTTTTAAAAAATATAAAAGTAGCCAGCTCCCTTATATGGTATTTGTGGTAATGAAGTATTATTGTAAATAAGAACAATTCAGAACATGTTACTATTTAGAAAAGATTGGTTTCACAAAATTTCATTAGCAGCTGCATTGTAGCTGTCATGATAATTAGACTTTGTATAAACTAATAAAGTGATTACTCAGTAACCATTTCAATTAATATATTAATCTGACTCGCATCTTAAATTAAATATTAAGTTTTTATTCTGCTTTCATTAAACCATTCACTATTCTGTAACATTCCGCATATTCCGACTACAAAAACTCTTTTTATCAATTCCACCTCTACGCGGGAGGGTTGCCGTGCCACTTACAGAATAGCGCGTTTATCGCCTCGTTGTGCAATAGCATTTGAAAGATCACCACACTAACATAAAAAAGTAGCAATAAAAGGAAAACAAAATTAATCCGTTGATTGTAAAAAACCCTCTCCATTCTCGGTCGGGGGAGGAACATCACAAGAAAAAATAACCTCGCGAAATTTGACAGTATGTCATGGGGGGGGGGGGGAATCCAAAACTTCATGAAAATAGTTGTAACTTTTCTAATAAATATGTTACATATAACATATGGTAGTAATAATCAGTATATCTGATGAAAATACAAGTAATTTTTTTAAATAAACTATTTAATGATTTTTTTTTTTTTATCCCTATTACTGTATTTGATTAATAGTAGTTCAAGAGCCATAATTTTATATTGTAAAATCCTTAAAAGCACTCTGCAAGCAGTCCTTGTTCAATCACAAAAGCCTGCCACTAAAAAATTTTAATGCAGAAGATGTAATGTATTTCTCAGATATAAACAATGAATTTTTCGGTTAAGAAGCACATGTATTTTACAAATATTGCTATTTCTTGGAACACTAAATATGATACATTATCGCCTTTAACACATTATTTTGGAGTAATGAAAACATTGTTATTATATTAAAATTTTTTGTAAATGAGTGTTATAATCAGAGCAGCTCATGACAGGTTTTTCTTGCAGCACTAAAATGCATGCTTTCCAAAAGTTTTTAAATTTTTGCCTTATTTAATGGAAGAAAATTCTGCTAAAAATAAAGCAAAGATTTCATTATTAAAAATACTGAAAAAGAATAAATTGGCCAGCCATGCATTTAGTGTTCCCAAAACTGTCAGTCATGATTTACCACTGTTTATAATGATTTTGCCCAAGCATATTTGGATGTTATATTTCAAGGTAATATCTTTAAGGTAATTTAATAATGTGTGATCTATACCTATTATATAAAATATCATAATTTGCACATTTTCTGGTTCCAAGGAATGTAATTTAAAGCATGTATACGATGTAAATTTAATGATGTATGAAATATGATCTATATAATGCAAAATTCTATAATACGCACAACTTCTCATACCAAGGTGTGCATTATAAAGATCTTCTACTGTATTCATATGTAGTTCACACATCAAAAACCTTAAAGATTTAGTATCTGTAACAAGAGGACATTATTACAACTTTATATTTTTTTCATTCTGTAGCACAAATTACTCAGCTTAGAATTTGCCAATCAAAACATTGCCATCTTGATTTTTTTCCACTGTCTTTATTTACCTCAGAAGTGATTAAGATTTTTTTATATTGTAAATCCTAAAGGTTATAATAGCAAAAAAGCATCTTTAAGCCCTTGGGAATGAGCGACCGGTATACTTGGCCACTTAAGGTGTTCAGAATCCTTCATTATTCTCACCACTTATTTTTAATTGTAAAGTTTACCTTCTTTAATGGGAGCATTTCTGTGATTCAATTACAGAAAATTTTCTGTTTTTAAAAACCTGTAGTAAAAGGTTAAAAATTAACCAAAGGGCTCTTGTCGTGAAGGGGTTAAACATCTTGAATTACAGTGAACTTTAATAACCCTTGGCTTTAATTGCCAGTACTCTTCCAATTGAGCTATCTGTACGACAGCCCAGCCAACACAATATTCGCTCAGAACAACTATTATCATGACATCAATTGATTGTGTGAAAAATAATTAAAAGTGTACATGATTATATATTTTATTATTAAGCAAAAGACTTTGCAGATCCGATTTTCTAAAAAGTTTTAAAGATTGAAATCTCTAGGCTGGAGTGGGAAAGTGGTAATTTTGAGGAATAGGAGGATAATTTATATAGAAGAATTTTCTGTATAAAAATAAAGATTTAATTTTTTTTAATGTTGGGGAGTAGGGGGAGGGAGAAGAGGTGAAATGTACAGTTGTGGAAAAAAAAAAAGTAAGCACCCTCTACTAACTCCTTAACAAATTATTATCGTAGACAAAAGTTATTGGTACCGAACGATTGGAAATAAAGTCTATTTTTAAATGATGTATATAAAATTTGCTTAGGGGGCCATCTATATATTAAAACAAATCCAAACTTCATTTTTTTCAATGGCAATACCCAATTTTAACGAGATATTTCAAATCTTCGGTTCAAACTATGCCTAGGCACCAAATTTCAAGTAATTTGAATAATAAGTTTTTGAATTATAAACATTCAAAATTTAGTGCTTCTAATGTTAAATTATATTTTCATATTTTTATTCATATCTCCTGAAATTATGCTCCTAATGTGCTATTTTTTTGTGTAGCAGTAATACTAACATACCCAAACATAAATACGTTGAATTTGCAATTTTTATAATTTTATGATATGAATTATGAAATTAATATTCGAAAAAATTATGAATTGTAACCTAAAATTTTTTTTGATGGATTTAGATTTATTAAGTCCTGCTTTATGGAAATCCAAAATTTCACATTTTTCTTCCAAATAGTTTTCAAATTATGCTTAAAAAACGGCAAAATTATGGTTTAAGGGACCGTCTATGATAGAAGTGACTAGATATTTTGAAATGTCTTACGCTGTCCTGTAATCTAGCAGACTTCATTGACTGCTTGAGTGACGCTTAAGGTGCCTTGATCAAGAAGGGCGCTCTCTCGGTTAACAGTCGAGTACCGAACTTCAATTTAGATACAGCCCTTAAAATAAGCTTGTTTTAAAATAATTAATTTCTCGGCAACTTATAGTACGAATTGCATAAAAATTTGTTTTTAGGCTAATTAAATGGTGTAGAATTCATTTCTGCTGAAAAAATTGTGTACTGCTATTGAAAAAAAACAAAGTTATGGTTCGTTTTAATATGTAGATAACCCCTTAAGCAAATTTTATATACATTTAAAAGTAGACTTTATTTCCAATCGTTCGGTACCAGTAACTTTCTTCTACGGTAATTTGTTGAGGAGTTAGTAGGGGGTGTTTACTTTTTTTTCCCATGACTATACATTAGGGAAGTTAGTGCTTATTTATTTATTTATGTTAATGAGCAACAAATGTTGCAGATTTTTTTTTTTTTTTTTTCAAACTAATTTTTGAAAGATTTTATTATTTGGGTAAGCTGGAGAGGTGGGTGCAAAAGCAGAAGTGGAATCTTCGGAGCTCAGGGGATTATTTTATATGATTTATTATTATTGTTAATAAAGAATTTTAAATAGGGATGGTGAAAGATTATTTTATATAAAATTAAAGAATGTTTAATTTTTTTGCACTAGGAATGAGAAAAGGGAGAAGCAGAAATTTGTAGTTTTGGATTTAATATAAATGTATGGAATTTCTTTTATAAGTGAGCGATGATTGTTATATATATATATAAAAGTTTAAAGAGTAATATTTCTTGCTATTTTTCTTAACAAAGTAATTTTTTTATATAGTAAAATTTAACATAGCTTTTTATATCTCTGAAGCAAACCAACAGAAATACCCCCTAAACATGCATGTTGTACATTACTTCCATATCTTACCAAAGAGTTCTTATAAAAATCTCATTGCACGGTGCTCTTTAAAATTGAAGTATGGTCATCCTTTTTTGCGGGGAGGGAGGGGGGAGAGATTGAAGGTGAATTGAAATCCTGACTATGAATTCTTTGTATTGGTCTTTAATTTTTTTGTGTGCGTGTTTATTGTTTTATTTTTTTTTTCAATAACCTCAAAAAAGTAATGATATCAATACAAAAACCCTTAACGGGTTAAAAGTTTGTGACGCAGCACTTTATCTTATGCTCTAAGAATTTTAAATATGGAACTTAAAAATAATGATATCAAATTTTGAGTGACGCTATGCTATTAATTATAATCTCTCTATATATTATTTATTTCATCTTTTTACTTTTTTATAATCGCATGTGCAAAAATTATGTTCAATTTAAAAAAATGTATAAAAGTTTATTCATTGATGCTTTAACATTTACACCTCTCATAAATTCCAAGTATGAGTTTTAAAAGATATGATATCAAAATTTTAGTGACGCTTTGATGTGGCTTTAAACGATTTGTTTTAAATTTAAATTTAAATTATTTTTGTTTTGGCTAAGATATATTCACACATCTAAATAATAGTTTTAATTTTCCAATATACTTTAAATATGTCACTTTCACTGAATTTATATAATGCATTTAAATGTATTTATTTGAATAAATTGATTTATCCTTTGTCCAATGCTATTAAAAATTTAAAATAAGATTTGCGTAAATAATTTTTTGCGTCATTGTATCCAAACTAAGGGAAATGTATTCAAATGGATACTATGAGGCAAAAAAATTATTTACGCAAATCTTATTTTAAATTTTTAATAGCATTGGACAAAGGATAAATCAATTTATTCAAATAAATACATTTAAATGCATTATATAAATTCAGTGAAAGTGACATATTTAAAGTATATTGGAAAATTAAAACTATTATTTAGATGTGTGAATATATCTTAGCCAAAACAAAAATAATTTAAATTTAAATTTAAAACAAATCGTTTAAAGCCACATCAAAGCGTCACTAAAATTTTGATATCATATCTTTTAAAACTCATACTTGGAATTTATGAGAGGTGTAAATGTTAAAGCATCAATGAATAAACTTTTATACATTTTTTTAAATCGAACATAATTTTTGCACATGCGATTATAAAAAAGTAAAAAGATGAAATAAATAATATATAGAGAGATTATAATTAATAGCATAGCGTCACTCAAAATTTGATATCATTATTTTTAAGTTCCATATTTAAAATTCTTAGAGCATAAGATAAAGTGCTGCGTCACAAACTTTTAACCCGTTAAGGGTTTTTGTATTGATGTTCTTTACATCTAATATTGAATTTTCGTTGGGTATCCCCCTCCCTAATAAATGAAATCATAGAAACTCCTGAGAGGTCATCCCTATTAATAGGATCAATTTTAGTGTTTAAAAGCATCTTTAATTTCGGAGGAGGCTTTGCGATCAAACATAAACCAAAATTTCTTAAATGATTTTTTATATATTCAAAGAAACCCGGGAAATAATTTGCCACAACCCTTTTCATATTAACTTCATTAATAGTTTTATTTTTATTTTTAGAAGTATCCTTGTACATTTTATCAAAGAGCTCTGAATCAATTTGCTAATTAATTTTACCTGATATCCATTATCATTAGCAATACGTTTAATTTTCTCTATTCATTCCCCATATTTATATCGGAAGAAATCCTGAAAGCGCGATTAATTAGGAACCTGAAGGTGGATAATTTATAAGACATTGGGGTGCATGCATCGGAAGGCATAACGTTTAAATCCGCGATAGGTTTTCGGTAAACTGAACGAATTAACTCACTCCCCTTTCCCTGTAACTCAACATCTAAAAAAGGTAATCCCCCCCCCCCCTGTTTCTAGTTCAAAAGTAAATTTAATATTATTGTCAAGTTCATTTAATTGCTGTATGAAAATCATTAACTCATCAATATTCCCTCGCCAAACAATAAAAATATCGTCTACATAACGTAACCATACTAAAGGAACTACCTCAAAAGTGCTGAAAATTTTAGATTCGAGGGGGCGTAATTTAAATTCGGCCAGAAGGCCAGATATTGGGGATCCCATATCCCATCGGAGCACCACATGTTTGTTGATAAACAACATTATCAAAAATAAAAAAGTTACTTGAAATAATTAAGTTTAAACCACACTTTAAAATGTTCTTCATGGGCAGATCAAAGGTTTCTGCATTATCGATAAAATGTTCTAAGTTCTTGGTAACTTCTATTGTATCTATGGATGGATAAAGGGAAACAATGTCTAAACTTGCTAAAATACAGTCTTCAGAGATTTTGATCTTCTTGATTTTCTCAATGAAATCTGTAGTAGAGTCCACTGTAAATACGGAAGGTGGCAACAACTGTTGTAGTACACTGTTAAAAATTTGCAGCATTCTGGCAGGTCATTTGACCGTTTTTTCCGCAAACGGTTACACAACCGTAATTTTAACAGTATTCTGACCATATTATTGGCCATTTTATGGTTAGATTATAGTTAAATTATGGTTATGAAACCGTTTTTTTTCAAAAAACGGTCGAATGATCTGCCAGAATGCTGCAAAATTTTTAACAGTGTAGGGGAACGTATGCTTTTTCTAAGAAGTAGGTAGGACATTGGCATTTTGTTGCAATCGGGTCAAGAGGACAATCTTGTTTATGATCTTTCATTTTACCCACTAATCTAGGTATGACAGCTAATTTGTTTAACCTCAATTTAATTTTCATGAAATCCGGCCATTTTCCTCACTGTTAAAAATTTTGCATAAACTTTTGCTGTGAGAGAAAATCTCATGCAGTGAGTTCTCCCGGGTTAATAAACGTTCTAAGACCAAGGACATAAATCGAAATTGACGTAAGTCGACGTACAGTCGTGGAAAAAAAAAGTAAACACCCCCTACTAACTCCGCAACAAATTATCGTAAAAGAAAGTTACTGGTACCGAACGATTTTAAATAAAGTCTACTTTTAAATGATGTATATAAAATTTACTTAGGGGGCCATCTACATATTAAAACGAACCATAACTTCATTTTTTTCAATAGCAATACCCAATTCTGACAGCATAAATGAACTCTACACCCTTCAAATAGCCTAAAAACAAATTTTTATGCAATTCGTACCATAAGTTTCCGAGAAATTAATTATTTTAAAACGAGCGTATTTTAAGGGCTGTATCCAAATTGAAGTTGTGTTCTCGATTGCTAACCGAGAGAGCCGCCTTCTTGATCAAGGCACCTTAAGCAGTCAATGAAGTCTGTTAGATAATAAGGCAGCAGAAGAAATTTCAAAATATCTACTCACTTCAATCATAGACGGCCCCTTAAACCATCATTTTGCCGTTTTTTAAGCATAATTTGAAAACTACTTGGAAGAAAAATGTGAAATTTGGGATTTTCATAAAGCAGGACTTAATAAATCTAAATCCATAAAAAAAATTGTAGGTTGCAATTCATAATTTTTTCGAATATTAATTTTATAATTCATAATTCATATCATAAAATTATAAAAATTGCAAATTCAGCTTATTTATGTTTGGGCACATTAGTTTTATTTCTAAACAAAAAATTAGCACATTAGGAGCATAATTTCAGAAGATATAAATAAAAATATGAAAATGTAATTTAACATTTGAAGCACTAAATTTTGAATGTTTATAATTCAAAAACTTATCATTCAAATGACTTGAAATTTGGTGTCTAGGCATATTTTGAACCGAAGATTTGAAATATCTCGTTAAAATTGGGTATTGCTATTGAAAAAAATTAGGTTTGGGTTCATTTTAATATGTAGATGACCCCCTAAGAAAATTTTATATACGTCATTTAAAAGTAGACTTTATTTCAAATCGTTCGGTACCAGTAACTTCCGTCTACGATAATTTGTTGAAGAGTTAGTAGGGGGTGTTTACTTTTTTTTTTTCCACGACTGTACATTTAGATAAGCAAAAAAGGATAAGTAATAAAAATTCTCCAAAATTTAATGAACATATTCTATTGTATTTAAAGATTATGTTACATACGTTTAACATTAGCAAAAAAATGCGTTTGCAATACCAGAATTTTGAAAAAATAATAAGTTGTTAAGTTACAATTTATAGTTCTTCTAGCTTCCCCGTTCGAGTCTTTCAGGATGCAAAAAAATCTCGCAATGAATTTTGAACCGACAGTTTTTTTTATTTTTTACCTTTAGAATCTCTTTGTAACACCAGAGTGAACTTTCCAAGCTCTATATAGTGACTTTTTTTGTTTGTTTGTCACTATCACTTGACTGTCACGGGAAAGTTTCCATTCATAGAACCAAAATTCTTCAAAAAAGTTCAAAGTGTGTCACAATTAAGGACATTTTTCTTTTTCAGGCCAGACGACGTAAATGCTGGGTGACGTAAGTCGAGGGGACGTAATTCGGGCTACTACTATATATCTTTTATTTTAAAATCGTATATCAGACGTTAAACAATCATTATTTATTTTGATATGTTTATTGTTTGGCGAGGGAAAATTGATGAGTTAATGATTTTCATACAGCAATTAAATGAACTTGACAATAATATTAAATTTACTTTTGAATTAGAAACAGGGGGGGGGGGGGGGATTACCTTTTTTCGTTGTTGAGTCACAGGGAAAGGGGAGTGAGTTAATTCGTTCAGTTTAACGAAAACCTATCGCGGATTTAAACGTTATACCTTCGGTTGCATGCACCCCAATGTCTTATAAACTATCCACCTTCAGATTCCTAATTATTCGTGCTTTCAGGATTTCTTCTGATATAAATCTGGGGGATGAATTAGAGAAAATTAAACGTATTGCTATTGATAATGGATATCATGTAAAATTAATTAACAAATTGATTCAGAGCTTCTTTGATAAAATGTACAAGGATACTTCTAAAAATAAAAATAAAACTATTAATGAAGTTAATATGAAAAGGGTTGTGGCAAATTATTTCCCGGGTTTCTTTGAATATATAAAAAATCATTTAAGAAATTTTGGTTTATGTTTGATCGCAAAGCCTTCTTCGAAATTAAAGATGCTTTTAAACACTAAAATTGATCCTATTAATAGGCATGACCTCTCAGGAGTTTATATGATACAATTTATTAGGGAGGGGGGAATCAAAAATCATTATATAGGTATAACCCAACGAAAATTCAATATTAGATGCAAAGAACATATAGCTTACATAAAATATAATAGAGGTAACACTGCTTTATCCCGGCTGAATCAAATAGAGAACATTAACATACTTTTTAACGAGAGTAGAATAATCTACAGGTCTAATTTTTATTTACAATTATTTGTAAGAGAATCCATTGAAATTTATTTAAGAGGTTCAGGTGTTTCTAATGATACATTATCTTTTCGTATCCCGAATTTATGGGTTGAATGGTTGGACAACTTACGGAGTCGCGACATAGGGGAACACGTGCGATCTCAAAAATGTAGGGCGCGTTATATGATTACTTGTTTATATTCAATGATTTTTTTTTCCATTTTCCATATGCATTGTATTTTTAATTTTCTGTTATACAATCTGATGACAACTCAGTGAAAGGGTTGAAACATGTCAATATAGATCTTTAATTTACTTTTAATGTGTTTTTATAACGTCTTTTAAGCAAATAAATATTTTAATATTGTGATATGGTTATTTGTGGACGTAATTTTAGCTTATTACTCGTACTTGTTTACATTTGTAATTTATTATTATTCTTAAAATTTGTGTCAAGGTTACTTTCCAAGGGTGCATCACAAAGATTTCAACAGGTTGTAAGGGATAATCTAATAGGCGGTATTTACTTAACAAATAACGTTGTCATGTAGCATGCTGGATTTAGTCTACTGTTTTTGTAGTCGGGGCCCAACTTATTTTTTGCCACCGATTTTTTAGAGAGGTGGACTCTCGATCTCGGCATCATTGTAACAATCAATAAGGAGAGCGGGCAACAATGGTCATTGCTATTGTTGTGAAAATGACTTTTCCGTTTTGTTGCGGAAACTGTAATTCTTTAACAATCCTTTGAACACAGAAAAAAATTCAATATTAGCAAATTTTAAACAATGGTTTCAACAATGAAATAACATAATAATTGATTATGAAGAAGAAATATTCTTTGAATCTTTCACCGATTTTTGCCTTTGATGGTCGTATTTTTACATTATCAAAGACTTTTTTATTAAAACGTGTTAAAATGGACCAAAACGCATATTTTTGTGATTTTGGGAGGTCTTCCAATCAGGTAACACAAATACAGCATTTCTATATAAAAGTTTAAATAATTTTTTTTTCTTTTTTTCATCAGATGTCGTAGGTTCGACGTATACAATCTTAGATTTTATGTATTCCATTGTTGTTACCAGATTTGGGGAAATTTATAATCTCAATTATCTGTAATATAATTACAGTTTTATTGTATGCAATTAATTATAGTTAAAATTGCATGCCGTAAAAAATTCACCAGTACTGTAGCCCGAACCGCCCCTATTCCATTATTTGACAAAAATTCTGTGTTTGAATGTGTGCAACTATAATCAATTACATGCAATTAACTTGTAATTACATTGCGGATAATTGAGATTACAAATTTGCCCAACTATGGTTGTTACCATCTATCCCTTATATAATGTATATGTCTACAAATTAGAAATTTGCCTTAGAAATTGAAAAGTTTATGAAAATAGTTTAAAATGTAGTTCATCTTACTTTCATGTCACGAAATGTGACGAAATTTTCAACCGTGATGCATTCTTGCATATAGATTTGCGTATACATTTATGCAGTATATCTGATTCTTGTTCAGTATTCATTATAGAGAAATAAATAAGATTTTACATGGAATAGATCCTTTATGTAAATGACTTCTTTAAATTTAGATGTATGTTTGTGGCACAATTTAAAAGTTTATAAATACATTTTAAATAAAGTTTTGATTTTGAGCTTTAACTGATCATTTGAAAAGAGTAATTTTATTAACACTTTCCAACAAAGTTGAAAAGTGTATATGACTTCGGTTTGGCTGGCCGTCTGTACGCGCTCTAACTCTCGTAAATATACTCGAATTGCCCTGAAAATTTTGTATGTTATTGACGTTTACCCTAGCATGATCTCTATTTCAAATGAAGTTTGTAGCATGTTTAGTTTATTTACAGAGACAGCCAAAAGTATTCCGTTACATTACGGTCAATAGAAAAAAAATCGTTTCAAATGAATTTTTAAATTATAATATGCGCTTTTAAGTTTCATTATATTTATACATACTATATGGTGTGTATAAATGCTATAGTTGATACACAGGGTTACACAAAAGAATTCGTAAAGGGTACTGAGTATGATCGTAAATTGTTTAAGGGTTGTTTTTAAATGAGTTATACATTTTTACGTTGGATTGCATTTAGTTTACTAAGAAATGTTTGTAGAATATAGATAAAATGATATAGAAGGCCACGCAAAGAATTGGATACCATGGCCGCCTATGGATGATAATTTCTGGAAATGTGATTTGAGTAGTTTTAAGAGTACTTTAGTATGAATTAAATTTTAGCTAAATAGTGGCGTGTAATAAAGGTAATTGCTGAAATCAGTTTTTCAAAAGTTTTATCTGTTTTCTAAAATGTTTATTTAGTTATATCTTATTTACCTTATATCACTAAATAACGAAGTTTGGTTAAAGGTTTCAGGAAGTGTTGGAAAATGTTTCATAATCTATGCTTGACGCATGATTTTCTTTCTTGTTAAAAAGTAAATATCGAAGTTTTCTTACAGATTTCAGGAAGTGTTGGAAAGTGTTTCATAATCTAGGCTTGACTCATGTTTTTCTTTCTTGTTAAAAAGTAAATATCGAAGTTTTCTTACAGATTCCAGGAAGTTTTGGAAAGTGTTTCATAATCTAGGCTTGACTCATGTTTTTTCTTTCTTGTTAAAAAAAAATACTCTGAAAATTTTAATGAAAACGTTTAAGGTAATAGTATATTTATTCTTAATTGCATCAGCTATTCGTTCTAATGCGGTACTACGTTTAAAAGCGATACAAACAAAGCCAGTGATAAAATTAAGAAGGGTTATAATTTTTAAGCAAATGTTTTATATTTATCTCCAAATGTTAGTTTATACAACAATCGCCTCAATAAAGGTAATCTAGAGAATGATACTTATTTATTATTATATACAAGTACAAGCAGGTACTACTGTAAGTGTGTAGCAGAATGGTCAAGATTAATCTATACCTCTTTTTGGGAACCGCAGAAAAAGAACGGTATAACCTTATGGGCGAAATGATGGAGGGCGATATATCGAAGGGAAATCTTGTACTTTATCTTGGTCTTCGTTTATTTTGTTTTCATGACGAACGTATTTATAGCGAGTAGACTTTCTATTTACATTTACACGATTAAAGTCAGCTAAAGAAAAATCTTTTTTTTTTTTTTTTTTTTTTTTTTTTTTTTTGAGTGTATAGGTATGCCATAGACAACAGGGTCAATTTCTTGTCCTGTGGCATTCGCATTTATATCTGTGAATGATTCTTTATCACTACCATGCAGAGAAAGCAATTCTTCAATGTGTATGTTGTCTTTTTTATGCATATTCTCAATCAACTTCTTTTCATCTGTTTTGATTAGGTTTTCGCATTCTTATATCTTCCTCCCTGTCCATTTAGTCTATCGGTATCTCACCTGCTATTAAGGTTACAAGTTCTGCTATTGTACAATTCTATGCTTCTTAAATTTCTTCCATATTGCTTTTAAAAACTGTATTTTCTTTTCCTCTTATAGTATCATGATTTAATTCGTCTTACTTCTGATTTTCTTTCGTTCTGCTTCCTTTTTTGGCGTTTTTCCGTTAATGCACTCCTTAATGGGTTTAAATACCTTTGCTTTTGAGTTTTCTTCCTCAATTTTTATTCTTATTTTTTCTGTCCCTTTTCCACTCTTCACTCGTAACCCCTTTTAAACTAGCATTTATTCTATGAATTTCCTCTTTGCAACAGTATATTACTTTATTAACTGTAAAAGCAACATCTCAAAAGAAAATGATGTAATTAATGTATCTTTGCTCTCAGAAGTTACAAAAGGCAGAATTTTGAATGTAAACTGATAGGCCATTTATACGGTAAATAAATGATCTACCAATTTTACTATTTTTAGCTAAACAATGTAACGATTCACCATTAAATGCACTTTGTTTAGCTTCATCTAAAACATTTTTTGTACAAACTCTCCGACTTCATTTTGTTTGTAACTACGCAACATTTTCAATGTTCGAAAATACACAGGCTTACGTTACGTAAGTGTCACTTGTACCATGAGCTGAAACAGTAAGTTATAAAATCAACTAGCTAGTGTTTCATATAATTTGATTAAAACCTACAAGAGACATTCAAGAATATATTTAGTAAAAAAGAAAAATATAACTAGTATAGGAAAGAAAAATAAAATATTAACTCGTTCTGCTTTTGTTTGATACGGATGTTTCAAGTTGTATGATAGAACAGTATTAGACAGTCTCATTATGGCCTCACACATCAACTCACGTGTTAGCCCTCTGAGATTGATTGCTTCTAACTCTGGCTCCATTAACATATTTGATAATTTAAAGGCTAAAACGGCTCAGCGTTTCTTACACATTAAGGACTTACTAGAATTATTTACCTAAATTTTAATTTAGGCGTTGCGCCGTCAAAAGTTTTGAGGTCTGACCAAAAAGTTATCCTTATCAGAAATGTAAGATTTTGTAATGTATATTTTTTGAATTTTTCTTTTTAAATATGCAGTGTATTCCTAATGGATAGAAGTAAAATGATTTATTGCTTTCAAAATAATCATAAAGCGAATTTTATTGTTATAGAAATTGGTACTCTTTTTTTGTGTGTGCTACATTAGAACCATTTTTTCGGTGTCTTATATTTCCCTCCGATTGACCCTATATAAATATATGTTACCCTCACAATTTTCAAATAATGTCATTGATTCGGCATATTTTTAATTCTTTATATTTTTCTAATTAAAATGTCATTGAAACTGTCGACAAACGTTGAAAACTTGAGTGGTGTGTTATTTTCTACACTTTATTTCGGAGCAGGATGTTTTTTTTTGCTTGTTTTTTAATCGGTATTCTCTTAACAGCTACAATCAGCTGTGGTCCAATATATGTCCTTTGAATGTCATAGACACAAGTTAATATGCTACACTTAAACTAAGAATTATTAATTCAGCCTAGTTACATCATATCTACACGTAAGGCAAAATGGGGAGTTTGTTTAAAGATGACCTGAGAATATCATTATTTTTTTTTTTATAAAAATTCTGTAGAGTAATTCTTATCTACTTGGCGTCTTCATAAATCCCACTTTATCTTTAATCCTATCCTTTCACAGACTTGTAATTGTAAATCTGTAACTTTGACTTCCCACCAGAATTTTCGAAACTATTTATTTCAAAATAAGAAAATGCCATTTTACGGCTTTTTTTCACCAAAGATATAAAATTAAATTTTGTTCAAAAAATCTGTTAGAAAACTTGATTAAAATTAAGTGATTTAAAAAATACCCCCCCCCCCTTCCCCTTCAAGTGGTTAAATAATTTTTTATCTGCTGCCGGAGACAAATAAAATGATGCATTTTTAGCTCACAGGCTATCAAAGCCTCAGAGCTAATGTGCCCGCCGGTTCTGTATGTATGAATGTATGTATGTAGGTACGTACGTAACGCAATAACTCTTGATAGAAATATCCGATTTGCTTCAAATTTTTTTTTGGGTTCATTCTGATAAGGCGCTTCCCTGATTAGTTTTGGGGGGTTTATTGGTTAAGTATAATCGGGGAAAGGGGTATAACCCCCCCCCCCCTTTAATTTAGATAAATGGGCTTTTCATGCAGAAATATCAGATTTTCTTCAAATGTGGTATACAAGTTAATTCTGATAAGGCGCTTCCCTGATTAAATTTGGAAGTTCATTGGTTAAATATAAAGGGGGAAAAGGGGGGCTAATAGCCCCTTAATTTAGATAAATGTATTTTTCTATCCGATTTGCTTCCAATTTGGTATACCGGTTTATTTCGATAATGCGCTTCCCTGATGACATTTGGAAGCTCATTGGTTACGTATAAAGTGGGGAAACGGGGAGTGGCAACATCCCCCTTAATTTATTTTTCGAGGGGCATTATTCTTTGAAATAAGAGTATAATATGCAATTAGTGTAGTCTGTGAGCTCAATGCCATCTGTTTAACTGCGTACTTTTCTTTTTTTGTGAATGTGTGGTTAAGCATCTACCGTTTTTCGCCATTTCGACTGAGAAGAAACACATCACGGCTTCCTATGAAGTTAAAATTTTGATAGTTCAGCTCTCGTTATCGGAAAAATTGAACACTGAAACTTTTATACAATTTTACAGCAAGTTAAGAGGATGCTTTCGGTTCCGTAGAACTAACAGCATAGCCATATTTTTCGAGCTACTGATGAAATTTAGAGAATGTTTGGGGGAAAGAATCTGAATTCTCATTCTCCAGTATTTGATCTTGTTATCCGAGCATTTTAGCTTAAGTATTATTCACTCCACTGCCAGCTTCCATATTATTGCTGCTTCAAATAAATTATTATTTTTGTTAAAATTTGTGTCAAAGCTATTTTCCCAGAGTGCATTACAAAGGTTTCAGTACGTTGTAAAGAATAATCCGATAGGAAGCATTTACTTAGTAAATTATGTTTTCATGTTGTGCACTCGATCTAGTCTCCTCTTTTTGTACCAGGGGACCGACTGATTTTTTACCCACTGATCGAGAGACAGGTCTCGGACAGGTCGTTGATTAAATAATATATGAAAATGTATCATTTTATTCGTCTCCGATATCAGATGAAAAATTATTTAATCAAAATTTGGTGAGAGAGGTCGCCTCAGCGCTATTGTAGCAATTAATAACATAGAGGGCAACAATGGGTATTGTTGTGAAAATGACAGTTTTCCGTTCTGTTTTGGGAAACGGTAATTCTTTAACAATAATTTGAACATAAGCAAAAATTGAATATTATTAAATTTTAAACAATGGTTTCAACAATGAAATAACATAATAATTGATTGTGAAGAAGAAATATTTTTTGAATCTTTCACCGATTTTTGCCTTTGATGGTGGTATTTTCACATTATCAAAGACTTTTTTCTTAAATCGTGTTATAATGGATCAAAACGCAAATTTTTGCGAATTTGGGAGGTCTTCTGATCAGGTAATACAAATACAGCATTTCTATATAAAAATTTAAATATTTATTTTTAAATCAGAATTCGTAGGATCGATGTAGACAATCTTAGACTTTACGTGGCCAATTGTTCTACCATCTTTACTTTGGATTATGCCTACAAGTTGGGAATTCGCCTAAGGAATTGAAAAGTTTCCGTAAAAAAGTTGTAAATGTCGGAACAGTTGTCATATATTCCCGCGGCCGCCATCTTGGATTTTTCTTGGCGTGAAAACCCTTTTTCCGCCAAGTAAATGTCACCAAGCAGATTTATGTGCATCTTAGAAGTAACGGCGTTATCAGAACACGTCACTCGTCGGGGTTTCCTTAAACGGGGTTTTGATAAACGGCAACAAAACATCGCCGAGAAATCCAAGATGGTGGCCGCGGGAATACATAACATCTTAGCGGAAATGTCAATCATTTTACTTTCAATTTTCATGAAAATCTCGAAGTTTGCAAGCGTAATATATGCTGAAGTATACATTTGCATATATATTTATACAGTATTTCTGATCCTTTTTCAGCATTCTTTATAAAGATATAATTAAAATTTTACATCGAATATATCCTTTATATAAATGATTACTTAAAATTTGAATGTATGTTTGTAGCGAAATTTAGAAATTTAAAAATTAATTTTCGGTAAAGTTTTGATTTGGAGCTCTATCATTTGAAAGTAGTATTCATGTAAACAATACTCTGAAAACTTTAATGAAAACGTTTTAGGTAATACGATACTTACACTTAATTACATCAGCCATTCGTTATATTGTGATACTCGGTTTAAAAGAATGAGATACAACCGAGGGCAGCGAAAAAATTAAGAAGGGTTATAATTTTTAGGCAAATGTTGTATATTTATCTCCAAATGATAGTTTATACGCATATCATAATCGTCACGATAAATTTAATATAAAGAACGATATTTATTTATTGATATCTACAAGTAGATACTTCTTAAAGAGTGTAGCAAAATTATCAAGATTCCTCTTTAGGGAAGCGCGAAAAAAGAGTGCTGTATCCGAATAAGCGAAATGAGAAGGGCGATATAACGAAGGGAAACTTTTCCGATTTATTTGACTACTGTTGTACAAACTATTTTTACCCTTTTTTGGCGGCATATATTTTATTTTGTATCTCTTAAATTTTAAAAGTGTTAAAGTTCCGTAACGATTACTTTGACGAAAACATAAAATGTTTTAAATTTGTCCCGTGTCTACTGTTTTACTATCTAAGGGCTGTTACCTGAATATTAGTAAATGGCGGAAGTACTCATAGCACAGTACATATGCACCCAGGACTTATTTAAGACACGATTTTTAAAATCTACCTTTGAATATTAAGTTCCTTTGGCATATTTTTGAAATTATTGATATTTTTTATATTGATAGGATTGTTAATTTTGAAAGTGTTACAGACGAAACATGAGATGTTTGATCATGAGCAAGTTATGACCTATTAGTGTTTTATTTAAAAATATATTTTTATGATTAGTTGTAAATTTAAGTATATGTACAATCCTTCTATATAGTTATAGTTAATAATGCTTTATCGCCATTTTCAGAAATAATAATAAAAAGAAGAATTGTGGAATTTTTCAATTTCCCCCCAAAAAGTTATCATTTGCAAACCGTTCAGAATACACTACAAACATTCTATTTAACATGTATATTATTTGTAAGTATGCGTATATCAGCGTATGTGATATTGAGT
Source organism: Maratus speciosus (assembly GCA_963932465.1). Taxonomy (NCBI): domain Eukaryota; kingdom Metazoa; phylum Arthropoda; class Arachnida; order Araneae; family Salticidae; genus Maratus; species Maratus speciosus. The sequence continues at coordinate 587,072,044 of OZ010788.1, read as the reverse complement.
GGGTTTTTAAAAATGGATGTTTATCTGGGTAGGAATCCTTACTGGTTTTTTTTATTATTATTATTTAGAATGTGAGATATTGAAATATTAAAAATCAGTAGCTTTACCACAGTGGTTATGTCAAATAAACATGTTTTTAGTTAGAAATTTATTTGACAAAATAAGTTAAGAGAATGCTGTGCAAACATAAGTTACATTTTACAAAATAAAATTTTTATAGGTTTTCATATTTTATATATATATAATTCAGTAGATCAATCCTCCCTTAATTTGGGCCAACCTGTGTTGATGTGGTAAATAGATACAAAATAAATAATTTGTACAATTTAAATTGAGAGCTTGTCATAGCTCAAACCCAACATACAAATCTCCCTTCTTTTAAATTAATGTGTTTGTATTTGATTATTTATTTTTCTTTGTTTTTTATTTGCAGGAAGTTTGTTTGAATGATAGTTCAGTTGATGAATCAACGTTTAGGTAAGCAGTACTTTACAAAATATATTTTACAATCCTAAAATTTCCATCTTAAATTTAAATGGATGTAAAAACAAATTTACCTGTATAACGTTATTAACTTTCACAGCAGAACTTTTTAAATTGTGTGACAGGATCCGAGTCACAATTGATTATGACGCTCAGGAAAATTTTGGGGACTTTTATATTTTGCAATATAACTTAACAGCATACAATAAATTCAAAATCAAACACGATATGAATAATGCATCTTTTTATTAGGCTTCATTACTCTATGTTTTGCCTGAATGCTGCATGTTATGCAACTTCACAGAAGCGTTAGTTCTGAATACAGTCAGAACACGATTAGTAAAGATGTCCATTCTTTGAATGAAGTTAAAAAGTAGATTTTTCCAATGAAGTTAACACCAATAGATATACAATGCTTATTGTAGGTTTTATTTAGGAAATTAGAATTTTTTTATATTTTTATATAAATAAACTTTACCATTCTTTTATGAATTAAAAAATTATTGTGAAGTCTGGTCTGTAAATAATCATGATATCAATAAAAGGTCCGAAAGAGCAAAGTAACTTGAACGTGGTTAATGTTAACTGCAATCCGAATTATGGAACACTTATTAGTGCCGTTTGATCGCGGTTGATGACAATTTCAATCAATTGTCGTGATATTCTTATATTTGAAACAAGGCATATCAATCCATTGAAAATTTTGTTAAAATAGTTTTAATGATCAAATTATGAACAAGAATTCGCGTAAGACTTGTAGTGAAATACTTCGTATTTTTGATTGAACAGAACTTTTGCGAGCCTGGTTTCCAACACAAAACTTTTTTGCTGTATTATACTCTTTCATATCTTAAAATCGGTCTCATTTTTTGTTATTCAGACACTTTGTATAAGTCAAGCATTAGTTTAAGCAATTCTTTTAGTGCCATTTACGTTTTAAACTCTAATGCAGTAAACGCTGTTTAAATTAACTATTTCCGCCATAAATACAGATTTTATCATACGGAAACAAATAGACTTAAAATTTCATTCATTAATCCGTGTGTTGTTGTACAAAGAGCCTGTGTTCTTGCATTTTTCTGAGATAAAAATAACTTATTTTTTGATTAATTAAAATAATTCGAGAATCATGTGAAAACAGAATCATATCCCGCGTTACCAACAATATAGGTTTCAATAGTTATGTACAATTATGTCCATCGTGATTTAGTTCCAATAAAATTTACATAAAATTGCAGAGCTGCTAAGTCTCCGGTTTTTTGGATACTAGTATTTTAATACAGAAAATATTGTTTTATTTAATTAGAACAATTGAGCGATTTAAAGGAACAACATTTTCTCTAAAATAACAGTGGTGTGCAAAAAGCCGGAGACTTGACAACTCTGAAATTGTTTTTAAATTTAAAAACACGTTATGTGTCTGTTCTTTACATTCTTGTTTAGCTTCCTGAGATTGACAAGATTAAAAAAAAAAATCACTCCATAACGTCCTATGGTCGTATAAAAGCATGTATCTTTTTCAGTTAACCAACTGTCTATAAACACTAATGTAAAGGTACTTTCCCTATTAGTTGAGGTTTTTCTTTTGCAAAATAATTTAAATTTTTTTAATAAATAAAACAAAAGTTAACGTTTTAGCATGTATGGATAATGTTTAAATGCTTCTTTTGATTAGAATAAGAAATACCGGATGTTTTTACATAGCAAATGTATTTTCATAAGGACATAGATTTGCCGTCGCTTCCTCAAAACATATTTCTTTTATTTATAAAGCAGTGTTCTTATAAATGCATTAAAAAAAATCTTTACTATTTCTTTCTTTCTTTAGTTACCAACCTTATTATAGTGGAGAGTCTCAACAATTTTATCCTGTGGTGCATTACTTATATTATCCAGTGTACTCTACAACCCCTTATAACAATAGTATTACATATTATCCAGTTCCAGTTTATCAACCAACATATCCAGCAACAGTTTTCTATTACGGATTTGTGTATTATTATCCAGTTCAGAGTTTAAACTCAAACAGGTAAGACGACATTAGTACTTTTTAGAAATTGTATACAATTATTATTTATTACCACAAATATTTCATAAATTAACAATCAAATTGATTCAAGAAAGAACAAGCCGTCCCTGAACACTGAGTTTGATGATGTGGTGTGGCGGTAGTAGTCTAGTAACACATTTAATATGATTAACATGCAACATAATAACTATATGGTTGTACCATATAGTTTAAACGTACTTATGTTGATAATATACACTTGACATCACACATAAATGTCACTATTTGAAAATCAAATATTTCGTTGTGTTTGCCCACTATTTTATCGCGCTCGAAAACATGGATGCTCTGATTGGAACGGCAACAGCACAGAATATTTCGGCAATATGGCATGCGAGAGGCTTCATAGCTACCAGAGAAGCTCAGCTGTTATGGAGAATTTGAATCTTACCGGCTGCGATTCTAAAATGTCACGTGAATAAGTTTGTCTGAAAACAGATCGGCTATTGGTTGAAGCCAGACTATGCGAATCATGTGAGAGTGGAAAATAACACGGCTTGTCTCGTTGTCTATCGGATAATTGCACCTCTTATCATAAAAACAAGTTGAAGGGCGGTTTGTCGATAGGTAGTGTGGGCATAACCTTTCTGCTGTACAGCAAATCACTACACCATACTGGTGTTTGCTGTTAAGCAGGACATTTTTTTTTTTTTTTTTTTTTTTTTTTTTTTTTTGCTGAAATCGATTCGATTCCACTCAGTATCTAACTACGCTGCTTGATAACAAAATTTTCCCGTTCACTGAAGGAGCTTTCGTATCTATCAAGTGTTAAACCCATAATAAGGGTTGTGCGGCCTCTGATACCCTAGTGTGTCGATTAAAATATTTTTTCTTTTTTTTCATGAAGAAGAAACCATATTTTAAAATGTCTTAGAAATTTTTTTTGAAAACTGAATTTTTTTCTTATCTCTTAACTTGAATAGTCAAAGTACACATCTTTGAAATTTCAAACTAATATCTAAACTAGTTGGATGTGCCAATCCCAAAACTTTCTTCTATCTCATACATCAACATCTTAATATTTCAAAAAAATAGTTACGAATGTTAATTCTTCCATATTATTAGTTCAATACTATACGAACTTTGATTTTCATCTTAAATTTTTGCTTCAATCCATTAAACGGGGTAAAAACGAGTTAATCTCGATCATGATATTTATTAAAATTAACAGTTTTTCGTTATTCTTTTGTACATCAGCTGTTCGCGAATAGTCGGCTTATCAGGACGGGGAGTTTCTGTCGCTTCACGATGCACATTAGAACTAAAAAAAATCGAGAAAATTATACAAAAATAGCTATTATAGCGTCCCTTCAAGCGGAATATTTACAAATTCAAGGAGTACTTGCCGGATATAGTCAAAATTATACACAAAATATTTGGTTCAATTCTGTATATAACTTCATACTCTTTTGGATGGTACAATAATGAAAATGGCACAAAAATCGCTATTACCAGCGCACTCTTCCCGCGGAATATTTCCAAATTCAAGGAGGACTTACCGGCCATAGCCAAAAACATTCACAAAAATTCGGTTCAATTCTATGCATTCCTTCAGACATTTTTCGATGGTACATTAATGAAAATGGCACAAAAATCACTATTACAGCTCCCCCTTCCGGCGGAATATTTCTAAATTTTAGGAGGACCTGCTGGCCACAGCCAAAACCATACAAAAAACATTGGCTGAGTTCTACGCATAGCTTCATACCATTTTCGATGGTACAATGGCGGCACACGGACAGAGAGACATTTTGTATAAACTTGTTTTTTGGGATCTCTGACCCCTCAAACGAGTAAATCCGTCGAAAACCGGAAGTCGAAAAAAACTTCGATTACAATACTTTCTTCTACTGAAGATAGAAGAAAGTAAAAAGGAAGTTTTATTGTATCCATAAATAAACGCAGTGTCTGTGACCGCGTGGTTGCTGTTATGTTTTAATTTTTCATTATTATTAGTATAGGTTAGTGATTGTATTATTAATTTATATCTGAAAAAGTGTTTGTATGTAGAATATGTACGAATTCTTTATTTGGCAGTATAACAAAACAAAATAAAATACATTAATTGGTTCATTTTTTAAAAATTTACATTTCACTAATCGTGTATTTAAGATAAAGATTTTCATTCTGATATAATCTTTCATTGCGAATTTATATGTGGGTAAGATTTTTGACTTTTGAGTTGCTATTAAACATTAAATAGTTAGGCGGAATTTTATTATTACGTAATAACCTCCTATGGTTGAATAAAACATATACAGTGAAACCCCGATTTAACGTAACCCGTATTTAACGATTTCCCGCATATAACGTAATTTTTAGCTAGTCCCAATTAATTTCCTATACTTGTAATGTAAAAAAATCCCTGATTTAATGTTATCATTTTGAAATATTTCCCGCATTTAACGTTTTTTCAACGGTAAAAACTCAATGAAATTTTTCTAAAATAGTCAAAAATTTGTGATGAAAATAAATAATTTTTTATCAATTCGCGCAAAATTCGGAATCTTTCCTGTTTTTGTCTTTCTTACCAACTGCGAGTGCAACATTTGAAAACCCCCCCTCTCTTCCATCCGCACCAATACTTTTTTAATTTATTAGATTATGTTTTTTGTACTAGAACGGAACTGATAGATCGTTAGAAATTTTTTCTTATTAGCTTTAGATGGTAAAATATGGTGGTAAAATGAAGTGTAATCCTTTTAAATAGTGAAGACCAATAAAAGCTTACAAAAAAACTTTCTAAGCTTAGAAAGCGATTTGTGTTGTAGCTACTAAAAAGAGTATGTAAAATAAAATAACCCAATTCTTTAAAACATAATTTGGAAAACTATTGTCTAAATCACTGTAAATCAAGAAATGAAACGTATCTCACCTAAATTAGTGTTTCTTTTACGCTCAGTGTTTAGTTTTCGTCTTGCCCCGATTTAACGTTTTCCCGCATTTAGCGTCATTTCTGCATGGTCCCTTGAATAACGTTAAATCGGGGTTTCACTGTATTTTTAAAGCAACTTCAAACATCAATACCTTGAAACTTTTTTTTTCCTTGTAGAAATTGGAACTCATATTAAAGTCAGTTAATGAATTTTAATTTTATGTGATGCCATATTTTTGTTTCAAAGTATGGGAAATAAATAAATAACTCATGAGTGATTCTGAAATAATATTCTAGACTTTTTTAAAAGGTGTTGACAGAGAACTCTGTAAACATGTTTATTTTATATTCTGTTATAAGAGTACACTTTAAACTGCTGAAAAATGTCAATAATTTAAAAGTTAATTTTTTGTCTATTTTCGACACTTTCCAACATAGTTGAAAAGCATTTATGAGTGCGGTTTGTCTGGCCGTGCTCTTACTCGCGTAAATATGATCCGATTGCGATGAAATTTGTATATGTTATTGGTGTTGCTTGTTTGGTAATGAAAATTAAGTGTGTAGCATTTACGACTCATTTACAAGGACACTCAAAAGAATTCTGTAACATTACGGTCTGTGGTTAAAAATTGTTTGCGGCGAGTTTTAATGATATCAGGGCCGAAACTAAGGGGGGGGGGGCAGAGGGGCACGTGCCCCGGGCGCCGGTTTAACAGAAGGTTAAGGGGCGCCAAAATGAAGATTTTGCTTGACGTTTGATACAAGAATGTATATATACACACGAAATTTGTATAAAAATGTCTCGCAGCCGAAAAATTTAAAGGAAAATTGAACCAAATGGATTAAACTTTACAAATAGATAAAAAGGTTCATCTACAATACAAAATTGCAAATGAATAAGAAAGAAGGCTTTTTTTATCCTCCCATTCCAAAAGTATCATGTTTGTACCATTGCCTTCTATCTTTTAAATCACTTCCTGTGAGGGAGAATCCCTACCATTTTTCAAGGTCAATCTCTATTGTGGGACACTGACCACAACGGATAACTACAAAGTGCGAAGCGACCCCAGTCTGATTTTTCTATTAGATAAAATAATTCCATGAAAGCTGTTTGTTTATTTTCCACTGAACAGCGTTGAGCTTTTTTTCTTTTTTTTTTTTTTTTTTTTCGTCTTGCCATGGGCGATGACCGCCCGGGACAATAAAATCAAACGAGAGAGGGAATGAACAAAGTAAAATTCTTAGTAAAACCTTTTATTTTTCATTGTAGCATTTGTAGTGGTACAGTAAAATTTTGAACGGGGAGTCATGGCTAGTAAAGCAAAGACGCCCCCTCCTTTAGCGCCCAAAAAGGTTTTTTTTTTCTCGTCTTTCTGCCATTTCTAGGCCTTTTTCCACCCTGCTGATCATTTCGGAGGGGGCTAAGTTATAGTAAAAGTTTCTAAGAGGGAGTCACAAGAATCGGGAAAAATTCCGCTTTAAACATTTTTTATCATAGCAGGTAACGCACCTATTACTCAATAAACCTGCTAAGATGAAAAAATACAAACGCACAGCAATAGATATCGACGTCATTTAGCCAATACAAAAAAAAAAAAAAAAAAAAAAAAAAGATTACAATGCAATTCGGTTCTTTTTTATTCCGTTTTCAAGATTTTAATGAACCAATATTTGACAAAGCTGATTACGTAGTTCAGTTTTATACATTTTAAATTTAAAAATAAGTTGTCTATTAGATACTTAGCAAAATTCTTTTTCAAAATTCTTTTTGCGCCAAAATCCATGCTTGCCCCGGGCGCCAAAAAGGCTAGTTTCGGCCCTGAATGATATTGCACTATTTTAAACATGCTAAAATTGATATATATCACTGAAGTGTACTACAAGGTTTTTACTACAGCACGTGGAGAGCAACGGACTGCAAAATTTAATTTTAGATAATTAGTAAGAGACAATAGTGCAACACTATTCTAGAGTATTTGCAGACTGCAGATGTCTCAAGAAGAACGATGCACGAAAGGAAAACAGAGCTCCGACTTTGTCAGATTGTAATAACTCAGAGCTATTTCTAGCAGAGATTTGAAAAACCATTTAATTCTCATGTTTTGATATTCTAATCAATGAACGGGCGACCCAACGTATGAGAGAGTTTGATAAATTTTGCGTTTCTGTCAACACCATACAGAAAAACAAATTAGCAACAGAAATACTGAACACCTATAATGATATGAATTCTGTAAATATGTTAATTTTATATTAACTGTTATAAGAGTACACTTTAAACTGCTGCAAAGTGTCAATAATTTAAAAAGTTAGTTTTTTGTCTATTTTTTGATTAAATATAAAAATGTGTGTAAATGTACTTTATAGCTCGTCTGTGGAGTCTGATTATTACTCTCCAAGCAGTTCTTCTGTAGAGCCATCTTCAAGTGATGAATATGAAGACTGCTTTTCTGATGTTAGTGAATCAATTTACCATACACTGTGCAGCTCTCCTGAATTGTCATCGTCTTGTGGGGATTATGGAGGATATTTTTATGATGAGCAACAGCAGAGTTTTTGTGCTGATAACACTGTGGATGATATAGAATCTAAGTAAGAAAAATTAAAGAATTTATTTATATTTCTTTATATATTGTATAGCAATGATTCTCAAAATTTTTAAGATACTATTGTAATAGTTTGAAATACATGATTTAACATTTTTAATGTCTAAGAATTGTAATCTCACAGACACACAAATTGCGAAACTTTCTGATTAGAAATATTTCAGTAGCTACAAGTTTTTTATATATTTGCTAATGCTAATTATACAGTAAAATCCAACTTAAAATTGATTTCGTATCCTGTACAAATATGTAATTCTAAGTTGAAATCAGATCTCGATACTTGGTAACTGCCTGATTACTGGTACTGCTCTGCTCTCCTCACAGTGTAGGAAGAAGAACCCAAATACATTTGGCAGTCATTACCAACCCTAATATTTAGGTATTTTTTTTCGATAATGTATGTGTGTTACTTCGAAATTAATTTTTTCGATAATGAAATGATTTTGTCAGAGTTGCATAAATAAAAATTAAGAGTTAGACATGCTTAGAAGACGTGGATTTCGGATTTTAATTACTACTTTTTTCGGATAGTAATATTCGTCTCACTAAATGTTAGAAATTCTTCTTTTAACTAAGTTAAAGTGCACTATCTGGACTATGGTATTCAAAAGCTGAAATCCGTTGCCTCTGTGATTTTGATTAATCATAAATTTGAAAACGGCGTGTCGAGACCAATCGATATATTTATTTCTAAGAAGAAACTGAAAATTAATTTCGAAAGATTTAATTAAAAGCACTATGAGAAAGGTAATTATTTATCTTCCCGTAAATCAAATTAGGAATACTCCCAGAAATTAAAACCAAAGAGAAATACCCTTTCCTTTTATTTTATACTAGCCTAAAAACATGCTATGTATTGAAACTTTAAAAGTAGTATTTGTTTCAGCATAGACTTCTTTTTGTATTAATCGGTTTAAAAATTCATAATTTTTTCGTTTTTCCCATTTGTGAATGATATATAGGTGTTGTTTTATAATGGTTATATATATATTCCTTTGGGAAAAAGACATGAGAATATCTCTAAAAATGTTATTAAAAAGTTTGTGTTCTTGAAAAACAGATGTAAGGATTTCACTTCTTTTTCTGTATTGCTTTCGTATTTAAATATTAAAATTAAATTAATTTGTATAAAACTGTAGCAGCCACGATAAAATACTATTCTATAAAAACGTGCTGAAAATTGGACAAGCGTAACAAATCGTGGTGGTCTAAAATATTTACAGATATTTAAAAAGAAAACAACATATGGATTATATTTACATACAATATGAAATACAATATATATGTCATACAATGATGAAATCTGCTTACGGTGATTTTTTCCTTAAAAAAAAAAGTAGATATGAAAATACACTCACGTTCAATTTAAAATTTTCTACTTGTCTAGAATCTGAAAGAAATCTTACGAGTAAATTCAAAGGAAGCACTACAAAAGTTGTTAAAAGTGCACTATCATTAATTTATGTCTTTATATTAGTTTATATTTACAGCTTTCAACATTGTAAAGAATATCCCTATTTTCACTTTTGATTGACTCCTGAGTTTTGACGAATACAGAGGAAGTGCGAAAAGCGTCCCATGACAACTAACATTTTAACAACTGTTACATTAGAAAGAAGATAGTTTTGATTTGAGAATAGAGTTCGATTTAATTGGCCAAATGTGCATTGTGAGATAAATCTTAGTGCAGGGCCGGTCAATTATTCTTAGAGTTGTACCTCTTGTTAGATACTCATGTCTTGGAAATACGTTGTCAGTATTGAAAGTTTAGAATCACGTACTATACTACACTAGATTAAATGCCTATGCTCTACCATCTGATCTATCTCGGACGTATCTAGTGGGTCAAATTTACTCATCTAACCTTATTGATTATAGCATCTGGTCTAATATTTTAACCAATTCAGCAGAATAAATCGCAGATAATGGAACTCGAGAAACCGCCGGATACATAATTACATTAGATTAATTTTAACACAATTGTTGTTAACTGGTAAGTAAATCACATGAGATTTAAATTTCCTATCTGGGCGTGATCCTGTTTTCAATCTGGGCTGGGGGCTAATCCTATTTCTGGACCAGGATTCGAAACAGGGATGTCTTGGCTGAAGCCGGCAATGCTCTGCCATCTGAGCTATCCCACTTATATTATCAATAAGATTAGCTGGGTGAATTAGATCCACCAGATTCGTCCGGTATAGCTCAGACGGTAAAGAATTGGAGGCTTCAGCCAACATATCCCTGGTTTGAATTCTGATCCGGAAATTTTTTCATTCAGATGGAAATTTGCATCTCACATACTATATTGCTGAAACTAATCCACTGTGACAGGAAGGAAAAAAAAACAACAACTAAAACTTCATTCGTTTTAGATGATAAAAAGCCTAGGACTGTATAAGCAGGGCTTCGGAGTCGGAGTCGGAGTTGAACCATTTTTGAGCGAAAGAGTCGGAGTCGGAGTCGTCCATTTTTCCCACCGACTCCGCAGCCCTGTGTATAAGTGAATAATATTCAATGTTTAATACGTTCTTGCATCGGGTACTGGCGAATAGAAAATTTTTAAGGGAATGATTTTTTTTTTTTTTTTAGAGAGCTTACGCATTATTTAACTGGTAATTTTAGGAATAAATTCTAAATTACCATAATTTCCAAACAAATTATGAATCTTATTGTAATAAGATATAAAGTAAATATACAATTTCTTTTTCAGAAAACATAATTACATAAAAATAAATAAATTATGAAATATATAACAGTTTTATTTTTAGAAAATAAGAGAAAAATGTTTTAAAGAATGAAATAAATTTTAATGTGTAAGACTATAAATGAATTAAATAAATTTTCGGTATTTTACAGTTCAAAAGTCGAGAAAAACAGAACTAGAGTTATTTGAATTTTAATAGATTAAATTTATTCCTTTATATTTCATTTTAATTTACAAAAATACTGCGTCGATTAAACTTTTCGAAGAAATTTTATATTAAAAAATATAATTTATAAATTGTCTGAATCTGCTAAAGGAACTTCGATGAATTTAACTTTGGAAAGTAGTTATCAGCAAACTCAACTGCACCTCCAACGCTGAATTATGATTAAGAATAAAAATTTGTTGTACATATTATACCGAGATTTAATTAACGAATAATTTTCCTTTGCAGTGACACTTTTGATTCAAATATAAATGGCAATGAGAATTTAACTACTGAGTCACTTGGGTCTTTTAAAATTGAAGAAGAAGAACCCAGTACTGATGAAGATGATTTTTCCTTTAACACCGAAGAGGCGTATGATGCATCTTCAGAATACTCGGATTCCGATACCGAAGTGGACGGAGTTTTAAAAAGTGTGTTTCAAAATATTTCTGAGGAAAGCGATGAAAGGTAAGCACATTGATCATAAATTTCAAAACCCATTCGCTGTTTCTGAAAACATTTACTTTCTGTTGTGTATATATATATTAATAATAATAAATTTATTTTATTTTTAAATTTACAGTTAAATATTAATGTTAATACATGCGGATTAATATGTATACAGATATATATAATATATTTTAACTTTCTGTATTTTTTCCATTAAACGTACTTAGTTCTACCTTAAAATACTTTTTCTTTACTTTTCGTTGCTCAAAATTCAATTGTTTATACGCCTGGTATACCTTAGCTTTTCCATATCAAAATTCATTCCAATTTTTCTTTCATACTTGTTTGTATGTTGAAAGGGCAGCATTCTAGGATTTTTCCGCGCTGCTTTCAGTTCCAGCAAGTGCATTGCTTAGATAACACATGTAATTAAGCAGGGCGGAATCCCATGGCTTTATGTTCTTATGCATTCATCGCCAAAAGCGAATGCACGCTTTCAGAGAGAGAATATTTGGCTGGTTTAACTTATACTCGTGGGTGCAGTCAACAGCAAGTTCTGCAATATATTTTTCATGTGCGCTATGGATATCATAGAAATTATAAAATTATTGAGGTTAGGTTGAAAGCATTTAAAATACCTTGATATGTTGGAGTAAAATATTTTTTCTTTGCGATGGATTGTCTGTCCATCAAGCATATAGATGTGACTACTCAAATAAATAATGTTTTAAATGGAATTGCTTGCTTTTTCCTCATAACAATGAGTTCACCCAATGATTCACGCATAACTATAAGTAAAATCTTCAACTAAGAGAAATCTGTTTTCTGCTACGAATTAAAACTTCATCACTTATATACAGGGTGTTTCTACGATCATATGAAAATATTTGTTGGAATTTCACTATATAATTTGCCCCATGAGTGGCCGAGAGGTTCCGCTCTCAAAGCTGATAGACGGGAAATGCTGAGCTTGAACCCAATCGCGCCCGTCGGCCTAATCGTTCTGAGTTTTCTTCGAAACTTGGTTATCCTTGCTTAATTACGAGTTAGGTTCCCTTAGAAAGGGCCACACGGAGGGCACTCCCTTTTCAGGCCTATATCCCTCGTGTAAATAACACAAGCCTGCAAAATTTGGGTTGTGTCATATTGCTTAGCTTTTGATAATTGATTCTTACGTATTTTGTAGCTCTGAATGCAAAATTGGCCTTCATTTTTTACCATCACGCCAGTATATTTTGCAAAATTTTAACTTTTTAACTTTGAAATTTGCGATTTGCGAAACATTTTGACGTGATGGTTAAAAATGAAGGTTATTTTCAGATTTAATGCGAAAAGTACATTTAAATCAATTATCAAAATTTAAAAACACAACCATCACATCTATTTTATAGTATCAGAATTTTGCTATTTTTTGACGTTGAAATTTATGATTTGCAAAAACAAAACTGACTCGGTGGTTAAAAATGAAGGTCATTTTCGAATTCAGCGCTAAAAATATATGTAAAAATCAGTTATCAAAAGTTAAGAAACACAACCATTTCCTATATCTTTCAGTATCAGATATTCTCTATTTTTTCCCTTTTTACCATTGAGATTTACGATTTTCAAAAAATCCTGATGTGATGGTCAAAAATGAAGGTCCTTTTCGAATTCAGCCCTAAAAAATACATAAAAATCAATTATCAAAAGTTAAACAACACAACCGTCGTAGGTTTGTGTAATCGGCCGTCCTAAACAACACCATCATTTCCTCCGCATTTCTTGTTTTTTGCCATAACTTTTCATTTCCGGCTCTGCATTGCTACAGCAAAATTGCTTCTCTATGTGCATTTTACCTTGTCTTACAGTTTGTTTCACGATCGTAGAAAGACCCTGTATATCCCGTTGGATGGATTTTTTTAATTATTTTGTCTCTAATGCCCCTAGGAAAATGTATATTGAAAATTCAGAAATTCCGAATCGGTACCAGAAATTTAGAAACGTAATTTTAGCTTTATTTAGTCGCAGAATGTGTGTCAGTAAATAAAGAAAAAAAAATACTATCCGGAATTCATAGATCGAAGCTGGGATTTCTGAATGAAATAATTAGTTGGAAACACCTGTGATAAATCGCGTGCTACGTGCGGCATTAGAGGTTAAAAATCCTTTTTAGAAATCCGCTTACTGCATTTTAAGGAATGATACTTATGTAGGACCCTATCCTATGAAACTGTCGAAATCCATAAATGTACAATCTTGCGATTTCTGACTGTACGTCAATTTTTATCAATACCAGCAAATTATTAAATAAAAAGTCATTTTCAATGTTTATCAAAAATAAAATTAAGAAATAAATTAGATTGTTTTAAGAAAAATTAATTAGCATTTCTTTGAACTTGTTAGTTATTTATGTATGGAACTGATGAAGATAAATTCATATATGAAAATATTTTTTAGATTCTAGTTTTAATTCTTGCAAAATATATATATGTAATGTTTTGGAGCAGTTGGTTGTAATTCAAAGTCGTGGCTGATAGGTGAAATAATGGACTCGGGACCTCGTTTTTTCAGCAAACTCTGTTTATTTGGCAGATTCGCAGTACAAATCAATCGCGAGTCCGCCGGAGGCCCCGAGCAACCATATTTTTCTGAAATCACATAGTTGATCTTTCAGAGCAAGCTCAAATCTCTGTAAAAGTCTCCCCTCTTAGGGTGAGAACATGAGTTTTGTTATGAAGTTTGTAATATTTTCCAGCAGAGGGCGAAAGTGTCAATTTGGGAGGAATCTTTAATGTAATTGCCTAAGACTATTTTTAATAATCGGTTTTCTAATATTATTCAGGTCTTGCATCACCCAGAGGTAATTCTAATTTAACTGTTATATATTATTTATGAGATAATCATAGTATGAGCTGTCAAATCAGACAAAAGTTAATTATGATTTAACTCTTATAATGTAATCATCAATATCTCATTTTGACACTAATTTAACTTTGTACTTTAAACATATTTACTTTGATTTATTGATCTGAAATTAGTAGCTGTCATTCTAGCGAAACTTGATTAAACTTTATGATTCAACTGAGCATGAAACAATCAGTTTGTTTATGCTATAAACTATGATGATGCTTACAAAATAATTTAATATGTTTTATGACTGTCTTATGTCAACAAAGAATAATTTTCTTTTCCAACTCTGTTTCAAAATATCAGTTCATAACTATCAATTAGTGTCAAAGATTTTTATGATGAAGATAATCTTTTTATCCTTTCATATATATATATATATATATACATACAGGGTTTGGACAAAAATATGGAAACATCTAAAAAAGACATATTACCATGCCCTGAATATCCCTTCTTACTGAGCTCCCTTCTCATTGTTTTGGTGCTGACAGGCTTTTTTGAGTTCAACATTTAGTTCAGCAGTGACTTTTGCATTTCTCGTCTTCTTATTTTTCGTCACAATCAACATTAATGACCGTCCGTCATGATCATCCAACACACACATTTGTCCGCATTGTGACTTAACGGATGATGTTTTTCGCTTTTCCTGTATGCGGTATAAATCTTCGATACGGTGCCTCTTGTAACATGAAAAACTTTGACTTCCTTGGTTCGGAAGCACCCACCATACGAGCACCAACAATTTGCCCAAGTTCGAATTCACTTAGCTAAGACCCAAAGCGCACACAGCTACACACAACATTGTTCTGACAACGACTGACACTTGCAAAGTATTTAGGGCATTGTACAGGTGGCGTTAGTGAGAAATTACAACAGCGCCACCCAAAGGATTGGGTAGAATCAACATTTACATTCAAGCATGCATTTCACGAGGTGTTTCCATATTTTTGTCCAACCCGTGTATATATATATGAAAGGATAAAAAGATTTTCTTCATCATAAAAATCTTTGACACTAATTGATAGTTATGAATTTGTATTTATGAAACAGAGTTGGCAAAGAAAATTACTCTTTGTTGACATAAGACAGTCATCATAAAACATATTAAATTATCTTGTAAGGATCATCATAGTTTATAGCATAAACAAACTGATTGTTTCATGCTCAGTTAAATCATAAAGTTTAATCATGTTTCTCCAGAATGACAGATAGTAATTTCAAATCAATAAATCAAAGTAAATATGTTTAAAGTTAAAGAGTTAAATTAGTGTCAAAATCAAATATTGATGATTACATTATAAGATTTAAATCATAATTAACTGTTTTCTGATTTGACAGTTCATACTATGAGTAGTACCTTATAAATAATATATAACAGTTAAATTAGAATTACCTCTGTGTGATGCAAGACCTGAATAATATTATAAAACCCATCATTAAAAATAGTCTTAGCCAATTAAATTAAAGTTTCCTCCCAAATTGACACTTTCGCCCTCTGCTGGAAAATATTCCAAACTCATAAACAAAACTCATCTGCTCAGCCTAAGAGCTCAGACTTTTCCAGAGATTTGAGCTTGCTCTGAAAGATCAAGTATGTGACCCTAGAAAAATATGGTTTCTCCGGGCCTCCGCGAACTCGTGACTTTCTTGTACTGCCAATATGCTAAATAAAAAAGAGTTTACTGAAGTCCCGAGTCAATTATTTCATCTATCAGCCACGACTTCGAAATATAACCAACTGCCCAAGACATTACATATATATATATACCGGGTGTCCCAAAAAGGACTGACTGATTTTAAAATTCAATAACTTCCAAACGGTGACAGATATTAAAAAAATTCTTGCAGGAGGGTTATGCATGAAGTCAAAAGTTTTATTACAGTGATTTTCGATTTTAGTTCGAATTACAAACAATAGATGGCGCTGTAAGCAATAGTCGCTAAATACAGGCTGGATTTTTGGTCCTTTCTGTTGTTCCATGCAGAAAAAGGAGATGGAAATGTATTATCCGGACCACGAAGCACCAAAAATCGAGCCTGAATTTAGCCTCTATTGATCGGAGCGCCATCTATTGTTTGTAATTCGAACTAAAATCGAAAATCACTGTAAAAAAACTTTTGACTTCATGCATAACCCTCCTGCAAGAATTTTTTTAATATCTGTCACCGTTTGGAAGTTATTGAATTTTAAAACCAGTCAGTCCTTTTTGGGACACCCGGTACATATATATATATATGTGTGTGTGTGTGTGTGTGTGTGTGTGTGTGTTGCATTTATTATAGCAAATACTTTTAATTGCTACATTTATTTAATATAATTTTCAATTTCTATTGCAGCTTCTACGAGAACTATTCATTGGAGGATGAAAATAAACCGTCACCACCTCAATTTTTAAGTGATTTTTACCCTCATACCGATGACAGATATAAAAAATGTAAATCCCGATTATGGTTTTTCAATGCAGTCTCAAAGTCAAACTGCTGTGAATGTTATAAAGGAGGAGAAAAATCAAGTCAAAGTGGAATTAATAAGACAGTAAGTCGAACACTATTGCTGTTAATTTATTTTTCGAAAATATATTTAATATTTTACATCTGAATGGACACCAAAACAAATGTCACGAGAAACCAAACGCGATTACGAGGACAATTTTTTCCCCCAGAACTTAACCCCTTAACAGTGACATTTGTTTTCTTACAAAAAAAATTAAAATTGGGGCTTGACACCACTTTTTCCATATAAAATATTTACCTTACTTAATCGAAAAATATCTGACAATCAATAAAGATAAATTTACAGTTACAAATTAGTGGTATCAAAATGCTTTTAATAACGAAGCAAGCAAAGTGTTCTTGCCCGAATCCAGTTCGGGCCACACTGTTAAGGGGTTAAAAGTGTACACGAGGCAATTCTTTTATGTTTGACAGATAGATGAATTTCAAGTTTCTACAGTAAAAAGATAAATATAAGGTTATTCTTTTTGTATACTTATACTTCATGCAAACATGACAAATTGAATTATTTTAAACTATAGAAATATTTGAAATACCTTATTTCTGTAAATGTTTAAATTAAAGAAAAATAATATAATAGTTTTTTTTTTAAATCAGGAACAGCATACGTACAAGCTCTACAAGTGTAAAAAGAATTCCTTTCAATTCCACTGCAGTCTTATATATGTTCGTACGATGAAGAAATGTAAAATTTTTTATTCAGAATAAGGTTTCTTTGTTTTAAGCATTTTTATATACAAAATATTTTTATTTTTTTACTTCAATCTCTCCCAACACATTATTATGGATAATACATTTTCATTTAAATTAAATATTTATATATGAATTACATTATATACACATGCTCAAAAGTTGAATCCATGTTTGCAGAAGTATTAATCATTCCTTTTTAGAAAAATCATGCGATAGGTTTTTTTTAATTAAATAATAACTAGAGTGCAACAATTACTAAAGATTGCAGTAACGATCTTGCTAACCATCCTTTATTGGCAATTGATTACTCCATATCATGCAATTTGTCTTATATTCTCATTCTTTCTTATGTGATTACTGCTTTAAAATTTCTATCTAGATTGTACTTAAATTTTCTATCCTGTCACTTTTCGTTTCTTTACAAGTACGTTTCACGTGCAACAGACAAGGTAAAAAAAAAAAAAAATAATAATAATAAAAAGAAAAAGTCCTGCAGAAAATTTCTGCAGGACTTTCGATTTTCTGCGTCGATAAATGTGAAGGAAATAGAGTATTAGAAGCGTGTGTAGTTTCATCGTAGTTTTTACAGAAAATGCTCTTGATTGTAGATTGATTGTCTAAGATAGTGGTTTCCAACATTTTTTTACACCGGTAGCCGATGTTAGGGTGAATGTCTAAGACAGAGACCTTTTATCATAAAATTTCTAATTTCATTGTAAGTTACATGCGATATGTTTAGTATTCTTAAAAGTTGAGCATATAAAAAAAAAAAATCTTCATAATTTAAAAAATCAAACAACAGAACAATTTAAAGAAAAGGGCTATAAATAAATAGAACTATGTTCACTTACCTTCATAATGATGTTAAATATTTGTTGGCTTAAGAAAATAATCTGTGTAAAAATTGATTCTTTTTTAGGTATTACTATAAATTACAAGCATTGTAATTCAGAAAAAATCTCGTTTATTCAAATTTTATATATAAATTATAAGATATCTTTTATTGGTAATTGTTGGCTGTGTTTCGAATTTGTACTCGTTCGTATTCTTATTATCGATTTTTACCAGAAGCTGTGAAAAACAGTGTCATCAACATAAGGAGCTATCCAATACCGTTCAAAAGTATCCAAACTACTAACTGCGTCTTTGAATGTTGCAGTTGCATGCTTCATTTCCATTTCATCTTCTTCATACAATCCACTACGACTGTTATTAATAACCCCGCTATAATGTACATTTTCGAATGTAAATAGTCCTGCGCCACAAACTACATATTCAGAAAACTGACAATCAGGTGTTTTGAGATTTTTTTAAAAATAAATATTAAAAAATTTCTTCAATTTTTTATTTATTTTTAATCAAAAGTTATTCGTTAAATTGTGATTATAAATTCCTTAAATCGAAGTATTTTTGTTCCATTTCCGTCGGCACCATAAAATAAAATTGCTACATCGAGAAATTTGTTAAATTAGGACCTGTTTGTATTTCGATTAAAACACATGTTGAAACTATGAGGAGTCGTAGATTTTTTGTCCGTGTTTGTGCTTATTTTCTCTTTATTTTCAGGATATAGAATCATGTGATGAGTACAAAAGAATTAAAGAAACGGAAGAATACACAGATTTCATAAAAGGATGCATCTATACTTCTGTACTAAAAGGGTATGAAATTTTCATATTTCATTTTTTTATTTTTGTTAAATGAAGAACATATAAAGTTATTTTTTTTTTATCCTTTTTAAAATTAGGTAATTTTATTCTCAAGTTGAAACTTTACATGATTTTAATATTTCAAGAACATATGTTAAAAAAAAAAAATACTCCACATTTTATTCGAATTTAAAACCAAGTACTTTTATTGTGCGTATATGAGAACGTGAGGTTCAAAACTCGCCTTATATAGAAAATCAAATTTTGTTGAATTGCGAAAAACCTCTGACTGTATCCATTGTTTTTCATTGTAAACCAAGTGTACGGAGGTGTTCTAAATTAAAAGAGAAATTAGCGGACTGTTAACATAAATGTTTTAATGAAGGCTAATGGCGACTTGTTGCCGCAGAGGTTGTTCCTCTTACACTCATGCGTACTCAACCCGTGATCCGGGTTCAACGAAAGGGTTACATTAAAAGGATTGATTGCCAATTGGCATAGATGCGGGGGTGGTGTTCCATCGCCAAAGGCGAATTACAATGTTTGTTACAGGTACGGAACATCCCGCCCGGCGTTGAAATATTATATTTCAATATGTATAAATGCAATACAAATAAAAAAAAAACACAACATAGTACAGATTATAAGCAAAGAAATAAAATAAACACAATTAATACACAATGAAACACAATTACAGTCCAGATTTTTGTTAATCATTGTCATTTATGGGTAATATGCTTATTTGGTTAACAGAACGTTTAAAATTGCCCTTAGCGGTGCGTAGTTCTACTACTCTGACCATTCCGTCAGCACCTGGGATTACCTTAGTAATGCGACCTAGAGACCAGGTGCAAAGTGGGAGTTGAGTGTCCTTTAATAGGACCAACATGCCTGGCAAAATATTTTGTTTTTTAAACATCCATTTGTTTCTCTCCTGTAAATTACTGAGATAATTGTTTTGCCAGCGTTTCCAAATCGTTTGGGTTAATTTTTGAGTCCTTTGCCACTTGTTAAGCAAGTTATCCTTTACCTCCATCAAATTAGGTTCAGGAATTAAATTAAGGGGCCTGCCTATGAGAAAGTGGCCTGGAGTTAACACCTGAAGATCGTCAGCATCTGTGGACAAGGGACAAAGCGGTCGCGAATTTAAAATCGCTTCGATCTGTGTTATTACGGTTAGAAATTCTTCGATCGTGAGATGAGCGGAACCTACTGCTCTTTTTAAATGGTATTTGAAGGCCTTAACTCCTGCCTCCCAAAGTCCACCAAAGTTGGGTGCTCTAGGAGAGGAGAATTTCCAGTTAATGCCTTCTGAAGCTAAAAAGTTACAAACTTCATCACTGGCTACAAGTTTACGTAAACGCTTCAGTTCTGCTGAAGCCCCAACAAAATTAGTAGCGTTATCGCTAAAAATTACCGAACTCCTCCCACGACGAGCGAAGAATCTCTTTAGCGTTGCTATTATCGCCTCGGATGTCAAGTCGGAGACAAAATCCAAGTGTACAGCTTTAGAGGCCATACACACGAAAATGGCAACGTATATTTTTTGGAAGGTACCCTTTCTCTGACCCTTATATTTTATTTCAAAGGGGCCACACAGATCTAATCCTACTCTGGAAAATGGTGAACTGGGCGTTATTCTTTCAGGAGGGAGATCTCCCATTACTTGATTAGCCAGTATAGGCTTAATTTTAAAACATTGTACACATTCATGTACTACCTTGCGAGCTGTGTTTCTACCGCTAAGAGGCCAATATTTTTGGCGCACAGTGTTCAAAAGAGCCTGGGGCCCGACATGAAAATCTCGTACATGATAATACTGGAATATGATTCTCGTTAAGCGACAGCTCGCTGGTAGCACTATAGGAAATTTGTGATCAAATGGTAAGTTAGATTTAGCCAATCTACCTCCCACCCTTATCAAGCCATTCGAATCAATAAAGGGGTTCAAAAATTTTAACTTACTTGAACCATGCACCGAAGATCCCCCTTTCAGGGCGGAGATTTCCTTGGAAAAATACATTACCTGCACATGCTTAATCAAGCACACTTCTGCCCCCATTAATTCCTCCAGTAACAGAGGGCCTGTTGCAGTTGCTACCCTCTTACACTTAAAAAAAAACCTAAAAATATATGCTACAATTCTAATTAATTTAAGAAAATTATTTGTTAAAGTCAACAAATTATCAAAAAAATTAATGTCTATATTGTTGATTAAAGTCACTTGTCTACTGGCTTTGAGTTCATTGGAATAATAACTGTTCGAGCAGTCAGTAACACTAGAAATAGGTTTCTCTATTGCTTCTTTAAGAATTTGAAGTGGCGGCCCATTCCACCATAGTTCACTGGAGGCAAGGTTTTTCACATCCATTCCTCTGGATATCAGGTCTGCGGGGTTATGCTCCGATGGTATATGGTGCCATGGAATGTTCCTTGAAATGTCCTTTATTTGCTCTACACGGTTGCCGACAAAAGTTTTCAATGAATGTGGAGCAATGTCCATCCAAGCTAAGGCAATGGTCGAGTCTGAAAATAGTCGCACAGCATTCACCTGTTGGTTTAAAGCATTTAAGACCTTACAGGTTAATTTTGCAAGAAGAAGACACGCTGATAGTTCCAAGCGGGGTACGGTTATCACCTTTGTAGGGGCCACTCGTGATTTGCTGCAAAGAAGGTGACTAACCGTTTCGTTGGAGTTAGATATAGTTTGCACATAAATAACTGCACCGTATGCCTTTGAAGAAGCATCGGCGAAGCCATTAAGTACCACTGATTGGACGTGCACCTTTAAGAAGCATCTCGGTACGTTGATGGACTCGAGCTCTGGCAATGTTGCGATAAAGGTTTTCCATTGTTTGGAAATTTGCGAAGGTAAAGTATCATTCCATTGTAATTTAAGCAACCACAATTGTTGCATGAATATCTTTGCCTTTGCGATCACTGGCCCTAAGAGACCAAGAGGGTCATAAAGCCGGGCAATTTGCGATAGCACCTCTCGTTTGGTGAAAGTACTTGTTATTTTAACGTTGACTTTGTATGTAAATGTATCGCTAGAACTGTTCCAAAGCATGCCTAAAGTTTTAACCATTATTTCTTCTGAATTTCTATCCAAGGGAAATATCTGATTGTCAGTAGATTGGACCTTATTAGTGCACCATTTATGCAAAATCATCCTCCCCCTCTGAAGGAGTTGTGTTAATTCTGCTTGCATTAAATTAAATTCCTCTAAATTGGATGACCCCGACAAGCAATCATCCATATAGAAATCTTTCAGTACAATATTGGAAGCTAATGGAAAAGCCTTTTGCTCATCTAAGGCGAGTTGTTGTAAGACCTTGGTGGCCAAAAATGGGGCGCAAGCTGTTCCATACGTGACCGTTGATAATTGAAAGACCTTAACCGGGGATGATGCACTGTCTTTCCACAGAATTTTTAGGAATTTGTATTAGGACGGATTTATCTCTATCATTCGAAACATTTGTTTGATGTCGGCGGTAAATGCATAAATATGCTTCCTAAATCGAACCAATATCGAAAAGAGATCGTCCTGTAGCACACCACCCTTGCACAATAAATCATTCAATGAGTATCCATTACTACTTTTTGCGTTTGCGTCATATACGACGCGCAATTTAGTTGTCGCGCTAAATGGTCGTAAAATTCCGTGATGGGGTAAATAATAGCCGTCCTCAAATTCATTAGTTTCCTCTATTTCATGCATGTGATTAAGAAACTGATATTCATTAAGAAATTGTGTATATAAATTCCGCATTATAGGGTCACGATCTAGACGTTGCCATAGATAATTTAATCTTTTCAATGCAACGATTTTTGAATTTCCTAAATTGGGCTCGGAAATTTCCGGTTTGAAAGGCATTTCTACGACATATCTGCCATCCGGATTTCTAAAATGCGTTTTATCGAAGTGCCTATTGCAATATTCTAACTCTTTGCTATCACAAGGTTTTAAATTTCCCACCTCTTCTATCTCCCAAAAAGATTTCAATGTGTTATCTAAAGCTTCTAAATTTTTCGTTAAGAAACAATATTTTTTCGTATTGTTTACTACATTGTTATACACACAACCAGAAATTAGATAACCAAACACACTTTCCTGTAAATATAAGTGCTTTCCTAACTTTATTTTGTCTGCCTTTAATAATTCAAAGAACAGTTCCGCACCTAATAAAATTTCAACCTTATTTGGAATAAAAAACTGTGGGTCAGCTAAACAGATGTTCGAAGGAATGTTTAATTTATTTATGTTTATTTCCTTTCCAGGAGTGAAATCTGTGATTCTCGGGATGATCAACAAGTCCAGATTCCATCGCAAATCGCCTCTCTTATTATTAGAAACACACGCCTTCACTTTAGATTTCAAGGACATCGGTGAATTATTAAGACCTGAAACGGGAATGTTAATTGATTGTTTTTTCAAACCTAAAGTTTCAGCTGCTCTTAAACTTATGAAATTATTCTGTGAGGCACTATCCAATATTGTACGAAAAGGCTTATTTATACCATTAATGTCTGCTATATAAACAATCGCAGTATTCATTAAGACAGATTTATGGCTCTTTTCATGTGAAAAAAATAAATGAACTACATTTTCATTTTGCGCTGAATCTTCGGGAGCTAAATTTTTATTAATTGCCTCTTCAGCAGACAGATTGTTTATAGATTTTGACGGCTCATAAATTCGAACATCTGGTGATGAGTAATTATGCAACGAAGTATGATGTTTGGAGCTGCAAACAAGACATCTGCTCTTTGAAGTACATTGATGAATTATATGAAAAAAACTAAGGCAATTAAAACAAAGCTTATTTTTCTTTACAATGTTTAGACGATCGCTTAGTTTCATACTTTTATACTTCTCGCAATGATATATTGGGTGACTTTCTGTTTTACATAAAATGCACATTTTATTTTGTGATTTGGTGGTACGGATAAATAAAGATTTATTGTTGGTTTTTGAAGCATTCGCAGAAGTAATACTACTTAAAATTTGGCATCTGCGCTCTAAAAATTCTAAAAATTCATCGAAATTAGGCACTTCCTTATCCTTTAGTGTTAATTCAAATTGCTTACGAGTTTCTCGATCAATTTTTCCTAATATTATGTTCAACAAAATAGCGTTTGAAAAGGTGTCTCTATCGAATTCCAAGACCTTTAACGCTCTCAAATTCTTTTTTACCTGATCTACAAGGTTTCTCAGTTCTTTTGCTGACTCTTGTTTGATTACATAAAGATTTAATATATTTTTAATATGGCAATCCACAATAATTCTTTTGTTTTCATAGCGCTCTTCCAGCTCTCTGAAGAGTGAGCTAAAGGTGTCATCTGAGGTTTGTAAACCTTTCGGTTCACCCGTTAATGCCCCTCTGAGATAAAATAGTTTTTCGTTGTCTGTTAAATGAGGATTGCTATTGATCAATTCGTTGAAGGTGGTCTTAAATGTAGACCATTCTTCAAATTTGCCACTAAAAATCGGAAGTGGAATTTTAGGGAGGAGAATTTTATTTATGCTGACCCCTCTGGCAATAACTTGATCATGGGATTTTGATTCAGACGTGCTGTCTATTTTACTATTTTTTTCTTCATTCTGTTTGTGAAAAGATGATTTAAGGCTTACCTCTAATTTCTGTATCTCCTCATCCAATTGCGAGAGTTGTTCTTCCGCTTCCTCAATCTTTTCTTCGTCCATAATTTTGTAGTATTCGTGTTTGATCACTTCGAATTTTTCTTCGATTTTGTGAAGGAGCTCTAGTTGAGCCTTGGTTTCCGCAATTGAGAAACTTTTACCCTCGGTGGCGTTTACGATCTTCGTTAGCTGGGCCTTGATGTTGCCACGCCGCCCATTCAGTGCTGTAATGTCCGAGTCTGCCATCCTTTCGTCTTGTTGACGAAACTGACATAAATTAAATTAAATTAGTTTGCGCTGGTCTTACCTCCGGGTCGCTAGGACCAAAATGTACGGAGGTGTTCTAAATTAAAAGAGAAATTAGCGGACTGTTAACATAAATGTTTCAATGAAGGCTAATGGCGACTTGTTGCCGCAGAGGTTGTTCCTCTTACACTCATGCGTACTCAACCCGTGATCCGGGTTCAACGGTAGGGTTACATTAAAAGGATTGATTGCCAATTGGCATAGATGCGGGGGTGGTGTTCCATCGCCAAAGGCGAATTACAATGTTTGTTACAGGTACGGAACACCAAGATTTTACAATGACAAAAAACTGTATAAAACTAGTTTTTTATGCAGATTATAGAATTTATTTAGTGCAGGTTTACGAACAGAATAGATTGAAAAAGAAAATACATTTTTTTTTTTTTTTTTTTTTTTTGATAAGCGAGTTTTGAAACGCACGTCCATATATATATTATAGTGATATGACATAAATCATTTTTGTGAAATAAAAACATTTAGAATTAAAATGGAAAAAAAAAAGAGAAAAGTTTTAAGCTATTCGCTTATTGTAAAAACAACTTATAGAACAACAAACTGTTTATTAATTTTTTAAGATTAGGTAAATATTTTTGATTCTGTGATTCTGTGATTGTGGAATCTAAATACGACTCGATTAGTTAAAATAGTTCCGTATTTTTTTTTTTTTTTTTTTTTTTTTTTTTTAGTTTAAGGCTACTAGTTATTCAGCTTCCGAATTCCTCTCACTTATGCTAAGTCTACGTGCGTAGAATGCATTCGCATATTTAAAATACCTCCTCAGGAAATTAATGTTTTTAATTGTTTTTTTTTTTTATATCTCCTCAGCAAAGTAATTTTTTTAATTGTTTTTTTTCTTTTAATATCTCCTCAGGAAATTAATGTTTTTAATGGGTTTTTTTTTTGTACTCCTTTTTTTTTATTTTTTAACACGTTTATTTTTTTCCTTAGTTCTCAAAAACTTTCTAAAATCTATGCTCAATTTAAAATTTTTTGTGTTAAAAGCTGACGGACTGAGAGTAAGATTTTAACACTTCCCGTGAAATTAAGCCTATATTTTAGAACTATTTTGAGAACTGAGGAAAAGGGATACAAACTTTAAGAAGCGTACACAGAAAAAAATAAGTTAAAAATATTATACTTATCGAGATATTTTAATTTTAGCAATGCATCAAACTCCCAAAGACATAACAATGGTGAGGAAAATTCGGAAACTGAGCTATTAGCAACCTTATGTACATTTCTTTAGGTTGATTTTCCTCAAACATGAAATTATTTATTACCTTATTTCTATGAGAAATGTTAGCTAGAAATTTTATATTCTCTAGATTTCTAACTTATACTTCTGAATTATAATAACTGTAAATAAACACAGTTTATGTCAAAGATAAAATATTTAAAGCTGTTCTCAAATCAACAGTAGCAACTTTCTGACACATTTCTGAATTCGTTTATTTATTTATTTATTTATTTATTTATTTATTTATTTTGTAAAACTATGACTTTTGTACTGACCTTTTTGAAAACTGAAACTTTTTGTAAAAATTGTATTAAAAAACTATGTAATCCAATATTGTTTTTTTAGGTAGATTTCGTATGAAATACTACCTATTACATTCTCCCCTATGTTGGAATTTGTGAAAAAATTTTGCAGAGCTACACCGATCTTGACTCCTAGAATCCAAAACCACCCTCAGTAAAAATCTATCTATCTATATATATATATATATATATATATATATATATATATATATTAGGGTGGGTCGAAAAAACCGAAATTTTTATAACCGAAATGTAATAGCGCAGAAAAGTTGCCTTTTGTAATACAGAATAAATTTCTAAAATATTACATCGATCGGTTAATATCTTTTACCGCCGCAAGGGGGCCAAAGTTTCAAAAAATCGCAAAAACATGTTTTTTTTTATCATTTTTTTTAAATTATCCAAACATACCAATACAATTTCTAATAGAACGCAATAGCTACATGAAGATATGAGAAATGTCCCGGTAAATGTTCATTATGATGAAATCATATCTTTATTTTCCGCAAAAAGACCATATTTTTTGTAAAAGTTTCAAAAATTTAAATTTTAAATTTTCTTTTCTAAATTTTTATAATTTCTATAATATGTCTAGAAATAAATAATTTTGTTTTTTATCTATTACTATATCATAATTTTTTATAACTATTTGTAATAGACTTGAAAATAAAGTTAATCATTCATTTTTCTTGACGATCGCTTCATCTACTGATGTTTTACTTCATAACAGCCAATTCATGCCACAAAAATTATATAAAATGAGCAAAATGTTTTAGTATTTTATTAATTAAAATATAGAGATGTTTAACCGAAACGGGTTAAATAAACTTAAAATGAAGAAGAATTTAATGTAAATGAATTTTATAATATAACTTGCTTTCAGATGAAGCCATTATTTCTCGAGAGGCCAAAAGTGATCAGATGTGATCCTCCCTCTGTGCTAGTAAACAAACTTTATCAGCGCTTCAATGAATAATTTCACACATCTTTCTAGTGATTGAGTGGGATAAGGAAAGTTATAATAGCTGGTATCTTTAATCGAACATTTTAAACTCACCAGCGTTGTTAGTCGATAAAGAAACCATAACAGGTGGTTCCGTCAGTTTTCAGTTTTATCAGTAGACTAAAGCCATACAATTTTAAGCTTCAGTGTTGAAGTCTGCTATGATAAAGTGACGGATGGCACTATTCTAGTCCACAGAACTTCGTGCTTTTGCAATTTTCTTCATGGCTGGGGCCCTGATGTTCTCCTCTTCATATGCTATCATTCCAAAGAGGCTATTTGTATGATTTAAGAAATAGTAATTTCGTGAAAATACAGGAACTATAATCTTTCGTAGATTATCTGTCAAGTATCGTAAGTTACTAACTATAGTGCACAGATTCTGGAAAGCATGAGTGATTCATTTTAATTGTGAACCAAATGATGCAGTACATTTTCAGGATGTACTCAAAGAGTATGACAAGTTAAGAAGAGGGTTTCTTTGTTCCAACGTAGAGTCTCAAAATTCGAATAGCAGTAATGATCCACCTTGCGTGAAATATTTGTCCAGGGACTCAGCAAAAAAGGTCAATTGTATACACGCGTGTTGAAAGAGCTTGCAATAGTTCAGACATATACTTCTGGTCAGTTGACAAATCATCTTTATCAACAGCTAGGTGATCAGATTAAATTGGCTTAAATTTTGCAATTGGTAATAATTCGCAAATCGCAAGAGATCAACCAATTGGGCCACAATATGATAGAGAAATGTTTTTTGACATCAAGATGTTTGAAAAGATGTCTCAGTGGAAGCTCATTGAAGTGAGGTCAAGGAAGCCAATAAAGTGGTTTTTTAAAAGTTGTTCTCAACTAATCCTACTATAACACCTCCTACTATGACACGATAACTTTCACTCTTCACAAATCTCTTCCAAACTGATACATAAAATCAAGGGGCATAAAATCTCGATCAAGTTCGTTAATGGGCAAAATCGGAACAAGGGGATGGAAATAGGGAGGGGTTTTGTGAAAACCGAAAAACCCCATAACTTCTTAATTTTTGTACATATCAAATCAGTTTAAAGTTTTTATTACTTCTAAAATTTGGGTCAAAAGTTTATGCATCACAGATTTTTAATAAAATTAAAAATGGGCTCAAGGGGCGCAAAAAATAGGGTTTTAGGGAGAAAAAAATTCACAAATTCGCCAATTCTGAATGTATCAAATCTAATTAAATTTATTATAAATCTTCTTAACATTATCTACAACTTTTATACTGACAAGTTTTTGATAGAACCAATTCGTACCGCAAAATAAATAAATAAATGAATAAATAAATAAAAACGAAAACAAAAAGGGGGAGTTGAAGAAGAAAAAATCCATAACTTCGTCAATTCACAAGATATAAAGTCCGCATGAATTTATTATATATCTTCTTAATATTGTCTACAACATTTATACAGACAAGTTTTTAATAGGACCAATTCTTACAGCAAAAACAAATTAAAATTTCATAGCGGTTCAAGAAAAAAAATCATCGTATTAAGGGTGTATTCAAATCCAAACTGCTTATTTTCTAACTCATTTTTAAATTCATTTTTGCTCTCAAACGCATCCAATTGGTAGATTCTCTTATTCAGAAACTATATAATGTACCGTAATGATCGAATTTTTGATAGAGGCAGAATATATTTCAAAAAATGATCTCAAAGTGGGCATTTGAACAGAATTTCTCGAAGCGATTGTGTTGGAAACGAAAAATATTGTCCTACTTAGAAAATAATCGTTTTTAAATGAAGTTTTAATTAATTGAATGAAAAATAAAAACACAGGTCGCTTATAAATCTCTTCAAAAATCACGTCAGCAAGTTTCATATTTTTTTCTATTAAAAATGAATCTGAAAATCTGTTAGAAAATTTCGAGTTGTTGAGCATGGAAAAGTATGTTTTTGAATACCGCCTACACATGATTCTGATAAAACCAGCTGTTACATAAAAATGAAACAAAAACTCGTCAAAAGCGGCCAGATAAAATTGTTAAAGTGGATTTATCTCTAATCATGATTTAGTTTTTGTTGGTGAAATTAGTATACTTAACTTCGAAATCTACCTCCACCTGTAGGCCGGGACGGCAGGGTTTTTTTTTTTTTTTTTTTTTTGGTAAAGCAGAGGTTCGCACAAAAAGAAAAAAAAATACATTTTGTAGTGTATTTCTCGTGCAAATGTTGTCAAAGCGTGTGTAAAATATTTTTGTTTTGAAAAAGTGATGCGAAATAGAATTAAAAAGTAGACGCCTGAGGCAGCGCTGTAAAGACAGAAGAGCTTTCAGAAAATACTGTCAAATTTGGCGATTTGAACTGATTTTTCGGATGCTACAGCACGGGAAAGGAGAAAACGTGTCGTCACGTGACATAAATAATTTATAACTAAATAAGTGGAATTTATTTAACAAAAAATGGAAAATACGATTCGAGTCGAAATCGCTTTAAGAGACAGGCCTGCTAATTTCATGCCTTTATATTTAAAAATTTGCCAAAGTTTTGCGTTGCTAAGCAGGGAATTTAAGAAGCGCCCTAATGTTAAAAAAACAAAGAAACATTATTTCTAAAATTAAACTTTAAACTCAAAGAAGAAATAACGTTAAATAAAAATATGTATTCTATGAAACGCTAAAACAATTACCCATGCAACGTTATTTTCCTCAGGAACCTATCTTTATTACAAGGTAAAAGCAGGTCTCTGAGTAACGCTGACATCATATCTATAGTGGCAACCACCTGAATTTTCAATTTTCCTTTTCTTTTAATTTGTTTTCGGAATATTGTACAATTTCAAAATTTACACTGAGGAATAGAGAAAAATATGTACTTTCAAATGAAATTTGTTTGAAAAGTACAGGTATATCTTCATTTAAGGATTTCGTTATGCTTTTTTTAAATAAATTTCAAGGTTGATTATTTAAAAAAAAAACTATTTCAATCGAGTGCGCACCATTATGGAAGATTAAAAGAATTGCACTTAAAACTATGTAAATACATCAGTATTTTTTTCATCTATTCCATATTTATAAATTTAAACTTCACACTGAAAAATAAATAAATGAAAAATAAGTTCACCTGCTACACAATCAATCTTAAGCACTTATACAACGAAATAATCAGAATCAAAACAGTTGTTATAATTAATGAATTATCTGGCTAATAGACCGGCTAATAACGAAAGTATTGTTTTTGATAAATTTCAAAGATTTATTTGAATATACACAATTCATATTTTTCTTATAAAATTAGTTTTTGATGTTGTTAAAGGGAAAACTAAAAAATATATGTATTAAATGTTAAAAAGATTTAGACATTTTCAATTAAAAATTATTTTTACCTATGTTCTGTACGCCGCGCTGGGAAGTATGTTCTGTTACCCTGGAAATCCAGGTTTGATACCCCGATAATCATTAAAAGAGGGAAAACCCATCTACAACGTAAGAAGAAATACATTTAATAATGAATGTATTTTTAAAAATTACTTTTTAAAAGTGAATAAAATTTCTGACAAAGTTTTGCAATAACGACGGTATTGGTTGTATATTTATAAAATAAGTATAATTTCTATAGCGAAATAGATAATTTTTTTCTATGCATTTCAGGACATATAAAAGCTTTAAATATTTATAAATACGAGCTCTGTCTGATAACTATACGACCTTGATTTTTCCTGCGTGCAATTGTGATTCTAAGGTGAAGACCTTTTCAAACGAAATCATCAACAATCATCAAACGAACATCAATAAGCTTCCACTTTGCACATTGGAAGAAGACAGCTTAATGCGCATGCTTGAATTTTCCCCCAATTTCCAGTGAGCCAGTCGTTGGCTGCTGGCCGCCGAGTAAAGTGCTGTCATGCGTGTTTGTCGGATTTTGATTTCTCACGATATGGCTGAACGAGTTGAGCAGAGGTACTGCATCAGATTTTGTCAAAGATTGGTGATTCTCAAAGCGAAAGAATTCATAAGATTCATCAGGTGTCGTAAAATTCATCAATGCCCATTCATCGTATCTGATTCAGACTTTCTTTGCGATGCACGGAATTCCAATCTTCCTACTCTCCAGACATGGCTCCTTGCGATTTCTGGTTGTTTCCGAAATTGAAGTCGCCATTGAAAGGATCCCGTTTTGAGAGTAGAGATGAGATATGCAGAATGCGACGGCGGAGTTAAACACCGTTAAACTAGTATGTTGTGGCTTTCACAAAACTTTCTTCTATATAAATCACGTCAATTAAATCATTTAAATAGTACAAGAAATTTCATCAATTTAGCACCGATTCATATCAAAGTACATCTGAATTTGATGTTTGATGAAAATTCGTGCATTACTTCTTGAGACAGAGCTATAGCGGAAATTCTGAAAAAAGTAGCATAGCAGCGCCACCTGTTGAGCGATTTACACCAAAACATAAACAGCGCTAATTCATATCAAGGTATACCTGAATCTGAAGTTTGTTGAAAATCCAAGCATTAATTCTTGAGATAGAGTTATTGCGGAAATTGAAAAAAAGCAGCATACCTGTTGAGCGATTTACACCAAAATGTAAAAAACGTCATTTCATGTCAAGGACTGACTGAATCTGAAGTTTGATAAAAATCCGTGCATTAGTTCTGCAGATTCAGCTATTGTGGAAATCGAGAAAAATGTTGTATAGCAGCTCCACCTGTTGAGCGATTTACATCAAAAACTAATCAGCACCAATTTATATCAGGGACTAACTGAATATAAATTTTTATTAAATTCCCTGCATTAGTTCTTGAGATAGAGCGGCCACAAAATTTGTGTCACATACAGACAGACAGACTCACAGACAGACATTTTGTAAAAACATGTTTTTTGGAATCTCTGACGTGTAAATCTGTCGCAAACCGAAAGTCGAAAAATTTCACGAATCCAATACTTTCTTCGTGTAAATATGGAAGAAAGTAAAAAGAAACCTGTCTGAAGTGTTTCGGCAGTTTAAGGAACGGTGGCCTAAATGGGATTAGGGTCCCTATACCGTCAGATACCTTATAAATTTTTTTCAACCAAATGTCGGATACTTTTCAGACAGGGCACGTATTGATTTGAATCACTTAAATGTATAGGAGTTTTATTTTCTTAATATTTTCCCCAAAATGTTGATTGTAACTGAAGTTTGTAGCAATAAGGGTGTATTCGAAAAAAATATTTTTCCACCCTGAACAGCTCGAAATTTTCAGAGACATTTTCAGACTCATAAGTAAAAACATGAAACTTGCTGAAGTGATTTTCGAACAGATGTATAAGAGGCCGTGTGATTTTATTTTTCGCTCAATTCATTAGAAATTGAGTTTTAAACAATTATTTTCTCAGTATGACCATTTTTTTAATTCTCAGATCCCCCGCTTCGGAAAATTCGTTTCAAAACGCCAAGTTTGACAGCATTTTTTTTACAATATCTTCTTCATTTATCAAAAAATCGAGAAGCACGGCACATTATGTAGTTTTAGTCCAAGAGC
Organism: Maratus speciosus; assembly: GCA_963932465.1. Taxonomy (NCBI): domain Eukaryota; kingdom Metazoa; phylum Arthropoda; class Arachnida; order Araneae; family Salticidae; genus Maratus; species Maratus speciosus. Next base: position 587,038,910 of record OZ010788.1, on the reverse strand, counting down.
CGACAGCACAAAAAGCACAAGTTATCAAGCACAAGAAAAAACCTTTGTTTTATGGGACAGTAGAAGTAGGGGAATCTAATCATCCATGTCGGCCGGAAGTGAAGTGGTGCATAAGCGAAAAATTAATACCACCAGTGGTTGACTCGTAGGTTTATCATTGTGTTTTCCTTCTCTCAGTCCTGCATGTTTTCATATCTTTGTTTGTAGGACAAACACAATGATAAACCTACGAGTCAACCACTGGTGGTATTAATTTTTGGCTTATGCACCACTTCACTTCCAGCAGACATGGATCATTAGATTCCCCTACTTCTTCTCTTCCATAAAATAAAAGTTTCTTTCTTCTGTTTGATAACATGGGTTTTTGTGCTGTCGGCTCTTGGATTATTTCTAAATAAGGAAATTTCCTAGTTTGATGCGTTTGATAGCAAAAATGAATTTAAAAATGAATCAGAAAATAGGCAGTTTGGATTGGAATACACCCTTAAAAGAATTTACTAAAATTAACTTCCTTGCTCCATTTGTAGGGGTTTTTTTTCTTTTTTTGGAAAAAAAAATATTGTAAGAGTTTCAAAATATTCACAAGGGTATATTGGATTGATGTTTTCCTATCTGAAAATTAACTAAAATATCTGTTTAAATTTAAATTAAATATTTGGAATAACGTTATTGTTTCATATTCTAGGAATGGGAAAAGGAACGAGAAGTATCGGGGCAATTACTTGCCTACAATTGATGAAATACAGGAAGAATGTCCTGAAGATATTGCACAAATAATTGATGAAACATCGAATGCTGATGGTGAAAATGATGCATTGAATGAAAATACAAGTGAATTAGGATCAGCTGAAATTGCACCGGAGCAACCAAGGAAAAGGTTCAAAGGTTTGAAGAAGTTTTTCTCAAGATTGTTTTGCTGCTCTAAAAAGCCTCCATGAGTACAGAAATAATCATCAATAGCCTTTCCAGACCTCCACCTGTGAAAACAAAAGACAACTTTATATCTATTAAAAAAATTTTGTAAAATCCTCCATATTTTAAAAAACTTTAAATAATAACCTTATGTTGAAACACACAACTCAATAGTGATGACAATAGTTATGACAATAGTTATGACAAAACACAAAACAATAGTCACAATAAAAACATACAATAGTCCACGTGTATTTTCTTTGTGTGATTACTTTAAGAATGTTTTTATATTCTTCTTTTTAAAAATGAGTGAAAATACAAATCACTAATCGTGATTTAACCCTTAAACGCGCGATTATTTATTTTGTTTCGAAAAAATGCTATATGATTCTCTGAAGGTTTATTACACAGGAAAAATAACGAAAAAAGTCAGAGGTACATTTTTCATATAATACGTCAATTTTGTCTTCTGTTGCACATCTGCTATATAAGTAAATACTACTGTCGTGTGGCTGTTTTACGCTAAAATAATGCAAATTAGTCAATACTTTAATAAGTATGTCTCCAAATACCTTATTTTATATTATTAATTATTTTGTAAAACTTAACCTTTAACCCTTTAATTCCCATGACAGAATACGTTCTAGATATTACGTAGTTCAGAGAATACACCAGACTTTACACCAGAAAGTTTCAAAGGTTAATTTCGCTTTAGTTAAAAACGGAATGTCTGTTATTAAACAAAGCAAATATTGCAATTTTGATATCAATTTATTACGAGATTTATCTTCAGTGTTTTGGTCTATAGAATGTTTTACATAAAAGGCGTGGCTGCCGTGGTACAGATGGAGCACACTGCTCCAATTATAGGAATCATAAGGGCGTAAAATTTGTCAGTGCGAAATAAAGATTTGTACAAATATTTTTATAGTTTTTAAATTATGTTTAATAAGTTTTAACTCAAAGTTCATTATATTTAATAGACATATTCCTGATACTTTACCTTGTTTCGGATATCAACTGCTTTTACTTATACTTTTACTGCCTGTGAGAGACTGCTCAGACTATGAATTGAGTCTGTAGAGCATAAATACCCCTCCTGGTCCCCTTTATTGAGGTCTTAAAAAAATACAAATTTCAGCCGAAGCAGAACTCGCTAATACGCGCGACCTGCTTCGATTTAAAAGTCATTTTTACGATTGTTCAAAAGAAATTATTTCTGTTCGTGAAGTTTTATTTCATACCACCGCGTCGTCATCTCGCCCTCTAGTAACCTCTCCAGTATTCATCCAAAATGCCTTTCTTAGGTGCGTTCGTAATTATACAAATACGTAGCACCTATAGTCGTCGTCTAGTCCGTCGGTCTGTCTGTCTGTCCATACATAAAAGCGCGAAAACTATCCAACCGAATGGTTTGAAATTTAATACATATAATCCTTGCAAAAATTTGTCGAGTCATTTCAAATTTTATGAAAATCGAATCAAAACTTAAAAAGATACTAATAAAAATTTTCTTCATTCTATTAAATCCTATCACACGTAATTAATTCAATGATATCCAATGATAGGTCATGATTCTAGGTTTCCATGGAGATTATTCAATTAAATCCTATCACACGTAATTAATTAAGTGATATCCCATCAGAGGTAATGATTCTAGGTTGTCGTGGTGATGACGTCAGATATAAAGTGTAGTCCTATTATTTCCATATTATTAAATTTAATAAATATAATCGTTATAACTTTTCTATTCATGCATTTTTGCATAAGAGTGCAACAGCTATTACACCAAGATCTGAATTTTTTTTAAATCATTTATAGAACGAACGCATCCCATTTGCCACGTTTGACGTATAATTTCCGACTTGTTTAATTTGCCGTTGTCGACAAAGACAGCAGAAGGAAGCATTCACAAATTACTTAACCCCTTGGATGCATTTGAAGAGTGAGTCTCGCCATACACTTAACTTGCCTAAATGCCAGATAAGGAATCCCAGTCGTCATTCAAATTATACTATATGTAATTTCTTTTGACTTCTTAAGGTCAGTTTCCCGGTCCTTATCTTAGATCAATAGCTATGGTAACACTTCATTTGGAAAACTTTCTGCTCCGCTTTTCCCTATGACAACGAAGGGATGAAGTGGGAGACGTATGTCCTTGAGAAGCCAATTGAAATTACACAGAATATAACATTAGAATTTCCACGTGGATCAATTAGACTAAAGGACTTCAACCTGTGACCTGCAGGCCATCAAGTTACTAGCATTATATCGCGGACATGCACATCTCTTGCCCCCCATATTACTAAGCATATGACAAAGTGATACAAATAGAATAATAAAGAATTATAAAGAAATGTTGCTCGCCAATTGCAGTAAAAAATAAATTCGTAATCAAAGGGTTAAGAATAGTGTTGCCAAGTTCGATATCACAAAAATCGGAACAAGCAGACAAAAAAAGCGGGACAGCGGCTTCTGAATCGGGACATCAAAATATAATATAGTAATCTCTAACAAAACGGAAGCTGTCTATAACGGAATCATATCTTAAACATTTCATTGTCCCGAGTAAGAATATTTTAGTTATACCTGCTAAGACGGAAACTTGTTTAAAACGGAAATTTTCTATTCCTTGCATTTTTATCTTAGCAAGTTTTATTATACTAAATAAACATAACAACTTTATGCAGTAAAACTTGTGAAAGTGGAATTGCTAGGGACTGAAATAAAATTTCAATTTAGCAGGTGTAATTACATTGTATAATATCGCAGGGACAATGAAATTTTTACTTTTAAAACAGAATTTCGTTATAGAGATATTCCGTTTACACAGGATTTACTGAACAAAGTACAGTAAAACTTGTAAAAACAAAATTTCTAAGAACCGACAAAAATAATCTGCTTCAGACAGGTTTCGCCTAGGCAGGTAGATTTATACAGTATTTCTTTAGAAGGGAGTCTAAAAAATTTTCGTTATGGATAGGTTCTATCTTCTGGGATTTTACTGTTATGTTACAGTCGACCTTGACTAACGAACAACATTGTATTGGGTGTGTGCAAAAGTTGTTACCCGTTTTTTGGCGAAAACAAAAAGACGGAGAACACAAAAAGTTAAGCACCTATGAATTCACGCAAGTACCATCATTTTGTGTGACCTCTTGCCATCTGTCTGGCAGTAAATGAATCACGCGCAGATAAAACTCCTCTGTTTTAGAATCAGAAAATTGTTGTAACGCCGTTTTTACAGCCTCCACATCATTGAAGGTTCGGCGAGCAAAGGCATTGTGTAACGATCGGAAAAGGTGTTAATTCGAAGGTGCAAGGTCGAGGCTATACACCGGGAGAGGTTACACTTCTCCACCAAGGTCCAGTAATTTTTTCCGATCCCTTAAATTAACATGCGGCCTGGCGTTATCGTGATGAAAGAGAACCCCTCAGCGATTGATGAATGATGGACGCTTAGACGTGAGTTGTGTTCGCAGTCTGCCCGATAGGCAGTAAGAGGTCTGCTTTGATCATTTCATTCGATGCGAGGACCTCCCAGTGGATTATTCCCTTGGCATATCACCATACACTGAGCAAAACGTTTTTGGGATGGAGTTTTCCTATTGAGTTCGAGGGATTACCCTCTGCAATTCTACATACGGTCCTTCGACACTTCACATTACGGTACAGCCCCCATTTCTCATTACCTGATACTATTCCGTTCGAAAAGGGTTCGCTACTGTTACGAGAAAGCAAAGAAAAGCAGGTGCTGATCTTCTCTTCTCGTTGCTTTGCTGTATTTAGTGTGAAAATCTGCTAACTAAACAGCGCTAAAAAGTTGTATCCCTTAAATATGAAATGATATTGAAATCCAGGGAGCCGATAGCAGCGTCATGCGCGATATATTTTCAAATTTCAAAGTAAACATCGTATTATTACAGCGTCTAGACCAAATCGTCTTTGAGTTTTAGAAAATATCATGCAGATGTTGCTGTGATCGACTCATTGGATTTCAGTATCGTTTGATATTTAAGGGATCCAATATTTTAGCACTTTTTTAAGTATTACTGGGATAGCCGATTTCTATACACTATATATTCTAGACGCTGTACTTGTAGGTTTACCATTGTGTTTTTCTGCACCAAAAGGTATGAAAACAGGGAGGACTCAGAGCAGAAAAACACAATGGTAAACCTATGATTCAACCACTAAAATCGGTTTTTCAGGTATTTTCCATCAAGGTATGACTTGGTAGGCCGATTTGTGTTTTAATATGCTAATCGAGTTTTAACTAATTCTAGAATTTCAGCCGTGAACTCGATGAGGTGATTGTCTGTGCTGCGTCCTCCTGGTCTATAATTTACATTAATTTTGTACTTTACTATATTTTTTACCACCGGAATTCATAACAGGCAGTGTGATGGTACTATAGCTGAAGGTAAGAGTGTGTGATGATCATTTGGCGCGATGTCGAAGTTCGAGCAAAGGTCGAACACTAAGTTCATGTGCAGATTGGGAAAATCTGTTTCAGAGACTTTGTTAGCCTGACAAACATTTGCTGTGACGATTCTTTAAAGAAAACATCCGTTTACGAGTGGTTTATCAAATGGGCCTCAAAGGTAACCGTTTTGACACCGTAGAAGTCATCAAAACCAACGCGACGGCGGAACTTAGGAAGAAATCAAAACAGGACTTTCATCGTTGTTACAAGCAATTGCAGGAACGGTGGAGCAAGTGTGTGTGTTCTGGCGGAGCGTACTTTAACCTCTTTAATCCCGAGAAAAATCTTCTGCATAGAAAATTTATTTTATTAGCAATTTATGGCTTTATTAGGCTCAGAAACCAGAAAACAAAATTAGTTTTTCTTTTTTTTAATTTTTAAATAGTTAAAATTTATGTCTCCATATAGATACATCATGTCACCATTGAATAAAAAGGGTCATTCTTTAAATAAATAATACCACTTTTGTTTTACTTTAAATTTACCTATTTATTGTTTAATAATTATATCAATTGAAACAACATTCATGATTTATTACTTAAAGTTATGTATTGTGAAAAAATACAATACATAGCTTTATAATAAATATAATTTAGCAAGGAACTTTACGAAACAGTTATTATTCTGAAGACAAAGAAATACATTACATTTGACACATTTTACTCTTGATTTTCCTTTGCAACCTTCCATACGACATCGACATTTGATTTACCCCAGTAATATACTGTAGCCAATTTTCAACCCCGTCACAGCGAACCTCATTTATTGGAATAGAAATGATTATTCTCCTTTTTTTTAGCAGTACTTCAATCGGATGATTGTTCTGATTTTCGTGGCCTTCCAACAGTATAGACTTTTCGTTTTTACATTTTATAAGGACCTCAGCAATATAAAGGCGAAATTCCAGCAAACTAATTTGATCTCTTTTCGTGATATTGGAGTATCTACAATCTCTCATGTACAAAACCCAACTATTTACTATAACCAAGTCGAGAAAATGAGCAAAGACCCGAACTGACTATTTACGTGTTCGCATGGAAGTACGATAAGAAGCAGTGAACATACAGTTTAGATCGATTCCACCCATATGCGCATTATACATTCTTATTATAGCTGGTCTGGATACATGAACTTTGGCCGTTTTATCTTTACACCAGCGCTCACACATATCACTGGACTCACTTCCACATGCGGTGGTCATCACATGCACACATTTCTTGTCCTTTCATTTCAACACCACAACAATACAAAGCAATATCCTCGTCATTGCTTGACCTCAAAGAAGGCCATGCGGCCTATTGCAATGAATTTTACCTTTACTTTTACAAGATGTGACTGAAAAATTTATTTTAAAAGTTTTTTACTTTACAAATTAATTATATATGAAGTTGTCATAGAGCTTCTGAAGTTGTTTCCCTCCTGCTTAATATTCATTCATTTATTCATCTTTGCAATACATTAAAAAAAAAATTCATAAATTCAACCCCATTTTCAGAAGTGTCTATCTCAAAAAAGACACTTCTCACTTGTTTATCGTTTGTATCACAGAAAAAAACACCTTAATTGAGAAGAAAATTTTATTTGATTTTGGGCCTATCGGTATAAGGTAAATAAAGCAAAGGTCAAAATATCTACTTCATGTGAGAGCCACAATTATATCCGCCGTAGAAATTGACTTCAAAAATGTCTCTGGAAGTCTCTCGAAGACTGAAACAATGCAGTATTAAAATAATGACAGGAAAGTAGAGGGAATAAGGGGGTCATTTTATATCAATTGTCCTAGGAGTGTCTTGGCCAGTTGTGCCTGGCTTGGTGCAAAGTGATGTTCCAGTACATTCAAATACCTCTTGAATGGATATAGCTAGAATAGTGAAACAAGTGTCTGCCTATAGTAAAATGACTAGGTGTTACCATATAAGAATGGTTGCAGCAGGCTAAATGGGAAAATATCAACCCTGGCTCTAAACAAATGAGAGATAGTTGGAACAATGTCAATTACAAAAATTTAAGGCCTCCTCGGTTTAGTATGAAATGACGTCTTACATGTAAAAGTACAGTGTCCAGCAAAAGACTCCCTGATTTTAAAATTAAATAACTCGGAAACTAAGATTGATAGAAGAAGGAAACAAGTGGCATGTTTATTTTGAAAGCCGTAAAAATCTAATACGATAGTTTTAAAATTAGTTACACATTTTGTCGGCAGGTGGCGCTGTACGGTGAAGAGTGCAGTACAGTGTCGGAGAAATAGGTTGCAGACTGTCCTCTGCAAGCAGTCGTTCCAATCAACATCCACACTGTCTGTTCACTGAAATTTCTTGAAAAGTTTGCAACTTGTTTTCGTTTCACGACCTTTTTCAACTTTAAACTGCGATTGAATACTGCGCATTGTTGCCGTAGGAATGCGATTTAACCGGCGATACTCGGGTACTAGAAAAACATGTTGCTTCACAGAATAGATGACTTCATTCATTTCCTTCAGTAAGAAGATTGATCACTCCGTGCTTCAGAATACTTTGCTTAGGAATCCTTCAGTGATTACAGCGGCACCTGTCGACAAAATTTGTAACTAATTTTGAAACTATTGTATCAGATTTTTACGGCTTTCAAAATAAACATACCACTTGCTTCCTTCTTCTTTCGATCTTAGTTTCAGAGTTATTTAATTGTAAAATCAAGGCGTTTTTTGCTAGACATCATGTATCTTTATCAGAAGCTCTGAAAATGTCGAAGCGATTAGTGGTAAGCCGGTGATTGGCTATCGAAAAATTAACATTTCTGAGCTTCTAATACTGTTATTTTTACATGTAAGCTATCATTTTCTACTACATTGAGAATGCTCTAATTTTTTGCAATTGACATTTTTTTGCTGTATCTCATAGTTTTCATGCTACTATAGGGTCGCCATTTACCCACTAGGAGGCGTTGACAACCACTTTCATGAGACAGCGCATAGTCACTTTATTATAATTAGACATTTGTTCCACTAATCCAGCTATATCCGTTCAAGAGCTACTCGAGTGCGTTGGGATATTATTTTGCATCCGGCTAGGAACCTCCTAAGCAAGTTGACATAAAATGACCCACTTATTTCATATACTTTCTTTTAATTCTTTCACTAATGCAATGTTCTCAATAATCCAGAGACTTCTAGAGAGGGCATTCCAAGAGAAGCGAGCAAAATGTCTCGCATGTGACTCTTACATAAATACTTATATTTATTAACTTATAAGTTGTTAAAGTATAAACTATACATTAAATTTAACAAAAAACATTTTTATATTAGTATAGTTGTTTTAATTTGAGGATACAATAGCATTTTTAAAACAGAAGTAATATGTAGAAAAGCTGTCCCAAACGTGACATGGAATGACCCAGAGACATTTTTAGAGTCAAATCAGAAGTGTCCCTTTCGAGATATGGACTTCATAAAATAGGGTCAAATTTAAAAAACAAGTTTGAAGAAAAAACTTCTATAAATCTATGACATCTTCATAGGTAATTAATTGGTAAAATGAACTTTTAAAGTAATAAAACTTTTCAAATCTGTACCAGAGAACCAGACTATCGTAAATCCAAAAATGACAAATTTTATTTAACAGCTATTATACTAAAGAAACTGTTCTCTTTCGAGCCAAACTATCTCTACGCTTGTATTATACAGGTTGTTCCAAAATTCGACAGACAAATTAAGAGGGGTGATAAGAGGCATCAAGGGTAGAAAAATTATCATTGCAAACCACATATTTAATCAAAAATACGGAGTGTTCTACCCTAATTCAATTTATGTTGGCGTCAATAACTTTCAGATACCCGAAGTATATTGTAATAAAACTTTTTAAATGCATTCTCACTTCTGTTGTAAATGTGATAATATGGAAAAGAGTGGTGGAAATTTTCATTATGGGCGCCAGCAGTATGTACTTGACGCTCCACATTTTGGACAGCGATGACCAGTTCATACGTTAACATCGATTGCTTGAGCACCCTGTTTTTCTAGAGCTTTTTGTGATGTTATCACCTTTCTCACAAAATAAGGTACATATCGTTGCATTTTCCTTGTAATGTTGTGATTTTTCTCAAAATTATGACCGTCAATGTAAATTCAGTTAGGATGAAACACCTTGTATTTGAGACTCAATACGTGGTTTGTGATCCCATGTTCTATGTTAATTTTTCATCCTCTTGATGTCTTCTATGAACCCTCTTAATTGGTCGGTCGAATTTTGGAACACCCTGTATTATAAGATAAATATGATATCAATTTGTGAAAATAGCACTGTCTTGAAAGGTAATGCTTCTTATATTTCTCCTGAAAAATAAGTGAAATGCGACTTACGATATTTTGGCTGTCAGTTACAGAAATAATTTTTTCAGTTGTTCCTTGTTGAAAGGTAAAATTATTTGCGACAAGCTGTATGGCCTACATTGAGGCGAATAAAGGACAAAGGTATTGATTTGTGATCCTTAACTCTGCAAATATGTTTTTATAACAAAATTTATACTAGATCTTTCTGGTATCATGAGCAATAAGATGACAGACTTGGTGATTGGATCGTTTTTATGCGATTCTGAAATAGTGAACTGAACAGAAGGACATCGGGTGACCCAACTATATACAATTTTTGATTCTGAAAAATTTGCAGATGTTCATCTTATTCCTATATGTATGTCCTGTAACAATTACATAGAAAAATTGTTTGATGTATATAATTTTTTAAGAGTGTTTGTAACTGTGTTTTTATGTATATTAAATATGTTTGGTCTTATATATGTTAAAAAATTGTTCTAATATATTCATTTTTCATGTGAGCAAATAGTTCAGTATTTGAAGTTTCGATTTTAGTTTTGATGTTTTCGACACTCGCCGTAGGGAGGCACTAGTAAGCAGCTATTCACACGCGAGTCGTTACTTTCTTACTAACTTCAACACGCTTAACTTTCTGCTCGGACGTCGCTTTACGTTTTCTATATTCGTTACTTTAGTAAGGTTGCTCATTTTCCAAGAAAAGATGCTGCAATTGTATATTAATATGTTTTTGTATGCACGTGGATCGAAGAAACCCGCAGAATTCATAAAAGCAGAAATTGATTTTTTGAACAAAAATTGTAAAATTGTTGCCCATCATTGGATGTTTTTGGTTCTAAATCAATTTAAAAAATATCTTGACAAGTTTATCCCAAGAATTTTTTTTTCTCATACCGAGGAGGGTTCTAGCATAATTGCCTAGGTATAATTTTATGAAGGTAGCCTATGGTCGAATAGGTTTTGAGTTTTAAGTTAGATCTTGGTGTTCTAAATTCCAGGATGCGTGCACTGTTAAAAATATCGTGAAAAATTACCTCTATTTTCTGACCAATGAGAACGCTACATAAACACCTATGAATCGTTCTCATTGTTCAGAAAATAGGTAGTCTTGAAAAACAGAGGTAATTTTTCACGATATTTTTAACAGTGTGCGTGTATGAGTTAATTATTCTGTCATCTCTTTAAATTTCAAAAGTGTATCCGGAAATCTGATTGTTGCGGATATTTTGCGCAATGATCCCAGATATCATGCACATTAGCAACAAGTTTGATTTTTTTCTGTTATTATCTTCCTATGACAATTTTGACTTGATAAATTCGCAGCAAATATCCCGCAAGGTATACCATCACCCACTTGCATGAGTATTCTTTTGTGAAACTGATGCAAGACTGTCTATAATTCACGAAAGTGACGAAAGCAAAAAATCCCTCAGTTGAGAGAATAGACAATCAGAAATCGCAGATTGGCAGAAATTGGATGCTACTCAAAGGCAAGACACACACATCATTGGTACTGTTATGGAATCTCATTTTTATTGATAGGTTAAGTTAAGGAACCCAGAAAAAGGTATTTATTACTTTAACTCTTCAAATGTAGTTATTTTTTGTAAAGTAACATTTTATCTATAATCTACAACTTTTTCATATAAATATTCTTACAAATTAAAAAGTTATGTTAATTTATTAAGTTATGCTTACGCCTTCGAACGCTTTTTATTTATCTTAAAATTTTTAATTTTTAAATGAATTTTTCTAAATATTATTGGATTTTTCTAAAATATTGTTTTAATTGATGTTTGTTTATTTATTTATTTATTTTTGTATTTAACCCCATTCAAGCCTATGATTTTTAACCCTTTCGGGACTACATCCCTTTCACAAATTTTATTCGGTACAATATACTTCTCAAATACCAAAAAAGACTCTAATTTAACCGTAGAAATATCACCTTTATTTGTTAATGGTGTTAAAACGATGCATGCACCTTCTGGCGTATGCATCAATAGACCGGATCAGATCAACTGACTCCCACGAAGGGCTTAAACTTATAAAGTAACATTTGTAAACAGATAGTGTGTCATGACAGGGTTATTACTTTGCAATAAGTTTGCAGTATTTTTGAGTATTTTTTTTCCCTTAATTTGCAATAAATTTGGTACCGCATGAATTTAACTTGCACGACAAGTTAGCTGCAAGTTCAAAGTGTGGTGACTTCGGCGTTTGCGTTATCTTACTGCAGTCTCGTTATGATCTTTCAGTCTTGTCATGCTGAACTTGCTGCAACTTTGCAGGTTTGCAAATCACGACAGCAGCAAATTTTCTGCAAACTAAAATTGCTATCTGGGATGCGATAATTAGGTATCTGTGGTAGCTTAGCCGCTATAAATACGGTAGTAGGAGATAGATTTTGGCATCTCTAGTGGATCTAGAGTGAATTGTAGCGTCGCCAAGTCTTCCAAAATTGTTATGCCAACGTTGGAATACTGTTGGCTAATGATTTTCCCACGTTGAACCACTGTAAGAAATGCTCGCCTTGCGGTACCATTAACCAACGAAAAATTTACTACAAAATCCTAAGAGTGGTCCAATTGTGTTCTGCCCAGAATCTTCTGAGATATGCTGCTAATTAGAAGAACCTCTATAGTACCTATTATTTCCCAAACATTTATCGGCCTTACCATTCACAGCCCAACCATTTACCAATGGTTGGCACAAATTTCCAATGACGACATGAAGTACTTGGGACATATTGCGTAGCCAATGAAGTTCCATTTTGGCTGTTTTTGCAGTAGAGGCTTCGACAGTGACTTAGATAGCTGGTCAGGAATAAAAACTTGGTATTTCAAATAAAAGAGCATTTGTGATCCGGATTTTTTTAGAGTAAATATCAAAGTGTTTAGTGACATTTTCCATAATAAAATACTTAGTGATGGTGATATTTTACAGCGAGTTAAGAGACTTGTCTTTGGTTTTCGCACAAATACCCAGCGAATATATTTTGTTTCGAGCTACTGTTGTAATTTGGTGAACATTTTTAGGAAAGCATTCCCACTCTCATACTCCAATGTCTTAGGTTATTATTACGATTAAGAGTGTATAGTCATCATCTTAGTTTAATTTTTCCCGCTCCATTGCACATTTCCGTGATTCTTTCTTTAAATAAATTATTGTTATTGTAAAAATTTATGTCATAGCTACGCAAGCTGACGGTCCGCAAGGGTACGTCACAAAGATTTCTGCAGGTAATTACTGATAATCGAATAGTCGGTATTTACTTAGCAAAAGACATTGCCACGTGTCTCTTGTCTTTGTACTTGGGACCAGATTGATTTTTAACAAACCTGCCCCTCAATCTCAGCCGCCGCTGCCATCGAAATACTCAAGGCCAGAGGACACGAGTGTGACGTCATGACTAATCGACTGACTTCTCACTAGTGTTGGAATTCACACCGGAAAATTTCGAATAGCAATTTTCTTTTATTTTATTTGTGGCATATCTACCATCCTATAAAACAATGATAACTATTTAAACTTACTGATGAGAATTCGGAATCCTTAAATAAAAATTCAGCCAGATGCGAAATACCACAGTGTTGCCGCATCTGGCTGATTTTTTTTATTGGGGATTGCAAATTCTCACCAGTAAGTTTAAATAGATATTATTGTTTTATAAGATGATAGATATTTTACGAATAAAATAAAAGAAAATTGCTATTCAAAATTTTCCGGTGTGAATTCCAATACTAGCGAGAAGTCGGTCGATTAGTGATGACGTTACACTCGTGTCCCCTGGCCTTGAGTATTTCGATGGCAGCGTCTCAGCTCCGTTATAACGGATGCAACAATGGTCATTGCTATATGTTGTTGAACCGTTTAATTTCGAAAAAAAAAAATCTCAACAATGAGATGAACATAAGGTTAATTTGAATCTAAACATGTTTTAAACAATGATTTCTACAATGAAATGAACATAAGGAATAATTGAATATAAATACATTTTAAACAATGATTTCAACAATGAAATAACATAATAATCACTGCTGAAGAAGAAATATTCTTTGAATCTTTCATCGATTTGCGTCTTTGATGGTCGTATTTTTCAACCTCGAAGATTTTGTTCTTGATTTGTGTTAAAATGAGTCAAAACGCATATTTTTGCGAATATGGGAGGTCTTCCAATCAGGTAACATGGTGTTTCTATATAAATTTTAAGTTGTTTTTTCTTTATGTAAAATTTCCTCGATTTGATGTATGTAGTCTCAAATTTTACGTGGTCCATTTCGTCACCATCTCTCTCTTCGCTGATATATCTTATGTCTAGAAGTTGGACATTTGCCTTATGAATTGAAAGATTGTGTAAAAAAAATTAAAGGAACAGATGCTGTATATTCCCTCGGCTGCCATCTTGGATTTTTTATTGGCGTGAAAAACCCTTTCCACAAAGTAGTAAATGTCGCCAAGCAGCAATGTGTGCGCATGTTAGGGTTAACGGGGTTGCCAGAACCGGGGTTGCCTTATCGATAAACAACGCCAAGAAATCCAAGATGGCGACCGAGGGAATATACAGCATCTTAGCGGAATAAAAAATAGGTTTAATTTTACTTTAATTTTTCAAGAAACTCTTACGAAGTTTACTCACGTAATACATTCATGAAATATACATCAGCGTACTATTTATCCATTTAGTACCTTTGACCTTAGTTTATTACTCCTTATAGGGATATAATTAAAATTGGTATTTTACGGTTAGCCGGTCGCCAGTGTTATATAGACACATATATATACACATATAATGCATATATATATATATACAATCGTTATATATAACAAATCGTCATCGATTTCCAATATATTATATATATATATATATATCAAAATTAAAATAATTTTTCTTCAACAAATGTTGTATAAGTCAACAGCTGCGGCAAACAATAGCTATTTTGGCAACGATGTGATAAGTTTCGGGAAAAATGCGTATCTGTAACTTTGACTTCACACCAGAGTTTTCGAAACTATTTATTTCAAAATAAGAGAATACCATTTTACAGATTTTTATTCTCCAAAGATATAAAATTAAATTTTTTTGAAAAATCTGTTAGAAAATTTGATTAAAATTAAGTGGTTTAAAAAATACCCCCCTTCCCCATTCAAGTGGTTAAATAATTTTTTATCTGATGTCGAAGACAAATAAAATGATGCATTTTTAGCTCACAGGCTATCAAAACCTGAGAGCTAATGTGCCCGCCGGTTCTGTATGTATGAATGTATGTATGTATGTATGTATGTATGTACGTACGTAACACAATAAATCTTGTGAGAAATATCCGATTTGCTTCAATTTTTTTTTCTAGGTTGATTCTGATAAGGCGCTTCCCTGATTACCTTAGGTGGTTTATTGGTTAACCCTTAAATGCCTGATTTTTCAAAAATCATTATAATAATGTTTTTTGGCTTTCATTTTTTAAATAAATCATGAGGAAAATACTTAAAAAAAATCATATTTTGTTTTAAGTATGTTTTACGGCTGAAAAACAGTTTGTTACTAATCGGCAAGACTGGTCTTTAATTGAAAAAATAACTTTCCTTGATAAAATTCTATAATATTAAACACACTAGAATTTTAGGAACCATAATAAGAAATAAATTTTACTTGCTCACTGCGGAACAAAATAGAGTATTTCGCAAGCTTCCAAACAAAACAAAAAGAACAAGTAGCAACAACTGAAAAATTAAATTTATTTTTATTCTTAAGCAGCACAAGTGTTGCCATCTACATGTTGAAAATCGATTTAAAAATATTTTCAGAATGTATTTTATTGGCAACATTAGGCATTATAGCTTCAATATTATTCTAATAGTATTTTAGAGCCTAAATTGGGTATGTTGCCGAAAAGCAACACGCGGCATTTATGGGTTAAGTATAATCGGGGAAACGGGGACTACCCCCCCCCCCCACCCCCTTAATTTAGATAAATGGGTTTTTCATGCAAAACTATCAGATTTTCTTCAAATTTGGTATGCGGTTAATTCTGATAAGGCGCTTTCCTGATTAGATTTGGAAGTTCGTTGGTTGAATATGGAGGGGGAAACGGGGGGCTAATACCCCCTTAATTTAAATAAATGGATTTTTCTATCCGATTTGCTTCCAATTTGGTACACCGGTTTATTTAGATAACGCGCTTCGCTGATGACATTTGGAGGCTCATTGGTTAAGTATAAAGGGGGGAAACGGGGGATAATCCCCACTTAATTTATTTTTCAAGGGCATTATTCTTTGAAATAAGAGTATAATATGCAATTAGTGTAGTCTCTGAGCTTAATGCCATCTTTTTAATTGCGCACTTTTCTTTTTTTGTGTGTGTGTGTTTAAGCATCTAACGTTTTTCGCCATTTCGACTGAGGAGAAACACATCACGGCTTCCTATGAAGTTAAAATTTTGATAGTTCAGCTCTCGTTATCGGAAAAATTGGACACTGAAACTTTTATACAATTTTACAGCAAGTTAAGAGGATGCTTTCGGTTCCGTAGAACTAACAGCATAGCCATATTTTTCGAGCTACAGATGAAATTTAGAGAATGTTTTGGGGAAAGAATCTGAATTCTCATTCTCCAGTATTTGATCTTGTTATCCGAGCATTTTAGCTTAAGTATTATTCACTCCACTGCCAACTTTCATATTATTGCTGCTTCAAATAAATTATTATTTTTGTTAAAATTTGTGTGAAGGCTATTTTCCCAGAGTGCATCACAAAGGTTTCAGCACGTTGTAAAGAATAATCCGATAGCAAGCATTTACTTAGTAAATTATGTTTTCATGTAGCGCACTCGATCTAGTCTCCTCTTTTTGTACCAGGGGACCGACTGATTTTTTACCCACTGATCGAGAGACAGGTCTCGGACAGGTCGTTGATTAAATAATGTATGAAAATGTATCATTTTATTCGTCTCCGACATCAGATAAAAAATTATTTAATCAAAATTTGGTGAGAGAGGTCGTCTCAGCGCTCTTGTAGCAATTAATAACATAGAGGGCAACAATAGGTATTGTTGTGAAAATGACAGTTTTCCGTTCTGTTTTGGGAAACGGTAATTCTTTAACAATAATTTGAACATAAGCAAAAATTGAATATTATTAAATTTTAAACAATGGTTTCAACAACGAAATAACATAATGATTGTGAAGAAGAAATATTCTTTGAATCTTTCACCGATTTTTGCCTTTGATGGTAGTATTTTCACATTATCAAAGACTTTTTTCTTAAATCGTGTTATAATGGATCAAAACGCAAATTTTTGCGAATTTGTGAGGTCTTCTGATCAGGTAACACAAATACAGCATTTCTATATAAAAATTTAAATATTTATTTTTAAATCAGAATTCGTAGGATCGATATAGACAATGTTAGACTTTACGTGGCCCATTGTTCTACCATCTCTCCTTTGGATTATGCCTACAAGTTGAGAATTCGCCTAAGGAATTGAAAAGTTTCCGTAAAAAAGTTATAAATGTCGGAACAGTTGTCATATATTCCCGCGGCCGCCATCTTGGATTTTTCTTGGCGTGAAAACCCTTTTTCCGCCAAATAAATGTCACCAAGCAGATGATGCATGTTAGACGTAACGGGGTTATCAGAACACGTCACTCGTCGGGGTTTCCTTAAACGGGGTTTTGATAAACGGCAACAAAACATCGCCGAGAAATCCAAGATGGTGGCCGCGGGAATACATAACATCTTAGCGGAAATGTCAATCATTTTACTTTCAATTTTCATGAAAATCTCTAAATTTGCAAGCGTAATACATGCTGAAACATAGATTTGCATATATATTTATACAGTATTTCTGATCCTTTTTCAGCTTTCTTTATAAAGATATAATTAAAATTTTACATCGAATATATCCTTTATATAAATGATTACTTAAAATTTAAATGTATGTTTGTAGCGAAATTTAGAAATTTAAAAATTAATTTTCGGTAAAGTTTTGATTTCGAGCTCTATCATTTGAAAGTAGTATTCATGTAAACAATACTCTGAAAATTTTAATGAAAACGTTTTAGGTAATACGATACTTACACTTAATTACATCAGCCATTCGTTATATTGTGATACTCGGTTTAAAAGAATGAGATACAACCGAGGGCAGCGAAAAAATTAAGAAGGGTTATAATTTTTAGGCAAATGTTGTATATTTATCTCCAAATGATAGTTTATACGCATATCACAATCGTCACAATATATTTAATATAAAGAACGATATTTATTTATTGATATCTACAAGTAGATACTTCTTAAAGAGTGTAGCAAAATTGTCAAGATTCCTCTTTAGGGAAGCGCGAAAAAAGATTGCTGTATCCGAATAAGCGAAATGTGAAGGGCGATATAACGAAGGGAAACCTTTCCGATTTGACTACTGTTGTACAAACTATTTTTACCCTTTTTTGGCGGCATATATTTTATTTTGTATCTCTTAAATTTTAAAAGTGTTAAAGTTCCGTAACGATTACTTTGACGAAAACATAAAATGTTTTAAATTTGTCCCGTATCTACTGTTTTACTATCTAAGGGCTGTTACCTGAATATTAGTAAATGGCGGAAGTACTCATAGCACAGTACATACGCACCCAGGACTTATTTAAGACACGATTTTTAAAATCTACCTTTGAATATTAAGTGCCTTTGGCATATTTTTGAAATTACTGATATTTTTTATATTGATAGGATTGTTAATTTTGAAAGTGTTACAGGCGAAACATGAGATGTTTGATCATGAGCAAGTTATGACCTATTAGTGTTTTATTTAAAAATATATTTTTATGATTAGCTGTAAATTTAAGTATATGTACAATCCTTCTATATAGTTATAGTTAATAATGCTTTATCGCCATTTGCAGAAATAATAATAAAAAGAAGAATTGTGGAATTTTTCAATTTCCCCCAAAAAAGTTATCATTTGCAAACCGTTCAGAATACACTACAAACATTCTATTTAACATGTATATTATTTGTAAGTATGCCTATATCAGCGTATGTGATATTGAGTGGGTTTTTAAAAATGGATGTTTATCTGGGTAGGAATCCTTACTGGTTTTTTATTATTATTATTTAGAATGTGAGATATTGAAATATTAAAAATCAGTAGCTTTACCACAGTGGTTATGTCAAATAAACATGTTTTTAGTAAGAAATTTATTTGACAAAATAAGTTAAGAGAATGCTGTGCAAACATAAGTTACATTTTACAAAATAAAATTTTTATAGGTTTTCATATTTTATATATATATAATTCAGTAGATCAATCCTCCCTTAATTTGGGCCAAGCTGAAGTGGAGAGGTTTACCCTGGTTTATAGGGTTATTATTATTATTATTTAATAATCGGATGCCTTTTAAAAGTGTTGATGTGGTAAATATATACAAAATAAATTATTTGTACGATTTAAATTGAGAGCTTGTTGTAGCTCAAACCCAACTTATGAATATTTTAGTAAAAAAAATAACAGGACAAACATCCAAATCTCCCTTCTTTTAAATTAATGTGTTTGTATTTGATTATTTATTTTTCTTTGTTTTTTATTTGCAGGAAGTTTGTTTGAATGATAGTTCAGTTGATGAATTAACGTTTAGGTAAGCAGTACTTTACAAAATATATTTTACAATCCTAAAATTCCCATCTTAAATTTAAATGGATGTAAAAACAAATTTACCTGTATAACGTTATTAACTTTCATATGAGAACTTTTTAAATTGTGTGACAGGATCCGAGTCACAATTGATTATGACGCTCAGGAAAATTTTGGGGACTTTTATATTTTGCAATATAACTTAACAGCATAAAATAAATTCAAAATCAAACACGATATGAATAATACATCTTTTTATTAGGCTTCATTACTCTATGTTTTGCCTGAATGCTGCATGTTATGTAACTTCACAGAAGCGTTAGTTCTGAATACAGTCAGAACACGATTAGTAAAGATGTCCATTCTTTGAATGAAGTTAAAAAGTAGATTTTTCCAATGAAGTTAACACCAATAGATATACAATGCTTATTGTAGGTTTTATTTAGGAAATTAGAATTTTTTTATATTTTTATATAAATAAACTTTACCATTCTTTTATGAATTAAAAAATTATTGTGAAACCTGGTCTGTAAATAATCATGATATCAATAAAAGGTCCGAAAGAGCAAAGTAACTTGACCGTGATTAATGTTAACTGCAATCCGAATTATGGAACACTTATTAGTGCCGTTTGATCGCGGATGATGACAATTTCAACCAATTGTCGTGATATTCTTATATTTCAAACAAGGCATATCAATCCATTGAAAATTTTGTTAAAATAGTTTTAATGATCAAATTATGAACAAGAATTCGCGTAAGACTTGTAGTGAAATACTTCGTATTTTTGATTGAACAGAACGTTTGCGAGCCTGGTTTCCAACACAAAACTTTTTTGCTGTATTATACTCTTTCATATTTTAAAATCGGTCTCATGTTTTGTTATTCAGACACTTTGTATAAGTCAAGCATTAGTTTAAGCAATTCTTTTAGTGCCATTTACGTTTTAAACTCTAATGCAGTAAACGCTGTTTAAATTAACTATTTCCATATAAATACAGATTTTATCATACGGAAACAAACAGACTTAACATTTCATTCATTAATCCGTGTGTTGTTGTACAAAGAGCCTGTGTTCTTGCATTTTTCTGAGATAAAAATAACTTATTTTTTATGATTAATTAAAATAATTCGAGAATCATGTGAAAACAGAATCATATCCTGCGTTACCAACAATATAGGTTTCAATAGTTATGTACAATTATGTCCATCGTGATTTAGTTCCAATAAAATTTACATAAAATTGCAGAGCTGCCAAGTCTCAGGCTTTTTGGATACCAGTATTTTAATGCAGAAAATATTGTTTTATTTAATTAGAACAATTGTGTGATTTAAAGGAACAACATTTTCTCTAAAATAACAGTGATGTGCAAAAAGCCGGAGACTTGACTACTCTGAAATTGTTTTTAAATTTAAAAAAAATGTTATGTGTCTGTTCTTTACATTCTTGTTTAGCTTCCTGAGATCGACAAGATAAAAAACAAAAACACTCCATAACGTCCTATGGTCGTATAAAGGCATGTATCTTTTTCAGTTAACCAACTGTCTATAAACATTAATGTAAAGGTACTTTCCCTATTAGTTGAGGTTTTTCTTTTGCGAAATAATTTAATTTTTTTTAATAAATAAAACAAAAGTTAACATTTTAGCATGTATGGATAATGTTTAAATGCTTCTTTTGATTAGAATAAGAAATACCGGATATTTTTACATAGCAAATGTATTTTCATAAGGACATAGATTTGCCGTCGTTTCCTCAAAACATATTTCTTTTATTTATAAAGCAGTGTTCTTATAAATGTATTAAAAAAATCTTTACTATTTCTTTCTTTCTTTAGTTACCAACCTTATTATAGTGGAGAGTCTCAACAATTTTATCCTGTGGTGCATTACTTATATTATCCAGTGTACTCTACAACACCTTATAACAATAGCATTACATATTATCCAGTTCCAGTTTATCAACCAACGTATCCAGCAACAGTTTTCTATTACGGATTTGTGTATTATTATCCAGTTCAGAGTTTAAACCCAAACAGGTAAGACGACATTAGTACTTTTTAGAAATTGTATACAATTATTATTTATTACCACAAATATTTTATAAATTAACAATCAAATCGATTCGAGAAAGAACAAGCCCTCCCCCAACACTGAGTTTGATGATGTGGGGTGGCGGTAGTAGTCTAGTAACACATTTAATATGATTAACATGCAACATAATAACTATATGGTTGTATTATATAGTTTAAACGTATTTATGTTGATAGTATACACTTGACAACACACATAAATGTCACCACTTCAAAATCAAATATTTTGTTGTGTTTGCACACTATTTTATCGCGCTCGAAAACATGGATGCTCTGATTGGAACGGCAACAGCACAGAATATTTCGGCAATATGGCATGCGAGAGGCTTCAGAGCTACCAGAGAAGCTCAGCTGTTATGGAGAATTTGAATCTTACCGGCTGCGATTCTAAAATGTCACGTGAATAAGTTTGGCTGAAAACAGATCGACTATTGGTTGAAGCCAGACTATGCGAATCATGTGAGAGTGGAAAATAACACGGCTTGTCTCGTTGACTATCGGATAATTGCACCTCTTATCATAAAAACATGTTGAAGGGCTGTTTGTCGATAGGTAGTGAGGACATAGCCTTTCTGCTGTACAGCAAATCACTACACCATACTGGTGTTCGCTGTTAAGCAGGACATATTTTTTTTTTTTTTTTTTTTTGCTGAAATCGATTCGATTCCAGTCAGTATCTAACTACGCTGCTTGATAACAAAATTTTCCCGTTCACTGAATGAGCTTTCATCAAATGTTTGTATCTATCAAGTGTTAAACCCATAATAAGGGTTGTGCGGCCTCTGAGACCCTAGTGTGTCGATTAAAATATTTTTTCTTTTTTTTCATCAAGAAGAAACCATATTTTAAAATGTCTTAGAAATTTTTTTTGAAAACCGAATTTTTTTCTTATCTCTCAACTTGAATAGTCAAAGTACACATCTTTGAAATTTCAAACTAATATCTAAACTAGTTGGATGTGCCAATCCCAAAACTTTCTTCTATCTCATACATCAACATCTTAATATTTCATAAAAGTAGTTACGAATGTTAATGCTTCCATATTATTAGTTCAATACTATACCAACTTTGATTTTCATCTTAAATTTTTGCTTCAATCCATTAAACATGGTAAAAAAGAGTTAATCTCGATCATGATATTTATTAAAATTAACAGTTTTTCGTTATTCTTTTGTACATCAGCTGTTCGCAAATAGTCAGCTTATCAGGACGGGGAGTTTCTGTCGCTTCACGATGCGCATTAGAACTACAAAAAATCGAGAAAATTATACAAAAATAGATATTATAGCGTCCCTTCAAGCGAAATATTTACAAATTCAAGGAGCACTTGCCGGCCATAGTCAAAATTATACACAAAATATTTGGTTCAATTCTGTATATAACTTCATGCTCTTTTGGATGGTACAATAATGACAATGGCACAAAAATCGCTATTACCAGCGCACTCTTCCCGCGGAATATATCCAAATTCAAGGAGGACTTACCGGCCATAGCCAAAAACATTCACAAAAATTCGGTTCAATTCTATGCATTCCTTCAGTCACTTTTCGATGGTACATTAATGAAAATGGCACAAAAATCACTATTACAGCGCCCCCTTCTGGCGGAATATTTTTAAATTTTAGGAGGACCTGCTGGCCACAGCCAAAACCATACAAAAAACATTGGCTGAGTTCTACGCATAGCTTCATACCATTTTCGATGGTACAATGCCGACACACGGACAGAGAGACATTTTGTATAAACTTGATTTTTGGGATCTCTGACCCCTCAAACGAGTAAATCCGTCGAAAACCGGAAGTCGAAAAAAATGTCGATTGCAATACTTTCTTCTACTGAACATAGAAGAAAGTA
Organism: Maratus speciosus; assembly: GCA_963932465.1. NCBI lineage: Eukaryota > Metazoa > Arthropoda > Arachnida > Araneae > Salticidae > Maratus > Maratus speciosus. The sequence goes on along the minus strand of OZ010788.1, from coordinate 587,015,637 downwards.
AAAAGGAAGTTTTATTGTATCCATAAATAAACGCAGTGTCTGTGACCGCGTGGTTGCTGTTATGTTTTAATTTTTCATTATTATTAGTATGGGTTAGTGATCGTATTATTAATTTATAGCTGAAAAAGTGTTTCTATGTAGAATATGCACGAATTCTTTATTTGGCAGTATAACAAAACAAAATAAAATACATTAATTGGTTCATTTTTTAAAAATTTACATTTCACTAATCGTGTATTTAAGATAAATAAAGATTTTCATTCTGATATAATCTTTCATTCCGAATTTATATGTGGATAAGATTTTTGAGTTTTGGAGTTGCTATTAAACATTAAAAAGTTAGGCTGAATTTTATTATTACATAATAACCTCCTATGATTGAATAAAACATATATTTATAAAGCAACTTCAAACATCAATACCTTGAAACTTTTTTTTTTCCTTGTAGAAATTGGAACTCGTATTAAAGTCAGTTAATGAATTTTAATTTTATGTGATGCCATATTTTTGTTTCAAAGTATGGGAAATAAATGAATAACTCATGGGTGATTCTGAAGTAATATTCTAGACTTTTTTAAAAAGGTGTTGACAGAAAACTCTGTAAACATGTTTATTTTATATTCTGTTATAACTGTACACTTTAAACTGCTGAAAAATGTCAATAATTTAAAAGTTAATTTTTTGTCTATTTTCAACACTTTCCAACATAGTTGAAAAGCATTTATGAATGCGGTTTGTCTGGCCGTGCTCTTACTCGCGTAAATATGATCCGATTGCGGTGAAATTTATATATGTTATTGGTGTGGCTTGTTTGGTAATGAAAATTAAGTGTGTAGCATTTTCGACTCATTTACAGGGACACTCAAAAGAATTCTCTAACATTACGGTCTGTGGTTAAAAATTGTTTGCGGCGAGTTTTAATGATATTACACTATTTTAAACATGCTGAAATTGATATATATCACTGAAGTGTACTACAAGGTTCTTACTACAGCACGTGGAGATCATCGGCCTGCAAAATTTAATTTTACATACTCAATTAGTAAGAGACAATAGTGCAACACTGTTCTAGAGTATTTGCAATCTTCAGATATCTCGAGTTAGCGCAGCATGAAAGAAAAACAGAGCTCCGACTTTGTCAGATTGTAATAAATCAGAGTTATTTGTAGCAGAGATTTGAAAAACCATTTAATTATCATATTTTGAGATTCTAATCAAAGAACGGGCATCCTAACTTATGAGAAAGTTTAATAAATTTTGCACTTCTGTCTACGCCATACAGGAAAACAAATTAGAATAAGAAATTCTGAACACCTATAATGATATGAATACTGTAAATATTTCAAATGAAAATCAAATTCCAAAGTAATTACTTAAGAGGCGCAAAGGCCAACACAGTGAAAAAAATACTGTAATTGAATATACTGAAATTAATACTATAAATATGTTGATTTTATATTAACTGTTATAAAAGTACACTTTAAATTGCCTCAAATTGTCAATAATTTAAAAAGTTAATTTTTTGTCTATTTTTGATTAAACATAAAAATGTATGTAAATGTACTTTATAGCTCGCCGGTGGAATCTGAATATTACTCTCCTAGCAGTCCTTCGGTAGAGTCAACATCAAGTGATGAATATGAAGACTGCTTTTCTGATGTTAGTGAATCAATTTACCATACACCGCGCAGCTCTCCTGAATTGTCATCGTCTTGTGAGGATTATGGAGGATATTTTTATGATGAGCAACAGCAGAGTTTTTGTGCTGATAACACTGTGGATGATATAGAATCTAAGTAAGAAAAATTAAAGAATTTCTTTATATTTCTTTATATATTGTATAGCAATGATTCTCAAAATTTTTAAGATACTATTGTAATAGTTTGTAATACATGATTTAACATTTTTAATGTCTAAGAATTGTAATCTCACAGACAAACAAATTGCGAAACTTTCTGATTAGAAATATTTCAGTAGCTACAAGTTTTTTATATATTTGCTAATGCTAATTATACAATAAAATCCAACTTAAAATTGATTTCGTATATTGTACAAATATGTAATTCTAAGTTGAAATCAGATCTCGATACTTGGTAACTGCCTGATTACTGGTACTGCTCTGCTCTCCTCACAGTGTAGGAAGAAGAACCCAAATACATTTGGCAGTCATTACCAACCCTAATATTTAGGTAAATTTTTTTCGATAATGTATGTGTGTTACTTCGAAATTAATTTTTTCGCTAATGAAATGATTTTGTCAGAGTTGCATAAATAAAAATTAAGAGTTAGACATGCTTAGAAGACGTGGATTTCGGATTTTAATTACTACTTTTTTCGGATAGTAATATTCGTCTCACTAAATGTTAGAAATTCTTCTTTTAACTAAGTTAAAGTTCACTATCTGGAAACTATGGTATTCAAAAGCTGAAATCCCTTGCCTCTGTGATTTTGATTAATCATAAATTTGAAAACGGCGTGTCGAGACCAATCGATATATTTATTTCTAAGAAGAAACTGAAAATTAATTTCGAAAGATTTAATTAAAAGCACTATGAGAAGGGTAATTATTTATTTTCCCGTAAATCAAATTAGGAATACTCCCAGAAATTAAAGCCAAAGAGAAATACCCTTTCCTTTTATTTTATACTAGCCTAAAAGCATGCTATGTATTGAAACTTTAAAAGTAGTATTTGTTTCAGCATAGACTTGTTTTTGTGTTAATTGGTTTAAAAATTCATAATTTTTTCGTTTTTCCAATTTGTGAATGATATATAGGTGTTGTTTTATAATGGTTATATATATATTCTTTTGGGAAAAAGACATGAGAATATCTCTAAAAATGTTATTAAAAAGTTTGTGTTCTTGAAAAAAAGATGTAAGGATTTCACTTCCTTTTCTGTATTGCTTTCGTATTTAAATATTAAAATTAAATTAATTTATATAAAACTGTAGCAGCCACGATAAAATACTATTCTCTAAAAACGTGCTGAAAATTGGACAAGTGTAACATATCGTGGTGGTCTAAAATATTTACAGATATTTAAAAAGAAAACAACATATGGATTATATTTACATACAATATGAAATACAATATATATGTCATACAATGATGAAATCTGGTTACGGTGATTTTTTCCTTAAAAAAAAAAAAAAAAGTAGATATGAAAATACACTCACGTTCAATTTAAAATTTTCTACTTGTCTAGAATCTGAAAGAAATCTTGCGAGTAAATTCAAAGGAAAAACTACAAAAGTTGTTAAAAAGTGCACTATCATTAATTTATGTCTTTATATTAGTTTATATTTACAGCTTTCAACATTGTAAAGAATATCCCTATTTTCACTTTTGATTGACTCCTGAGTTTTGACGAATACAGAGGAAGTACGAAAAGCGTCCCATGACAACTAACATTTTAACAACTGTTACATTAGAAAGAAGATAGTTTTGATTTGAGAATAGAGTTCGATTTAATTGGCCAAATGTGCATTGTGAGATAAATCTTAGTGCAGGGCCGGTCAATTATTCTTAGAGTTGTACCTCTTGTTAGATACTCATGTCTTGGAAATACATTGTCAGTATTGAAAGTTTAGAATCACATACTATACTACACTAGGTTAAATGCCTACGCTCTACCATCTGATCTATCTCGGACGTATCTAGTGGGTCAAATTTACTCATCTAACCTTATTGATTATAGCATCTGGTCTGATATTTTAACCAATTCAACAGAATAAATCGCAGATAATGGAACTCGAGAAACCGCCGGATACATAATTACATTAGATTAATTTTAACACAATTGTTGTTAACTGGTAAGTAAATCACATGAGATTTAAATTTCCTATCTGGGCGTGATCCTGTTTTCTATCTGGGCTGGGGGCTAATCCTATGTCTGGACCAGGATTCGAAACAGGGATGTCTTGGCTGAAGCCGGCAATGCTCTGCCATCTGAGTTATCCCACTTATATTATCAATAAGATTAGCTGGGTGAATTAGATCCACCAGATTCGTCCGGTATAGCTCAGACGGTAAAGAATTGGAGGCTTCAGCCAACATATCCCTGGTTCGAATTCTGATCCGGAAATTTTTTCATTCAGATGGAAATTTGCATCTCACATACTATATTGCTGAAACTAATCCACTGTGACAGGAAGGGAAAAAAAACAACAACTAAAACTACATTCGTTTTAGATGATAAAAAGCCTAGGACTGTATAAGCAGGGCTTCGGAGTCGGAGTCGGAGTTGAACCATTTTTGAGCGAAAGAGTCGGAGTCGGAGTCGTCCATTTTTCCCACCGACTCCGCAGCCCTGTGTATAAGTGAATAATATTCAATGTTTAATACGTTCTTGCATCGGGTACTGGCGAATAGAAAATTTTTAAGGGAATGATTTTTTTTTTTTTTTTTTAGAGAGCTTACGCATTTTTAACTGGTAATTTTAGGAATAAATTCTAAATTACCATAATTTCCAAACAAATTATGAATCTTATTGTAATAAGATATAAAGTAAATATACAATTTCTTTTTCAGAAAACATAATTACATAAAAATAAATAAATTATGAAATATATAACAGTTTTATTTTTAGAAAATAAGAGAAAAATGTTTTAAAGAATGAAATAAATTTTAATGTGTAAGACTATAAATGAATTAAATAAATTTTCGGTATTTTACAGTTCAAAAGTCGAGAAAAACAGAACTAGAGTTATTTGAATTTTAATAGATTAAATTTATTCCTTTATATTTCATTTTAATTTACAAAAATACTGCGTCGATTAAACTTTTCGAAGAAATTTTATATTAAAAAATATAATTTATAAATTGTCTGAATCTGCTAAAGGAACTTCGATGAATTTAACTTTGGAAAGTAGTTATCAGCAAACTCAACTGCACCTCCAACGCTGAATTATGATTAAGAATAAAATGTGTTGTACATATTATACCGAGATTTAATTAACGAATAATTTTCCTTTGCAGTGACACTTTTGATTCAAATATAAATGGCAATGAGAATTTAACTACTGAGTCACTTGGGTCTTTTAAAATTGAAGAAGAAGTACCCAGTACTGATGAAGATGATTTTTCCTTTAACACCGAAGAGGCGTATGATGCATCTTCAGAATACTCGGATTCCGATAGCGAAGTGGACGGAGTTTTAAAAAGTGTGTTTCAAAATATTTCTGAGGAAAGCGATGAAAGGTAAGCACATTGATCATAAATTTCAAAACCCATTCGCTGTTTCTGAAAACGTTTACTTTCTGTTGTGTATATATATATTGATAATAATAAATTTATTTTATTTTTAAATTTACAGTTAAATATTAATGTTAATACATGCGGATTAATATGTATACAGATATATATAATATATTTTAACTTTCTGTATTTTTTCCATTAAACGTACTTAGTTCTACCTTAAAATACTTTTTCTTTACTTTTCGTTGCTCAAAATTCAATTGTTTATACGCCTGGTATACCTTAGCTTTTCCATATCAAAATTCATTCCATTTTTTCTTTCATACTTGTTTGTATGTTGAAAGGGCAGCATTCTAGGATTTTTCCGCGCTGCTTTCAGTTCCAGCAAGTGCATTGCTTAGATAACACATGTAATTAAGCAGGGCGGAATCCCATGGCTTTATGTTCTTATGCATTCATCGCCAAAAGCGAATGCACACTTTCAGAGAGAGAATATTTGGCTGGTTTAACTTATACTCGTGGGTGCAGTCAACAGCAAGTTCTGTAATATATTTTTCATGTGCACTATGGATATCATAGAAATTATAAAATTATTGAGGTTAGGTTGAAAGCATTTAAAATACCTTGATATGTTGGAGTAAAATATTTTTTCTTTGCGATGGATTGTCTGTCCATCAAGCATATAGATGTGAGTACTCAAATAAATAATGTTTTAAATGGAATTGCTTGCTTTTTCCTCATAACAATGAGTTCACCCAATGATTCACGAATAACTATAAGTAAAATCTTCAACTAAGAGAAATCTGTTTTCTGCTACGAATTAAAACTTCATCACTTATATACAGGGTGTTTCTACGATCATATGAAAATATTTGTTGGAATTTCACTATATAATTTGCCCCATGAGTGGCCGAGAGGTTCCGCTCTCAAAGCCGATAGACGGGAAATGCTGGGCTTGAACCCAATCGCGCCCGTCGGCCTAATCGTTCTGAGTTTTCTTCGAAACTTGGTTATCCTTGCTTAATTACGAGTTAGGTTCCCTTAGAAAGGGCCACACGGAGGGCACTCCCTTTTCAGGCCTATATCCCTCGTGTAAATAACACAAGCCTGCAAAATTTGGGTTGTGTCATATTGCTTAGCTTTTGATAATTGATTCTTACGTATTTTGTAGCTCTGAATGCAAAATTGGCCTTCATTTTTTACCATCACGCCAGTATATTTTGCAAAATTTTAACTTTTTAACTTTGAAATTTGCGATTTGCGAGACATTTTGACGTGATGGTTAAAAATGAAGGTTATTTTCAGATTTAATGCGAAAAGTACATTTAAATCAATTATCAAAATTTAAAAACACAACCATCACATCTATTTTATAGTATCAGAATTTTGCTATTTTTTGACGTTGAAATTTATGATTTGCAAAAAAAAAACTTACTCGGTGGTTAAAAATGAAGGTCATTTTCGAATTCAGCGCTAAAAATATATATAAAAATCAGTTATCAAAAGTTAAGAAACACAACCATTTCCTCTATCTTTCAGTATCAGATATTCTCTATTTTTTCCCTTTTTACCATTGAGATTTACGATTTTCAAAAAATCCTGATGTGATGGTCAAAAATGAAGGTCATTTTCGAATTCAGCCCTAAAAAATACATAAAAATCAATTATCAAATGTTAAACAACACAACCGTCGTAGGTTTGTGTAATCGGCCGTCCTAAACAACACCATTATTTCCTCCGCATTTCTTGTTTTTTGCCATAACTTTTCATTTCCGGCTCTGCATTGCTACAGCAAAATTGCTTCTCTATGTGCACTTGACCTTGTCTTACAGTTTGTTTCACGATCGTAGGAAGACCCTGTATATCCCGTTGGATGGATTTTTTTAATTATTTTTTCTCTAATGCCCCTAGTAAAATGTATACTGAAAATTCAGAAATTCCGAATCGATACCAGAAATTTAGAAACGTAATTTTAGCTTTATTTAGTCGCAGAATGTGTGTCAGTAAATAAAGAAAAAAAAAATACTATCCAGAATTCATAGATCGAAGCTGGGATTTCTGAATGAAATAATTAGTTGGAAACACCTGTGATAAATCGCGTGCTACGCGCGGCATTAGAGGTTAAAAATCCTTTTTAGAAATCCACGTACTGCATTTTAAGGAATGATACTTATGTAGGACCCTATCCTATGAAACTGTCGAAATCCATAAATGTACAATCTTGCGATTTCTGACTGTACGTCAATTTTTATCAATTCCAGCAAATTTCCAGCAAATTATTAAATAAAAAGTCATTTTCAATGATTATCAAAAATAAAATTAAGAAATAAATTAGATTGTTTTAAGAAAAATGAATTAGCATTTCTTTGAACTTGTTAGTTATTTATGCATGGAACTGATGAAGATAAATTCATATATGAAAATATTTTTTTTCTTCTAGAATATTAGATTCTAGTTTTAATTCTTGCAAAATATATATATGTAATGTCTTGGAGCAGTTGGTTATAATTCAAAGTCGTGGCTGATAGGTGAAATAATTGACTCGGGACCTCGTTTTTTCAGTAAACTCTGTTTATTTGGCAGATTCGCAGTACAAATCAATCGCGAGTCCGCCGGAGGCCCCGAGCAACCATATTTTTCTGAAATCACATAGTTGATCTTTCAGAGCAAGCTCAAATCTCTGGAAAAGTCTGAGCTCTTAGGGTGAGCACATGAGTTTTGTTATGAAGTTTGTAATATTTTCCAGCAGAGGGCGAAAGTGTCAATTTGGGAGGAATCTTTAGTGTAATTGCCTAAGACTATTTTTAATGATGGGTTTTCTAATATTATTCAGGTCTTGCATCACCCAGAGGTAATTCTAATTTAACTGTTATATATTATTTATGAGATAATCATAGTATGAGCTGTCAAATCAGACAAAAGTTAATTATGATTTAACTCTTATAATGTAATCATCAATATCTCATTTTGACACTAATTTAACTTTGTACTTTAAAAATATTTACTTTGATTTATTTATCTGAAATTAGTAGCTGTCATTCTAGCGAAACTTGATTAAACTTTATGATTCAACTGAGCATGAAACAATCAGTTTGTTTATACTATAAACTATGATGATGCTTACAAAATAATTTAATATGTTTTATGATGACTGTCTTATGTCAACAAAGAGTAATTTTCTTTTCGAACTCTGTTTCAAAATATCAGTTCATAACTATCAATTAGTGTCAAAGATTTTTATGATGAAGATAATCTTTTTATCCTTTCATATATATATATATATATATATATATATATATATATATATATATATATATACAGGGTTTGGACAAAAATATGGAAACATCTAAAAAAGACATATTACCATGCCCTGAATATCCCTTCTTACTGAGCTCCCTTCTCATTGTTTTGGTGCTGACAGGCTTTTTTGAGTTCAACATTTAGTTCAGCAGTGACTTTTGCATTTCTCGTCTTCTTATTTTTCGTCACAATCAACATTAATGACCGTCCGTCATGATCATCCAACGCACACTTTTGTCCGCATTGTGACTTAACGGATGATGTTTTTCGCTTTTCCTGTATGCGGTATAAATCTTCGATATGGTGCCTCTTGAAACATGAAAAACTTCGACTTCCTTGGTTCGGAAGCACCCACCATACGAGCACCAACAATTTGCCCAAGTTCGAATTCACTTAGCTAAGACCCAAAGCGCTCACAACTACACACAACACTGTTCTGACAACGACTGACACTTGCAACGTATTGAGGGCATTGGATAGGTGCCGTTAGTGAGAAATTACAACAGCGCCACCCAAAGGATTGGGTAGAATCAACATTTACATTCAAGCATGCATTTCACGAGGTGTTTCCATATTTTTGTCCAACCCGTGTATATATATATGAAAGGATAAAAAGATTTTCTTCATCATAAAAATCTTTGACACTAATTGATAGTTATGAATTTGTATTTATGAAACAGAGTTGGAAAAGAAAATTACTCTTTGTTGACATAAGACAGTCATCATAAAACATATTAAATTATCTTGTAAGGATCATCATAGTTTATAGCATAAACAAACTGATTGTTTCATGCTCAGTTAAATCATAAAGTTTAATCATGTTTCTCCAGAATGACAGCTAGTAATTTTAAATCAATAAATCAAAGTAAATATGTTTAAAGTTAAAGAGTTAAATTAGTGTCAAAATCAAATATTGATGATTACATAATAAGATTTAAGGGTGTATTCGAAAAAATATTTTTTCACCCTCAACAGCTCGAAATTTTCTGAGACATTTTCAGACTCATTTTTAAAAGTAAAAACATGAAACTTGCTGGTGTGATTTCTGAAGACATGTTTAACGTGCCGTGTGATTTTATTTTCAGCTCAATTAATTAGAATTTTATTTTAAAACAATTATTTTCTCAGTATGACCATTTTTTTCATTCCCAGATCGCCCGCTACCGAAAATTCGGTTCAAAACGCCAACTTTGACAGCGTTTTTTACAGTATTTTCTGCATTTATCAAAAAATTAAGAAGCACGGCACATAATATAGTTTCTAAATAAGAGAATTTCCCAGTTTGATGCGTTTGAGAGCAAAAATGAATTTTAAAATGAATCAGAAAATTAGCAGTTTGGATCGGAATACACCCTTAAATCATAATTAACTTTTGTCTGATTTGACAGTTCATACTATGAGTAGTACCTCATAAATAATATATAACAGTTAAATTAGAATTACCTCTGTGTGATGCAAGACCTGAATAATATTAGAAAACCCATCACTAAAAATAGTCTTAGCCAATTAAATTAAAGTTTCCTCCCAAATTGACACTTTCGCCCTCTGCTGGAAAATATTCCAAACTCATAAACAAAACTCATGTGCTCAGCCTAAGAGCTCAGACTTTTCCAGAGATTTGAGCTTGCTCTGAAAGATCAAGTATGTGACCCTAGAAAAATATGATTTCTCCGGGCCTCCGCAAACTCGTGATTTTCTTGTACTGCCAATATGCTAAATAAAAAAGAGTTTACTGAAGTCCCGAGTCAATTATTTCATCTATCAGCCACGACTTTGAAGTATAACCAACTGCCCAAGACATTACATATATATATATATGTGTGTGTGTGTGTGTGTATTGCATTTATTATAGCAAATACTTTTAATTGCTACATTTATTTAATATAAATTTCTATTTCTATTGCAGCTTCTACGAGAGTTATTCATTGGAGGATGAAAATAAACCGTCACCATCTCAATTTTTAAGTGATTTTTACCCTCATACCGATGACAGATATAAAAAATGTAAATCCCGATTATGGTTTTTCAATGCAGTCTCAAAGTCAAACTGCTGTGAATGTTATAAAGGAGGAGAAAAATCAAGTCAAAGTGGAATTATTAAGACAGTAAGTCGAACACTATTGCTGTTAATTTATTTTTAGAAAATATATTTAATATTTTACATCTGAATGGACACCAAAACAAATGTCACGGGAAATCAAACGCGATTACGAGGACAATTTTTCCCCCCAGAACTTAACCCCTTAACAGTGGCATTTGTTTTCTTACAAAAAAATTAAAAATGGGGCTTGACACCACTTTTCCCATATAAAATATTTACCTTACTTAATCGAAAAATATCTGATAATCAATAAAGATAAATTTACAGTTACAAATTAGTGGTATCAAAATGCTTTTAATAACGAAGCAAGCAAAGTGTTCTTGCCCGAATCCAGTTCGGGCCACACTGTTAAGGGGTTAAAAGTGTACACGAGGCAATTCTTTTATGTTTGACAGATAGATGAATTTCAAGTTTCTACAGTAAAAAGATAAATATAAGGTTATTCTTTTTGTATACTTATACTTCATGCAAACATGACAAATTGAATTATTTTAAACTATAGAAATATTTCAAATACCTTGTTTCTGTAAATGTTTAAATTAAAGAAAAATAATATAATAGTTTTTTTTTTTTTTAATCAGGAACAGCATACGTACAAGCTCTACAAGTGTAAAAAGAATTCCTTACAATTCCACTGCAGTCTTATATGTGTTCGTACGATGAAGAAATGCAAAATTTTTTATTCAGAATAAGGTTTCTTTGTTTTAAGCATTTTTATATACAAAATATTTTTATTTTTTTACTTCAATTTCTCCCAACACATTATTATGGATAATACATTTTCATTTAAATTGAATATTTATATATGAATTACATTATATACACATGCTCAAAAGTTGAATCCATGTTTGCACAAGTATTAATCATTCCTTTTTAAAAAAAAATCATGCAATAGGTTTTTTTAAATTAAATAATAACTAGAGTGCAACAATTGCTAAAGATTGCAGTAACGATCTTCCTAACTATCCTTTATTGGCAATTGATTACTCCATATCATGCAATTTGTCTTATATTCTCATTCTTTCTTATGTGATTACTGCTTTAAAATTTCTATCTAGATGTCATAGATTGTACTTAAATTTTCTATCCTGTCACTTTTCGTTTCTGTACAAGGACAATTCACGTGCAACAGACAAGGTAAAATAATAATAATAATAATAATAATAATAATAACAAAAAGAAAAAGCCCTGCAGAAAAGTAGATTTTTTGTCCGTGTTTGTGCTTATTTTCTCTTTATTTTCAGGATATAGAATCATGTGATGAGTACAAAAGAATTAAAGAAACGGAAGAATACACAGATTTCATAAAAGGATGCATCTATACTTCTGTACTAAAAGGGTATGAAATTTTCATATTTCATTTTTTTATTTTTGTTAAATGAAGAACATATAAAGTTTTTTTTTTATCCTTTTTAAAATTAGGTAATTTTATTCTCAAGTTGAAACTTTACATGATTTTAATATTTCAAGAACATATGTTTAAAAAAAAAATACTCCACATTTTTTTTCGAATTTAAAACAAAGTACTTTTATTGTGCATATGAGAACGTGAGGTTCAAAACTCGCCTTATATAGAAAATCAAATTTTGTTAAATTGCGAAAAACCTCTGACTGTATCCATTGTTTTTCATTGTAAACCAAGATTTTACAATGACAGAAAAACAGTATAAAACTAGTTTTTTATGCAGATTATAGAATTTATTTAGTGCAGGTTTACGAACAGAATAGGTTGATAAAGAAAATACTTTTTTTTTTTTTTTTTTTTTTTTTGATAAGCGAGTTTTGAAACGCACGTCCATATATAAGTGATATGACGTAAATGATTTTTGTGGAACAAAAACATTTAGAATTAAAAAGATGAAAAAAAAAGAGAAAATTTTTACGCTATTCGCTTATTATAAAAACAACTTATAGAACAACAAACAGTTTATTAATTTTTTTAAGATTAGGTAAATATTTTTGATTCTGTGATTGTGAAATCTAAATACGTCTCGATTAGTTAAAATGGTTCCGTAATTTTTTTTCTTTTTTTTTTTTTTTTAAAGTTTAAGGCTACTAGTTATTCAGCTTCCGAATTCCTCTCACTAATACTAAGTCTACGTGCGTAGAATGTATTCGCATATTAAAATTTTTTAAATGTCTCCTCAGGAAATTAATGTTTTTAATGGTTTTTTTTTTTTTTGTTATTCCTTCCTTTTTTTATTTTTTAAGATGTTTTTTTTTCCTTAGTTCTCAAAAACTTTCTAAAATCTATGCTCAATTTAAAATTTTATGTGTTAAAAGCTGACGAACTGAGAGTAAGATTTTAACACTTCCCGTGAAATTAAGCCTATATTTTAGAACTATTTTGAGAACTAAAGAAAAGGGATACATACATCCTTTAAGAAGAGTACACAGAAAAAAATAAGTTAAAAATATTATACTTATCGAGATATTTTAATTTTAGCAATGCCTCAAACGCCCATAGACATAACAATGGTGAGGAAAATTCGGAAACTGAGTGATTAGCAACCTCATGTACATTTCTTTAGGTTGATTTTCCTCAAACATGAAATTATTTATTACCTTATTTCTATGAGAAATGTTAGCTAGAAATTTTATATTCTCTAGATTTCTAACTTATACTTCTGAATTATAATAACTGTAAATAAACACAGTTTATGTCAAAGATAAAATATTTAAAGCTGTTCTCAAATCAACAGTAGCGACTTTCTGACACATTTCTGAATTCGTTTATTTATTTATTTATTTATTTGTAAAACATGAAATTGGTAGGTCTTCTTTTATTAAAAAACTATGTAATCCAATATTGTATTTTTAGGTAGATTTCGTATGAAATACTACCTATTACATCCTCCCCTATGTTGGAATTTGTGAAAAAATTTGACAGAGTTACACCGATCATGATCCCTAGAACCCCAGACCACCCTCAGTAAAAATCTATCTATCTATCTATCTATATATATATATATATATATCACTTTCTTATGGACACGATAACTTCCACAATTCTTCACAAATCTCTTCCAAACTGATACATAAAATCAAGGGGCATAAAATCTCGATCAAGTTCGTTAAGGGGCAAAATCGGAACAAGGGGATAGAAATAGGGAGGGGTTTTGTGAAAACCGAAAAAACCCCATAACTTCTTAATTGTTGTTCATATCAAATCAGTTTAAAGTTTTTATTACTTCTAAAAATTGGGCCAAAAATTTATGCATCACAGATTTTTAATAAAATTAAAAATGAGCTCAAGGGGCGCAAAAAGTAGGGTTTTAAGGAGAAAAAAAATCACAAATTCGCCAATTCTGAATGTATCAAATCCAATTAAATTTATTATAAATCTTCTTAATATTATCTACAACTTTTATATTGACAAGTTTTTTATAGAACCAATTCATACCGCAAAAAAAAAAATAAATAAATAAATAAAAACGAAAACAAAAAGGGGGAGTTGAAGAAGAAAAAATCCATAACTTCGTCAATTCACAAGATATAAAGTCCGCATGAATTTATTATATATCTTCTTAATATTGTCTACAACATTTATATAGACAAGTTTTTGATAGGACCAATTCTTACAGCAAAAACAAATTAAAAATTCATAGCGGTTCAAAAAAAAAAAAAAAAAAAAAAATCATCGTATTATGGGTGTATTCAAATCCAAACTGCTTATTATCTGACTCATTTTTAAATTCATTTTTGCTCTCAAACGCATCCAATTGGTAGATTCTCTTATTCAGAAACTATATAATGTACCGTAATGATCGAATTTTTGATAGAGGCAGAATATATTTCAAAAAATGATCTCAAAGTGGGCATTTTGAACAGAATTTCTCGAAGCGATTGTGTTGGAAACGAAAAATATTGTCCTACTTAGAAAATAATCGTTTATAAATGAAGTTTTAATTAATTGAATGAAAAATAAAAACACAGGTCGCTTATAAATCCCTTCAAAAATCACGTCAGCAAGTTTCATATTTTTTCTATTAAAAATGAATCTGAAAATGTGTTAGAAAATTTCGAGTTGTTGAGCATGGAAAAGTATGTTTTTGAATACCGCCTCAACATGATTCTGATAAAACCAGCTCTTACATAAAAATGAAATAAAAACTCGTCAAAAGCGGCCAGATAAAATTGTTAAAGTGGATTTATCTATAATCATGATTTAGTTTTTGTTGAGGAAATTAGTACACTTAATTTCGAAATCTACCTCCACCTGTAGGCCGGGACGGCAGGGATTTTTTTGTTGTTGGTAAAACAGAGGTTCGCACAAAAAAAAAAAAAAAAAAAAAAAAAAAAAAAAAAAAAAAACATTTTGTAGTGTATTTCTCGTGCAAATGTTGTCAAAGCGTGTGTAAAATATTTTTGTTTTGAAAAAGTGATGCGAAATAGAATTAAAAAGTAGACGCCTGAGGCAGCACTGTAAAGATAGAAGAGCTTTCAGAAAATACAGTCAAATTTGGCGATTTGAACTGATTTTTCGGATGCTACAGCGCGGGAAAGGAGAAAACGTGTCGTCACGTGACATAAATAATTTATAACTAAATAAGTGGAATTTATTTAACAAAAAATGGAAAATACGATTCGAGTAGAAATCGCTTTAAGAGTCAGGCCTGCTAATTTCATGCCTTTATATTTAAAAATTTGCCAAAGTTTTGCGTTGCTAAGCAGGGAATTTAAGAAGCGCCTTAATGTTAAAAAAACAAAGAAACATTATTTCTAAAATTAAACTTTAAACACAAAGAAGAAATAACGTTAAATAAAAATATGTATTCTATGAAACGCTAAAACAGTTACCCATACAACGTTATTTTCCTCAGGAACCTATCTATATTACAAGGTAAAAACAGGTCTCTGAGTAACGCTGACGTCATATCTATAGTGGCAACCACCTGAATTTTCAATTTTCCTTTTCTTTTAATTTGTTTTCTGAATATCGTACAATTTTAAAATTTACACTGAGGAATAGAGAAAAATATGTACTTTCAAATGAAATCTGTTTGAAAAGTACAGGTAATATCTTCATTTAAGGATTTCGTTATGCTTTTTTTAAATAAAGTTCAAGGTTGATTATTTAAAAAAAAAACTATTTTAATCGAGTGCGCACCATTATGGAAGATTAAAAGGATTGCACTTAAAACTATGTAAATACATCAGTATTTTTTTTCATCTATTCCATATTTATAAATTTAAACTTCACACTGAAAAATAAATAAATGAAAAATAAGTTCACCTGCTATACAATCAATCTTAAGGACTTATACAACGAAATAATCAGAATCAAAACAATTGTTATAATTAATGGATTATCTGGCTAATAGACCCGGCTAATAACGAAAGTATTGTTTTTGATAAATTTCAAAGATTTATTTGAATACACAATTCATATTTTTCTTATAAAATTATTTTTTGATGTTGTTAAAGGGCAAACTAAAAAATATATGTATTAAATGTTAAAAAGATTTAGACATTTTCAGTTAAAAATTATTTTTACCATGTTCTGTACGCCGCGCCGGGCATTATGTTCTGTTACCCTGGAAATCCAGGTTTGATACCGCGGTAATCATTAAAAGAGGGAAAACCCATCTACAACGTAAGAAGAAATACATTTAATAATGAATGTATTTTTAAAAATTACTTTTTAAAAGTGAATAAAATTTCTGACAAAGTTTTGCAATAACGACGGTGTTGCTTGTATATTTCTAAAATAAGTATAATTTCTATAGGGAAATAGATAATTTTTTCTATGCATTTCAGGGCATATAAAAGCTTTAAAAATTTATAAATACGAGGTCTGTCTCATAACTATACGACTTTGATTTTTCCCGCGTGCAATTGTGATTCTAAGGCGAAGACCTTTTCAAACGAAATCATCAACAATCATCAAACAAACATCAATAAGCTTCCACTTTGCACATTGGAAGAAGACAGCTTAAAGCGCATGCTTGAATTTCCCCCCAATTTCCAGTAAGCCATTCGTTGGCTGCTGGCCGCCGAGTGAAGTGCTGTCATGCGTATTTGTCGGATTTTGATTTCTCACGATATGGCTGAACGAGTTGAGCAGAGGTACTGCATCAGATTTTGTCAAAGATTGGTGATTCTTAAAGCGAAAGAATTCGTAAGATTCATCAGGTGTCGTAAAATTCATCAATGCCCATTCATCGTATCTGATTCAGACTTTCTATGCGATGCGTCGAATCGTTTGCGATGCGACGAATCGTTCATCAGTCTTCCTACTCTACAGATATGGCTCCTTGCGATTTCTGGTTGTTTCCGAAATTGAAGTCGCCATTGAAAGGATCCCGTTTTGAGAGTAGAGATGAGATATGCAGAACGCGACGGCGGAGTTAAACACCATTAAACTAGTATGTTGTGGCCTTCACAAAACTTTCTTCTATATAAATCACGTCAATTAAATCATTTAAATAGTACAAGAAATTTCATCAATTTAGCACCGATTCATATCAAAGTACATCTGAATTTGATGTTTGATGAAAATTCGTGCATTACTTCTTGAGATAGAGCTATAGCGGAAATTCTGAAAAATGTAGCATAGCAGCGCCACCTGCTGAGTGATTTACACCAAAACATAAACAGCGCTAATTCATATCAAGGTATACCTGAATCTGAAGTTTGTTGAAAATCCAAGCACTAATTCGTGAGATAGATTTATTGCGGAAATTGAAAAAATGCAGCATAGCAGCGCCACCTGTTGAGCGATTTACACCAAAATGTAAAAAACGTCATTTCATGTCAAGGACTAACTAAATCTGAAGTTTGATGAAAATCCGTGCATTAGTTCTGCAGATTGAGCTATTGTGGAAATCGAGAAAAATGTTGTATAGCAGCTCCACCTGTTGAGCGATTTACATCAAAAACTAATCAGCACCAATTTATATCAGGGACTAACTGAATATAAATTTTTATTAAATTCCGTGCATTAGTTCTTGAGATAGAGCGGCCACAAAATTTGTGTCACATACAGACAGACAGACAGAGAGACTCACAGACAGACATTTTGTAAAAACATGTTTTTTGGAATCTCTGACGTGTAAATCCGTCGAAAACCGAAAGTCGAAAAACTTCACGAATTCAATACTTTCTTCGTGTAAAGATGGAAGAAAGTAAAAAGAAACCTTCCTGAAGTGTTTCGGCAGTTTAAGGAACGGTGGCGTAAATGGGATTACGGTCCCTATACCGTCAGATACCTTATAAATTTTTTTCAACCAAATGTCGGATACTTTTCAGGCAGGGCACGTATTGATTTCAATCAGTTAAATGTATAGGAGTTTTATTTTCTTAATATTTTCCCCAAAATGTCGATTGTAACTGAAGTTTGTAGCAATAAGGGTGTATTCGAAAAAATATTTTTCCACCCTGAACAGCTCGAAATTTTCAGAGACATTTTCAGACTCATAAGTAAAAACATGAAACTTGCTGAAGTGATTTTTGAACAGATGTAAAAGAGGCCGTGTGATTTTATTTTTCGCTCAATTCATTAGAAATTGAGTTTTAAACAATTATTTTCTCAGTATGACCATTTTTTTAATTCTCAAATCCCCCGCTTCGGAAAATTCGTTTCAAAACGCCAACTATGACAGCATTTTTTTACAATATTTTCTGCATTTATCAAAAAATCGAGAAGCACGGCACATTATGTAGTTTTAGTCCAAGAGTCGACAGCACAAAAAGCACAAGTTATCAAGCACAAGAAAAAACCTTTATTTTATGGGACAGTAGAAGTAGGGGAATCTAATCATCCATGTCGGCCGGAAGTGAAGTGGTGCATAAGCCAAAAATTAATACCACCAGTGGTTGACTCGTAGGTTTATCATTGTGTTTTCCTTCTCTCAGTCCTGCATGTTTTCATATCTTTGTTTGTAGGACAAACACAATGATAAACCTACGAGTCAACCACTGGTGGTATTAATTTTTGGCTTATGCACCACTTCACTTCCGGCAGACACGGATCATTATATTCCCCTACTTCTACTCTTCCATAAAATAAAGGTTTTTTCTTGTGCTTGATAATATAGGTTTTTGTGCTGTCGGCTCTTGAACTATTTCTAAATAAGAAAATTTCCTAGTTTGATGAGTTTGATAGCAAAAATGAATTTAAAAATGAATCAGAAAATACGCAGTTTGGATTGGAATATACACCCTTAATAGAATTTACTAAAATTAACTTCCTTGCTCCATTTGTAGGGGTTCTTTTTCTTTTTTTGGAAAAAAAAAATATTGTAAGAGTTTCAAAATATTCACAAGGGTATATTGGATGGATGTTTTCTATCTGAAAATTAACTAAAATATCTGTTTAAATTTAAATTAAATATTTGGAATAATGTTATTGTTTCATATTCTAGGAATGTGAAAAGGAACGAAGAGTATCGGGGCAATTACTTGCCTACAATTGATGAAATACAGGAAGAATGTCCTGAAGATACTGCACAAATAATTGATGAAACATCGAATGCTGATGGTGAAAATGATGCATTGAATGAAAATACAAGTGAATTAGGATCAGCTGAAATTGAACCGGAGCAACCAAGGAAAAGGTTCAAAGGTTTGAAGAAGTTTTTCTCAAGATTGTTTTGCTGCTCTAAAAAGCCTCCATGAGTAGAGGAATAATCATCAATAGCCTTTCCAGACCTCCACCTGTGAAAACTAAAGACAACTTTATATCTATTAAAAAAAAATTGTAAAACCTCCATATTTTAAAAAACTTTAAATAATAACCTTATGTTGAAACACACAACTCAATAGTGATGACAATAGTTATGACAATAGTTATGACAAAACACAAAACAATAGTCACACTAAAAACATACAATAGTCCACGTGTATTTTCTTTGTGTGATTACTTTAAGAATGTTTTTATATTCTTCTTTTTAAAAATGAGTGAAAATACGAATCACTAATCGTGATTTAACCCTTAAACACGCGATTATTTATTTTGTTTCGAGAAAATTATGTATGATTCTCTGAAGGTTTATTACACAGGAAAAATAACGAAAAAAGTTAGAGGTACATTTTTCATATAATACGTCAATTTTGTCTTCTGTTGCACATCTGCTATATAAGTAAATACTACTGTCGTGTGGCTGTTTTACGCTAAAATAATGCAAATTAGTCAATACTTTAATAAGTATGTCTCCAAATACCTTATTTTATATTATTAATTATTTTGTAAAACTTAACCTTTAACCCTTTAATTCCCATGACAGAATACGTTCTAGATATTACGTAGTTCAGAGAATACACCAGACTTTACACCAGAAAGTTTCAAAGGTTAATTTCGCTTTATTTAAAAACGGAATGTCTGTTATTAAATAAAGCAAATATTGCAATTTTGATATCAATTTATTACGAGATTTATCTGCAGTGTTTTGGTTTATAGAATGTTTTACATAAAGGGCGTGACTGCCGTGGTACAGATGGAGCACACTGCTCTAATTACAGGAATCATAAGGGCGTAAAATTTGTCAGTGCGAAATAAAGATTTGTAAAAATATTTTTATAGTTTTTAAATTATGTTTAATAAGTTTTAACTCAAAGTTCATTATATTTAATCGACATATTCCCGATACTTTACCTTGTTTCGGATATCAACTGATTTTACTTTTACTTTTACTGCCTGTGAGAGACTGCTCAGACTATGAATTGAGTCTGTAGAGCATAAATGCCCCTCCCGGTCCCCTTTATTGAGGTCTTAAAAAAATACAAATTTCAGCCGAAGCTGAACCCGCCAATACGCGCGACCTGCTTCGATTTAAAAGTCATTTTTACGATTGTTCAAAAGAAATTACTTCTGTTCGTGAAGTTTTATTTCATACCACCGCGTCGTCATCTCGCCTTCTAGTAACTTCTCCAGTATTCATCCAAAATGCCTTTCTTAGATGCGTTCGTAATTATACAAATACGTAGCACCTATAGTCGTCGTCTAGTCCGTCGGTCTGTCTGTCCATACATAAAAGCGCGAAAATTATCCAACCGAATGGATTGAAATTTATTCATATAATCCTTGCAAAAATATGTCGAGTCCTTTCAAATTTTATGAAAATCGAATCAAAACTTAAAAAGATACTAATAAAAATTTTCTTCATTCTATTAAATCCTATCACACGTAATTAATTCAATGATATCCAATGATAGGTCATGATTCTAGGTTTCCATGGAGATTATTCAATTAAATCCTATCACACGTAATTAATTAAGTGATATCCCATCAGAGGTAATGATTCTAGGTTGTCGTGGTGATGACGTCAGATTTAAAGTGTAGTCCTATTATTTCCATATTACTGAATTTAATAAATTTAATCGTTATAACTTTTGTATTCATGTATTTTTGCATAAGAGTGCAACAGCTATTACACCAAGATCTGAATGTTTTTAAAATCATTTATAGAACGAACGCATCTCATTTGCCACGTTTGACGTATAATTTCCGACTTGTTTAATTTGCCGTTGTCGACAAAGACAGCAGAAGGAAGCATTCACAAATTACTTAACCCCTTGGGTGCATTTGAAGAGTGAGTCTCGTCATACACTTAACTTGCCTAAATGCCAGATAAGGAATCCCAGTCGTCATTCAAATTATACTATATGTAATTTCTTTTGACTTCTCAAGGTCAGTTTCCCGGTCCTTATCTTAGATCAATAGCTATGGTAACACTTCATTTGCATAACTTTCTGCTCTGCTTTTTCCTATGACAACGAAGGGATGAAGTGGGAGACGTGTGTCCTTGAGAAGCCAATTGAAATTACACAGAGTATAACATTAGAACTTCCACGTGGATCAATTAGACAAAGGTACTTCAACCTGTGACCTGCAGGCCATCAAGTTACTAGCATTATATGGCGGACATGCACATCTCTTGTCCCCCATATTACTAAGCATATGACAAAGTGATACAAATAGAATAAAGAAATGTTGCTCGCCAGTTGCAGTAAAAAATAAATTCGTAATCAAAGTGTTAAGAATAGTGGTGCCAAGTCCGATATCACAAAAATCGGAACAAGCAGACAAAAAAAGCGGGACAGCGGCTTCTGAATCGGGACATCAAAATATAATATAGTAATCTCTAACAAAACGGAATCTGTCTATAACGGAATCATATCTTAAACATTTCATTGTCCCGAGTAAGAATATTTTAGTTATACCTGCTAAGACGGAAACCTGTTTAAAACGGAAATTTTCTATTCCTTGCATTTTTATCTTAGCAAGTTTTATTATACTAAATAAACATAACAACATATGCAGTAAAACTTGTGAAAGTGGAATTGCTAGGGACTGAAATAAAATTTCAATTTAGTAGGTATAATTACATAGTATAATATCGCAGGGACAATGAAATTTTTACTTTTAAAACAGAATTTCGTTATAGAGATATTCCGTTTACACAGGGTTTACTGAACAAAGTACAGTAAAACTTGTAAAAACAAAATTTCTAAGAACCGACAAAAATATTCTGCTTCAGACAGGTTTCCGCCTAGGCAGGTAGATTTATACAGTATTTCTTTAGAAGGGAGTCTAAAAAATTTCCGTTATGGATAGGTTCTATCTTCTGGGATTTTACTGTTATGTTACACTCGACCTTGACTAACGAACAACATTGTATTGGGTGAGTGCAAAAGTTGTTACCCGTTTTTTGGCGAAAACAAAAAGACGGAGAACACAAAAAGTTAAGCACCTATGAATTCACGCAAGTACCATCATTATGTGTGGCCTCTTGCCATCTGTCTGGCAGTAAATGAATCCCGCGCAGATAAAACTCCTCTGTTTTAGAATCAGAAAATTGTTGTAACGCCGTTTTTACAGCCTCCACATCATTGAAGGTTCGGCATTTAAAGGCGTTGTGTAACGATCGGAAAAGGTGTTAATTCGAAGGTGCAAGGTCGAGGCTATACACCGGGAGAGGTGAAACTTCTCCACCAAGGTCCAGTAATTTTTTCCGATCCCTTAAATTAACATGCGGCCTGGCGTTATCGTGATGAAAGAGAACCCCTCAGTGATTGATGAGTGCTGGAGGCTTAGACGTGAGTTGTGTTCGCAGTCTGTCCGATAGGCAGTAAGAGGTCTGCTTTATCATTTCATTCGATGCGAGGAGCTCCCAGTGGATTATTTCCTTGGCATATCACCATACACTGAGCAATACGTTTTTGGGATGGAATTTTCCTATTGAGTTCGAGGGAGTACCCTCTGCAATTCTACACACGGTCCTTCGATACTTCACATTACGGTACAGCCCCCATTTCTCATTACCTGATACTATTCCGTTCAAAAGGGTTCGCTACTGTTACGAGAAAGCAAAGAAAAGCAGGTGCTGATCTTCTCTTCTCGTTGCTTTGCTGTATTTAGTGTGAAAATCTGCTAACTAAACGGCGCTAAAAAGTTGTATCCCTTAAATGTGAAATGATACTGAAATCCAGGGAGCCGATCGCAGCGTCATGCGCGATATATTTTCAGATTTCAAAGTAAACATCGTATTATTACAGCGTCTAGACCAAATCGTCTTTGAGTTTTAGAAAATATCATGCAGATGTTGCTGTGATCGACTCATTGGATTTCAGTATCGTTTGATATTTAAGGGATCCAATATTTTAGCACTTTTTTAAGTATTACTGGGATAGCCGATTTCTATACACTATATATTCTAGACGCTGTACTTGTAGGTATACCATTGTGTTTTTCTGCACCAAAAGGTATGAAAACAGGGAGGACTCAGAGCAGAAAAACACAATGGTAAACCTATGATTCAACCACTATGATCGGTTTTTCAGGTATTTTCCATCAAGGTACGACTTGGTAGGCCGATTTGTGTTTTAATATGCGAATCGAGTTTTAACTAATTCTGGAATTTCAGCCGTGAACTCGATGAGGTAATTGTATGTGCTGCATCCTCCTGGTCTATAATTTACATTAATTTTGTACTTTACTATATTTTTTACCACCGGAATTCATAACAGGCAGTGTGATGGTACTATAGCTGAAGGTAAGAGTGTGTGATGATCATTTGGCGCGATGTCGAAGTTCGAGCAAAGGTCGAACACTAAGTTCATGTGCAGATTGGGAAAATCTGTTTCAGAGACTTTGTTAGCCTGACAAACATTTGCTGTGACGATTCTTTAAAGAAAACATCCGTTTACGAGTGGTTTATCAAATGGGCCTCAAAGGTAACCGTTTTGACACCGTAGAAGTCATCAAAACCAACGCGACGGGGGAACTTAGGAAGAAACCAAAACAGGACTTTCATCGTTGTTACAAGCAATTGCAGGAACGCTGGAGCAAGTGTGTGTGTTCTGGCCGAACATACTTTAACCTCTTTAATCCCGAGAAAAATCTTCTGCATAGGAAATTTATTTTATTAGCAATTTATGGCTTTATTATGCTCAGAAACCAGAAAACAAAATTAGTTTTTCTTTTTTTTAATTTTTAAATATTTAAAATTTATGTCTCCATATGGATACATCATGTCACCATTGAATAAAAAGGGTCATTCTTTAAATAAATAATACCACTTTTGTTTTACTTTAAATTTTCCTATTTATTGTTTAATAATTATATCAATTGAAACAACATTCATGATTTATTACTTAAAGTTATGTATTGTGAAAAAATACAATACATAGCTTTACAATAAATATAATTTAGCAAGGAACTTTACGAAACAGTTATTATTCTGAAGACAAAAAAATACATTACATTTGACACATTTTACTCTTGATTTTCCTTTGCAACCTTCCATACGACATCGACATTTGATTTACCCCAGTAACATACTGTAGCCAATTTTCAACCCCGTCATAGCGAACCTCATTTTTTGGAATAGAAATGATTATTCTCCTTATTTTAGCAGTACTTCAATCGGATGATTGTTCTGATTTTCGTGGCCTTCCAACAGTATAGACTTTTCGTTTTTACATTTTATAAGGACCTCAGCAATATAAAGGCGAAATTCCAGCAAACTCATTTGATCTCTTTTCGGGATATTGGAGTATCTACAATTTTTCATGTACAAAACCCAACTATTTACTATAACCAAGTCGAGAAAATGAGCAAAGACCCGAACTGACTATTTACGTGTTCGAATGGAAGTACGATAAGAAGCAATGAACATATAGTTTAGATCGATTCCACCCATATGCGCATTATACATTCTTATTATAGCTGGTCTGGATACATGAGCTTTGTCCTTTTTATCTTTACACCAGCGCTCACACATATCACTGGACTCACTTCCACATGCGGTGGTCATCACATGCACACATTTCTTGTCCTTTCATTTCAACACCACAACAATACAAAGCAATATCCTCGTCATTGCTTGACCTCAAAGAAGGCCATGCGGCCTATTGCAATGAATTTTACCTTTACTTTTACAAGATGTGACTGAAAAATTTATTTTAAAAGTTTTTTACTTTACAAATTAATGATATATGAAGTTGTCATAGAGCTTCTGAAGTTGTTTCCCTCCTGCTTAATATTCATTAATTTATTCATCTTTGCAATACATTAAAAAAAAATTCATAAATTCAACCCCATTTTCAGAAGTGTCTATCTCAAAAAAGACACTTCTCACTTGTTTATCGTTTGTATCACAGAAAAAAACACCTTAATTGAGAAGAAAATTTTATTTGATTTTGGGCCTATGAGTATAAGGTAAATAAAGCAAAGGTCAAAATATCTACTTTATGTGAGAGCCATAATTATATCCGCCGTAGAAATTGACTTCAAAAATGTCTCTGGAAGTCTCTGGAAGACTGAAACACTGCAGTATTAAAATAATGATAGGAAAGTAGATGGAATAAGTGGGTCATTTTATATCAATTGTCCTAGGAGTATCTTGGCCGGTTGTGCCTGGCTAGGTGCAAAGTGATGTTCCAGTACATTCAAATACCTCTTGAATGGATATAGCTAGAATAGTGAAACAAGTGTCTGCCTATAGTAAAATGACTAGGTGTTGCCATATAAGAATGGTTGCAGCAGGCTAAATGTGAAAATATCAACCCTGGCTCTAAACAAATGAGAGATAGTTGGAACAATGTCAATTACAAAAATTTAAAGCGTCCTCGGTTTAGTATGAAATGACGTCTTACATGTAAAAGTACAGTGTCCAGCAAAAGACTCCCTGATTTTAAAATTAAATAACTCGAAAACTAAGATTGATAGAAGAAGAAAACAAGTGGTATGTTTATTTTAAAAGCCATAAAAATTTAATTTTATAGTTTTAAAATTAGGTCCACATTTTGTCGATAGGTGGCGCTGTACGATGAAGTCGCAGTACAGTGTCGGAGAAATAGGTTGCAGACTGTCCTCTGCAAGCAGTCGTTCCAGTCATCACCCACACTGCCTGTTCACTGAAACTTCTTGAAAAGTTTGCAAGTTGTTTTTGTATCAGGACCTTTTGCAACTTTAAACTGCGATTGAATACTGCGCCTTGTTGCCATAGGATTGCGATTTAACCGGAGATACACGGGTACTAGAAAAACACGTTGCTTCACAGAATAGCTGACTTAATTCATTTCCTTCGGTAAGAAGATTGATCACTCTGCTTCAGAATACTTTTCTTAGGGATCCCTCAGTGATTACAGCGGCACCTGTCGACAAAATTTGTAACTAATTTTGAAACTATTGTATCAAATTTTTACGGCTTTCAAAGTAAACTTACCACTTGCTTCTTTCTTCTATCGATCTTAGTTTCCGAGTTATTTAATTGTAAAATCAAGAAGTCCTTTACTAGACATCATGTATCTTTATCAGAAGCTCTGAAAATGTCGAAGTGATAAGTGGTGAGGTGGTGATTGGTTATCGAAAAATTAACATTCCTGAGCTTCTAATACTGTTGTTTTTACATGTAAGCCATCATTTTATAGTAAATCGAGAATGCTCTATTTTTTTGTAATTGACATTTTTTTTGCTATATCTCATAGTTTCCATGATAGGGTCTACTATAGGTTCCCCATTTACCCACTAGGAGGCGTTGCAACCACTCTCATAAGACAGCGCATAGCCTTTTACTACAGTTAGACATTTGTTCCACTAATCTAAATATATCCGTTCAAGAGATACTTGAGTGTACTCAGGGCTTAATTTCTAACAAAAAAGCACCAGAACCCTTATATTTTTCGGTAATGGTACTAACAACTGTACCGTTCCGTCTCCCCCCCCCCCCCCGGTCACTCAAATCTCCATATTTATATTTTGTACATTATTTGTAAAATTTAAAGCATTTTTTTTCTTTAGCAAAATAAAAATTTTAGATATATTTATCAGCATATACTTTAGCTGTCAACTATTCCACGTTTTAGTTGTCACTCCTTCCATATAGTAATCTTTGCCTAATTATAATGCCATTCGCGATTCTTTGTTAATTCTACGATTAAATATGGTAAGGATTATGATTTGGAAATGATGCTAACACAGAAAAGGGATAGTTCGCAGCTATGCATTTTTATGAAAAAATGAATGAAATTTACGGAAATGAATATTTATACGCTACAGAATGGAACAATGTTTTTCAGTGTCCTATAAAAGGTGCGTACCTTAAACTATAACCGATTATTTCTGCATGACAATCTTTTGTGGTGAGTCCCTGAAAATCAGATTAAATTAAAAAATTGACACCATTATCGGAAAAATTCGATGTTTTTATAGAAAAAAATGGGAGAAACTGCTCGATTGCTTTCTATCAGAATAACAATACATGGCAATTATAGCTACTTACAAATGAAAGTGACTTCGTAAATGTGCAGAGCAGAACCTTAGCATGGGCAGCGTTCATGATACAAAGTAAATAGAAAAATCACTAACGTGATTTTCATTCTCGTACGCAATAGGAGACAAAAAACATCAAACAAACAAAATAGCTGATGCTCGTTGGGTAAAAACAGAAAATATTCTTTTCAGGTTAGATATCTAGAAAATAAAAAGACAACCTATTAAAAATTATCCTACTGTCGTAAAAGAAAATCGAACTGACAACAAATTCATTGTTCAGTCTCTTGAGCGACGCCGACATAAATTTGCAAATATCGATTTCTATCGATAAAAAAAAAAAACATGATTTCTGTTTTCACTTCATTCTGATCAAAATAACCTTAAAAAGATTTGAAATAGAATATAACATGTAATTTTGAAGGAGGAATTTTTTTTCTATACATAAATAAACAAAATTTCGAATATAGACAGATTGAGCTCGAGTCAGTCCAAACCCAAAGAAATATATAAAAATTGAGTCCGTATTATCTCCGTCTCCTATGTGTGCGACACATTACGTTACACATAAGTGTTTGATAAAAAAGAATGCAAAAATTTGGAGATGGGAAGGAAAGGAAAGGGTAATTTAGGCTTCGGTTTTTCGGTTCTGGGTTTATTGCTCTGGGTTCTGGAGCCCTGTATCTATGAGCTCTGGTGAATTCCGATCGATATTTAAATATTTACTGGAAACGGAGAAGTTCCGGAGCTGGGCTCTGGCGCAAATTAAGCAATGATTGGGATATTATTTTGCATCCGGGTAAGAACCTCCTAAGCCAGTTGACAAAAAATGACCCGCTTATTTCATATAGTACTTTTCTTTTATTGTTTTACTACTGCAATGTTCTCAGTAATCCAGAGACTTCTAGAGAGGCCATTCCATGAGAAACGGACAAAATGTCCCGCACGTGACTCTTACATAAATAGCTATATTTATAAACTTATAAGTTGTTAAAATATAAACTATACATTAAATTTAACAAAAAAACTTACATTTTCATATTAGCATAGTTGTTTTAATTTGAGGATACAATAGCATTTTTAAAACAGGAGTAATATGTAAAAAAGCTGTTCCACACGTGATATAGAATGGCCCTTTAATAAGTCTAAAAATCTCCACATTTTAAACCCTAGACCTTAGTAAGCTGCCCGTAAAAATCTCCACATTTTAAATCCTGGGCCTAAGTAATCTGCCCGTTTCAGGGCTATTCCATAAAAAACAGACTAAATGTCCTGCGTGCGACACGTAAATAAATACCTATATCTATTGACTTATACGTTGTTAAAACATAAACTATGGATTAAAAAAAATAAAACTCTAGATTTTTATATTTGCATGGTTGTTTTAATTTGACGATTTAATAACATTGTTAAAACAGCATAAATATGTAGAAAAGCTGCCCCACACATGACAGGAAATGACCCAGAGACATTTTTAGAGTCAATTTCTACGGAGGATATAGTTACTAATCTCACAGAAAGTAGGTGTCTTATTCCATTTATCTTCTACTGAAGAGGCCCGAAAGTAGCCAAAAGATTGCTGGTTAATCAAATCAGAAGTATCCCTTTCCAGATAGGGACTTCATAAAATGGGGTCGAATTTAAAAAAAAAATTTTGAAGAAACAACTTCTGTAAATTTATGGCATCTTCATAGGTAATTAATTGGTAAAATGAACTTTTAAAGTAATAAAACTTCTCAAATATGTACCTGAGAACCAGAGTATTGAAATCCAGAAATGATCAATTTTATGTTAACAGCTTTTATACTAAAGAAACTGTTCTCTTTCGAGCCAAACTATCTCTACAATTGTATTTTACAGGTTGTTCCAAAATTCGACCGACAAATTAAGAGGGGTGATAGAAGACATCAATGGAAAGAAAAATTACCACCGCAAAACACGTATTTAATCAAAAATACGGTGTGTTCTGCCCTGATTCAATTTGTGTTGACGGCAATAACTTTCAGATACCCGAAGTATATTGTAATAAAACTTTTTAAATGCATTCTCACTTCTGTTGTAAATGTGATAATATGGAAAAGAGTGGTGGAAATTTTCATTATGGGCGCCAGCAGTATGTACTTGACGCTCCACATTTTGGACAGCGATGACCAGTTCATACGTTATCATCGATTGCTTGAGCACCCTGTTTTTCTAGAGCTTTTTGTGATGTTATCACCTTTCTCACAAAATAAGGTACATATCGTTGCATTTTCCTTGTAATGTTGTGATTTTTCTCAAAATTATGACCGTCAATGCAAATTCAGTTAGGATGAAACACCCTGTATTTTAGACTCAATACGTGGTTTGCGATCCCATGTTCTATGTTAATTTTTCATCCTCTTGATGTCTTCTATGAACCCTCTTAACTGGTCGGTCGAATTTTGGAACACCCTGTAT
Source organism: Maratus speciosus (assembly GCA_963932465.1). Taxonomy (NCBI): domain Eukaryota; kingdom Metazoa; phylum Arthropoda; class Arachnida; order Araneae; family Salticidae; genus Maratus; species Maratus speciosus. The sequence continues at coordinate 586,985,883 of OZ010788.1, read as the reverse complement.
ACTTGTATTATAAGATAAATATGATATCAATTTGTGAAAATAGCACTGTCTTGAAAGGTAATGCTTCTTATATTTCTCCTGAAAAATAAGAGAATTATAATTCTCCTGAAATGCGACTTACGATATTTTGGCTGTCAGTTACAGAAATAATTTTTTCAGTTGTTCCTTGTTGAAAAGTAAAATTATTTGCGACAAGCTGTATGGCCTACATTGAGGTGAATAAAGGACGAAGGTATTGATTTGTGATCCTTTATCATCATCCTTTATCATTAACTCTGCAAATATGTTTTTTATAACAAAATTTATACTAGATCTTTCTGGTATCATGAGCAATAAAATGACAGACTTGGTGATTGGATCGTTTTTCTGCGATTCTGAAATAGTGAACTGAAAAGAAGGACATCGGGTGGCCCAACTATACAACTTTTGATTCTGAAAAATTTGCAGATGTTCACCTTATTACTATATGTATGTCCTGTGACAATTACATAGAAAAATTGCTTGATGTATAAAGTTTTTTTTAAGAGTGTTTGTAACTGTGTTTATATGTATATTAAATATGTTTGGTCTTAATATATGTTAAAAGGTTGTTCTAATATATTCATTTTTCAGGTGAGCAAGTAGTTCAGTATTTGAAGTTTCGGTTTTAGTTTTGATGTTTTCGACACTCGCCGTAGGTAGGCACGAGTAAGCAGTTATTCACACGAGAGTCGTTACTTTCTTGCTAACTTCAATACTTAACTTTCTACTCGGAGATCACTTTACGTTTTTTTATATTCGTTAGTTTAGTAAGGTTGCTCAGTTTCCAAGAAAAGTTGCTGCAATTGTATATTGATGTGTTTTTTGTATGCACGTGGATCGAAGAAACCCGCGGAATTGATGGAAAAGAGTTGATAAAAGCAGAAATTGATTTTTTGAACAAAAATTGTAAAATTGTTTCTCATCATTGGATGTTTTTGGTTCTAAATCGATTTAAAAAATATCTGGACATGTTTATCCCAAGAATGTTTTTTTCTCATACCGAGGAGGGTTGTAGCATAATTGTCTAGGTATAATTTTATGAAAGTAGCCTATCGTCGAATAGGTTTTGAGTTTTAAGTTAGATCTTGGTGTTCTGAATTCCAGAATGTGTATGTTACGGCCAAACCCCGAAATCGGCCAATTCCCGAACTGGCCGGCCAATTCGGGAACTGGCCAATAACGTTTTTAACTGATTGGCCAGTTCGGGAATTGGCCGGCCAAAACCCGAACTGGCCAGAGGCGATCGGCCAATTCCCGAATTGGCCAGATGCGGTCGGCCAGTTCGCGAAGTGGTCATACGCTGCCGGTCATTTCGCGAAATTGTTACATAGAAACCAATTTTAACTTTTTATCCTTTTCTAACATAGTTGAAAGTGTTTATGAATTTAATTTGCCTGGCCGTCTGCCTGCCCGTGCTCTAACTGAAGTAAAGACTCCGATTGACTTGTAATTGTTATATTATTTAGGTTTATAAATACATTTCGATATTGCAAGTGAAGTTGTATTATTTTTGGTTAATTTACAGGTACACACAAAATTATTTTATTACAATATCACCAATGGGTAAAATTTTTCCAGTGTATTTTAATGTTTTACATTATCTCAATTATAATAAAATTGGTATGTATCATAAAGATGGACGACAAACTTTTATCTAAAATGTATGAAATATGTAGCAGTTATAGTTTGTTTACAGAGACACTCAAAAGTATTTCGTTACATTGCAGTGAATGGCGAAAGATCATTTGTAGTACACTTAAATCATGCTACACTATTTCAAACATAATAAAATTCACATGCCTAACTCATGTGGTGAGCAATATATTTTTTTTATACAGTACTGATTAAATAAAAATTATAGTTCGTTTATAGGGACGCCCAAAAGAATTAAGATAAAGAATTATGATATTTGTGAAAAATCGTTTATAGGGTATTTTAATGCTGTTACACTATTTCAAACATAATGAAACTGTTATACATTACTAATATGCTCAACAACTTTTTTTCTATAGTTTATTGGCTAGGTATAAATTTGTCGTTTATTTACAGGGTCACTCAGATAATTTGTTTATTAGATTGGACAATGAGTCCGATGTATCGATATTAGTCACAGAGGACAGAAATTTCTAGCAGATTAGAATATAATGTTCACAATAAACCCAATTTATGGAATTATATCAAACAAGCGGGAAATTATGCAGCATATCAGAATATAATTGTCACATCATGGAATGTTCTTTACTATCACGTGTGCACGACAGTGCCACCTACCGGGCAGCCTTGAATCGCCATTTCGTACATTGGCCAAGGCTTCCCGGCCAGTTCGCGAATTGGCCGGCCAAAACCCGAAATACGCTTTTCATTTAATGTATTTCGGGTTTTGGCCAGGAATCTCGGCCAGTTCCCGAATTGCCCGGCCAATTCGCGAACTGGCCAAGCTCCGAGTTTTGGCCGTAACATGTACACTGTTAAAAATATCGTGAAAAATTACCTCTGTATTTCAAGGCTCTCTATTTTCTGACCAATGAGAACGCCACATAAACACCTATGAAGCGTTCTCATTGTTCAGAAAATAGGGAACATTGAAAAACAGAGGTAATTTTTCACGATATTTTTAACAGTGTGCACGTATGAGTTAACTATTCTGTCATATCTTTAAATTTAAAAAGTACATCCGGAAATCTGATTGCTGCGGATATTTTGCGCAATGATCCCCGATAGCATGCACATTAGCAACAAATTTGATTTTTTTCTGATATTATTTTGCATTGACAAATTTGACTCGACTAATTCGCAGCACATCTCTCGCAAGGTATACCATCTCCTACTTGCATGATTAGTTTTTTGTGAAACTGATGCAAGACTGTCTATAATTCACGAAAGTGACGAAAACAAAAAACCCCTCAGTTGAGAGAACAGACAATCAGCACATGCGCAGAAATTGGGTGCTACTCAAAGGCAAGACACACACATCATTGGTACTGTTATGGAATCTTATTTTCATTGATAGGTTAAGTTAAGGAACCCAGAAAAAGGTATTTATTATTTTAACTCTTCAAATGTAGTTTTTTTTTTTTTTTTTTTTTTTTTTTTGTAAAGTAACATTTTATCTATAATCTACAACTTTTTCATATAAATATTCTTACAAATTAAAAAGTTATGTTAATTTACTAAGTTATGTTTACGTCTTTGAACATTTTTTATTTATATTGAAAATTTTAATTTTTAAATGAATTTTTCTCAATATTATTGGATTTTTCTAAAATATTGTTTTAATTGATGTTTATTTATTTATTTTTGTATTTAACCCCCTTCAAGCCTATGATTTTTAACCCTTTCGGGTCTGCATCCCTTTCACAAGTTTTATTCGGTACACTATACTTCTCAAATACCAAAAAAGACTCGAATTTAACCGTAGAAATCTCACCTTTACTTGTTAATGGTGTTAAAACGATGCATGCACCTTCTGGCTGTGTAGACATAATCAGATCAATTGACTCCCACGAAGGAGTTAAACTTGTAATGCAGCATTTGTAAACAGATACTGTGTTATTTCAAGATTATTCCTTTGCAATATGTTTGCAGTATTTTTGAGTACTTGTTTTTCGTTAGTTTGCAATAAATTTGATGCAGCAAGAATTTAACTTTCACGACAAATTAGCAGCAAGTTCAAAGTGTGGTGACTTCGGCGTTTGCGTTATCTTGCTGCAGTCTTGTTATGATCTTTCAGTCTTGTCATACTTAACTTTGTGCAACTTTGCAGGTTTGCAAAGCAAGACAGCTGCAAATTTTTTGCAAATTAAAATTGCTATTTGGGATACGATAATTAGGTATCTGTGGTAGCTTAGCCACTATAAATACGGCAGTACGAGTTAGATTCATCGGATTTTGGCATCTATAGCGGATCTAAAGAGGACTGTAGCGTCGTCAAGTCTTCCAAAATTGTTATGCCAACGTAGGAATATTGTTGGCTAATGATTTTCCCACGTTGATCCACTGTAAGAAATGCTCGCCTTGCGGTACCATTAACCAACGAACAATTTACCACAAAATCCTAAAAGTGGTCCAATTGTGTTCTGCTGAGAATCTTCTGAGATATGCTGCTAATTAGAAGAACCTCTATAGTACCTACTATTTCCCAACCATTTATCTGCCTTACCATTCCCAGCCCAAACATTTACCAATGGCTTGCACAAATTTCAAATGACGACATGAAATACTTGGGACATACTGCGTAGCCAATGAAGTTCCATTTTGGCTGTTTTTACAGTAGAGGCTTCGACAGTAACTTAGATAGCTGGTCAGGAATAAACGTTTGGTATTTCAAATAAAAGAGCATTTGGAATCGGGATTTTTTTTAGAGTAAATATCAAAGTGTTTTGCGACATTTTCCATAATAAAATAGTTAGTGATGATGATATTTTACAGCGAGTTAGGAGACTTTTCTTTGGTTCTCTCACAAATACCCAGCGAAGATATTTTGTTTCGAGCTACTGTTTTAATTTAGTGAATATTTTGGGGAAGGCATCCCCGCTCTCATTACCCAATGTCTTAGCTTATTATACGAGCATCTTAGTTTAATTTTTCCCGCTCCACTGCCCATTTCCGTGATTCTTTCTTTAAATAAATTATTGTTATTGTAAAATTTTGTGTCACAGCTACGCAAGCTGACGGCCCGCAAGGATACGTCACAAAGATTTCTGCAGGTAATTACTAATAATCGAATAGGCGGTATTTACTTAGCAAACGACATTGCCAGGTGTCTTTTGTCTTTGTACTTGGGACCAGATTGATTTTTACCGAACCAGTTCCTCAATCTCAGCCGCCGCTGCCATCGAAATACTCAAGGCCAGAGGACACGAGTGTGACGTCATGATTAATCGACCGACTTCTCACTAGTGTTGGAATTCATACCGGAAAATTTCGAATAGCAATTTTATTTTATTTTATTTGTGGAATATCTATCATTCTATAAAACAATAATAACTATTTAAACTTACTTTGAGAATACGGAATCCTTAAATAAAAATTCAGCCAGATGCGGAATCCCACAGTGTTGCCGCATCTGGCTGATTTTTTATTGGGGATTCCAAATTCTCACCAGTAAGTTTAAATAGTTATTATTGTTTTATAAGATGATAGATATTCCCCGAATAAAATAAAAGAAAATTGCTACATAAAATTTTCCGGCGTGAATTCCAACACTACCGAAAAGTCGGTCGATTAGTGATGACGTTACACTCGTGTCCTCTGACTTTGAGTATTTCGATGGTCGCGTCTCAGCGCCATTATAACGGGTGCAACAATGGTCGTTGCTATATGTTGTTGAAATGGCGCTTTTCCGTTTATTTTCGAAAAAAAAATATCTATCAACAATGAGAGGAACATAAGGCAAAATTGAATATAAACATGTTTTAAACAATGATTTCAACAATGAAACGAACATAAGGCATAACTGAATATAAACACATTTTAAACAATGATTTCAACAATGAAATAAAATAATAAACACTGTTGAAGAAGAAATATTCTTTGAATCTTTCACCGATTTTCGTCTTTGATGGTCGCATTTTTCAACGTCAAAGATTTTATTCTTCATTCGTATTAAAATGAGTCAAAACGCACAGTTTTGTGAATTAGGGAGGTCTTCCAGTGAGGTAACTCGAATACAGCATTTCTATATAAATTTTAAGTTGTTTTTCTTTTATATAAAATTTCCTCTATTTGATACATGTAGTCTCAAATTTTACGTGGTCCATTTTTGTCACCATCTTTCCCTTTGCTGATATATCTTATATCTAGAAGTTGGACATTTGCCTTATCAATTGAAAAGATTGTGTAAAAAAATTAAAAATAGGGTTCATTTTACTTTAATTTTTCAAGAAAATCTTACGAAGTTTACTCACGTAATACATTCATGCAGTATACATCAGAGTATTATTTATACATTTAGTACCTTTGACTTTAGTTTAGTACTCTTTATAGGAATATAAGTAAAATTGGTACTTTTCGGTTACCCGGGCGCCAGTGTCATATATATACATATAATATGCATACATATATATATATATATATCAATGCAAAAACCTTGACGGGTTAAAAGTTTCTGACGCAGCACTTTATCTTATGCTCTAAGAATTTTAAATATGGAACTTAAAAATACTGATATCAAATTTTGAGTGACGTTATGCTATTTCTTAAAAAATATATTTGTATTTATTTCATCATTTTATTTTTGTTTTATTTATAATCGCATGTGCAAAAGTTATGTTCAACATGAAAAGCTGCATAAAATATTATTCGCTGTTGCTTTATCATTTACATCTCTCATAAATTCAAAATATGAGTTTTAAAAGATATGATATAAAATTTAAGTGACGCCTTGGTGACTTTAAAAGGTTTGTTTTAAAATTCAATTTAAATTATTTTTGACTTGGTTAAAATATTTTTTTTACATCTACACAATACTTTTAATTTTCCAATTCACTGTTAAATATATCACTTTCATTGAATCTATACTATGCATTGAAATGTATTTATTTCAATAAATTGATTTATCTTTTGTGTCACGCTATTCAAAATTGTGAGTAAGATTTATGTAAATGGTTTCTTTGCGTCATTGTTTCCAAACTACATGAAATGTATGAAAAAGGATAGTTTGACGCAAATAAACCATTTACATAAATCTTACTCACAATTTTGAATAGCGTGACACAAAAGATAAATCAATTTATTGAAATAAATACATTTCAATGCATAGTATAGATTCAATGAAAGTGATATATTTAACAGTGAATTGGAAAATTAAAAGTATTGTGTAGATGTAAAAAAAATATTTTAACCAAGTCAAAAATAATTTAAATTGAATTTTAAAACAAACCTTTTAAAGTCACCAAGGCGTCACTTAAATTTTATATCATATCTTTTAAAACTCATATTTTGAATTTATGAGAGATGTAAATGATAAAGCAACAGCGAATAATATTTTATGCAGCTTTTCATGTTGAACATAACTTTTGCACATGCGATTATAAATAAAACAAAAATAAAATGATGAAATAAATACAAATATATTTTTTAAGAAATAGCATAACGTCACTCAAAATTTGATATCAGTATTTTTAAGTTCCATATTTAAAATTCTTAGAGCATAAGATAAAGTGCTGCGTCAGAAACTTTTAACCCGTCAAGGGTTTTTGCATTGATATCATTACTTTTTTGAGGTTAGTGATAAAATGATTAAAAAAAGATACTTATGGAATTTAATGCAGATTTAATTTTTACTATTTTATTACAATTTTCCTTATAGCAGTTTGTATATAAAAATAACTGGGTAAGTATAATCGCAGATCGCACAGAGGGTTTCATTTGATATTCCTTTAAAAACACTTTATCCTTAAATTAATAAATCCAAAATGTTAATTTATAATTATTAAATCCTTACATAGATGGTGCACCAATAGTTCCAATTTTCATGGGCAAGGAACGCACTCTTTTAAACAAACCACCTTCCAATTGAAGTCATCAAAAACCAAGTTGAATAAGCCAGACCCCGTTGTGTTGTTTGACAAACAGCAGTCTCATGTCCCCTCCTTCCCCCTTTTTCAAAATTTTTCAGACCAGTACCTAAGAATGGAACCGAAATAATTTTTTCTCTTCAGAAATTACGATAAAAAATAGTATGCAGTACTCATAAATTTACTTTAATCCTATATAGGGTGATTATTAAGTTAATTATAACGTTTGGAATCTGTTGCATTGATGTCCGAAAGGTAGTTTCTGAGTTATGGAAGCTGGACCCATAAGGTGCCATAGAGGGGCGAAGCCCGCTAGTGTCTATCATAATTATATCTGCCATGTAGACTAATTGCGATATTTAATCAAAATAGTCCCCCCCCCCTCCTCATCCCCGGAAATATAACAAATACAAAATGTGTCTTTATAAACCTATCGTCAAATAGGTTTTTATTTCTTTTTCCCTAAAAAAAAAAAAACATGATTTTTATATCCGTAACGTAAATAGCGGACGAAGCCCGATAGTTCCTATCATAACATATATTTTTAATAATTTTATATAGTCTATAATAAAAATCAGACTTAAAATAGTCTAGTTCCATGAGTACTTGTAGTGTCAGTTACATGCTACGATTTTTGGATACCAGTATTTTAGAACGGGAAAATGTGACTTATTTTATCGGAGATATCTCATTAATTGAATAAGGTGAAGCAAACTTTTTGAAAAAAAGGTGGCCAACAAGCATGGCAGTTATCAGCTATGTGACTTTGTGCTAAAGTCCATTAATTTGATCTGCTTTAAAAAGATTACGGAAGATTGAATTATAGTAGAACCTGGATTAACCGAGCTTCGATTAATCGAGGTTTCTGTTAACCGAGCCGATAACAAAGTCTGATTTTTTTTCCTTTTGAATGAGCCTTGAAAATAACCACACTCTTTAGCTCACTGTCCGTGCTATACAGGCCCTTCTGCCCCCAAAAACACTCAACTCCAAAGAAACATTGGACCCTGAGAAGTCAATAGCGAACAATGCTTTGTTTCCAGTGGCTGTGTGAACTTTCGTAAATTTTTCAATTTGCATTTTAAAATTTACTACTGGTAGTTGATTTTCTTTTTAAATTTGTTAAGCTGTGAAACAGAACTTTACATATATTTATTTTTATTATTTAAAAAACGTTCTATATATATATTTTTTAAAGAGATGTTAAATTCGCAAGCACGGCGAGTTTTTACACACAGTTTCTATTAACCGAGATTTCCGATTCCAATTTACTAACAGTCCCAATTAGCTCGGATAATCGAGGCTGCTCTGTATAATTAAAAAATCAATGGCGATTTTACTGTAAACGGGTTTCCCTTTTACTGAGGGATTTCAAGACCGAATCAGCTGATGTTAGTTGCTGTTTCCGTGCTTGATTAAATAAGATTAGTTAAACATTTGAAAATTACCAAATATAAAAGGAACTAAGTCAACAGAGTCTTTGCTTTATGGTATTTTTTAACAACGCTATAAGAAAATGATTTTAAATAAAAGATTTTAAATGTAACGTTTTAAATCTGACATAATTTTCACCAAGCTTTCCTTTCTCTTTGTAACATTCAACTGAAAATATTTTTATTATTAGAAAGATAATATTATTATTTGCGCTACCTTAAAATTGGCAACTATAGTTAAAAATATCATCTCGAAATTTGAAATAAATCTCTCATATAAATGTATTTTTTAATTTAAACTGTTTTGCAATATGTTTTGCAAACTGTTTTGGCCACTTTGGCCAATATGACGTAATTTCCTCCATTTACGACTTTTAACACATATCAATGAATTTATTATTTAAAAATTTTCTTTTTCTTTTAATATTCACGTGTAAATATAATTTTTATGACGTAATTTTCAATGTTTTCCTGCTTTTAATGCGTAATCATTTAATTCTAATTTGAAAATAATTGATTATTTTATAATTTTTTTTCATTTTAAGTAAGCATGTGTAAAATCAATTTTTATGACGTAATGTTTAATATTTTCCTGCTTTTAACACGTTATCATTTAATTCTAATTTAAAAGGATTTTTTTCTGTTAATAATAGTCACGTGTGAATAAATTTTTAATTTAAAGGATATATTATTCTTTGCGCTGTTTTAACAATTGGCAACAATTTAAAATAACCTTTTCTAAAATATGTAAAAAATATCTCTGGAAATTCTGAAAATTTTAATTTAAAATTGAAATAAACCATCAAAAAATTAGGCAAGTTAAAAATAATAAATGCACTCTGCAAACTTCGAGTTTCTATTGAATGATTAAATTGAATGAAAATGATTAAATTCCCATGTATATTTTTTTTTCCTATGAGACTTTTTTAATGAGACAATGTTATCCAGATTTAACATTAAATATCTCTTAAAATAATTCTTCGATTTAAAAACTGTCTACTTCAACGTTTTTATCAAACATTTCTCTATAATACTACCCATTTTAATATTTTTGTATGCAGTAATTTTCTTAATATTTGCGAAATAGACCTCTAGTCACAAGAGCGGCGAAGAGCGTTAGTTTTTTTTTTTTTTTTCGAATAAGAGACAAAATGTAGTACGCAATTGCGTCAAAAGATGGCGACACCAGAATTCTGATATGGTTATTATGTAAACTGTAGATATTGCAAAGTTAAATAAAAACAATTGTCTCGGGGTTATCAAACTTCATTGATATTTATAAATAAAACATTTCAACTAAATTATTTATTATAAAAGAATTATTACATCACAATAGTTTTTATGCAAGGAAAATAATAATTATAATAATAATAATGTTATGGATGTCAGTGATTATATATTGATTGACCGTCATAATAATAAAAAATGATATTATAAAAAGAAGAGCTGAAATGAATTATTTTTTTACGTGTCTGATCGTGTGATTTATATTCAAATAATAAATATTAATGTATATTTTTTGTAAAGTGATTGAAATTAAATATATTTATAAAATTTATGGTAATATTTTTATTGTTGAAAAATTGCCAAGAAATAATCATCATCAAATTGGCGTCATTATAATTGTAATTTTATTTAACTTAATAGCAATTAAAAAATTACAAAGGAACTGAGAATAATGGTCAACTAGAAGACTTAAAAAAAAAAAAAAAAAAAAAAAAAAAAAAAAAAAAAACACATTCACATGTGAAAACACGTATCAGTGAGTATCGAACTGCCTATCTTAAGATCAGTAGACCATGGCCCTTAACCACTCAGCCAGTGGGAAGACAAAATTTTTCTCCCCAAAAGTGGTTAAAAAGAAAGCATGTGTATGAATACAGTGTCATGCATTTTCGGTGAAATTTCCATAGAATGGCGAAGAAATATAGTCCGATTTTTCATGCGCATTATAAAACGAACAAGAGTCTTGCTGGAAACAAGTAAATTGTTATTTGGTTCATCTGAAACATATTTATTTGATTTTTAAAAAATCGCCCGTGTCATTTTCGAGAAAAAAAATCGAATTATTTAACGAACGAGAGTTTTCCCAGAAAAAAGAAAAGTGTTATTCACCTCGCCTTAATCACATTTATATTATGTATCAATTTAAAAATAATCGTTAGAACCGTTTTCGAGATTTTCAAATTAGGAACTTCCTCGATATCATACCAACGTTTTCACTTTAAAAATGGCTATTTAGATCTCAAAATATACTGCACGTAGAAATGTAAAAATTTCAGTATACGATTAGACTGCAGATATAAGACTGTTCTAGAAAATTCAGAACAATAAGACATATATCTGCTGAGTTATTAAAAGGCGACTTTTCGCGTTTTCTTTGATGTCGAGTTAGCTGTATATATGAGTTCCGCCATCTACGAATTCTATGATACGATACGATACGATTTTAACGATACGATACGATACGATTTTAGGCTTAAGGCTGCGTCACTCGGAATACTACCGTCTTCCATGATATGTGTGTGATTATGCGATTATGCTAGGCCTGAGTGCTATTTTCAATGTTTCATCAAAATTAAAATAATTTTTCTTCAACAATCGTTGTATAAGTCAACAGCTGGCGGCAAACAATAGCTATTTTGGCAACGATGTGATAAGTTTCGGGAAAAACATCTCTTGTTTTTATAATTGCTGCTAATTTTGAGCTATGGTGTATCAACATGGCATCAAACTATAGCGATTTTGTAAAAAATACGGTAACAGGCTTTAAACATATCAAAAGTATAAGTGCAGTTATCTTTACAGAATGAAAATATTTAAATTCATGAAATAAACCTTTGAAACGCCAGATGATAAAGAGGGTAAGTGAAAAATAATAATTTTAAGAAAACACATTTTGAACCACTTTTATCAATTAAAATTACATTATTTTTTTAATTGTCAAATGTCTGATTTATCAATTAAAATCTCTGTGAGTGTTAGGTTTTTTTTTCAAATAATAATTTAACAGATGGTAGAGGACCATTAATTATCTTCGATCATAGGATTAATCAACTTGCTTTATTTTGTCACCTACCATCTTTATCATCTGGGATCTTGATTTAGTAAAATCAGTTTTATTAGTTCTAGCCGGTTAAAGCGAATTTTACCGTATTCGGGATAGATAGGTAGTTATCTTGTGCTCGCTTTAGTATAGAAGGCATAGCACCGATGTATAGAACGCATAGCGCTCGATTTAGTATAGCGCCGCCTTCGAGATCATCTTTAACCGTGTTGATGATCAATGACAAATAGCATTGGCAAGAATTCCATCACGAAGATTTAGTACAAAAATAAACTGCCTATGAAAAAAAATTTTCCGACGTCTAGACTTAGTTGGATGGTTTTCTCGTTTTTAAATAAGGCATATTTCATGGAAAAAAATGTCGAATTAAGTCACCATTTTCAGCACTGAGTTTGTTTTAACCAGATAAAAAAAAAATTCCCCAATTAGTGACTTAGCTATACCATTTTCTTGCCCTCGAATTATTATAGGAGCTAAGTTTTGTGAAAATCTTTGGAGCATTTTTCGATATATAGCAGCATGTTCAGTGCTGAGTAAATGTTTTAACCAGTGAAAACGAACTTTTCCGAATTCGAGATCTAGCTAGTTCGTTTTCGTATGCTCCAGTTTAGTACAAGAGACGTATTTCGTGAAAATCGCTTAAGCATTTTTTGATTTATAGCAAGCAGAATTTTCAGGGTTAAGTTTGTTTTACTCTGCCAAAACGCATTTTCTTGAAATTCGAGACCTAGCTAGATCTTTTTCTCGTACTCGATTTAGTATGGGAGGCAACTTTAGTGAAAATCTTCCCATCCGTTTTCGATGTCATCCATAACTAGGAAAATTGCTTGCTGGTTTTATATATGATTAATTACAATAATCCTCCGTTATATTGTTTTTCTCGGTTTCTCTTAGCCCCACGGAATGTGGCTAATATGAAAGTGCTACGGCGCTAAAGTGAGACATTATTATTTTTAAGTTGTTGTAAAAAAGAAGAAACTGAGGGGCCCCTAACAGATCTCTTATATCCATTGTAACAGCTGTTTATTTATTTATATATCATTTTGCCTGAATATAAGGACATATGTATGCATCCTCTGAAATACCGATGAAAACCCACCACAATAAATTGCCTCATTCATTTATTAATGTCTAATTTATATTAAAACAATAGGAAGAAAGTGATCTGCAAAACTATATTTTGATGGGTTTTATAAGTAAATTTGCATGTGTCTAACGCGCATTATGAATAAAGAAAAACCACTATTTTGATTGATTCGGTTAATACATTGTTCATTTATGCAGCCAAGGAAGTTACAAGTACTTTTTCTGATTTTAAAAGTGGTTTCAGGGAAAGGCAAGAGAGTAATTAATAATATCCACTGCAAAGATTTCAGATTCTTTATACGCCAAATCAGTATCTGATTGTTCGTTAGAACCTTGAACTTTACCTTTCTTTTCATTTACATCGTTTATACGACAAGCGTATTTATAGCGGCTTTCTATTTCCACAATTAACGTCAGCTAAAATAAAAGTTCTCTTTGAAATATTTTCTTGGAGTATTGGTGTGTCATAGAAAACTGGATCGATTTCTTCCCCTGTAGCATTTGCAGTGAAATCTGTAAACGATTCTTATCACTACCATACAGAGAAATCTATTATCCACTGCCTGTACTGTGTGCTCCATTTTTTTTTTTTTTTTTGAGCAATTTATCAATCAACTTCTTTTTCATCTTTTTTTATTTAGGTTTTTGTATTTTTATAGCTCGTTCCTTTTCAGTTTAGTCTATCGGTATCTTACATGTTCATTTGACTGATAACTTCTGTTTTATGCAATCGTCTACATCTTAAATTTGTTCTGTATAGTTTTCAACAATCGTATCTGCTTTCCATCGTATAGTATCATGATTTGATTTATCTTTCTTCTGCTTTTTTCAGGTATTATTTCCTTTATAGCTTCTGTCCTTTACTGGACTTCTTGATGGTTTTACGTTCCTTTACTTTTGGTTTTTCTTCCTCATTTTCTATTCTTAATTTTTCTGTCGCCTATCCACTCTTCCCTTGTAATACCTTTTGAACTAGAATCCATTCTTTAATCATTTTCTTTGCAGCAGCATATTTCTGTATTGTCTGTAAAAGCACCATCTCAAAAGAACACGGAGAAATAAATTTAAAACACTCACCGTGTCTTACTCAATGAAGGTCCTATTAGAAGTATTTACCCACTTTTTTTTTTTAAGAATTTGCGTCAAAAGTTTTGAAGTCTGACAAAAAAGATTTTCTTATGAGAAATGTAATTTATACATATTTCTTTAATTTTGTTCTTCTTTTTATTGTATCCATAACGAATATCAGTAAAAGGATTTATAGATTACAAAATAATCACTAAGCTAATTTTATTCCTATAGAAATTCGTAGCTTTTTTGTGTGTCTCAGATTATCACCATTTTTAGGGTGACTCATATTTGTTCCGAAGGACCCTATATAACTATACCTTGCGCACACAATTTTCGAATTATGACAATTGATTTTGTATTTTGTTATTTTTTTATATTTTTCTTATTAAAATATCATCAAAACAATCGAGAAACCAAGAAATCTTGAATAGTGTGTTATTTTTCTTCATTTTACTTCTGATCAGTATGATTTTTAAAGAAAATCGGTAGCCTCTTAACATCTACAATCAGCTGCGGTACCATACAACGGGCAGTCAAAAAGTTCACGGTATTTCATTGTAATTCTTTAATACCACAATATAATTAATTTATAGTTAATTTACATTAATTGTCTACCACTATATTTTTTACCGCCGGAATTCGTAACAGGCAGTGTGATGGCACTGTAGCAGAAGGTAAGAGTGTGTGATGATCATTTGGCGCGATGTCGAAGTTCGAGCTAAGGGCGATAGTCACGTTCATGTGGAGTTTGGGGGCATCTGTTTACATCTGGGACATCAAGAAAACACCCGTTTACGAGTGGTTTATCAAAATGGGCTTCAAGGGTAACCGTTTTGACACCGTAGAAGACATCAAAACGAACGCGACGGCTCAACTTGTGTAGAAACCAAAACAGGGCTTGCATCGTTGTTATCAGCAATGGCAGGAGCGGTAGAGCAAGTGTGTATGTTCTGATGGAGTCTAATTTGAAGGAGAATAAGTAAATGTGTACCTATATTGTTGTAACAAAGAGTTACAACGAAATTCCCTTAACTACTTGATTGCTACTTCCTACTTGTCTGTTCTCTGATTGTCACAGACACAAGTTAATATGCTACACTCCAATAACGAATCCTTAATTCAACCTAGTTATGTTACCTTAAAATTACACTATGTGCAAAATACTTAAAACATGACAAAAAATATTTAAAAAGATGTTAAATGACTTTAATACTTCTTAGTACTTTCAGCTATAAACACAACCTTCATCAGAGAATACAAAAAATATTGTTATTAACGTCTTATTTTTCAAATTTCATGTAGTTGGTGTCGAAAGAGTGAAAGCGAAAGTCAATTTTTAGATCTGGAATACATTGGGAAAATAAAATATGGATATAGAAAAAATTGGAATATTACTTGTTTTATGATTCTTTAAGCAAACTGAGCTAATTTCTGGATATGTTGTAGAATAAAACGTCATTATAAACAGTATTTTCTCTAATAATTATAAGACGTTTATAACAGTATTTTTGTATTCTTTTTGTATTCTTTGACGAAAGCTGTGTTAATAAATGAATGTACTAAGAAGTATTAAAGTAATTTAACAACTTTTTAAATATTTTTTGTCATCTTTTAAGTATTTTGCACATAGTGTAATTTAAAGTTTGACTCTTTAAAGATGAATTTAGCATTCGATTTATTTATTTGCTAGTTATGTTAGTTATGTTATATCGCCACGTAAGGCGAAATGCAAGTTTGGTTAAAAGAGATTTCTGAGATTATCATCCATTTTTCATAAAAATATGACCAAGATTTCTGCAGTAATTTATATCTACTCTACGTCTTCAGAAGACCTTCCTTTTCAATAATAATTTCCGACCGACCTTTAACGGTTTAAAGGAACAGTAATTGTGTTTCTGTAACTCTGAATTCCTACCAGAATTTTCGAAATATTTTATGTGAAAATAAAAAAATACGATTTCACTGCTTTATTTTAAAACCAAAGTTATAAAATTAAATGTTGTTAAAAAAGTCTGGTGCAAAACTTGATTAACCCTTAAATGCCCATGATATCATTTATGATACTATCAGTGTTCCGATGCAGTGGATTTTTTTATTCACATATTCCGTATTCACAATAGAAATTTAAAATGGAAATTTTTGATTTATTTAATAACAGCCATTTCGTTATTAAAATAACAGAAATTTACTATTTAGATTTTTACTGTCTTCTATCTTCAATAGAAGAAAGTATTGTAACAATAACTATCCATTCCACATTTTTTAACTTATCAAAGAAATGAATCTTTTGTCACAAATGTGTTTTCAACATAATCCTATAAATGGATTGAGTCTGCACATCTTCGCAATTGTGGCAAGAAATTTTTTGTTGTGCTATTCTAACTTACTTCAATTTTAAAGAAAAGTGTTATACGATCTGCATTTTATCTTGACAAAATATCTTGAAGAGAGGCTTACATTTGACTTTAAAATTGATAATATTCAACGTTTGATAATTCAATTTTGTAACTTATTAAGAGTTGGTGGGAAAACTTTGGACACTAAAGTTTCTTTCTATAAATAACACAAGACAAAAAAGAAGCGTTTAAAGATTCTCGTCTTTATAAATTTTAAGTAGCCTTTATTCCGCATGACAACACATTTTCTCTGTTTTCCCTTTCGAATATTGTTGTCTTCCATGTATTATCTTTGATTTTCTATGATTATCTATGATTTTAAAATTTAAAATGTATATGTCATCATGTAAATTTATTTACTGTGTAGGATACCTACACTAGAGCCATAGATATTTACTATCTACCCATTTCAGTTCCTTTTCTAATGCTATTTAGGATTTATGAATTTTATAAAGTTGGTAGTACTTCGTTTAGCTATTTCATATGGTTTTTAGGTGTATATGTTCAAGACTGTCAGTTTTTAATTTTAGTACTTAAACTTGGAAAATGCTTATTTGTGTAACATATAACAAAGCAAATAGAAGAAGAAAGCTCATTCAATAAACAATTGAAAATGTTACAAAGAATTATACTCGCAGAATACAATAACAACCAGAATATTTATAGAAATTTCAATAGTAGAAAAAGATGTCAAAATTCTTAACAGATTAGTCATACAATTATTCCGGTATTAATTCTTTTAAAATTTTTTTAAATATTTGATTTAAAACATTTTTGAAATTCAATAAATAACTGATTTTTTCAAATTTGCTTGTGTTTCCTTTATTTTTAGTTGGCAACATTCATTTTTTTTTTAAGAAAAAAGAAACCGATAGTGAATCAATAACTGAGTAACAAATTTGGAATTGCCCACCAAAAAGTCAAATTGCGCCCCTAAAAGTTCAAATTGCCCCCCTGTGGGGCGTACGCCCCACGTTGGGAACCACTGCTCTAGTTACATCATTCATACCTATCAACACTACAGTCGAACCATGATTTAACGAATCGTTCGGGACTAGCAACTTTGTTCGTTAAATCGAGATTATTCGTTAAATCGGGATAAGTAAAGTGATTATTTTATACAACAGAAGAATTTTTTAAAAAGACTATAATTAAAAAGAACAATGCTCCTATTATTACAATTATTACCTTCACAATGATATTAAATATTTTAAGAAAATAATCTATGCAAAAATTGACTATTTTTTATGCATTACTATAAATTACAAGCATTGTAATTAAGAAAAAATCTCGTTTATTCAAATTTTATATATAAATAGCTATAGCTATCTTTTATTGATGATAGTTAGCTATGTTTCGAATTTGTATTCGTTCGTATTCTTCATTATCGATTTTCACTTGAAGCTGTGAAAACAGTGTCATCAACATCCTGAGGTATCAAATACCCTTTCAAAGTATTCAAACTGCTAACTGCTTCTTTGAATGTCACATGCTTCATCTCTATTCCGTCTTCTTCATCCAATCCACTACGACTGTTCTTAATAACCTCGTTATAATGTACATTTTCACATGCACATTTTCTGCGTCACAAACTAAATATTCAGAAAATTAACAAACAGATATTTTGAGATTTGTTTTATATCTACAGTCTACACGTGTCACATCGACATGTACACTGTAAAAAAAACCGACATTT
Organism: Maratus speciosus; assembly: GCA_963932465.1. NCBI lineage: Eukaryota > Metazoa > Arthropoda > Arachnida > Araneae > Salticidae > Maratus > Maratus speciosus. The sequence continues at coordinate 586,967,596 of OZ010788.1, read as the reverse complement.
TCACAATACAAAGTACTGTTCATCTCGCGCACAAACTCGATCACAGTGAATGTGCTCTACTTTTCTTTGGTTTCCTGACTATATTAACATGGAAAATACAGTAGTTGCGTAAAATTAACAGCACAATGTGCTGGCAATTTGGACGCCAGCAGTTTGTGCTGTAAACGAATGCGTCCAAATTGCCAGCCCATTGTGCTGTTAATTTTACGCAACTACTGTATTTTCCATGTTAATATAGTCAGGAAACCAAAGAAAGATACAGCACATTCACTGTGATTGACTTTGTTCTGGCAAATCTATAGTGGTTTTTTTACAGTGTAATGCGAAATGACAGCGTTACGTAAAGAAGATTTCTAAGAATATCATCCATTTTCTTTCACTTTTCATCGAATTCTGACAAAGTTTTCTAGTGTAATACATTTCTACTTGGCGTCTTCATTTCCTTTAGCACATTCAGTAGTCAATAATTGTGTTTTTGTAATGTTATTCACGCCAGAATTTTCGAAAAATTTCGTTTGAAAATAAAGAAATTGCAATTTTGCTACATTCTTTTCACGAATGTTAAAAAAGTAAAATTTCATTAAAAAATTCTGATAAAAAAAATTATTAAAATTAAATGGTATAAATAATATCCTACTCCCATCCTTAGAGAAGTTGAACGATTTTGTGTTTGATGTCGTAAAGAAAAAGAAAATAGACATTTTTTGTTGTTTAAGCATCTTCCGTTTTTCGCCAGGAACATTGGATTCCAGGAATTGGAATCGCCAGGAAAGTCGCCAGGAATTGACGAGAAACAGACAAATGCTTCCTATGAAGTTAAAATTGTGATGTTTCAGTTCTCGTTATCAGAAAAACTGAACACTGAAAATTTTATACAATTTTACAGAAAGGTTGCCTTTGATTTCCGCAGAACTATCAGCGTGGTCATATTGTTTCGAGCTACTGAAGAAATTTTGAAAATGTTTTGGAGGAAGAATCCCTCCTATAATTCTCCAGTTATTTGATCTTATTATTCGAGCAATTTAGTTTAAATTTTATCCGATCCACTGCCAATTTCCTTATTATTATTGCTTTAAATAAATTCTTATTATATCCCAATATTAAAATATTTATTTTCTTAAAAGACATTATAAAAACACATTAAACGTAAATTAAAAATCTATATTGACATGTTTCAACTCTTTCACTGAGTCGTCATCAGAATATATAACAGAAAATTACAAATACAATGCATATTAAAAAGGGAAAAAAATCATCGAATATAAACAAGTAATCGTAGAACGCGCAGTACATTTTCGCGATCACACGTGTTCCCTCTATGTCGCTACTCTATAAGTTGTCCAACCATTCAACCCATAAATTCGGGATACGAAAAGATAATGTATCGTTACAAACACTTGAATCTCTTAAATACATTTCAATAGAATCTCTTATAAATAATTGTAAATAAAAATTAGACCTGTAAATTATTCTACTCTCGTTAAAAAGTATGTTAATGTTCTCTATTTGATTCAGCCGGGATAAAGCAGAATTACCGCTATTATATTTTATGTCCGCTATATGTTCTTTACATCTAATATTGAATTTTCATTAGGTTATACCTATATAATGATTTTTTATATCCCCCTCCCTAATAAAAGAAATCATACAAATTCCTGAGAGGTCATCCCTATTAATAGGATCAATTTTAGTGTTTAAAAGCATCTTTAATTTCGGAGGAGGCTTCGCGATCAAACATAAACCAAAATATCTTAAATGATTTTTTATATATTCAAAGAAAACCGGGAAATAATTTGCCACAACCCTTTTCATATTAACTTCATTAATAGTTTTATTTTTATTTTTAGAAGTATCCTTGTGCATTTTATCAAAGGAGCTCTGAATCAATTTGCTAATTAATTTTACCTGATATCCATTATCAATAGCAAAACGTTTAATTTTCTCTATTCATTCCCCAGATTTATATCAGAAGAAATCCTGAAAGCGCGATTAATTAGGAACCTGAAGGTGGATAATTTATAAGACATTGGGGTGCATGCATCGGAAGGCATAACGTTTAAATCCGCGATAGGTTTTCGGTAAACTGAACGAATTAACTCACTCCCATTTCCCTGTAACTCAACATCTAAAAAAGGTAATTCCCCCCCCCCCCTGTTTCTAGTTCAAAAGTAAATTTAATATTATTGTCAAGTTCATTTAATTGCTGTATGAAAATCATTAACTCATCAATATTCCCTCGCCAAACAATAAAAATATCGTCTACATAACGTAACCATACTAAAGGAACTACCTCAAAAGGGCTGAAAATTTTATATTCGAGGGGGCGTAATTTAAATTCGCCCAGAAGGCCAGATATTGGGGATCCCATATCCCATCGGAGCACCACATGTTTGTTCATAAACAACATTATCAAAAATAAAAAAATTACTTGAAATAATTAAGTTTAAACCACTCTTTAAAGTGTTCTTCATGGGCAGATCAAAGGTTTCTGCATTATCGATAAAATGTTCTACGTTCTTGGTAACTTCTATTTTATCTATGGATGGATAAAAAGAAACAATGTCTAAACTTGCTAAAATACAGTCTTCAGAGATTTTGATCGTCTTGATTTTCTCAATGAAATCTGTAGTAGAGTCCACTGTAAATACGGAAGGTGGCAACAACTGTTGTAGTACACTGTTAAAAATTTGCAGCATTCTGGCAGGTCATTTGACCGTTTTTTCCGCAAACGGTTACACAACCGTAATTTTAACACTATTCTGACCATATTATTGGCCATTTTATGGTCAGAATATAGTTAAATTATGGTTATGAAACCGTTTTTTCAAAAAACGGTCAAATGACCTGCCAGAATGCTGCAAAATTTTTAACAGTGTAGGGGAACGTATGCTTTTTCTAAGAAGTAGGTAGGACATTGGCATTTTGTTACAATCGGGTCAAGAGGACAATCTTGTTTATGATCTTTCATTTTACCCACTAATCTAGGTATGACAGCTAATTTGTTTAACCTCAATTTAATTTTCATGAAATCCGGCCATTTTCCTCACTGTTAAAAATTTTGCAGCATTCTGGCAGGTCATTCGACCGTTTTTTAAAAAAACGGTGTCATAACCATAATTTAACTATATTCTAACCATAAAATGGTCAATAATTTGATCAGAATAATGTTAAAATTACGGTTATGTAACCGTTTTCGGAAAAAACGGTCAAATGAACTGCCAGAATGCTGCAAATTTTTAACAGTGCTGTTTCAATGATCTCTTTGATTTTGTCACAAATTTTACGTAATGGGTTATGCTTGACGGTTTTACAATTTATTTTATCCATAGAATCCTGCATTTTATTAATGTATTCTTTCCTATTAAGGATAGACAGGCGATTAGATTTATCAGTCTCTATTATGGAAATATCTTTGTATGATCTAATTCTCTTAATGGTTTTAATAAGTTTTTCATTTTTTGATCTGTATGATATATTGACAAGAGCATTAGAACGCAGCTAGTAAATTTAAGCCGGGTATTAAAAATAAGCCCTATTGCTTTTCCTTTACTTTACATTCATATAATATCAACTTTTTTTGGTTGGCTTAGTACTTTTATTCACAAAGTAGGTAAACTAATTGAAAAACATTTTGAAATTTTAATTAAAATGGAAAATAATTTAAATAAGAGTCTTAAAAAAGTACGACTGTGAGAGAAAATCTCATGCAGCGAGTTCTCCCGGGTTAATAAACGTTCTAAGACCAAGGACATAAATCGAAAAGGACGTAAGTCGAGGTACATTTAGATAAGCAAAAAAAGATAAGTAATAAAAATTCTCCAAAATCTAATGAACATATTCTATTGTATTTAGAGATTATGTTACATACATTTAACGTTAGCAAAAAAATGCGTTTGCAATACCAGAATTTTGAAAAAATAATAAGTTGTTAAGTTACAATTTATAGTTCTTCTAGCTTCCCCCGTTCGAGTCTTCAGGATGCAAAAAAATCTCGCAATGAATTTTGAACCGACAGTTTTTTTTATTTTTTACCTTTAGAATCTCTTTGTAACACCAGAGTGAACTTTCCGAGCTCTATATAGTGACTTTTTTTGTTTGTTTGTCACTATCACTTGACTGTCACGGGAAAGTTTCCATTCATAGAACCAAAAGTCTTCAAAAGAGTGCAAAGTGTGTCACAATTAAGTACATTTTTTTTTTCAGGCCAGACGACGTAAATGCTGGGTGACGTAAGTCGAGGGGACGTAATTTGGGCTACTACTATATATCTTTTATTTTTAAATCGCATATCAGACGTTAAACAATCATTATTTATTTTGATATGTTTATTGTTTGGCGAGGGAAAATTGATGAGTTAATGATTTTCGTACAGCAATTAAATGAACTTGACAATAATATTAAATTTACTTTTGAACTAGAAACAGGGGGGGGGGGGGATTACCTTTTTTTGATGTTGAGTTACAGGGAAAGGGGGGTGAGTTAATTCGTTCAGTTTACCGAAAACCTATCGCGGATTTAAACGTTATACCTTCCGCTGCATGCACCCCAATGTCTTATAAATTATCCACCTTCAGACTCCTAATTATTCGTGCTTTCAGGATTTCTTCTGATATAAATCTGGGGGATGAATTAGAGAAAATTAAACGTATTGCTATTGATAATGGATATCATGTAAAATTAATTAACAAATTGATTCAGAGCTTCTTTGATAAAATGTACAAGAATACTTCTAAAAATAAAAATAAAACTATTAATGAAGTTAATATGAAAAGGGTTGTGGCAAATTATTTCCCGGGTTTCTTTGAATATATAAAAAATCATTTAAGAAATTTTGGTTTATGTTTGATCGCAAAGCCTCCTCCGAAATTAAAGATGCTTTTAAACACTAAAATTGATCCTATTAATAGGGATGACCTCTCAGGAGTTTGTATGATTTCATTTATTAGGGAGGGGGGAATCAAAAATCATTATGTAGGTATAACCCAACGAAAATTCAATATTAGATGTAAACAACATATAGCGGACATAAAATATAATAGAGGTAATACTGCTTTATCCCGGCTGAATCAAATAGAGAACATTAACATACTTTTTAACGAGAGTAGAATAATCCACAGGTCTAATTTCTATTTACAATTATTTGTAAGAGAATCCATTGAAATTTATTTAAGAGGTTCAGGTGTTTGTAATGATACATTATCTTTTCGTATCCCGAATTTATGGGTTGAATGGTTGGACAACTTACGGAGTCGCGACATAGGGGAACACGTACGATCCCGAAAATGTAGGGCGCGTTATATAATTACTTGTTTATATTCAATGATTTTTTTTTCAATTTTCCATATGCATTGTATTTTTAATTTTCTGTTATACAATCTGATGACAACTCAGTGAAAGGGTTGAAACATGTTAATATAGATCTTTAATTTACTTTCAATGTGTTTTTATAACGTCTTTTAAGCAAATATATATTTTAATATTGTGATATGGTTATTTGTGGACGTAATTTTAGCTTATTACTCGTACTTATTTACATTTGTAAATTATTATTATTCTTAAAATTTGTGCAAGGTTACTTTCCAAGGATGCATCACAAAGATTTCAACAGGTTGTAAGGGATAATCTAATAGGCGGTATTTACTTAACAAATAACGTTGTCATGTAGCATGCTGGATTTAGTTTACTGTTTTTGTAGTCGGGGACCAACTTATTTTTTGCCACCGATTTTTTAGAGAGGTGGACTCTCGATCTCGGCATCATTGTAACAATTAATACGGAGAGCGGGCAACAATGGTCATTGCTATTGTTGTGAAAATGACTTTTCCGTTTTGTTGCGGAAACTGTAATTCTTTAACAATCCTTTGAACACAGAAAAAAATTCCATATTAGCAAATTTTAAACAATGGTTTCAACAATGGTTTCAACACTGAAATAACATAATAATTGATTATGAAGAAGAAATATTCTTTGAATCTTTCACCGATTTTTGCCTTTGATGGTCGTATTTTTACATTATCAAAGACTTTTTTATTAAAACGTATTAAAATGGACCAAAACGCATATTTTTGTGATTTTGGGCGGTCTTCCAATCAGGTAACACAAATACAGCATTTCTATATAAAAGTTTAAATAGTTTTGTTTTTCTTTTTTTCATCAGATGTCGTAGGTTCGACGTATACAATCTTAGATTTTATGTGTTCCATTGTTGTTACCAGATTTGGGCAAATTTATAATCTCAGTTATCTGTAATATAATTACAGTTTTATTGTATGTAATTAATTATAGTTAAAATTGCATGCCGTAAAAAATTCAACAGTACTGTAGCCCGAATCGCCCCTATTCCATTATTTGACAAAAAATCTGTGTTTGAATGTGTGCAACTATAATCAATTACATGCAATTAACTTGTAATTACATTGCGGATAATTGAGATTACAAATTTGCCCAACTCTGGTTGTTACCATCTATCCCTTGTATAATGTATATGTCTACAAATTAGAAATTTGCCTTAGAAATTGAAAAGTTTATGTAAAATAGTTTAAAATGTAGTTCATCTTACTTTCATGTCACGAAATGTGACGAAATTTTCAACCGTGATGCATTCTTGCATATAGATTTGCGTATACATTTATGCAGTATATCTGATTCTTGTTCAGTATTCATTATAGAGAAATAAATAAGATTTTACATGGAATAGATCCTTTATGTAAATGACTTCTTTAAATTTAGATGTATGTTTGTGGCACAATTTAAAAGTTTTAAAAGTTTTTTGATTTTGAGCTTTAACTGATCATTTGAAAAGAGTAATTTTATTAACACTTTCCAACAAAGTTGAAAAGTGTATATGACTTCGGTTTGGCTGGCCGTCTGTACGCGCTCTAACTCTCGTAAATATACTCGGATTGCCCTGAAAATTTTGGATGTTATTGACGTTTACCCTAGCATGATCTCTATCTCAAATGAAGTTTGTAGCATGTTTAGTTTATTTACAGAGACAGCCAAAAGTATTCCGTTACATTACGGTCAATGGAAAAAAAATCGTTTCAAATGAATTTTTTAATTATAATATGCGCTTTTAAGTTTCATTATATTTATACATACGTGTGTATAAATGCTATAGTTGATATACAGGGTTACACAAAAGAATTCGTAAAGGTTACTGAATATGATCGTAAATTGTTTAACGGTTGTTTTTAAATGAGTTATGCATTTTTACGTTGGATTGCATTTAGTTTACTAAGAAATGTTTGTAGAATATAGATAAAATGATATAGGGGGCCACGCAAAGAATTGAATACATGGCCGCCTATGGATGATAATTTCTGGAAATGTGATTTGAGTAGTTTTAAGAGTATTTTAGTATGAATTAAATTTTAGCTAAATAGTGGCGTGTAGTAAAGGTACTACGTAAACTACAGGGCTGGACACAGGTATTCAAGTACGTTTCTATCTATTAGTATAAATTGCTGAAAGAGAAATTTCAACCTTTTATGCGTTTTCTTGCGAAACTAAATTTTCCCATTATATAGTATATATATCAACCAACAGATCAAATACAGGGCTGTTCAAAAGAATTAGAATACATATTTGGCTATGGACGGTAATTGCTGAAATCTGTTTTCCAAATGTTTTATCTGTTTTCTAAAATGTTTATTTAGTTATATCTTATTTACCTTATATCACTAAATAACGAAGTTGTATTAAAGATTTTAGGAAGTGTTGGAAAATGTTTCATAGCCTATGCTTGACGCATGATTTTTCTTTCTTGTTAAAAATAAATAACGAAGTTTTCTTACAGATTTCAGGAAGTGTTGGAAAGTGTTTCATAATCTATGCTTGATTCATGATTTTTCTTTCTTGTTAAAAATAATACTCTGAAAATTTTAATGAAAACGTTTAAGGTAATAATATATTCATTCTTAATTGCATCAGCTATTCGTTCTAATGCGGTACTACGTTTAACAGCGATACAAACAAAGCCAGTGATAAAATTAAGAAGGGTTATAATTTTTAAGCAAATGTTTTATATTTATCTCCAAATTTTAGTTTATACAACAATCGCCTCAATAAAGTTAATCTAGAGAATGATACTTATTTATTAATATGTACAAGAACAAGCAGGTGCTACTGTAAGTGTGTATCAGAATGGTCAAGATTAATCTATACCTCTTTTTGGGAACCGCAGAAAAAGAACGGTATAACTGAATGGGCGAAATGATGAAGGGCGATATAACGAAGGGAAACCTTGTGCTTTATCTTGGTCATTGTTTATTTTGTTTTCATGACGAACGTATTTATAGCGAGTAGACTTTCTATTTACATTTACACGATTAAAGTCAGCTAAAGGAAAATTTTTTTTTTTTTTTTTTGAGTGTATAGGTATGCCATAGACAACAGGGTCAATTTCTTGTCCTGTGGTATTCGCATTTATATCTGTGAATGATTCTTTATCACTACCATGCAGAGAAAGCAATTCTTCAAAATGTATGTTGTCTTTTTTATGCATATTATCAATCAACTTCTTTTCATCTGTTTTGATTAGGTTTTCGCATTTTTATATCTTCCTCCTTGTCCGTTTAGTCTATCGGTATCTCACCTGCTATTAGGGTTACAAGTTCTGCTCTTGTACAATCCTATGCTTCTTAAATTTCTTCCATATTGCTTTTAAAAACTGTATTTTCTTTTCCTCTTATAGTATCATGATTTAATTCGTCTTACTTCTGATTTTCTTTCGTTCTGCTTCCTTTTTTGGCTTTTTTTCCGTTAATGCACTCGTTAATGGGTTTAAATACCTTTGCTTTTGAGTTTTCTTCCTCAATTTTTATTCTTATTTTTTCTGTCCCTTTTCCACTCTTCACTCGTAACCCCTTTTAAACTAGCATTTATTCTATGAATTTCCTCTTTGCAACAGCATATTACTTTATTATCTGTAAAAGCAACATCTCAAAAGAAAATGGTGTAATTAATGTATCTTTGCTCTCAGAAGATACAAAAGGCAGAATTTGAATGTAAACTGATAGGCCATTTATACGGTAAATAAATGATCTACCAATTTTACTATTTTTAGCTAAACAATGTAACGATTCACCATTAAATGCACTTTGTTTAGCTTCATCTAAAACATTTTTTGTACAAACTCTCCGACTTCATTGTGTTTGTAACTACGCAACATTTTCAATGTTCGAAAATACACAGGCTTACATAATTGTCACTTGTACCATGAGCTGAAATAGTAAGTTATAAAATCAACTAGCTAGTGTTTCATATAATTTGATTAAAACCTACAAGAGACATGCAAGAATATATTTAGTAAAAAAGAAAAATATTACTAGTATAGAAAAGAAAAATAAAATGTTAACTCGTTCTGCTTTTGTTTGATACGGATGTTTCAAGTTGTATGATAGAACAGTATTACACGCCCCATACAGTCTCATTATGGCCTCACACATCAACTCACGTGTTAGCCCTCTGAGATTGATTGCTTCTAACTCTGGCTACATTAACATATTTGATAATTTAAAGACTAAAACGGCTCAGCGTTTCTTACACATTAAGGGCTTGCTAGAATTATTTACCTAAATTTTAATTTAGGCGTTACGCGTCAAAAGTTTTGAGGTCTGACAAAAAAGTTATCCTTATCAAAAATGTAAGATTTTGTAATGTATATTTTTTGAATTTTTCTTTTTAAATATTCAGTGTATTCCTAATGGATAGAAGTAAAATGATTTATTGCTTTCAAAATAATCATAAAGCCAATTTTATTGTTATAGAAATTGGTACTCTTTTTTTGTGTGTGCTACATTAGAACCATTTTTTCGGGTGTCTCCTATTTCCCTCCAATTGACCCTATATAAATATATGTTACCCTCACAATTTTCAAATAATGTCATTAATTCGGCATATTTTTAATTCTTTATATTTTTCTAATTAAAATATTATCAAAACTGTCGACAAACCGTGAAAAGTTGAGTGGTGTGTTATTTTTCCACACTTTATTTCTGAGTAGAATGCTTTTTTTTTTTTTTTTTAAATTTGTATTCTCTTAACAGCTACAATCAGCTGTGGTCAGTGGCGTAGCCAAGGGGGGGTCCAGGGGGTCCGGACCCCCCCCCCCCCCAGAAAGTAGACCTGGTTTACTGAATCATGGATACAAATACAACAGTAAAAACTGCTAAGACAGAATCACAAAGGATCTATAAAAAAATTCCGCTTTAGAGAGGTGTTCGTCTTAGAAAGTATAATTCAAAGGTATGTCTTTTTTGGGACTATAAACTTCTCCGTTTTAGACAGGTTTCCCTTATAAGCACTTTCCGTTTTCACAGTATCCCTTAAAACTGCTAAAACGTTCTCACTTCCCAAACTTTTTTTCTTTCACATACTCCTTTCTTAGGTTTTTCATTTCGGAGTACCCCCATTTCTCATAAACACGTCCCCCTTCCCCCCCCTCCACTCAAGGAGGTAACGTAAACATGCTTTTTTCCATTAGTAATCTTCTTATCACAACCATATAATAAATCGATGCAAATTACATTGATATTCCTAACATTTTTGTGACTTCCGCCATTACCGATATTTTCACATATCCCAGTAGACCCGCCATGTACCCCCAGGGGTATGCTACCGCAGGTTGGAAACCGCTGCTATAACACCACCTCTGAAGAGCATAAATCTATTATAGGAAAATCTGTGAAGATGAGCTATCTCAAATGAAAACAATTCTAGGTTCGACGAAAACAACACTATATATTTGTGCTTGCTAACGTTTGAAACCTATCTGAAATGGAACTTGTTCTAATTCTGAATCCTTCTTGGCAGGTTTTCTGAAAACACGGAATCCTCTCATAAAAAAAAAAAAAAAAAAAAAAAAAAAAAAAAAAAAAAAACATTTTAATGTCCCGAGACGGGAGGATAGCTATACAAGTATCCTGCTATTCCGCTTACACAAATTTACTGTAACTATATTAAACGTAAAACTTCTTTATCTTGGACTTCGATGGGCTCTGTTGCCGACACTTATGGGAAAGAACGAGTTTATACGAACGCAATAACGGTACATTGGTTGAGTTTCGTGACCCTTATCTTTGTTCACATTATAACGGACAATATTAACAATTACTTTAAATTTGCTGCCTGCAATTAATAAAAGTAACTTTATTTTTGGACTTGTTATTTGTTACCACTTTCAAAATACACTGGCGAGAAAAATTAAAGGAACAACCATAAAAAGGTGCTTTATGTTAATTCTATTAAGGGAACTTCCAGAAAGGTAACTCAATGTCAACGTTATCACTTAGTCCAATGGGATTAACATTCGCTTCAAAAATATATGCAAATTTTTCAGCCTCAGCCAGTTCTTTCGGTTCACGTGTGAAAAGGAGCGCACATGGGTAATTTGAAGCCTAATTTTAAGAATTGTACGTGTAATTAGGTAAAACTTTGCTTCTGATAGGTGTAATATGTCGTCCAGAAGACATTTGACCGATTTCGAGAAATTGCGTGCGATAGGGAGAATGGAAGCAGGACAGACACTCTTAGGGGTCTGTAAAGACTTATAAATAGCCAAAAGCGTCATGTCAAGAATCTGTAAACGGTTTAAAGACACTGGTATAATGTACACAGACAACCAGGTCAAGGTAGAAAACGCACCACAATAGGCTCTCAGGACTGTAATTTGCCAACGATTGCTAAAAGAAATAGGCAATTGACGCCAGTTCAGATTGCAGGGAGTTTGCTGCAGCAGCAAGAACTCGACTATCGTAGTTTACTGAGAGTGACAGGCTGCAAGCATGGAAACCTATGATTTGTGTTCCAATAACTCCGGTAGCGAAATGCGCCCGGTTAAAGTGATGCAGAGATCATCGTCATTGGAGTACTACGGACTGGAGCTGAGTTCTCTTTACCGATGAATCCCGATTTTGTTGAGAGAGTTACTACAGACGTGTTACCCTATGGAGGGAGAAAATCACATGCAATAAGGCTGCAAACATCCGTGAAAGGCATCGATACAAAGGTCGTGGAATCGTGGTATGGACGGACATCATTTTGAATGGCCGCAGTGACCGACTCATTTTTACCAGTGCAACTGTGAATGCTGAAATATACAGAGATGAGATTCTTGTCTCTCCTGTCAAGTTGTTTAAGGGTGCAATCGGAAGATTCGGAATTTTATGATTATTAATGGTCTAGAAGGTCGCTACACACTTCTACGGAACTCCTAAGTATCCCTTCCAGAGCTGCATAAATCCGACCCGTCCGAAGCTTACTGCTGAACTTGGAGAATGTTCTAAAAATGTTTTGAACCATCTAAAATAAATTGGCTGGGAAGTACAAAAACAGAAACCACCATGAACCATTTTTTACACATTCTAATACTTCCAAAATGGTGCTAATCCATCACAAATAAACTTATTAAAAAAATTTAACTTCCTTAAAGACGACCAGATGTCGGAAGCAACTATTAGATCGAATATGGTATCAAAAGTGGCGAGACATGAAACATGGAAACCGAAAAGAATTATGGCTGAATAAGACAATTGTAACAAAACTGCTTTTTCCAAGCATGAACTACAGTAAATTCTGTCTAAGGCGGGCTCTATGTAAGCCGGAAATCTGTCTACCGCGGAAAATTTTTAAAGTCCCGGCGAACCCATAGAAAATAACATTAATTATTGCTGCATAAGCCGGAATCTGCCTGACGCGGAAACGGAAAGAGTTTTAAGGTCCCTCCGAAAACAAAATTTTACATAAGGCGGAAAATAGGATATTTTAAAAAGGAAGGGCATTTCGTTTATGAAACTTTAAAACTGATATATATACATCAAATACTCAATGTCGAGCATAAAAATTAAATTCCGTAATACTTTTAAAAAGTTAATTCAAAGGAACAGAAACTGTTTAAATTTTAAGGAATTCTTGCTTATGCCATTTTTCCTTTATAAATATGCATTTAAAAGTTATTATTACTAGTTCAGTACACGTTTATGAAAATATGTATTGTGTGCAATATATTGTGCTTTAACGTTGTACTCAAATTCAAAGTGATGGCTTTATGTCTCATTCCCGAAGTTATTATTATTATTATTATTTTGTGTAAACTTCAAATTTGTAGGTATTACAGCGGTACTAAGAAATTAAATAGCATTTCTCATTTATTTATAAAGACAAAGGATCTTCAGAATTTCAGTTTTCGACAGATTTTCGAGCCAGGACAATCAATGAAAGATCGTGATGAAAGATCGCGAGCAATTCATTATAACTCAAGATCCAATCTTTTTATCGAAAACATAAAACGCTATTCGACTGACATATGCTTCATTCCAATAAATCACGATCTTTTGCATAAGCCGGAATATTGTCTACCACGGAAAATTTTCTCGGTCCCGACCGATTCCGCCTTAGACAGAGTTTACTGTATATTTGATGTGTGTGCTTCTTACATTACTACTTTCTGTAGCTGAAAATGCAAGATCTTTTTCTTAAAGTTAAAACCTTCCCATATAGCATTTTAGTTTCCAGAAAATTTGCAACAGTTTTGCTTTGAAAACCTGCAAAGTTGCAGTAAGCTCAGCATGACAAGACTGAAAGTTCATAACAAGACTGCAGCAAGATAGCGCAAACGCCGAAGTCACCACACTTTGAACTTGCAGCTAACTTGTCGTGCAAGTTAAATTCATACTGCATCAAATTTATTGCAAACTAACGGCAAACAAGTAATCAAAAATACTGCAGACTTACTGCAAAGTAGTAATCTTTCCATGTCACACTATAAGTTTAACCCCTTCGAAGGGGTCCATAGACCTGATCAAGTCTATTGATGCGAAAGCTTCGTCAGAAGTTGCATGCATCGGTTTTATCATCACAAACAAGTTTAGGTAATATTTGTACTATTCATTTCGAGCATTTTTTGGTATTTAATAAGTATAGCGCTTAGAAAAAGCGGTGCCTACCGAATAAAATTTCTGCAATTTCTGTGTATGTGCTGATTGTCTATTCGCTCAACAGATGGATTTTTTGCTTTCGTCACTTTCGTGAATTAAAGACAGTCTTGCATCAGTTTCACAACAAACTACTCATGCAAGTGGGTGATGGTATACCTTGCGGGAGATTTGCAGCGAATTTCTCAATTCAAATTTATCACGGCAAGATAATATCAGAAAAAATAAACTTGCTGCTAATGTTCAAGCTATCTAGATTATCTCAAAAACTCCCATGGGGAGCGCGGCGGATCGCATGAATGTCTCATGCAATTGACACTTATGTGAAATCATTATCCATTATACCAATAATCATTATCCAATAAACAGCACAAGTTCTTAATTCAATGGCAAGAAATTAAACATAGAAATTGCTGTTTTAAACTTAACCACTTGATCCTAACTTTATTGTTGGCAAATGTTATGTAATATGAAACTTGATTTAACCCATTTTCTGCCAAAACTATAAAGTAATAATTTTCAAATTTTTTGTTAAAAGTCGTTTGCTACCACAAATTCAGAAAGGTAAATTTCGCTTTACTAATACAGCGAAATTTCTGCCAATAAATGAGGCAATTTTTTTAATTCTAAAATAGTGGTGACAGAGTAATTAATAAATTAAAGCCACGAGTATACTCGTGGATGACAGCGAATGGGTTAATTAAATTTAACTCTTCAGTATGCTCTCAGCTTTTTACATCATAGTGAATCTTTTTCATTGGTAAATATTAATGTAACTTCAATGTATTATTAGTTGCAGTTATAGAGATTGGCCTTACATTTTTTATCCATGCTTTTTTTTTTTAATTAAGAAATTAAATAAGGATATACCTAAATTCTTAAAGTTACTCGAAATACTTCTATTATACATACACAGTCAAGACAAGATTCAAAGGGACTGGTAAAAAGTTCCATTTTAGACAGGCTTCCATAGAAAAAAAATGTAATTAATTATGCTTTTAAGATTCACAACCTCAATAAGATCTATTGTTCGTTTCGCAGGGATTCTGAAACTCTTCCGTTTGAGACAGGATTCCGTTATAGAAATATTCCACTTTCACAGGTTTTAATATGTTTCACTAAAGAACAATAAAAATCCCCTTTCAGACAGGTTTTCAGCAAATTTAATTGTATCGCAATTCATATTAAGACCATGTAACGCTTCCGTTAAAGACAGGATTTTGTTACAGACAATTACTATTTTGACAAGTTTTATTCTATTCATATGACATAAATAAGTATATTTATATAAATAAACAAAATTTGTAAAAATGGAACCTGCCTATAACGGAATTCTGTCTTAAAGAGAAATGTTCCGTGCTACGGAAAAGAATACTATACAAATACACCTAATAACACAAAAACCTGTGTAAAACGGAATTTTCCAGCAAAATTTACGATTTCATCTTGACAGGTTTTACTATATATATATATATATAATATATATATATATATATACTATATATAGTACATATATATTATATATACTATATACCTGAAGGAAAAATTTTGGACCACCCCGAAACGAAATCCTGGCTACGCCACTGGCTGTGGTCCAATACATGTCCTTTGACTGTCATAGACACAAGTTAATGTGCTACACTTAAACTAAGAATTATTAATTCAGCCTAGTTACATCATATCTACACGTAAGGCAAAATAGGAAGTTTGTTTAAAGATGACCTGAGAATATCATTAATTTTTTTTATAAAAATCTGAACAAGTTGTGCAGAGTAATTTTTATCTACTTGGCGTCTTCACAAATCCCACTTTACCTTTAATCCTTTCCTTTCAAGCACTAGTAATTGTGTATCTGTAACTTTCACTTCCCACCAGAATTTTCGAAACTATTTATTTCAAAATAAGAGAATACCATTTTACAGCTTTTTATTCACCAAAGATATAAAATTAAATTTTTTTGAAAAATCTGTTAGAAAACTTGATTAAAATTAAGTGGTTTAAAAAATACCCCCCTTCCCCCTTCAAGTGGTTAAATAATTTTTTATCTGATGTCGGAGACAAGTAAAATGATGCATTTTTAGCTCACAGGCTATCAAAGCCTGAGAGCTAATGTGCCCGCCGGTTCTGTATGTATGAATGTATGTATGTATGTATGTACGTACGTAACACAATAAATCTTGAGAGAAATATCCGATTTGCTTCATTTTTTTTTTTTTTTTTTTTTTTTTTTTTTTTTTTTTTTTGTAGGTTCATTCTGATAAGGCGCTTCCCTGATTAGCTTAGGTGGTTTATTGGTTAACCCTTAAATGCCTGATTTTTCAAAAATCATTATAATAATGTTTTTCGGCTTTCATTTTTTAAATAAATCATGAGGAAAATACTTAAAAAAAATCATATTTTGTTTTAAGTATGGTTTACGGCTAAAAAACAGTTTGTTACTAATCGGCAATACTGGTCTTTAATTGAAAAAATAACTTTCCTTGATAAAATTCTATAATATTAAACACACAAGAATTTTAGGAACCATAATAAGAAATAAATTTTACTTGCTCACTGCGGAACAAAATAGAGTATTTCGCAAGCTTCCAAACAAAACAAAAAGAACAAGTAGCAACAACTGAAAAATTAAATTTATTTTTATTCTTAAGCAGCACAAGTGTTGCCATCTACATGTTCAAAATCGATTTAAAAATATTTTCAGAATGTATTTTATTGGCAACATTAGGCATTATAGCTTCAATATTATTCTAATAGTATTTTAGAGCCTAAATTGGGTATGTTGCCGAAAAGCAACACGCGGCATTTATGGGTTAAGTATAATCGGGGAAACGGGGGACTACCCCCCCCCCCCCACCCCCTTAATTTAGATAAATGGGTTTTTCATGCAGAAATATCAGATTTTCTTCAAATTTGGTATGCCGGTTAATTCTGATAAGGCGCTTTCCTGATTAGATTTGGAAGTTCGTTGGTTGAATATGGAGGGAGAAACGGGGGGCTAATACCCCCTTAATTTAAATAAATGGATTTTTCTATCCGATTTTCTTCCAATTTGGTATACCGGTTTATTTGGATAAGGCGCTTCCCTGATGACATTTGGAGGCTCATTGGTTAAGTATAAAGGGGGGAAACGGGGGATCATCCCCACTTAATTTATTTTTCAAGGGCATTATTCTTTGAAATAAGAGTATAATATGCAATTAGTGTAGTCTGTGAGCTTAATGCCATCTTTTTAACTGCGCACTTTTCTTTTTTTGTGTGTGTGTGTTTAAGCATCTACCGTTTTTCGCCATTTCGACTGAGAAGAAACACATCACGGCTTCCTATGAAGTTAAAATTTGGATAGTTCAGCTCTCGTTATCGGAAAAATTGAACACTGAAACTTTTATACAATTTTACAGCAAGTTAAGAGGATGCTTTCGGTTCCGTAGAACTAACAGCATAGCCATATTTTTCGAGCTACAGATGAAATTTAGAGAATGTTTTGGGGAAAGAATCTGAATTCTCATTCTCCAGTATTTGATCTTGTTATCCGAGCATTTTAGCTTAAGTATTATTCACTCCACTGCCAACTTTCATATTATTGCTGCTTCAAATAAATTATTATTTTTGTTAAAATTTGTGTGAAGGCTATTTTCCCAGAGTGCATCACAAAGGTTTCAGCACGTTGTAAAGAATAATCCGATAAGAAGCATTTACTTAGTAAATTATGTTTTCATGTTGCGCACTCGATCTAGTCTCCTATTTTTGTACCAGGGGACCGACTGATTTTTTACCCACTGATCGAGAGACAGGTCTCGGACAGGTCGTTGATTAAATAATGTATGAAAATGTATCATTTTATTCGTCTCCGACATCAGATAAAAAATTATTTAATCAAAAATTGGTGAGATAGGTCGTCTCAGCGCTATTGTAGTAATTAATAACATAGAGGGCAACAATGGGTATTGTTGTGAAAATGACAGTTTTCCGTTCTGTTTTGGTAAACGGTAATTCTTTAACAATAATTTGAACATAAGCAAAAATTGAATATTATTAAATTTTAAACAATGGTTTCAACAATGAAATAACATAATAATTGATTGTGAAGAAGAAATATTCTTTGAATCTTTCACCGATTTTTGCCTTTGATGGTTGTATTTTCACATTATCAAAGACTTTTTTCTTAAATCGTGTTATAATGGATGAAAACGCAAATTTTAGCGAATTTGGGAGATCTTCTGATCAGGTAACACAAATACAGCATTTCTCTATAAAAATTTAAATATTTATTTTTAAATCAGAATTCGTAGGATCGATGTAGACAATCTTAGACTTTACGTGGCCCATTGTTCTACCATCTCTCCTTTGGATTATGCCTACAAGTTGAGAATTCGCCTAAGGAATTGAAAAGTTTCCGTAAAAAAGTTATAAATGTCGGAACAGTTGTCATATATTCCCGCGGCCGCCATCTTGGATTTTTCTTGGCGTGAAAATCCTTTTTCCGCCAAGTAAATGTCACCAAGCAGATGATGCATGTTAGACGTAACGGGGTTATCAGAACACGTCACTCGTCGGGGTTTCCTTAAACGGGGTTTTGATAAACGGCAACAAGACATCGCCGAGAAATCCAAGATGGTGGCCGCGGGAATACATAAAATCTTAGCGGAAATGTCAATCATTTTACTTTCAATTTTCATCAAAATCTCTAAGTTTGCAAGCGTAATACATTCTGAAGCATAGATTTGCATATATATTTATACAGTATTTCTGATCCTTTTTCAGCATTCTTTATAAAGATGTAATTAAAATTTTACATCGAATATATCCTTTATATAAATGATTACTTAAAATTTAAATGTATGTTTGTAGCGAAATTTAGAAATTTAAAAATTAATTTTCGGTAAAGTTTTGATTTCGAGCTCTATCATTTGAAAGTAGTATTTATGTAAATAATACTCTGAAAATTTTAATGAAAAGGTTTTAGGTAATACGATACTTACACTTAATTACATCAGCCATTCGTTATATTGTGATACTCGGTTTAAAAGAATGAGATACAACCGAGGGCAGCGAAAAAATTAAGAAGGGTTATAATTTTTAAGCAAATGTTGTATATTTATCTCCAAATGATAGTTTATGCGCATATCACAATCGTCACAATAAATTTAATATAAAAAACGATATTTATTTATTGATACCTACAAGTAGATACTTCTTAAAGAGTGTAGCAAAATTGTCAAGATTCCTCTTTAGGGAAGCGCGAAAAAAGAGTGCTGTATCCGAATAAGCGAAATGAGAAGGGCGATATAACGAAGGGAAACCTTTCCGATTTATTTGACTACTGTTGTACAAACTATTTTTACCCTTTTTTGGCGGCATATATTTTATTTTGTATCTCTTAAATTTTAAAAGTGTTAAAGTTCCGTAACGGTTACTTTGACGAAAACGTAAAATGTTTTAAATTTGTCCCGTGTCTACTGTTTTACTATCTAAGGGCTGTTATTTGAATATTAGTAAATGGCGGAAGTACTCATAGCACAGTACATACGCACCCAGGACTTATTTAAGACACGATTTTTAAAATCTACCTTTGAACATTAAGTGCATTTGGCATATTTTTGAAATTATTGATATTTTTTATATTGATAGGATTGATAATTTTGAAAGTGTTACAGACGAAACATGAGATGTTTGATCATGAGCAAGTTATGACCTATTAGTGTTTTATTTAAAAATATATTTTTATGATTAGCTGTAAATTTAAGTATATGTACAATCCTTTTATATAGTTATAGTTAATAATTCTTTATCGCCATTTGCAGAAATAATAATAAAAAGAAGAATTGTGGAATTTTTCAATTTCCCCCAAAAAAGTTATCATTTGCAAACCGTTCAGAATACACTACAAACATTCTATTTAACATGTATATTATTTGTAAGTATGTGTATATCAGCGTATGTGATATTGAGTGGGTTTTTAAAAATGGATGTTTATCTGGGTAGGAATCCTTACTGTTTTTTTTTTATTATTATTTAGAATGTGAGACATTGAAATATTAAAAATCAGTAGCTTTACCACAGTGGTTATGTCAAATAAACGTTTTTAGTTAGAAATTTATTTGACAATATAAGTTAAAAGAATGCTGTGCAACCATAAGTTACATTTTACAAAATAAAATTTTTATAGGTTTTCATATTTTATGTATATATAATTCAGTAGATCAATCCTCCCATAATTTGGGTCAACCAGAAGTGGAGAGGTTTACACCTGTTTACAGGGTTATTATTATTATTATTTAATAATCGGATGCCTTTTAAAAGTGTTGATGTGGTAAATAGATACAAAATAAATTATTTGTACGATTTAAATTGAGAGCTTGTTGTAGCTCAAACCCAACTTATGAATATTTTAGTAAAAAAAATAACAGGACAAACATCCAAATCTCCATTCTTTTAAATTAATGTGTTTGTATTTGATTATTTATTTTTCTTTGTTTTTTATTTGCAGGAAGTTTGTTTGAATGATAGTTCAGTTGATGAATCAGCGTATAGGTAAGCAGTATTTTACAAAATATATTTTACAATCCTAAAATTTCCATCTTAAATTTAAATGGATGTAAAAACAAATTTACCTGTATAACGTTATTAACTTTCACAGGAGAACTTTTTAAATTGTGTGACAGGATCCGAGTCACAATTGATTATGACGCTCAGGAAAATTTTGGGGACTTTTATATTTTGCAATATAACTTAACAGCATAAAATAAATTCAAAATCAAACACGATATGAATAATATATCTTTCGATTAGGTTTCATTACTCTATGTTTTCCTGCATGCTGCATATTATGCAACTTCACAGAAGCGTTAGTTCTGAATACAGTCAGAACACGATTAGTAAAGATGTCCATTCTTTGAATGAAGTTAAAAAGTAGATTTTTCCAATGAAGTTAACACCAATAGATATACAATGCTTATTGTAGGTTTTATTTAGGAAATTAGAATTTTTTATATTGTTATATAAACTTTACCATTCTTTTTATGAATTAAAAAATTATTGTGAAGTCTGGTCTGTAAATAATCATGATATCAAGAAAAGGTCCGAAAGAGCAAAGTAACTTGAACGTGGTTAATGTTAACTGCAATCCGAATTATGGAACACGTATTAGTGCCGTTTGATCGCGGTTGATGACAATTTCAATCAATTGTCGTGATATTCTTATATTTGAAACAAGGCATATCAATCCATTGAAAATTTTGTTAAAATAGTTTTAATGATCAAATTATGAACAAGAATTCGCGTAAGACTTGTAGTGAAATACTTCGTATTTTTGATTGAACAGAACTTTTGCAAGCCTGGTTTCCAACACAAAACTTTTTTGCTGTATTATACTCTTTCATATCTTAAAATCGGTCTCATTTTTTGTTATTCAGACACTTTGTATAAGTCAAGCATTAGTTTAAGCAATTCTTTTAGTGCCATTTACATTTTAAACTCTAATGCAGTAAACGATGTTTAAATTAACTATTTCCGCCATAAATACAGATTTTATCATACGGAAACAAATAGACTTAATATTTCATTCATTAATCCGTGTGTTGTTGTACAAAGAGCCTGTGTTCTTGCATTTTTCTGAGATAAAAATAACTTATTTTTTGATTAATTAAAATAATTCGAGAATCATGTGAAAACACAATCATATCCCGCGTTACCAACAATATAGGTTTCAATAGTTATGTACAATTATGTCCATCGTGATTTAGTTCCAATAAAATTTACATAAAATTGCAGAGCTGCCAAGTCTCCGGCTTTTTGGATACCAGTATTTTAATACAGAAAATATTGTTTTATTTAATTAGAACAATTGAGCGATTTAAAGGAACAACATTTTCTCTAAAATAACAGTGGTGTGCAAAAAGCCGGAGACTTGACAACTCTGAAATTGTTTTTAAATTAAAAAAAATGTTATATGTCTGTTCTTTACATTCTTGTTTAGCTTCCTGAGATTGACAAGATTAAAAAAATAAATCACTCCATAACGTCCTATGGTCGCATAAAAGCATGTTTCTTTTTCAGTTAACCAACTGTCTATAAACACTAATGTAAAGGTACTTTCCCTATTAGTTGAGGTTTTTCTTTTGCGAAATAATTTAAATTTTTTTAATAAATAAAACAAAAGTTAACGTTTTAGCATGTATCGATAATGTTTAAATGCTTCTTTTGATTAGAATAAGAAATACCGGATATTTTTACATAGCAAATGTATTTTCATAAGGACATAGATTTGCCGTCGCTTCCTCAAAACATATTTCTTTTATTTATAAAGCAGTGTTCTTATAAATGCATTAAAAAAATCTTTACTATTTCTTTCTTTCTTTAGTTACCAACCTTATTATAGTGGAGAGTCTCAACAATTTTATCCTGTGGTGCATTACTTATATTATCCAGTGTACTCTACAACACCTTATAACAATAGTATTACATATTATCCAGTTCCAGTTTATCAACCAACATATCCAGCAACAGTTTTCTATTACGGATTTGTGTATTATTATCCAGTTCAGAGTTTAAACCCAAACAGGTAAGACGACATTAGTACTTTTTAGAAATTGTATACAATTATTATTTATTACCACAAATATTTTATAAATTAACAATCAAATTGATTCGAGAAAGAACAAGCCCTCCCCGAATACTGAGTTTGATGATGTGGTGTGGCGGTAGTAGTCTAGTAATACATTTAATATGATTAACATGCAACATAATAACTATATGGTTGTACCATATAGTTTAAACGTACTTATGTTGATAGTATACACTTGACATCACACATAAATGTCACTATTTGAAAATCAAATATTTCGTTGTGTTTGCACACTATTTTATCGCGCTCGAAAACATGGATGCTCTGATTGGAACGGCAACAGCACAGAATATTTCGGCAATATGGCATGCGAGCGGCTTCAGAGCTACCAGAGAAGCTCAGCTGTTACGGAGAATTTGAATCTTACCGGCTGCGATTCTAAAATGTCACGTGAATAAGTTTGGCTGAAAACAGATCGGCTATTGGTTGAAGCCAGACTATGCGAATCATGTGAGAGTGGAAAATAACACGGCTTGTCTCGTTGTCTATCGGATAATTGCACCTCTTATCATAAAAACAAGTTGAAGGGCTGTTTGTCGATAGGTAGAGTCGACATAACCTTTCTGCTGTACAGTAAATCACTACACCATACTGGTGTTCGCTGTTAAGCAGGACATAATTTTTTTTTTTTTTTTTTTTTTTGCTGAAATCGATTCGATTCCAGTCAGTATCTAACTACGCTGCTTGATAACAAAATTTTCCCGTTCACTGAAAGAGCTTTCATCAAATGTTTGTACCTATCAAGTGTAAACCCATAATAAGTGTTGTGCGGCCTCTGAGACCCTAGTGTGTCGATTAAAATATTTTTTCTTTTTTTCATGAAATAGAAACCATATTTTAAAATGTCTTAGAATTTTTTTTTTGAAAACTGAATTTTTTTCTTATCTCTTAACTTGAATAGTCAAAGTACACATCTTTTAAATTTCAAACTAATATCTAAACTAGTTGGATGTGCCAATCCCAAAACTTTCTTCTATCTCATACATCAACATCTTAATATTTCAAAAAAAATAGTTACGAATGTTAATGCTTCCATATTATTAGTTCAATACTATACCAACTTTGATTTTCATCTTAAATTTTTGCTTCAATCCATTAAATGGGGTAAACACGAGTTAATCTCGATCATGATATTTATTAAAATTAACAGTTTTTCGTTATTCTTTTGTACATCAGCTGTTCGCGAATAGTCAGCTTATCAGGACGGGGAGTTTCTGTCGCTTCACGATGCACATTAGAACTACAAAAAATCGAGAAAATTATACAAAAATAGCTATTATAGCGTCCCTTCAAGCGGAATATTTACAAATTCAAGGCGTACTTGCCGGCCATAGTCAAAATTATACACAAAATATTTGGTTCAATTCTGCATATAACTTCAAACTCTTTTGGATGGTACAATAATGAAAATGGCATAAAAATCGCTATCCCGCGGAATATTTCCAAATTCAAGGAGGGCTTACCGGCCGTGGCTAAAAACATTCCCAAAAATTCGGTTCAATTCTATGCATTCCTTCAGACACTTTTCGATGGTACATTAATGAAAATGGCACAAAAATCACTATTACAGCGCCCCCTTCCGGCGGAATATTTTTAAATTTTAGGAGGACCTGCTGGTTACGGCCAAAACCATACAAGAAACATTGGCTGAGTTCTACGCATAGCTTCATACCATTTTCGATGGTACAATGACGGCACACGGACAGAGAAACATTCTGTATAAACTTGTTTTTTGGGATCTCTGACCCCTCAAACGAGTAAATGCGTCGAAAACCGGAAGTCGAAAAAAATTTCGTTTACAATACTTTCTTCTACTGAAGATAGAAGAAAGTAAAAAGGAAGTTTTATTGTATCCATAAATAAACGCAGTGTCTGTGACCGCGTGGTTGCTGTTATGTTTTAATTTTTCTTTATTATTAGTATGGGTTAGTGATCGTATTATTAATTTACAGCTGAAAAAGTGTTTCTATGTAGAATATGCACGAATTCTTTATTTGGCAGTATTACAAAAAAAAATAAAATACATTAATTGGTTCATTTTTAAAAATTTACATTTCACTAATCGTGTATTTAAGATAAATAAAGATTTTCATTCTGATATAATCTTTCATTCCGAATTTATATGTGGATAAGATTTTCTAGTTTTGGAGTTGCTATTAAACATTTAAAAGTTAGGCTGAATTTTACTATTACATAATAACCTCCTATGGTTGAATAAAACATATACCGTATTCCCCGGAATTAGCCGGCATGCTGAAAAATTCGAGGGAGACCAGATTTTTGAATATTAGTCCCTGGTCTTTCCCGGCATGCCGGAAAAAGTGAGGATAGTAATTTCAACAAATCTTAAATCCTTGCTAATAAAAATATTTTAGGGGGCACGATCAAATATTTAAATCCGTCCCGTTTTCTAAAGTTTTAGATGCGGATTTTTGACAGGGTCCTGGGATAAATATTACTTATTTAATATAAAATTTCAAAAGTGTAATTACAACTATTTCCGAATAGTCATTTCAACAAATATCTAAAATTCTAGATTAAGTCCACCACAAAGTCCAGTACAAGTAGCTTAAGTCCACCACTAGCTTAAGTTCACCACAAAGTCCAGTACAAGTAAGTTTAAGTCCAGTACAAGTAGGTTGTTTAATGGAGTTCAAAAACAGTTTGTTAGGAATATAGTTCGCGCCCTGATAGTGGAACATAGAACTAAAAGACTGGAGAATGTTTGTTTTTTGCAAGATTTTGCAGTGGGTGCCGCATCACGCCTGCTAAACGGTTCTGTAGGCAGGTGTGACACGGTTCGAGTTTCTTTCGGTTCGCGATTAGGTCTTTTTTTATGAGATTTTGCCGTACAAATTTCAGGTTCATTTTAGAATATTATTACGGGGCCGGGCAACGCCGGGCGGCTCAGCTAGTAAGATAAATAGAATCTATAATCACATAAATATAAAGGAATATATATAGAGAGAGAGACAGAGAGAAAAATAATTATTGATGTTTTTTTCGTAAAATGAAAAATGTTAGAAAAAACAAAATAAATCAGCCGCCCGTCCGCCAGTAGCAAAACCTCATATTTTCCGGCATGCCGGTAAATACGAGAGTTTCCGGCATGCTGGTGTACCTCACTTTTTTCCGGCATGCCGGCTAATGCGGGGGAATACGGTATTTATAAAGCAACTTCAAACATCAATACCTTGAAACTTTTTTTTTTCCTTGTAGAAATTGGACAAGTTGGACGCAGTCAGTTAATGAATTTTAATTTTATGTGATGCCATATTTTTGTTTCAAAGTATGGGAAATAAATAAATAACTCATGGGTGATTCTGAAATAATATTCTAGACTTTTTTAAAAGGTGTTGACTGAGAACTCTGTAAACATGTTTATTTTATATTCTGTTATAAGAGTACACTTTAAACTGCTGAAAAATGTCAATAATTTAAAAGTTAATTTTTTGTCTATTTTCAACACTTTCCAACATAGTTGAAAAGCATTTATGAGTGCGGTTTGTCTGGCCGTGCTCTTACTCGCGTAAATTTCATCCGATTGCGATGAAATTTATATATGTTATTGGTGTGGCTTGTTTGGTAATGAAAATTAAGTGTGTAGCATTTACCACTCATTTACAGGGACACTCAAAAGAATTCTGTAACATTACGGTCTGTGGTTAAAAATTGTTTGCGGCGAGTTTTAATGATATTGCACTATTTTAAACATGCTGAAATTGATATATATCACGGAAGTGTACTACAAGGTTCTTACTACAGCACGTGGAGATCATCGGCCTGCAAAATTTAATTTTACATACTCAATTAGTAAGAGACAATAGTGCAACACTGTTCTAGAGTATTTGCAATGTTCAGATATCTCGAGTTAACGCAGCATGAAAGAAAAACAGAGCTCCGACTTTGTCAGATTGTAATAAATCAGAGTTATTTGTAGCAGAGATTTGAAAAACCATTTAATTATCATATTTTGAGATTCTAATCAAAGAACGGGCATCCTAACTTATGAGAAAGTTTGATAAATTTTGCACTTCTGTCTACACCATACAGAAAAACAAATCAGCATCAGAAACTCTGAACACCTATAATGATATGAATACTGTAAATATTTCAAATGAAAATCAAATTCCAAAGTAATTACTTAAGAGGCGCAAAGGCCAACACAGTGAAAAAAATACTGTAATTGAATATACTGAAATTAATACTATAAATATGTTGATTTTATATTAACTGTTATAAAAGTACACTTTAAATTGCCTCAAATTGTCAATAATTTAAAAAGTTAATTTTTTGTCTATTTTTGATTAAACATAAAAATGTATGTAAATGTACTTTATAGCTCGTCGGTGGAATCTGAATATTACTCTCCTAGCAGTTCTTCGGTAGAATCAACATCAAGTGATGAATATGAAGACTGCTTTTCTGATGTTAGTGAATCAATTTACCATACACCGTGCAGCTCTCCTGAATTGTCATCGTCTTGTGAGGATTATGGAGGATATTTTTATGATGAGCAACAGCAGAGTTTTTGTGCTGATAACACTGTGGATGATATAGAATCTAAGTAAGAAAAATTAAAGAATTTCTTTATATTTCTTTATATATTGTATAGCAATGATTCTCAAAATTTTTAAGATACTATTGTAATAGTTTGAAATACATGATTTAACATTTTTAATGTCTAAGAATTGTAATCTCACAGACACACAAATTGCGAAACTTTATGATTAGAAATATTTCAGTAGCTACAAGTTTTTTATATATTTGCTAATGCTAATTATACAGTAAACTCCAACTTCAAATTGATTTCGTATCCTGTACAAATATGTAATTCTGAGTTGAAATCAGATCTCGATACTTGGTAACTGCCTGATTACTGGTACTGCTCTGCTCTCCTCACAGTGTAGGATGAAGAACCCAAATACATTTGGCAGTCATTACCAACCCTAATATTTAGGTAATTTTTTTCGATAATGTATGTGTGTTACTTCGAAATTAATTTTTTTGCTAATGAAATGATTTTGTCAGAGTTGCATAAATAAAAATTAAGAGTTAGACATGCTTAGAAGACGTGGATTTCGGATTTTAATTACTACTTTTTTCGGATAGTAATATTCGTCTCACTAAATGTTAGAAATTCTTCTTTTAACTAAGTTAAAGTTCACTATCTGGACACTATGGTATTCAAAAGCTGAAATCCGTTGCCTCTATGATTGTGATTAATGATAAATTTGTATAAAAAAGGCACGTTGAGACCAATCGATACATTTATTTCTAAGAAGAAACTGAAAATTAATTTTGAAAGATTTAATTAAAAGCACTATGAGAAGGGTAATTATTTATCTTCCCGTAAATCAAATTAGAAATACTCCCAGAAATTAAAGCCAAAGAGAAATACCCTTTCCTTTTATTTTATACTAGCCTAAAAGCATGCTATGTATTGAAACTTTAAAAGTAGCATTTGTTTCAGCATAGACTTGTTTTTGTGTTAATCGGTTTAAAAATTCATAGTTTTTTCGTTTTTCCCATTTGTGAATGATATATAGGTGTTGTTTTATAATGGTTATATATATATTCCTTTTTCAAAAAGACATGAGAATATCTCTAAAAATGTTATTAAAAAGTTTGTGTTCTTGAAAAACAGATGTAAGGATTTCGCTTCCTTTTCTGTATTGCTTTCGTATTTAAATATTAAAATTAAATTAATTTATATAAAACTGTAGCAGCCACGATAAAATACTATTCTATAAAAACGTGCTGAAAATTGGACAAGTGTAACATATCGTGGTGGTCTAAAATATTTACAGATATTTAAAAAGAAAACAACATATGGATTATATTTACATACAATATGAAATACAATATATATATCATACAATGATGAAATCTGGTTACGGGATTTTTTCCTTAAAAAAAATAAAAGTAGATATGAAAATACACTCACGTTCAATTTAAAATTTTCTACTTGTCTAGAATCTGAAAGAAATCTTACGAGTAAATTCAAAGGAAAATCTACAAAAGTTGTTAAAAAGTGCACTATCATTAATTTATGTCTTTATATTAGTTTATATTTACAGCTTTCAACATTGTAAAGAATATCCCTATTTTCACATTTGATTGACTCCTGAGTTTTGACGAATACAGAGGAAGTACGAAAAGCGTCCCATGACAACTAACATTTTAACAACTGTTACATTAGAAAGAAGATAGTTTTGATTTGAGAATAGAGTTCGATTTAATTGGCCAAATGTGCATTGTGAGATAAATCTTAGTGCAGGGCCGATCAATTATTCTTAGAGTTGTACCTCTTGTTAGATACTCATGTCTTGGAAATACATTGTCAGTATTGAAAGTTTAGAATCAAATACTATACTACACTAGATTAAATGCCTATGCTCTACCATCTGATCTATTTCGGACGTATATAGTGGGTCAAATTTACTCATCTAACCTTATTGATTATAGCATCTGGTCTGATATTTTAACCAATTCAACAGAATAAATCGCAGATAATGGAACTCGAGAAACCGCCGGATACGTAATTACATTAGATTAATTTTAACACAATTGTTGTTAACTGGCAAGTAAATCACATGAGATTTAAATTTCCTATCTGGGCGTGATCATGTTTCCTATCTGGGCTGGGGGCTAATCCTATGTCTGGACCAGGATTCGAAACAGGGATGTCTTGGCTGAAGCCGGCAATGCTCTGCCATCTGAGCTATCCCACTTATATTATCAATAAGATTAGCTGGGTGAATTAGGTCCACCAGATTCGTCCGGGATAGCTCAGATGGTAAAGATTTGGAGGCTTCAGCCAACATATCCCTGGTTCGAATTCTGATCCGGAAATTTTTTCGTTCAGATGGAAATTTGCATCTCACATACTATATTGCTGAAACAAATCCACCGTGACAGGGAGGAAAAAAAAACAACAACTAAAACTACATTCGTTTTAGATGATAAAAAGCCTAGGACTGTATAAGCAGGGCTGCGGAGTCGGAGTCGGAGTTGAACCATTTTTGAGCGAAAGAGTCGGAGTCGGAGTCGTCCATTTTTCCCACCGACTCCGCAGCCCTGTGTATAAATGAATAATATTCAATGTTTAATACGTTTTTGCATCGTGTACTGGCGAATAGAAAATTTTTAAGGGAATGATTTTTTTTTAGAGAGCTTACGCATTGTTTAACTGGTAATTTTAGGAATAAATTCTAAATTACCATAATTTCCAAACAAATTATGAATCTTATTGTAATAAGATATAAAGTAAATATACAACTTCTTTTTCAGAAAACATAATTACATAAAAATAAATAAATTATGAAATATATAACAGTTTTATTTTTAGAAAATAAGAGAAAAATGTTTTAAAGAATGAAATAAATTTTAATGTGTAAGACTATAAATGAATTAAATAAATTTTCGGTATTTTACAGTTCAAAAGTCGAGAAAAATAGAACTAGAGTTATTTGAATTTTAATAGATTAAATTTATTCCTTTATATTTCATTTTAATTTACAAAAATACTTCGTCGATTAAACTTTTCGAAGAAATTTTATATTAAAAAATATAATTTATAAATTGTCTGAATCTGCTAAAGGAACTTCGATTAATTTAACTTTGGAAAGTAGTTATCAGCAGACTCAATTGCACCTCCAATTATGATTAAGAATAAAAATTTGTTGTACATATTATACCGTGATTTAATTAACGAATAATTTTCCTTTGCAGTGAAACTTTTGATTCAAATATAAATGGCAATGAGCATTTAACTACTGGGTCACTTGGGTCTTTTAAATTTGAAGAAGAAGAACCCAGTACTGATGAAGATGATTTTTCCGTTAACACCGAAAAGGCGTATGATGCATCTTCAGAATACTCGGATTCCGATAGCGAAGTGGACGGAGTTTTAAAAAGTGTGTTTCAAAATATTTCTGAGGAAAGCGATGAAAGGTAAGCACATTGATCATAAATTTCAAAACCCATTCGCTGTTTCTGAAAACGTTTACTTTCTGTTGTGTATATATATATATATTGATAATAATAAATTTGTTTTATTTTTAAATTTACAGTTAAATATTAATATTAATACATGCGGATTAATATGTATACAGATATATATAATATATTTTAACTTTCTGTATTTTTTCCATTAAACGTACTTAGTCCTACCTTAAAATACTTTTTCTTTAATTTTCCTTGTTCAAAATTCAATTGTTTATACGCCTGGTATACCTTAGCTTTTCCATATCAAAATTCATTCCATTTTTTCTTTCATACTTGTTTGTATGTTGAAAGGGCAGCATTCTAGGATTTTTCCGCGCTGCTTTCAGTTCCATCAAGTGCATTGCTTAGATAACACATGTAATTAAGCAGGGCGGAATCCCATGGTTTTATGTTCTTATGCATTCATCGTTAAAAGCGAATGCACGCTTTCAGAGAGAGAATATTTGGCTGGTTTAACTTATACTCGTGGGTGCAGTCAACAGCAAGTTCTGCAATATATTTTTCATGTGCGCTATGGATATCATAGAAATTATAAAATTATTGAGGTTAGGTTGAAAGCATTTAAAATACCTTGATATGTTGGAGTAAAATATTTTTTCTTTGCGATGGATTGTCTGTCCATCAAGCATATAGATGTGACTACTCAAATAAATAATGTTTTAAATGGAATTGCTTGCTTTTTCCTCATAACAATGAGTTCACCCAATGATTCACGCATAACTATAAGTAAAATCTTCAACTAAGAGAAATCTGTTTTCTGCTACGAATTAAAACTTCATCCCTTATATACAGGGTGTTTCTACGATCATATGAAAAAATTTAATGGAAGGTAAAGTACACATAAAGAAGCAATTTTAATACAGCAATGTGGGGTCGGAAATTAAAAAATTTGGCGAAAAACAAGAAATGTTGAGGAAATGAAAACAAGTGTTTTATTGACATAACAATTAGAGTAAGTGCTCAAATGTGCCACCACTAAGATCGATACATACCTGACTGCGTCTAGCAAGCGATTGTTGTGCCCTTCTGAAGGTTCCAGATGCCTCATCTATGAGACAGCAGTTGACTCTGATGAGGAACTCACTGCAAGACTTTCAGTCGTTGCTGCAAATGTCCGACTGACTCTTGGAATTTGCAAAAAGGTACTCCAACCACTTGCTATACACTGCCAGTGGTACATTTGAGCTATTACATGAATTGTTATGTCAATAAAAAGCCCGCTTTCATTTCCTCAGCTAAGACCCACCAGTGGCCGAAAAAAAATGGGCAGCTGTGTTGCCCATTATTTCCAAGAAACATTTCTTGAAAATTGTTGGAATTTCACTATATAATTTGCCCCATCAGTGGCCGAGATGTTCCGCTCTCAAAGCCGATAGACGGGAAATGCTGGGTTTGAACCCAATCGCGCCCGTCGGCCTAATCGTTCTGAGTTTTCTTCGAACCTTGGTTATCCTTATTATGCTTAATTACGAGTTAGGTTCCCTTAGAAAGGCCCGCACGGAGGGCACTCCCTTTTCAGGCCTATATCCCTCGTGTAAATAACACAAGCCTGCAAAATTTGGGTTGTGTCATATTGCTTAGCTTTTGATAATTGATTCTTACGTATTTTGTAGCTCTGAATGCAAAATTGGCCATCATTTTTTACCATCAAGCCAGTATATTTTGCAAAATTTCAACTTTTTAACTTTGAAATTTGCGATTTGCGAAACATTTTGACGTGATGGTTAAAAATGAAGGTTATTTTCAAATTTAATGAGAAAAGTACATTTAAATCAATTATCAAAATTTAAGAAACACAACCATCACATCTATTTTGTAGTATCAGAATTTTGCTATTTTTTGACGTTGAAATTTATGATTTGCAAAAAAAAAAACTGACTCGATGGTTAAAAATGAAGGTCATTTTCGAATTCAGCGCTAAAAAATATATATATAAATCAGTTATCAAAAGTTAAGAAACACAACCATTTCCTATATCTTTCAGTATCAGATATTCTCTATTTTTTCCCTTTTTACCATTGAGATTTACGATTTTCAAAAAATCCTGATGTGATGGTCAAAAATGAAGGTCATTTGCGAATTCAGCCCTAAAAAATACACAAAAATCAATTATCAAAAGTTAAACAACACAACCGTCGTAGGTTTGTGTAATCGGCCGTCCTAAACAACACCATCATTTCCTCCGCATTTCTTGTTTTTTGCATAACTTTTCATTTCCGGCTCTGCATTGCTACAGCAAAATTGCTTCTCTATGTGCATTTGACCTTGTCTTACAGTTTGTTTCACGATCGTAGAAAGACCCTGTATATCCCATTGGATGGATTTTTTTAATTATTTTGTCTCTAATGCCCCTAGTAAAATGTATACTGAAAATTCAGAAATTCCGAATCGATACCAGAAATTTAGAAACGTAATTTTAGCTTTATTTAGTCGCAGAATGTGTGTCAGTAAATAAAGAAAAAAAAAATACTATCCGGAATTCATAGATCGAAGCTGGGATTTCTGAATGAAATAATTAGTTGGAAACACCTGTGATAAATCGCGTGCTACGTGCGGCATTAGAGGTTAAAAATCCTTTTTAGAAATCCGCGTACTGCATTTTAAGGAATGATACTTATGTAGGACCCTATCCTATGAAACTGTCGAAATCCATAAATGTACAATCTTGCGATTTCTGACTGTACGTCAATTTTTATCAATTCCAGCAAATTATTAAATAAAAAGTCATTTTCAACCTTTATCAAAAATAAAATTAAGAAATAAATTAGATTGTTTTAAGAAAAATGAATTAGCATTTCTTTGAACTTGTTAGTTATTTATGTATAGAACTGATGAATATAAATTCATATATGAAATTTTTTTTTCTTCTAGAATATTATATTCTAGTTTTAATTCTTGCAATATATATATATGTAATGTCTTGGAGCAGTTGGTTATAATTCAAAGTCGTGACTGATAGGTGAAATAATTGACTCGGGACCTCGCTTTTTCAGCAAACTCGGTTTATTTGGCAGATTCGCAGTACAAATCAATCGCCAGTCCGCCGGAGGCCCCGAGCAACCATATTTTTTCTGAAATCACATAGTTGATCTTTCAGAGCAGGCTCAAATTTCAGGAAAAGTCTGAGATCTTAGGCTGAGCACATGAGTTTTGTTTATGAGTTTGGAATATTTTTCAGCAGAGGGCGAAAGTGTCAATTTGGGAAGAATCTTTAATGTAATTGCCTAAGACTTTTTTTAATGATGGGTTTTCTAATATTATTCAGGTCTTGCATCAGCCAGAGGTAATTCTAATTTAACTGTTATATATTATTTATGAGATAATCATAGTATGAGCTGTCAAATCAGACAAAAGTTAATTATGATTTAATTCTTATAATGTAATTGACACTAATTTAACTTTGTACTTTAAACATATTTACTTTGATTTACTGATCTGAAACTAGTAGGTGTCATTCTAGCGAAACTTGATTAAACTTTATGATTCAACAGAGCATGAAACAATCAGTTTGTTTATGCTATAAACTATGATGATGCTTACAAAATAATTTAATATGTTTTATGATGACTGTCTTATGTCAACAAAGGGTAATTTTCGTTTCCAACTCTGTTTCAAAATATCAGTTCATAACTATCAATTAGTGTCAAAGATTTTTATGACGAAGATAATCTTTTTATCCTTTCATATATATATATATATATATATATATACATAGAGGATTTGGACAAAAATATGGAAACATCTAAAAAAGACATATTACCATGCCCTGAATATCCCTTCTTACTGAGCTCCCTTCTCATTGTTTTGGTGCTGACAAGCTTTTTTGAGTTCAATATTTAGTTCAGCAGTGACTTTTGCATTTCTCGTCTTCTTATTTTTCGTCACAATCAACATTAATGACCGTCCGTCATGATCATCCAACACACATTTTTGTCCGCATTGTGACTTAACGGATGACGTTTTTCGCTTTTCCTGTATGCGGTATAAATCTTCGATACAGTGGCTCTTGAAACATGAAAAACTTCGACTTCCTTGGTTCGGAAGCACCCACCATACGAGCACCAACAATTTGCCCAAGTTCGAATTCACTTAGCTAAGACCCAAAGCGCTCACAACTACACACAACACTGTTCTGACAACGACTGACACATGCAACGTATTAAGGGCATTGTACAGGTGGCGTTAGTGAGAAATTACAACAGCGCCACCCAAAGGATTGGGTAGAATCAACATTTACATTCAAGCATGCATTTCACGAGGTGTTTCCATATTTTTGTCCAACCCGTGTATATATATATGAAAGGATAAAAAGATTTTCTTCATCATAAAAATCTTTGACACTAATTGATAGTTATGATTTTGTATTTATGAAACAGAGTTGGAAAAGAAAATTACTCTTTGTTGACATAAGACAGTCATCATAAAACATATTAAATTATCTTTTAAGGATCATCATAGTTTATAGCATAAACAAACTGATTGTTTCATGCTCAGTTAAATCATAAAGTTTAATCATGTTTCTCCAGAATGCCAGCTAGTAATTTCAAATCAATAAATCAAAGTAAATATGTTTAAAGAGTTAAATTAGTGTCAAAATCAAATATTGATGATTACATTATAAGATTTAAATCATAATTAATTTTGTCTGATTTGACAGTTCATACTATGAGTAGTACCTCATAAATAACATATAACAGTTAAATTAGAATTACCTCTGTGTGATGCAAGACCTGAATAATATTAGAAAACCCATCATTAAAGATAGTCTTAGCCAATTAAATTAAAGTTTCCTCCCAAATTGACACTTTCGCCCTCTGCTGGAAAATATTCCAAACTCATAAACAAAACTCATATGCTCAGCCTAAGAGCTCAGACTTTTCCAGAGATTTGAGCTTGCTCTGAAAGATCAAGTATGTGACCCTAGAAAAATATGGTTTCTCCGGGCCTCCGCGAACTCGTGACTTTCTTATACTGCCAATATGCTAAATAAAAAAGCGTTTACTGAAGTCCCGAGTCAATTATTTCATCTATCAGCCACGACTTTGAAGTATAACCAACTGCCCAAGACATTACATATATATATATATATATATATATATATATGTATGTGTGTGTGTGTGTGTATTGCATTTATTATAGCAAATACTTTTAATTGCTACATTTATTTAATATAATTTTCAATTTCCATTGCAGCTTCTACGAGAGCTATTCATTGGAGGATGAAAATAAACCGTCACCACCTCAATTTTTAAGTGATTTTTACCCTCATACCGATGACAGATATAAAAAATGTAAATCCCGATTATGGTTTTTCAATGCAGTCTCAAAATCAAACTGCTGTGAATGTTATAAAGGAGGAGAAAAATCAAGTCAAAGTGGAATTAATAAGACAGTAAGTCGAACACTATTGCTGTTAATTTATTTTTAGAAAATATATTTAATATTTTACATCTGAATGGATACCAAAACAAATGTCACGGCAAACCAAACGCGATTACGAGGACAATTTTTTTTTCCAGCTCTTAACCCCTTAACAGTGACATTTGTTTTCTTACAAAAAAATTAAAAATGGGGCTTGACACCACTTTTTCCATACTAAAATATTTACCTTACTTAATCGAAAAATATATGACAATCAATAAAGATAAATT
This sequence comes from Maratus speciosus, assembly GCA_963932465.1. Lineage (NCBI taxonomy): Eukaryota > Metazoa > Arthropoda > Arachnida > Araneae > Salticidae > Maratus > Maratus speciosus. The sequence goes on along the minus strand of OZ010788.1, from coordinate 586,931,378 downwards.
TACAGTTACAAATTAGTGGTATCAAAATGGTTTTAATAACGAAGCAAGCAAAGTGTTCTTGCCCGAATCCAGTTCGGGCCACACTGTTAAGGGGTTAAAAGTGTACACGAGGCAATTCTTTTATGTTTGACAGATAGATGAATTTCAAGTTTCTACAGTAAAAAGATAAATATAAGGTTATTCTTTTTGTATACTTATACTTCATGCAAACATGACAAATTGAATTATTTTAAACTATAGAAATATTTGAAATACCTTGTTTCTGTAAATGTTTAAATTAAAAAAAATAATATAATAGTTTTTTTAAAATCAGGAACAGCATACGTACAAGCTCTACAAGTGTAAAAAGAATTCCTTTCAATTCTACTGCAGTCTTATATATGTTCGTACGATGAAGAAATGCAAAATGTTTTATTCAGAAAAAGGTTTCTTTGAATTAAATAATAACTAGAGTGCAACAATTGCTAAAGATTGCAGTAACGATCTTGCTAAGCATCCTTTATTGGCAATTGATTACTCCATATCATGCAATTTGTCTTATATTCTCATTCTTTCTTATGTGATTACTGCTTTAAAATTTCTATCTAGATGTCGTAGATTGTACTTAAATTTTCTATCCTGTCACTTTTCGTTTCTTTACAAGGACGTTTCACGTGCAACAGACAAGGTAAAAAAAATAAATAAATATAAATAATAATAATAATAATAATAATAATAATAATAATAATAATAATAATAAAAAGAAAAAACCCTGCAGAAAATTTCTGCAGGACTTTCGATTTTCTGCGTCGATAAATGTGAAGGAAATAGAAGCGTGTGTAGTTCTAATTTTATTGTAAGTTACATGCAATACGTTTATTATTCTTAAAAGTTGAGCATATAAAAAAAAAAATCTTCATAATTTAAAAAAGCATTGTAATTCAGAAAAAATCTCGTTTATTCAAATTTTATATATAAATTATAAGCTATCTTTTATTGGTGATTGTTGGCTGTGTTTCGAATTTGTACTCGTTCGTATTCTTATTATTGATTTTTACAAGAAGCTGTGAAAAACAGTGTCATCAACATAATGAGCTATCCAATACCGTTCCAAAGTATCCAAACTACTAACTGCTTCTTTGAATGTTGCAGTTGCATGCTTCATTTCCATTTCATCTTCTTCATACAATCCACTACGACTGTTATTAATAACCCCGCTGTAATGTAAATTTTCGAATGTAATTAGTCCTGCGCCACAAACTACGAGTACATATTCAGAAAACTGAAAATCAGGTGTTTTGAGATTTTTTTAAAAATAAATATTAAAAAAATTCTTCAATTTTTTATTTATTTTTAATGTAAAGTTATTCGTTAAATTGTGATTATAAATTCCTTAAATCGAAGTATTTTTGTTCCATTTCCGTCGGCACCATAAAATTGCTACATCGAGAAATTTGTTAAATTAGGACCTGTTGGTATTTCGATTAAAACACATGTTGAAATTATGAGGAGTCGTAGATTTTTTGTCCGTGTTTGTGCTTATTTTCTCTTTATTTTCAGGATATAGAATCATGTGATGAGTACAAAAAAATTAAAGAAACGGAAGAATATACAGATTTCATAAAAGGATGCATCTATACTTCTGTACTAAAAGGGTATGAAATTTTCATATTTCATTTTTTTCATTTTTGTTAAATGAAGAACATATAAAGTTATTTTTTTTTTTTTATCCTTATTAAAATTAGGTAATTTTATTCTCAAGTTGAAACTTTACATGATTTTAATATTTCAAGAACATATCTTAAAAAAAAAAAAAAAAAAAAAAAAAAAATATTCCACATTTTT